>JAINUW010000567.1:0-2517443 GCA_020205615.1 Panax quinquefolius
AAATACATGGTACGTAATTCAAATATAAACTTAATTATACAACAACGAGTTGTGAGTTTTAAAACAAATATTGTCTTCAGCAAAGATTCAAACTCAAAATACGACAAAACATAATCTGAGAGTTTTAACACCTAATATTGTCATCTGTATAATATCCACACTCAAATTCAATCTTATTACATTTATAATCACACTATTTCATGTAATAATGAGGACTACTAGTGCTATCATCCTGACCGCCACTCCGCTCCCCGACTAGTCCCTCGCCACGCTCTCATTTCCCAAGAGAACAATGAAAGCAAAAAGGGTGAGCTCAACTAACCCAAGAAGAAATATTATGACTAAGATAATGCAGTAATAAATTATCGTTAGCCTTCAATAGTGTTAAACCGATACAATATAACAACCATCAAGTTTAAGCTCATAATGAACAAGAATCCATTGTAAGAGTCAAGTAGAGAATAAAATCTACTATCTTCTATGATTTAAAAGGTTTTTCATCACTTTTATCACGAGACTCACTTTAATAAATAATCCACATCATCAAATCATCCTCGCACTACAAAAGCCAAGGATATTCTTTAAGTATCACGACCAATTTAATTATTCATGCACTACATGCCAAAGATAATCGTGTTTTCATCATCGGTCCTGATCATGCCATAAAACAATTCATCTTTGCACCCTTAGCCGAAGAGAATCCATAGCCATAATCATACCAAAAACTGTTCATCAATGCACTACGAGCCAATGATGACTTTTTTTCCACATCATTTCAGAACATTACTACCATGATTATACCGAATAATCCTCGGTCATAATCATACCAAGTCCATCTATGCACTACAGGCCACAGATGACTTTCAACATAATATAAACATGAGGATAATGACAATGACATAATAATACAATAAAATAAGTTCAAGAATTAATTTAACCAGGAACCCATAACGCCCAAATTGTCAACATGATACTACTTTGTGGAGTAAAAATTCAAGAATGCTCGTAAGAATATTTCCATGAAAAGATCTTGGATGAAGCGTTAAATATCAAGGATATTCCACTAATTTCATGGAGTATATAAGTCAAAACTTTAACCAACCTGAGTATAATAAAGAATGAAATAACCAAAGAAATCACCAGCATGCGATAGATCGCATGATAAAGTTATTCCAATAGAATAATAAATAACTAACTAATGCATACACGATATTCTAATGTAATAATAAATAATGGAACCATTTTACGCAGTAAACGCACGCACGTGATGTTCCAAATGTAATAATAAATAACGGAACTCAGTCACGCGTAAACGCACGCATGTGATATATTCCAATGTAATAATAAAGAATGGAATAACATAAGAATTTCACGAGCATAGGGTAGATCACAGATACAAAAGTTATTCCAATGTAATAATAAAGAATAGAATAATGTAAGTTCTCTTCATGAATACGAAAGAAATAATATGTGACAACCCCAAAATAAGTCCATTCCATCCAACCCATTCTCGAGTCGCCAAATACATGGTACGTAAAACAACTACAACTTTATTACAACAATTGTCGGTAAAATACAACAACTCACGTGTTGTGAGTTTTGATACAAAATATATATCAAGCGTGACTCTCGACACCAACTTGGGTAAGACGTCACCACGACATCTTACATAAAGGTATAGTCAAAAATTGTTTTAGAAATTAAAATCTTTGGGAAGTGCTCGAGAAACCTTCGTATACTTTGGGAGGCCGTTGCGTTTGGGTTATAATAGATATCATATGACCACGTGAGATGAAATTATTAACTACTCATCATCGATGTGCTTCATTACTGATCTCAATATTTTCAGATGTCATTTTCAAACACTGTCACAAAACAAGGGTTAATTAACATATCACATATTATCCCTATACTCTGACCGACCAATTAAATACCAAATAAAATTAGGTAGGTCATACCAAATAAGGAATTCCCGCCTCCCTCCTAGTTCTTGTCTCACATCTCACCTGGGGATCATATCCCTAAGCTTTGATACTAACCGTGGACGCCCCCAAAATAGGTATACATCACCCATCTTGAGTCGCCAAATACATGGTACATAATTCAAATACAAACTTAATTATACAACATGAAATATGTGAGTTTTAATACAAATATTATCTTCAGGCATAAAGATTCAAACTCAAAATACGACAAAACATAATCTGAGAGTTTTAACACCTAATATTGTCATCTGCATAATATCCACACTCAAATTCAATATTATTACATTTATAATCACACTATTTTATGTAATAGTGAGGACTACTAATGCTATCATCTGCATCTGCCACCCGCTCCCCAACTAGTCCTCGCCACGTTCTCATTTCTTGAAGAGAACAATGAAAGCAAAAAGGGTGAGCTCAACTAGCCCAGTAAGAAATATTATGATTAAGATAATGCAGAATAAATTATCGTTAGCCTTCAACAGTGTTAAACTGATACAATATAACAACCATCAAGTTTAACTGCAGTGGAATAAGCAATCCATTAGAAGAGTCAAGTAGAGAATAAAATCTACTATCTTCTATGATTTAAAAGGTTTTTCATCACTTTTATCACTAAGACTTAGCTTAATAAATAATCCACATCATCAAATCATCCTCAGACTCTGTGCCAAGGATATTCTTTAAAAGATCACGACTACTTAATTATTCATGCACCATGTGCCAAAGATAATCGTGTTTTCATCAACGGTCCTGATCATGCCATAAAATAATTCATCTTTGAACCCTTGGCCGAAGAGAATTCATAGCCATAATCACACCAAAAACTGTCCATCAATGCACTACGTATGACGCCCCCAAAATAGGTATACAACACCCATTTTGAGTCGTCAATAACATGGTACAGAAATAGCTACAACTTTATTAATACAACATAAAAACTGTGAGTTTAAATACAAATATTATCATCTAAACAATATTCATACCCAAATAAGTCCTCATTACAATTATTGGTACAATATTTTACAAAAATGGTGAGGACTACTAAAATAACTTCCTAGAACCTTCATTCCATACCCCGACTAGTACTCGCTACATTCTCGCCTCCTGAGAAGAAAAATGGAACAAAAAGGAAAAGAGTGAGCTCAACTAGCCCAGTAAAGAATATTATGACTAAGATAACATAGAACAAATTATCGTTAGTCTTCAACAGGGAAAAATCTGATAAAATACAATAGACAACAAGTTTCAGATCAATATTCGCAGCGGAAATAATTCATAAAAGAGTTACGTAGAGAATGAAATCTATTATTATCTATGAATTTAAAAGTCCATCATCAATATTTTATCCCTGTAACATAAATCAATATATATCTGGAATCAAATATTCATCTTTGCACTATAGGCCAAAGATATTCACCAGTTGGTCATGTTCATCTAAACACATGTTCATCTTTGCACTATGGGCCAAAGATATTCATCAGAAATCATTAATCTTTGCACTACATGCCAAAGATATTCAATTATATCATCATTTAGGACTGAGGATAATGAAATATATTTAAAAAAAAACGAATCCAGTGAAACAAAAGAATAAATATTAAGGATTCAGATTTCAAATTTATTCCATGTCAAAAATACCTCATAAATAATCATAGTGGAGTAAAATTCAAAAATATCAAAACATGGATACAATCAAAGCTAGTGTCCATAATAGATATTTTTGGACTAAAAACTTAAAATTTAATTTTTTACGTGAATAAGGTCGATTCGTAGTATATCGTGAATAAGAACCCCGACACTAAAAGACAAGAATTTCACAAGAAAATACTCTCAATATTTCTAAGATAATGATATTGAAAGAAATAATATCATTTTTAAAAAATAATATCCCTACCTCGAAAAGACAAGATTTCGATCGAATATCGAATATAGTCAAGGAACTTGCGTATAGCAGAACACTTAAGGTATCAAAATACTCACAAGAATACGCCGATAATATAGAGAGAGAGAGAGAGAAAACTTTAGTTTTGGTGTGATTTTCAATTCTAACCCTAAGACCCTATTTATAGGAAAATGCTTAGACGCCAAAAGAAAATTTAATAAAATAATAATATATTTATATAAATTTTCACTCGCACACCAAGAATCAATTCAAACAACTTAACACATGTTTAATGAGGCCCAAAATGTAAAAAACGTTTTTCTTAAAAAAAATAATTAAAACTTCCAAAAATCAATTATTTTAGAACTTTGGAACTTCAATAATTCATAATAAATAGCCCTTTTATCAGAAAAATTCGAACCTTGTGTCTTTTTCATAGGAAATTTCATTCTCTACAACTTTTCAAAAGAATGTTTTTCCAAATTCTAAACAGAAATTGATCGAAATCCACAAACGGACGATTTTACAGGCTATAATCAAATTTCAGTCAAGAAATGGGGTCCACCGACACACAAAACATGTGTTAATCATTTAATGCAACAAAATACTCTTTCTCCTCATATACTCATATATCCCACATTCATTACAAAATATCACCATTATTATATTATAATAATATAATAAAATATTATTTTATCAGAAAAGATAAAATATCAATTTTTAACAATTGTCACTTTAAAATTTTTTTCCATCTATATCCACATAAAATAAATATTTTTCTCATCATATAAATCAATAATTAATTATTCACAAATAATATTACGAATCATAATCGATAACCGTGCCGTTCCTCAGGAAGAGGGGCTTTCAATAAGGATCTCTCCTCTTGGTATGCAATTAGGTGACAAAAAATCTCCTTATGCAGATCTTTTAGATATTGCCAATAATGTTATCTAATAATATTATTCAGATAATATGAATTATTACTTCGATAATGAAAAAATAATTGTGTAGTGACAATTATTGAAACAACGGTAATATAAAATATCAACATAGTAATTATTGAATCAATAAAATAAAATATTGAGCAAGAATTATCGTAATAATTATCGAGTAGTAGTGCCTTCACGTAAGAATCAATAATTGATGCAATACCGTAGTGTCTTCTTGCAACAACGCGTATTATTGTGTTTTTAACCAACCGGGTATTCCAACAAGATTAATTCAGAATAACTACGCCTGTTATTTATAAATAACTTATATTTGTCATTTTCTTCATCCAATCGCTTTCAGGTTATGGGCCCACAAAAGATTGCGCCATCGCATTTAATATTCATCGACGAGAAGAATATTCCACTACCAAACGAATATTCCCCGACAACAATTAATATTTTATAACCACTTGCTTATTTAAAATTTTTGCGCATTTTACCCATAACTAACCACATTAATCAAATTAACCCTTACTATTTCAAAATAATAAATAAAGGAAATTCAATTTTATTTATAATAAGTTGGGGTCTTACACTACGGGCCAATGAGGACTTTTTTTTTTCACATCATTTGTAACATTACGGTCATATGATTATCTTAAGAATAATCCTCGGTCATAATCATACCAAGTCCATCTATGCACTTCTAAAAGCCACAAATGACTTTCAACATAATATAAACATGAGGATGATGACAATGACATAATAATTCAATAAAACAAGTTCAAGAATTAATTTATCCAAGAACCCATAACGTCCAAATTGTCAACATGATACTACTTTGTGGAGTAAAAATTCAAGAATGCTCAGAAGAATATTTCCATGAAAAGATACTAGATGAAGCGCAAATATCAAGGATATTCCACTAATTTTATGGAGTATAAGTCAAGACTTTAACCAACCTGAGTATAATAAAGAATGAAATAACAAAAGAAATCACTGTGCATGCGATAGGTAATCGCATGTATAAGTTATTCCAATAGAATAATAAATAACGGAACTAATAGACACGATATTTCTAATGTAATAATAAATAATGGAACCGGTCGTGCAGAAACGCACGCACGGTGATGTTCCAATGTAATAATAAATAACGGAACTGTGTCGTGCAGAAACGCATGCATGTGATATTCCAACAAAATAATAAAGAATGAATAATGTAAGAATTTCACCAGCATAGGGTAGATGGCGATACATCTGAGTTATTCCAATGTAATAATAAAGAATGGAATAACAGAAGTTCTCTTCATGAATACGAAAGAAATAATATGTGACAACCACAAAATAGGTCCATTCCATCCAACCCATTCTGAGTCGCCAAATACATGATACAAAAAATTGTTAGGTTTGTAATATTCATGAACGCAATCAAATTGCAAAATAATGCAGAAACGTGTAAAAATCAGAGTTTAAAAATTTTACAAACCATATACCCGGATCACCCTTTATGCACAATTATTAATTAAACGAAAAGATAAAGAATAAAATCATACCATCGAAGATCGAGCTTCCTCAGGTACAAGTTCACCTCCAAATCCTTTTCGCGCTCAACTTGAATCCACCGGGTTTGGTTCCTTCCTTCGATCAACGTTAGCCACCCATATGTTTGGCCTCAGAGGTGATCCACCAAGGAAAAATAAAGATTCAAGAAGAAGGGTATTCGCTCAAACCCTAGTTTTTCCTATCTCTATTGAAAAGGGCGATTTCTCCAACAAATTGAAATTATGTCGTATGTTGTAAAAGTCAACAACCACCTCACCCATAATAAGACTCCTCTTATTTATAGATGTGGGCAACCCACCTTAACAATTAAGGAATTAGGTTTTATTTAATTAATTAAATTCTTTTAATTAATTAAGCTCCTTAATCTTATTAGGGATAATTAATTAAACTCCTTTAATTAATTTTCCTTCCTAATCCAATTAGGAATAAATGAGAGTACTTATATTAAATTAATTCCTAAACTCTTTTAGAAATTAAAATAATAATAATTGTAATAATATTAATAAGACTCCTCTTATTAATTTATATTTAATATTTCTAAAATATTAAATAATAAATATTAAGCTATTTAATTTATTCTATCACCATAGATTAAATTAAATATACTTAATATATTATTATGATTATGCCATTAACTTCTTAAATAATTATTCTTCCTTTTATGGTGTGACCCTTTAGGTTCTCTCAGAAGACCCAGAAATTTTTAAATAAAAGGAATTTCCTTTATTTATTATTTTGAAATAGTAAGGGTTGATTTGATTAATGTGGATAGTTAAGGGTTAAATACGCAAATATTTCAAAATAAGCAAGTGGTTATAAAATATTCTTTATCGTTGGGAATATTCGTTTGGTCGTGGAATATTAAATCTTTGCTTGGGAATATTAAATGACTGCCATGGTAGCGACCCATGTGTGGGCCCCATAACTTAAAAAGCGATTGGATGAAGAAAACGACAAATATAAGTTGTTTTTAAATAACTGGCGTAGTTATTACAATTAATCTTTGTTGGAATACCCGGTGGTTAAAACACACTAATACGCGTTGTTGAACAAAGAAGACACAAGATCGCACCAATTATTGATTCTTACGTAAGAAGGCACTACTCAATAATGGTTATGTAATTATTGTTCAAGATTTTATCGAGTTAATAATTGTTGCGTTGATATTTTATATCATTGTTGTTTCAATAATTGTCATTACACGGTATTTTTCATTATCGAAGCAATAATTCATATTATCTGAATAATATTATTAGATAACATTATTGGCAATGTCTAGAAAGTTCGCATCTAAGGAGAGGTTTGGTCACCTAATCAAGGGCCAAGAAGAAGAAATTCTTATCGAAAGCCCCCTCTTCCTGAACCGCACGGTTGTCAATATTGTGATTCAGTAATATTATTTGTGAATAATTAATTATTGATTTATATGATGAGGAAAATATTGATTTTATGTGGATATAGATGGAGAAAATTTTAAAATGACAATTGTTGAAAATTATTATTTTATCTTTTTCGATAAAATAATTCATTTAAATATATTATTTTAATAATATATTAACGGTGATATTTTTACAACGAATGTGGGATATATGAGGATATCTGAGGAGGAAGAGTATTTTTTTGTTGCAATAAATGTTTAAAACATGTTAAACATGTCGGTGGACCCCATTTATCGATTGAAATTTGATTATAAGCTTGTAAAATCGCCTGTTTGTGGATTTTGGCCAATTTCTATTTGGAATTTGGAAAAACTTTCTTATGCAAAGTTGTAGAGAATTGAAATTCCTATAAAAACTCGCGAGATTCAATTTTCCGATGAAAGGGCTATTTATTATGAATTATTGAAGTTCAAGCTCAAATAATCGATTTTTGGGAGTTTAAAATATTTTTTGTAAGAAAAACGTTTTTGTTGCAATTGAGTGGCTCACATGTGTTATAAATGATCTGAAATCAGATTTCTAAGGTGGGCTTGAATATTTTAAGAAATATTATTATTTTATTAAATTTTCTCGCTTTGGTGTTCTAAACATTTTCCTATAAATAGGGTGTTTAGGTTAGAATTGAAAATCACACCGTAAATCAAGTTTTCTCTCTATATTATCGAGCGTATTCTTGTGAGTATTTTGAGTATACTTTATTGCTAGACGGTGCAAAGTTCCTTCAAAGACTATACCCTAGATTCTAGCTGGTAAGTATCGATCTTTCGAGGTAAAGGATATTTTTTTTTTCTTCAGTAATGATATTATTTCTTCAATATCATTATCTTTGAAATGTTGATCCAAGTTTTATCAAATTTGGAACTTTTTCATGTTGGGGTTACTATTCATGGGTTCTTATTCATGAGTTACTATTCACGAAGTTACTATTCATGAAGTTACTATTCACGAGTTACTATTCAAGAGTACTATTCATGTAAGCGTGAAGATGTTTTTGTGGAATTTCTATCTTTTGGTGTCTGAGTTTATTATTCACGATATCTAAGACTATTCACGATATATTTACACTATTTCATGATACTCAGACTATTCAATTTAGAAAAAATAAAATTTCTTCTTTTCGTTCAAAAATATATATTCGGATACTAACTCGATCAGATCCATGTTTTGATCATTCTTGAATTTTACACCACTATGATTATTTTTGAGGTATTTTGGACGTGGATAAAACCAAGTACGAATCCTTAATCCTTAATCCTTGTCATTTTGTTTCAATTGGATTCGCTTTTTTAAAAAATATTTTTCATCATCCTCGCCTTAAATGATGATATTATGGAATATCTTTGGCCCGTAGTGCAAAAGATGAATCAGAAGAGACCGAAATTTTTTAAATAAAAAGGAATTTCCTTTATTTATTATTTTGAAATAGTAAGGGTTGATTTGATTAATGTGGATAGTTAAGGGTTAAATATGCAAATATTTCAAAATAAGCAAGTGGTTATAAAATATTCATTGTTGTCGGGGAATATTCGTTTGGTCGTGGAATATTCGTACGACGGCGCAGCCATGTGTGGGCCCCATAACGGAAAGCGATTGGATGAAGAAAATGACAAATATAAGTTGTTTTTAAATAACTTCATGAAGTTATTCAAGATTAATATTGTTGGAATACCCGGTGGTTAAAACACACTAATACGCGTTGTTGAACAAGAAGACACTGCAGATTGCACCAATTATTGATTCTTACGTAAGAAGGCACTACTCAATAATGGTTACGATAATTATCGCTCAAAGATTTTATCGAGTTAATAATTCTTTGCGTTGATATTTTATATTCTTTGTTGTTTCAATAATTGTCATTACACAAGATATCTTTCATTATCGAAGCAATAATTCATATTATCTGAATAATATTATTAGATAACATTATTGGCAATGTCTAGAAAGTTCTCATCAAGGAGAGGTTTGGTCACCTAATCATGGCGCCAAGAAGAAGAAATTTTATTCGAAAGCCCCTCTTTCCTGAACCGCCTCGGTTGTCAATATTGTGATTTCGTAATATTATTTGTGAATAATTAATTATTGATTTATATGATGAGGAAAATATTGATTTTATGTGGATATAGATGGAGAAAATTTTTAAAATGACAATTGTTGAAAATTAATATTTTATCTTTTTACGATAAAATAATTCATTTAAATATATTATTTTAATAATATATTAATGGTGATATTTTTACAACGAATGTGGGATATATGAGTATACGAGGAGGAAGAGTATTTTTGTTGTAATAAATGTTTAAAACATGTTAAACATGTCGGTGGACCCCATTTATCGATTGAAATTTGATTATAGCTGTAAAATTGCCCGTTTGTGGATTTTTGGTCAATTTCTGATTGGAATTTGGAAAACTTTCTTCCGCAAAGTTGTAGAGAATTGAATTTCCTATAAAACTCGCGAGATTCGAATTTTCTGATGAAAGGGTTATTTATTATGAATTATTGAAGCTCAAGTTCAAATAATTAATTTTGGAAGTTTTAATTGTTTTATTTAAGAAAAACGTTTTTTGCAATCCCACATGTGATACAAATGTGCTGAATTCAGTTGGTCTAAGGTGGGCTTGAATTTGTTTAATTATATTATTATTTTATTAAATTTTTTCGCTTTTGTGTTCTAAGCAATTTCCTATAAATAGGTGCTTAGGTTAGAATTGAAAATCACTTTAAATGAAGTTTTCTCTCTATATTATCGAGCGTATTCTTGTGAGTATTTTGAGTATACTTTGAGTATTGCTATACGGTGCAAGTCCAAGTCATAGCCTTTATATCAGGTGTTTCAAATTTAAATCTTGATCTTTCGAGGTAAGGGATATTATTTTTTTTTTCAGAATGATATTATTTCTTCAATATCATTATCTTTGAAATGTTGATCTCAAGTTTTTATCAAATTTGGAACTTTTTCATGCTCGGGGTTACTATTCATGGGTTACTATTCACGAGTTACTATTCACGAGTTCTTATTCATGAGTTCTTATTCACGAGTTACTATTCACGAAAGTACTATTCATTGAAGCGTGAAGATGTTTTTGTGGAATTTCTATCTTCGGTGTTTGAGTTATTATTCACGATACTCAAGACTATTCACGATACTGATGATTATTCAATTTAAAAATAAAATTTCTTCTTTTCGTCAAAACATCTATTCGGATACTAACTCGATCAGATCCATGTTTTGATCATTCTTGAATTTTACACCACTATGATTATTTTTGAGGTATTTTTGGCGTGGATAAAACCAAGTACGAATCCTTAATCCTTAATCCTTGTCATTTTGTTTCACGGATTCGTTTCTTAAAAATATTTTCATCATCCTCGCCTTAAATGATGATATTATTGAATATCTTTGGCTTTTGTGAAGTGCAAAGATGAATGATTTCGAAGAATATCTTTGGCACAGAAAAAAAAGATGAGCAGTGTTGAGATGAACATGACCGATTGATTAATATCTTTGGCCTGTAGTGCAAAGATGAGCAGTGTTTAAATGAATATGGCTAATCGATGAATATCTTTGGCTCGTAGTGCAAAAGATGAATATTTGATTCAGATGCATATTGATTGATGTTACTGAGGATAAAATATTGATGATGGACCGTTAAATTCATAGATTATAGTAGATTTCATTCTCTACGTAACTCTTCTATGAATTATTATTTCACTATGTAATATTGATCCAAACTTGTTCATTTATCAGTATTCTATCGATTTTTTCCTCGTCAAGACTAACGATAATTTGTTGTATATTATCTTAGTCATAATATTCTTTCTTCGGGCTAGTTGAGCTCACCCTTTTCCTTGTTGTTCCATTTTTCTTCTCGGAGGCTAGAATGTAATGGTAGTACTAGTGGGGTATGGAATGAAGGTTCTAGAGAGTTGTTTAGTAGTCCTCACCATTTTTGTAAAATAATGAATCAATAATTATGATGGGGATTTATTTTATGTGGATATTGTCTAGAAGACAATATTATATTTAAACTCATTAAGATATATTGTCGTATTTCACACGACATTTGTATTAATGAAGTTGTAGTTTGCTTCTTGTACCATGTATTTGGCGACTCGAATGGGTGTTGTGTATACCTATTTTAGGGCGTCACATGAATGATTTCTTAAGAATATCTTCGGCCAGAGTGCAAAAGATGAATGATTTTCGAAGAATATCTTTGCCCGTGAGTGCAAAGATGAGCAGTGTTTAAATGAACATGACCAATCGATGAATATCTTTGGCCTCAGAGTGCAAAAATGAATATTTGATTCCGGATGTATATTGATTGATGTTACAGGATAAAAGATAGACGATGAACTTTTAAATTCATACATAGAAGATAGTAGTTTGCATTCTCTACTTAACTCTTCTAATGAATTATTATTTCACGCATGTAATATTGATTTAAAATTTGTTGCCTATCATTGATTCTATTAGATTTTTCCTGTTGAAGACTAACGATAATTTGTTGTATATTATCTTAGTCATAATATTCTTTTCTTCGAAAGCTAGTTGAGCTCACCCTTTTCCTTTTGTTCCATTTTTCTCGGGAGGCTAGAATATAGCGAAGATGCAGTCTGGGGTATGGAATGAAGGTTTTAGAAAGGATTGTTTAGTAGTCCTCACCATTTTTGTAAAATAATGTATCAATAAATGTGATGAGGATTTATTTGAGTATAGATATTGTCAGAAGATAATATTTGTATTCAAACTCACGCTTTTATCGTTGTTCTGTAAGATAATATTTGTTTCGTATCATGTATTGACAACCTCGTAATAGGTGATGTATACCTATTTTGGGGCGCCACAGCTTGGTATCGAGCTTAGGATATGATCTCTGGCGGAGATCGGGAATAGAACTAGGAGGGAGAGACGAGTAAATCCTTCGCTAAAGGTGTCCTACCTAAGCTTATTTGTTAGTTGGTCAAGATATAGGGATATTATGTGATATATTGATTTCCTTAATTAACCCTTGTTTATGACGATTTGAGAATGTCGAATCGAGAATATTAACAATGGAAATGAGACCGTGGAGATGCCTGTACTCACCAACGAGGAGAACGCAAACAGTGGCAATGTTCCTCCCGTGAACAACACCATTGAAAGCAGATGATGAACGAGGGATGTTTAGAAGTTTTTGCGATTCATGCAAAATCGACGAGGAGACTCGTGTTCAAAATATGAGGAGGAAATGATAGTAATTCACGGGTTGTCACAAACCAAGCAGCTTCAAAGAGTTGGGACCACTGAATTTAAGGGAAAGCCAGATCCGATCACGAAAATGAAACATGGGTCAAACAAATTACCAAGATATTCGATGTCTTGGGATGCACGGAGAAACAGAAGGTTCCATTCGCCACCTTTATGTTCCCGTGGCGAGGCAGATCATCGGTGGGAGTCTCGTGAAGCGTACTCCATCCAACCGCAAGACTCAAAGATGTCTTGGGAGACGCTTTCAGAAGCTATTTAATGACAAATACTTTCCGAAAGTGTTCGCTATGCGTATGAAGGAAGTGGAGTTCATCGATTGGAACAAAACAACATACGACGGTGTCTCAAGACGAGGCAAAGTTTGCAGAGAGTTATCGTGTTTGCACCTCATTTGGTGGAGAATGAGGAACGATGACGCGGATGTTTCTTAGAGGTTTGAAACCCAAGATACGCCAAGATCTCATTTCTCATAAATTTTCTCTTTATTCGGATGTTGTAAAATGTGGCTCAATTATTAGAAGCGAGATAACGAGTATGCCAACAATCGAGGGACCACAACCAGGATCGTATCGTAGATAGCGGTAGCCAATGTAATAATGATAACTCATGAGAAAGAAATAGACGGACGTAAATGGTAACCACTCGGTGGTAATCATGGCCATGAAAATAGAAGAAGCGAAGTCGAGGAGGAGATTTTAAAAGAGGAGATTTAACAACGATTATATGAAGATGACAAAGGTTTAGAAAGAATCTCGGTTCTAAGGAGGAGAACGACCACCCATTATATGCTACAAATGCGAAAAGAGGGACATATCATTCAACCGCCCACAACAGTTCAAGGTATGCTATAATTGTGGAAAGGAAGGACATATCGCTCGAGATTGTACAAGAATAAACCTAGTTCAATGGGGACGGTGACTCAAAAGATCGTCCCGTAAAAGTCAAAGTCAACGATTTCGGGAAGAAGCGTTTATTGTGGATCGGTCATAATGCGAGGAACCCAAACGAGGTGATCACGGGTAAGCTATTTATAAATTCTTGTGAAGTTTATACCTTACTTGATACCGGTGCTACCCATTCATTTATCTCTCCTGCATGTGCTCAACGTTTAAACTTGACTCAGGAGAAATTAGACTTTGACCTATCTGTGGAAACTCCGTTAGAGAAACTTTCATCACATCCATCGCTTATAAATCTTGTTTGATTCAAGTTGGCACCATTACCTTACCCGTTGACCTTATCTCTTTAAAGATACTTGCTTTTGATGTGATTTTAGGGATTGATTGGTTAACTACTCATCATGCCAAAATTGATTGTTTTCGTAAGGTTGTTAGTCTTCATATTCCTAACCAACCCTGTTGTATTTAATTCAAGCTAACTAAACCATTAAAATCGATCACCGTCATATCTAATCATAAAGCTATTCGCTTATTAAAAACGGATGTCAAACTTTCTTAGCCCATGTTATGGATTTGAATAAAGACACGCCAAATTTGAATAATATTCCGTTGTTATCGACTTTTCCGACGATTTCAAGAACTTCCCGGTCTACCCCCGGAACGTGAAGTTGAATTCTTTATTGATCTTGAACCTGGTACAAAGCCCATTTCTAAAACCCCATATCGAATGGCTCCTATTGAACTTCAGGAGTTAAAGGTCCAACTATGTGGAATTGTTGGACATCGGTTTCATTCTGGCCCCAAGACATCTCCTCGGGGTGCTCCTGTTTTATTTGTAAAGAAGAAAGACGGAGTATACGACTTTTTATACGACTATCGGAATTGAACCATGTCACCATCAAGAATAGGTATCCTCACCTCGATTGATGACTTGTTTGACCAATTGCAAGGGCACAATTCTTTTCAAAAATCGATCTTTGTTCGGATATCATCACCAAGATTAGAATCGAGGATATTCCAAAAAACCGCCTTCGTAACTCCCCAGATGGGTATTATGAATTCTTAGTCATGTCTTTCGGACTAACTAATGCTCCTCGCATGGCTTTCATGGATATGATGAACCGAGTATTCAAGGAATATTTGGATCAATTCGTTGTTGTTTTATTGATGACATCCTCATATATTCCAAAAGTCGTGGAAGATCATGAGCACCATTTGAAAAGTCGGTACTCCAAAGGCTTCGTGAAAACCAACTATATGCCAAATTGAAGAAATGCGAGTTCGGCTCGAGGAAGTAGCATTCCTTGGGCACGTGGGTGTCGAAACATGGAGTATCTGTTGATCCGGCCAAGATTCAAGCAATACAAAGTGGGAGCAACCAAAGTCGGTGATCAAGACGTAGCTTTTTTGGGCTTAATTGGTTATTATCGGAGATTCGTGGAAGGTTTTCTCTAATCGCTACTCCATTAACTCGCCTAACTTCGGAAGGATACAAAATTCGTTTGGAGCGAAGAACGCGAGAAAAGTTTCCAAGAGCTTAAGAGGAGACTTATTTCTAAGACTGTTTAACAATACCATCCGGTTCGGATGGATTTGTTATCTACAAATGATGCTTTGTGCAAAGGGTTAGGATGTGTTCTCATGCAACGTGGGAAAGTCATAGCCTATGCCTCGCGACAACTTAAAGAGTATGAGAGGAATTATCCTACTCATGATCTAGAGTTAGCAAAGCAACAAGCTTTGCGCTTAAAAATATGGAGGCACTATCTATACGGGGAGAAAGTGGAGATATATTCGCACCATAAAAGCCTTAAATATTTCTTCACTCAAAAGAACTCAACACGCACGGCGGCAATGACGTTGGCTCGAGCTATTGAAAGACTACGACCACACTATTCAATACCATCCCGGTAAAGTTTAACGCGTGGTAGTGACGCGATCGAGTAGAAGATCATATGCGGAACGAAAAGCGATGATGTCAAGTATACGACAGAGCCAACTTTAATAGAAAAAGTTAAGGTTGCTCAAGCCACCCCAATCAGGAGTCGATGCGTATGAAGAAGAAAGTACAAGAAGGAGCTATTCCTAAGCGATAATTGATGAAGAAGGAATACTTGAGTCCACTCTAGACTTTGTGTTCCTAACGACTCGATTTGAAGTACAAGATTATGATGGAGGCACACAATACGCCATTTGCAATCCATCCCGGAAGTACTAAAATGTATCGTGATCTCGACATACATTTTGGTGGAACAATATGAAGAGAGAGATTGCAAAGTTTATCTCGATGTGTTTAACTTGCTAACGTGTAAAGGCGAGCATCTTGTACCTAAGGGTCCGTTGCAACCACTTGAGATTCGAAATGGAAGTGGGAACACATTACTATGGATTTCACACGGGTCTTCCTACGGCTTCTCAAGGCATCAATGCTATTTGGGTTATTGTTGATAGATTAACCAAGTCTCGCTCATTTCTTGCCGACACGGAGACTTATTCCTTGAACGCCTTTGCTAGTATATGACGTGAATGAGATTGTGAGGTTGCATGGCATGCTCAGTATCCATAGTTTCGGATCGTGACCCAAGATTCACTTCAAGATTTGGGTTAGCTTGCAAAAAGCTATGGGCACGGATTTGCGATTTAGTTCTAAGATACCATCCCCAAACGGACCCAGACAATCGAGAGAGGACTATTCAAACTCTTCAAGATCTATTAAGACTCGTGTCCTAGACTTCAAGGGTAGTTGGGATAAGTATTTACCATGGTGGAATTCTCTACAACAACAAGTTATCGTGCAAGTATAGGTGTGGCTCCATTTCAAGCATTATATGGATTTAAAATGTCGTTCTCCAATATGTTGGGATGAGGTGGGTGAAACAACATTGTTGGGACCCGAAAGTTAAGACGTATTTACTCACCGAAAAGATCCAAATGATTCGACAACGATACAAACAAGACAAGATCGACAAAAGAGTTATGCGGATCTTCATCGAAAGGACGTGGAATTTAATGTAGGGATCATGTATTGTTGCGAGTTGCTCCATGGAAGGAGTTACAAGATTTGGGGAAGAGAGGAAAGCTCAATCCACGATTTATGGTCCATTTCAAATTCTCGACCGAGTAGGAAATGTAGCCTATAGACTCATAAGTTATCTCAAAGTATGTCTCGTGTTCATAATGTGTTTCACATATCCGCATTTCAAATATGTGAAAGACCCGAACCACGTTATCGAAGTTAGAACCGGACGAGATAGCCAAGACTTAACGATGAGACGCACTGCCAAGATCTTGGAAAGGAAGGAGCATGTCCTACACAAGAAAGGTCATACCACAAGTTAAAGTTTTGTGGAGGAATCATGCTATAGAGGAAATGACCGGGAATTGGAAACGGAAATGAAAGCGAGGTATTCTCACCTTTTCAAACACTGTGTTCAGACGCCAATTTCGAGGATGAAATTTCATAAGGAGGGGAGGTTGTAAGACCGAAATTTTTAAATAAAAGGAATTTCCTTTATTTATTATTTTGAAATAGTAAGGGTTGATTTGATTAATGTGGATAGTTAAGGGTTAAATACGCAAATATTTCAAAATAAGCAAGTGGTTATAAAATATTCATTATCGTCTGGGAATATTCGTTTGGTCGTGGAATATTCAGATCGTCGAGGAATATTCGTATTTATTTGCCAATGTACACCATGTGTGGGCCCCATAACTAAAAAGCGATTGGATGAAGAAAACGACAAATATAAGTTGTTTTTAAATAACTACAGTAGTTGTTACAGATTATATCATTGGAATACCCGGTGGTTAAAACACACTAATACGCGTTGTCGAAACAAGAGAAGATACCAGATTGCACCAATTATTGATTCTTACGTAGAAGGCACTACTCAATAATGGTTATGAAGAATTTATCGCTCAAAGATTTTATCGAGTTAATAATTGTCGCGTTGATATTTTATATTGTCATTGTTTCAATAATTGTCATTACACGTAGATTTTTCATTATCGGCTAATAATTCATATTATCCGAATAATATTATTAGATAACATTATTGGCAATGTCTAGAAAGTTCGCCTAAGGAGAGGTTTGGTCACCTAATCATGCGCCAAGAAGAAGAAATTCTTATTGGAAAGCCCTCTTTCCAGGAACCGCACCGTCACAATATTGTGATTCGTAATATTATTTGTGAATAATTAATTATTGATTTATATGATGAGGAAAATATTGATTTTATGTGGATATAGATGGAGAAAATTTTTAAATGACAATTGTTGAAAATTATTATTTTATCTTTTTCTCGATAAAATAATTCATTTAAATATATTATTTTAATAATATATTAACGGTGATATTTTTACAACGTAATGTGGGATATATGAGTATACGAGGAGGAAGAGTATTTTTGTTGCAATAAATGTTTAAAACATGTTAAACATGCTCGGTGGACCCCATTTATCGATCGAAATTTGATTATAATCAGAAATCGCTTCGATTTGTGGATTTCGGTCAATTTCTATTTAGAATTTGGAAAAACTTTCTTCTGCAAAGTTGTAGAGAATTGAAATTCCTATAAAACTCAAGGGATTCAATTTTCCGATGAAAGGGCTATTTATTATGAATTATCAAGTTCAAGTTCAAATAATTGATTTTTGGGAGTTTAAAATATTTTTGTAAGAAAAACGTTTTTTGTTGCAATTGAGTGGCTCACATGTGTTATAAATGATCTGAAATCAGATTTCTAAGGTGGGCTTGAATATTTTAAGAAATATTATTATTTTATTAAATTTTTCGCTTTGGTGTTCTAAAGATTTTCCTATAAATAGGTGCTTAGGTTAGAATTGAAAATCACACCGTAAATCAAGTTTTCTCTCTATATTATCGAAGTTTATTCTTGTGAGTATTTTGAGTATACTTTATTGCTAGACGCAGGCAAGTTCCTTCAAAGACTATATTCTAGATTCTAGCTCAAGATCGATCTTCGAGGTAAGGATATTTTTTTTTCAGAATGATATTATTTCTTCAATATCATTATGTCGAAATGTCGATCTCAAGTTTTTATCAAATTTGGAACTTTTTTCATGTTCTGGGGTACTTATTCATGGGTTACTATTCATGAAGTTACTTATTATTCACGAGTTACTATTCATGAAGTTACTTATTCACGAAGTTACTATTCAAGAGTACTATTCATTAAGCGTGAAGATGTTTTTGTGGAATTTCTATCTTTGGTGTCTGAGTTACTATTCACGATATCTAAGACTATTTACGATACTAAGATTATTCACGATACTGAGACTATTCAATTTAAAAATAAAATTTCTTCTTTTCGTCTAAAATATATATTCCGGATACTAACTCGATCAGATCCATGTTTTGATCATTCTTGAATTTTACACCACTATGATTATTTTTGAGGTATTTTTGACGTGGATAAAACCAAGTATTTAATCCTTAATCCTTAATCCTTGTCATTTTGTTTCAATGGATTCGCTTTTTTAAAAAATATTTTTCATCATCCTCGCCTTAAATGATGATATTATGGAATATCTTTGGCTTCAGTAAGGCAAAGATGAATGATTTCTTAAGAATATCTTCGGCTCAGTAGCAAAGATGAATGATTTTCAAGAATATCTTTGGCCCAGAGTGCAAAGATGAACAAGTGTTTAAATGAATATGATTAATCGATGAATATCTTTGGCTCAGTAGTGCAAAGATGAATATTTGATTCCAGATGTATATCGATTGATGTTACAGGATAAAAGATAGACGATGAACTTTTAAATTCATACATAGAAGATAGTAGTTTGCATTCTCTACTTAACTCTTCTAATGAATTATTATTTCCGCATAATATTGATTTAAAATTTGTTGTCTATCAGATTCTATTAGATTTTTCCTCGTGAAGACTAACGATAATTTGTTGTATATTATCTTAGTCATAATATTCTTCTTTACCGAGCTAGTTGAGCTCACCCTTTTCCTTTTTGTTCCATTTTTCTCGGGAGGCGAGAATATAATGTAGTATTTAGCCTGGGGTATGGAATGAAGGTTTTAGAAAGGATTGTTTAGTAGTCCTCACCATTTTGTAAAATAATGTATCAATAAATGTGATGAGGATTTATTTGAGTATAGATATTGTCTGTAAGATAATATTTGTATTCAAACTCACAGCTTTTTCTTGTTGTAATAATAAAGTTGTAGTTGTTTCGCACTCATGTATCGACAACTCGAATAGGTGATGTATACCTATTTTGGGGGCGCCACATTCTCCATATTAAGCTTAGGTTGTGAATAAATCAATTAGAACAATTCTAATCTTATTTAAATAAATAAATTAAACAATTAATTTATTTAAATAAATAATATTTATTCTACAATAGGATAAGCCTCCTAGCGATTAACGACTTTCCAGATAATATAGATTTCAACATTAATCATAAAAGAACCTTTCGAGTAAATAGTTACAAAGACAATTCAATCCTTCCACCATACAATGTCCCAATTAAATATAAGACATGGAATTCATCACAAGTCTTATTTTATTTAATTATATGTATTTCGATCCTTAAATGCACAACTCCAAATAATGCAGATTAGAAACTCCTTTCTAATTTCATTCTCGCCGCCAAGGACTACCTGGGTTGTCATTTATCGAATCACATAGACATTTCTCTTCTTTTATTAAGTGGTAGATTCTTTATCGATCATACATTATCTCCATGTATAACTTATTATACCCAAGCATACCTTTGATATACCCTAAGGGTCTTAAGGAATAAGTCAAAGTATAACTCATCATACACAAGATACTATGATGATCTCAAGTCCAAGGATCACTTGTACTACTATCACTACAGAATTCCTATCGACAGCAAATAAAACTCCATTAGGTATTCCTTAATGAGCCAATGCTCGTTGAACTTATTCTCTAATAAGCACCTACATACTTGTTTTAGTGTCTCCACACAAATGATCTTGAGATCAATCATCCTCATCCAATGAAAGCAAGAACGTATGTACTCAATCTATCCCGGATTCACTAATCCCCAATTTAGTAATCCAACGATTGGGAACTATTTTAGTTTTAAGCTTTCTAAGAATTCAGATCTCATTAGAATGATCATCATCATTATTCTAAAAGCATTGCTTAAAACTATGGGTTTATCACATATTATAAAACAAAGATCATGTAGATAATTAAAAGCCTTTAATAAATTAATACTTTTATTAATAAATGAATAAGATTGTTACAAATTATATGCTTTATCATCAAACATGATTGGCTTGTGTGCATACTACTTTCAAAAACAACTACAACTTTATTACAACAATTGTCGTGCAAAATACAACAACTCATGTGTTGTGAGTTTTGATACAAATAAATATATCAACTGTGACTCTTGACACCAACTTGGGTAGCACGTCACCATGACATCTTACATAAAGGTATAGTCAAAAACTGTTTTAGAAATTAAAATTTTTGGGAAGCGCTCAAGGAAACTTTCGTACATGGGAGGCCATGCGTCTAGGTTATAATAGATATCATATGGCCACAGAATTATCCTTGGTTGATCCAATAAATCCCAAAGAAAAACGAGAAGATTACTATCATATTCTTTCCAATGGTGAGTCTTCTCTTGACATATCATTATCTCCACTGTCTCTAATTGAGAATTATACTTTAAACAAACACCAAGATCATATAGGTAGTGCACGTAGATATACTCAGTAAGTGGATGTGCACAACCTTGTCTTATGATGACACGAGGTTGTATGTCTTTAGACATCTTGTATGATAGTGGCAAAACACCCTTCCAACGTTGGGTTCGCTTTCACCCTATTTGATTCACCAAATATAACTACTAAATGATGACCACCGTTTCTATTCCCTGTTATCCCCGCTTCAATCCAACTACACTTTTATTACTCCGAAAGGAATTGTGAAGCAAAAGGGTGAGCACAACTAGCTCAAGAAAGAATATCATGACTAAAGATAATTAAATTATCAATAGCCTTCATCAATAATAAATCGTAGATTTAGAACATACGGTAGATGATAAAACTTTTCAACCATAGTTGCAAAGTGGAACGAATAATCCATTGAAGAGTCAAATAGACCATAAAATCTATTATCTTCCATGTTAAAAGTCCACCAACAATGTTTTATCCCCGTAACATCAATCAACAATTCTTGTCCACAATCACATGTATAACTCATAATCGTAATTGTAGTTCTAAATTCCTTTTCTCATCCATAACAAAGATAATTTTTATCACCTGAAACATCAAAGATCATGGTTATACCAAATCACAGTTCATGTTCATAATCATACTAATAAATTTATCTTTGCACTACGGGCCAAAGTTATTCATCAACAAGTCATCTTTGCACTACATGCCAAAGATATTCATCAACAATTCATCTTTGCACTACAGGCCAAAGATCTTCAACAGGTCATCTTTGCACTACGGGCCAAAGATATTCAACAATAATTCATCTTTGCACTACAGGCCAAAGATATTCAACAATAATTCATCTTTGCACTACAGTCCAAAGATATTCATCAATAATTCATCTTTGCACTACGGGCCAAAGATATTCAACAATAATTCATCTTTGCACTACAGGCCAAAGATATTCAACAAAAATTCATCTTTGCACTACAGGCCAAAGATATTCATTAATAATTCATCTTTGCACTACGGGCCAAAGATATTCATATCTCAAAGAAATACATAATCATTATATAAACCATAATTATAACAATGTTGATCAATTCACCTTTGCACTTAAGCTAAAAATATTCAATTGTAAATTCAATGGTCATGATCATACTAGTCACAATTCATCTTTGCACTACTGGCCAAAGAGAACCCATAGCCATGATCATACCAATAATCTACCCATCTTTACACTCAAGTCAAAGAGAATTTTCTTCCCCGGGATTATAAAAATGTTATATATGATAATAAAAACAATATCATCAAAACATGGATTTAATTTCAAGAGTAAGATTCATAAATCAACGATTATTTAGTCAGAAAAAGAAACCAATTTTGTTGTGAATAGTACTCGTGAATAGTAATTCGTGAATAGTAACTCATGAATAGTAACCCCGACATAAAAAGGTAAAAATTCCATAATAAAATCCATACCAATATTTCGGTATAATGATATTGAAATAACATTTCTTAAACTTATAAACAATTTATTTTAATTGTTTACACTTTACTAAATAAATCATTTAATCATCCTAAAATTCGAAACTCATAAGATTCCATCACCAATAACCAAAACCCTCATAAAAAATCTGCATATACCTCATATAGGATTCTCAAGCCATAAAATCCTTTTTTCCAATTTTCTTCCTTCACCTAACATATTTAATTCATTTACTCATAACTAGTCCATTTTCATAAAAATACCAAATCGGGCCCAAAAATATTTCTTTTCCGAATTTAATGTAATATAGTCTCATATTGAATATATATTTTCTCGAATTTTAAAAATCATTTACTATTTTTCATATGGCCAAAACAAATTAATATTTAAACATTAATCATAAACTGTACTTTTATCCAAAAATTCAAATTCACAGAGAGTACAATCGATATTATATGGATGTACTCCCAATAAAAATTTTATCAATTTTGGAGTTAACCACAAGGAGTTATGTTTGTTACTTTTAAAATAGTCTTTTCTCATAAAAATTCATAACTCTTAATCTATACATCCAAAATCAAAGCATTTTGGACACAATCAATAAAACTCATCAAAATATCATTTCAAATTTTTCTAGAATTTTCTCAAGGTCAAGAAGAAATGAACCTAAAAACATAAGAACCTTTAAAATCCCTTACTATCCCTTACCTCAAAAAGAGCAAAGACTTCTAATCGGATATCTGACATGACATCAAGGAAACTCAGACCGATGACTCACCAAGTATCTAAATACTCACTAAATACACTCGATAATCTAGAGAGAAAAAGAGAAAACTTATGAATTACGGTGTGATTTTTAATTCTAACTTAGCCCTCTATTTATAGGAAAATGTTAAGACGTCAAGGCAGACTTGACTGCACACCGATGGCTTTACTCGCTACTATTCCATGCACCAAAAATCAGCCATCTTTCCCAACAACCAAAAGTGGGGCCCACCCATTTCTAGAATTTTCCACCAAAATCATTTATAAACCTAATTTTTGAATCACCACCTCTTAAAATTCATAACAAATCATTCGCTCATTTTTAACTGCTCAAAATTTGTGAACATATACTCAACTTATATATGTATAACATATCCAAAAATCCAAACGATCCAACTACGATTAAAAATTATAACTCACACAATAAAGTCAGTAAGAAAATCGATTTGATCTTTTAATACCTCCAATCCGACAAAATATCGATAAAACACCTCAACATTAATTCCTTCATTTATAACCACATAAATAAATCCATCATTTATATCCACATCAAATAAATATTTCATTATCATATAAATCAATAATTATTTATTCACAAATAATATTACAAAATCACAATAATGACAACCAGTAGCCTCACAGAAAGAGGGGCTTTCAGATAAGGATTTCTACTTATCAAAAGCGCAATTAGGTGACCAAACCTCTCCTCGATGTAACTTTTCGGACATCGCTAATAATGCTATCTAATAAAATTATTCAAAAATATGAATTATTGATCCGATAATGGAGATATTGCAGCGTTGACAATTATTGAACAACAATAATATAAAATATCAACGCAAAGAATTATTGAAACAATAAAATAAAATATTGAATAAAGAACTATTGTAACAATTATTGAGTAATGCCTTCACGTAAGAATCAATAATTCATCAATATCATGCATCCACGCCAGACATCTTGATTTTAACTACTGTGTATTTTAACAGGTGTTAATAATAACAACTACGCCTGTTATTTATAAAAACTCAAATTTGTCATTTTCTTCATTCGATACGCTTATTCTCATTATGGGATCCACAAATGGTCATACCGTCGCATTTAATAATCCCCTACGTAAATAATATTCCATGACTAAACTAATAATCCTTTACAACAATAAATATTTTATAACCACTCACAGTATTTTGAAAAAAAATTCATATAAAGCACCTTTAACTTTAACTTGTTATCAATTTAACCATTTACCTAATATAGTAATTATAAGAAAAATTAAATACTTTTATTTCATAAAATTTGGGGTCTTACATAATACCCCTTACGAAAGTATAACAAATAATATCCCTTACCTTATAAAGAAGAGTATTCCAAGCGGGTGCAGTATGGATATACTTGAAGAAAACTCGCTTCTACGCTTCTAAGCTTTCTTAAACTCTAAAGAAATACGCCAAGATTATAGAAGAAGAATTCTCTCTAGAGTTTCAAATGAATTCGTAAGAAATAATGAAGGAATGAGCTTTATTTATAGAGATCGGTGAATAGTAACTAATTCATTAACCATCCAGATTGATTTATTTTTAAACGGATTTATCCATATTGATTTACTACGCAGTAACACTACTATGTAAATACATACAACACTACGCATAATAAAATATAATATATTCTAATTATTGTCTAATAAAACAAATAACTTTATAAAATTATTCTGCTTTTATATAAAAGATTTTACTACGCAAAACATTATTATAATGTAATATAATATATTCTAATTATTATCTAATAAAACAAATAACTTTATAAAAGTATTTTGTTTTATATAAAAACTTTTCTGCTTTTATTACATTAATAATACTAATAAAACAAAATTTATATATATATATATATATATATATATATATATATATGTAAACTTTTGTGACTTCATAAAAGACACCTCAATATATTTAATAATATTTATCATGTGACGCCCTAAAATTAGGTATACGCCACCCATCTTCGGGTCGCCACTTATATGGTACATAAATTCAAATACAAACTTAATTATACATCCGTCAGGTAATATACGACAATACATAAACCGAGAGTTCTAATAGAATATTGTCATTTAGCATAATATCCATACTCAAGGAGTCCTCATTACATTTATTGTCACACTATTTAATGTAATAGTGAGGACTACTAATGCTATCTTCGGGACCATCACTCTTTTCCCCGACTCGTCTCCAAATTTATATTCTCATTTCCTCAAGAGAATAAAGTGAAAGAAAGGGTGAGCTCAACTAGCCCAAGAAGAAATATTACGACTAAGATAATGCAGAATAAATTATCATTAGCCTTCAATGTTGTTAAACCGATAAAATACAATAGACAACCAGCTTTTAATGCAGATGAATGTGTAATCCATTAAAAGAGTCAAGTAGAAAATAAAGTCTACTATCTTTTAGGTTTTAAAAGGTTTTCATCAATTTTATCACTAAGACTCGCTTTAATGAATAAACCACAATATCTAATCATCCCCGCACTCACGGCCAAGGATTTTCATCAAATTATCAATGGTCATGACTATACCGAATCACCCCGGTCATAATCATACCAAAACTATTCATCATCGCATTACGGTGCCACCGAGGACTTTTGTCACATCATTTATATCAAGTCATGATTATACCGAATGAAACCTCGTCATAATCATACTAAGTTCATCTATGCACGTAAGCCAAAGATGACTTTCAACATAATATAAACATGAGGATGATGACAATGATATAAGAATTCAATAAAACAAGTTCAAGAATTAATTTCTAGGATTTATTAACGCCCAAATTGTCAACAAGATATTGTTTTGTAGAGTAAAATTCAAGAATGATCGTAAGAATATTTCCATGAAAAGATATCTTTGGATGAAACGCAAATATCAAGGATATTCTACTAATTTCATGGAGTATAGAAGTCAAAGTTTTAACTAACTGGGTATAATAAAGAATGGAATAACAAAAGAAATCACCACGATGCAGATTGTGAGATATAGACAAAGTTATTCTAATGTAATAATAATAACGGAACCAGTCGTGAAATTCACACCCACAAGATGATCCAATGTAATAATAAATTTGAATAATAATAAACAATCGAACTGTGTCCTGTAAAACACATACATATTGATATTCAAATGTAATAATAAATGCTAAATAATAAACAATGGAACCAGTCCGATGTAAAACACATGATGTGATATTCCAATGTAATAATAAAGAATGGAATAATGTAAGAAGATCACCAAGTATAGGGGATTCACAGATACAAAAGTTATTCCAATGTAATAAATAAGAATGGAATAATATAAGGATTTCACCAAGTATAGGGTATACGCCATATACAAAAGTTATGTATAGGGTATGCCACTTTTACAAAAGTTATTCCAATGTAATAATAATGAATGGAATAATGTAAGTTCTCTTCATGAATAAGAAAGAATAACACCCCTTACAGTACAACAAATAATATCCCTTACCTTAGAAGAACTGAATATTGGCAAAGTGAAGTAGCAGAATACTTTTCTTCTTTTTCTCTATAGTTTCTCTTTCTAGAGTTTCAGTGAATTCGTAAGAAAATAATGAAGGAATGAGCTTCTATTTATAGGAAAATAGAATGCATAGTAATTAATCCATGAAACGGTCAGATTGATTTACTTTAATCGACTATTCATATTTAAAGCAAAATCTTTTAAATAAAATATCATATATTCTATTTACATAAAAACATTTTACTATGCAAACACTATACAACACTATGCAAAACACTATGCAAAACACTATGCAATACTATGCATAATAAAATATAATATATTCTATTTATGAATAACTTTAATAAAATATTCTCATTTTATATAAAAGATGTTTCGCTTTTATTACGTTAATAATACTTAATAAAACAAAACGTCATTATCGCTATAATAATTCATATTATTAATCGACAATAATGGAATCAAACCGAGTGACTTCTCACATAAGCATTATTAATCAATACCGTGTGCTACTATGCAACCACACGACATCGTATTTTTACTACCGAAAGTAGTTCAACAAGATTAACCAGTAAAACTTCCGCCGTTATTTCAATAAAATATTTTTTTCATTTTCTCAATCCGAATTCCCTGCTAAACCGAATATTCCCCGACCAAACGAATATAATATAACCACTTGCATACTTTGCAAAATTTATAAATACTACCCACAACTATAATATTATCTTAAATTCATACCATAATATTAAAAAATTATTTCGACAAAATTTAAATCTTTATTGATAAAATCTGGGGTCTCACATATCATCATTATTATAATTCACAATATTAATCGATCAGTCGCTCTCGTGAAAGAGGGGCTTTTCAATAAGGATTTCTCCTATCGACGCCGCAATTAGGTGACCAAACCTTTCTCGATGTAACTTCTAGACATCGTTAATATTACAAATAATAATATTAATAACTTTCATTATCTCAATTATTGATTTAATAATATATAAAATATCGACAATAATTGAATCAATTAACGTGAGATATTATGCAACAATTATCAGAAGTAATAATTGAACAAAATCGAGTGACTTCTCACGAAGCATCAATAATCAATACTTGTGTGCTACTACGCAACCACGCCAGACATCAGTATTTTTACTACCGAGTAGTTCAACAGCTTTTAATTCCAGAAACTTCCGCCGTTATTTTCATAAAAATATTTTTGTCGTTTTCTCAATCCAACAATAATTCCGTTGTGGGGTCCACCAATGATTGTACCGTCGTACGGATATTCCCCGACAAAAAGAATATTCCACAACCAATCGAATATTATACAACAACTTGCATACTTTTCAAAATTCATAAATACTACCCACAACTATAACATTATCTCAAATCCACACCATAATATTCAAAAAAATATTTCGAAAAAATTAAATCTTTATTCATAAAATCTGGGGTCTCACAAGAATTAACTTCCAGTATACCACCACTATTAAAGAATTATTAAATTCTTTAATCGCAAGGTTTATCAAACTTAGTTCAGTATTGCGTCTCAATACTATTAAACTGGTTTAGTTGAAATTTTCACTATATTTTTACATGATACTAAGATTAACATCTATTTTACAAGTCTTTCAATATAAAAACAAAAAATAGATGTCTTAAACTCGTTTACGTTAACAATTCTATGTAAAATGATCGAACATATCATTAATATACATAAAAACTATCACATTATAGTTTATACAATTATATTGTTAGTGTAAACATATAAATAGTTCTATATCCGATAGAATCTCAATCTAAATACGCACATAATATCACCTAATATGTATCCACTTTAATATTTATAACTTAGTTTCAATCTCACTATTGAACTAAATCACAATAAATATTTTGGATCATATTTAAGCTAATAAAATAAGTATTTTATTTACCAAATTATTATATTGATTTCCTTCACCAAATCAATATTGCTCTTTCTAGGTTCAGTTTATAACTTTGTTGAACCTTAGATAATTAATTAAGTGAAATAAGTTCACACTTCAATATTATTCAAAAGTTTGTGTTTCAAAGATTTTTATTTCACAGAACTACACAATCAAATTGAATTTCACAAAAAGAAATTCATAAGCCTTATTATTTCTTACATAAATAAATTTATCCTCTAAATAGTTCAAAGACCAAAATAAAAATCTTAAAGAATCACCCCACACTTTTAAATAATTGATATCTCATTGAATAATTTCACTTCACAATATTATGCTCACAACTTTAAATAAAATTTAGATTAATTGACATTTTATGTGACATTGTTCTATAAATATTACTTCTAAATGAGAATATTAAGGAACACTTCTCAAAATAAAAATAAGTTCTTGTACATTTTATGTATTAGTTATTCATATAAAGATTGCTTCAACTTAAGAATCTTTTATAACACCCCACATAAGAAAACAAGCTCTTATTTTCTCAATTACATAAAATCTCAAATCGAAAAAAATTATTTAATATAATCACTTAAAATTATACATGTACAATTTTTAAGTATACCAACATGTAACACTTGACTCTATGTAAATAGTATTAAATTCATTATATACAAATTATAGTAACAACTCATCATATTGCACATAAATTTATTTGCATATAAATCATAAAATATAAAATTTATATTTACTTTCTAAGAAATTAATTTATCACAAATAAAATTAATTTATGTAGAAGCAAATAAAATTTTACACATGAATTAGTATATCCTCAAGTGTTTTCTTATCCCAACTTAGTACATGAAATAATATAAACGTTATATCTTTTGAAAATTATAAATATAGAATTCAAGACAATTATTATAATAATATGAAATACTTGAACTTCACTATATTTATAAAAGTCAAAAATAAAATATTTACCTCAATGAGAATATACAAAATTCATATAACTATTAATAAAATTTACTACTTCTTGGACAAGAAGTACACATAAAATAAATCAACGATACCAATTATGATTATTCCAAAACACTATTTAATATCATTTCTAAGTTTTTCTCAACATCAAAATCATAACGTATACAAGATTTACTCACCAAATTTACTTCTACAATATCTCTTCTAACTATTAGTTGATAATTAATTTATTATCCACAAACAAAGTAATCTATCTCAAAATTCATGCATACAAATACCAAGTAATATTACACATTAAATATTACCTCAAATTTATGCATAATTTTATTCAAGAAAACATAAATTTACTTTATTCTCAAAATAAATTAATTTACAACTAATTTGTTATACATAGAGAAAAGTAAATTTCACAACTTATACTACAAACACTAATAATACATTAATTTCAATTAGTTTATAAGAATAATAATTGTCTTAAAACTCATGATATATATACACATTTAGCAATATTATATATCTACTTAAAATATTACTAGTCAATATATATATGCACAAGTTAAAGTATGTTCCACCATGAACAATTATCAAATTATCTTCAAATCAAATAAAACTAATCAAATTAATTTGTTCCACCGTGAACAATTAACAAATTGTCTTATTATATATGATCATTAGCAAAACAATACTCACACATGCAAATATCATCAACACATGATATAATACATCACATATATACCATTCATGTATATATACATGTACAATGATAAACAAATATCATTTTCTAAAATAAAGAAAAAATTCATGACATAACTTTTTGGATAAAATCCTAAGAACGCTGTATCAACTATGGTGTTTTTCATGATGACTCTTCGTCTCCTCCGCATCAATTTACAAACTTGTAAATTTTAAATCTTTTTCACTTTCATTTTTCTCCACAATCCATCTTCCAACATGAATTATCAATAAAAATAATTAGCTTAATATCTCAATATATTACTAATTATCATAAAAAGTCAATTGATAAAATAGATACAAGAAAATGGCACTTATCTTTGAAAATCGTGTTGTCTTCCATCTTACCAAAATCATGACTCCAACAAATACAATAAAGACCTTAGAATTGTTAGAATCGTATAGCTTCGTAGAATCATAATTGAAAAAATAATTAGAAAACATGACACGGGTAATCCATGTCCTTAAAGTCTTTGTCGTTCTCACCACGAATGGTTTGCTATGAGTTACATGCGATATACCTCAAGGATATATACCAAGTTTCTGAGTTGAACAATTTTGTGATAGCAATTCACAAATGTTCCAGTCGAATATTTCTTTATGATAGTTATATGTTTATAGAAAAAATTAACTGAAAGAAGAGAGAATTTCATGTGCAAGTTTTTTCTCCTCATGTAAATATACTCCATTCCTCTCTCTCTCTCTCTCTCACACACACACACACACACATATATATATATATAATAGTAACAACTATTATATATCTATTTTAATTACACATTATTATAGATATCACTACAAGAAAATGGCTTAAGACCAACGGAAATATTATCGATTTTAATATATTCAATGATCAGATTGTAATTTCGATCAATATTCTACGATAGTAGTTCCCTCTCTAAATATGTTATCAGTAAGACCCAAATTTTTATAAATAAAGATGAATTTTTCTATAAATATTATTTTTGAATATTATGGAATAAATTTGATATAATGTTATAGTTATGGGTAATATTTATAAATTTTGCAAAAGTATGCAAGTTGTTATAAAATATTCGTTTGGTATTTGGGAATATTCTTTTGTTAGGAATATTCGCATAATGGCTCAATCATTGGTGGACCCCACAATGTAATTATTGTCGGATTGAGAAAATGACAAAAATATTTTATAAAAATAACTGGCGGAGGTGTTACCGTTAAACCGTTGAACTACCGGCATGGTAAAAGTACAAAGAATACGCCAGTAGTTGTGACAAGTAGTACACCAGATTGATTATTGATGCTTACGTGAGAAGTCACTCAAATTTATGCTCAATTATCTACATACAAAGAATCACTGCGATCATATCTCTTATATTATTGATTCAATTATTGTCACAAAGATCATCCGTATAATATGTTATAAGATTAAATCAATAATTGAGACGCGACAAGTTATAAATGATTAATAATTGTTGAAAGATTAAATATGTGTGATGAAAAAAATGATTTGTGGTAAGTTTGATTATTTTATGGGGGCTCATATGTCATCATCTAAGAGTCTCTTCATTAATAAGATTTACCTTCAATAGTAATTACCTTCGTCAATAGTAATTACCCTTGTGAATAGTATTTACCTTCATCAATAGTAATTACCTTCACAATAGTAATTACCCTTGTGAATAGTATTTACCTTCGCTAATAAGTAATTACCTTCGCCAATAGTAATTACCCTTGTGAATAGTATTTACCTTCGTCAATAGTATTTACCTTCGTTAATAGTAATTACCTTTACCAGACGTCGAACCACTTGTCGTTTCACATTACAAAGCGTCGAACCACTTGTCGTTTCACATTACAAAAGGCCAAACCAACGGGTCGTCAAGCCACTTTTCGCTTTTCACACTAAGAAAAGCTAAGCTAGAAATCTTCTATAAATAGAGGCCTAGGGCTTCATTATTTTCATTTAATTCATTCAAGCTATAGAGAGAGAAAGTATAGTAGAGAATAAGAGAGAAAGAAGAAGAGTATTTTGTTACTACAACCGCAGATTCAATCTCCTACCAAATGTAAAGGGTGTTATTCTTTCTTATTCATGAAGAGAACTGTTGTTATTCCATTGCTTATTATTCGTTGGAATAACTCGTATAAGTGGTTTACCCTATACTTGGTGACATTCTTCTATTATTCGTTGGAACATCCTCGTCATGTGTTTTTACACCGGACCGGGTTCCGCTCTTTATTATTATTCTCGCTGAACATCCTCGCTCTGTGTTTTACACCGGACGGGTTCCGCTTTATTATTCTCTGTTGGAACATCCATGCCTCGTGTGTTTTACACCGGATCCGGTTCCATCTTTATTATTCTGTTGGAACATCCCGCCGGATTGTGAATTTCACCGACGACCGTTCCGTTATTTATTATTCCGCTGAATAACTCGTCTGCATGCGGCCTATCGCATGCATGGTGATTTCTTTTGTTATTCCATTCTTTATTATACCCAATTGGTTAAAACTTTGACTTCTATACTCCATGAAATTAGTAGAATATCCTTGATATTTGCGTTTCATCCAAAGATCTTTCATGGAAATATTCTTCCGATCATTCTTGAATTTTACTCTACAAAACAAAGATTATCGTGTTCGACAATTTGACGTTAATAATTCCCGGATAAAATAATTCTTGAACTTGTTTTTTGAATTCTTATATCATTGTCATCATCCTCATGTTTATATTTTTTGAAAGTCATCTCGTGGCACTCAGAAGTGCATAGATGGACTTGGTATGATTATGATGAGAGAGATTATTGATTAATGTAATCACGACCGTAATGTTACAAATGATGTGATAAAAATCCTCAAAGGGTCAGTAGTGCATCGATGGACGATTGTTGGCATGATCATGACTATTAATGAATACACAAATATTCTTGGCCCAGAAAGGTATGAATAATTGTGGTCGTGATACTAAAGAATATCCTCGTCAGTAAGTGTGGGTGATTCGATGATGTGAATATTTATTAAAGTTTCGAGTCTCATTATATAAACAAAGTGATGAAAACCTTTAAAACCTAAAAGATAGTAGACTTTATTTTCTACTTGACTCTTTTAATGGATCACAGATTCCACCGCAGCTTAAACCGGTTGTCTATTGTATTTTATCGTTTAACATTATCAAGACTATTGATAATTTATTCTGCATTATCTTAGTCATAATATTTTTCATCGGGCTAGTTGAGCTCACCCTTTCTTTCACCGTTTCTTCGTGAAATGATAATATAGCCGGGATTTAGCTCTGGGAAACGCAGTGATGGTCCGAAGATAAGATTAGTAGTCCTCACTATTCTCGTAAAATAGTGTGATAATAATCAGAATGAGGACTTTTTATTTGAGTTTGTATAATATCTAGTAGAGCGATATTTGTATTTAAACTCACGCTTTATGTCGTATTGCATAATTTACGCTTATGTTAATAAGTTGTTTTTAAATTCGTACCATGTAAGTGTATCCACCCAAGATGGGTGATGTATACCTAATTTTGGGGGCATCACGGTTGGTATCGTGAGCTAGGATACGATCCCCGCTAAGATGTGAGAATAGTACTAGGAGGGGAGAGACGGGAATACCTTCGCTAGTATGACCTACCTAAGTTTATGTGATATTTTATTGGTTGGTCGGAAGATAGGGATAATTTGTTACATGTCAATTAACCTTTTGTTTTGTTGCAGAGATTAAAATCGACATCCGAGAATGTTGAGAATAGAATGGAGCGCAGCGATTGTTGATTCACCACATATCAATAATCGTGGATAATGTGCATCGTGAAGGCGACAATCCTCATGCAAACAACAACAACCACCAAATGACGAATGATCAAATGTTCAGAGGCTTTTATGCAATTTATGCAACAAAGAAAGTAGAGCGACTCTCGCCCAAAACGTAGGTGGAAACACGGAAAACTCTCAAGGCGGTCACCGCTAAACAATTTAAGGAGTGGGACCACCGGAGTTTAAGGAGAGCCAAAACCACTTCGGCGGAAGCATGGATAAAGCGATTACCAAGATATTTGATGTCTTAGGATGCTCCGAGGAGCAAAAGGTTCCCTTTCACGCTTTTTATGTTGCGCTGAGAGGCGGATTCATCGGTGGGAATCGGTAAACGTACTCAACCAAATTGCATCAAGATATCTTGGGAGAAGTTCCAGAGTCATTCAACGACAAATACTTTCCCGAAAGTATTCGCCACATGAAGGAGGTGGAGTTTATCAAGTTGGAACAAAACAATATGACCGTGTCGCAATACGAGGCAAAATTTGCGGAGTTATCACGGGTTTCGCCCCACTGGTGGATAATGAAGAGAGAATGGCGCGAATGTTTTTAAGAGGTTTGAAGCGAGGAGATATGTCAACATCTTATTTCTCATAAACCGTGGTTTGTATTCGGATGTTGTAAATAGGGCTCGATTAGTGGAGCGCGATAATGAGTCAACGCAACTAAAAAGAGAAGCGGTAAAGCAAAATTATAATACAAATGAGAATAGTCATCGAAAGGCGGTGACAACAAGCGTGGAGGGAATCAACGGCCAGATATGGTAACCACTTCGGTGGTAATCGTACAAAACAATAAGAATGGACATTTCAAGAAAAGGAGATTCAACAATGATGGAAAGACGTCAAGACCAAAGACCCATTGTTAAGGAAGGAGAAAGACCACCCATCATATGCTTCAAATGCAAGGAGAGAGAGGGACACATCACCAAAGCTGCGCCATGACGTCCAAAGCATGTTATAATTGTGGAAGAGAAGGTCACTTAGCTCGATTTTGTTGCCATCAAGACAAATTAAAGCTAGGATGGAGGCACCAAAGGCCATCCCGTAAAATTCAAAACCGTAGAGTGCAAGGGAGAGCATTTGTTGTGACCTCCCAAAGAGCAAGGAATCCGAATGAGGTCATCACGGGTAAGCTTATCATAAACTCTAATGAAGTCTATACTTTATTTGATACCTGGTTCTACCCATTCTTTTATTTCTCCTACTAGCGCCATCGATTAAATTTGACTCGGAAAAATTAGACTTTGACTTATCTCGTGGAAACTCCGTTGGGAGAAACCTTCATTACATCCATCGTTTATAAGTCTTGTTTGGTTCAAATCGGCACCTCACATGCTCGTCGATCTTATTTCATTAAAAATACTTGATTTGACGCGATTCTAGTGGATTGATGGTTAACTACTTATCATGCAAAATTGATTGTTTTCGTAAGGTTGTTAGCTTTTATATTCCTAATCAACCTATTATGCTAATTCAAACGACCAAACCATTAAAATCAATCACGGTCATCTCAAGCCATAAAGCTATTCGCTTATTGAAAAACGGATGTCAAGCTTTCTTAGCTCATGTCACGATTTAAATAAAATACGCCGCTTTTAAACGATATTCCTATTGTTAATAAATTTCGACGTATTCTCAAGAACTTCCTCGCCTACCCCAGAGCGTGAAATTGAATTTTGTATCGACCTTGAACCCGCAGACAAAAACCTATTTCAAAGCCCCATATCGAATGGCTCTATTGAACTTTCAGAGTTAAAGACCCAACCGCAGGAATTGTTAGACATTGGCTTTATTCGCCCTAAGTACTTCTCCTTGGGGTGCTCCTGCTCTATTCGTGAAGAAGAAAGATGGGAGTATGCGACTTTCAGATTGATTATCTGGAGTTGAATCACGTCACCATCAAAAATAGGTATCCATTGCCACGTATTGATGACCGTTTGACCGGTTGCAAGGAGCCAAATTCTTTTCAAAGATTGATCTTCGTTAGGATATCACCAATTGAAGATTAGACCACCGACATTCCAAAGACGGCTTTAACCTCAGACGGCATTATGAATTCCTAGTCATGTCCTTTGGATTGACTAATGCTCCGCCGCCTTCATGGATATGATGAACCGAGTATTCAAGGAATATTTAGATCACTTTGTGGTCGTCTTTATTGATGACATCCTTATTTATTCCAAAAGCCGTGAAGATCATGAAAGCAACACTTGAGGTCGACACTCCAAAAGCTTCGTGAATATAAGCTTTATGCCAAGTTGAAGAAATGCGAAGTTCGCTTCAAGAAGTAGCATTCCTTGGGCACGTGGTATCAAGTCATGGAATATCCATTGACCCAAAGAAAGATTGAAGCTATTCAAAGTCGGGAACAACCTAAATCAATGACCAAGCACGTAGCTTTCGGTTTTATTTGGTTATTATCGGAGATTCGTGGAAGGATTTTCTCGAATCGCTATTCCATCGACTCACCGGTGACTTTAAAGATACAAAGTTCGGTTGGAGCGAAGAATGTGAGAAGAGTTTTCAAGAACTCAAGAGGAGACTTATTTCAAAGACTGCTACGACAATACCATCTCGCCTCGGAGAGGATTTGTCATCTACAAGTGATGCTTCTGCAAAAGGGTTGGGATGTGTTCTCATGCAACATGGAAAAGTAATAGTTTATGCCTCGCGACAACTCAAAGAATATGAGAGGAATTATCCTACTCATGATCTAGAGTTGGCATTTGTTGTCTTTGCACTTAAAATTTGGAGGCATTACTTGTATGGGAGAAAGTGGAGATCTTTACGGATCATAAAAGCCTCAAATATTTCTTCACTCAAAAGGAACTCAACATGCGATAAACGACGTTGGCTTGAATCTGTTGAAAGATTATGATCATACCATCCAATACCATCCCGAAAAGCGAACGTGGTAGCCGACGATTGAGTAGAAAATCATATGCAAGCACGAGTGCGATATTGTCAACGCAAAGGCCCATTTTGTGTGACTTGCAAAGGATGGAGATAGAATTAAAGACTCAGGGACGATGTGATGATAACGAGTATACGAGTAGAACCGACATTAATTGATAAAGTTAAAGTCGCTCAAGCTACGCACTGGAGGCGATGTATGATGAGGAAGAAAGTGCAAGAAGGTTCATCTACGGAAGCAAGAATCGATGAAGAAGGAATACTTGAGTCAACTCCAGCACTTTGTGTTCCTAACGACCACGATTTAAAGTATAATATCATGATGGAGGCACACAACACACCATTTGCAATCCATCTCAGGAGTACCAAAATGTATCATGATATTCGCCATACATTTTGGTGGAGCAATATGAAGAGAGAGATACATTTGTTTATCTCAAGGTGTCTAACTTGTCAACGAAGTTAAAGCGGAGCATCAAGTACCAAAAGGTCCATTGCAACCACTTGAAATTCCGAATGGAAGTGGGAGCACATTACCATGGATTTCGTTACGGCCTTCCTAAGGTTTCTCAAGGCATTGATGCGATTTGGGTCATTGTTGATAGGTTGACCAAGTCTCGCTTCATTTCTTACCGATACGAGAAACTTATACACTTGAACGCCTTGCTCAGATATACATAAACGAGATTGTAAGATCGCATGGTATGCCAGATCCATAGTTTCGATCGAGACCCAAGATTCACTTCACGATTTTGGGTTAGTTTGCAAAAAGCTATGGGCACAGACTTACGATTTAGTTTCGGATATCATCCTCGACGGACGGACAATCGGAGAGGACTATTCAAACTCTCAAGATCTATTAAGACTCGTGTCCTTGATTTCAAGGAGTTGGGACAAGTTCTTACCATTGGTGGAGTTTTCCTACAACAACAGCTTATCAAGCAAGTATGGCATGGCTCCATTCAAGCGTTGTATGGAAGAAAGTGTCGCTTCAAAGATCTTTGGGATGAGGTGGGTGAAGCAACGTTGTTGGGACCGGAGTTGGTACGTATGACTACGGAAAAGATTCAAACGATCCGACAACGTATAAAAACCTCACAAAATCTACAAAAGAGTTATGCCGATCTTCATCGAAAGGACGTGGAATTCGATATAGGAGATCATGTGTTGTTAAGAGTTGCTCCATGGAAAGGAGTTACAAGATTTGGAAAAGAGGAAAACTTAACCCTCGATTCATCGGCCCATTTTTAATCCTCGATCGAGTAGGAACTGTGGCCTATAGACTCGCTTTACCGCCAAATATGTCTCGTGTTCATAACGTTTTTCACATATCTATGTTACGTAAATATGTGAAAGACCCGAACCATATTATTGAAGTTAGAACCGAGACGAAATAGCGGAAGATTTGACGTATGAAGAGGTTTCTGCTCAAATTTTGATAAGAAGGAACATATTCTATGCTCCAAGGTTATACCTCAAGTCAAAGTTTTGTGGAGGAACCACGATGTTGAGGAAATGACTTGGGAGTTAGAATCGAAAATCAAGGTATCCTTACCTCTTCGACATACAGTGTATCGCACTTCTAATTTCGAGGGCTAAATTTCATAAGAAAAGAGGTTGTAAGACCCAAATTTTTATAAATAAAGATGAATTTTTCTATAAATATTATTTTTGAATATTATGGAATAAATTTGATATAATGTTATAGTTGTAGGTAATATTTATAAATTTTGCAAAGTATGCAAGTTGTTATAAAATATTCGCTTGGTCGGGAATATTCTTTTGTTAGGGAATATTCGCATAATGGCTCAATCATTGGTGGACCCCTACAAATGTAATTATTGTTTGATTGAGAAAATGACAAAAATATTTTATAAAAATAACTACGGAGGTGTTACCAATTAAAACTGTTGAACTACCCGGTGGTAAAGTACAAGAATACGCCAGAGTCAGATACGTAGAAGACACTCAGATTGATTATTGATGCTTACGTGAGAAGTCACTCACTATGCTCAATTATTACTACAAGAATTCACGTGATCATATCTCTTATATTATTGATTCAATTATTGTCACAAAGATCATCTCAGATAATATGTTATAGTATTAAATCAATAATTGAGACGACAAGTTATAAATGATTAATAATTGTTGAAAGATTAAATATGTGTTGATGAAAAAAAATGATTTGTGGTAAGTTTGATTATTTTATGGGGGGCTCATATGTCATCATCTAAGAGTCTCTTCATCAATAGTATTTACCTTCGTCAATAGTAATTACCTTCGTCAATAGTAATTACCCTTGTGAATAGTATTTACCTTCGTCAATAGTAATTACCTTCGTCAATAGTAATTACCCTTGTGAATAGTATTTACCTTCATCAATAGTAATTACCTTCGTCAATAGTAATTACCCTTGTGAATAGTATTTACCTTCGTCAATAGTATTTACCTTCGTTAATAGTAATTACCTTTACCAGACGTCGAACCACTTGTCGTTTCACATTACAAAGCGCCAAACCACTTGTCGTTTCACATTACAAAGGCCAAACCAAATCGTCAAGCCACAAGCCACTGCTTTTTCACACTAAGCAGTGCTAAGCTAGAAATCTTCTATAAATAGAGAGGCCTAGGGCTTCATTATTATTTTCACTTAATTCATTCAAGCTAGAGAGAGAAAGTATAGAGAGAATAAGAGAGAAAGAAGAAGAGTATTTTGTTTACTAATCTTTGCAGATTCAATCTCCTACCAAATGTAAGGGGTGTTATTCTTTCTTATTCATGAAGAGAACTGTTGTTATTCCATTGCTTATTATTACATTGGAATAACTGTATAAGTGGTTTACCCTATACTTGGTGACATTCTTCTATTATTCTCGTTGGAACATCCTGCTCGTGTGTTTTACATCGACCTCGGTTCTTTATTATTATTCTCGTTGGAACATCCACATCGTGTGTTTTACAGGACTCGGTTAAAATCTTTTTTATTATTCTGTTGGAACATCTTGCTCGTGTGTTTTTTTACGGACTGGTTAAAATCTTTATTATTATTCTCGTTGGAATATCCTATCGTGTGTTTTACACCGGATCCGGTTCCATCTTTATTATTCTGTTGGAACATCCCGCTTTGTGAATTTCACCCGACTCGTTCCGTTATTTATTATTCATTGGAATAACTCGTCATGCAATGGCCTATCGCATGCATGGTGATTTCTTTTGTTATTCCATTCTTTATTATACCCAGTTGGTTAAAACTTTGACTTCTATACTCCATGAAATTAGTAGAATATCCTCGATATTTGCGTTTCATCCAAAGATCTTTTCATGGAAATATTCTTCCGATCATTCTTGAATTTTACTCTACAAAACGAAGATCATGTTGACAATTTGGACGTTAATAATTCCTGGATAAAATAATTCTTGAACTTGTTTTATTGAATTCTTATATCATTGTCATCATCCTCATGTTTATATTTTTTTGAAAGTCATCTGTGGCCTGTAGTGCATAGATGGACTTGGTATGATTATGACCAGAGATTATTCGGTGTAATCATGACCGTAATGTTACAAATGATGTGATAAAAATCCTCAGTGGCCGTAGTGCATTGATGGACAGTTGTTGGCATGATCATGACCATTAATGAATACACAAATATTCTTGGCCCGTAGTGCATGAATAATTGTGGTCGTGATACTAAAGAATATCCTTGGTCGTCGAAGTGTGAGGGTGATTCGATGATGTGAAATATTTATTAAAGTCGAGTCTCATTTATAAACAAGTGATGAAAAACCTTTTAAAACCTAAAAGATAGTAGATTTTATTTTCTACTTGACTCTTTTAATGGATTCACAGATGTCACCGCAGCTTAAACCGGTTGTCTATTGTATTTTATCGGTTTAACATTATTGAAGACTATTGATAATTTATTCTCGCATTATCTTAGTCATAATATTTCTTCTTGGGCTAGTTGAGCTCACCCTTTCTTTCACCGTTTCTTGTGAAATGATAATATAGCCGGGACAAGTCTTGGGAAACGCAGTGATGGTCCCAAGATAGCATTAGTAGTCCTCACTATTCTCGTAAAATAGTGTGATAATAATCAGTAATGAGGACTTTTTATTTGAGTTTGTATAATATCTAGTAGCGATATTTGTATTTAAACTCACGATTTATGTCGTATTGTACACACTACGCTTATGTTAATAAGTTGTTTTTAAATTTCGTACCATGTAAGTGTCGACCCAAGATGGGTGATGTATACCTAATTTTGGGGCGCCACATTATCTATGACGATTTTAATTCACTTAATAACTTCGGTCCAAGTGGCGCTTAACATTTCAAGGCCACGCTTAATTATAAGTTCGATTTTAATCATATTTATAGTCGATTTAATTATCCGTCGTAAAAATATAGTAATCTCGAGGAACCAATTTGACAGATATTCCATCGAGAATAGTCGATTATAAACCGTTCAAACTCCTTCTTTCTCCTATTTTATTTTTGATCTCTCTCTTCTCTCTCTACCGCGTCTTTTTGTCTGGTCTTTCTCTTCTCTCTAGCGCCGACAATGCTTTCATACCCTCTCTAACCGGCCCACAGCCTCCTCCTCTCATGGGTATTCTCTCTCATGACATTATATATTGACCGTAAAGGGAAAAACCCTTGTCCTCACACTTCACCTCCTCTATCTCTCATCACGGTTAAGTAGGCTTCCCTGACGACGTCGTGGTGTGTGCCATGACCTTGTGGTATATCGTCTCTCCTATTTCTAGCATTCAAATCAATTGAGGTACACAATTAATTTCTATCTTTAGTTAATACTGTGAGACCCCAGATTTTATCAATAAAGATTTAAATTTTGTCGAAATAATTTTTAATATTATGGTGTGAATTTGAGATAAATATTATAGTTGTGGGTAGTATTTATAAATTTTGCAAAGTATGCAAGTGGTTATATTATATTCGATTGGTCTGGGAATATTCGGTTTAGCGAGGGAATATTCATATAACTACTCAATCATTGGTGGACCCCTACAACATAATTATTGTCGGATTGAGAAAATGACAAAAATATTTTATTGAAATAACTCATGGAAGTTTTACCATCGACATCTTGTTGAACTACTCGGTAGTAAAAAGTACGATAATATATGTGGTTGCATAAGAAATTTACGGTATTGATTATTGATGCTTATGTGAAGTCACTCGGTTTGATTCCATTATTGTCGATTAATAATATGAATTATTATAGCGATAATGACGTTTTTTGTTTTATTCAGTATTATTAACGTAATAAAAGCGAAACATCTTTTATATAAAAAATACTTTATTAAAGTTATTCTATAAATAGAATATATTATATTTTATTATGCATAGTGTTGCATAGTGTTTGCATAGTAAAATGTTTTTATATAAATAGAATATATTATATTTTATTTAAAAGATTTTGCTTTAAATATGGACCGTCAGATTAAAGTAAATCAATCTGGACCGTTCATGGATTAATTACTATGCATTCTATTTTCCTATAAATAGAAGCTCATTCCTTCATTATTTTCTTTTAATTCACTTTGAAACTCTAGAGAGAGAAATTATAGAGAGAAGCTATGAGAGAAAATCTATAGAGAGAAAGAAGAAAAGTATTCGGTACTTCACTACTTTGATATCCAAAGTGTCTTTTACGGTAAGGGATATTATTTGTTGTATTCGTAAGGGTGTTATTCTTTCTTATTCACGAAGAGAACTTCGTTATTCCATTCTTTATTATTCTATTGGAATAACCTTTGATATGTGGCATACCCTATACTTGGTGAAATCCTTATGTTATTCCATTCTTATTTATTCATTGGAATAACTTTGTCAGATACGTGGACTCCCCTATACTTGGTGAAATCCTTATATTATTCCGCCTCTTTATTATTCATTTGGAATATCCATGCGTGTGTTTTACAGGACCGGTTAAAATCTTTATCATTACCGTTGGAATATCCTATCTCGTGTTTTACAGGATCGGGTTCCATCTTTATTATTCTGTTGGAACATCCCGCTGGGTGTGAATTTCACCGACTTTGGTTAAGATTATTATTATTATTCTCTGTTGAATAACTCGTTGTCATGCAAGCACCGCATGCATGGTGATTTCTTTTGTTATTCCATTCTTTATTATACCCAATTGGTTAAAACTTTGACTTCTATACTCCATGAAATTAGTAGAATATCCTTGATAATTGCGTTTCATCCAAAGATCTTTTCATGGAAATATTCTTCCGATCATTCTTGAATTTTACTCTACAAAAAAAGATATCTTGTTGACAATTTGGACGTTAATAATTCCTAGATAAATTAATTCTTGAACTTATTTTATTGAATTCTTATATCATTGTCATCATCCTCATGTTTATATTATGTTGAAAGTTATCTTTGGCTTACGTGCATAGATGAACTTAGTATGATTATGACTGTGGTTCATTCGGTATAATCATGGCTTGATATAAATGATGTGACAAAAGTCCTCGGTGACTGTAATGCGTTGATGGATAGTTTTTGGTATGATTATGACCGGGGTGATTCGTTATATAGTCATGACCATTGATAATTTGATGAAAATCCTTGACCGTGGTATACGGGATGATTAGATATTGTGGTTTATTCATTAAATTCGAGTCTTAGTGATAAAAATTGATGAAAACCTTTAAAACCTAAAAGATAGTAGACTTTATTTTCTACTTGACTCTTTTAATGGATTCGATATTCACCCGCAGATTAAACCGGTTGTCTATTGTATTTTATCGGTTTAACATTGTTGAAGACTATTGATAATTTATTCTCGCATTATCTTAGTCATAATATTTCTTCTTTGGGCTAGTTGAGCTCACCCTTTCTTTCACCTTTGTTCTCTTCAGAAATGAGAATATATAATTTGGGACGAGTCAAATAAAAGTGTGATGGTCAGAAGATAGCATTAGTAGTCCTCACTATTACATTAAATAGTGTGACAATAAATGTAATGAGGACTCCTTGAGTGTAGATATTGTCTAAATGACAATATTCCTATTAGAACTCTCAGTTTATGTATTGTCGTATGTTACACGACAGATGTATAATTAAGTTTGTATTTGAATTTATGTACCTTGTAAGTGGCGACCCAAGATGGGTGACGTATACCAAATTTTGGGGGCGTCACAAATACCATTAAGGTTTGAATATTATATAGGCTATATATGCAATTGATTTTGGGGCTTAATTTAGGCTTTAATTTGTCTTGTTATATATGAAACTGATTGAGGTTGAATGTTCAATTTTAGTTTTATATTTAATTTAGGGTTTAATTTAGTTTGGTATGAAACTGATTTTGGAACTGTGATGCTCGGTGTTTACTGATATTGGTTTACTGATATTGTTTTACTGTATTGGTTTACTATACCCTTCAAATTAGTGTTTAATTTGTGCCCAGTCAGTTATAATGTCCATAATCAATAGTGTGTTTAATTTGTTATCTGATATTGAGGAGTTATAATGCAGTGTGATAAACTTAATTTGCAGTGTTCTGATTTCTGCCTCTTCCCGCATGTTGAATTTTAATTTGTGAATCAATTGAAGACTTCCCTTATTTTGGTGTTAAGTATTAATTCCGACAGAATTTTCGACTGAATTTATGTTAAATAAATATTTAATTAACTATATTAAAGACAATTAGGACTAGAAATATTAAATAAATTAATAAATTAATACAAAAAAAAAAATACTAGGAGATTTAAATAACTATAATAAATTATATAATATAATATAATATTTTATAATATAATATAATAAACTTTAAAATAAAATAAGTTTAATAACATAAAATAAATTTAATAAAATAAAATAAATTTACTTTATTATTTAATATAATATAATTAAAAATAAAATAAATTTAATTTAATTTAATTTAATTTAATTTAATACAATAAAATAAATTTACCTTATTATTTAATATAATATTATAAAAAATAAAATAAAATAAAATAAAATAAATAAATAAATCTAGATAAATAATTAATTTAATTTAATTTAACTAAATTAAATTAAATTAAAGTAAAACATATAAAATAAAATAAAATAAAATAATACAAAATAAATTAAATTAAAATACATAAATAAATAAAAGTATAATAATAAATTAATTTTAAAATAAATAAAATAAATTTAATAATAAAGTTAAAATAAAATAAAATATAGTAAAATAAAATAAAATACAATAATTATCTTAAATTAAGTAGCATTTGCTTAGTTTTCCATTACATAAAAAATATCCATAATTAAATAAAATCAAAGCTAATAAATTAAATAAACATAAATTAAAATAACATAATATATTTGAAACTTAGAATCCCGTTTGACTCATACAGCTGCAACTGCTATGAAACTTAGAAACCTCATCGACAAGTACGATTGAATGTTGAACAGTAGTCTCTATAGAATATAAATAACAATTCTCATAAACTAAGTACCACTTACTTAGTTTAATATCATTGGCAAAATAAACTAAGTAGCATTTGCTTAGTTTGCCACAATTTTCAATAAACTCAATAATACTCTCCCTTTAATCTTCAATACACTTAACGATAAAACATGATACTTTGCAATTAGAACACATTCGACATTCACTCATTTAGAGTGAATGTCGAATAATCCCCGATTTGGGATCATTCTTTGGATGTTATGTCTCTCACTTAGGTTTCGGTGCCAATGCATTGTGGGTGCGTTTTATAAGTTTTGAGGAACTTTCAATTTGGTGTCTCTACATGTTCTCCGAGTGCATACTTAGACTAAGTTTTCTTGGTCTATTTAGGTGTACTTGGAGACCGTGGGGAGGTGTCTTGAAAATTTTCGAAAATAGTAGGAACGTCTTAAGATTGGCACTAGTGAGAGACGCGATCCAGAACAGGATAAAGCTCAACCCTTGTGGAGTGGAGATATAAACTAGGTAAACTAAATTTCATGCTTGGACCACATTCATGATTATTCTTGATCTAATTGGGTATTTTCTTCAATTAAAGATGGATGCCGATCGAGTTGGATGTACAGTAGGATAAATATTGATGGGAGGGATTAGTTGATGCGCATGTGACGGGTGTCTAATTTTATGAACAAAGCAATAGAAACATCCGATGATCCGAGCGGAAGATGAGATGCCGTGTCTCAAGTGTAAGAACATGATATGGAAGACGCTAGATGAAGTAAAATTTGACTTGTATTCATATGGGTTTGTGGATGGCTATTCGGTATGGATTCATCACGGGGAATCAGTTGAGTTTAGAGAACTGTCAGACAGTACTGTAGACTAGTCAGATAACTATGACGTCGTGGAGATGTTGGTAGATGCGTATGGCCCTACGAATATTGACTGGGCTGAAAATGAGCTGCGTCAGCGGTCTTGATCAATCAAAAAGCCAAATGATTCAAAGAAATGCCTTCTATAAGATGCTATCTGAATCAGGGACCCCATTGTATCCTGAACACGACAAGCACACGGACTTTCTGCGCAGGTGTGAAGCTTTTACACTACAAGAATGAGCATGACTGCAGTGAGAGAGGATTCAATGATTTGCTTACTATTTTAGGGAGTTCTTACCTAAGGATAATACCTTGCCCATGAAGTTACTATGAAGTTAAGAAGATGGTTAAGGGGTTGATTCTTGGGTATGAGAAGATCGATGCTTGTGGCGCGGGGTGTATGTTATACTATGGGAGGACAAAGATAAGGTGCAGTGTGATATATGCAATTTGCCTCGGTACAAAATCACAAAACGTGGGGGGAAGGAGAAACATGTTTCGAAGAAGATATTACGGTACTTTTCTCTTGCGCCGAGGTTGCAGCGTCTATTCATGTCTTCGCATACTACACCCAATATGCGTTGGCATAGGACAAGGGACGTCGTCCCTGGTCAGCTTACTCACCCAGCAGATGGGGATAAGTGGAAGAATTTTGATGCTAATTTTCTATAATTTGCCGACGATGTTAGGAATGTCAGGCTTGGCATGGCTACCGATGGATTTTGTCCTTTTAATAATTTTAGTCAGCCATATTCTGTTTGGTCAGTGATTATGGTAACTTACAATCTTCCACCGTCAATGTGCATGAGGGATCCGTATCTTTTCTTGACTTTACTAATACTGGGGGATAAGATTCCTACAAAAGACATCAACGTGTACCTTAGACCGTTATTCGATGAACTTAAGATGTTGTGGGAAACAGGGGTTCAGACTTTTGATAAATCTGTCGGACAGAATTTTTTGATGAAGGCAGCCTTGTTGTGGACTATCACTGACTTTTCGGCACTTAGGATGGTCAGTGGTTGGTCGACCCATGGTAAATTGTCATGTCCAGTCTGTATGGGGGATGTGCAGGGCACACAACTACGTTATGGGCGAAAAACTAGTTTCTTTGGGCCGTCAAGATTCTTGCTGTTGAGCACGCTTATAGAAAGATGTCTACACAGTTCAATAGAAAAGCGAGAAAAGAAGGGGTTGTTGGTGGCTTGTCGAGGCGTGATGTATTAGGATGGCTAAATGATTTGACATTTCCACCTTTGGGAAGGAGCATGGTAAGTTGAGAGCAATAGGGTACGGTAAAGCTCATAATTGGACACACTCGCCCATTTGGTTTGAGTTGCCATACTGGGGCACACTAGCACTTCGTCATTGCATAGATGTCATGCATGCGGAGAAAAATGTGTTCGAGAACTTGTTTTACACCGTGCTAGATACGAGTGGTAAAACAAAAGACAATGACAAATCATGTAAAGACTTGGAGGAAATGAACATCAAAGTAGGAATTGTGGCTCAAGCCCTAAAACTCAAAACCAAAAGCTCCATTTTGTCTTACCAAGCAACAGGTTGAAAACATTTGCAAGTGGTTTAGTGCATTGAAGCTACCAGATGGTTATGCTTCTAACATCTCTCGATGTACTAAGGTTGAAAGCGCTTAAAATTATCGGATTCAAGAGTCAGCGACCGCCATGTATTCATGCAGAAGTTGATTCCAATTGCCTTTCGTGAAGTATTACCGAGGAATATTAATGATGCATTTATCGCACTTTCAAATTTTTTTCGGGATATTTGCTCTACTGTTATAAGATACAGTGATGTGGAGCAGATGGAAAAAAATATAGCGTTGACAATGTGTAAGCTCGAAATGATATTACCTTCAGGGTTCTTTGACTCGATGGAGCATTTGTCTATTCATCTGCCATATGAACTTAAGCTTGGAGGACCGGTGCAATATCGATGGATGTATCCTTTTGAGAGGTAATATCACCTACATTGTGTTATAATCATCACCTGAATATTGTTTTAGCCGATATATTGTCTTATTTCAGGTATATACGTCGATTAAAACAGAAAGTTAAAAACAAAGCTCGTGTAGAGGGTTCTATAGCTGAACGTTATACGGAGGAAGAGCTTGTCAACTTCTGCTCGCTATACTTTGACGATGTAGTCTCAACGAAGCACAATCGTCTAAGTCGCAATGAGGTCGTCGTCGATCCCCATTTGGACATGAGACGACGACTTACCTAACCGATAAAGATTTAAAGATTGTATCTACATATGTGCTTCTGAATATGCCTGAAGTATCGGATCGGGCGACGGCTCCTAGGGCGGGTCGTCTTCAGATACTAGTGAGTTGATTTCTAATTAGCGCATTAGTAACGTGTTTTTCATAACTATATTATACATTCATTGACAATGTCATAACTATATTAAACATACAGATGCTAGACGTCGACGTCAGCGAGGGCCTAACCTCGGTCGATTAGGTCATCCGCCGGCAGTGCCTGACGTCGTTCTAGTTGATGTCGGCTCGTCTGTGTAGGTTTCAACTATCACTTATATATGTTCAATCGCGATGATATCAATTAAAATGTTCTTAATAAATTTTGTATTCTAGTATTATGGATCCTGTCGCTAAGGCGATCCGTACCATCATCATCTGGCGCGATCTCCCTACTTGGCAAGATGCGATTTAGCCGAGACTCGCTTTACGATGCCGGCTTCATGGTGACAGTGTTGCGAGAGTTTCACGTAAGTCAAATTACATATATTAAATCAAGGTTCATGTTATTTACATATTGTTCAAATAATTAATAAGATGTATGTTATATCTGTTTGATAGAGATACTATAGATACGAGACCGGTATCACTGAGGCGGATGGTGACGCCATTATCATTGCCCACATCTCGAAGAATTATGTCGGCTGGCTGTACGAGATGCGACAGAGGGCAGTCCGGGCGATAGAAGAATCGCTCGGGACTACTTTGTGAGATCATCACCCGCCGACGATGTCGAGATCCGGCGGCACGCGATGTGTATGCGTCTTTGGGATGATCTTTGCATTCAAGACCAAGTCAGAGCAAATGAAGAAGAATTGAGGCAAGCTGCGAGTTGTACATACTTCTGGCTCACAGTCATTTCAGGAGGTTAAAGCGGTATGTATTTATCTTTAGTTTAGTTTAATATTAAACTACAACATTACGTAATTTAAGTTGATATTATTTAATGTATATGATTTAGGCCATGCAGAGTAGCTTGGGCTGACCTCCTACTATGATGGAGTTCTGGGATAGAGTCCATACGCCGAAGGGCTCTACTTCGGGGTCGACGATGTCTCCAGTAGCACTAGCTGTGACGCCCCCAAAATTAGGTATACGTCACCCATCTTGGGTCGCCACTTACATGGTACATAAATTCAAATACAACTTAATTATACATCTGTCGTGTAACATACGACAATACATAAACTGAGAGTTCTAATAGGAATATTGTCATTTAGACAATATCCATACTCAAGGAGTCCTCATTACAACTATTATCACACTATTTCACAGAATAGTGAGGACTACTAATGCTATCTTCGGGACCATCACTCTTTTCCCGACTCGTCCCAGCTATATTCTCATTTCCTGAAGAGAACAGTGAAAGAAAGGGTGAGCTCAACTAGCCCAGTAAGAAATATTATGACTAAGATAATGCAGAATAAATTATCATTAGCCTTCAACAGTGTTAAACTGATAAAATACAATAGACAACCAGTTTAACTGCAGCGGAATATGCAATCCATTAAAAGAGTCAAGTAGAGAATAAAATCTACTATCTTTTAGGTTTTAAAAGGTTTTCATCAATTTTTTTATCACGAGACTCGAAATTTAATAAATAAACCACCACATATAATCATCCCACTACTGGTCAAGGATTTTCATCAAATTATCAATGGTCATGACTATACCGAATCACCCCCTGGTCATAATCATACCAAAACTATCCATCACCGCATTACAAGCCTTTGAGGACTTTTATCACATCATTTATAACAAGCCATGATTATACCGAATGATCCACGGTCATAATCATACTAAGTTCATCTATGCACGTAAGCAAAGATAACATAATATATCATGAGGATGATGACAATGACATAATAATTCAATAAAACAAGTTCAAGAATTATTTAATCCATGAATTATTAACGTCCAAATTGTCGACATAATCTTGTTTTGTAGAGTAAAATTCAAGAATGATCGGAAGAATATTTCCAAGAAAAGATCTTTGGATGAAACGCAAATATCAAGGATATTCCACTAATTTCATGGAGTATAGAAGTCAAAGTTTTAACTTATTTGGGTATAATAAAGAATGGAATAACAAAAGAAATCACCATGCATGCGGTGCCCGCGCATAGACAAGTTATTCCAATGTAATAATAATAAACGGAACCGGTCGGGTGAAATTCACATCGGCTGCGGGATGTTCCAACAGAATAATAAAGATGGAACCGGATCCAGGTGTAAAACACACGAGATAGGATATTCCAACAGAATGATAAAAAGCGGAACCAGTCCGGTGTAAAATACATGACAGGATGTTCCAATGAGAATAATAGAAGAATGTCACCAAGTATAGGGTAAACCGCGTATCTGAGTTATTCCAATGAGAATAAATAAGAATGGAATAACATAAGGATTTCACCAAGTATAGGGTACGCATGCATATACGAGGTTATGTATAGGGTATACCACTTTTTACAAAAGTTATTCCAATGAGAATAATAATGAATGGAATAATGAAGTTCTCTTCAAGAAGAAAGAATAACACCCCTTACCGTAAAAGAAATGAATATATAAGTAGTGAAGTAAAGAATACTTTTCTTTCTTTCTCTCTATAGATTTTCTCTCTATAGCTTCTCTCTATAATTTCTCTCTACAGAGTTTCGGTGAATTAGTAAGAAAATAATGAAGGAATGAGCTTTATTTATAGGAAAATAGAATGCATAGTAATTAATCCATGAAGCGGTCAGATTGATTTACTTTAATCGACGGTCCATATTTAAAGTAAAATCTTTTAAATAAAATATAATATATTCTATTTATATAAAAACATTTTACTATGCAAATACTATCAACACTATACAAAAAACTATATCTGAAACACTATGCATAATAAAATATAATATATTCTATTTATAGAATAACTTTAATAAAGTATTCATTTTATATAAAAGATGTTTACGTTTTATTACGTTAATAATACTGAATAAAACAAAAGCGTCATTATCGCTATAATAATTCATATTATTAATCGACAATAATGGAATCAAACCGAGTGACTTCTCACATAAGCATCGATAATTAATACCGTGTGTGCTACTATGCAACCACACGACATTGTACTTTTACTACTAAAGAGTAGTTCAACAAGATCAACCAGTAAAACTTCCGTCGTTATTTCAATAAAAATATTTTTGTCGTTTTCTCAATCCAAATAATAATTACATTGTGGGGTCCACCAATGATTGAGTAGTTATACGAATATTCCCCGCTAAAGAATATTCCCCCCACCAATCGAATATAATATAACCACTTGCATACTTTTGCAAAATTTATAAATACTACCCACAACTATAATATTATCTCAAATTCACACCATAATATTAAAAATTATTTCGACAAAATTTAAATCTTTATTGATAAAATCTGGGTCTCACACTAGCTATACTGGTAATACATTTACTATAATAAATATTATTTATGATAATATTACGTAATTTATATGATGATACCAAGATAACTCCCATGTACATATATCAAATTACAGGAGCGGTTTGAGAAGATCCATGACCGATTAATATAAGCGGAGTTTGCAGAGTTCTTAGGGGCGATCTTTGAGACGTTAGATTCACCGATCCTCCGCCCCGAGATTAGTTTATCTCTCGGACGAGGAGAGCGCCCTCTGGTCGCGTCTCGGGATACTCCCACTAGTCTTAGCGGCGGTGTCGAGTCTTTGGGGTTACCGAGGATACCACCTATACTTTGCCAGGAGGTATAATATTTTAGTTTATTTCTTATTTATGAATAAAGAAAATTTTCCATATTATTCATGTTATATTTATTTTTTGTAGGCTCTAGCAGCGTCTGCGTCAAAGCCCCTGTGGGACCATCACATCTGGTATTTGGCTTAGACGATGCTTTGTTCCAAGCGATGTTATGGTTGCGGTGTCGGAGAGGTTTGAGACCGATCCATTGTTCCATCGTCGAGGACCTTCCCGGTAGTTCTCGCCTCCATCGAACTTGCAAGCGAGACGTTGCTGGTGGTGCCACCGCCGAGAAATACGGGTATCCCTCGGGAGGAAGCGATGGGCGCGACTGCGACGAGATTGTTCGGATGGTTGTTACCTTAGTCGAGGACGCGTTTGGGCGATGTTGAGTCGACCCTCCGTCAGTATACTATTCGTTTTAAATTCAAATATATATTCGCATGTAATTTAATTTTCATTTAGTTATCTTTAATCTGAATCATATATATGGACTAATGAGTTGCATTATATATATTATATCAACAGGGGTGATTGAGCGGACCGACGAAGCGGGATGAGCGATGGTGGCGATTTTCATACTCGAGGCGGCGTCGGCGCCCAATTCGATGATCCTCCTCATACCGGGCTCTACTAGCTAGTTTTACTTAGTTTACATTCGTTTAATTTGTAGTTTACATTATTTTGATGTATTAATGTAGTTTAAACCTTAGCATTTAGTTTAATTTAGCTTAATTAGATGTTTGATATACATTAGTTTAGATTAATGGGATGTTTTGACCTTTTACTTATCATTTAGTTGGTTTTTACATATTATTACTTGGTAATTGTAATTCATGTTATTGGTTATATTGTTAGCTTGTGTATGTGTATGTGCTGTTGGAGGTTATATTGTTATCTTGTGTATGGGTATGTGCTGTTGGAATACAGGTACAGGTACAAGATGTGGGTTAAATCCCTGGATATTACAAAAACAAATTAAATATTAAAAAAAATAGTCATTATTCTAGACGGAATATTACTATTATCGACGGAATTCCGTCAGAAATAAGAACTTCCCAATTTTGGCATTTTGACACGTGTCATGCTTATCACCGACTGAATACTATCGACCAAATATTTTCAGTCGGACATATAGTACCCTCGACCGAATATTCAGTCGATGATAAGTCCGTCGAGGTTAAGTATCCCCGACCGAAAAGATCGACGGACTTAATTTTGACCTACTTATATACGACCGAATTTCCGACCGAACATTTCGTCGGACATAACCTAACCTCGACGGAATATGCTTATTACCGACGGAATATTCCGTCGGAAATAACCCTTTTTGTTGTAGTGCGATATAATGTTGTAAGTTACACATTAGTCATAATGATGTAAGTTACAAATTATTAATAATGATGTAATTTAAATAGAAAAATGGAGAGTTTCTTTTGTTTCACATAATTAAATAAGATGACACCTCTTATTCTTATAAAGCAACTAGTAATCATTTATTAATTATAATGGAACTAAGACAAACTAGTTTTTACAAACAACTTGCACCTTATCAAATGTTTCACTTAAGTCATTGATAAACATAAGTCATATGATTCCAACTTGAACCAAATGAATTACTCTCATTCTCCACATATAGGACATTAAGTTACACCTTTTATACTTACTTAAATTACATCCACAAATGAGTTTTATCAAACTCAAATATGACAAATAATAAGTCTCAAAAGTATAAAATAAGGTGCAATATATAACAACTAATCTATAGGAAATATGATTTTTATGAATGGTTGTGTGATCTCATATGTAGCAGTCTAGCTATATATCCAATTATATTGTTGGTATTAATTATGTGCTAATATATGTGTTGTAAATGCAAAACTAGAACATTTTTAGAGGGGGATCAAAATACATCATTAAAAAAAATTATTTATTGACGCTTGGAGTGCTTCTTTCAAATTTATTTTGCCCAATTATAGTATTTCACAAACATCTTATATTCATATTACAACCCTTATCAACCTTTGAGTTGTGAGTCTAATGACTTTACATATATATATATACACACACACATACATATATATATATATATATATATATATGTGTGTGTGTGTGTGTGTTTGTTTGTTTATATATATATATATATATATATATATATATATATATATATATATATATATATATATTCCCAAAGATCTCTTTTCAAGTAGATCCTCATTCGGAATATTCAGAAGTTGTAGTTTTCTGTTCCATACAGCAGAGGAGGTCTATTGGTTGATTGAACTTCTTGATTGTTGTTCCCGAACTGTGTCGAGGCTTATGCAGTCAAAACACTTAATTGATAATAATCATGAACGAATGGGATTAAAAAATTGAACTAGTCGTCTGCTAGTTAGTCTAGCGTGCGGACTGGTAATTAACTGATAATTGTCGATTATACCCCCATCTTACCCATCATTCTAGTTTAAAAAAACTTTATTGTTATGGTCTGATATGGTGTATGCTTGGGGCTAATGGCTTTAGGGTTTCGAATCTTGATGATCTGCTAGGGTTGGATTCTTGGAGGTTGGGACAATTCAGATTTGACTGTTTTCTTACTTTAGATGCTAGGGGTGAGCATGGTGCGGTTTGAAGCCGAAACCGCACCCGAAACCGCTTAGGTGCAGTTTGATAAATCCAAAACCGCACATGAAACCGCTTGTGATTGGTGCGGTGCAGTTTTAAAAGTGCGGTGCGGTTTCATTTGGTGCGGTTTCGGTTCCAAAATCAATTGAAACAAAAATTGATATAAAATAAGCTCTCTGTTTTCGAAATTGTTATAAGTTCATTAATGTAGACAAATACAACAATGAAAACAATAAACTATCTAAAATGTAAATATTTTCTGCAACAACTTCTTCATTACATGGGAACTGTGGAATATTTTCTAAATCAAAATACAAAATGAGTAATTAACCTCTGTTACAGCTTTATGCCATTTACTTTATGCCAAACAAAACTCAAATTCCAGCAGCAACCCAAATTCCTGCATTCATCTATGCTTTATGCCTGCAGCAACTCAAATTACAGCAGCAACCCAAATTCCAACAGCAACCCAACTTCTTCATTCCCGTTTAATTTATGCCAAACAAATCTTTAAACCTCCTGCACTCCAACATAAATAACTCAAACCTGAAAAAAAAAGACAAACACTATTGAGTTCTAAACAACATAAACATGTTCCACAATAAAATACAGTCGGTTTGTTAAACTAATGCAGCTCCACCTATGCAGGCCCATCCCAAGTATTTGATACAACTAAAACAAATACAAGCTCATTCTACTTACCATGAGAAAGATGAGCAATGTTTGATTAAAGTTTAGTATATCAGTTCCACTAAAGTGAAATTTAAGTCAAATTCTATGTTGAATAGCATACTTTTGATCTTGAACATCTAAAGACCATAACAACTGAAACTCAGCGCCACTTACAATGCAATGCCATGAAAACCATAATAAACATGAACCAATTCATGACCATTTTCAACTCAAGATCCTTCCTTCGCAGTATAATTCAATGAACCCTAGACTGAGATAACAGTGATGATTACATAAACTTAAACCCCAATTCAAGTCAAATTTAACTTCTTAACAGTGTAAAGCTCTTCTTAACAGAATTTAACTTGTAGTGAAACATGTAAAACATGTAATCAATATTTCCATATATAATTTAGCAAAAAATAAAATCTTTTATACAAACCCATTATAAAGGAATGATATTTTCTACTTCTACTTGAGTTATTATCATGACTTACGGTGTTATCTCTGCCCCTTTGATACCCTTCAGTATTGCTCATCGACCACGCATTGCTCAAATGAATTGAATTCATCTATGAAGCATACCAAAAAAAATTATATGTAAGAATATTTGAAAAGTACAATAAAATCTAATAAAGAATTAAAAAATACAATAAAAATATACCTTTTTTAATATTCTCAAATTGTTGAAGTTCTTTTGATTGTTCTCGAATGTCGACAAAAGTTTATGAATTGCGTAACCAATCTTGAGTACAAATCAATGCTTCGACCGTCCTAGGAGAGAGTGAACGCCTATATGCATCAATAGTCCTTCCCGGTGCTAAAAAAGCGGACTCAAACAAGCTAGAGAAATAGGCATACCCAATACATGCCTAGCAATTTTTTGAAAAAATTGGAAACTTCATCGAATTCATTTTCCACCAACCCAAAACATTAAAGTTTTCATCTTTCTTCTCTCTACCATTCACCGAATATATATCAATCTGTTTTTCCTTAACCCTTCAACTTGTTCTTGCATGTACTTTTCAAAGTCATCATCTAAATCCCTTCCATGTTTACAATAAATGAAGAAGAAGAAATGTCACCTCCGTATTATCTTTATAATAGTCAAACATTTCTTGTAGAGTCTTCACTTTTTTTCACACATTAATGTAGTTTTTGAAGATCCTTTTCCATAAATTTTAGTAAAGCAAAATTTCAAATAATGCATCTTATATCTTGGATCTAAAGCAACAGAGACATATAAAAAGAAATTAGAATTATCCAGATTGTTACAATACTTGTCATATTTTTCTTTCATCCTTTTAGCCATATCTCTCATCAAAAGATCCCCACTTGAACACAATTTCACTATTGCCTCTTGCATTTTTACAAGTTCAATGAAAAAAAATTTGAAGTGCAATATTTGGAACCAAATATTTTCATCGTGACATCATAAAAGATTTTCAAAAATTGAATAAACACTTAACATTTTCAAAATCAATCCACTCCGGATATCCTTCAACCATTTTCTTGTTACTCTTTCTTCTCCTAGTATTATTCTCCCAAGCCTCCTCTTCCTCGTGCTTAAAGAATCTCTCATAATTAAGATCCTCAATAAGCAACCTATCAAAAGCCCCATCATACTATACAGCAATCTCCAACATCGTATATGTGGAGTTCCACCTAGTCTCAACATCAAGACACACCAATTTCTCACACTTTATTTTCTCTCTTTCCACACAAGTCTTAAATTTTGCAAGCCTTGCCGGAGAGGATCTAACATACCTCACCGCATTTCGTATCCTAGAAATAGACACATGTTGATCTTTTAAGCCATCCTTCACAACCAAGTTCAAAATATGAGCACAACATCTCAAATGTATATATTTATTCTCTAATATTGCTTACGGGTCACGAAGAAATTTTTTCAAGTATGAGATAGCGGTGTCATTCGAAGATGCATTATCTACCGTGATAGTAAATACACGATCTATCCCCCACTTTGTCAATAAAGCATGTACTAATTTCGCAATTGCAACCCCTTTATGACTTTCAATTTGACAAAAGTTTAGAATTATTTTACAAAGCTTCCAATCATCGTTAACCCAATGAGCCGTTAGACACATATAATTAACATTTTGAACGGATGTCCAAGTATCCGTTGTGAGGGAGATTCGTTGTGAGGTGACAATTTGCTTCAATTTCATCACTTCTTCCTTATAAATTTTTAGACAATCTCTAGCAACTGTCCAACGAGATGACATCTTAAACTTTGGTTTCGCATCAATCGTGAATTCTCTAAACCCCTCATGTTCCACAATACTAAAAGGTTGGTTATCTTTAATACACATTATTGCAATTCTTTTCCTTAACCTCTCTTGGTTAAATGTATGACTTTCAAGGTTATGAGTTGCGCTCACACTTTTCTCTCTCTCTTCCTTTATCAAAGCAACAAATTCTAAAGTCTTTTGTTTTTTATCTTTATTGATTCGGAGGGGGGATTTAACACAAAATTTATACAAATGATTAACCATTGAGCCCGTGCCATTCTTTCTAATGTTACATCCCGCTATAACCTTACAATATTTATATTTTGCATTCTCTTTACCCACTTCACAACCCTCTAATACCTCAAAATGTTCCTAAGCAATCGAACGCTTTTTACTCTTACATTCATCCTCATCTTCCTTTTTATCATCGTTTATGTTGATAGGATTTGCAACATTAGATGATACATGCTGATTCTGAAAATAAAAAGTATATAAAATGATAATTAACTACTACTTAGAAATACATAGCACTAGCATAACAAAAGACTAAAAGAGTGTTGATTTTATACCTCATTTGTGACGCCCCCAAAATTAGGTATACATCACCCATCTTGAGTCGCCACTTACATGGTACAGAATTTAAATACAACTTATTAACATAAGCGTAGGTATACAATCGACATAAAGCTGTGAGTTTAAATACAAATATCGTCTACTAGATATTATACAAACTCAAACAAAAAGTCCTCATTCTAGATTATTATCACACTATTTTTACAGAATAGTGAGGACTACTAATCTTATCTTGAGGACCATCACTCGTTTCCCCAGACTCGTCCCGGCTATATTATCATTTCACAAGAGAAAACGGTGAAAGAAAGGGTGAGCTCAACTAGCCTAAAGAAGAAATATCATGACTAAGATAATGCGAATAAATTATCAATAGTCTTGATAATGTTAAAGCGATAAAATACTGATACTGACCGGTTTAAGCTGCAGGTGAATATCGCAATCCATTAAAAGAGTCAAGTAGAAAATAAAAGTCTACTATCTTTTAGGTTTTAAAAGGTTTTTCATCCTTTGTTATATATTTGAGACTCGACTTTAATAAATATTCCACATCATCGAATCACCCCACACTTTTCTCGGCCGAGGATATTCTTTAGTATCACGACCACAATTATTCATGCACTACGGGCCAAGAATATTTGTGTATTCATTAATGGTCATGATCATGCCAACAATCGTCCATCAATGCACTCACTGACCCTTTGAGGATTTTTATCACATCATTTGTAACATTACGGTCGTGATTATTACAAGAATAGTCTCTGCAGTATGTCATAATCATACCAAGTCCATCTATGCACTACAGCCACGAGATGACTTTCAAAAAAATATAAACATGAGGATGATAACAATGATATAAGAATTCAATAAAACAAGTTCAAGAATTATTTTATCCAGAATTATTAACGTCCAAATTGTCAACATGAATCTTGTTTTGTAGAGTAAAATTCAAGAATGATCGGAAGAATATTTCCATGAAAGATCTTGGATGAAACGCAAATATCGAGGATATTCTACTAATTTCATGGAGTATAGAAGTCAAAGTTTTAACCAATTTGGGTATAATAAAGAATGGAATAACAAAAGAAATCACCATGCATGCGATAGACCCGCGCAGACGAGTTATTCCAATGAATAATAAATAACGGAACGGTGTCGGTGAAATTCACACAAGCGGGATGTTCCAACGAGAATAATAAAGATGGAACCGGATCCGGTGTAAAACACACGAGATAGGATATTCAACGAAGAATAATAAAAGGCGGAACCGGTCGGTGTAAAACACCTGCAGACAGGATGTTCCAACGAGAATAATAAAGAGGCGGAACCAGTCGGTGTAAAAACACACATGAGCAGGATGTTCCAACAGAATGATAAAAGCGGAACCAGTCCGGTGTAAAACACATGAGCAGGATGTTCCAATGAGAATAATAGAAGAATGTCACCAAGTATAGGGTAAACCACTTATACGAGGTTATTCCAGCAGAATAATAAGCAATGGAATAACAATGATTCTCTTCATGAATAAGAAAGAATAACACCCCTTACATTTGGTAGGAAATTGAATCTGCGACGGTGTAGTAACAAAATACTCTTCTTCTTTCTCTCTTATTCTCTATACTTTCTCTCTCTATAGCTTGAATGAATTCGTGAAAAATAATGAAGCCCTAGGCCTCTATTTATAGAAGATTTCTAGCTTAGCACCGCCTGCTAGTGTGAAAAGGCAAGTGGCTTGACGGTTGGTTTGGCGCTTTGTAATGTGAAACGACAAGTGGTTCGGCCTTTTGTAATGTGAAACGACAAGTGGTTCGACGTCCGGTAAAGGTAATTACTATTAACGAAGGTAAATACTATTGGCGAAGGTAAATACTATTCACAAGAGGTAATTACTATGTGACGAAGGTAAATACTATTCACAAGGGTAATTACTATTGATTGAAGGTAAATACTATTGATGAAGAGACTCTTAGATGATGACATATGAGGCCCCCATAAAATAATCAAACTTACCACAAATCATAACACATATTTAATCTTTCAATAATTATTAATCATTTATAACTTGTCGTCTCAATTATTGATTTAATACTATAACATATTATCTGAGATGATCTTTGTGACAATAATTGAATCAATAATATAAGAGATATGATGCAAAGACAATTATTGTAGCAATAATTGAGCATAGGTGAGTGACTTCTCACGTAAGCATCAATAATCAATACCGTAGTGCTACTTATGCAACCACCAGCATACATCGTATTTTTTTTACCATAGGGTAGTTCAACAGCTTTTAACGGTAACACCTCCGTAGTTATTTTATAAAAATATTTTTGTCGTTTTTCGATCAATCCGATAATAATTTGTGGGGTCCACCAATGATTGAGCCATTAGACGAATATTCCCTAACAAAAGAATATTCCCAGACCAAACGAATATTTTATAACAACTTGCATACTTTGCAAAATTTATAAATATTACCCATAACTATAACATTATATCAAATTTATTCCATAATATTCAAAAATAATATTTATAGAAAAATTCATCTTTATTTATAAAAGCTGAGGTCTTACAACCTCCCTTCTTATGAAATTTAAGCCCTCGAAATTAGAAGTGCGACACAGTATGTCGAAGAGGTAAGGATACCTTGATTTCATTTTGATTCTAACTCCCAAGTCATTTCCTCAACATCGTGGTTCCTCCATAAAACTTTGACTTGAGGTATAACCTTGGGCGTAGAATATGTTCTTTCTTATCAAAATTTGAACAGGGAACCTCTTCATACGTCAAATCTTCCGCTATTTCGTCCGGTTCTAACTTCAATAATATGGTTCGGGTCTTTCACATATTTACGTAACATAGATATGTGAAAAGCGTTATGAAACACGAGACATATTTGGCGGTGAAAGCGAGTCTATAGGCCACAGTTCCTACTCGATCGAGGATTAAAATGGACCGATGAATCGAGGATTAAGTTTTCCTCTCCTTCCAAATCTTGTAACTCCTTTCCATGGAGCAACTCTTAACAACACATGATCTCTATATCGAATTCCACGTCCCTTTCGATGAAGATCAAGATAACTCTTTTTGTCGATTTTGTGAGGTTTTTATCGTTGTCGGATCATTTGAATCTTTTAAAAGTAGTCATACGTACCAACTCGGTCCCAACAACGTTGCTTCACCCACCTCATCCCAAAGATTTGGAAGCGACACTTTCTTCCATACAATGCTTGAATGGAGCCATGCCAATACTTGCTTGATAAGCTGTTGTTGTAAAAAACTCCACCAATGGTAAGAACTTGTCCCAACTCCCTTGAAATCAAGGACACGCAGAGTCTTAATAGATCTTCAAGAGTTTGAATAGTCCTCTCCCATTGTCCGTCCGTCGAGGATGATATGCCGAAAGCTAAATCGTGAAGTCTGTGCCCATAGCTTTTTGCAAACTAACCCAAAATCGTGAAGTGAATCTTGGGTCTCGATCGAAACTATGGATACGGCATACCATGCGATCTTACAATCTCGTTTATGTATACATCTGAGCAAGAGGCGTTCAAGTGTATAAGTTTCTCGATTCGGTAAGAAATGAGCAGACTTGGTCAATCTATCAACAATGACCCAAATCGCATCAATGCCTTGAGAAACCTTAGGAAGGCCGTGAACGAAATCCATGGTAATGTGCTCCACTTCCATTCCGGAATTTCAAGTGGTTGCAATGGACCTTTTGGTACTTGATGCTCCGCTTTAACTTCGTTGACAAGTTAGACACCTTGAGATAAACAGCGCTATCTCTCTCTTCATATTGCTCCACCAAAATGTATAGCGAATAATATCATGATACATTTTGGTACTCCGAGATGGATTGCAAATGGTGTGTTGTGCGCCTCCATCATGATATTATACTTTAAATCGGTCGTTAGGAACACAAAGTCCGGAGTTGACTCAAGTATTCCTTCTTCATCGATTCTTGCTTAAGGCATAGCACCTTCTTGCACTTTCTTCCTCATACGCATCGCCTCCAGTGCGTAGCTTGAGCGACTTTAACTTTATCAATTAAAGTCGGTTCTACTCAGTATACTTTCATTTGTCATCACATGCGTCCACTGAGTCTTTAATTCTATCTCCATCCTTTGCAAGTCACAAAATGGGCCTTTGCGTTGACAATATCGCACTTGTACTTGCATATGATTTCTACTCAATCGTCGGCTACCACGTTTTGCTTTTCGAGGATGGTATTGGATGGTATGATCATAATCTTTCAGCGATTCAAGCCAAGCGTCGTTGTCGCATGTTGAGTTCCTTTTGAGTGAAGAAATATTTGAGGCTTTTATGATCCGTAAAGATCTCCACTTTCTCCCCATACAAGTAATGCCTCCACATTTTAAGTGCAAAGACAACAGCTGCCAACTCTAGATCATGAGTAGGATAATTCCTCTCATATTCTTTGAGTTCATCGAGAGGCATAGGCTATAACTTTTCCATGTTGCATAAGAACACATCCCAACCCCCTTTTCAAGCATCACTTGTAGATGACAAATCCCTCCGAGGCGGATGGTATTGTCGAGCAGTCTTTGAAATAAGTCTCCTCTTGAGTTCTTGAAAACTCTTCTCACATTCTTCGCTCCAACCGAACTTTGTATCTTTCCGAGTCAGCTGAGTCAATGGAATAGCGATTCGAGAAAATCCTTCCACGAATCTCAGATAATAACCACTAAACCGAGAAAGCTACGTACTTTGGTCATCGATTTAGGTTGTTCCCGACTTTGAATAGCTTCAATCTTTCTTTGGGTCAACGGATATTCCATGACTTGATACCCGTGCCCAAGGAATGCTACTTCTTCAAGCCGAACTCGCATTTCTTCAACTTGGCATAAAGCTTATATTCACGAAGCTTTTGGAGTGTCGACCTCAAGTGTTGCTCATGATCTTCATGGCTTTTGGAATAAATAAGGATGTCATCAATAAAAGGCGACCACAAAGTGATCTAAATATTCCTTGAATACTCGGTTCATCATATCCATGAAAGCGTTAGGAGCATTAGTCAATCCAAAGGACATGACTAGGAATTCATAATGCCCGTCACCGGAGTTACGGCCGTCTTTGGAATGTCGTGGTTCTAATCTTCAATTGGTGATATCCGGACGAAGATCGATCTTTGAAAAGAATTTGGCTCCTTGCAATCGGTCAAACAGGTCATCAATACGTGGCAATGGATACTATTTTGATGGTGGCGTGATTCAACTCCGATAATCAATACAAAGTCGCATACTCCCATCTTTCTTCTTCACGAATAGTAAGCGAGAGCACCCCAAGGAGAAGTACTAGGACGAATAAAGCCAATGTCTAACAATTCCTGCGAGTTGGGTCTTTAACTCACGAAGTTCAATAGAGCCATTCGATATGGGGCTTTGGAAATAGGTTTTGTACCGGGTTCAAGGTCGATACAAAATTCAATTTCACGCTCTCGGGGTAGGCCAGAAGTTCTTGGGAATCGTCGGGAAATTTATTAACAATAGGAATATCGTTAAAAGCGGCGTATTTTTATTTAAATCGTGACATGAGCTAAGAAAGCTTGACATCCGCTTTTCAATAAGCGAATAGCTTTATGGCTTGAGATGACCGTGATTGATTTTAATGGTTTGGTCGTTTGAATTAGCATAATAGGTTGATTAGGAATATGAAAGCTAACAACCTTACGAAAACAATCAATTTTTGCATGATAAGTAGTTAACCAATCAATCCACAGAATCACGTCAAATGCAAGTATTTTTAATGAAATAAGATCGCTATTGAGGTAATGTGAGGGTACCGATTTGAACCAAACAAGACTTATAAGCGATGGATGTAATGAAGGTTTCTCAATCGGAGTTTCCACAGATAAGTCAAAGTCTAATTTCTCCAGTCAAATTTAATCGATGAAAGCGCAAGTAGGAGAAATAAAAGAATGGGTAGAACCGGTATCAAATAAAGTATAGACTTCATTAGAGTTTATGATAAGCTTACCCGTGATGACCTCATTCGGATTCCTTGCTCTTTGGGAGGTCACAACAAATGCTCTCCTCTTGCACTCTGGGTTTGAATTTTACGGGATGGCCTTTGGTGCCTCCATCCTATTTGAATTTGTCTTTGGTAAGCGACAAAATCGAGCTAAGTGACCTTCTCTTCCACAATTATAACATGCTTTTGAATGGCATGGCGCAGATTTGGTGATGTGTCCTCTCCTCCGCATTTGAAGCATATGATAGGTGGTCTTTCTCCTTCCTTAACAATGGGTCTTTGGTCTTGACGTCTTTCCATCATTGTTGAATCTCCTTTTCTTGAAATGTCCATTCTTATTGTTTTGGTACGATTACCACAAAAGTGGTTACCATATCGGCCCGTTGATTCCTCCACGCTTGTTGTCACCTCCTCGATGACTATTCTCATTTGGTATTATAATTTTTTGCATTTGCTCTCTTTTTTAGTTGCGTTGACTCATTATCGCGCTCCACTAAGCGAGCCCTATTTACAACATCCGAATACAAAACACGGTTTATGAGAAATAAGATGTTGGCGTATCTCGCTTCGAACCTCTTAAAAACATTAGCGCCATTCTCTCTTCATTATCCACCAAGTGGGATGGCCCGTGATAACTCGCAAATTTTGCCTCGTATTGCGACACGGTCGTATTGTTTTGTTCCAACTTGATAAACTCCACCTCCTTGAGTGGCGAATACTTTCGGGAAAGTATTTGTCGTTGAAACGACTCTGGAACTTCTCCCAAGATATCTTGATGACAATTTGGTTGAGTACGTTTTACCGATTCCCACCAAAGAATCCGCCTCTCCGCAACATAAAAAGGCGTGCAAAGGGAACCTTTGCTCCTCGGAGCATCCCAAGACATCAAATATCTTGGTAATCTGCTTTATCCATGCTTCCGCTTGAAGTGGTTTTGGCTCTCCCTTAAACTCCCGGTGGTCCCGGCTCCTTAAATTGTTTAGCGGTGACCGCCCGAGAGTTTTCCGTGTTTCCACCTACGTTTTGGGCGTGGAGTCGCTCTACTTTCTTTGTTGCATAAATTGCATAAAGCCTCCGAACATTTGATCATTTGTCATTTAGTCGGTGTTGTTGTTTGCATGAGGATTGTCGCCTTCACGATGCACATTATCTTGATTATTGATATGTGGTGAATCAACGATCGCTGCTGGCTCCATTGCTATTCTCAACATTCTCGGATGTCATTTTCGAGATCTCGCCACAAAACAAAAGGTTAATTGACATGTAACAAATTATCCTTATCTTCGACCAACCAATAAAATAGCACATAAACTTAGGTAGGTCATACTAGCGAAGGTATTCCCGTCTCTCCCTCCTAGTACTATTCTCACATCTTAGCAGGTGGATCATCCTAAGCTCGATATCAAATGGCGACCCCCAAAATTAGGTATACATCACCCATCTTGAGTCGCCACTTACATGGTACGTAATTTAAATACAACTTATTAACATAAGCGCCGTGTACAATCGACATAAAGCGTGAGTTTAAATACAAATATAAATCTACTAGATATTATACAAACTCAAACAAAAAGTCCTCATTATGATTATTATCACACTTATTTTGAGAATAGTGAGGACTACTAATGCTATCTTCGGACCATCACTCGTTTCCGACTCGTCCCGGCTATATTATCATTTCAAGAGAAAACGGTGAAAGAAAGGGTGAGCTCAACTAGCCCAAGAAGAAATATCATGACTAAGATAATGCGAATAAATTATCAATAGTCTTGATAATGTTAAAGCGATAAAATACAATAGAAAAACCGGTTTAAGCTGCGCAGATGAATATGCAATCCATTAAAAGAGTCAAGTAGAAAATAAAGTCTACTATCTTTTAGGTTTTAAAGGTTTTTCATCATTTGTTATAATTTGAGACTCGACTTTAATAAATATTCCACATCATCGAATCACCCTCGCACTACGGCCGAGGATATTCTTTAGTATCACGACCACAATTATTCATGCTTCTACGGGCCAAGAATATTTGTGTATTCATTAATGGTCATGATCATGCCAACAATGTCCATCGATGCACTACTGACTTCGAGGATTTTTATCACATCATTTGTAACATTACGGCCATGATTACACCGAATAGTCTCTGGGTCATAATCATACCAAGTCCATCTACATGCCTTCACAGCCCACAGATGACTTCAAAAAAATATAAACATGAGGATGATAACAATGATATAAGAATTCAATAAAACAAGTTCAAGAATTATTTTATCCGGGAATTATTAACGTCCAAATTGTCAACATGATCTTTGTTTTTGTAGAGTAAAATTCAAGAATGATCGGAAGAATATTTCCATGAAAGATCTTTGGATGAAACGCGAAATATCGAGGATATTCTACTAATTTCATGGAGTATAAGTCAAAGTTTTAACCAACCTGGGTATAATAAAGAATGGAATAACAAAAGAAATCACCATGCATGCGATAGGCGCTTACAGATGAGTTATTCCAGCGAGAATAATAAATAACGGAACCGGTCGGTGAAATTCACACAAGCGGGATGTTCCAACGAGAATAATAAAGATGGAACGAGATCCGGTGTAAAACACACGAGATAGGATATTCAGCGAGAATAATAAAGAGCGGAACCGGTGGGTGTAAAAACACATGACGAGGATGTTCCAATGAGAATAATAAAAAGCGGAACCCGGTCCGGTGTAAAACATGCATGCGAGGATGTTCCAACAGAATGATAAAGACGGAACCAGGTCCGGTGTAAAACACACAGACAGGATGTTCCAACAGAATAATAGAAGAATGTCACCAAGTATAGGGTAAACCACGTATACAGGTTATTCCAGCAGAATAATAAGCAATGGAATAACAACAGTTCTCTTCATGAATAAGAAAGAATAACACCCCTTACATTTGGTAGGAGATTGAATACTGCAGCAGTGTAGTAACAAAATACTCTTCTTCTTTCTCTCTTATTCTCTCTATACTTTCTCTCTCTATAGCTTGAATGAATTAAGTGAAAATAATGAAGCCCTAGGCCTCTATATTATAGAAGATTTCTAGCTTAAGACTTTTCTTAGTGTGAAAAGGCAAGTGGCTTGACGATTTGGTTTGGCGCTTTGTAATGTGAAACGACAAGTGGTTCGGACGCTTTGTAATGTGAAACGACAAGTGGTTCGACGTCGATGCGGTAAAGGTAATTACTATTAACGAAGGTAAATACTATTGACGAAGGTAAATACTATTCACAAGGGTAATTACTATTGACGAAGGTAAATACTATTCACAAGGGTAATTACTATTGACGAAGGTAAATACTATATCACAAGGGTAATTACTATTGACGAAGGTAAATACTATTGATGAAGAGACTCTTAGATGATGATATATAGGCCCCCATAAAATAATCAAACTTACCACAAATCATAACACATATTTAATCTTTCAATAATTATTAATCATTTATAACTTGTCGTCTCAATTATTGATTTAATACTATAACATATTATCTGAGATGATCTTGTGACAATAATTGAATCAATAATATAAGAGATATGATCGCAATTCTTATGTAGCAATAATTGAGCATAGGTGAGTGACTTCTCACGTAAGCATCGATAATCAATACCGAGTGCTACTGCAACCACGCCAGACATATTCTTGTACTTTACCATAGGGTAGTTCAGCAGTTTTAACGGTAACACCTCGTAGTTATTTTTATAAAAATATTTTTGTCGTTTTCTCAATCAAGCCAATAATAATGTTGTAGGGGTCCACCAATGATTGAGCCATTGTCACGAATATTCCCTAACAAAAGAATATTCCCAGGCCAAACGAATATTTTATAACAACTTGCATACTTTGCAAAATTTATAAATATTACCCACAACTATAACATTATATCAAATTTATTCCATAATATTCAAAAATAATATTTATAGAAAAATTCATCTTTATTTATAAAAGCTAGGGTCTTACATCATTAGCAACTTGTTGATTTTGTTGTTCAATATGTTCATTTGAAGGAATTTGAGGGGTATAAGACATAATTTGGGGCTAGTTCAACTTTTCACCTGGTAACTGGAATTTGAGGAGATCTTGATTAGAACTATGAACTAACATTGAAATCAACCAAACACATTAACAAAGTATCCTAATAATTTCAGAGGTCTAAGTATGAAAATCATAATAACATAATATATAAATAAACAGAGAAAAACATAAGAATAAAAAGCCCTAATTTTGTTACCTTGTAAATCTCATATGCGCAAGAAAAGACTGCAATAGAATGAGAAGAGAAGACAAGGTCGCGAGAAAATGAGAAGTCGCGGACTCGCGGTGGCCTGGTGGACGGTGGTCGCAGTCGCAATGTCACAGTGCTTAGCCACATCATCACAGTCGCAGTCACGGTGCTTAGCCACATCGTCACGGTGGTCGCAGTCGCAGCGTCGCGGTGGCCTAGTGGACGCCTGGACGGTGGTTGAAGGCTTGAAGCTTGAAGCCTTGTATGCAGACAGTAAGCGACTAAACGTACTTAGCAGTTAGTACTTTAGATGTTTAGCAGAATAGCAGTAGCCTACTAGCCTTTGGCCCTTTAGTTGCTCTGAAGTCTAAACTTTGAAGAATTAGATATTTAGATTAGAATGGATGTTTTTTCTTTTGCCCCACCAAGTTCAACTTGTTTGTTAATCTGGCCCTTTGACTTTACTAACTTATAAATTCTGCCCCTATTGAGTTTACATATTAAAAAAAAAAATTGAGCATAAGCTTCCCTTGTACTCGATCCGCCCCTTCATACATACATACACACATATGGTGCGGTTTCGGTTTTATGATTGCGGTTTTGGCTAGTAACCAAATCGGAACCATAAATTTGGTTATTCAACCAACCTAAAACCGCAACATACGCCGGAACCGTTGGTGCGGTTTTAATTGGTGCGGTTTGAGCAATTTTTGGTGCGATTTCGGTTCTAATTTGGTTACTTGCTTTGCCCTACCAGATGCTGATTTGATCTTACCAGAACTCACTACAAGAAAATGTTGTAACAATGACGAAAACACAATAATCGCACTTTTCGGTCTCGAAAGTATTACTAGCGACCGCCATTAGCGTAGCCCTTGAATTTGGTCGCTAGAGTATGTTAGCAATCGAACCCTATCATTATTTGATTCATGCAAGTTCATTTTACCTCAAAAATTGGCACGAAATATTGGCGCCTTAGTTATTTGCGACCACTCACCATCAAATGACCGCGTGCGATTATTTGATACTTCCACATCATTTAAAATTAGCGATCGCGTCGCGATCGGCTGATATGATCATTGATCTATTCCAATTAACCGGTTCGATTCGATTCGTCACTCTCGATTCGATTGAAAAAAAAAGAGGAGAAAAGAATAGGGAGAAGGGGGAGAAGAGAAGAGGAAAGAGGGGAAAGCAGCGCCACCACCACGATCACCACGATCGACCACCATCACCACCACCACCACGATTCTGCCGCCACCAAAGCATCACCACCACCACAACCGCCATGGCACACCACTGCTGAGGTACACGATTTACTCTTGTGAAGTATATTGTATGCAACATTTGTTATCACTTATATAATCAATGAAAATATATATATATATATATATAACCAAAAAAATATTTATCCCGAACTAGAAATTAGAATTTTAATAACTCATAATGTATAATGAATTTTTGAGTGAGGTTTATTGTGTTTGATACCTCTATGAGTAATCTAAACACTATTTTGAACTCAAATTCCTTGTACATTATTTATGGTGATTTTTGCCAAACCAAGAAACCGATGAAACCCCGTACCCAAAATTTTCGATTGGACTATTTTGGATATCAAACTTGTTAAATAAAATATGGCCTTTTGAGGGTTGATACCTTATTGTATAAAAGCGTCTGTCCAAAGATGAACAAAAAGGACTTGTGATGAAAAGTTATGACCAAAACAAAATTGAAAATTTTAAAATTAAAACAACTATAACTTGTGACATTAGCGTCGTGTCAAATAAAGGGGTGACATTAAGCGTCGTCTTTAGGAAAATTCATGTCGTGTTGAAACTCGTGTATACACATATTTTACAACACGATCCCGATTTATGAATCGTGTTCGTTTTGAAAATTGATACGTGTTTAAAATGGTGTTTATGACACTTGTAAACCCGTTTATGACACCAACTCGTTTATGAATCGTGTGTTAGGTATGTCGTGTTATCTTCTTAGTGTTGAAAATTCGCCCTTGAGCGATTGGAAATGTTGAATAGAGTTTAATACTATTGATCTTATTTATAACACCTATTCAATGAGAAAATGTTGTAATTTGATGCAAATAATACTAGTAATACATTGGCAATACGTGGGTTGGTATAGGTTCCAACCATTGTTGTCAATTGTGAATTGTATTGTGTACTAAAAATTTTGGAATCGCTACTCATTTATCATCTCATAAGATACGGAAGAAATGTAAAACATGATAATTACATATCTAAACATATAGAGAACTCAATTTAATGGACGATAAAACATATTAAAAAAGCTTAATGTTGAAACTTTACTATTAATGTTAGAGTTTGAAGACTCTAGTCTAGAGGCTTATTTAATAGTAAATATTGGTTATATGTAAATTTGAAAAGGGAAATAGAGAATAAAAAAACCTTACTTTTAACTATATATGTATAAAATCCAAGTGAAATTAAGCCCCAATTTGTGAAGTATAGATCAGAAGTCAACTCTGAAGCTAAGTATTCATGTCTCCATTTGAGGAAGAGATATAAAAAGAGAACGTGGAGACAATCTTTAGAAGAAGATAAAAAACCATAAAAAGCATTTTAAGGCGTATTGTGACAAAATAGTAAAAACTCTTCTACAGGAAAAGACTTTAATATGTTGTTCTACCTTTTATACATTACATCTCTAACTTAAAAATGTATCATACATTGTATCTCTAGGGAAAGATCTTGTATTGAATTGTTCTGTATCGTAAGATATACATCTACTATCGTAATACTCGATGTATTATCGTTCCAACAAAGTTCTTCTTGCTTTTATTTGCTATGTTCTAGTGCTTGCTTTTTTTGTGCTTACTTTTGTTTAGTTTATCACATACTATATCTTATTTCATTATTTGAGGTTTGGGAATAAATTGGGATTATATTTTCTTTGAAATTGGTCAAGTATGCATGCCACCGTGCGTGTGGATAGAATCCATATTATAGGGAGACTCTGCGAATTTTTTTTCATATATAAGTCGAATGACCATATAACTTGAACATTGGTATAACATAAAACATAACTAGGAATTAAGTTTATCCATAATTCAATCAAGAAGAAGGTTCAAAAAGTTTTCCATAATTCACGATCGAGAAGATAAAGAAAAAAATGACACACTATTAATATGTATGCTATAAGTATGGCTTAGCTTAGAATAGAAAGAAAATGAAAAGTACAAACATAAACACAAGTAACATAACTTCAACCACACTATTAATGAGTTGTTTCTAAAATATTCATACTTGTCTAAATCTTCATATATAAGTCAAATGGCCATATATGCATTCATGTATATGTGATGGCAATGAGTATATGTGATATTTTTTGTTGTGTTCAGATATGGACCCTCGAATCATATATGTATCCTTGTTAAGTAACTTGATTAAGAAAAAAAAAGAGTTGAGGGACCAATTAATAAACTAGCAAAAATATATAAGAAAATGGCCATATAACTAGGAATTAAGTTTATCCATAATTCAATCAAGAAGAAGGTTCAAAGAAGTTTTTCCATAATTCATAGTCGAGAAGATAAAGAAAATGACACACTATTAATATGTATGCTATAAGTATGACTTAGCTTAGAATAGAAAGAAAATGAAAAGTACAAACACAAACACAAGCACCATAACTTCAATCACACTATTAATGAGTTGTTAGATAGTGAGGAGTACATACATTGCCTATAGATAACATGTAAAAATGGTTCCCTAAGTTAGGCCGATTCTTGCTTAAAAATCATTGAAAATAAGCTTTATAGAACAATGAACACTAAAATAGTGAATCACCATACACGGACCCCATACACAAGTTTGATAGTCATAATAGGACATAAGAAAGCTACATGAACTAAAGGAACCAAGCCCAAGCCATTTTGAGCATGAGACTTGTTAAAAATCACATTTAAAGCCAAAAATGGACTATTTTGGACAATTCATAGTACACGACCTTAAAGGACTATTATGAGTTAGATGATTAAATAAAGTTTGGTGATCTAAAAGTAACCTTAAGTAACTTAAATATACACGCCTAGACTATCCTAGTGGCTAGACTATCTATCCTATTGTCCTTTTGTTTACATCTACAATTACACGTATCTGATGTTCTCTATATCCACGACATGTTTATGTACCTTTCATTTATAACTTATACTAACATCCTAAATTTTTATTTATAGATGTCTTACGAAACTGCGAAGACGAAAAAAGCTTGGTTGGGTGGAGCCCTAATCATGTCTTAGAAGGCCAAGCTAATCCGGATGATCGCATTCTTATCTGAGATCCGTCCTCCTCCGGATAATACGTAAGTTAAACATCGTGTATATATATATATATATATATATATATATATATATATATAAGGGTTTAATTAATATAAATTATTGTATATTGTAGTGATTTTCAAGATAGTAAAATTGTGAAGTGCATTTCACAATTATCTTCTGAAGCAGCCTTCGCTTGATGATTACGTGGCGACACACCTCTCGCCCATATAAGGATCTGATTTGAAATTTGAATTTGGTATATTTTTATCACTCGATAGATAATACATAGTTAATCAAATAATATTGCTTAGTAATATAACAGTTTTAATATTATTATTGTTATTTTATTTGCGAAAACGATATAGATGGGGACGACCTTACGAGGCATCGATTATTGAGACACTATTACAGCGAGAAGTGTCGTCGCATTTAACTAAAGATAATTTGAACAAGAGCGACAAAAAAGCCCCTGCACAATCTTTGAGATTGACCATCCGGGGCGGGGTGAAGCGGTATATGCGTGAAAGCATAGCCCACTGGTGGTGCGCACAACCCATATGGGTGCGAGATGTGTGACGGTTGGAAGTCGAGAATTGGGGTCGAGGCGTGAAGCTGCCGCCTCGAGCAGATCCTCGAGTGTATGTCGACGGCGAGAAAGGCAAAAAGGCACGTGTCGAGGCGGCGGTATATCACAGTACCGCAACACATTCTTTGCCGAAATACGTATGTTATGTTCTGATCATCTTTTGTACCTAAAATATCACATGTTTACATAATAATATGAGAAATGAACTATAGGAGTCTCGGTCTCAAGGTCAACCTATCAATTGGTTGGATATGTATGTAGCCACCGCGATGTTCTACACTGAAGTCATTGAGATAAGCGGTAATAAGTTCACTTTATCCTAATATGTTGTTTATAAATTATAACGACCTTCTTTAGTATTTTTTTATTTATTTTAACTATTTAATTGTTCATCTTCCGGAGACACTTATAAGGGCTTAATGAGCGGCGCTATCCTGAAGGCACCCGCGTCGTCGATTGATCAAGAATTATGGGAGAGGCGTCCATCGTGAAGAAAAAATTATGTCAAAGGCCGAGGACAAAAGCGGCGCGCCGACCATCGATGTAGCGCAGCGACTCTGCCACCCGATCTACCACGGTCATGGTATTCCGACCTATCATACTCCTGGTTGTGTGAGAGCGATCTGTCGGGATCGTGATCTTCTTAAATATCTTGGGCGGGCATCTGCGGTCTCGAGTCTGATGAGTTGGCGGAGGCGATGGCGGCGGCGGCGAGCGAGCGTGCAATGACAAACGAGGCGGTATATATATATCGTTTATTGTTTAGCTACATTGTCTTATATGTTTATAGTCTACGAGTCGATGTCTTACTTATATGTAACATATATGTTCTATTACTTTGATAATTCTGAGGATCCTAATTTGGATGATCCGTGAAGAAGCGCGCTAAACTTATTTTTTAGATTTTTAAAGCCTTGTACTCTTTTAGATTCATTCTTTGGACAATTGTATTAGTTTATATGGATGTTTACGATATCGATTATATTGTGTTGGAGGAATGTTTTGTATTGTATTGGATGAATGTTTCATGGATGAATGTTTTGTATTGTATTGGATGGATGTTAATATGGATGCTTGTATATATATATATATATATATATAACTGTGTTGGGATTGAAAGCAGGTACAAAGCAGGTTATTTTTGGGAAATCAATAAAATAGGCAAAATTTTTTAAAAAAAAAAGCATCATCGATGACGCGTGCGATCGCTAAAAATATATCCGATTGCTTGAATCTAGCGGTAATAAGCTGCGGTCGCTATTATCGATCATTGCCGACGTGTGACACGTCACGCGTAATGAATGACTCGAAAGATAAGTTATAATAGCGGCGGTATCGGCCGCTAATTGCGATCATTAATTATTCTGTCATTATTGGTGGTCGTTGATGTCCTTCCAGTGACCAGATTATCTCAACGACTTCGTGTCGTGACCGTATCTGGTCATGAGATAGCTATCTACTGACCGTATGCGATTCATTGATGTCTTGATCATTGATAAGCCTTTTTATTGTAGTGACTTGGGTTTGGCTTTAGGTTTTCTTTTTGGTGGTTTCACGGATGGTTTTGTCTATTCTTGAATTGATCTTACCGGAACCTGGGTCTAGTTATGGGTTCTAATTTCGGTAGTCTGTTATTTAAATCTCAACCCTTAATCAAAATAATTGAAGGTAGAGATAGTATATACCAACTTTTGATCCATAACAAATACATGTTATGAATCATTGTCATATATATATATATATATATATATATATATATATATATATATATCATAACTTGCGTTAGTTATGGACACTATTCCAGTTAATCCATCTCTTGTTGTCCAATGAAAAATCTAAGGGCTTGGTTGGAGTCGACCGCAACTCTCTCTTATAACCAGTCAAATTCTTTTACGTTTTGACTGGCCGCTAGAGAGAGTAGCGAACAACATGAAAGAATTTGGCTAGCAGCCAAAGAGAATAGCGGCCAACATGAAAGGTCGTAGAAATTAATCATGGGACTAGTAGTTATAATTTAAATTAAAAAAAATATAGCTAATTAATACTCCACTCACTAATTGATTCACAAATATAAAAAATTATAAAATGAGTAGTAGACTAATATAAGAAATAGTACTTGAATGGGTAATTTGAGAGTAGTTGTTGACTACGTAATTTGTTTGTGAGAAGAATATAATATACCGCATGGTATTTGGCCCAGTGATATGATTCGCCTCATGCTACCCATGAGGTTGATGGTTCGGTCCTTGGTGACAGTAAGAAGAAAAATGTGTGTCAATATAGTATAAAAAAATATATATAATCTCAATCACCATTTCTTATATGGATTATTAATAATACTAATTAATTAATAAAATAACGTGCGTATGTATTTAATTGAAAAAATAAACAAATATTTCTTTTATGTGGCTCACATTTTATGTGTTTAATTGAAAAAATAAATAAATATTTATATAAGAATTGTAAAATATTAGAGATATTTAGAGGAAAAGGGTTGGAGAAAGAAAAAAGTGACTGTTTTAAGAAAGCAAGTATATATCTTGATTCTTGAGATGGGGTTGTAGCTCAACCCTCCAAGTTGAAACAAATAATTACTCTAAATTTTCCACACAAAATAAAGAAAAAAGAAAAAAGATTTAACATCTCTAAATTAAGCTCTAACATTTATTGGAATAACTCTATTTTTATAAGTTGAGCAGCGATTAAATGGTGGTGGAATCCTACTTGATTCTTCTCTAAATTAAGCTATAATATCTATTGTGGCATTTTTGGAAAGCTTGTGTACGAACCTTAATCATAGTCTTTTGGATCAATGGTATTTTAAAATAATCAGAAAAAATGTGTTTTTTAAATAAAGAAAAAACAAAAAAAAAGTTGACGACAGACTGTAATCAATCCTTAATCATATATTCCATCCATTCTTTTTTATCTTTATTTTTAAAGAGAAAATTTATTCTTTTTGTTAGCCTATTGTATATTTGAAGAAAAATTTATATTGAAAAATTTAATTTATGTTATACCAATAACAGAAAAATTTCTATTGAAATTTAATTTATGTTATTAGTATTGGAGAGGAGTTTCGTCTTATAGAATACATCAAGCAAGATACGAAAATGATATATATTATAAATATTTATATCAATTTTTAATTGTCGAGATAAATAGATAAATATTAGTGATAACATTTTAAAAAAATATATATAATAAGTGAGACTCTCTTATAATTTTCATATTATTTTCTCTGTCAAACTTCACTTGTCCTAATTAAATTGACAAATTTTAAAATTAATAATTAAATAAATATATCATAAATTTGAAAACCAAATAAGTTGACTTTTATAATATATTCGATATACTTTCTAATGATAATATTTTTGTGTCTATAACGAATATACTTAAGAATAATATTTTATTCTAAACATGATCAATTAGATCATAAAATCTCTCAATTGGGACAAAGAAAGCTGTACGGAAAGAGTAATATTTTCTTTTGTGAAATTGCATCAGGATATATATATATATATATATATATATATATATATATATATATATAGAGAGAGAGAGAGAGAGAGAGAGAGAGGATCGAGGCGATTATCTTAAATAGCATTTCTCATTAAATAACACTCTTTTATTAAAACTACGTCGTTTTGGAGCTAGGAGGGGAGAGACGGGGATTCATTCGCTAGTATAACCTACCTAAGTTTATTTGGTATTTAATTGGTCGGTCAGAATATAGGGAGCATTCCTCTTAAATAACATTCCTCCTTAAATAGCACTCTTTTATTAAAACTACGTCGTTTTGGAGTGGTTGCGGGTGACATTTTTGTAAATAAAATAAAAATAAGTGGGACCACTCTCTTTTAAATCGCTCCAAAACAACGTAGTTTTAATTAAAGAGTATTTTTTAATGAGGAATGCTATTTAAGAGGAATATTCTTGATCCTTGCTATATATATATATATACGGGGAGTGTAAGACCCCGAAATTTTTTTAAATAAAAAGGAATTTCCTTTATTTATTATTTTGAAATAGTAAGGGTTGATTTGATTAATGTGGATAGTTAAGGGTTAAATACGCAAATATTTCAAAATAAGCAAGTGGTTATAAAATATTCATTTTGTCGGGGAATATTCGTTTGGTCGTGGAATATTAAATGCTTTGGCTTTGGGAATATTAAATGCGACGGTAGCGATGACCATGTGTGGGCCCCATAACTTGAAAGCGATTGGATGAAGAAAGCGACAAATATAAGTTGGTAAAAAAAATAACGGCGTAGTTATTACTGAATTAAGATTGTTGGAATACCCGGTGGTTAAAATACGATGTCTGGCGTGGTGGTTGCAAGATGGCACCTGCGGTATTGCTGACAAGTATTGTTGAATTATTGATCCTTACGTAAGAAGGCACTACTCAATAATTTTTACGGTGAATTCTTATTCAATATTTTATTTTATTGATTCGATAATTCTTTGCGTTGATATTTTATATTATTGTTGTTCAATAATTGTCACTTTTGCATTATCTCCATTATCGGATCAATAATTCATATTATTTAAATAATATTATTAGATAGCATTATTGGCAATGTCTAGAAAGTTACATCGAGGAGAGGTTTGGTCACCTAATTGCGGCGCTTGAAGGAGAAATCCTTATCGGAAAGCCCCTCTTTCACAGGAGCGGCTGGTTGTCATAATTGTGATTACGTAATATTATTTGTGAATAATTAATTATTGATTCATATGATAAAGAAATATTTATTTTATGTGGATATAAATGATGGATTTATTTATGTGGTTATAAATGAAGAAATTATTGTTGAGGTGTTTTATCAGTATTTTACCAGATTGGAGGTATTAAAAATTAAATCAGGGGTTTTGAGATATATTGCGGGGATTATAATTTTTAATCCGACACCATTGGATTGTGGTAATTTTTGGGTATGTTATACATACATAAGTTGAGTATATGTCCATAAATTTTGAGCCAATTAAAATGCACGAATGATTTGTTATGAATTTTAAGAGGTGTCTGATTCGGAAATTAGGGTTATAATTGATTTTGGTGGAAAATTCTAGAATTGAGTGGGCCCCACTTGTGGTTGGTGAAGAAATGTGCTGAATTTTATTTCAAATGTGGTGGGTGGCAATAGTAGCAAGTAAAGCCATCGGTGGTGGTCAAGTCTGCTTCGGCGGGCTAACATTTTCCTATAAATAGAGGGCTAAGTTAGAATTGAAAATCACACCAGAAACAAAGTTTTCTCTCTTTCTCTCTCTATATTATTGAGCGTATTTTGTGAGTATTTAGATACTTTGAGAGTTCTTTATTCGATTACAAGTTTCATTCAAACATCACTTCCACCTTTCCTTAGAAATCTTGATTCTTTGAGGTAAGGGATATTATTTTTTTCGTAATGATATTATTTCTTCAATATCATTATGCTGAAATGTTGATCTGAAGTTTTTATCAAATTTGGAACTTTTTCATATCGGGGTTACTATTCATGAGTTACTATTCACGAGTTACTATTCATGAGTTACTATTCACGAATTCTTATTCACGAGTACTATTCATGAAAGCGTGAAGATGTTTTTGTGGAATTTCTATCTTTTGGTGTCGAATTTACTATTCATGTATCTGGTCTTATTCACGTATCTGACCTTTATTCACGATATCAAGACTATTCACGTATCTAGACTATTATTCAAAAAATAAAAATTTCTTCTTTTTGTCAAAACATCTATTTTGGATACTAGCTTTGATTGTATCCATGTTTTGATCATTCTTGAATTTTACACCACCTTTGTGATTATTTTTGGGGTATTGTTGAACATGGATAAAACAAAGTCTGAATCCTTAATCCTTAATCCTTGTCATTTTGTTTCTTTGGATTCGTTTCTTTAAAAATATTTTTCATCATCCTCGGTCTTAAATGATGATATTATTGAATATCTTTGGCTGTAGTGCAAAGATGAATGATTTCTGAAGAATATCTTTGGCCCTGTAGTGCAAAGATGAGCAGGATGTTGAGATGAACATGACCGGTGATTAATATCTTTGGCTTTTGTAGTGCAAAGATGAGCAGTGTTTAAATGAACATGACTAAGTGATGAATATCTTTGGCTGTAGTGCAAAGATGAATATTTGATTCGGATGTATATTGATTGTTGTTCTGAGGATAAAAGATGAGCGATGAACTTTTAAATTCATACATAGAAGATAGTATTTTGCATTCTCTACTTAACTCTCTAATGAATTATTATTTCATTGCTGAATATTGATTGAAAATTTGTTGTCTATTGTATTCTATTAAATTTTTCCTGTTGAAGACTAACGATAATTTGTTGTATATTATCTTAGTCATAATATTCTTTCTTGAGCTAGTTGAGCTCACCCTTTTCCTTTTGTTCCATTCTTCTCGTGGAGGCGAGAATATAAGCGAGTGCAGTGGGGGTATGGAATGAAGGTTTTAGAAAGGATTGTTTAGTAGTCCTCACCATTTTGTAAAATAATGTATCAATAAATGTGATGAGGATTTATGTGAGTATAAATATTATACAGAAGATAATATTTGTATTTAAACTCACAAGATATTTCTTTGTTGTAATAATAAAGTTGTAGTTGTTTACATACCATGTATTGACAACTCGTAGAATGGGTGATGTATACCTATTTTTGGGGCGTCATGGGGAGGATCTAAAATGAACCAAAATAATGGACCAAGGCGGATCAAAGCAAAAACACGCGGGTTTTTGTGGTCATACTCGTGTTTTGTTTTTCAGACCAGCATTTTTGAAAAAAGCGTGTTTTGCCTTGGTCAAATTTCTTTTGGTCGCTTTAGTGGTCTCCCAGATATATATATATATATATATATATATATATATATATATATATATATATATATATGGGATTCCATCATTAATACAATAGGTTGTTGGAAAGAAAAACTCATTTTGCTTTTCTCTCTACCATGCCTATATATATATAAAAAAAAAAAATTGTCTAGAAAAGTGGAAGTGCAGATAGTAGCATTGGCCGAAAATGGGTTGTTGAGAAGACACTAGGTTGAATGGATGGAATCCTCATATATATATATATATGATTCCAAGATATTATTAATATACATTTTGGTTGTACATGGGAGCAATCCATTTTTTACCCGGTAAAACTGACTGTGGCAGTTGTTCAAAAAAATTTACATAATGGTATGTGCAGTCATGGCACTAGGTCAAAATGGGTTGCTACCATATCCAATGACAGTTGGTTATGGATGGAATCCCAATGTACATATATATATATATATATATATATATATATATATATATATATATATATGGTCTCCATCCATTTGACAAAAAAAATTGTTATTTACAAAGCAACCCATTTTATTAATTTCATGCTAATTTGGATAATGTTAGGGACAATTTTTTTTTTTTTTTTTATATATTTTGATTGAGCAAGTAAATATTATTACGACTTAATTAGCCAATCACAAAATGTATTGTTCGTTGTAATAACACCAAGTCATTACTTTCTTTGTGGATGGACTACCTATTATATATATATATATATATATATATATATATATATATATATATTGGGGATATATGATTTTCTAGGAGAAAAAATTTATTTTCCTATATCAAGGAGGCAAAAAACGAGGCAAAAATTCTCACATCGATTAATAGTTTCAAAACATGGGATCGGAAAAATTTCATATAAATTTTTTCTTAAACGATGATGTTTTAAATTATTTTTTTTCTTTTAATCATTATTTTATAATTCGCTTTAGTATTAAAATATATATATATATATATATATATATATATAGAGAGAGAGAGAGAGAGATGTTCTAGAAACCTCAATATATACACTGAAAACAATATAAATAGTGCATGACCGAATTACATAAAAACTCTTGGTAGGATTGAAAAAATGGAGGCTGCTTCAAGCAGAAACGAAGGAGATCAACAGAAAAAAGTATTGAAATAAGATAAGACAAAATAAATAAATAAAAATATACAGACGTGTGGGTTGATGGCCATTTTAACCACTCAATGCATATATTCATAAGCAGCCATGCAATTAATTATTAAGATTTAGTAACAGGCCATATTCATATACTTTAAGAAAACGTACTGATGAGCATGACAAGAGTATAAGTTTGTGCCATTTATGACATAAAGTTCATTGATACCTCGATCCTTAATTATTTTCCACTCAATTATCATGAGAATAATGAGATTATATAAAGTTAAAAATATAATTACATCTTTAATAATTATTTTTACTCGTAGGAGAAAGTTTTATTTTTTGTTATCTTTTCCTCCGTTAGAATTTTTTTTTTTTTAAAAATTTTATGCGACATGTTTTATAATTTAAACATAAATATTTATTCATGCGCATGCGTAAGAGAGAGAGAGAGCTATTATAGCATAGTACGTAAAGTGTCTATACAATAGTTTATCTTATTATTATTATTATTATTATTATAAGGTATTATAAGGTGTTTATATTTCCACATTATATATCGATAACTATACGATTTTAAAATATATAAAAAGCTTGTATTACACAATTAATAATACGATGCATCATATACAACACTATAATAAAAATAGGGTGTCAATATTACCAACTTAAAATGTGTCACCCATATATTTTATTGTTTTGGTAACCAGTGTCATATATATGCATATTAATGATAGTGATGGTTGAGTCTATATATGTTCAATGGAGTATGTATATATATATATATATATATATATATATATATATATAGAGAGAGAGAGAGAGAGAGAGAGAGAGAGAGAGACCAATTAGGTCGGTGGGTAGAAATGGGTGAAGGTGGTTGGACAAGCCATAGAACTACACTATCTGCTTGCTACCTTTCTATTGTAAACTATAAGACTTGATCATCCTCCTGTGTGAAAACAAAATTCATTTACATAGAGCCATGAGTAATTAGTTATAACCAAATTAACTTAATTAACCCAATTCCACATCTACTCTTTTGCAAACAGCTCTTGATAGTCAATAGCACGTGCAGATGACTGGTTTTACAGTAAAAATCTCATACTTTGTCAATTCATTTATCCCAAAATTAAATGGGATAAATACGAGTTAACGGCACCAAAAAATAAATTATGTGGTTCACTTAAAAGTCAAGTGCAAATCAATCTGAATATCTTAGAAAATCGTAATCCCTATGTCCCTTAATATAAGTCGTTTTAAAACTGTACACAAGTATTAAAAAAATAATTGTATAAAATTAAATATATATCAATTGTCTATATTATTCTTGTATTGAAAAAAGAGTGTTATTTATTCGATAAAAAATAGCGAGAGAACCAAAATTATATTTAATACTTATGGTAATATTAAAAACTAGTTAAACAATTAATGCTTACTTAAAATTATCAAACGACTTATATTAAGGGACAAAAACACTTCTCTAAAATCACTTATATTAATAGAGGAAGTACATAATAACATTACATGAATCTTGATATAATACAATACAGAAATTTTATTAATTCATCTCGAAAATACAGATTTACCTTGAAAATTTGGACATGAGACGCTAGTAACCCTACAATCTTGCACTCTAAATATACAAAGCGGCAAACAACATTATATTTTGCTTGTGAAGACCCATTTCTTCGGCTTTGAATCTATATACCTTTAAAAAAAAAAGTTAATACCTTAAAATGCATTAAAAAACGATGTAGTAAAATTGGACTTTTACATTATCTTCACATCTACTTTCACCCTATATGGGAACTAGTTGCATTTTGGTAACAACTCAAACATTACAAAAGTCTTATCAACCATCTTTGTCAAAGTGTTAGCTGTGTAATTATCAATATATATATATATATATATATATATATATATATATATATATAACAAATAGCTATCTACATATGGATGCTTCTTCTTGAAAGTTGAGGTAATTTAGAAAACCAGTAGGCACCATTATTAATACACTACTTATTAGCTCAGTCCCTCCGTACAAGTCGGATTCTGATCGTTCTCTTGGCTAACAAAATTAATTTGTCGAAAATTATAAATCAAAAGGAGAGGATGGAGGAGAATCTTCCTCCAGGGTTTAGGTTTCATCCAACTGATGAAGAACTCATCACATATTATCTAGTTCATAAGGTTTCTGATTTTAGTTTCACCTCTAGAGCTATAACTGATGTTGATCTCAATAAGTCTGAGCCTTGGGATCTCCCAGGTAGATATATATAGATCTTATGTTTATGTTTAACATTCTTTTGTTGCTTGATTGTTTGTTGTATATAATTCTATTTTCATCAATCAAAATTCATGTTTTATCAGTCCTATATATATATATATATATATATATATATATATATATATATATATATATATTCAGTATGAATTATAATGCAAAATCATGTGTACTTTAATGTTATTTCTAAGGTATGAACTGTAACTACTGTGGTATTTGAAACAGATGGTCTAATTTGGCATGTGCTTGGCTTCAAACCATTAGTAATACTATTCTTTTCACGAGAAGAGTTTCATTAGCAAAAGTGGATCCTAATAATTTCTTATATATATATATATATATATATATATATATATATATATATATATATCATAAAAGTTAAATATGAATTTTGTGTATAACAAGCATAACATAATAACATGGTTGATAAATTATCTCAACAAAAAAAAAAATACTATTTCAAAATATTCTTTTAATGTCTGTATATAATAAATATTGAATTGAATTATTTATTTCAGCCAAAGCTTCTATGGGAGAAAAAGAATGGTATTTCTTCAGCTTAAGAGATAGAAAATACCCGACCGGGCTGCGAACCAACCGAGCCACTGAAGCAGGCTACTGGAAAACAACGGGGAAGGACAAGGAGATTTTTAGGGGTGGAGTGTTGGTAGGGATGAAGAAAACCCTGGTTTTTTATAGGGGTAGAGCTCCAAAGGGTGAAAAGACCAACTGGGTTATGCATGAATACAGACTTGAAAACAAGCATGCTTTCAAACCTGCCAAGGTAAAGATCAAATGTGCTTAATCTACTACTTTGTACCCTTTATATTAACCTTCACTTGGAAATTTAGGCTCCACTTGCTTCCTAAATATTCATGAAAAAATAGACTATTTTTTTGTCCAACGAGGAACAAAGCGATTATCATTTATAAACGTACACTGCAAAAAACTCCCACCATGAAATAGTGTACATAAACGTCTTTTACGTCTTTTATTGATATTAAGACTGAAAAAATAGTATTAAAATCGATTTTTATTGACCAACATCTATAATTGTCTTATAAGCTCAAACATGTGCTAATTAATCCACTACTTTTGTACCCTCTATATTAACCTTCACTTGGCAAATTAGGCTCCACTTGCCTAAATTATTCAAGAAAAAAAAAAAGAGGACTTTTTTAGGGAAAAAAATGGCAAATGAGATTTTTTTGTGTGTGGAAAAGAGTGGGTATCATTTATAAAATTCCATACAAATTTTCTTGATTTTAAATAATAGGGTTTTACATTATAAAAGTTCCTATATATAAAACGACAATATCTCTTATTTGTCATGTTTTCATCATTTACAGATGAATTTGAAAGAAAATGTCAAAAAAATATTGTTTTTAGAGTTCCATATATATATTACTAGACTCTTGAAAATCAAAAAGGTAATATATAATATATTTAAAAAAATGAAGAAAAATAATGTAAACTTCATGCATTTTCCTTTTCTTTTAAGACACTAATGATCTTTTGTTTGTTTACTTGTTTTTTCCTTATCATCAGCAGGAGGAATGGGTGGTGTGTAGGATTTTCCAGAAAAGTGCAACAGTGAAGAAACCACAGCAAACAACATCCTCTCAACAATCTCTAGACTCACCCTGTGACACCAACACAATGGTAAACGAATTCGGACATTTCGATCACCTACCAAATTTAAACAACATTTCAAATTCATCAACCATGATGAACAACATGATCTCCCTACAAAATTACACAAATGAAAACAATCTAAACATGTCCATCAACTCTTTGCTTCCATCGTCCCTCTCGTGGCCTTCCGGCTTGCTAAGCTCAAATCTTTCCATGAATTCCTTGCTTCTCAAGGCATTACAATTCAAGAATTATCAGCAAAGAGAAATTACTACAAGTACTACTAATCTCGATTACGCCTCGTTTATGCCACAAGGAATAGGTACTCCCTATGGAACGTCTGATTTTACTCAGAATTTCGCAGCTTCTTCTTCTACTTCTAAGGGTTTAGATAACTCTTTGAAGCAACAACAAGAGCATCAGGAGCAACCATTTAACTTGGACTCCATTTGGTGAAAAATTGTAATGCATATTTAGGGTCTGAACTAACTTGGTTCTAATCAGTGTTGGACCTCTTAAATTGTAGGAAATATTGTAGGGTAGGCTCACACCACAAGTAAAAACTTATTGTGGTAATAATTGTTTGAGCTGCTCAAGTAATTATCATGTTATAATTAATTAACCAGGGGAATAACTCCTATGTAGTCCTTGCTTTTAATTACTTTTACTTCAAATTTCAACATTATGTCAATTAATTGATCATTAATCAATCTCTGTGTCTAAGTTACAATAATGCAATGCTCTCACTAATTCAATCCATTTTTGTTTAGACTACAATTAAATTAAGGAATTAATATGCTTAATTAATTATTAGGAGTAGAAATGCTTGCTAAATCTTGCTTAGCTAATTAGTTCTTGCTAATTTCTACTCCTAATAATTAATTAAGCATATTAATTCCTTAATTTAATTGTAGTCTAATTATTAGGGACGGATCAAGATAGGGCTGACCAACCTAGCGAAGTTAAGCATTCTCATCAGTTCCTCACTGAGAGCAATACAATTTCAGAAGAATTTGTAAAGGGGTGCAAGTGAAACTTTTTTCCAAAATATAGTGTTGAAATGCAGTATTTTTGAAGTGTAGGGACTATTATCTAATTTTTATAAGCATGTTAAACTGAAAAAAAGAAGATGGAATTCTAAGCCTAAACTGGTTATAATTCATGCAAAGGCTCCAAGTAGGAGAGAGTGGTGCGATTTTGGGAACCAACCGCTTAGCATGTGCCATTTCTTAAAAAATCAGCAACTGTATGCAACTATATGCAATTGTTGTTATATTTATAATATTTATATTCTTATTATATTTCAATTTTTTAGGATGTTTCAAAAAAATATTAATAATTTGGAAATTTTCATGTGGAAGTCCTAATTAATATTTCAATATTTTTTAATTTCTCATTTAAATGTCTTGTAGTTCTTTAAATAAAATGATCATGTATAAATCAGAGAATTTATATATATTGTTTTATATGTCTATTTATTTATCTATATTATAAATGAGAAGTAGAGCTTAGTTGTTGCCTTTTAACCGCACTATACTGATCTATCATAATTAATACTCCCTCCGTCCCAAATTAAGTGCTCAGTTTTGATTTTTTTAAGTCAAACTGACTATTTTTAGAATTAATAATAAGCATATATAAATATATTTCTAAAATTATAAAAATTAGGATTGATAATAAATTGTATATACTTTCTTTTGGTTATAATCTCTTCACCTATATTTTAGCAAAAATAGTAAAAAGATTAGTTTTAAAAATGGTCAATTTAACTTTAAAAAATCAAAACTGAACAATTAATTTGGGACGGAGGGAGTATAATATTAGTCGAAACTATAAAAATCATAATTATCATCATCTCTCTCATCCTTTTTAATTTTCTTAATTAATTCCTCCATATTGGTGATTTTGATGATATATAACAATATTTTTGTCTAAATTGTGATGTCATTTTGTAGGAAGAATAATATTTGGATAAAATTAAGCTTCAAGGTGTTGAAATTTCAAAGAACGAAGATTTGAAGAATTTTAAGAATTTATGTAAGATATTTTTCTATGCATTATATTTTCAAGGCTTTAGGAAATTTAATAAGATCTTAAATTTAAAAGTAAAATTAATGAGAGTCCTAATATGAAGAAAACGAAGTTTGAAAAGTCTATCATCATATATTCAGTTTGTTAAAATAAAGTTTTATCTAAACTAAAACTGTTTTTAAGCTTATATTGCTATTTTATCCAAAAATAATTTTATTGTAATTAAAACAAACTCCTAAAGCTTTTGGGATTAGATTTCTAATAGATTTTGTAAGAGCTCGACTTTTAATTAATAAAATTTATTTTTTTATTTTTAAAATAGTAAGATGTTAAATTAAAAAAATTAAAGTTTAAGAATAATATGTGCAAATTATAATAAACAAAAAGAATGTCGGCGGAGACGCCAAAGAATATTTGGTACCGTATGAAGGTACCAAATATTTTAACTGTTAAAATATCCGACAATAAAAAAACAGTAACGCACAGTGTCATTACAGTATTAAATCAATAATTGTCACGATAGCAATGGTAATAATGAAAAGTTACATATTTAAAAGTTGCAAGACCGAAAAGTTAAACGACTTATTAATACGTTAGGTAAATAACACTATATGTATAAATATATGTGATATTAATACATTAAGTAAATAATACAGAAGATGGACAAATGTAATATAATAATTATGAATAGTAAAGAAAATATAATCTTGAATTAATGTGAAAGTTGTACCAAAATTATATATGGTAGATTGAAGTTAATCTTTAAATGTGAAAATTGTGACAAAATAATGTGCGGTAGATTAAAGATAACCTTAAAATGTGAAAAGTGTGCTAAAGTTATGTATGGTAGTTATAGATGTTAGTTAAGTTTTAACTATAAAAGAGCGATTTGACATAAGGAATTGGCATAACTTTCTTACTTGTTCTTCCCTCACTTTTTAAATATTTTTTAGTGTGATTGCTTCTTGGAGTGTGTTAAGAATACTCGAGTGTTGGTAATATCAGTAAGAGTGCAAGAATTGCTCAAGTGAGCCATTTCTCTAAAGTAATAGTTGTACAAATATTCATGCACATATTACACAATGTTTATAACTCTTTTTTTAGAAGACTCTTACTTCAGAAAATTCATTTTGAAAAACTTCATTTGGGAGATTGTTTTAAAAAGTTATTCTATCATTTCAAAATTATTTTAAAAGCTTATTCCACTTCATTTTATACACTACACACCAATTTATTTTATAAATGTCATTAGGCCAATTTTTGACAATTTTACAATATACGAATTAGTGTACTCTATAAAACTTATATGTGATAGTTATTTGATTTAATTTATAAATACACATATAGGTTGATCAATTACATAAAAAAGCGAAATCTAGTCACGTGTTAAGGTAAAAGATTTTTTTTTCATACACCTAGATTTAAATTTACTGCTATGAAAAGAAATTATTATTCGCTTTTAGAGCTCTTAACATTAAACGGTGAAAAATTCAAAAATAACAATTCATTAATTTTTTTTTAATATTTTGCACTTCATCTAATATCTTTTGACCTGAACCTTCCTGTTAAATTCTAACCATTGTATTTGAACTATGAACTTTTGGAATATGAACATGTTGGACTTTGAACTTTACATTTCGACTATGATTATTTTGATTTGAAATCTCTATTTGAACTGTGAACATTTTAGATTGTTAAATATTTCATGTGACAACCCCAAAACAGGTCCATTCCATCCAACTCATTCTGAGTCGCCAAATACATGGTACAGAAAACAACTACAACTTTATTACAACAATTGTCATGCAAAATACTACAACACATATGATGTGAGTTTGGATACAAATATATACCAACTTTGACTCTCATCCCAACCTTGGATAGCACGTCACAATGACACCTTACATAAAGGTATAGTCAAAAACTGTTTTAGAAATTAGAATCTTTGGGAAGTGCTCAAAGAAACCTTCATACATGGGAGGCCAAGCGTCTAGGTTATGATAGATATCATATGGCCACAAAATTATCCTTGGTTGACCCAATAGACCCCAAAGAAAAACGAGAAGATTACTATCATATTATTCCCAATGGTTAGTCTTCTCTTGACATATCATTATCTCCACTGTCTCTAATTGAGAATTATACTTCAAACAAACACCAAGATTATATAGGTAGTGCTCGTAAATATACTCAGCAAGTGGATGAGCACAATCATGTCTTATGATGACAAGAGGTTGTATGTCATTAGACATCTTGTATGATAGTGGCAAAACACCCTTCCAACGTTAGGTTCGCCCCACCCTAGTTGATTCACCAAATATAACTACTAAATGATGACCAGATTCTATTCCCTGTTACCCCCATTCGACCCGATTTACACTCTTATTACACGAAAGGAATTGTGAAGAAAAAAAGGGTGAGCACAACTAGCTTCGATAAAAAATATCATGACTAAAGATAATTAAATTATCAATAGCCTTCATCAATAATAAATCGGAGATTTAGAAACATATGGTAGATGATAAAAATTTCAACCATAGTTGCTTGGTGAACGAGCGATCCATTAGAAGAGTCGAATAGACTATAAAGTCTATTATCTTCTCCATGTTAAAAATCCACCAACAATGTTTTATCCACGTAACATAAAACAATTACGGTCCACAATCATATGAATAACTTCATAATCATAATTGTAGTTCTAAATTCTCTTCTCATCCGGGGCGAAGATAATTTTCATCACCTATCTTTTACACGAAACATCAAAGATCATGGTTACACCAAATCACATTTCACATTTCATAATCATACTAATAACTTCATCTTTGCACTACGGACCAAAGATATTCATTTCATATCACCAGTTTCTTGGTCGTATTCATCTCAACACATTCATCTTTGCACTCTTGCCAAAGATATTCAACAACATGTCATCTTTGCACTACGGGCCAAAGATATTCATCAACAATTCATCTTTGCACTTCTGAGCCAAAGATATTCCTCAACATTCATATTTGCACTCTGGGCCAAATATATTATTATCTCAAAGAAATATATAATCATTTCAGAATTTATATAAACAATAATTATAACCATGTTGATCATTTCACCTTTGCACTTAAGCTAAAGATATTCAATTATAAATTCAATGGTCACGATCATACCAGTCCACAATTTAACTTTGCACTACTGGCCAAAGAGAACCCATAATCATGATCATACCAAAAATTTACCCATCTTTACACTCAAGTCAAAGAGAAATATCATCATTAGGGTTATAAAAATGTTATATATGATAATAAAAATAATATGATCAACATATAGTTTTAATCTCAAGAGTAATATTCATAAATCAACTATAATTTGGTTAGAAAAAGAAACCAATTTTATCGTGAATAGTAACTCATAAATAGTAACTCGTGAATAGTAACTCGTGAACAGTAACTCATGAATAGTAACTCGTGAATAGTAACCCCGACATGAAAAAGGTAAAAATTCTACAATAAAATCCATACCAATATTTCGGTATAATAATATTGAAAGAATAATATTTCTTAAGCTTATAAATAATTTATTTTAATTGTTTACACTTTACTAAATAATACATTTAATCATCCTAAAATGTCAAACTCATAAGATTTCATCACCAATAACCAAAACTCTCATCAAAAATCTGCATATACCTCATATAGGATTCTCAAGCCATAAAATCCTATTTTCCAATTTTCTTACTTCACATAACATATTTAATTCATTTACTCATAACTAGTCAATTTTCATGAAAAATACCAAATCAGTTTCAAAAATATTTCTTTTCTGGAATTTAGCAGAATATAGTTCCATATTAAACATATATTTTTTCCAAAATTTTTAAAACTCATTAACTATTTTTCATATGGCCAAAACCTCTGAATATTTAGACATTTATCATAAATTGTACTTTTATCCAAACATTCCGAAATTTACAGAGTACACTGATATTATATAGATATACTTCCAATAAAAAATTTATCAATTTTGGAGTTAACCACAAGGAGTTATAAGCGGTTATTTTTAAAATAGTCTTTTCTCATAAAATTCATAACTCTTAATCTATACATCCAAAAATCACCATTTTTGGACACAATCAATAAAACTCATCAAAATATCATTTCAAATTTTCCAGAAATTTTTGAAGGTCGGAAGAAATCTGAACTGAAAAACATAATAACCTTAAAATCTCTTTACCTCGAAAAAAGCGATACTTATTTGGAATATCGGATGAAAAATCGAAGGAAACTTCTACTAAATAGCAACTCTCAAAGTATCTAAATAATCTCAAAAATATGCTTGATAATATAGAGAGAAAGAAAACTTGTTTCTGGTGTGATTTTCAATTCTAACATGAGCACCTATTTATAGAAAAAATCTTTAGAAGCATGAAAGGATACTAAAATAATAAAATATTATTTTATTTTTTTCTCTCTTCCACGCCCATACTTGCTGAAAATCTGAGCAGCCAACCTTGAGAGAATTCAGCCCACATGTTTTGAAAAGTAAACGTGGGTCCCACCAATAATTTTAATAAAAATCATTTTATTTTCTGAAACTTCAACAATTCATAGAAAATAGTCCGGTTATCAGAAAAATACAAATTTTATATCCATTCTGACTGAAATTGAATTCTCTACAACTTTGTAGCTTTGAGTTTTTCCAAATACCAAACCAAAAATATCTGAAATCCACAAACGGATGATTTTAAACATTGTTTCAACACCTTTTAAAATTTATAACAAATCATGCGTTAATTTTTAACGGTTCAAAATTTGTGGATATATTCTCAACTTATATATGTATAACATATCCAAAAATTACAACGATCCAACGGTCGGATTAAAATTATAACTCACACAATAGAGCTTTAAGAACATCGATTTGATCTTTTAATACCTCAATCCACAAAATCTTGATAAAACACCTCAACATTAATTCCTTCATTTATAACCACATAAATAAATCCATCATTTATATCCACATCAAATAAATATTTCATTATCATATAAATCAATAATTAATTATTCACAAATAATATTATGAGAATCATGATAATAATGACAAGCGGTTCCCGAGGAAGAGGGGCTTTCGATAAGAATTTCTCCTTCTTGGCGCATGCAATTAGGTGACAAACCTCTCCTTGTGAGAACTTTCTAGATATTACCAATAATGTTATCTAATAATATTATTTAAATAATATGAATTATTGATCGATAATGGAATCTTTATGTGCGTTGACAATTATTGAAACAACAATAATATAAAATATCAATATGACAATTATTGAATCAATAAAATAAAATATTGCACATTAATTCTTTGTAACAATTATTGAGTAGTGTCTTCTTACGTAAGAATCAATAATTCAAAAATATTGTGCAATAACACACACGTCTTCTTTATGCGATAGCAGCGTATTACGTATTTTAATGCCGGGTATTCAATGATGTTAGCAGTAACAACTCTGTAGATTATTTATAAAAAATCAATTTTGTCGTTTTCTTCATCAAAGCGGTTATTCGTTATGGGGCCCACAAATGGGCTTTGGCCAGTCGTATGAATATTCTTCACGGAAAGAATATTCCACGACAAACGAATATTCCAAACAATGATGAATTTTTTATAACCACTTGTGTTTTTGAAAAAATTCATATATCACCCTTAACTTTAACCTTTTATCAATTTAATCATTTCTTGAATTGTAATTATAAGAAAAATTGAATACTTTTATTTCATAAAATTAGGGTCTTACAATCTCCCTCCTTATGAAATTTTGTCCTCGAAATTTACGTACACAGGTATTTGAAAAGTTGAGAATACATTGCTTTCATTTGATTTTATCTCTCGGGTCATCATGATTTCTCCATTGCTCATCTCCGTGATAACTTCATTTGGGTTCCTCATTTGTTGGGGGAAGTCATGACAACCGCTATCCCTTGAACTACTCGGCTTTGACTTATCGGGGCGACATTTGGTGTCATCACTCTGGTTGGAATATACTTTTCTATAGGGCATATTCCTCCCTCAGCTGCCTCGTCGTACTCTGATTCATGATCTGAATCATCAATCTTGATCCATATCGAATTGAGGTTGTGACTATATGGGGTAATTCAAAACTTCGATGTTGGGTTCTCCCAATTGCTTTCAAAAAAGAAATTCATATCATCTATTTTAGCCTTCTTAGATCGGACATCTCTTTCCACAATATCCGCGTGTCGTGCGGCTTTTGCCCATGCATCACTTATTCTCACTCGTTCGAGTTTTTTCTTCTTTCATTTCGATTCCATCTTTATCATCTTATACTACGCCAAAGAATGCTTACATTCAAGCATCACATATCGGGTAACCAAGCTTGAATTGTTGCATCCTTTTGTTCCTGACCTTTGTCGTTCTTGACTGCTCTTCTTCTAACTCATGAATACGATTTTGAAATTCTATATTTTGATCATATAATACCTCTAATAAATTCTCCTCGGTACCTCTTCTTCCTCTTCTTCCTCACTCTCATTTATTTACCTCTGCGACCATCTAAGGTGCAACTATCAATTCTTCACTCACCACATGGATTTCTCTAATTCCTTCTTCCTTCGACATCATATTATCATGGTTGGTGATTAGAGGTATCCCCCCGGTCTCATTAACTCCATTGTTAACATTCTCGTGCCATTCTCAAACATCGCCATAAAACAAGGGTTAATTAAACAAATTAACATATCACATAATATATCGATATTATGGTGACCAACAAATAAGCTTAGGTAGGACACCTTAGCGAAGGATTTACTCATCTCTCCCTCCTAGTTATATTCTCCCGATCCCGCATTGGAGACCATATCCCTAGCTCGATACCAATGTGACAACCCCAAAATAGGTCCATTCCATCCAACCCATTTACGAGTCGCCAAATACGTAGTACGGAAAATAACTATAACTTTATTACAACAATTGTCATGCAAAATACAACAAACACATATCTTTGTGAGTTTGGATACAAATATATACCAGCTGTGACTCTCATCCCAACCTTGGATAGCACGTCACGATGACACCTTACATAAAGGTATAGTCAAAAGCTATTTTAGAAATTAGAATCTTTGGGAAGTGCTCAAGAAACCTTCGATACATGGGAGGCCGTGCGTACAGGTTATGATAGATATCATATGGCCACAAAATTATCCTTGGTTGACCCGATAGACCCCAAAGAAAAGCGAGAAGATTACTATCATATTATTCCCGATGGTGAGTCTTCTCTTGACATATCATTATCTCCATTGTCTCTAATTGAGAATTATACTTCAAACAAACACCAAGATTATATAGGTAGTGCTCGTAAATATACTTCGGCAAGTGGATGAGCACAATCACATCTTATGATGACAAGAGGTTGTATGTCATTAGACATCTTGTATGATAGTGGCAAAACACCCTTCCAACGTTGGGTTAGCCTCACCTAGTTGATTCACCAAATATAACTACTAAATGATGACCTTGTTTGGGATTCTATTTCCTGTTACCCCGCTAGACCCGACCCTACTACTCTTATTACACGAAAGAATTGTGAAGCAAAAGGGTGAGCACAACTAGCTCGATAAAGAATATCATGACTAAAGATAATTAAATTATCAATAGCCTTCATCGATAATAAATCGGAGATTTAGAACATATGGTAGATGATAAAAATTTCAACCATAGTTGCGGTGAACGAAGCGATCCATTAGAAGAGTCGAATAGACTATATAAAGTCTATTATCTTCTCCATGTTAAAAATCCACCAACAATATTTTATCCTGTAACATCATCAACAATTACGGTCCACTGATCATATGAATAACTTCATAATCATAATTGTAGTTCTAAATTCCTCTTCTCATCCGGGGCGAAGATAATTTTCATCACTATCTTTACGAAACATCAAAGATCATGGTTACACTAAATCACATTTCTATTCATAATCATACTAATAACTTCATCTTTTGCTACTACGACGAAGATATTCATTTATATCACCGGTTGGTCATTCATCTCAACACTGTTCATCTTTGCACTTCTTGGCCAAAGATATTCAACAACATGTCATCTTTGCACTTCGGGCCAAAGATATTCATCAACAATTCATCTTTGCACTCTGGGCCAAAGATATTCCTCAACGATTTATATTTGCACTCTGGGCCAAATATATTCATCAACGATTCATATTTACACTACTGGGCCAAATATATTATTATCTCAAAGAAATATATAATCATTTAGAATTTATATAAACAATAATTATAACCATGTTGATCATTTCACCTTTGCACTTAAGCTAAAGATATTCAATTATAAATTGATGGTCACGATCATACCGGTCAACAATTTAACTTTGCACTCTTGGCAAAGAGAACCCATAGTCGTGATCATACCAAAAAATCTACCCATCTTTACACTCAAGTAAAAAGAAATATCATCATTAGGGTTATAAAAATGTTATATATGATAATAAAAATAATATGATCAACATATAGTTTTAATCTCAAGAGTAATATTCATAAATCAACTATAATTTGGTTAGAAAAAGAAACCAATTTTGTCGTGAATAGTAACTCATAAATAGTAACTCGTGAATAGTAACTCGTGAACAGTAACTCATGAATAGTAACTCGTGAATAGTAACTCCGACATGAAAAAGGTAGAAATTCTACAATAAAATCCATACCAATATTTCGGTATAATAATATTGAAAGAATAATATTTCTTAAGCTTATAAATAATTTATTTTAATTGTTTACACTTTACTAAATAATACATTTAATCATCCTAAAATGTCAAACTCATAAGATTTCATCACCAATAACCAAAACTCTCATCAAAAATCTGCATATACCTCATATAGGATTCTCAAGCCATAAAATCCTATTTTCCAATTTTCTTACTTCACATAACATATTTAATTCATTTACTCATAACTAGTCCATTTTCATGAAAAATACCAAATCGGTTCAAAAATATTTCTTTTTTAGAATTTAGCAGAATATAGTCCCATATTGAACATATATTTTTCTCAAAATTTTAAAATTCATTAACTATTTTTCATATGGCCAAAAACCTCCGAATATTTAGACATTTATCATAAATTGTACTTTTATCCAAAAATTCGAAATTCTACAGAGTACATCGATATTATATAGATATACTTCCAATAAAAAATTTATCAATTTTGGAGTTAACCACAAGGAGTTATAAAGCGGTTATTTTAAAATAGTCTTTTCTCATAAAATTCATAACTCTTAATCTATACATCCAAAAATCACCATTTTGGACACAATCAATAAAACTCATCAAAATATCATTTCAAATTTTTCCAGAATTTTTGAAAGTGTCGAAAAAATACGAACTGAAAAACATAATAACCATTAAAATCTCTTACCTCGAAAAGAAGCGTACTTTGATTTGGAATATCGGATGAAAATCGAAGGAAACTTCTACTAAATAGCAACTCTCAAAGTATCTAAATAATCTCAAAAATATGCTTGATAATATAGAGAGAAAAGAAAACTTGTTTACGGTGTGATTTTCAATTCTAACATAAGCTTCTATTTATAGAGGAAAATCTTTAGAAGCATGCAAAAGGAGACTAAAATAATAAAATATTATATTATTTTTTTTTCTTCTTCATACCATACTTTTGAAATCTGAGCAGCCCTCACCTGAGAGAATTCAGCCCACATTTTGACAAAACAAAAGTGGGTCCCACCAATAATTTTAATAAAAATCATTTTATTTTACGAAACTTCAACAATTCATAGAAAATAGTGGGTTATCGAGAAAATACAAATTTTATATCCATTTCATTGAAATTGAATTCTCTACAACTTTGTAAGAAAGTTTTTCCAAATACCAAACCAAAAATATCAGAAATCCACAAAGCGGATGATTTTAAACATTGTTTCAACACCTTTTAAAATTTATAACAAATCATCGTTAATTTTAGCGGTTCAAAATTTGTGGATATATTCTCAACTTATATATGTATAACATATCCAAAATTACAACGATCCAAGCGGTCGGATTAAAATTATAACTCACACAATAGAGCTTTAAGAACATCGATTTGATCTTTTAATACCTCAATCAGACAAAATCTTGATAAAACACCTCAACATTAATTCCTTCTTTTATAACCACATAAATAAATCCATCATTTATATCCACATCAAATAAATATTTCCTTATCATATAAATCAATAATTAATTATTCACAAATAATATTCTGAGAATCTGATAATAATGACAAGGCGGTTTCGAGGAAAGAGGGGCTTTTCGATAAGAATTTCTCCTTCTTGGCGGCATGATTAGGTGACCAAACCTCTCCTTGGCAGAACTTTCTAGACATTGCCAATAATAATATCTATCTAATATTATTCAAATAATATGAATTATTGATCGATAATGGAAATCTTTGTGCGTGACAATTATTGAAACAACAATAATATAAAATATCAATATGACAATTATTGAATCAATAAAATAAAATATTGAGCGATAATTACTTGTAACAATTATTGAGTAGTGTCTTCTTACGTAAGAATCGATAATTCAAAAATCTGCATGCAATCACTGGTATTACTTTTTGTGCGATAACAGCGTATTCGTATTTTAACATAGGGTATTCAGCGGTGTTAGCGGTAACAATTCTGTAGTTATTTATAAAAATCAATTTTGTCGTTTTTTTCTTCATCAAGCGGTTATTCGTTATGGGGCCCACAAATAAATGCTTGCTTGCCGTCGTGCGAATATTCTTCAACGAAAAGAATATTCCACGACCAAACGAATATTCCCAAACAACAATGAATATTTTATAACCACTTGTGTTTTTTTTTAAAAATTCATATATCACCCTTAACTTTAACCTTTTATCAATTTAATCATTTACTGAATTGTAATTATAAGAAAAATTGAATACTTTTATTTCATAAAATTCGGGGTCTTACAATCTCCCCTCCTTATGAAATTTTGTCCCCGAAATTTACGTACCTGGTATTTCGAAAAGTTGAGAATACATTGCTTTCATTTCAGATTTTATCTCCCGGGTCATCATGATTTCTCATTTCTTTCATCTCCGTGATAACTTCATTTGGGTTCCTCATTTGTTGGGAAGTCATGACAACCGCTATCCCTTGAACTACTCGGCTTTGACTTGTCTGGGGCAGCATTTGGTGTCATCACCACCGTTGGAATATACTTTTCTATAGGGCATATTCCACCCTCAACTGCCTCGTCGTACTCCTGTTTCATGATCTGAATCATCAATCTTGATCCATATCGAATTGAGGTTGTGTACTATATGCATGGGTAATTCAAAACTTCGATGTTGGGTTCTCCCGATTGCTTTCAAAAGAGAAATTCATATCATCTATTTTAGCTTTCTTAGATCGGACATCTCTTTCCACAATATCCAGCGCGTCGATGCGGCTTTTGCCCATGCATCACTTATTCTCACTCGTTGGTTTTTTTTCTTCTTTCAGCTCAGATTCCATCTTTATCATCTTATACTCTGTCAAAGAATGCTTCTGTTCAAGCATCACATATCGGGTAACACAAGCTTGAATTGTTGCATCCTTTTGTTCCACGACCGCCTGTCGTTCTTCAGCCTGCTCTTCTAACTCATGTATACGATTTTGAAATTCTACATTTTGATCATATAATACCTCTAATAACTTCTCCTCAGGTACCTCTTCTTCCTCTTCTTCCTCACTCTCAGCTGTTACCTCTGCGACCATCTCGGGTGCAACTATCAATTCTTCACTCACCACATGAATTTCTCTAATTCCTTCTTCGTCTGACATCATATTATCCTGGTTGGTGATTAAAGGTATCCCCACGGTCTCATTAACTCCATTGTTAACATTCTCAGCAGCCATTCTCAAATACTGCCATAAAACAAGGGTTAATTAAACAAATTAACATATCACATAATATATCTTGATATTATGGTGACCAACAAATAAGCTTAGGTAGGACACATTTGGCGAAGGATTTACTCATCTCTCCCCTCCTAGTTATATTCTCCGATCTCATGGAGACCATATCCTAAGCTCGATACCAATTTGTGACAACCCCAAAACAGGTCCATTCCATCCAACCCATTACGAAGTCGCCAAATACATGGTACGGAAAATAACTATAACTTTATTACAACAATTGTCGTGCAAAATACAATAACACATATCTTTGTGAGTTTGGATACAAATATATACCAACTGTGACTCTCATCCCAACCTTGGATATGCGTCACAATGACACCTTACATAAAGGTATAGTCAAAAGCTGTTTTAGAAATTAGAATCTTTGGGAAGTGCTCAAGAAAGAAACCAACCATACATGGGAGGCCGTAAATACAGGTTATGATAGATATCATATGGCCATAAAATTATCCTTGGTTGACCTAATAGACCCCAAAGAAAAACGAGAAGATTACTATCATATTATTCCCGATGGTTAGTCTTCTCTTGACATATCATTATCTCCTTTGTCTCTAATTGAGAATTATACTTCAAACAAACACCAAGATTATATAGGTAGTGCTCAGTAAATATACTCGATGAAGTGGATGAGCACAACCACTGTCTTTATGATTACAAGAGGTTGTATGTCATTAGACATCTTGTATGATAGTGGCAAAACACCCTTCCAACGTTAGGTTAGCCCACCCTAGTTGATTCACCAAATATAACTACTAAATGATGACCACCGATTCTATTCCCTGTTACCTTATTTCGACCCCAACTACACTCTTATTACACGAAAAGAATTGTGAAGCAAAAGGGTGAGCACAACTAGCTTCGATAAAGAATATCATGACTAAAGATAATTAAATTATCAATAGCCTTCATCAATAATAATGGAGATTTAGAACATATGGTAGATGATAAAAATTTCAAACCATAGTTGCGGTGAACGAAGCGATCCATTAGAAGAGTCGAAATATACTATAAAGTCTATTATCTTCTCCATGTTAAAAATCCACCAACAATATTTTATCCCTGTAACATAAAACAATTCTGGTCCACAATCATATGAATAACTCATAATCATAATTGTAGTTCTAAATTCCTCTTCTCATCCGGGACGAAGATAATTTTCATCACCTATCTTTACGAAACATCAAAGATCATGGTTTACTAAATCACATTTCGCATTCATAATCATACTAATAACTTCATCTTGCACTACTGACCAAAGATATTCATTTATATTACCGGTTGGTCATGTTCATCTCAACACTGTTCATCTTTGCACCTCTTGGCAAAGATATTCAACAACATGTCATCTTTGCACTACGGGCCAAAGATATTCATCAATAATTCATCTTTGCACTCTTCTGGCCAAAGATATTCCTCAACAGATTCATATTTGCACTACTGGTGCCAAATATATTCATCAACAGATTCATATTTGCACTACTGGGCCAAATATATTATTATCTCAAAGAAATATATAATCATTTGAGAATTTATATAAACAATAATTATAACCATGTTGATCATTTCACCTTTGCACTTAAGCTAAAGATATTCAATTATAAATTCAATGGTCACGATCATACGATCGACAATTTAACTTTACCTTTCTTGGCCAAAGAGAACCCATAGTCATGATCATACCAAAAATTTACCCATCTTTACACTCAAGTCAAAGAGAAATATCATCATTAGGGTTATAAAAATGTTATATATGATAATAAAAATAATATGATCAACATATAGTTTTAATCTCAAGAGTAATATTCATAAATCAACTATAATTTGGTTAGAAAAAGAAACCAATTTTGTCGTGAATAGTAACTCATAAATAGTAACTCGTGAATAGTAACTCGTGAACAGTAACTCATGAATAGTAACTCGTGAATAGTAACCCCGACATGATAAAGGTAGAAATTCTACAATAAAATCCATACCAATATTTCGGTATAATAATATTGAAAGAATAATATTTCTTAAGCTTATAAATAATTTATTTTAATTGTTTACTGTGACGCCCCCAAAATAGGTATACATCACCCATTCTGAGTTGTCAATACATGGTACAGAAACAACTACAACTTTATTATTACAACAGTAAAACTGTGAGTTTAAATACAAATATTATCTTCTAGACAATATTTATACTCAAATAAAACCTCATCACATTTATTGATACATTATTTTACAAAAATGGTGAGGACTACTAAACAATCCTTTCTAAAACCTTCATTCCATACCCCAGGCTGCGTACTTCATTTATATTCTCGCCTCCCGAGAAGAATGGAACAAAAAGGAAAAGGGTGAGCTCAACTAGCTCAAGAAGAATATTATGACTAAGATAATATACAACAAATTATCGTTAGTCTTCAACAGGAAAAATTTAATAGAATCTGATAGACAACAAGTTTGGATAAATATTCATAATGGAAATAATAATTCATAGAAGAGTTACGTAGAGAATGAAATCTACTATAATCTATGAATTTAATAAATCCATCATCAATATTTTATCCCGTAACATCAATCAATATTCATCTCAAATCAAATATTCATCTTTTACTACTACAGCCAAAGATATTCATCAATCGGTCCATGTTCATCTCAACACTGTTCATCTTTTGCACTAAAGGCCAAAGATATTCATCGATCGGTCATGTTCATTTAAACACTGCTCATCTTTGCTCTGAAGCCAAAGATATTCATCATCGGTCATGTTCATTTAAACACTGTTCATCTTTGCACTACTGGACCAAAGATATTCTTCGAAATCATTCATCTTTGACTACTGGGCCAAAGATATTCAATAATATCATCATTTAAGACCGAGGATGATGAAAAATATTTTTAAAGAACGAATCCAATTGAAACAAAATGACAAGGATTAAGGATTAAGGATTCGTACTTTGTTTTATCCATGTCCAACAATACCTCAAAAATAATCATAGTGGTGTAAAATTCAAGAATGATCAAAACATGGATACAATCGAGCTAGTATCCGAATAGATATTTTGGACGAAAAGAAGAAATTTTATTTTTCTATGAATAGTGTCGATACGTGAATAGTGTCAGATATCGTGAATAGTGCCAGATACACGTGAATAAGTAACTCACACCAAAAGATAGAAATTCCACAAAAAAAACATCTTCACGCTTCATGAATAGTACTCGTGAATAGTAACTCGTGAATAGTAACTCATGAATAGTAACCCCGACATGAAAAGTTATAAATTTGATAAAAACGGATCGACATTTCAAAGATAATGATATTGAAGAAATAATATCATTACGAAAAAATAATATCTCTTACCTCAAAGAATCAAGATTTCTTAAGGAAAGGTCAAGTGATCTTTGAATGAAACTTGTCTTGAACAAAGAACTCTCAAAGTATCTAAATACTCACAAAATACGCTCAATAATATAGAGAGAAAGAGAAAACTTTGTTTCGGTGTGATTTTCAATTCTAACTTAGCCTCTATTTATAGGAAAATGTTAGCCCGCCAAGGCAGACTTGACTCACACCGATGGCTTTACTCGCTACTATTGCCACCCACCACATTTGAAATAAAATTCAGCACATTTCTTCACCAACCACAAGTGGGGCCCACTCAATTCTAGAATTTTCTACCAAAATCAATTATAACCCTAATTTCCTAATCGAGACACCTCTTAAAATTCATAACAAATCATTCGTGCATTTTTAACGGTTCAAAATTTGTGGACATATACTCAACTTATGTATGTATAACATACCCAAAAATTACCACAATCCAACGGTCGGATTAAAATTATAACCCCGCATAATATATCTCAAAACCCCGATTTAATTTTTTAATACCTCCAACTGATAAAATATCGATAAAACACCTCAACAATAATTTCTTCATTTATAACCACATAAATAAATCCATCATTTATATCCACATAAAATAAATATTTCTTTATCATATGAATCAATAATTAATTATTCACAAATAATATTACTGAGAATCACAATTATGACAACCAAAGTAGTTCCGGAAGAGGGGCTTTCAGATAAGGATTTCTCCTCATCGCGCGCAATTAGGTGACCAAACCTCTCCTTGATGTAACTTTCTAGACATTGCCAATAATGCTATCTAATAATATTATTTAAATAATATGAATTATTGATCCGATAATGGAGATAATGCAAAGTGACAATTATTGAACAACAATAATATAAAATATCAACGCAAAGAATTATTGAATCAATAAAATAAAATATTGAGAATAAGAATTCACCGTGAAAATTATTGAGTAGTGCCTTTCACGTAAGGATCAATAATTCAACAATATCATGCAATACCGTAATGCCATCGCAACCACGCCAGACACATCGTATTTTAACCAGGGTATTCAATGCGGTCTTAACTCAGTAACAACTACGCCGTTATTTTTAACCAACTTATATTTGTCGTTTTCTTCATCCAATCGCTTTCAGTTATGGGGCCCACATATGGTTGCAATGGTCGTCACGAATATTCCCCGACAAGTCATTTAATATTCCACGACCAAACGAATATTCCTAACAAAAATGAATATTTTATAACCACTTGTTTATTTTGAAATATTTGCGTATTTAACCCTTAACTATCCACATTAATCAAATCAACCCTTACTATTTCAAAATAATAAATAAAGGAAATTCCTTTTTATTTAAAAAATTTTGGGGTCTTACATTTACACTTTACTAAATAATGCATTTAATCATCCTAAAATGCCAAACTCATAAGATTTCATCACCAATAACCAAAACTCTCATCAAAAATCTGCATATACCTCATATAGGATTCTCAAGCCATAAAATCCTATTTTACAATTTTCTTACTTCACATAACATATTTAATTCATTTACTCATAACTAGTCTATTTTCATGAAAAATACCAAATCAGTTTTAAAAATATTTCTTTTCTGGGATTTAGCAGAATATTGTTCCATATTGAACATATATTTTTCCCGAAATTTTTAAAACTCATTTACTATTTTTCATATGGCCAAAACCTCCGAATATTTAGATATTTATCATAAATTGTACTTTTATCCAAAAATTCCGAAATTTACAGAGTACACTGATATTATATAGATATACTTCCAATAAAAATTTCATCAATTTTGGAGTTAACCACAAGGAGTTATAAGCGGTTACTTTTAAAATAGTCTTTTCTCATAAAATTCATAACTCTTAATTTATACATCCAAAAATCACCATTTTTGGACACAATCAATAAAACTCATCAAAATATCATTTTAAATTTTTCCAGAATTTTCTGAAGGACGGAAGAAGTACGAACTGAAAAACATAATAACCCTTAAAATCCCTTACCTCAAAAGAGTAGTACTTCTGACTGGAATATCGGATGAAAAACCGAAGGAAACTTCTACTAAATAACAACTCTCAAAGTATCTAAATAATCTCAAAAATATGCTTGATAATATAGAGAGAAAGAAAACTTATTTCTGGTGTGATTTTCAATTCTAACATGAGCACCTATTTATAGGAAAATGCTAGAACGCCAAAGGATACTAAAATAATAAAATATTATTTTATTTTTTCCTCTCTTCCACGCCCATACTTGCTGAAAATCTGAGCATCCAACCTTGAGAGAATTCAGCCCACATGTTTTGAAAAGTAAAAGTGGGTCCCACCTATAATTTTAATAAAAATTATTTAATTTTCTGAAACTTTAACAATTCATAAAAAATAGCCCGGTTATTAGAAAAATACAAATTTTATATCCATTCTGACTGAAATCGAATTCTCTACAACTTTGTAGCTTTGAGTTTTTCCAAATTCCAAACCAAAAATATCCGAAATCCACAAACGGATGATTTTAAACATTGTTTCAACACCTTTTAAAATTCATACAAATCATGCGTTAATTTTTAACGGTTCAAAATTTGTGGATATATACTCAACTTATATATGTATAACATATCCAAAAATTACAACGATCCAACGGTCGAATTAAAATTATAACTCACACAATAGAGCTTTAAGAACATCAATTTGATCTTTTAATACCTCCAATCCGATAAAATACTGATAAAACACCTCAACATTAATTTCGTCTTTTATAACCACATAAATAAATCCATCATTTATATCCACATCAAATAAATATTTCATTATCATATAAATCAATAATTAATTATTCACAAATAATATTACAAAATCACAATAATGACAATCAGGCAGTTCTCAGGAAAGAGGGGGCTTTCCAATAAGAATTTCTCCTTCATCATAGCCTTAAATTAGGTGACCAAACATCTCCTCGACAAGATTTCTAGACATTGCCAATAATGCTATCTAATAATATTATTCAAATAATATGAATTATTGATCCGATAATGCAGATCATCATGCGGTGACAATTATCAAACAACAATAATATAAAATATCAACGCAGATAATTATTGAATCAATAAAATAAAATATTGAACAATAATTATCGTAACAATTATTGAGTAGTGTCTTCTTACGTAAGAATCAATAATTCAAAAAAAATATCGCAATACCAGGTAATCTTTTGCATCGCAATAACGCGTATTATTGTATTTTAACCACCGGGTATTCCAACAGTGTTAATGTAAGACCCCAACTTTTTGAATAAAGATTAAATTTTCTCAAAATATATTTTTGAATATTATGGTATGGATTTGATATAATGTTATAGTTGTGGGTAATATTTATAAATTTTGTAAAGTACGCAAGTTGTTATTTAATATTTATTTGGTGGGGAATATTCGTTTTAACAGGAATATTCATAACAACAAGACACAATCATTGGTGGACCCCATTAACTAAATTATTATTCTGATCGAGAAAAGCGACAAAAATACTTTATGAAAATAACGGCGAAAAGTTTTACTGTTAACTATTGAAACACCGGTGTTAAAAGTACAAAGAATACGCATGGTCAGATAAGTAGCACACCAGATTGATTATTGATGCTTACGTGAGAATTCACTCGATTATACTCAATTATTTTTGTAAGACCCCAACTTATTATTAATGAAATTTAATTTTTCTATTTATTATTTTGAAATAGTAAGGGTTGATTTGATTAATGTGGATAGTTAGGGGTAAAATACGCAAATATTTCAAAATAAGCAAGTGGTTATAAAATATTCATTGTTGTCGGGGAATATTCGTTTGGTCGTGGAATATTCGCATCCGCTTGGGAATATTCGTATGACCACCACAGACCATGTGTGGGCCCCATAACTGACAAATGATTGGATGAAGAAAACGACAAATATAAGTTGTTTAAAAATAACAGTGTAGTTATTACCAATTAATCATCGTTAAAATACTCAGTAGTTAAAACACAAGAAGATTACGGTATCGCAATTCAATTATTGATTCTTACGTAAGAAGGCACTACTCAATAATGGTTACGGTGAATTATCGCTCAAGATTTTATTGATTTAATAATTGATGCGTTGATATTTTATATTCTTTGTTATTTCAATAATTGTCATTACATAGTATTTTTCATTATCGAAGCAATAATTCATATTATCTGAATAATATTATTAGATAACATTATTGGCAATGTCTAGAAAGTTTCGCTCAAGGAGAGGTTTGGTCACCTAATTGTGGACGCCCCCAAAATAGGTATACATCACCCATTACGAGTTGTCAATACATGGTACGTAAACAACTACAACTTTATTATTACAACAAAGAAAGCGTGAGTTTAAATACAAATATTATCTTCTAGACAATATTTATACTCACATAAATCCTCATCACATTTATTGATACATTATTTTACAAAATGGTGAGGACTACTAAACAATCCTTTCTAAAACCTTCATTCCATACCCCGACTGCACTCGCTATATTCTCGCCTCCCGAGAAGAATGGAACAAAAGGAAAAGGGTGAGCTCAACTAGCTCAAGAAAGAATATTATGACTAAGATAATATACAACAAATTATCGTTAGTCTTCAACAGGAAAAATCTGATAGAATACAATAGACAACAAGTTTCGGATCAATATTCGCAATGAATAATAATTCATAGAAGAGTTACGTAGAGAATGCAAACTACTATCTTCTATGTATGAATTTAAAAGTTCATCGCTCATCTTTTATCCCTCGTAATAACAATCAATATACATCCGAATCAAATATTCATCTTTGCACTACAAAGCCAAAGATATTCATCAGTTGGTCATGTTCATTTAAACACTGCTCATCTTTGCACTACTGAGCCAAAGATATTAATCACCGGTCGTGTTCATCTCAACACTGCTCATCTTTGCACTATGGGCCAAAGATATTCTTCAGAAATCATTCATCTTTGCACTACAGCCAAAGATATTCAATAATATCATCATTTAAGACCGAGGATGATGAAAATATTTTTAAAGAACGAATCTAGTGAAACAAAATGACAAGGATTAAGGATTAAGGATTAGTATTTTGTTTTATCCATGTCCAACAATACCCCAAAAATAATCACAAGTGGTGTAAAATTCAAGAATGATCAAAACATGGATACAATCAAAGCTAGTATCCAAAATAGATGTTTTGGACAAAAAGAAGAAATTTTATTTTTTTTGGTGAATAGTGCCAGATACGTGAATAGTGCCGATACGTGAATAAAGGCCGATATCGTGAATAAGACCAGTATACATGAATAGTAAATCCGACACCAAAAGATGTAAATTCCACAAAAACATCTTTACGCTTCACTTAATAGTACTCATGAATAAGAACTCGTGAATAGTAACTCATGAATAGTAACTCGTGAATAAGTAACTCATGAATAGTAACTCGACATGAAAAAAGTTCCAAATTTGATAAAAACATCGATCAATATTTTCAAAGATAATGATATTGAAGAAATAATATCATTACTAAAAAAAATAATATCCCTTACCTCAAAGAATCAAGACCGGAAGGAAAGGCTCAAGTGATGTTGAATGAAACTTGTCTTTGAACAAAGAACTCTCAAAGTATCTAAATACTCACAAAATACGCTCAATAATATAGAGAGAAAGAGAGAAAACTTTGTTTCGGTGTGATTTTCAATTCTAACTTAGCCTCTATTTATAGAAAATGTTAGTCTACCAAGGATTTTGACCGCTACCGATGGCTTTACTCGCTACTATTGCCACCCACCACATTTGAAATAAAATTCAGCACATTTCTTCACCAACCACAAGTGGGGCCCACTCAATTCTAGAATTTTCCACCAAAATCAATTATAACCCTAATTTCGAATCAGACACCTCTTAAAATTCATAACAAATCATTCGTACATTTTAACGGTTCAAAATTTGTGGACATATACTCAACTTATATATGTATAACATATCCAAAATTACCACAATCCAATCGGTCGGATTAAAAATTATAATCCCCGCAATATATCTCAAAACCCCGATTTAATTTTTAATACCTCCACTCGGTAAAAATATCGATAAAACACCTCAACAATAATTTCTTCATTTATAACCACATAAATAAATCCATCATTTATATCCACATAAAATAAATATTTCTTTATCATATGAATCAATAATTAATTATTCACAAATAATATTATGTAATCACAATTATGACAACCAGCCGCTTCGTGAAAAAGGGGGGCTTTCCGATAAGGATTTCTCCTCATCTTGGCGTGCAATTAGGTGACCAAACCTCTCCTCGATGTAACTTTCTAGACATTGCCAATAATGCTATCTAATAATATTATTTAAATAATATGAATTATTGATCCGATAATGGAGATAATGCAAGTGACAATTATTGAACAACAATAATATAAAATATCAACGCAAAGAATTATTGAATCAATAAAATAAAATATTGAGCAAGAATTCACTCGTGAAAATTATTGAGTAGTGCCTTCTTACGTAAGGATCAATAATTCAACAATCGCAGGTAATACCTGGTGTCATCTTGTGCAACCACGCCAGACATCGTGTATTTTAACCCACCGGTATTCCAACGATCTTAATCTGTGAATAACTACGCTCGTTATTTTTAACCAACTTATATTTGTCGCTTTTCTTCATCCAATCGCTTTCCAAGTTATGGGGCCCACACATGGTCGCTAGCGTCGTGCATTTAATATTCCCCGACAAAGATTTAATATTCCACGACCAAATGAATATTCCCCGACAAAATGAATATTTTATAACCACTTGCTTATTTTGAAATATTTGCGATTTAACCCTTAACTATCCACATTAATCAAATCAACCCTTACTATTTCAAAATAATAAATAAAGGAAATTCCTTTTATTTAAAAAATTTTTGGTCTTACAACCTCCCTTCTTATGAAATTTCGTCCCTCGAAATTGACGACGATACTGGTGTTTGAAAAGATGAGGATACCTCGCTTTCATTTCGCTTTCTAATTCCTGTGTCATTTCCTCTATAGCATGATTCCTCCACAAAACTTTAACTTGTGGTATGACCTTTCTTGGCAGTGGGGACATGCTCCTTCCTATCCAAGATCTTGACAGTACCTCTCCTCACACGTTAAGTCTTCTATTATCTCGTCCGGCTTCTAACTCAATAACGTGGTTCGGGTCTTTCACATATTTATTTAAGCATGATATGTGAAACACATTATGAACACGAGACATACTTGGAGGTAATGCAAGTCTATAGGCTACATTTCCTACTCGGTCAAGAATTTGAAATGGACCAATAAATCGTGGATTGAGCTTTCTCTCTTCCCAAATCTTGTAACTCCCTTCCACGGAGCAACTCGCAACAATACATGATCCCTCACATAAATTCCACGCCCTTTCGATGAAGATCCGCATAACTCTTTTGTCGATCTTGAGCCGCTTGTATACGCTTGTCGAATCATTTGGATCTTTTCGGTGAGTCATACGCATCTTAACTCGGGTCCCAACAATGTTGCTTCACCCACCTCATCCCAACATATCGAGAACGACATTTTCGGCCCATATAATGCTTTGAATGGAGCCACACCTATACTTGCTCGATAACTGTTGTTGTAGGAGAATTCCACCAATGGTAAATACTTATCCCAACCGCCTTGAAGTCTAGGACACAGTAGTCTTAATAAATCTTCAAGAGTTTGAATAGTCCTCTCTCGATCGACCGTCTGCTTGGGGATGGTATGTCGAACTAAATCGCAAACTGCGCCCATAGCTTTTTGCAAGCTAACCCAAAATCTTGAAGTGAATCTTGGGTCACGATCCAAACTATGGATACAGCATGCCATGCAACCTCACGATCTCATTTACGTACATATACTAGCAAGACGCTCAGGGAATAAGTCTCCGTGACGGCAAGAAATGAGCAAGACTTGGTTAATCTATCAACAATAACCCAAATAGCATTGATGCCTTGAGAAACCGTAGTAGGAAGACCCGCAGAACTAAATCCATGGTAATGTGTTCCCACTTCCATTCCGGAATCTCAAGTGGTTGCAACGGACCCTTAGGTACTAGATGCTCCGCCTTTACATCGTTGGCAAGTTAAACACATCGAGATAAACTTTGCAATCTCTCTCTTCATATTATTCCACCAAAATGTATGTCAAGATCACGATACATTTTAGTACTTCCGTGATGGATTGCAAATGGTGTATTGTGTGCCTCCATCATAATCTTGTACTTCAAATCGAGTCGTTAGGAACACAAAGTCTAGAGTGGACTCAAGTATTCCTTCTTCATCAATTCTCGCCCTAATAGCTCCTTCTTGTACTTTCTTCTTCATACGCGATCGCCTCCGGCCGGTGGCTTGAGCAACCTTAACTTTTCTATTAAAGTTGGCTCTACGCGTATACTTGACATCATCGCACTCGTCCCGTGATATGATCTTCTACTCAACGCCGCCTACCACGTTCGCTTTTACCGGGATGGTATGAATAGTGTGGTCGTAGTCTTTCAATAGCTCGAGCCAACGTCACGCCGCCGCGATGTTGAGTTCTTTTGAGTGAAGAAATATTTAAGGCTTTTTATGATCCGAATATATCTCCACTTTCTCCCCATATAGATAGTGCCTCCATATCTTTAGCGTAAAACGATCTGGCCGCTAACTCTAGATCATGAGTAGGATAATTCCTCTCATACTCTTTTAAGTTGTCGCGAGGCATAGGCTATGACTTTCCCACGTTGCATGAGAACACATCCTAACCCTTTGCTCGAAGCATCATTTCAGAGATAACAAATCCATCCGAACCAGATGGTATTGTTAGAACAGTCCAAATAAGTCTCCTCTTAAGCTCTTGGAAACTCTTCTCGCATTCTTCACTCCAAACGAATTTTGTATCCTTCCGAAGTTAATGAGTTAATGGAGTAGCGATTCGAGAAAACCCTTCCACGAATCTCCGATAATAACCAAATTTAAGCCAAAAAGCTACGTGACTTGATCCATCGACTTTGGTTGTTCTAACTTTGTATTGCTTCAATCTTCACGGATCAACAGATACTCCATGTTTTGACACCACATGCCCAAGAAATGCTACTTCCTCGCCGTAACTCGCATTTCTTCAATTTGGCATATAGTTGGTTTTCATGAAGCCTTTGGAGTACCAAATTTCAAATGGTGCTCATGATCTTCACGACTTTTTGGAATATATAAGGATGTCATCAATAAAGACAACAACTAATCGATCCAAATATTCCTTGAATACTGGTTCATCATATCCATGAAAGCGCGCAGGAGCATTAGTAGTAGTCCGAAAGACATGACTAAGAATTCATAATGCCCATACCGAAGTTCTCAAGGCGTCTTTGGAATATCCTCGCCTAATTTTCATTGATGATATCCGTAATCTAAGATCGATTTTTGAAAAGAATTGTGCCCCTCAGAATCGGGTCAAACAAGTCATCAATACGAGGTAGAGGATACCTATTCTTGATGGTGACATGGTTCAATTTCGAGATAGTCAATATTAAAGTCGACTCCCGTCTTTTTTTTTCTGAATAAAACAGAGCACCCCAAGGAGATGTACTAGATTAATGAAACCGATGTCCAACAATTCTCAGTAGTTGGACCTTTAACTCAAGTTCAATAGAGCCATTCGATATGGGGTTTTAGAAATGGGCTTTGTACTGCAGTTCAAGATCAATAAAGAATTCAACTTCACGCTCGGGGTAGACCGGGAAGTTCTTCTAGAAATACGTCAGAAAGTCAATAACAACAGAATATTATTCAAATTTGACGTGTCTTTATTCAAATCCATAACATGGGCTAAGAAAGCTTGACATCCGCTTTTTCAATAAACGAATAGCTTTATGATTAGATATGACGAGTGATTGATTTTAATGGTTTAGTTGCTTGAATTGCATAACAAAGTTGGTTAGGAATATGAAAACTAACAACCTTACGTAAAACAATCAATTTTGGCATGATGAGTAGTTAACCAATCAATCCCTAAAATCACATCAAAAGCAAGTATCTTTAAAGAGATAAGGTCAATGGGTAAGGTGATGGTGCCAACTTGAATCAAACAAGATTTATAAATGAGTGGATGTGATGAAAGTTTCTCCTAACTGAGTTTCCACAGATAGATCAAAGTCTAATTTCTCCGAGTCAAGTTTAAACGCTGAGCACATGCAGGAGAGATAAATGAATGGGTAAAGACCCAGATCAAGTAAGGTATAAACTTCGCAAGAATTTATAAATAGCTTACCCGTGATAACCTCGCTTGGGTTCTCGATTATGACAACCACAACAAACGCCTTCCTAATCGTTGACTTTGACTTTTTCGGGACGATCTTTTCGAGTCACCGTCCCCCATCGAACTAGGTTTCGCTACCGCATAATCTCGAAAGCGATATGTCCTTCCTTTCCACAACTATAGCATACCTTGAACTGTTGTCAGGGCGCTTTGACCGATATGTCCCTCTTTTCCGTGATTTGTAGCATATGACCGGTGGTCGATCTCTCTCCTTAGAACCGCTTGCTACGCAAGACCGCCGCTGCCTTCACATAGTCGTTGTTAAATCTCCTCTTTTTAAAATCTCCTCCTAACTCGCTTCTTACATTTTCATGGCCATGATTACCACCAGAGTGGTTACCATTTCGTCTGGCTCTGCTTTTCTCCGCAGTTATCATTATTCTGCTGATCGCTATCTTTGGTACGATCCAAGTTATGGTCCTCGGTTGACCGTACTCGTTATCTCGCCTAATAATTGAGCCCTGCTTACAACATCCGAATAAAGAGAAAGTTTATGAGAAATGAGATATCGACGTACGTCAAGGTTTCAAACCTCTAAGAAACATCCGCGACATCGCTCCTCATCCTCCACCAAATGAGGTGCAAACCGATAACTCGCAAACTTTGCCTCGCATCGAGACACCGCCATGTTGTTTTGTTCCAATCGATGAACTCCACTTCCTTCATACGATTTAACACTTTCGTGAAAGTATTTGTCATTAAATAGTCTCTCAAACGCCTCCCAAGACACGCCGAAAATTTGGATGGGTACGCCTACGCACTCCCACCGAGAGTCCGCCTCGCCACTTTTAACATAAAGGTGGCGAATGGAACCTTCGTTCTCCGCATCCCAAGACATCGAATATCTTGGTAATTTGTTTGACCCATGTTTTCGCCATGATCGGATCCGCTTTCCCTTAAATTCGTGGTCCCAACTTTGAATCGCTTGTTTGTGACAACCCGTGAATTGTTATCATTTCTCCTCAGATTTTGAACACGAAGTCTCCTCGTCTCGATTTTGCATGAATCGCAAAAGCTTCTAAACATCCCCTCGCTCATCATCCGCTTTCAATTGGTGTTGTTTCGGGGAGGAACATTGCCACTGTTGCTGTAGACGCTCTCCTCGTTGGTAAAAGACAGCATCTCCACGGCCTCATTTACTCTAATCGTTAATATTCTCACGACATTCTCAAATACTTTCATAAAACAAGGGTTAATTAAGGAAATCAATATATCACATAATATCCCTATATCTCGACGAATTCAACTAACAAATAAGCTTAGGTAGACACACTAGCGAAGGATTTACTCGCCTCCCTCCTAGTTCTATTCCCGATCTCCGCCAGAGATCATATCCCTAAGCTCGATACCAACCGTGACGCCCCAAAATAGGTATACATCACCCATTTCGAGTTGTCAATACATGGCATGTAAACAACTACAACTTTATTATTACAACAAGAAAGCGTGAGTTTAAATACAAATATTATCTTCAGACAATATTTATACTCACATAAATCCTCATCACATTTATTGATACATTATTTTACAAAAAATGGTGAGGACTACTAAACAATCCTTTCTAAAACCTTCATTTCATACCCCTAATTGCATTTCGCTTATATTCTCGCCTCCCGAGAAGAATGGAACAAAAGGAAAAGGGTGAGCTCAACTAGCTCAAGAAAGAATATTATGACTAAGATAATATACAACAAATTATCGTTAGTCTTCAACAGGAAAAATTTAATAGAATACAATAGACAACAAATTTTCAATCAATATTCGCAATGAAATAATAATTCATTAGAAGAGTTAAGTAGAGAATGCAAACTACTATCTTCTATGTATGAATTTAAAAGTTCATCGCTCATCTTTTATCCCCAGAACAACAATCAATATACATCTGGAATCAAATATTCATCTTTGCACTACAGCCAAATATATTCATCACGGTTGGTCATGTTCATTTAAAACACTGCTCATCTTTGCACTACAAAGCCAAAGATATTAATCATCGGTCATGTTCATCTCAACACTGCTCATCTTTGCACTACAAAGCCAAAGATATTCTTCAGAAATCATTCATCTTTGCACTATGTGCCAAAGATATTCAATAATATCATCATTTAAGACCGAGGATGATGAAAAATATTTTAAAGAACGAATCCAAAGGAAACAAAATGACAAGGATTAAGGATTAAGGATTCAGTATTTTGTTTTATCCATGTCCAACAATACCCCAAAAATAATCACAATTGGTGTAAAATTCAAGAATGATCAAAACATGGATACAATCAAAGCTTTAGTATCCAAAATAGATGTTTTGGACAAAAGAAGAAATTTTATTTTTTTTGGTGAATAGTGCCAGATACGTGAATAGTGTCAGATATCGTGAATAGGCCAGATATCACGTGAATAAACCGTATACATGAATAGTAAATCCGACACCAAAAGATAGAAATTCCACAAAAACATCTTCACGCTTTCATTAATAGTACTCGTGAATAAGAATCGTGAATAAGAACTCATGAATAAGAACTCGTGAATAGTAACTCATGAATAGTAACCCCGACATGAAAAAGTTCCAAATTTGATAAAACTTCAGATCAACATTTCAACATAATGATATTAAAGAAATAATATCATTACTTAAAAAAAATAATATCCCTTACCTCAAAGAATCAAGATTTCTAAGGAAAGGTCTGGAAGTGATGTTGAATGAAACTTCAGATCAATAAAGAACTCTCAAAGTATCTAAATACTCACAAAATACGCCAATAATATAGAGAGAAAGAGAGAAAACTTTGTTTCGTGTGATTTTCAATTCTAACTTAAATTCTCTATTTATAGGAAAATGTTAAATTACAAGCGCAGACTTGACCTGCCACCGATGGCTTTTTTTACGCTACTATTGCCACCCACCACATTTGAAATAAAATTCAGCACATTTCTTCACCAACCACAAGTGGGGCCCACTCAATTCTAGAATTTTCCACCAAAATCAATTATAACCCTAATTTCCTAATCGAGACACCTCTTAAAATTCATAACAAATCATTCGTACATTTTAAACGGCTCAAAATTTGTGGACATATACTCAACTTATATATGTATAACATATCCAAAAAAATTACCACAATCCAACGGTCGGATTAAAAATTATAATCCCGCAATATATCTCAAAACCCCGATTTAATTTTTAATACCTCCAACTGTAAAATATCGATAAAACACCTCAACAATAATTTCTTCATTTATAACCACATAAATAAATCCATCATTTATATCCACATAAAATAAATATTTCTTTATCATATGAATCAATAATTAATTATTCACAAATAATATTACGTAATCACAATTATGACAACCAGCCGCTCCTGTGAAAGCAGGGGCTTTCCGATAAGGATTTCTCCTTCATGGCGCCGCAATTAGGTGACCAAACTCTCCTCGATGTAACTTTCTAGACATTGCCAATAATGCTATCTAATAATATTATTTAAATAATATGAATTATTGATCCGATAATGGAGATAATGCAAAGGACAATTATTGAACAACAATAATATAAAATATCAACGCAAGAATTATCAATCAATAAAATAAAATATTGAACAAGAATTCATCGTGAAAATTATTGAGTAGTGCCTTCTTACGTAAGGATCAATAATTCAACAATACTGTGTAATACCGTGCTGCCATCGTGCAACCACGCCAGACATCGTATTTTAACCACCGGTATTCCAAATGCCTTAATTCGGTGAATAACTACGCCGTTATTTTTAACCAACTTATATTTGTCGCTTTTCTTCATCCAATCGCTTTTCATATGGGGCCCACACATGGTCGCTGGCCACCGCATTTAATATTCCCCGACAAAGATTTAATATTCCACCACCAAACGAATATTCCCCACAAAATGAATATTTTATAACCACTGCTTATTTTGAAATATTTCACAGATTTAACCCTTAACTATCCACATTAATCAAATCAACCCTTACTATTTCAAAATAATAAATAAAGGAAATTCCTTTTATTTAAAAAATTTTCGGTCTTACACTAATCATAATTTTTGAAGAAGGAGAAATTCTTATTGGAAAGCCCCTCTTTCCCTGAACCGCCCCTCGTTCATCAATATTGTGATTTTGTAATATTATTTGTGAATAATTAATTATTGATTCATATGATAAGGAAAATATTGATTTTATGTGGATATAGATGGAGAAAATTTTTAATGTGACAATTGTTGAAAATTAAAATTTTATCTTTTCTCGATAAAATAATTTATTTAAATATATTATTATATTATAATAATATAATAATGGTGATATTTTTACAACGAATGTGGGATATATGAGTATACGAGGAGGAAGAGTATTTTTGTTGCAATAAATATTTAAAACATGTTAAACATGTGGTGGACCCCATTTATCGATCGAAATTTGATTATACCGTAAAATCGCCTGCTTGTGGATTTTGGTCAATTTATGTTTGGAATTTGGAAAAACTTTCTTCCGCAAAGTTGTAGAGAATTGAATTTCCTATAAAAACTAGCGAGATTTGAATTTTTTCTGATAAAAGGGCTATTTATTATGAATTATTGAAGTTCAAGTTCAAATAATTAATTTTGGGAGTTTTAGTTAATTATTTTGAGAAAAACGTTTTTTGCAACTAAGTTGGCCTCACATGTGATTCAAATGGGCTGAGATCAGTTGTCTAAGGTGGGCTAAAGAAAATGTAAAAATATATTAATATTATATTCAATTTTCTACTTTGGTGTTCTAAGCATTTTCCTATAAATAGGTGCTTAGGTTAGAATTGAAAAACACACCGTAAACCCAAGTTTTCTCTCTATTTCTCTCGATATATTGAGCGTATTCTTGTGAGTATACTTTGAGTATTGTTAGACGGTGCAAGTTCCTTCAAAGACTATACCCTAGATTCCAAATTAGAAGTACTAATCTTTCGAGGTAAGTGGATGTTGTTTTTCTTCTCAAATGATATTATTTCTTCAATATCATTATTTGAAATATTGGTTGAAACTTTTTATCAAATTTGGAACTTTTCCATGCTCGGGTTACTATTCATGAGTTACTATTCACGAGTTATTATTCATGAGTTACTATTCACTATTCAGTTACTATTCACGAAAGTACTATTCATGTAAGCGTGAAGATGTTTTTTTTGGGAAATTTCTATCTTTTGTGTTTGAGTTACTATTCACGATACTAAGACTATTCACGATACTTTGACTATTCAATAGAAAATAAAATTTCTTCTTTTTGTCCAAAATATCTATTCGGATACTAGCTTTGATCAGATCCATGTTTTGATCATTCTGAATTTTACACCACTATGATTATTTTTGAGGTATTTTGAACATGGATAAAACAAAGTAAGAATCATTAATCCTTAATCCTTGTCATTTTATTTCATTTGGATTCGCTTTTTTAAAAATATTTTTCATCATCCTCGCCTTAAATGATGATATTATTGAATATCTTTGGCCTCAGAAGATGTAAGATGAATATCTTTTTCAAGAATATCTTTCGTCAGTAGTGAAAAGATGAACAGTGTTTAAATGAACATGACTAATCGATGAATATCTTTGGCCCAGTAGTGCAAAGATGAATATTTGATTCCGTATGTATATTGATTGATGTTACAGGATAAAAGATAGACGATGAACTTTTAAATTCATACATGTAAGATAGTAGTTTGCATTCTCTATTTAACTCTTCTAATGAATTATTATTTCATGTAATATTGATTTAAAATTTGTTGTCTATCAGATTCTATTAGATTTTTCCCTGTCAAGACTAACGGTAATTTGTTGTATATTATCTTAGTCATAATATTCTTTACCGGGCTAGTTGAGCTCAGCTTTTTTCCTTTTTGTTCCATTTTTCTTCTCGTGGAGGCTAGAATATAGTGAGTAGTTTAGCCTGGGGTATGGAATGAAGGTTTTAGAAAGAATTGTTTAGTAGTCCTCACCATTTTTGTAAAATAATGTATCAATAAATGTGATGAGGATTTATTTGAGTATAGATATTGCCTGTAAGATAATATTTGTATTCAAACTCACAGCTTTCATCATTGTAATAATAAAATTGTAGTTGTTTCGCACTCATGTATTGACAACTCGTAATGGGTGATGTATACCTATTTTGGGGGCGTCACAATGGTATCGTAGCTTAGGATATGATCTCTGGCGGAGATCGGGGAATAGAACTAGGAGGGGAGAGACGAGTAAATCCTTCGCTAACAATGTGTCCTACCTAAGCTTATTTTTTTTAGTTGGTCAAGATATAAGGATATTATGTGATATATTGATTTCCTTAATTAACCCTTGTTTTATGACAAAAGATTCGAGAATGTCGAATCGAGAATATTAACAATAGAAATGAGATAGTGGAGATGCATCATGACGCCCCCAAAATAGGTATACATCACCCATTTCGAAGTTGTCAATACATGGTGTAAACAACTACAACTTTATTATTACAACAAGAAATCTGTGAGTTTAAATACAAATATTATCTTCTAGACAATATTTATACTCAATAAATCTTCATCACATTTATCGATACATTATTTTACAAAAATGGTGAGGACTACTAAACAATCCTTTCTAAAACTTCATTCAATAATACTAAACTGCATCGCTATTGTAAGAAGACCCTCAAATTTTTTAAATAAAAAGGAATTTCCTTTATTTTTTTTATTTTGAAATAGTAAGGGTTGATCTGATTAATGTGGATAGTTAAGGGTTAAATACGCAAATATTTCAAAATAAGCAAGTGGTTATAAAATGTTCATTTTTGTCGTGGAATATTCGTTTGGTCGTGGAATATTCAGATCGCTTTGGGAATATTCGCACGACAAGCGCATGCCCATGTGGGCCCCATAACGGAAAAGCGATTGGATGAAGAAAACGACAAATATAAGTTGGTTAAAATAATGCAGTAGTTGTTATCAAGTAAGATCATTGAATACCTTTATGGTTAAAATACAAGAATACGCGTGGTCGCACAAAGAAGACACCAGATTAAGCATAAAGATTGTTGAATTATTGATTCTGCACGTAAGATGGCACTACTCAATAATTTTCATGTAGTTATCGCTCAATATTTTATTTTATCGATTCAATAATTGTCATATTGATATTTTATATTATTATTGTTTCAATAATTGTCATCGCACAAGATTTCCCATTATCGATCAATAATTCATATTATTTGAATAATATTATTAGATAACATTATTGGCAATGTCTAGAAAGTTCGCTTCTAAGGAGAGGTTTGGTCACCTAATCATGCCGCCAAGAAGTGAGAGATCCTTATCGAAAGCCCCTCTTTCCCGGAAATGTACTCGTCATTATAAATGTGATTCAAGAATATTATTTGTGAATAATTAATTATTGATTCATATGATAAGGAAATATTTATTTTATATGAATATAAATGATGGATTTATTTATGTGGTTATTAATGAAGGAATTAATGTTGAGGTGTTTTATCAAGATTTTATCTGATCGAGGTATTAAAAATCAAATCGTGGGTTTTCAGATATATCATGGGGTTATAATTTTTAATCCGACCGCTGGATTGTGGTAATTTTTGGGTATGTTATACATACATAAGTCGAGTATATGTCCACAAATTTTGAACCGTTAAAATGCATTTAATGATTTGTAATGAATTTTAAGAGGTGTTTGATTCTAAATTAGGTTTATAATTGATTTTGGTGGAAAATTTAGAATTGAGTGGGCCCCACTTGTGGTTGGTGAAGAAATGTGCTGAATTTTATTTCAAATGTGGTGGGTGGCAATAGTAGTAGTGTAAAGCCATCGTAGCAAAAGTCAAGTCCGCTTCTACGGCTAACATTTTCCTATAAATAGAGGGCTAAGTTAGAATTGAAAATCACACCGTAAACAAAGTTTTCTTCTCTCTATATTATCGAGCGATTTTGTGAGTATTTAGATACTTTGAGAGTTGTTGCTCAAAGATAAGTTTCATTCAAAGATCACTTCCGACCTTTCCTTCCAAGTAATCGATTTTTCGAGGTAAGGATGTTATTTTCTTCTCAAATGATATTAATTCTTCAATATCATTACGTCAAATATTGGTTGGTACTTTTTATCAAATTTGAACTTTTTCATGCTCTGGGTTACTATTCATGAGTTACTATTCACGAAGTTACTATTCATGAGTTACTATTCACGAAGTTACTATTCACGAGTACTATTCATGAAGGCGTGAAGAGATTTTTTTTTGTGGAATTTCTATCTTTTGGTGTTTGAGTTACTATTCACGATACTCTAAGACTATTCACGATACTCAAGACTATTATTAATCATACAAGACTATTTCAAAAAAAATGAAAATTTTTCTTTTCGTCCAAAATATCTATTTTGGATACTAGCTTTGATCAGATCCATGTTTTGATCATTCTTGAATTTTACACCACTACGATTATTTTTGAGGTATTTTGGACATGGATAAAACAAAGTACTAATCCTTAATCCTTAATCCTTGTCATTTTGTTTCACCGGATTCGCTTTTTAAAAATATTTTTCATCATCCTCGCCTTAAATGATGATATTATTGAATATCTTTGGCCCAGTAGTGCAAAGATGAATGATTTTCAAGAATATCTTTTCAAAAGATTCAGAAGCAAAGACGAAGCAGTGTTTAAATGAAAAATGACCGATCGATGAATATATCTTTTGGCCTCAGTAGTGCAAAGATGAACAGTGTTTAAATGAATACGACCGATCGATGAATATCTTTGGCCTTTAGTGCAAAGATGAACAGTGTTGAGATGAATACGACCGATTGATGAATATCTTCGGCTCAGAAAGTAAAAAGATGAATATTTGATTTGAGATGAATATCGATTGATGTTACAGGATAAAATATTGATGATGGACTCGTTAAATTCATAGATTATAGTAGATTTCATTCTCTACGTAACTCTTCTATGAATTATTATTTCGCTCATAATATTGATCTCAAACTTGTCAGTCTATTGTATTCTATCGATTTTTTCCTCGTTGGAGACTAACGATAATTTGTTGTATATTATCTTAGTCATAACATTCTTTATCGGGCTAGTTGAGCTCACCCTTTTCCTTGTTGTTCCATTTTTCTTCTCGTGAGGCTAGAATGTATAGTAGTACTAATGGTAATGGAATGAAGGTTCTAGAGAGAGTTGTTTAGTAGTCCTCACCATTATTGTAAAATAATGTATCAATAAATGTGATGAGGATTTATTTGAGTATAAATATTGTCTGTAAGATAATATTTGTATTTAAACTCACAGCTTTTATTGTTGTGATAATAAAGTTGTAGTTGTTTCGCACTCATGTATTTGGCGTACTCGTGAATGGGTTGGATGGAATGGACCTATTTTGGGGTCGCCACGCTTGGTATCGAGCTTAGGATACGATCTCCATGAGATCGGGAATAGAACTAGAGGGGAGAGACGAGTAAATCCTTCGCTAAAGGTGTCCTACCTAAGCTTATTGTTGGTTGGTCATAATATAGGGTATTATGTGATTTGTTAATTTATTTTTAATTAACCCTTGTTTTACGACAAGAATCGAGAATGTCGATCGAGAATATTAATAGTGGTGTAAATGAGACCGTGGAGATGCCTCGTATTTTAACAACGAGGAGAACGTGCAACAGTCGGCAATGTACCTCCCGTGAATAACACCACCGAAAGCAGATGATGAACGAGGGATGTTTAGAAGCTTTTTGCATAGCTCATGCAAAAATTAGACGAGGAGACTCGTGTTCAAAATACAGGAGGAGATGATAGCAATTACCGGTGGTCACAACCCAAGCAGCTTCAAAGAGTCGGGACCACTGCACTCTGGGAAAGCCGATCCGATCACGGGCGGAAACATGGGTCAAGCAAATTACCAAGATATTCGATGTCTGGGATGCACGAAGGAACGTAAAGTTCCATTCGCTACTTTTATGTTCCGTGGCAGGCAGACATCGGTGGGAATCAGGAAGCGCACTCCATTCACCGCACTCAAAGATGTCACGGAGACGCTTTCAGAAATAATTCAATGACAAGTACTTCCCGAAAGTATTCGCTATATGAAGGAAGTGGAGTTTATTAGATCGAGAGAGTAATAACGATGACGGTGTCCCAAAGACGAAAGTAAGTTTCATGGAGTTATCGTGTTCGCACCTCATTTGGTGGAGAATGAGGAACGATGACGCGGATGTTTCTAAGAGGTTTGAAACCCAAGATACGCCAAGATCTCATTTCTCATAAATTTTCTCTATTCAGATGTTGTAAATGTGGCTCATTGTTAGAGCGAGATAACGAGTACGCTCAACCGAGGGACCATAACCGTGGATCATACCAAAGATAGTAGTCATCGTAATAACGATAACCTGGTGGAGAAAGAAGAATACGGACAAAGGTGGTAACCACTCTGGTGGTAATCGTGGCCATGAAAATAGAAGAAGCGAGTCGAGGAGGAGATTTTAAAAGAGGAGATTCATTCAACAACACCATGTGAAGACGCTGGTACGCCAAGGGCAAATGGGGAGAGAAAGACCATCTCATCAGATGTTACAAATGCGGAAAGAGGGACATATCACCCAAACCGCCCACAACAGCTTTAAGGTATGCTATAATTGTGGAAAAGAAGGACATATCGCCGAGATCAGACGATATCGAAACCTAGTGCAATGGGGGGCGGTGACTCAAAAGGATGTCCCGTAAAAGTCAAAGTCAACGATTCTCGGAAGAGCGTTTTGTCGTGACTTCATTAAAATGCGAGGAACCCGAACGGTTAGCACGGGTTAGTTAATTATAAATTTTGCTGAAGTTTATACCTTACTAGATACCTGTTCTACCCATTCTTTTATCTCTTGCTTGCGCCAACGCTTGAACTCGACTACGGAGAAATTAGACTTTGACCTATTTATGGAGACTGCTAGAGAAACTTTCATTACATCCGTTGTTTAAAAAATCTTGTTTGATTCAAGTTGGCACCATTACCTTACCTATTAACCTTATCTCTTTAAAGATACTTGCTTTTGGGGATTGATTGGTTAACTACTCATCATGCCAAAATTGATTGCTTTTGTAAGGTCATAGTTTTCATATTCCTAAGCAACCCGTTATTCAATTCAAGCAATCAAACCATCAGAGTCAAACATTTTCATATCAATCCATGAAGTCATTCGCTTATTACGGATGTCAAGTTTTCTTAGTCCATGTTATGGATTTGAATAAAGACACGCCGATTTGAATAATATTCTTGTTGTTATTGATTTTCCCCGACGTATTTCAAGAATTTATCGCTTACTCCCAAAGATCGATATTAAATTTTGTATCGACTTTGAACCCCAGACAAAACTCATTTCTAAAATCTCATATCGAATGGCTCCTATTAAACTTCGTGAGTTAAAATTCAATTATAGAATTTGGTACCGAGCCTTTATCTTCGTGACTTCCTTTGTGGAATTCACCTAAGCCGCACTCTCTATAGGGGACGCCATATTATTCATGATAAGTAAATCGATAGGTGTCATTGTGACGCATATCCAAGATTGGGATATGAGTCACAGCTTGAGAGCAACCTAAGTCAGAATCTAAATACGTAGCTTTCTAGGCTTAGTTGGTTATTATCTGAGATTCGTCAAGGATATTCTCGAATCGCTATTCCATTAACGAAATTCGACTCATAGAGATACAAAATTCAAATGGAGCAAGGAATGTGGGAAGAGCTTCAAGAACTCAAGAGAGACTCATTTCAAAGATATGTTCACCATGCCATCCCCGGAAAAGCTTAACGTGGTAGCCGACGGTTGAGTAGAAGATCGATACAAGTACGAAAGTACGATATCACAAAGACTCATTTTTCAGATAATATACAAATAATAGAGATGGAGATGAAAACTCTAGGTACCCACGTGATGATATACGAGTACGTGATGATATACGAGTATAATCGATTTTAATCGATAAAGTTAAAGTCGCTCAAGCTACACAATCGGATGATGAATTTGAAGAAGGAGGTGCAAGAAGTTGTTATTTTAAAAGCGTAGAATCGGTGAGGTGAGGAAAGCTCAAACCTTCGATTTATTAATCCATTTGAAATTCTCGATCGAATAGGAACCGTGGGCCTATAGACTCGCTTTTACCGCCAAGTATGACGCGTGTTCATAACGCTTTTCACGATCGATGTTACGTAAATATGTGGATGACCCAAAACACGCTATTGAAGTTAGAACCCGACGAGATAGCCAAGACTTAACGATGAGGAGTACACCGCCAAGATTTTGGATAGAAGGAGCATGCCCTACGTACAAAGGTTATACCACAAGTTAAAGTTTTTGTGGAGAAATCATGCTATAGAGGAAATGACCGGGAATTGGAAACGAAAAATGAAAGCGAGGTATCTCACCTTTTCAAACACCAGTACGCACGCCAATTTCGAGGACTAAATTTCATAAGGAGGGAGGTCAGAAGACCTCAAATTTTTTAAATAAAAAGGAATTTCCTTTATTTATTATTTTGAAATAGTAAGGGTTGATTTGATTAATGTGGATAGTTAAGGGTTAAATACGCAAATATTTCAAAATAAGCAAGTGGTTATAAAATATTCATTTTTGTCGTGGAATATTCGTTTGGTCGTGGAATATTCGCATCGCTTGGGAATATTCGCACGATTCACAAAGCAGTACCATGTGTGGGCCCCATAACGGAAAGTTTATTGGATGAAGAAAACGACAAAATATAAGTTGGTTAAAATAACTACAGAAGTTGTTACCGTTAAGACCATTTGAATATCTTGGTGGTTAAAATACAAGAATACGCGTGGTCGCACAAGAAGTTATTACCAGATTGCACAAGATTGTTGAATTATTGATCTGCACGTAAGATGGCACTACTCAATAATTTTCACAAGAGTTACCGCTCAATATTTTATTTTATTGATTCAATAATTGTCGCATTGATATTTTATATTATTATTGTTTCAATAATTGTCACCGCACAAAGATTTCCCATTATCGATCAATAATTCATATTATTTGAATAATATTATTAGATAACATTATTGGCAATGTCTAGAAAGTTCGCCTCAAGGAGAGGTTTGGTCACCTAATCATGCTACCAAGAAGGAGAGATCCTTATCGAAAGCCCTCTTTCCGGGAACTACCGTCATTATAAATGTGATTCGTAATATTATTTGTGAATAATTAATTATTGATTCATATGATAAGGAAATATTTATTTTATATGAATATAAATGATGGATTTATTTATGTGGTTATTAATGAAGGAATTAATGTTGAGGTGTTTTATCAAGATTTTATCTGATCGAGGTATTAAAAATCAAAATCGGGTTTTCAGATATATCATGGGGTTATAATTTTTAATCCGACCGCTGATTGTGGTAATTTTTGGGTATGTTATACATACATAAGTTGAGTATATGTCCACAAATTTTGAACCGTTAAAAATGCACTAATGATTTGTTGTGAATTTTAAGAGGTGTTGATTCTAAAATTAGGTTTATAATTGATTTTGGTGGAAAATTTAGAATTGAGGGCCCCACTTGTGGTTGTGAAAAAATGTGCTGAATTTTATTTCAAATGTGGTGGGTGGCAATAGTAGGTGTAAAGCCATCAGTAGAAAGTCAAGTCCGCTTCTACGGGCTAACATTTTCCTATAAATAGAGGGCTAAGTTAGAATTGAAAATCACACCGTAAACAAAGTTTTCTCTTTCTCTCTATATTATCGAGAGCGATTTTGTGAGTATTTAGATACTTTGAGAGTCATTGTTCAAGACAAGTTTCATTCAAAGATCACTTCCGACCTTTCCTTCCAAGCAATCGATTTTTCGGAGGGTGGATGTTATTTTTTTCTCAAATGATATTAATTCTTCAATATCATTACGTCAAATATTGGTTGGTACTTTTTATCAAATTTGGAACTTTTTCATGCTCTGGGGTTACTATTCATGAGTTACTATTCACGAAGTTACTATTCATGAGTTACTATTCACGAAGTTACTATTCATTTAGTACTATTCATGAAGCGTGAAGATGTTTTTTTTGTGGAATTTTTATCTTTTGGTGTTTGAGTTACTTATTCACGATATACTAAGACTATTCACGATACTCAAGACTATTCATTCATATCATTTAAGACTATTCAATTTAAAAATGAAAAATTTTTCTTTTCGTCTAAAATATCTATTTTGGATACTAGCTTTGATCAGATCCATGTTTTGATCATTCTCGAATTTTACACCACTATGATTATTTTTGAGGTATTTTGGATGGATGGATAAAACAAAGTACTAATCCTTAATCCTTAATCCTTGTCATTTTGTTTCATCGGATTCGCTTCTTTAAAATATTTTTCATCATCCTCGCCTTAAATGATGATATTATTGAATATCTTTAAAAGATGAATGATTTCAAGAATATCAGAAGATGCAAAGATGATGAATGATTTTCAAGAATATCTTTGGCCCAGTAGTGCAAAGATGAAGCAGTGTGTTTAAATGAATACATGACCGATCGATGAATATCTTTGGCCTCAGTAGCAAAGATGAACAGTGTTTAAATGAATACGACCGATCGATGAATATCTTTGGCCTTTAGTGCAAAGATGAACAGTGTTGAGATTTAATACGACCGATTGATGAATATCTTCGCCTCAGAAAGCAAAGATGAATATTTGATTGAGATGAATATCGATTGATGTTACAGGATAAAATATTGATGATGGACGTTAAATTCATAGATTATAGTAGATTTCATTCTCTACGTAACTCTTCTATGAATTATTATTTCACCGCGAATATTGATCTCAAACTTGTTGTTCTATTGTATTCTATCGATTTTTTCCTCGTTGGAGACTAACGATAATTTGTTGTATATTATCTTAGTCATAACATTCTTTATCGGGCTAGTTGAGCTCACCTTTTCCTTGTTGTTCCATTTTTCTTCTCGTGGAGGCTAGAATGTAAAATAGTAGTACTAGCTCTGGGTAATGGAATGAAGGTTTCTAGAGAGAGTCTCACCATTTAGTAGTCCTCACCATTATGAGGATTTAAAAATAATGTATCAATAAATGTGATGAGGATTTATTTGAGTATAAATATTGTTTCTGTAAGATAATATTTGTATTTAAACTCACGCTTTATTGTTGTGATAATAAAGTGACAGATAGTTGTTTCGTTAGTCTTACAGGAAAATTTAATGAATACAATGTAGACAAAAGGGTTCGATGGAATGGACCTATTTTGTAAGGGTCGTATAATCTATGAATTTAACAAACCATCATCAATATTTTATCCTCGTAACATCAATCAATATTCATCTCAAATCAAATATTCATCTTTGCACTACAGCAAAAAGATATTCATCAATCCATTATGTTCATCTCAACACTGCTCATCTTTGCACTAAAGGCCAAAGATATTCATCACTTCATGTCATGTTCATTTAAACACTGCTCATCTTTGCACTCACAGTGCCAAAGATATTCATCAATGGCCATGTTCATTTAAACACTGCTCATCTTTGCACTACCATGTGCCAAAGATATTCTTCAGAAATCATTCATCTTTCGCACTACATGTGCCAAAGATATTCAATAATATCATCATTTAAGACCGAGGATGATGAAAATATTTTTAAAGAAACTAATCCAAAGGAAACAAAATGACAAGGATTAAGGATTAAGGATTCGTACTTTGTTTTATCCATGTCCAACAATACCTCAAAAATAATCATAGTGGTGTAAAATTCAAGAATGATCAAAACATGGATACAATCAAAGCTAGTATCCGTAATAGATATTTTGGACTTAAAAGAAGAAATTTTATTTTCTATGAATAGTGCCGTATTCGTGAATAGTGTCAGATACGTGAATAAAGGCCAGATACGTGAATAGTAAATCTCGACACCAAAAGATAGAAATTCCACAAAAAGAATATCTTCACGCTTCATTAATAAGACTCGTGAATAAGAACTCGTGAATAAGAACTCATGAATAAGAACTCGTGAATAAGAACTCATGAATAGTAACCCCGACATGAAAAGTTCCAAATTTGATAAAACTTCAGATCAATATTTCAAAGATAATGATATCAAGAAATAATATCATTACGAAAAAAATAATATCCCTTACCTCAAAGAATCAAGATTTCGGAAGGAAAGGCTCAAGTGATGTCGAATGAAACTTTCAGATCGAATAAAGAACTCTCAAAGTATCTAAATACTCACAAAATACGCCAATAATATAGAGAGGAAAGAGAGAAAACTTTGTTTCGTGTGATTTTCAATTCTAACTTAAATTTCTATTTATAGAAAATGTTAGCAATTACCAAGCAGAGACTTGACTGCCACCGATGGCTTTACCTCGCTACTATTGCCACCCACCACATTTGAAATAAAATTCAGCACATTTCTTCACCAACCACAAGTGGGGCCCACTCAATTCTAGAATTTTCCACCAAAATCAATTATAACCCTAATTTCCTAATCGACACCTCTTAAAATTCATAACAAATCATTCGTGCATTTTTAACGGTTCAAAATTTGTGGACATATATCAACTTATGTATGTATAACATACCCAAAAATTACCACAATCCAACGGTCGGATTAAAAATTATAACCCCGCAATATATCTCAAAACCCTCGATTTAATTTTTTAATACCTCCAACTGATAAAATACCGATAAAACACCTCAACAATAATTTCTTCATTTATAACCACATAAATAAATCCATCATTTATATCCACATAAAATAAATATTTTCTTTATCATATGAATCAATAATTAATTATTCACAAATAATATTACGTAATCACAATTATGACAACCAGCCGCTCCTCAGAGAAAGGGCTTTCCAATAAGGATCTCTCCATCGGGCGCGCGCAATTAGGTGACCAAACCTCTCCTCGATGTAACTTTCTAGACATCGCCAATAATGCTATCTAATAATATTATTCAAATAATATGAATTATTGATCCGATAATGGAGATAATGTAAAGTGACAATTATTGAACAACAATAATATAAAATATCAACGCAAAGAATTATTGAATCAATAAAATAAAATATGAACAAGAATTACTATGAAAATTATCGAGTAGTGCCTTCTCACGTAAGGATCAATAATTCAACAATATCTGCAATACCGGTGCCATCGCGGCAAACAACGCCAGACATCGATTTTAACCACCGGTATTCCAACAAGCCTTAATTCAGAATAACTACGCCGTTATTTTTAACCAACTTATATTTGTCGTTTTCTTCATCCAATCGCTCAGTTATGGGCCCAATATTATCGCTACCGTCGCATTTAATATTCCCCGACAAAGCATTTAATATTCCACCACCAAACGAATATTCCCTAACAACAATGAATATTTTATAACCACTTGCTTATTTTGAAATATTTCATGATTTTACCCTTAACTATCCACATTAATCAAATCAACCCTTACTATTTCAAAATAATAAATAAAGGAAATTCCTTTTTATTTAAAAAATTTTGGGGTCTCTTACATGCATGTACTCACCAACGAGGAGAACGCATAACAGTCGGGCAATGTTCCTCCCGTGAACAACACCATCGAAGCAGATGATGAACGAGGGATGTTTAGAAGCTTTTTTGCAGCTCATGCAAAAATCGACGAGGAGACTCGTGTTCAAAATACATGGAGGAAATGATAGCAATTCACGGGTTGTCACAAACAAGCGCTTCAAAGAGTTGGGACCACCGAATTTAAGGGAAAGCCGATCCGATCACATGGCGAAAACATGGGTCAAGCAAATTACTAAGATATTCGATGTCTTGGGATGCACGGAGGAACAGAAGGTTCCATTCGCCACCTTTATGTTCCGTGGCGAAAAGGCAGATCATCTGGTGGGAGTCGTGAAGCACTCCATCTAGCCGCACTCAAAGATGTCTTCGGGAAACGTTTCAGAACTATTTAATGACAAATACTTTCCGAAAGTGTTCGCTATATGAAGGAAGTGGAGTTCATCTGATTAGAGCAAAACAACACGACGGTGTCTCAAAGACGAGGCAAAGTTTGCAGAGTTATCCAGTTTGCACCTCATTTGGTGGAGAATGAGGAACGATGACACGGATGTTTCTTAGAGGTTTGAAACCCGACATACGCCAAGATCTCATTTTCATAAACTTTTTCTCTATTCGACATGTTGTAAATGGGCTCAATTATTAGAGCGAGATAACGAGTACGGTCAACCTGAGGGACCATAACCAGGATCGTATCGTAGATAGAACAATGTAATAATGATAACAAATGAGAAAAAAACAGACGGACAAAAATGGTAACCACTTCGGGTTGTAATCATGGCCATGAAAATAGAAGAAGCGAAAGTCAAGAGGAGATTTTAAAAAGAGAAGATTTAACAACGACCATGTGAAGACGACATAAGTCTTTAAGCAAAGAATCGGTTCTAAGGGAGGAGAAACGACCACCATTATATGCTATAAATGCGGAAAGAGGGACATATCACCAAACCGCCCACAACAGTTCAAGGTATGCTATAATTGTGGAAAGGAAGGACATATCGCTCGAGATTGTACGGCAGAATAAACCTAGTTCAATGGGGACGGTGACTCAAAAGATCGTCCCGTAAAAGTCAAAGTCAACGATTCCGGAAGAGCGTTTGTTATGACCGGGTCAAAATGCGAGGAACCCAAACGAGGTGATCACGGTAAGCTATTTATAAATTCTTGCTAAGTTTATACCTTACTTGATAACGGTAAGCATACCCATTCATTTATCTCTCCCGTGTGCTCAACGCTTAAACTTGATTAGGAGAAATTAGACTTTGACCTATCTCGTGGAAACTCCGTTAGAGAAACTTTCATCACATCCATCGCTTATAAATCTTGGTTGATTCAAGTTGGCACCATTACCTTACCATTGACCTTATCTCTTTAAAGATACTTGTTTTGATGTGATTTTAGGGATTGATTGGTTAACTACTCATCATGCCAAAATTGATTGTTTTCGTAAGGTTGTTAGTTTTCATATTCCTAACCAACCCGTTGTATTTAATTCAAGCAACTAAACCATTAAAATCAATCAACATCATATCTAATCATAAAGCTATTCGCTTATTGAAAAACGGATGTCAAGCTTTCTTAGCCCATGTTATGGATTTGAATAAAGACACGCCAAATTTGAATAATATTCATGTTGTTATCGACTTTCCGACGATTTTCCTCAAGAACTTCCTTGGCCTACCCCGTAACGTGAAGTTGAATTCTTTATTGATCTTGAACCCGTACAAAGCCCATTTCTAAAACCCCATATCGAATGGCTCCTATTGAACTTCGTGGAGTTAAAGGTCCAACTACAGAATTGTTGGACATCGGTTTCATTCTGGCCCCTAGTACATCTCCTTGGGGTGCTCCCTGTTTTATTCAGTAAAGAAGAAAGACGGAGTATGCGATTTTGTATCGACTATCGGGAATTGAACCATGTCACCATCAAGAATAGGTATCCTCACCTCGTATTGATGACTTGTTTGACCAATTTGCAGGGCACAATTCTTTTCAAAAATCGATCTTCGCTCGATATCATCACCAAGATTAGAATCGAGGATATTCCAAAGACCGCCTTTAGAACCCCAGATGGGCATTATGAATTCTTAGTCATGTCTTTCGGATCGACTAATGCTCCTACGGCTTTCATGGATATGATGAACCGAGTATTCAAGGAATATTGGATCTGGATTCGTTGTTGTTTTTATTGATGACATCCTCATATATTCCAAAAGTCGTGAAGATCATGAGCACCATTTGAAGTCGGTACTCCAAAGGCTTCGTGAAAACAAACTATATGCCAAATTGAAGAAATGCGAGTTCGCTTCGAGGAAGTAGCATTCCTTGGGCACGTGGTGTCGAAATATGGAGTATCTGTTGATCCCGCCAAGATTAAAGCAATACAAAGTTGGGAGCAACCAAGCTTCATGATCAAGCACGTAGTTTTTTGGCTTAATTGGTTATTATCTGAGATTCGTGGAAGGGTTTTTTCTAATCGCTACTCCATTAACCCAAATTTAACTCGGAAGGATACAAAATTCATTGGAGCGAAGAATGAGAGAAAAGTTTCCAAGAGCTTAAGAGGAGACTTATTTTAAGACTGCTCTAACAATACCATCCGTTCGGATGGATTTGTTATCTATAGCGATGCTTCGTGCAAAGGGTTAGGATGTGTTCTCATGCAACGTGGGAAAGTCATAGCCTATGCCTCATGACAACTTAAAGAGTATGAGAGGAATTATCCTACTCATGATCTAGAGTCACAAAGCCCGATCGTTTTCGCTTAAAGATATGGAGGCACTATCTATATGGGGAGAAAGTGGAGATATATTCGCACCATAAAAGCCTTAAATATTTCTTCACTCAAAAAGAACTCAAACACGCTTAAAAGAACGCTGGCTCGAGCTATTGAAAGACTACGACCACACTATTCAATACCATCCCGAAAAGAGAACGTGGTAGCCGACGTTGAGTAGAAGATCATATGCAGGAACGAAAAGCGATGATGTCAAGTATACGACAGAGCCAACTTTAATAGAAAAAGTTAAGGTTGCTTTCAAGCCACCGAATCAGGAAATGATGCGTATGAAGAAGAAAGTACAAGAAGGAGCTATTCCTAAGCGAGAATTGATGAAGAAGGAATACTTGAGTCCACTCTAGACTTTGTGTTCCTAACGACTGATTTGAAGTACAAGATTATGATGGAGGCACACAATACACCATTTGCAATCCATCCTCGAAGTACTAAAATGTATCGTGATCTTCGACATACATTTTGGTGGAACAATATGAAGAGAGAGATTGCAAAGTTTATCTCAATGTGTTTAATTTGTCAACGTGTAAAGGTGAGCATCCGGTACCTAAGGGTCCGTTGCAACCACTTGAGATTCCAAAATGGAAGTGGGAACACATTACCATGGATTTCGTTCTGGGTCTTCCTACGGTTTCTCAGGCATCAATGTTATTTGGGTTATTGTTGATAGATTAACCAAGTCCGCTTTCATTTCTTGCCGACACGGAGACTTATTCACTTGAACGCCTTGCTAGTATGACGTGAATGAGATTGTGAGGTTGTATGGCATGCCTCAGATCCATAGTTTCGGATCGTGACCCAAGATTCACTTCAAGATTTTGGGTTAGCTTGCAAAAAGCTATGGGCACGGATTTACGATTGGCTTCGCATACCATCCTCAAACCGGACGGACAATCGAAAGGACTATTCAAACTCTTGAAGATTTATTAAGACTCGTGTCCTAGACTTCAAGGGCGCTTGGGATAAGTATTTACCATGGTGGAATTCTCCTACAACAACAGCTTATCGTGCAAGTATAGGTGTAGCTCCATTTGAAGCATTATATGGACGAAAGTGTCGCTCTCAAAGATGTTGGGACGAGGTGGGTGAAGCAACACCGTTGGGACCCGAGTTGAGTACGTATATGACTATGGAAAAGATCCAAATGATTCGATAACGATACAAACGGCACAAGATCGACAAAAGAGTTATGCGGATCTTCATCGAAAGGACGTGGAATTTAGTGTGGGGATCATGTATTGTCATGCGAGTTGCTCCATGGAAGGGAGTTACAAGATTTGGGAAGAGAGGAAAGCTCAATCCACGATTTATTGGTCCATTTCAAATTCTTGACCGAGTAGGAAATGTAGCCTATAGACTCGCAAGTTTCTCCGAGTATGTCTCGTGTTCATAATGTGTTTCACATATCATTTCGTAAATATGTGAAAGACCCGAACCACGTTATAGAAGTTAGAACCGGATGAGATAGTCAAGACTTAACGTATGAGGAGGTACTGCCAAGATCTTGGATAGGAAGGAGCATGTCCTACGCCAAGAAAGGTCATACCACAAGTTAAAGTTTTGTGGAGGAATCATGCTATAGAGGAAATGACCGGGAAATGGAAACGGAAATGAAAGCGAGGTATCCTCACCTTTTCAAACACTGTGTACGACGTCAATTTCGAGGACTAAATTTCATAAGGAGGGAGGTTGTAAGACCCCAACTTATTATTAATGAAATTTAATTTTCTATTTATTATTTTGAAATAAGTAAGGGTTGATTTGATTAATGTGGATAGTTAGGGGTAAAATACGCAAATATTTCAAAATAAGCAAGTGGTTATAAAATATTCATTGTTGTTTGGGAATATTCGTTTGGTCGTGGAATATTCAGATCGTCGGGGAATATTCGCATTTACACGCGCAGCAGCCCATGTGTGGGCCCCATAACGGAAAGCGATTGGATGAAGAAAACGACAAATATAAGTTGTTTAAAAATAACGGTAGTAGTTGTTACTGCTAATATCGTTAAAATACTCCTATGGTTAAAACACAAGAAGATTACCAGATCGCACCAATTATTGATTCTTACGTAGAAGAAGGCACTACTCAATAATGGTTACGTGAATTATCGCTCAAAGATTTTATTGATTTAATAATTGATGCGTTGATATTTTATATATGTCGTTGTTTCAATAATTGTCATTACACAAAGATTTTTCATTATCGAAGCAATAATTCATATTATCCGAATAATATTATTAGATAACATTATTGGCAATGTCTAGAAAGTTCGCTCTAAGGAGAGGTTTGGTCACCTAATTGCTTGCCAAGAAGTGAGAAATTTTTATCGAAAGCCCCTCTTTCCGGGAACCCCTCGTCACAATATTGTGATTTTGTAATATTATTTGTGAATAATTAATTATTGATTCATATGATAAGGAAAATATTGATTTTATGTGGATATAGATGGAGAAAATTTTTAATGTGACAATTGTTGAAAATTAAAATTTTATCTTTTTCCGATAAAATAATTTATTTAAATATATTATTATATTATAATAATATAATAATGGTGATATTTTTACAACTAATGTGGGATATATGAGTATACTGAGGAGGAAGAGTATTTTTGTTGCAATAAATATTTAAAACATGTTAAACATGTCGGTGGACCCCATTTATCGATCGAAATTTGATTATAACTTTGTAAAATCGCCTCGTTTGTGGATTTTTGGCCAATTTATGTTTGGAATTTGAAAAACTTTCTTCGCAAAGTTGTAGAGAATTGAATTTCCTATAAAAACTAGCGAGATTTGAATTTTCCGATAAAAGGGCTATTTATTATGAATTATTGAAGTTCAAGTTCAAATAATTAATTTTGGGAGTTTTAGTTAATTATTTTGAGAAAAACATTTTTTTGCAACTAAGTTGGCCTCACATGTGATTCAAATGGGCTGAGATCAGTTGTCTCAGGTGGGCTAAAGAAAATGTGAAAATATATTAATATTATATTCAATTTTCTACTTTTGGTGTTCTAAGATTTTCCTATAAATAGGTGCTTAGGTTAGAATTGAAAAACACACCGTAAACCCAAGTTTCTCTCTATTTCTCTCTCGATATATTGAGCGTATTCTTGTGAGTATACTTTGAGTATTGTTAGGCGGTGCAAGTTCCTTCAAAGACTATACCCTTAGATTCCAAATTTGTAAGTACTAATCTTCGAGGTAAGTGGATGTTATTTTCTTCTCAAATGATATTATTTCTTCAATATCATTATATGTCAAATATTGGTTGAAACTTTTTATCAAATTTGGAACTTTTCCATGTCGGGGTTACTTATTCATGAGTTACTATTCACGAGTTACTATTCATGAGTTACTATTCACGAGTTACTATTCATTAGTACTATTCACGAAAGTACTATTCATGAAGCGTGAAGATGTTTTTTTGGGAAATTTCTATCTTTGGTGTTTGAGTTACTATTCACGATACTAAGACTATTCACGATACTGAGACTATTCACCTAAAAATAAAATTTCTTCTTTTTGTCCAAAATATCTATTCGGATACTAGCTTTGATCAGATCCATGTTTTGATCATTCTTGAATTTTACACCACTATGATTATTTTTGAGGTATTTTTGAACATGGATAAAAAAAAGTATTTAATCCTTAATCCTTAATCCTTGTCATTTTATTTCACCGGATTCGTTTTTTTAAAAATATTTTTCATCATCCTCGCCTTAAATGATGATATTATTGAATATCTTTGGCCTCAGAGTAAAAAGATGAATGATTTTCAAGAATATCTTTGGTCAGTAGTGAAAAGATGAACAGTGTTTAGATGAACATGACTAATCGATGAATATCTTTCGCTCAGTAAGTGCAAAGATGAATATTTGATTCCGTATGTATATTGATTGATGTTACAGGATAAAAGATAGACGATGAACTTTTAAATTCATACATGTAAGATAGTAGTTTGCATTCTCTATTTAACTCTTCTAATGAATTATTATTTCCGCCACAATAATATTGATTTAAAATTTGTTGTCTATTGTATTCTATTAGATTTTTCCCGTTGAAGACTAACGGTAATTTGTTATATATTATCTTAGTCATAATATTCTTTATCGGGCTAGTTGAGCTCACCCTTTTCCTTTTTGTTCCATTTTTCTTCTCGGGAGGCGAGAATATAATGAAAATGAAGCTCTGGGGTATGGAATGAAGGTTTTAGAAAGAATTGTTTAGTAGTCCTCACCATTTTTATAAAATAATGTATCAATAAATGTGATGAGGATTTATTTGAGTATAGATATTGTCTAGAAGATAATATTTGTATTCAAACTCACAGCTTTTATTGTTGTAATAATAAAGTTGTAGTTGTTTCGCATCATGTATTGACAACTCGTAATGGGTGATGTATACCTATTTTGGGGGCGTCACACGTAGTGCAGGGGTGATTCGATGATGTGGATTATTTATTAAGCTGAGTCACACCGATAAATGTAAGACCCCGAATTTTATGAAATAAAAGTATTCAATTTTTCTTATAATTACTATTCAAGAAATGGTTAAATTGATAAAAGTTAAAGTTAAGGGTGATATATGAATTTTTTCAAAATACACAAGTGGTTATAAAATATTCATCATTGTTGGGGAATATTCGTTTGGTCGTGGAATATTCTTTTTCCGCTCGTGGAATATTCGACATTTAATGCGCCAGCAGCCCATTTTTGGGCCCCATAATGTAATAACCGCCGGATGAAGAAAACGACAAAATTAAGTTTTTATAAATAACGGCGTGTAATCGTTACAAGTTAACAATCGTTGAATACAAATATGGTTAAAATACGAATACGCGTGGGTTGCACAAGAAGAAGACACAGCGGTATGCACAAGATTTTTGAATTATTGATCCTTACGTAAGATGGCACTACTCAATAATTTTTACAAGAGTTATCGCTCAATATTTTATTTTATTGATTCAATAATTGTGCGTTGATATTTTATATTATTGTTGTTCAATAATTGTCACCGCACAAGATTTCCCATTATCGATCAATAATTCATATTATTTGAATAATATTATTAGATAACATTATTGGCAATGTCTAGAAAGTTCTACACAAGGAGAGGTTTGGTCACCTAATCATTGCCAAGAAGGAGAGATCCTTATTGGAAAGCCCCTCTTTCCGAGGAACTACCTGGTCATTATAATTGTGATTCTCGTAATATTATTTGTGAATAATTAATTATTGATTCATATGATAAGAAAATATTTATTTGATGTGGATATAAATGATGGATTTATTTATGTGGTTATAAGTGAAGGAATTAATGATGAGGTGTTTTATCAAGATTTGTTTAAATGGAGAACAAAATATGGGATTTTCGTAAAAAAATTAGTTTATTACTTGATTTTGTAAAATCCATAACTCTTTTGTGTATAATGAGTTAAGAGATGAGCCATATATCAAAAGAAAGCCCTAGAAGTAAGCTAATCTGTAGAAATTTGAATCACCCAAAAATTCTTTGTAGATATTTCGTGGTGAAATTTTGAATGAAATGGTCCAAGGACTAATAGTCCGAAAAAATCGTTGTTCTTCAAACTATATATGTGAGTTATAAATTTTAATCCGACCGTTGGATCGTTGTAATTTTTGGATATGTTATACATATATAAGTTGAGTATATGTCCACAAATTTTGAACCGTTAAAATGAACGAATGATTTGTTATGAATTTTAAGAGGTGATTGATTCTTAAATTAGGTTTTGGTGGAAAATTTAGAATTGAGTGGGCCCCACTCTTGGTTGTTGGGGAAGATGGCTGATTTTTGGTGGGTGGAATAGTAAAGTGTAAAGCCATCAAAGTTACTGTGTCAAGTCCGCTTTACGGCTAACATTTTCCTATAAATAGAGGGCTAAGTTAGAATTGAAAATCACACCGTAAACATAAGCTTTTTCTCTTCTCTCTAGATTATTGAGTGTATTTTGTGAGTATTTAGATACTTGGTGAGTTGATATTCATCGGTGCAAGTTTCCTTTCAATATTATATCCGATATCCAAATGTAAGTGTCGCTTCTTTTGAGGTAAGGGATAGTAAGGGATAGTAAGGGATGTTATTTTCTTCTCGGATGATATTATTTCTTCAATATCATTTATCTTCAAATGTTGATCGAAGTTTTTATCAAATTTGGAACTTTTCATGTTTCGGGGTTACTTATTCATGAGTTATTATTCACGAAGTTACTATTCACGAGTTACTATTCACGAAGTTACTATTCACGAGTACTATTCACGAAGCGTGAAGATGTTTTTTTGTGGAATTTCTATCTTTTGGTGTTTGAGTTACTATTCACGATATACCAAGACTATTCACGATACTCTGACTATTCATTTAATACAAGACTATTCAATCTAAAAATGAAAATTTTTCTTTTCGACTAAAATATCTATTCGGATACTAGCTTTGATTGTATCCATGTTTTGATCATTCTTAAATTTTACACCACTATGATTATTTTGAGGTATATTTTGGATGTATAGATTGAGAGTTATGAATTTTATGAGAAAAGACTATTTTAAAAGTAACTATTTATAACTCCTCATGTTAACTCCAAAATTGATGAAATTTTTATTGAGAGTACATCTATATAATATCGTGTACTACTGTGAATTTTGGAATTTTTGGATAAAAGTACAATTTATGATAAATGTTTAAATATTCTATGGTTTTGGCCATATGAAAAATAGTAAATGAATTTTTAAAATTTTGAGAAAAATATATGTTCAATATGGGACTATTTTATGCTAAATCCCGTAAAAGAAATATTTTTGGAACCGATTTGGTATTTTTCATGAAAATGTTCTAGTTATGAGTAAATGAATTAAATATGTTATGTGAAGTAAGAAAATTAGAAAATATGATTTTATGGTTCGAGAATCATATATGAGGTATATGCAGATTTTTGATGAGGGTTTTGGTTATTGGTGATGAAATTTTATGAGTTTGACATTTTATGATGATTAAATGCATTAATTAGTAAAGTGTAAACAATTTAATTAAATTGTTTATAAGTTTAAGAAATGATTAAAATATTATTATAATATTAATAATATTAGATTATGAGATTTCTAAGTGATTTATAACATTTGGATTAAGGTGTTATAAATATGGATATGAATTATTGATGAATATCTTCGCTCAGAATGCAAAGATGAATTATTGATGAATATCTTCGCTCAGAATGCAAAGATGAATTATCGATGAATATTGAATGCAAAGACGACTTTGCATGAATATCTTTAGCAGAAAAGTAAAAAGATGAATTATCGATGAATATCTTTCGCTTGTAATGCAAAGATGACTTGTTGATGAATATCTTTAAATTTGTAGAAGTAAAAAGATGAATTATTGATGAATATCTTCGCTCAGAATGCAAAGATGACTTGTTGATGAATATCTTTGCTTCAGTAGTGCAAAAAAGATGAATTATTGATGAATATCTTTCGCTCGTGAATGCAAAGATGACTGTTGTTGAATATCTTTAGCCAGTAGTAAAGATGAATCTGTTGATGAATATCTTCACCCGGTGGCAGCAAAAGATGAATTTATTAGTATGATTATAAACAGAACTCGTGATTTGGTATAACCATGATATTTGATGTTTCGTAAAGACAAGTGATGAAAATTATCTTCATTCCGGATGAGAAGAGGAATTTAGAATCACAATTATGATTATGAAGTTATTCATATAATTGTGGAAAGGAACTGCTGATTGATGTTACAGGATAAAATATTGTCAGTGGACTTTTAACGTGGAGAAGACAATAGACTTTATAGTCTATTCGACTCTTCTAATGGATCGCTTCATTCACCGCAACTATGGTTGAAAAGTTTTATCATCTACCATATGTTCTAAATCTCGATTTATTATCGATGAAGACTATTGATAATTTATTTATCTTTAGTCATAATATTCTTTATCGAGCTAGTTGTGCTCACCCTTTTGTTTCACAATTCCTTTCGTGTAATAAAAGTGTAGCCGGGTCGAGCTGGGGATATGAGGAATAGAGTGGTGGTCTATAGATGTTGAGGGTGAGGTGAATTTAACTTGGAAGGGTGTTTTGTCACTATCATACAAGATGTCTAATGACATACAACCTCGTGTTATCATAAGACATGGTTGTGCTCATCCACTTGTCGAGTATATTTACAAGCACTACCTATATAATCTTGGTGTTTGTTTGGAGTATAATACCCAATTAGAGACAAGTGGAGATAATGATATGTCAAGAGAAGACTCACCATTGGGAAGAATATGATAGTAATCTTCTCGCTTTTTTTCTTTGGGGTTTATCGGGTCAACCAAGGATAATTTGCGGGCCATATGATATCTACTATAACCTAAAAGCATGGCCTCCCATGTACGGAAAGGTTTCTTGAGCACTTCCCAAAGATTCTAATTTCTAAAACAGCTTTTGATGTACTGTACCTTTATGTAAGGTGTCATGGTGACGTGTTATCCAAGTTGGTGTCCAGAGTTACAATTGGTATATATTGGTATCCAAACTCACAAAGATATGTGTTGTTGTATTTTGCACGACAATTGTTGTAATAAAGTTGTAGTTATTTTCGCACCATGTATTTAACGACTCGTAATAGGTTGGATGGAATGGACCTATTTTGGGGTTGTTACATTTGGTATCGAGCTTAGGATATGATCTCCTGGCGGAGATCGGGAATAGAACTAGGAGGGAGAGATGAGTAAATCCTTCGCTAGTGTGTCCTACCTAAGCTTATTTGTTGGTCACCATAATATCGAGATATTATGTGATATGTTAATTTGCTCAATTAACCTTTGTTTTGAAGTCGTATTCTAGAATGATATCCAAATACGTGGGATGAGCAATGGAGAAATCATGATGATGGGGAGATAGAATCTGAAATGAAAACAAGGTATTCTCAACTCTTTGAAATACCAGTACGTAAATTTCGGGGATTAAATTTTATAAGGAGGGAGATTGTAAGACCCCGAATTTTATGAAATAAAAGTATTCAATTTTTCTTATAATTACTATTCAAGAAATGGTTAAATTGATAAAAGTTAAAGTTAAGGGTGATATATGAATTTTTTTCAAAATACAAGTGGTTATAAAATATTCATTGTTGTTTGGGAATATTCGTTTAGTCGTGGAATATTCTTTTCCGTGGGGAATATTCGCATGACTGGCGCTGCAAGTACCATTTTTGGGCCCCATAATGTAATAACCGCTTCGGATGAAGAAAACGACAAAATTAAGTTTTTATAAATAACTACGTAATCGCTATCAATTAACACTTGTTGGAATACCTTATGGTTAAAATAAAGAATACGCTGGCGTGGTTGCACAAGAAGACATTACCAGATTGCATAAAGATTGTTGAATTATTGATCCTTACGTAAGATGGCACTACTCAATAATTTTCACAATGAATTATTGCTCAATATTTTATTTTATTGATTCAATAATTGTTGCGTTGATATTTTATATTATTGTTGTTCAATAATTGTCACCGCACATATTTTCCATTATCGATCAATAATTCATATTATTTGAATAATATTATTAGATAACATTATTGGCAATGTCTAGAAAGTTCTGTCAAGGAGAGGTTTGGTCACCTAATCAATGCGCCAAGAAGGAGAGATCCTTATTGAAAAGCCCCCTCTTTCCGGAAACCGTCGGTTATATAAATGATGATTCGTAATATTATTTGTGAATAATTAATTATTGATTCATATGATAAGAAAATATTTATTTGATGTGGATATAAATGATGGATTTATTTATGTGGTTATAAGTGAAGGAATTAATGATGAGGTGTTTTATCAAGATTTGTTTAAATGGAGAACAAAATATGGGATTTTCGTAAAAATTAGTTTATTACTTGATTTTGTAAAATCCATAACTCTTTGTGTATAATGAGTTAAGAGATGAGCCATATATCAAAAGAAAGCCCTAGAAGTAAGCTAATCTGTAGAAATTTGAATCACCCAAAATTCTTTGTAGATATTTCGTGGTGAAATTTTGAATGAAATCGGTCCGAAGGACTAATAGTCCAAAAAAAAAGTGTTCTTCACTATATTATGTGAGTTATAAATTTTAATCCGACCGTTGGATCGTTGTAATTTTTGGATATGTTATACATACATAAGTTGAGTATATGTCCACAAATTTTGAACCGTTAAAATGAACGAATGATTTGTTATGAATTTTAAGAGGTGATTGATTCTAAATTAGGTTTTGGTGGAAAATTCTAGAATTGAGTGGGCCCCACTCTTGGTTGTTGGGGAAGATGGCTGATTTTTGGTGGGTGGAATAGTAGCAGTAAAGCCATCAAAGTTCAAAGTCAAGTCTCGCTTGACGGGCTAACATTTTCCTATAAATAGAGGGCTAAGTTAGAATTGAAAATCACACCGTAAACATAAGCTTTCTCTCTTTCTCTCTAGATTATCGAGTGTATTTTGTGAGTATTTAGATACTTGGTGAGTTGATATTCATCGCTGCAAGTTTCCTTCCGTCATTATATCCGATATCCAAATGTAAGTCTTTCTTTTTTGAGGTAAGGGATAGTAAGGGATAGTAAGGATGTTATTTTTTCTCAAATGATATTATTTCTTCAATATCATTATCGTTGAAATGTTGATCCAAGTTTTTATCAAATTTGGAACTTTTTTCATGTCTGGGCTATTTATTCATGAGTTACTATTCACTAAGTTACTATTCACGAGTTACTATTCACGAAGTTACTATTCACGAGTTACTATTCATGAAGCGTGAAGATGTTTTTTTGTGGAATTTCTATCTTTTGGTGTTTGAGTTACTATTCACGATACCAAGACTATTCACGATATCAAGACTATTCATTTAATACAAGACTATTCAATTTAAAAATGAAAATTTTTCTTTTCGACTAAAATATCTATTCGGATACTAGCTTTGATTGTATCCATGTTTTGATCATTCTTAAATTTTACACCACTATGATTATTTTGAGGTATTTTTGGATGTATAGATTGAGAGTTATGAATTTTATGAGAAAAGACTATTTTAAAAGTAATCGCTTATAACTCCTCATGTTAACTCCAAAATTGATGAAATTTTTATTGAGAGTACATCTATATAATATCGATTGTACTCTGTGAATTTTGGAATTTTTGGATAAAAGTACAATTTATGATAAATGTTTAAATATTCTAAGTGGTTTTGGCCATATGAAAAATAGTAAATGAATTTTTAAAATTTCGAGAAAATATATGTTCAATATGGGACTATTTTATGCTAAATCCCGTAAAAGAAATATTTTTGGAACTGATTTGGTATTTTCATGAAAATGTTCTAGTTATGAGTAAATGAATTAAATATGTTATGTGAAGTAAGAAAATTAGAAAATATGATTTTATGGTTTGAGAATCATATATGAGGTATAATGCTTGATTTTTGATGAGGGTTTTGGTTATTGGTGATGAAATTTTATGAGTTTGACATTTTATGATGATTAAATGCATTAATTAGTAAAGTGTAAACAATTTAATTAAATTGTTTATAAGTTTAAGAAATGATTAAAATATTATTATAATATTAATAATATTAGATTATGAGATTTCTAAGTGATTTATAACATTTGGATTAAGGTGTTATAAATATGAATTATGATAACTTGTTGATGAATATCTTTGCTCAGTAGTCAAAAAGATGAATTATTGATGAATATCTTTGGCTCAGAATGCAAAGATGATTTGTTGTTGAATATCTTTTGCTTTCAGAAGTGCAAAGATGAATTATTGATGAATATCTTTGGCTTGTAATGCAAAGATGACTTGTTGATGAATATCTTTAAACAGTAGTCAAAGATGAATTATTGATGAATATCTTCGCTTCAGAATGCAAAGATGACTTGTTGATGAATATCTTTAATTTGTAGTAAAAGATGAATTATTGATGAATATCTTTGGCTCGTAATGCAAAGATGACTGTTGTTGAATATCTTTAGCTTTGTAGTGTAAAGATGAATCTGTTGATGAATATCTTTGACCCGTGGTGCAAAGATGAATTTATTAGTATGATTATAAACAGAACTCGCGTGATTTGGTATAACCATGATATTTGATGTTTCGTAAAGACAAGTGATGAAAATTATCTTCATCCCGGATGAGAAGAGGAATTTAGAATCACAATTATGATTATGAAGTTATTCATATAATTGTGGAAAGGAACTGTTGATTGATGTTACAGGATAAAATATTGTTGGTGGACTTTTAACGTGGAGAAGACAATAGACTTTATAGTCTATTTGACTCTTCTAATGGATCGCTTCATTCGCCGCAACTATGGTTGAAAAGTTTTATCATCTACCATATGTTCTAAATCTCTGATTTATTACCGATGAAGACTATTGATAATTTATTTATCTTTAGTCATAATATTCTTTACTGAGCTAGTTGTGCTCACCCTTTTGTTTCACAATTCCTTTCAGGTAATAAAAGTGTAATTTGGGTCGAAGCGGGGATAAAAGGAATAGAGTGGTGGTCTATAGATGTTGAGGGTGAGGTGAATTTAACTTGGAAGGGTGTTTTGTCACTATCATACAAGATGTCTAATGACATACAACCTCGTGTTATCATAAGACATGGTTGTGCTCATCCACTTGCTGAGTATATTTACAAGCACTACCTATATAATCTTGGTGTTTGTTTGGAGTATAATACCCAATTAGAGACAGTGGAGATAATGATATGTCAAGAGAAGACTCACCATTGGGAAGAATATGATAGTAATCTTCTCGTTTTTCTTTGGGGTTTATTGGGTCAACCAAGGATAATTCTGTGGCCATATGATATCTACTATAACCTAAAAGCATGGCCTCCCATGTATGAAGGTTTCCTTGAGCACTTCCCAAAGATTCTAATTTCTAAAACAGTTTTTGACTGTACCTTTATGTAAGGTGTCATGGTGACGTGTTATCCAAGTTGGTGTCCAGAGTTACAGTTGGTATATATTGGTATCCAAACTCACAGCATATGTGTTGTTGTATTTTGCACGACAATTGTTGTAATAAAGTTGTAGTTATTTCTGTACCATGTATTTAACGACTCAGAATAGGTTGGATGGAATGGACCTATTTTGGGGTTGTTACAATAAAAATGATGAAAAACCTTCTAAATCATAAAAGATAGTAGATTTTATTCTCTACTTGACTCTTTTAATGGACTGCTTGTTCCGCTGCAGATTAAACTTGATGGTTGTTATATTGTATCGGTTTAACATTTGTTGAAGGCTAACGATAATATATTTCGCATTATCTTAGTCATAATATTTCCCTCTTGGGCTAGTTGAGCTCACCCTTTTACTTTTATTGTTCTCTTGTGAAATGAGAACGTAGCGAGGGACTAGTCGGGAGCGAGTGGCGGAATTGATGATAGCATTAGTAGTCCTCACTATTCTGTGAAATAGTATAATAATAATTGTAATAAGGACTCCTTTTGAGTTTGTATAATCTCTAGTATACAATAATTGTATTCAAACTCACAGTTTATGTTTTGTCGTATTGTACACGACAGTTTTATTATTAAGTTGTATTTAAATTTTGTACCATGTAAGTGGCGACCCAAGATGGGTGACGTATACCTAATTTTTGGGGGCGTCACAGTTAACGGTAACAACTACCCCGTTATTTATAAAAACTCAATTTTTGTCGTTTTCTTCATCCGACAGTTCTTTATTATGGGGCCCACAAATGGTTGCGCCGTCGTACGAATATTCTCTGACAGAAAGAATATTCCACGACCAAACGAATATTCCCCGACAACAATGAATATTTTATAACCACTTGTGTATTTTGAAAAAAAAAAATCATATATCACCCTTAACTTTAACCTTTTATCAATTTAATCATTTACTGAATTGTAATTGTGACGCCCCCAAAATAGGTATACAACACCCATTCTGAGTCGCCAAATACATGGTACAGAAAGCAAACTACAACTTCAATAATACAATTGTCGGCAAAATACTGACAACACATTGTGAGTTTAAATACAAATATTGTCTTCAGACAATATCCACACTCAAATAAGTCCTCGTTATAATTATTCAAACACTATTTTACAGAAATAGTGAGGACTATTAAAACATCTTTCTAGAACCATCACTCCGCACTCTCGACTAGTTCCTCTTTATGTTCTCACCTCCCGAGAAAAATGGAAAAAAAAGGAAAAGGTGAGCTCAACTAGCCCGATAAAGAATATTATGACTAAGATAATATAAAATAAATTATCGTTAGTCTTCAACAGGAAAAATCGATAAAATATAATAGCCAACAAGTTTTAGATCAACAACTGCGGTGAAGCAAAGAATCCATTAGAAAGAGTCAAGTAGAGAATGAGTTCTACTATCTTCTAAGATTTAAAAGTCCATCATCAATATTTTATCCCCGTAACAACAATCAATATACATCTTTAATCAAATATCCATCTTTGCACTACAGCCAAAGATATTCATTTATATCACCGGTTTGGTCATGTTCATCTCAACACTGCTCATCTTTTGCTACGGCCAAAGATATTCATCGATTAATCATTTATCTTTTGCTACTGGTAGAAGATATTTAGTAATATCATCATTTAGGATGAGGATGATGAAAAATATTTTAAAGAAAATGAATCCGATTGAAACGGAAGGACAAATAGTAGGGATTAGTATAACGGTTTATCCAAGATCAATAATACTTCATAAATACCAATTTTGAAGCGAGAATTCAAAAAAAATAAAGATCAAAAAACATGGATACAATCAAAGATAGTAACCATAATAGACATCTTGGACAAAAAAAAAAAATTTTATTTTTAGGTGAATAGTGTCGATATTAAGTGAATAGTCTTAGTATCGTGAATAGTCAAGTATAACGTGAATAGTAATCCCGACATAAAAAGTTCCAAATTTGATAAAAATTCAGATCAATACTTCGGCATAATGATATTGAAGAAATAATATCATTTATGAAGAAAATAACATCCCTTACCTCAAAATATCAGTACTTCTGATCGAAATATCGGTATATAAGGTGAAGGAAACTTGCAATCGATGAATAGAAACTCACAAAGTATCTAAATACTCACAAAATACACTCAATAGTCTAGAGAAAGAAAGAGAGAAAACTTGTTTACGGTGTGATTTTCAATTCTAACTTAGCCCTCTATTTATAGGAAAATGTTAGCAGACTTGACGCAACTGACACGATGGCTTTACCACTACTATTCTCACCCACCACATTTGAAATAAATTCAGCACATTTCTTCACCAACCACAAGTGGGGCCCACTCAATTCTAGAATTTTCCACCAAAATCATTTATAAACCTAATTTACGAATCGGTCACCTCTTAAAATTCATAACAAATTATACGTTCATTTTAACGGTTCAAAATTTGTGGACATATACTCAACTTATATATGTATAACATATCCAAAAATTACAACGATCCAACGGTCGGATTAAAATTATAACTCACACAATATATCTCAAAAAAACACTTTGGTTTAATTTTTAATACCTTCATTCAGACAAAAATACTAATAAAACACCTCAACATTAACTCCTTCATTTTTAACCACAATAAATATATCCAACATTTATATCCACATAAAATAAATATTTCCTTATCATATGAATCAATAATTAATTATTCACAAATAATATTACGAGAATCACATTTATGACAACTAGGTCATTTCAGGAGAGAGAGGGCTTTCAATAAGAATTTCTCCTTATTGGTAGCATGATTAGGTGACCAAACCTCTCCTCGACATAACTTTCTAGACATTCCGATAATAATGCTATCTAATAATATTATTCAAATAATATGAATTATTGATCCGATAATGGGAAATCTGATGCGATGATAATTATTGAAACAACAATAATATAAAATATCAACGCAAGACAATTATTGAATCGATAAAATAAAATATTGAGCAGTAACTCATTGTAACAATTATGAGTAGTGCCTTCTTACGTAAGGATCAATAATTCATCAATCAATGCATCATCCGCGCGACATCAGTGTATTTTAACCACCCGGGTATTCAACAGTGTTAATCAGATATAACTACGCAATTATTTAAAAAACTCAAACTTGTCATTTTTTTTTCATCCGCATGTTATTCATTATGGGGCCCACAAATGATATTAATTTGTCGCATTACGAATATTCACGACAACAAGAATATTTCACGACCAAACGAATATTCCCAAACAACAATGATTATTTTATAACCACTTGCATATTTTACAAAATTTGCACATTTCACCCATGTAGAGAGAATTATATCAAATTAATACCTTATTATTCACAAATATAATTAGAGGAAATTCGATTTTATTTATAATAAGTTGGGGTCTTACAGTAATTATAAGAAAAATTGAATACTTTTATTTCATAAAATTCGGGGTTTTACATTTCTTGTACCGTGAACTTTACCATTGAACTTCATATCTATGAATCTTGGACAATACCATTAAACTTGAACTCATTCTGATATTATGGACATCGTGTTGACAATTTATACACTATTGGACTATGAACAAATTAAATTATTTTTTAAACATAAATAAATTGTAGATCTCTAATATTCATTCATTATTTTTGTTTATTCCTTGTTGTTTGTACTAACCACCATGACTCAAGTTTTAGTGGATATCTTTATTTTTGGTGCAAAAACTATATGGTTGTTGAGTGTTTTTAGCATGTGTGACCAAGATACATGGTGAAAGTTCTATTTGGCTCGAGTGTAAAGAGAAACTGTTGTTTGGCATTATCATGATTATTGGTGTTATAGTTGATGTAATCTTGATAATAAATTTTAAATTGGAAGAGATAATATATATTATTATCTATTTGACTCTTATAATGTATTGTTTATTCCACTGTAAATTATTCGTTAAAAAATTGATGTCTAACATTTTTTAAATCTTTGATTTAATCACTATATTAAATGCTAAAAATAATTTTATTTTTTGTTATATTAGTCATTATATTTTTAACTGGTTATTCAAACAAAAAGAAAAAAAAGATTCAAATAATCAAGTTTCAATTTTAAAATCGAAACAGAAACTTTTAAATCTGTTACTAAAGTTGAAATCTATGACATAAGAAAGGTCAAATATTATAGTAAAAGTTGAGTTTATATAAGAAAATACTCTCTCCTATTCATATTAAGTGTCGTTTTGGAGAGTTTCATTTTATTCAATATAAGTGTCGTTTTGGAATTCCTATGCAATATTGCACTATTTTTTTCCCTAATTTACCCCTCTATTTAATATGCTTAGTTAATGCAATTTCATGGACCATTGTGGAGAGAGAAATAATTAATTAGGGATACAAAAGATATTTTGTGTTATTTCTTAATAAGTGTGCCTAACTCTAAAAAGACATTTAATATGAATAGGAGTGAGTAATAAACTATAAACCTAAGTTTCATAAGAAATTTCATTCACTTTCGTTTATTAAGCTCGCTTAGAGTTAGGATGTGTTTGATAAAAACTTAATAAATTTAAATCTTAATATGAATGAGCTAAATTTGAATAAAAAAAATTATTTTATAATTGACATGTCTGAAACATTTGGATAATAAATTTTTATTATTTTACCGCTCTAAAAAAAATTTAAAATTATTGTAAATTTATTTAATATTACTTAATATAATAATTAATATTGTAAAAAAAACTTCATTCAGCTCATTAAGCCAAAAAAAATGACACTAAACTATTCAACCCAAATAGCGCGAAATGGTAACTAATTCAATGAATTCAAACGATTTTTTTTTTTAAAAAACAAATCTTGTTTTGAATGATAAATTAATTCATCCTTAAACAATCTCGTAGTCCGCTAGTCATTCTAGCAGACTGAGTGTTTAACAATTTTCGCCAATTATGCCCACTCTTCAATTTATACATATTTCAATCTCCTAACAACTTGTTTGGTCATAAAAAAAAACACCTCGTCTATCTAGCGGACACTTTATAATCCAATTAACCCATAACTGCTGATGTTGCTTCTCTGTTTCGAATCGAATTAACAAATAATGCAATTAACCCATAACTGCTACTCTGCTAGTGTTGCTCCTCTGCATCGAATTAACCCATAATCTGACTTGGGATTATTGGTTATTGACTTCATCTGAAGAGCTAAATTTATCAGAAAAATCAAAATCAGCATCCTTCAAGCTTGATATAGCATATTTGAAGCAAGATCTTGAGGAATCAACGGATTTATCCTCAACACTAGCATTCCCAATAGATCCAAACACCAACTTCTGCCTAAGTTTCTTAGCTGTTGAACAAACACGGATCTGCTTAAAAAACATAGATTCAAAGAACATATTATTCATTGAACAAAGACTAGAACATAGATCCAACAAGAATCAAGTTCAGTTCTAAAACAAAGAAAGATGAGCTTCTCTCTCTAGAATTAGACATACTTCCCTATAATCTGTGACTCGAATTGCTCCTTGACTTATTGGTCGATGAATTGGGTTATTGGGGCATAATCGTCCAATCCAAACCAAATATCGGGCCACTAGTATAGTATTTCTAGCGGATGTGTCTCCTTTCAGTCGTCGCTATATCAATAGTAATAGAAGTTATTTGCCTATTTTTAGTATCTCATCAATCCTCACATTTTTTTTAAAAAAAATTCTAGAAGCAAAAGCATCCTTTAAACTAAAAATTAAAATTACTTGCACTCTTTTTAACTCTCTTCCCCTTCCCCGGTTTTTCCCTCCTCCCTTCCTCGGTCACTCTTTCTCTCTCCTAGTGCAGAAAACAATGTCGGGGAACCAGCTCGCCGGCGACTGTTCGTCGGCGAACTTGGCCGGGATGTCAAAGAATCAGCTGTACGACATTATGTATCAGATGAAGGTATATCTCTTAACCAATAATCTTCGTTCTGTTTTCCGGTTTTCTTTTTTCAAATTTATTTTTCTCCAAATCGTTGATATATAGTCTTACCTTTTTACTCCCCTCTATGCAGACACTGATCGAACAGAACCATCAACAAGCAAGGCAAATACTCATCCAAAATCCTCCATTGACAATAGTTCTGTTTAAGGTCTCTAAATTTAGGGTTTTTTCTTCAAATTCTTTCTAATTTTCCTGGTAATTCTTGAATTTTTTTTTGTTACTGTAATTCTTTTGATTTTTATATGTGATTATAAAATTAGGGTTCATATACTGTTCAAACTATTGCTTTAAAAAAATTACTGTTCAAAGTAGTGAAGTTTTCATTTTTTTGTGATGAGGGCACGGGAGGTGAGGTTACCTCATGCTCTTCCATGAGGTATCAATATTTTGTGCATATCCGAGTGTATTCGAAAATTATCAAAATATCCTTTTGTGCATAACATGGGAGGTAGTATTATGACGTGTTTTATGGGCTCACGCAAGAGCTTGAGGTAGCCCTCACCTCCTTTTTTGCCTTTTGTGATTATTTGACTGAAATGCCATTGAAGAGTATCCAATAGTTAGTAGAAGGAAGATATGGAAAAATAGGTGTTTGGATGTGTCGCACTTGTAAAGAAGACAAACTATTCCAGGTTTTGTGAGATATCCGAACTACATAGAGATGTAAACAAGCCGAGTTGGTCTTAAACTTTTGACAATCTTGAGATTATTCAAAAGTTAAATGAGCCGAGTCGAATCAGACTTTAAACGAGTATGAGATTTGGTGTATGAGCTTGGCCTGTTTAGCAAAACCAGTCGAGTTCTAGTTGAGCTTAAACATCTCGTTTCACTGTTTATTATAAAAATAAGAAAAAATAATTAATTAAATGCTAAAAGAGTCAGGCCTATACAAGCTGCGCTCGAGCCGGTCACCTTATTGTTTGAGCTCGGCTTGTTTAACTAAATGGGCAAAGGAGTTTGTTCGAGCTCGGCGCCGTTTAGTCATGCTTAGCAGAGCCAAGCCAAGTTCACGGACAGCTCGGTTCATCATAAAAACTATTAAATAAAATTGGTAGATTTAGAAACCTTGTATAGCACTTCTAGGTTTCCTATATTTCTCTCGTGGAGTCTTTAACAATTTTTAACCCCTCACCGTAGTTAACTTTCTATGATTTTTATTAGATGGAAATGTGATTTTTATATGGATTTGTAGTTATACCTCTACCTCAAAGTGGTTGTGGACAAACTTCACTTTAAGTTTGAAAATAGTTTTAAGCCCTCATATAATCATTAAGATTATTACCTTTGTTATTTGTTATTATTGTTGAGAATCAATTGATAATGCTTGAGATGTAAACCATTTATAGTTAGCGACGTCTTGAAAGTGACCGTCATAAATAAAGAAATGAAGAGGAAAGTTGTTGAACTACAACTCGTCAAAAAAATTATGCGCCTGTTTCTATCCTGATACATGGCGTGTTGTGATGGAACTTTGCAATAGCTGCCTGAAGGCCCTTTACCATAAATTTATTGTTGTCAATAATCATTCAGATTATCTCTTTGTCTCGACTGCATCTTAATTGGCTGACATAGTTTTTCTAATTTGTCTTTTTTACTAGGCACAAATTTTGCTTGGAATGGTGCAGCCCTCCCAAGCGGTATGTCTTCTATCTAGTCAGAGCTTCTCTGTTGTTTTTTACTTTTTTGTGTCTACCAAGTAAGAGTTTCAATATTCCTGTAGACTACAAACATCCCACCAGCAGCATCACACCATCCTCAGCAATCAGTCCAGCCACCTCAGCAATCAAATGTTCAGGCTGCTTCACCATTGCCAGGTCAGATTGGTTTGCAGGACCAAACAAATGCATCCCAGGCCCCTAATCCTGTTAGCAAGCCAAACCAACCTGTGATGCCAGTGTCTTCCCCTTCTGTTCCTTCTTCAAACATTCATTCGCAGCCCTGGCCTTCACATCCTTTACAGTCAGTTCAGCAGCCGAAGGGACATTTTAATGCTCAAGCAACAGCAATGTCACTCCCACAATCCACTCAAATGCATAACATGCCTCAGCCTCATCTTCACTCTGCTTCACAACAACACTCTCTTCTTCAACACCCAATGCCTACCATCTCCACTCAGTCACAACAACCATTACAGACTAGTGACATTCCCCGCATGCAGCTGCAACCATCACTGCCAGCACAAGCAAGACCACATTCAATGTCAGCTTTTGGTCATCAGCTTCACTCTCAAATGGGGCCCAATGCAGGTTTTCAGCACTCTGGTGCACCTCAGATGCATCATTCACAACCTATGTTTCACGTAAGAAGGATTGAGGAGTTTGTTTTTGAATAATTTTCAGTTTCTTCTAAATAATAGTAAGGGATTTATTATTTATGTACTTGTTTCTTGAATCATTTAGTCAGGTCAAAACCATCCAGCTACTATGGGACATTCATTTTCACAGGGATATCCGCCAGTTCCAACTCAGCCTCCACATCAGTCACTGTATCAGGTATGCCCTTTGTTTTCTTGATATTGGGTTTGAGTTATGTTACTTGGATCGTGGTTCGATATGTTACGTGGAACGAAAACGGGAACAATGTAGATATTATCATTTATCATTATACTGTTGAATAAATGTATATTTTATCATGACCGTAATTGTAGAGATATGCTCAAGCAAAGTCTGAGGGGTCTCTTTTGTAATTGGTACACCAGCACCAAAAACTGGCCTTATGTTGGATGGTTTAGCCTGAAGTGTTTCTTTTCCCATATGATTACGACTGATATGCCTTCTCTGGGATAGGTATCCGTAGAACGTGTCAAATGGGGATCGGCCCAAGCGACATTGTCGTCATGGATGATTTATTTACATTTTCTGTAGTATTTAATATGGACTTATTTTAGTTTTTGGGATAATTCGTATTCATTTTATTAGTTAGGGTAACCTCACCTTCAGTTCTCCGCTTAGTCCCCAAGTTCAATTTATGGTTTGTTCTTTTCAAATATTGGTGTAATCCCACAACTCTTTACATTGGGGAATACAGAGTAATATTTATTACTTAATATCATGGGGATATTTTATCCTAGTGTTGAGACTTGGAGTTTACCCAATTGAGATCCTAGTTGTTTAAATGTAGAGCTTAAATACTACTCCCTCCGTTCTTAAAAGATTGTCGTTTTAGGAAGTAATTTTTGTTTCAAAAAAATTGTCGTTTTGAGTTTATCAATACACATTAGTTATTTTTTTTCTACTTTACCCTTATTTAAAGCTTTCTCTTATTTAAAGCTTTCTTCCATTCCCAATGATTCTTATTTAATTCAATGCTATAATCCAAGTAGTAATTGGTTGAATAAGAAGTAATTGGTTGAATTGAATAAGAAATATTGGGAAGGGAATAATTGGTTGAGACAATTAATAAGGGTAGTATAGTATTTTCGCTAGGTATTAATTATATTTCTTAATCTGTGTGCATTACCTTAAACGACAATCTTTTAGGAACAGAGGGAGTAGTTAATTTTCAAGTGTTTGCCATTTCCCATTAATTCTTGTCCCAAAGTACTGCCCTCCATCATTCTCTAGTGATGTGATTGCTGAATGCTTCTTGCATATTTCAGGGAGGAGGTTCCCATTTAGGAATGGAAAGACAAGTTGGAAGCTCCATGCAAGCAGAAAGAGGGTCTTCCTGGATGCCTGGCCTGCGAGAGAATACAACAGGAACTCAACTGCCATTTATTGCTGGCCAGATGGGTCCCGGCAGTCAGCCTATTCGTCCCCCACCAGTAAGCTAATTCACATTTCCTTGCTACTTTTAAAAATCTTAGAACAACATAATTCGTTCTACTTCTTTTTGGCATTCCTCACTCGCTTTCGTTGAAATCTTGCAGCTAACTCCTGATATGGAAACAGCACTACTTCAGCAGGTCATGAGCCTGACACCAGAAAGGATTAATCTCCTTCCCCCAGAGCAAAGGAACCAAGTGCTTCAGCTCCAGCAGATGCTACGCCAATAAAATTGACACTTGCAGTAAATTCCTTTCCCATTGTTGCGAAAATGGAAAGGCCATCGTCAAGTATCATCAAGCTGTAAAATCATTCAGTCGAGAATCGTACATGATTAAGCCAGCTACTCAATATCTTGGTTTATTTCTGCATTTCCCCCCTTTTGTTTTGGTAGGGTGGAGTTTTATAGATCTTGCATCATATTAAAAAAAAAAATTAATAAGGCAATTGTATGAATAATAGTGCAAAGGATATTATGGATGGTATAATATCTTGGTTTATTTCTGCATTTTCCCCCTTTTGTTTTGGTAGGGTGGAGTTTTATAGATCTTGCATCATATTAAAAAATAAAAAATAAAAAAGGCAATTGTATGAATATTAGTGCAAAGGATATTATGGATGGTATAATGTGATGCATCAAAAGGATAAAAATTAAATAAAAATGAAATTCAAACATCATTTGTAAATCTGAAACAAAGCATTCAGTATCCACATAAGACCATATAAAAGGATTGAGCCTTGAATTATAAACATTACATTATGGTTGAAAACAAAACAAATGAGATTTCTTTAAATTTCAATCCTCATAAGGTAAACAACTATGAGAATTTTAGACCATTTCTTCATATCCAAACATATGATACACACTCAAAAGGCATCAACTACTTGACTATATTACTTTTCATTTCATAATCCCTTGTCTAAGCAAAATTACAATAAGAGAAGGGTGATTTCCCAGTTTAATACCCTATTAGGCTATTACTCAAGGATATTAGGAGGGATATAAAAAGTACAAAACTCATCTTTGATGTTGTTTACACTAGTATACTGTAATAGCAGAAGATCGTACATTAAAAATGTGAGAAATAAAAATGAATCAAAGACGGATCAGTCGTTGGAAGATCTTCTATTGAAGGAAGGGAGACGAGTTTATGATTTCCTGACCAAGCTCGTTTATCTTGTTCAGTAGAAGCACCTGTTCAGTCTCGAGCTGGACCATGTACTCTTCTTGTGTGTCATGGAGGCTTTCCAGCTCACTAAGAGATGCTGAGAGGCCTTCAAGATTTCCATCCTCGACTAACGACTGAAACTTGATCATCATTTGCTTCATCTGATCGGAAACCATTTGTAGCAAAATGTATCAAACGAGATGAAAATTAAAGAATAAAAAGGAAAAAAGTTGAAATTTAAGTGGTGAGGATGAAATTTGCTAAAATTATGACAAGGGAAATGATTTATATGTTGACAAATCTAAGCGAGATAAGAATAACTTAGGGTGGGCCCTTTTAATTCCATGCTATCCCATGTGTAACTCTAAAATTGATAGAAATTTGTGGAGATAAGAATGATAATGGTTGGAAGAGTAAATTACTTAGATGGCTAAATTACAGTGACAATTAGATGAATTAATGTCCAACAAGGACAAACTAATTTTTTAAACTAGAAAGGTTAATTGAGAAAGTATGTGTGCCACCGGGGAAGAAGGGGGGGAGTTGAGGGTGATCATAGTATACTACTGATTTCAAGCAAGTCACAGCAGGAAAAATGCATGCGTATCAAGTTAGGCTATAGATTCTTAACATATGTTCGTTATATCTTGGAAAAAGATTTGGATGAATTCTGAAGTTTGAAAGTGTAAGAATTTATAACAAACTGAAACCTGCTATTTATATATTATTACCTGACTAGAAATCTGGTGTGCTTTAGTTGAGGATGACTCAGCATCCAAACTTGATTTCTTCTGTATTTCTGGAACTTTTCTTGTAATTTGAATATGGATCTCACCCCTTTTCACGCCTTGAAGTGGTATCCACTTGTCAGCCATCTGGTTTACAGGCAGTCTATGATATTCTACAACACAATCACCTATGTTTGATGTGGGTAGCAGAGCATTGTGGTCTTTCACATGCAACTCCAAAGGGCTGCCATCATCGGGAAATTCTAAGGTCTGATTCCACTTCGGGTTAAGCGTTTTATACATAATCTGCAATGGAGGCATTCCAGAGTAAGTCATACAGATGCAATGCAATATTCACTAGCTGAGTAAAACAAAAACAAAAATATGTAAGCTTTTTAGTATCTTTTGTGTATAACAAATCCGTGAGTAGCTACTTTTGTATTTTTTTAATTTTAATTTTTTATTTAATTCTATTGATGGCTGGTGTATGCATAACAATCTATACAAGAATGATCATGTCATATTACTTCCCAATGCAATGAGCTAGAAGGACAAACACTAGGATGATCAGATGATTTGCTGATTGTAACATACTTTTGTGTCATTGGGATAACTGTGTTATAAGGTAGATTATAGTGTCCCAAGTCCTGATGATAAAATTCATTAAATTGCGATAATTATTAGCATGCAATTCTATAAGTAGGACCATTTGGACTTCTGCTGTTAGGTATTGCACATTAACAGTTTCACCATGTCAGTTACAGTAAATGGTAATTCTGCTCCATTTAGAAGTTCAATGCTCAGAAGCAAGTTGATTCAAAATGAAAGACAAAAAAGTGAACTTAAGGGACCTTGAGAAACTATGGAAAATTTAGCAGAAGAAAAATCCAATAGGAAATTATGATTAGTAGGGGAAATATCATAATATATGACGACAGAATCTTGATTGGCTAGTAACTTCTATAATACCATGTATGAGTTTATCATGAAACCTCTGTTTAGGATAAAAGTCAATTGGGAACTGTAGACAAAATGCCTTGTCTAGAACAATACTATCTATTTTCATTGCGTTGGTGCTAACCTTGGTCCTTCTCTTCAAGTTTCCATATTGTACCCTAACATATGGATCACTCGTCCCTCTGATATCTGCAGCAATAAGGTCTCTTCCTTCGATGAGAGAAAGTTCAAGCCAACCATTTCCTGAACCTCCATCCGCACCCTGAAAATGAGCAAGAGATATAAAAAAAATAATTAAAAATAAAATAAAATAACACAATAAAGACAAAAAAGAAAAAGGAAAAGAAGAGAGATTAAACTTTACACTACAGAACTTGATGGTCATTAACTACCTTCTAACATCATGCATGCCCACAAACAAACATACATAGGACAATCATGTGATGGTCCGGGATAGGCTCCAATAAGCAAGGTGGCCATTACAGCTTACGCTAAAGGTATTATTTATCACCGGCCTAAGCCCAACATGCCTTGATTTAAAGAAGCAAGCTTAAAAAATGAGGCTCAGATGAGGTTCTTAACTAATTGAAGAACTTGAATCAAGACTAGCCAGACACTAGTGGATTTATTGCTTTAGAATGATGGTACATACAAATTTGTCAAACATCACCACCTATCTAGATTCCACACAAGAAAGTACTGCGTTCACAAAAGTATCAATCTAACTTGTGTCGAACTTTGTAAAATGAGCCAAAACTTTTTACCAAGTCATTGAAATGCACAAGCCATACATATTATGATATGATGATTGACAACATGATTAAATTCAAACTCGTAAATGCATACCTTGGATCCTTCACTATCATCAATTTTCACTGCTTCTATCTGAAGCCGTAGTTCTCCCGAACTCACTTTTTCGAGTGGCACCCATACATCCCTTATTGATCCTTCTATGAGTCCTTCCAAGTTTACTCGTGCACCACCAATGTTGTCATCTCCGAAGGTTTCTTCACTATAGCATTTTATCTTAAGATATTCACCATCTCCTATCTCATCAAATTCAAACTTTTGGTTCCAGACAGGATTTGAAGTATTTTGATTACTTTTAGTTCTTTGGAGAGCCTGAAAAGAAGAATAACATTATCATTAAGAATTTTAACTGTAATTTGTCCAACTAACGGCATTATTAATATCCCAATTTGTATAGAGTTACCCATCCTGTTTATACACTACTTGATTTTGAAATGTAAATATGCCACAAATGGGGAGATACCATAAGTTTTCAATAAGGCTCTGAATATTGAGGAATAAGATTGCTATACCTTCCCGTATTGAAGTTTAACGTAAGGATCACACTTTCCAGATTTATCTTTAACTATAAGGTCTTTCCCTTCAACAATAGTCACATAAATTTTCCTACCAGTTCTTGTTGGAAAATTTGATGACCCATAGAGTGATGATGCTCGAGAGTTGAGATGGAAATTGTTCAAGCTATGAGAACCATCTGAAAACTGCCATTCTTTCAATACAAGTTTCATTGCCAACTGCAAAATTAATTTTAGCAAATAAGGAAATTCAGTTAAAGAGGCAGTATTAAAAATAAATACTAGCTTAATATTTCAATTAATCCTAAGATTTTATTTTTTTATTTTTATTTTTTTTTTTTTTGGGGGGGGGGGGGGTTCTTTTTCAGTAGGTAATCTTTAGTGACAATTTATAACTGCCCAATATGAAGTAACAGAATTGTGAATAGAGCTGATGAAAATTTTCCATTGCTGATTTCTAGCAAAAAAAGTTGAAATTCCATCTGAGATCATATCCTAAGGTAAGAGCAGAATATACCTCCCCTGATTGAACTCCCTCAAATGGAACAATCATTTCAACTTCTTTCCCACAAAATTCAGCGTGTTTGGCTATCACACTGGATTCTGCTCCAACTGCCCAAAACATTGTAGAGTCATCTGCAACATATTTCATCTGTGATCACCGGACATACACGTATGTATCAGATGCCAATGAAGTTTCAGAATCAAAAAGGGAAAGAGATTTTAAGTCGGTTGGGGGGCTTTGTAATCTCATGCATTTTTGGTTATTGACATGCTCATTTTTTTTAATTTCTTTTTCGTGCATATAAATCCTAAATGTGGTACTTAGAAGTTTATTGCCCGATAAGGACCTAAGAAAAGAATATTACACAGCAAAAGGTTATCAACCCTTTCAAGGTCTAAGTGGAGTGAATTTATGGCAATCCAGTATGGCGCAACATCTAGAATAATCCACTAATATTTAACCACATTATGAATATAAGGGTGAAAAAGACTAGTTTCCCTCAAGTTACATTAGTATTTGCATGAACATTTGAAAACCAACATCCAAGGCATAAGTTGGTGATTTAAAGTTAGTATCGTTAGTCAAAATACCTTGACTTCACAGCTTGTTAGATAGTCATACTTCACACTGCCTGGAGTACATTCATAAAGGTTGAATCTAAGAGTCCCTGTATCTTCGTGTAGAACCATATTAAATGTTGAATCCCATTTAGGACAGGTTCCCGCTCTCATGTCTGTCCTCCTCGTTAATTGTCCGAGCTCAACCTCTACAAATGTCTGCATATCATTATTATCAAGGCGCTCCTCCATATAACCATCTTTTATAGAGTACTGTTGTCTTCTGGGAGGGCTTCCCTTTACAGTAGCCCTAGAAAGTTTGCTTGCTGAAATGACAGTCACATAGACTATGCCTCCAACAGCCTTTTTCTTTAGCTCAACTGCTGGTAGAGAGAAACAGCGATGACGAGGTTCAACCATTGTCTTAACTAAGCTGTCAGTTATAACTTTAACCTGAGAAGAAAACAAGAGATATTGCAATTCAATATAGAGAATTTGGTCCATGTAAGAAAGATAATAAGGAGAAGCATCTAAATCAACCAATTGGTAATTGAAGGAGTAGCCAAGAGGCTTATATATCAAGTCCCAAGGCTCCAATGTGGAACATTTATAGTCTCAACATGCAGCCACATGTGTGGCCTGACTTGAACGAATATGTGGACAATTCCTAGAGGATGATGAGCACAAATGTCATTGAGCATTGCATGTGATTTAAAATATCTACCTTATACAGTTATACCATGCTGAACCATCTAACTCAACCAATTTATAATGGGTGGAGTAGGCTACGTATTTTACATATCAAGTCTCCAGGCTCCGATACGGGACACATTTACATAATCAACAGATGTAATATTGGAAAATAAATAGCTAAAATTATGAGGCTTTTTTTGGTAATTAAAATGAAAATGACAACAGAGTAGAGTAGCACTGTGATCAGTTATCTAAGATTCTTTTTAGCCAAATATCACCAATGCTCCTAGAATAAGTAGTAAGACTTTTCAGAAATAAATACTGTAAATAAGCCAATAAGTTTTGCTTACAATTACTAATGAAATGCTTATCTGAATAAAATCTTGTAGTGTGTATACTGAACCTATTGATAAATTGCTGCAGGAATACAAGGCAATGTATTTGGGGGGAAAAATTAAGAATAAGAATGTTATGATCCGTAATGAGGAACCAAATCAAACCAGCTAAAATACATACCAGCCATGACGAAACACCTGGCAATTCTGTTGCAGGTAGCGATTGGCTTCCACCACTTCCAAATGCAACGCCTATTCTAACCTCTGGAGTTGATATAAAAGAGTATAATATTGCTCTTCCATAAAGAACTGGCATCAAGAGAAGCTGAATATTTGAATTGAAGACTCATCAGAATGAAAAATTACTGTTATGAAATATAAAAGCCTAAGGAAATAAGATGAGTATAGCTTGTAGAATACATGCAAGTAGGGGCTCAACATTTACACACAAAAAAAGGATGTAACTGAACTAATAAAATGAACATAAATTCATCAAAAGGGTATGCTCTACAAAATGCAACATCTACTTTCACCTATGTTACTCGGACTCGTGTGCGGGTGTCAGGTGTCGGGTGCGGGTACGAATCTAGGTGTCGGACACGTGAAGTCAAAAAATAGAGGATATGCGGATATGGATCCGAATTTGGACACCGGTGCGGGGATACGACATGTTATGATTTTTTAACAATAATGTTTCTAATTATATCACCAAGTTTTTTGCTCTAGGGATTGAAGTGCAAAAATATAAAGAAACAGGGGCAGAAATGGAAAAAAAAACTACAGGGACTGATATGTAATTTTTCAGGGGCTATTTTGAACTTTCAAAAAACCTGGGGGACTAAATTAAAAAACTTTAAAAATATGGGGTACCTAATTGTAATTTTCCAAGGGATATTTTATACTATCTCACAACAGGTGGGGTAGGGGTGGTGGTGTGGTAGCCAAAATGGCCGGGTTTTGACGATTTGAATTTGTGAGGCTGAAATTTGGGCCATCCCGCGGGCTTCTTCCTTTATTTTTATTTTTATTTTTTACAAAATCTTGTTACACCAAAAATAGTAATAATAATAAATATTAAAAAAAATAAAATAATTTATAATAAACAATAATTCTAATTACCTACATTAACTATATATCTCAATCAATTAAAATTTTAATAGTATTATAAATTACTTTCAAAGTATATAATCAAATTTGATTTTTAAAATTATACTTTAAAATTAATATAATTTATTTAACTTTTAAAAATAATTAAATACTGTAATTAATACTAATATATAGATAATTTAAAATTTTTATAATTATACTCCCTCTGTCCCAAATTATCTGCTGTTTTAGCAAAAAAAAATTCTCACAATATCTGTTTTTTCAAGATTTCAATGCATTTTTTCACTTTATTTTCCAAGTTTGCCCCTTTACCCTAATAGTTGATAGTCATTACTCTCATCCTCTCTCCACACATATATATGCACTCATACTTTCTCTCTCCGCAGACTATTTATCTATTTAATGCACTCATACTTTCTCTCTCTTCCTCTCTCCACACATATATATGCACTCATACTTTCTCTCTCTGCAGACTTTTTGTCTATTTAATGCACTCATATCTCTTCCTCTCTACAGACTATTTCATGCACTCTTTTTTAAACACCTTTTTCATATTTCCACCAATAAGAGTATTTTAGTATTTTTATCACATATTGGTATCTGTGTGAAACTCTAGAACAGCAGATAATTTGGGACGGAGGGAGTATTATCTAACTTAAACTAATAATTATTAGTTTTATACTTTGAAATTGAAGAACTATTTCGAAAGTTCATGCAATTGTAATTGTTTGTGAGCGTGAGTAAAGATATATAGAGGATATATTGAGGGAATTAACATTTTCACCAATAAAATTAAAAGCGATATCAATAGTTGTTGTAGTCCAGTTGGTTTGAACTCTTATTTATTTACTTACAAGTCTTATGTTCAAGCCTTACAACCCACAAATAGCAACATTTTATTTTAAAAGAAAAAATAAGGCACGGGTCACGGGCCGGGCCGGACCAAAAACGGGCCGGACCAAAATGGCCCGCATTTTCCTGTGCTAAAAAACTGCATCCCCCGGCCCGGGCCGCGGGCTTGGGCCATGTTTGCCTCTTCTGCTTCCTCTTCTTCCTCTTCGACAGACGGCTCTTCTTCCTCCTCTCGCGTCTCTTCTTCTTCTTCCCAAACAACCGTATCCGGATTTACGTGGCGAATCTCAGCACGAATCCCTTTTCCCGCATTCGGTCGTAGGTCGACACGGGTACTCCACCAAAAATGGCGAGTCCGAATAACACAAACTTTCACAAAGAGAACCACTAAATGCAGCCTGCAGCCATTATTTACTCCTTAATTCTATTTAACTCGACATAAGTATTTTCATTCAAGAAACAAAAGGATACATAAAGTAAACCAATTGTACTTACATCCCCCTTTATGTGGATGCTGTTTACGACTATCCGGGCAGTCCCCATTAAAGGCTTTGCCAACTTAGCAAGCAACATAATACTCATGTCAGTAGTGTCCCAGTCAAAACCCAGACGCATGATACTCTGTCAATAGTCAATGTATTAAGTATTAGCATTCTGTCCTATATTATTCAGCATAAACAGGAAACTATAGCTTATAGACGATATGTATATGTGATTAATGAAAATAACCAACTCTTGCAGAGATGCAATGAACCACTAACCAGATTGTTTCATTTTCTGTGCTGTTTGAGTATTTTAAAATAAGCAGATATCAAGCCAGTAAATTTTACTAGCATCTCTGTAACAGTTTTTTTGTATTACCAACGAAAAGTTTAGAGGCACTCTTTTGCATGTTTTAAGAAATTTTAAGAACACCAGTATATGGGTAGTCAAGACCACAATAATATTGGTCTCTCTAACTTATCATTGATTTGTTTCTCACTTTTCCTTGGTATATATGATCAAAGAATGCCCTTTTCTATAGATGGGTGAAAAGTCATTTAAATTTCTGTACACAAGCATAAATCCATAAGCAATGTTGGCGAGATACACCAAATCAGCATTTTATATACTATTAAAGGCCCATAGATGTTAAGACGAATGCTAACATGGTGTGAAATCTGATAAAAATGTGCCAAATATGGATAAGAACACATCATGATGTGAAAACTGAGCTAAATATCACAAAACTAGCATCAGTGGCTAAAGTTTTAGAAAGAAGATGAAGTATAACGGTAAAAAAAGAATAATAACTAATAACATCCTCTGGCCCAACAACTTGGTTCAATGAGAAAACAAACTCATTTTTACTCTGTCCCAAAAACAAAAAACAAAAACAAAAACAAAAACAATCATATAGTTCAGAGTTAACAAGATTCAAACCTGATCACCTGAAGTTGTCCAGCGAGTCCCATGAAGCCCCAAGATGGGAGGGCATGAACCAAGTGAAAATGATTGCAATTCAATTCTTTCCTAGAAGAACAAAATTTTAACACCATAAAATTTTGGGGAGTATAATGTTCCATTATATAAACAAAAGGAAAAAAGACAACTTACAATAAGCCTGGATTTTCGGTGCTTTAAGCGTTTCTGCAGTTAAAAAACAAAAGGAAAAAAAGAGTAGCTAATTATGAATGCTAATGAAATTTAGTTTCCATTTCCAGGAAAAATTATATGATTAAAACAATAATAAAGAAGATAATTACAAATAAAAATGCATAAGTTCTTCAGCACATGATCAACTTATACTCAGATTTCAAAAAACATATACACACAATCAGGATCAACTACTTATGAAATAAAACCCTCTACTCCTAAAAATATCGTTTATTGTAGGAATTTTATTCAAAAGAAACCATTAATGAATTTTTTTTAATAAAAATTCGACATCAGGTGTAACTGTGTAGTTTGATGCAAGTTAAAAGGAAATAGAAGGTTAGACGCTAATTTATGCAATTTAGGGCACCGTCTAATGGACTCTATCTTTGACATGCTTGACTGACTGACATCAGATGAGCATTGTAATAATCCCTCTAATGCATACTTGACTGACTGACATCTTCTGAAATTCCAGTTCATTCAAAATGCAATGTTACTATTGGTGATAAGGTTTAGACTATAGAGCACTCTGCTCCTCTTATTGGCAAGTCACAATGGAGTTCCTCTATCTTGAGAAAATATAATGTGAAGATGGATCTGCAAAACAATCAACTTACGACAACATAAAAAGTAAGCAGACCGTTGGTTTTAATATGATCACAATCTAATTGGATTGTATGTATTCGATAATAATTCAAATTCAAAAATGTGAAAAAGATTTGATGATATGATATAACTATGTAAGTGTTTAATAACCATAAAGGAAAGATATATGTGTATTTAAACTTTACAAAATATATATCCAACTGATCCTAGTACTAAAAAATAAAATAGAAACTAACTTTATATTTAAAATATAAAAGTGTAATTTATAGTAAGTTAATTTTATTTTACATCTATAGTCATATGTATCATGAAAGAGATTGTATTTAAATTATATTTTCTATGAAGACAAAGCTGTGCATAGTAGACATACATTTAGGAAATCAATTTGTTTTATATTCCAGTTACATTTAAATTATATTTTCCTCTCATTTAAGAAATGTATATTTATATTTGTTCTAATCATCCAAATTATATTGGTATGCAATAGAATGTTAAAATAAAATAAATCTCAAAAATTGCATCATATTTACAAAATTTTATTAATTTATATTTTTAATATTTAATATTTAACATTAAAAGAAAAAAAAAAGAGGGGAGGACCAGACCGGCCTAGGCCTGGCCTGGCCTGGAGGTCTAACCAGGCCAAGGCCTGGCTTGGCAAGCTCAAGTCAACGGCCTAGCCTGATCAAAGCCCAAGGTCAGGTCGGCCTGTTGTGCATGTCTAGATTTGAGCAATAACTAATTACCCATAGTTTTTTGCAAACATAAAAATTTAAGAAGTTGATCAAGTGAAAGTGCTAACAATTCCAAGCATGAAATATACACAACCACAAACACTTTTGAAGATAATTTTAAGGCACCTTTAACTATAGCTATGTCCCTTTTGATGCTATCTCTAACACAAACACAAATGTATGGGAACAGAGAGATACATATAAATATACCTTATAGATAGAAAGAGGATAGTAAAAGTAGAATGATATGGAACTGTGAGATAAAGAGAGCGGGCAGGATTTTCACCTCAACAATAGACGAAAACCTAATAGAAAGCTTTGGGCTGATATAGTTTGGCCAAACTTCTATCAATAGCTTGTTCAGCCATTCACAGTGCTCCAACGGAGTCACTGGCTGTATAAATATGCAAAAAGATGAAAATTTAATTAATAGAATTCAATTAGAAATATAGAATGAAAAAGAGGAAATGAAAGATGAATATACCGATGTTTGTAGGACGATTTGATTCCACTTCTTATTCAAGTCTTCCACAACATTTCGCTGTTGATAATTCCCATACTGCAAGAAAGGTTGACAATTATGCTATGTAAATTTCTAATATAACTAGTACAAACTATACATTTAAAAGTTTCAGTTCCCATAATTAGGCAGAAGAAAGAAGAAGGGAAAAAGTACATTAATGTTGTGTATATAAACACGTCTCGAGCTGAAACGCCCGAAATTAAAGATAAAAAATGAGATGAGCAACACAGAAATAAGAACCACAGTCAACGAACCGTAGGCAACCCTTCTTAGTTGGTGGCTGTTCTTAAACTTTTGCAATGTAATGATTGTGAGAAAGAGGAGATGAAGTTAGTGCAACAAGTATAGCTGCATCAATTGCCAATATGAGAAAGATCAATGCCTTTTCCAACATACAATCCCAAATATCAACCCTCCAGGTAAACTTAGAAAATTTTGACATCAGAAAACAACCTCGATCTCCAACTCTGGTGGAATTCTTTGCATTAGGAGGCCTCTGTTTCTCATTATCTGTTTACATGTCTCTCTAAGTATGCTCTCATACATGCTTAAGAAAATACATCTACAAAACTGAACATGTGCTCCTATTGCTCCACCAAGAGGGGCCACGGAGGGGGGGCGGGGGGGTGAATTCTATCAACAGTTTAAGAGCATGTATCTCACACATATTTTCATTGGATTCCACTTTCCACATTGAGGTGACATTAAAACGAAGTATAGTCAGCAACCACATACCAATCTCATAATCATGCATTGTGGTTGTTGAAGTTGTTCACTATGTTTTTGGCTCACATATCAATTTCATAATCCCTATGTTTTATAAAGTTAGTCAACCCTGATTTTCAACATTTGGTTTTGAATCCATATGATTTCAAACCTTAGTTGATCCAAATTTCAAAAAACAAAATTGTTTCTGATGAAACTCAGACTAGCATCAACTTTGATACATGAAAGCTAATATGTTGCTGTTGTGGGGTTCTTAACCAAAATTTATTTTTAACAACACCCTTTCCTAATATGGAAAGCATCCATTTTCAATCTCACACTAAGTCACAAACATGGAGAAATAATTATCTCAATTTATACTTCCAGCTCCCATGTTTAAAAAAAGGAATTGTTTCTGGATTTGTAGCGAGTCTGTCAAGGTTCTTGATGATGTTCATTTTGAACAACTTCCCACAACATAATTTAACCTCCAAACTTAGATATTTGGTGAATTGGTCAAAGAAGTCAAATAGTAGGACTAAAATGTAAAACATAACTTCTTCCATTTTTCGTAACAAACTTTACATCTTGAAATACTAATATCCCAAATTACAAACTATCTTGATATCCTGTAAACCCAATTAGACCTTGCAAAAAATGGTTCTAGTTTAGTTATGAGCTGCAAAATATGATTTTAGTTCTATTATTAACTAAAACAATATTACCTGTTTTAAATATGGGTTATGTGAGTTAGAACCAAAAAGTTATTGGTTCAATATAGGTCAACTCATTTTTTAGGGGTGGGGGAAGGTCATGGGGGGTAAACGTTGAAGGCTGTTTTTTAGGAGCGGTGCTTGCAGGTTGCAAGTTTTGTAACTCAAGTAGCAAGCTGGCTTTGAACTTGTGATTGCATTAGACATACTAATAAGTTTGTTCAAATTGTTCAAAATAACAGAGAAATCTCAACTATACTAAGGGGCTTAATTATTCTGTTTTGATTGTACACGTAAAAAATCTAAGACAAATAATTATTTGGGTTGGTTAAACTTTAACCAACCCAAATAATATTAAGTTATTAACCAACCCATGGTTCTAGTTAAGATAATTTGGTTTGACCCACCAGTTTGTAAACCAAATTGTCGGGTCTAAACCCAATAACCAATCAAAATGCACACATTGTCAAAGAAGCAATATTCTTCATTTTCATAAATGTTTCCAAGCAAAACATTACATCAAAACAAACCAAAAAAAAGGAGCAAAAAAATCATATAAACGCTATATCATAACCAAGTTGGTAAAGAATCTTAAATCATGTAAACCCAATAACCAAGAATCTTAATATCCTGTAAACCAAATAATGAAACACAATGCGCCTAATAAGTATGATCTACATCTCAAGCCGGCAGTAATCTTGACTTTCATACAAAACATTACATCAAAGTAAACTAAATAAAAAACAAAAAAAAGGCAAATAATTTACAATAAACTCCAAATTCTGCAAATCAAAGGGTCACAAGTAATTGAAAAGGGTGGAAATCACAAGAAGTAACCTGAATAGTAGCCCAAACAGCCACTGCAAGAGGAACCCAATTGGAGAGAGAAAAGACCCATTTCTCAATTGACCAAAAAACTAAAACCAAAGGAATTGCAAAGGGGAGAAAAGGCTTTTCCACCAATAACTGGTTAAAGAACTCTATAACATCATTCAAATCATAACTCCTCTTTCTCCTCACCATTTTTAACAAATACTTCAACAACAAAAAACCAATTCAATAACGAATTTCCCTTCTCAGCAGCAGCTTGAACTTGAAAAAAGAAAGATTTTTCCAGCTTAAGAGATCAAAAACAGAAATACCCAGATAATAATTTTGTCTGGAATGGAAGTATTAATGATTGTATACTTGGAAATGGAAAAGAATGATCAGTTATTTTAACGAAACAAAAAAATAAGAATATAAAAAGAGCCGAGGGAATTTATAGAGACTGTGAACTCTTCTTTTTGTAAGAGAAATACAAGAATCTTACAAGTCAGCAGAAAAACTCCTCCTTTCTAAATTAGTTTTTTAGAATTATCTATCTATATATGTAGTCGGTCAGAATAAAATAATTTCCAGAAAAAAGTTACTCAGTACTTTAACGTAGGTCCCGTAATTTCGAGGAAGGACTGATTTTTCAACTAACTATAAAGGTGGGTTTTGATTCGGGAAATAGAAATTTGATATAATATAATAGGGTTGTACTCTAATAATAATAGGTTATGATGATATATTTATTTGGTTTGTATATTGTAATTATAATGTTATTATATTATTTTTAAAATTGAGTTTGATATGATTGTATGTAATAAATAAAGTAACTTACAAAGTTAAAATATCAAATCAATTGTAATTATTATTATTTTATTTTTTATAACATATTTCATAATATAATGTAATGAGCTAATACATCAAATGGAATATGTAATGAAAAAAATTTAAATTAATGTAATAGAATTATCTCCGTAATAGGCTAAATACATATAATAGGTGAACCAAATAAAAATATATTAAATTAATCTAATAGTCTATTATATTATGGAAATATTACATAAATTTGAAGTCAAACCAAACGTAACCAAAGAGTTGACTTAGTTTAATTTTTTTTTAGAATCATATTTATACTATTTTTTATAAATATAAATAGAAAAACTATTATCATAAGAAATCATATCAAATTTAATGTTGATTTTAATTTTATGAGTTTAAAATATAAATAAACATACTTAATTACTAGTTTTAAAATTATTCTATTCGATTAGAAAAGTTAAATTAAATTCTTTTTAGGAAGAAAGTAGTATTCTAATTTGAAGCCATAGAGGATTGGGGTACGCCGTACGGTGAGGATGTCTTAGGCAAAGGTCAAATGGTCAATTTAAGCCTCCTTTGGTTTAACGGTACAACTTTGAGTCCAAATTTTCAAAGCTGCAAATGACAAAATTACAGTAAAACCCTTATTTACGATTTTGGACGAAAATTAATTTGATAATATTATTAAAAATTGTCAATTAATACCTCTATTTATTTGAAGTTATAAATAAGAATAACCTCTAAATTGTAATATATTATATACTTTACTTTCGCCGAAAAAATTAACACGTATAAAAAATAATTTGATATATGAATTGAATATGAATGCTTACGTATTTTGTATTTCATATGGATATATATTTAAAATCAGTATAAGCATAAAATTTTGGAATTCGGAAAGAGTGAGGAGCATCAGTGAGGGTTTAATCAAATATTTTCATAGCAATCTACAAAGATTGAAAACGATCAGTGCTGATTTACACTTCTGATCGCGAAATGGACTCAAGCAAATGGTGTTTGAGACCTCTCGGCCAGGACATGCCACAATATTGTTTACTGTGAATTGATGGAATCTTGGAATTCTTTATTGATGGTGAACAAGGGCGGAGCCAGGAATTTATTTTTTATCGGGCTACCAATTACCAACATTAGATGGATGAAAAATGTCCTTTACTAGTTGATGTACTTTCTCTTACTTTAAAGAAGAAAAAAAATAAAGTTTTTTCTCTCTTGCTCCTTGACTTTTCATTATGACTTGTTCAAATTGAAAATTCCCAAAACTTAAAAATTCAGAAATTACCTTCAAAGTTCAAATTGAAATTCTCTGAAGTTAAACACTAAATTGGTAGAATCAATTGGCATGAATACGTGCAATAGAATCAATCAATTATACTCATCTTCAATCCTATAAAATAATCTAGCCTAACATGCTTGAAATTGGAACACAAAACATAATTAAATAATGCATACATAAATAAGTAAAATATTTATTTCAATGTACCAATTAATTGAATAAGAAAATAAAATAAATTCTGAATTTCAAAACTCAAGAGTGTTCTGTTCTAAATAAGAAACAATGATATCCTTAACATTCAAAAATAAAGAACAAATTGAATAAAAGAATGATGCTCATCAATTGCAAAAAGAAATAAAATATCCATAAACTAGTATACAACTAATATTTATTATTAAAACAATACATACTGACCTCATACAGAAATTTCACAGAGTCCCTCTCAACTTAGCCGCCAAAGTCACAGAGCAAAGAAAAAGCCACAACTATCTTCTATTATAGAACTGATTTTGAATTTCTCGCTCACCCTAATAAATCATCTGGGCCGTCCAAAGTTTGGAATAAATCTCACCATCCATATAGTGCCGAAGTCACGGGACATAACTAGTTAATCAACAAAACAGAAAAAAAAAACCAATTTAGATAAACCCTCTTATCAACTAATACTATAAAAAAATTAAAAAAAAATTAAAAAATAGCCCAGAAATGCCAAACCCAATTTGAATATGGGAAATTGGGAATTACAAGAAAATGGAGATGAAATGAACCACCAAAAAACCCACCTACAAATACATAACATTTCCAAATTATAAGCCCCAAGGCTATCTTTTTAACTAGATAGATAGCTTCCAAAAGTATCTGCCTTTACTTGCTATCTTCATTTGATATCTTCTCCCTGACTTCTTTCTTTGATGCAGCTCTCTTTTTCTTCATTCATTTAGGAATTAGGGCATCCTATAAACGCTTTTACATGTACTCTGTCAACAAACTAAACAATATGTATTTAGTATTCAATGTTGGGTTGAACCGTTGGACTATTGAAAGTATATAACTTATAAGTACTAATACTATAACTAAAAAAACTTCACCCGGGCCGGAGCCCACCCCAGCCCAAGGGTGGCTCCGCCCCTGATGGTGAAGAATGATGCTTCTGTGTTATGATGTTGTAGGTGCATAGTAACTTCAATATTACAACAAATGTTCATGGTGTCAAAATCAAAGTCCCACAAAAATTGCATACATCTTCACCAAATTCAAGAGGGTGGCTAGCAACTGGAGCTCCCCAGACCATAACCTCATTCAAAGGTATTCTATTGATTGTGAAAGGTGGGAAGAAGTTTGTTAGTCATATCAACTTAGGCAAAGCAATGAAAGCTTCTAAGAAAACCAATGTGGATGTTCCATCGTAAGCTTCTTTAATTTTAATTCCTCCAACTATAATTGAGATAAAACACAAGAAGTCCATGCTTAATTTATGTTGGATTCAAACAGTTTTAATAGCAGTGCAACAGTCCAACAGCAGCATCAAAAGCAGTGTAGCAGCAGTGTATTAACAAGAAGACTTAGTTGTAGATGACAGGAGCCGAGGCGTAGCGAATGCTACTGTCCTAAAAAGCGCTCTCCAGGATTCAAGAACAGAGTTTATATATATACGTTATGCAGTGGACTAACTGCATAGAACAAGACTGGTATTTATATGGAGAAGGAGAAGAAGAAGATGAACGTTGGGGAAATCATTTTGGGAAAAAACAGCTAGGGCAATCTCTGGGGGGTGCAGAACTAAGCTTGGCCTCGCCCAATTCCTTAGTCGTCCTCATGTGCGTGAGCCCATCCTTTTTCCACAACCAAGTTACAAGCCCAAAGCCAACATTTTCTAATATACACAAAAAATGTTTTCAAAATAGACGATATAGAACTATGGAAAAAACTATAAATTTTGGAGCATAATCAACAATCTATACATGATTTTCAGTCCACATTCCTCCGATATTAATATATTCCACACAATGCATTTGTCCTTCTTCTCATCTTTGCATACATATCGAAAATATTGTGTATTTATATCACCAACCTTGAGCCAACTCTCTCTTAATTTTTGCTTCCACTCCTTCAGCCAATTACACTATTATGTCTTGACCATCCCCCCATAAAAAACTATGACTTCATCCCTTATTCACAACAAAACTTGCATGTAATTTTGTCGCAAGACACAACATTATTTTTATAGTATTTCTTCTGTTTTTTAAAAGTAGTTTCTGTTATAAAATTATAACATATATATTTATGGATGTCTAGATTTATATTTAATTGTAATGCTCTTTGGTATTTTAGAACTCCCAAGTTCATTAAGTAACTCCCATGTTCATTAAGTTTTAAACTCATGACTTTTGAGTTTTGAAACTTCCAAGTCCATATATCTATAAATAAGAGCATGAGCATTGTAATAGATGATGATGGATATATGAAAATATTATGAGACATGCCTCTTTTCTCTAATCATTTTGTTCTTAATTTTTAGTAATCTTTTATAACACGTTATCAGCACGAATCGTTTTTCACATTCGTCTTGAAGATAATCATATTTGATTTGAAGGAGAATGTATGTTTATCAATTATATATATATATATATATGGATACGCAAAAATTTTTTAATATAACATACTGCATGTTATTAATTCCATTCATAATCTATTATTAGAGTTTGTTGTTCTTGGTTCTAGCATGCTAATGACTCTCATACTCATGTAAGTCATCATCACACCACCCTCAAATTGTTTTGTTGTTATACGGTGTAATATCTAACCTCAATTATTGTGCAGTGTTTATTTTTATAAAAGTGTATTGTAATTTTGCATTCCTTTTAATTTAAATAAATCAAAAGGGATCCGATAGAATACATGATGTTTTAGTTCTTTTTAGTTCTCGTACTAAAATAATCTTTTGATATATTTCTAATGATTTTTGATATATTTCCTTTTGGCATGCATGATAGCATATTTGATATATTTCTAATGACCTTTTGATAAATTTTTGTATGAAGTTACAATGACAAATATGCTTAGTAGTATTGATTTGTTATCTTTAGTGGAAAAATTTAGTTTCGTGTTTTACTGCATTTCTATAAATTGTTTCATTACAATAAAATCTGAACATATATAATTATTTAATTTGATGGGGAATATGTTTAGTTATTTAATATTTAAATCTTATAAATTTGAATTTGTTGCCCTTGATTTATATCGAGCAAGAGTTATTTGTAATGGAATCTTGATGCTGAGATTCATATAAAGGCAAAGAACATTGGAGATACAATTATAGTTGACAATCATGCATCCCTGTAGGATCATGCAAAATTAATGATTTTTATTCGCTATCATCTCCATGAAAAATTAAAAATTGAGTACATAACAGTAAAAGACTCACTTGTCTTATGAAATGATTTAAAGGAGAAATTTTAAAAGCTCATTATAATTGGTTGCACCTGAAGTTGCAAGATTTTAAAAGTGTTGAGTGAAAAACAACCGATGAAGACATGTTAGAGAAAATATTTATTATATTTCATGCCTCGAATATGCTCCTCGCAGTTGACAATATCGAGAGCGCAAGTTTACAAAATATTTCTGAGCGATAAAGGAAACTATGTTTCCAGAAGTGAAATTATGTCTTCTAGTAGCTGTACAAAATAATGAGTTTTGCTGAAAAACCAACAATCTCGCTCGACCGATTCTATTACATTCCCTGAAGTGAATGGAACTTCATTTGATAATCATAGAGGAAATTATGATTGTGATAGTGGGCGATGAAAGGAACAATCAATATAGAAAATGAATGTACTTGTCGTACTCCTAAATATTTGGTATATAAATTTGTACCAAGACTCCATAAAAAAAAGCGAAATGGAATTGAAATAAATTTTATTGTTCATAATGATCACGAAGATCCCATGAATTATTTTGACTTTTCAAATGGAGTGGATATAACTAATTTTGATATCTATGGTTTCTTTGATGATATGTTGATAGAGATGTTCATACCAATTAATTATTTTATTTCATTATATTATGACATTAAAATAAGTATTTTTTGTTTTATTTATATTTCAAGTAATAAAGTTAAATTTATGTTTTGCATGTATGAAGTTTTATGGGCGAAGCTCATCAAACTTAATTAAAACTCTAGAAGAAGCGATTATTCATCAAACATAATTGAAAGCTCTAGAAGAGTGATTATTCATCAAATTTAATTAAAGTCTTTGGAAGAAGCGATTATAATATTGTCAAAAGGCACAAAACTTTGTATTGATGAATCTTAATATTCTTACGAGGCAAGCGAAATTTGCTCGATTTTTAAGGATATACGTTATAATGGTTATCATATTGAAACCAATATTGAAGATAGTAAAGTAATTTCTTTATATTACTTCAATACTATCAGACTGAAGCTCATATTAGAAAAAGCGTATATTTTTCTTCTAGGATATATTATACTAAAATGAGAATAGTTGAAACAAATGTTGTAATACACCGAAGTGTATAATACACGAAGTGTTCGGATCAAAAGGTTTTTATGATTTGGCATGATCATATTGATCATCCAGGATCAATAATGTTGCGTTGAATTATTGAAAACTCCCATTAATGAAACAATCTTCCCACCATTAGGGGGAGAAAAGTTGTTGCCTGAAGCACGACATTAGATCGTTGCCTGAAGCACGACGGGAGATTAATTGGAATGTTTCGTTGCACTAAAGTCTGACGACGTGAGATCGTTGCCTGAAGCACGACGGGAGATTAATTGGAATGTTTCAACGTTATTTAATCCTGATTCTCATACAAATCAATATAAACTAGAAGTTCAAAGGATTATTCATTTGCAATGAATTGCAAATCAATTACCAGAATTATTCACCGATAATAAGAAAAGTGTGATATCTCACATTTTAGCTGCTAATACTCTAGAAGAGATTGAAGTCCTTGTAGGACAATCGAGTTAATCTGATGAGAAATTGAATCAAAATCACACTTGAAACATGGAAGAATGATCGGTGTTAAAGATAAAATTTCCCAGAAGAAGAAAGTACAAGAAAAACAAGTTGCAGCCTATAAAGAGGCTATACCCATAAAATAGGCTACAAAAGTTATTGATTTATCCAAAACTTATGAACAAAAATATCTTGTAAATAAAACTCCTGAAGAGTTATCTCCTGAAGAGGATGAGTTATCCTTGAAGAGGATCGGTGCACGAAAATAACGAGATCTCGATACATTATGTATATCTGAGAGGCGAATATATTAGATAGAAATAAAATTGTTGTAAACAACATATTTTTATATAAAGTTGTTCTTGATATTACGAAGTAATGATCATGAATATGAACCACAAATTGTTGATGAATGTAGAAATATTTGGCGATGTGAAAAAGGCGATTCAAGTAGAACTCGATTCACAAAGTAAGCGTGAAATTTTTGGACATGAGATAGAACACTGAAGGTGTAATGCACATTAGATACAAATGGGTATTTATACGAAATAAGAAAAATGAAATTATATGGTACAAAAGCGCGACTTGTAGCACAAGGTTTCTCATGAGACACGGTATTAATTATGGAGAAACATATGTTCTGTAATGGGACGAATTATATTCAAATTTTTAATTAGCTTGGTAGTAAAAAAGAAAATTTGGATATCACGATTAATGAATGTTGTTACAACATATACGTATGAATCATTAGATAATGATCATATATACATGAAAATCCACGAAGGATATAAAATGCAAGCATATAATTCTAAATCTCAAGTATGTATTCTATTAAGTTACAAAGATCTTTATATAAGTTAAAGCAATCCAGATGCATATTGTGGTATAATCGCCTAAGTGAATATCTTTTGAATGAAGGATTTGAGAATAATCTAATTTGTGCATGCATTTTTATCAAAAGATCATAATATGAATTTGCTATTATTACTGTATTTATTGATGAAAGATCTTGATCCAAAAGAGTTGACAAAAACAACAAATTTGAGATGAAAGACATTGGTAAGACAAATTTTTGTCTTGGCCTACAAATTGAGCTATGGAATTCTTGTTCATCAATCAACATACACAGAAAAAGTCCCGAAGTAACTTTACATGGATAATGTTAATCCTTTAAGTACTCCAATGATAGATTGGTCACTTGATATCAAGAAAGATCCGTTTTGATCACAAGAAAATAATGACAAAATTCTTGGTCCTGAAGTACCATATCCTTGTAGAATTGGTGCTTTGATATATATTACAAATTTTTCATGACTTGATATAGCATTTGCAGTTAACTTACAAGCAATATGGATCAAAACCACAGTTAGTTGGATCTGCTAATGCAGAGATTATCACAATTTATGAAGTAAGTTGTGAATGTATTTGGTTGAGATCAGTAATTCAACATATTTGTGTGAACTGTGGATTATCATTAATCATAAATAGTCCAACGATATTATATGAAGATAATGTCGCTTGTATCACTCAAATTAGAGGATGCTATATCATGGGTGATAGAACCAAGCATATTGCACCAAAATTATTTTGAGCCCCAGAAGAATGGCGATATTGATATCAAGCATATATGATCATGTGATAATTTGGTTGATAGATTCATTAAGTCATTACCAACTATGATTTTGAAGAAGATTGTGCACAATATTGGCATATTTTGACTTAATGATATTTTTACCATGAATAATGGAAATTCTATGTACTTATGAAGGGGAGTAAAAAGGATATGTCTCTTGATTGTACTTTTTTTCCTTCGCTAAGGTTTTTTTCCCTTTGGGTTTTCCTTTGCAAGGTTTTAATGAGGCAATCTCAAGGCACTTAGAAGTTATACAAGAATATTGTACTCTTTTCCTTAGCCAAATTTTTTCCCCTTTGGGTTTTTATTTGGTAAAGTTTTTAACGAGGCATATTCTTAGAAAATTACTATAAAAGGACTCCATCCATTCTGTATGAAGACAATACTGCATGTATAGCTCAATTAAAGGGAGGATACATCAAAGGAGATAGAAGAAAACATATCTCACCAAAATTCTTTTTCACACATGACCTTGATAAGTGTGGTGACATTGAACAATCTAGCAAATTTGTTCATGAAGGCATTATCAACTACAATGTTTGAAGGATTGCGTCATAATATTGGAATGCAAAAATTTGGAGGACTTAATGATACATTCATGAGGGGAGCTTATCATACATGCACTCTCTTTTCCCTTAACCAATGTTTTTTCCCATTGGGTTTTTCTTGGTAAGGTTTTTAATGAGGCGAGCTTTCATGCGTATGGTTATCTGATAGACATCCGAGGGGAGTGTTATAAAATTATAACATATATATTTATGGATGTCTAGATTTATATTTAATTGTAATGCTCTTTGGTATTTTAGAACTCCCAAGTTCATTAAGTAACTCCCATGTTCATTAAGTTTTAAACTCATGACTTTTGAGTTTTGAAACTTCCAAGTCCATGTATCTATAAATAAGAGCATGAGCATTGTAATAGATGATGATGGATATATGAAAATATTATGAGACATGCCTCTTTTCTCTAATCATTTTGTTCTTAATTTTTAGTAATCTTTTATAACAGTTTCATAAATATATAGTAAAATTATGAATATTAAAGATATATTTTTGTTCATGAATACTCTTAAAGAAGTGTGATATAGTGAAATTAATGGTAATAAATTTAGAGTCATGATGTCATTTTAATGTCAATTTTTAGCTATTTAAAAGGAAAATCTTGGAATTGAATGAGATATAGGCCTTGGAATATTAAAAATTTGTTGCATGAAGATCAAACTTTTGAACCAACTATAATTAAAGAGGTTGCTCTGATATTCAAGTCCTCTATTGGATTTGAAAGGATGCAACCATTCTACCGAACAAATTGTCAAATAATATTTAAATTTGTTTCTATCTTTACCATTAACAATGCTAATTATAAAAGTCAATTTTTTTATAAAAAAAAATCTTCTGACTTTGTAGGACTTATATCTAGTTTCTTGGCTTAAGAAAATGTCCTATCTTCTTACTAATAATCTCACATTTTATTATCTATAATTGATGATCATTCACCAGACAAATTAAATGTTTAAAAAATTGAGATTATTTAGTATAAACTTTTAAATAAAATAAATATGTTGAAATTTTCATTGGTTTAGTATAAAACTAATGAAAAATGAAAGCTTACTTTTCCTGTAAAATTGATATATGGAACTGATATTTTCACATGATCCCTCTCACATGAATAGTGAGTGGGTTTTATCTCATCTCTATGTGAGAGAGACTTATGTAGAAACATCATTTTAATATGTGAAAATATCAGTTTTCTTGATATATTATAGTGCATAGGATTTGACTATATTTAAAAATTGCAGGAAACATGATGGGCCAAAAAATATGGTTATATATTTAGAAAATTAATATTTCCATAACATTTTTTTATATTTTTACATGAAAAGTGTCGCTATTTTCATGTAGAAATATCATTTTCTGTTGTGAATTTATCAATTTCCTATATTTACTTATTTATTTTCATGTTTTGGCACGTTGTGAATCGTAATGGAATTCAATTATCCAGTAGTTTATGTCAAGCCGACAAGAGAGACTCATATGAAAATATCACATTATATTTTTACATGATCTCTCACATGATTAGTAAGTGGGTCTTATCTTCGTATAAAAGAGACTTATATAAAAATATTATTTTAATATGTAGAAATATCAGTTTGGTTGATATATTATATAGTGAAGGGGATTTGACTATATATAAAAATTGCAGGAAACATGTGGGCCAAAAAATATGGTTATTTACTCACTTATTTTGCATGTTTTGGAATGTTGTGAATAGTAATGAAATCTAATTATCCAGCAGTTTATGTCAAGCCGATAAAAGAGATAAAATATTATTAGGGTTAATAAAACTCGTCGAAAATCATTATTTTTTTTTAGGTTATATATATTATATAGAGCACTTATTAGTTATATTTTTAATATAATTTTCTATTGCAGAAACTACACATGCAGCACAAATTTTCTTAATACAATATTTTTCAAAATGCCTTGAAATTCTTTGTAATTTGTCATGTTAAGAGATTTTAAAACTCAGAATTGACATAGATTTTTCTAATATTAATTAATAGAGTGATGAATATTATAAACTATTTGAAAAATGTTGTTCATTATAAGTTTTATTTAATGAATTATCTCAATTTTAAATTTAACAAATGTTACAAAATGATTTTTAAGAGTTAATAATGATTATATAATTTGAACTGAGAGGGTATATAATTTGTCCATAGTTTAAAATTTTGTATTTCATATAGATATAATATGTATAAAATATAGTAAAATTATTGATTTCTTTTGAAATATTTTTTTTCAAGACTATTGAGCCCCTAATTATTTCTCTAATTTCAATTAAAAAATGACACTTACATTGGAATTGATGCCTTTTTGTTCTCGTGAGGACAAAAGGAGTATTATAATTTATAAAAAAAAAAAAAAAAAGGGAAAGCCAACGGACACTTCACAAGCTACGAAACGACATAGCAATTGCCGTATTACTAAAACAACAAATTTCTTAATTAATTCAAGTAAACTTTCTTAAACAATAATTAATTTATGATTTAATCTTCCATTAAAGATAATTAATTATACTCCCAACTCTTTTTAGAAGCTCAGCCCCATTTTTCCATAAATTACTCCGCCGTCGCCACGTGTAACCCCCTCCTAACCGATTCCACAAACCCCTCTACCTCAAACACCAAAACACACACTACCCTTACCTTATCACAACACTCCCCCACGCGCACATCTTTTATGCCCAAAATACCCCTCAGCGCGGACACGTGTCTCCATCGCATTTGTCACTCCACTTGAACTTTTTTTAAACTACATGCATATTACCCCTATCCATCACCCTATATATATAAATTCATTTCCTACCCAATTATCCACCACTCAATACTTTCCCAAATTAGTTACAACCCTCATGCAGAAGAAGGAAGAAATATAAACATATAAAAGAACCCTAAATTCAATACTTCTGTTAGCTTTTTAGGGTTCCATCCATTGTCCCAACCATGAGCCCTACCCCATTCAACACCACCCCATTACATGCAAAGAAAGAGTCCCATAACATGTGCCCATCTCCTCTAAAGGTCAACAAGGACTCCCATTTCATCAAGAAATCACCCTCGTCCTCCTCCTCATCCTCCATGGTAAATGGTGTCGCTGCGGCGGTGACCACCACCAAAGCGCCGCCGCCGCAGCGACACCCGGTGATCATCTATACACATTCCCCAAAGATCATCCACACGCATCCACGTGACTTCATGGCATTGGTTCAAAAACTGACCGGCCTGTCGAAATCCGCCGGGGAAGATCAAGAACTTACAAAAACTCCGAAATCCGAGCCGGGAATTGATAATACAGAAGAAAATCAGAATCAGCATCAGCATAATAATAATAATAATAATAATAATAAAAACCCTAATAAAGGTAGTATGAATGATGATAATGAGTCTACTTCTGTGATCACGGATGAGAATGGCAGCAATTCAATGGGTGATGGTCAGGTTAATTCTTGTTTTGGCCCTCCTATTTTTGATCCTCCAAATCCTTGTTTTAACAATATTCCATTTTTTACCCCAAATTCTTTAGATTTATTATGCTCAGCCCCACCTTATTATAACTACCCGGATTCAATGTTTTTTATGCCCTCTATGAGAAACTCTATCTCATCTTCCACATTGGAAGGATTGAAAGAGTTCCCGAGTTTCAATGAGGATGAACAATTTCAATTTCAATTTTAATTTTAATTTTTTTGATCGAGGATAATTCATTTGAATATCTTCGAATTTTGATTTCAGCTTTAATTTTTCATACAAATAATTTTCTTTATTCTAATTTAATTAAATCCTTTGTTATTTTTCTTTTTGAAGAAATTTAAATTATTTTTTAGAAATTTAATTCAAGTTTGTCAGTTTTAAATTTTTTAATGGTTTTTTTAATCTTTATAAAAAAAAATAGTTATTTCTTTACTTTATTATTCCTGGGAAAAGAATAGAAATTAATTCTTTGAGGAATTTATTGGTTGTCATCTGGTACCCGTGAAATAATAGTAGTTTTTTTTTTTTAATTTATTGTAACGGAGATATCTTGGAATTTATTATATACATTTCATTTCTTGGTGACATTTATACATGTTATTGTTCATTTTATTGGTGTATCACTCTATTGAATGTGCCTGTGGAATGGAAAAAGTAAAAGAAATACAAACAAACAAAGATTAAAAAAAAAGGTTAAGCTTTACGTTTATTAACATTGAAATTGAGGAGAGAGTGAAGGAGAGAATAATTCATTTAGATGTTTATATTTATTTACTTTTTATATGCACTAAAATAAAATATTTTAATAAAAATATTAAATAATTATGGATTCGGACAATACAATGACACTCCTTGTAAATAATTATAAAATCTTTTTATTTACAAAAAAATGTTACTAAATTAAATAAAAAGAGGTGTAACACAATTATTAGCTAGTGCAAGTAAAAATTAATTTTTCAAATAACTATATATGCATGAATCTATGGTGAAAGTAGTTTAAATGGTGGAAATTATACTTTATAAAGTCTCAATTCTCAGATTGATTTAATAATTACTGTTTCAAAATAAGTTGGCTGCCCTGGGTGATTAAATCTAAATTAAACTTTTGGTTGAATTCCTATTGCTCCCCTATGAGGTGGTAGAATTGATTGTATTAGTTTAAACTTTAGTAAAATCAAATTAAGTTTGTATCCAAACAATTATAAACTTTTGCCCGTATATTGTTTCCGTTAACTAGCTTAATAACCCGTGCAAAACACATGTATGAACATCATCAACAATATCCCTAATATATGAATGTGGATAATATTGACATCATATTGTTCCTCACTGGTAATAACTTTTAAAATTAACATTAACCAACTAAAAAATTTACGTTAACTAGCTTAATAACCCCGTGCAAAACACCTAATTGTACAAGTATGGATGAAAGTATTGTATAAACATCATCAACAATATCCCTAATATATAAATGTGAATAATATTGACATCATATTATTCCTCACAGGTAATAACTTTAAAAATATTAACCAACTAAAAAGTTTCAGACAAGAAAAACTCAAATTAATATGATTACTGTAACCTGGGTCAAATCCTAAATTCGGGACTAGCTTACGTTAACTAGCTTAATAACCCGTGCAAAACACTTAATTGTACAAGTATGGATGAAAGCATTGTATAAACATCATCAACAATATCCCTAATATATAAATGTTGATAATATTGACATCATATTGTTCCTTTTAAAAATATTAACTAACTAAAAAGTTTCAGATAAGAAAAACTCAAATTAATATGATTACTGTAATGGGTCAAATCCCGAATTCGGGATAAATTTCAGGTCAAATCGCTAGTCTGAATCCAATCCGATCAAATATTTGAATCACTAGCACAATAATATCCAAACAACAATAATATTCAAGCAAAGACTTAAATCACTGGCCTATAGTATCTTTTTAAGTTATCTTAACCCACCAAAACTCGTATAAAAGATCATGACTTCAACCTATTATTAGTAACTTGATTCTTTCTATTTGGACAAATTCTTCCTGCTACAGAAAGACTGGTGTTACAATTACATTTGTCCAGGAAGTTAAAACTCAAATCACATTGAACAAACACAGCTGTAACTAGGCTCCCACAACTGATTTTTCTCATTCTTATTTCGAACAGTTTGTTTCCTCTTCAAGTGTACACATTTACAAATTTACAATCCCGGAAAAATAGCCCAGGTATATCAGTAACATCAAAATACAAAACTGTAAGTATATTTGAAAATATAGTTGCATTAATTACTTCCTCTTTTTCTCTTCTTTAGCTCTGTCAAGAAAAACAGGAGCTGCTGGTATGCTGAACCACCATTCTCTCAACCTTCGCATCCATCTTTCTGTGCTGGCCCTCCTAAGAGGTGAGTACATTGTAAATCGCTCCAGGAAAACCAGTAGAATTATGTATTTACTTGGAAAGAAGGCTAGAACCAACGCTGTGACTAAAAGAGCAATGGCAAACTTCTCACTTGCCTGAGGATAAAAACGCAGTAGCAGGATTAAACCTACGAAATATTATCTTGCATTGCAGAATTCTAAATGCAAAATAATGCCAAAATCTTAGTACTATTCAAGAAGTTTTCATTTTTTCAAGCGGGGGAAAACGAGAAATTTTCTACAAAGAAAAGCAGCCCATATCAATTAGCATTTGTCAAGATTATTGCAGTTTTTTCATCTGTACTATTGTTTACCACTACCAATCCCTTTTGTTTACTTATCCCGGATTAGTCTTTCTTTCGGTTTATCTGGTGGGGATCACTAGCACGTTGTAACTACACATTTTCTCGTGATTTCAACCAACCAGGTTCAATAAACAAAGACCTTTTGTCTCACAACTCTAGTTTTACCCCCCTTTCATCCCCTAAAGAGGGATGTACAGTGATCAAATCCTCTCAGGGACACATAAATTTAAAAAACGCACTGCATTAGTTGGTGAGAATCCTTGACTCGTCAAGTGTTGCCATTCATGGTGCTTCTTTTATAACAAATGAAGAACATTAACAAAATTTGCAAAGCTGAAAGGGTTAAGCAAATGAGACCTGTGGGAAAATGGAGAATAGCAAGGCGCGAAACTTGAGGAGAACAATATTTCCATCCTGGATTAGCTCTTCTGCTTGGGAAATTGCGTTCTGAACGGCCAGAAGCTGCTCCATAGTATTCATTGCCGGTGGGGCTATGACTTTGAGTTCATCAACTGGCCCTCCTTGGTTACAATACCGTGTGATCACCATAAAGATCGCAAAGAAGATGAGCAGTAATGCAAAGGCATAACCCAGCCATCCCCTGCAAAAGAATATTGAGTCGCTTTCTTTTGTAAAAAATGTACAAATGTCTGTATCTATATTTTGAGAAAAATCAGATTATAAAGAAGCATTTGCAGGAAATAAAACATAAAAGGTCTATATTATGATTTTACATTTATCACTTCTTAAAAGAATGATTTTTCATTTATCCCAACCATTTTTAAAGACTAAACCCGTCCTACAAAACACCCCATGCCTTTTCTGTAAATTACATAAAATAAAAATGATATAGACAAACACAAGTCGAACACTGATAGGACCATGCTTTCTTATAGATTTAAATTACTAATGTCTAAATTACTTTAAATTTCATAGATACATGCTTTCTTATAGATTTAATTTAACGATGATTGCTAAGCACCCTATGAAACACGTAAAGTGATATAGATCGAGCATCATGGCAAGTGTTGCCTACATTTAACAGAGTTCCATACATTTAACATTAAGTGAATAAGACAAGATATGGAAAGCTTAAATGAATGCATTATGTATTAAACTTCTCTGGAAAAAAAGGATGCAGAAACTAGTCGCTCAGATAACTATATCACCTCCAAATGATATATGTGATAACCAAACAGAAAAACGAAGACTTCAGAGGATCTTCCCAGTATACGAGAGAGAGAAGCCCACTCCCAAGTTCGACCACAGGAGACAGTAACTCCTGCAATATAACATGTAAAATAAAAATTTAAAAGACCGAAAAATAACTACCAGATGAAATTTCAGCTATAGACTGTATAAGAAAGAAGACAAGATTCATGTTGCCAACTGCCAATAAGTGAACTACTGGGATAAAACATCTGAATCACACATTCGTCTTTATTTTAATATGTTTACCACATTTAATACAATTGTTATCACGATTGATCTGAGTAAGGAGCACACTACTTTTAGTGCTTCTTATCATTAACACTGGGATATGTTCTGTTCCAAACTTCCAATCATCCAAATTCCAAATTCTATCCTGAAATAAACAAAAGCAAATCATTAAAAATATTAGAACCACCTTCATCACAGCCAAATTGGTATCAATGCCATCAACTTTGACTCCATCAACTGAAGCTTGGGCAAGCACCACTTTTTTATAGCTACTTCTAGATTCCTTAACTGCCTTTTCCAATGGACTCAACCCTCCTACAGCAATCTCACCCACAACAAGCTTTCTCTCGTTTGGAATATCCGCACTAGTTCCAAACACAAACCCCAAGTTAGAAGCCATCGACAAAGCCGATATTGAATACATACCCCTTCCAGCTTTAGTAGACAACCTTGTACTTGACATGTTTGCAAGTGTTTCCAGTATCAAATCTCCACCTGGAAGTTGATCACAAACATTGAACGTAAGAAGAGGCTCACAGCAAATAGGGCCCGTAGAACTAATTTCCTTAATGGCATGAACCCGCAAAATGCCGAGTATGGCTTTCAAAAGTGCTTCATCACGTTCAACTCCGGTAATCTGGAACATGCGTATAAATCTATGGACATACAAGATTTCCCGAATAATGGCCAGCCAATAGTCACGACGACTATGTCCCTTGAGCTCAGGGAACTCCATAACAACAGGTTCTGATCTACAACAGGAACCATAATAAATTTAAATTCAAAGTCATTTCGAGGAATATACGTAATCAGACAATAAGCCAAATTTAATATCAGACCATTGTATGTAATTATATTAATATTGAGAAACTAAATAAAAACAATTTGAAGGAATATAACAAGCAGATATGCATCACGCCTTACAAGGAAATTGACTTGTACATGACCGCCTTGTCAAAAAGTCTAGTTCCCCATGGTCCTGTCAACTCAGGTTTAACAACCTGATTCAAATCATCAGACAGGTCATATATGTTTGCCTTGTCATAAGACACGACGCGAAGAGCTTCAAAGTAGAGAGCATGATCTGTTAGAATTAAGCGACCTACAATCACAAACGTGAGACAAATTTTAATAAAAAATTAATGAATATTTAGAGTAGTTGCCATTATTTATTCCCTTCTTTATATTAAAATTTGTAGTCAAAAGTGGAATGTTATAAATCAACACTTCAACAAGGCAACCAACCAGGCCATGTAGAAATTCCCACGTGTTGAAGAACTGGCTGAGTGGTGACTGTTCCGTCTACTTCCAGAATCTTTTCCCCTCTTGCAGATCGTAAGGCAGAAAGGAGAGATGACTCTGATTGAGACTTTAATTTTCTTATTCCCCTGTAAGAATAACAATTTGAGATTGAGGGACTAGATTTGTGTCTCACCCTAGACATAATAACTATTATGATTTTTTTTTATATAAACTAATGAGTTAAAGAAGGTAAATTCAGATAATAACCTACGTAATCATCACAACCATCTAATCAATGCTCAAACTAAAAAACAACAGAAAAACAACTAAGAAGATATGAATCTGAGCTTGAAAGAATCAAGTTCTCTCAGCAAGAAAATTTGAATTAAAAGGAAGTTCATTAGTCAAATAAGTTAGATGTAATACTTAAAAAATGTTTTGTTTTTTAATTAGTACCATAATTTATCAGAAAATTATGAATCTAAAGGACATATAACATGTGAACTTCTGGAACTACCCAGTATTGTAGCTTTCCCCAGGGATTTGGTTCTGAAATAGTACGACCTTTGCCAGGTACCAAATGAACTTGGTGATTTTTATTATAATTTAGTTTTACTTCAAATTACAATCATAATGTCAAAACTCAGTACAGAATCCTGCAACATTATGTTTAAAGATTAGTAGGAGGCATGTCTTAATATATGCAGTAATTGAGCTTTACATAGGGACAACTAATAAAGGTAGTTAGAGTGAGCTAGCTGATCTTCTGATGTGCTGTCAATTATCATGATCGATGTTCCAACAACTAAAACATTATTTTTCCTAATTAATGTCAGCGAGAACTGTATCTAGAGCATAAAATTGATGAAGATCATACCAAACTTTTAAAGGAAAGATATATCAGCACTTATTTAGTGAAAGTCTTTCTAATCAAAAAACCAACCTAAGCCAATGCTATAGCATAAATGTAAAGAAAATTTAGAATAAAAAAAAGATACAGAAAAAAAAAGAAAAAAAGGAAATAATTTCATGCTAACAATCTAAAGCTTCTGCCAACAAGTTACACTACTATAATTAACTACCTCACAAGAGAAAGCCATCAAGCAATTATCTGCATTCATTTCTCCCACTGAATAAATAAATAGTCAAAGGAGCAGCGAATGGTACCTCTCTAATCCACTAAGATACTTATCATAGAAGGAGAACTGTAGCCGACCACCAGTTGACATGGTAAGAACCTCAAAAAGATTATCACTGATAATTACATTGGCAATGATAGGAACTGCTGGAGCAATTCGAGAGAAGGCTTCCACCCCGACAGTAGCATCCTCATCTATCTGTGACCAAATAAAGAGTCATACAAGCCCCATCTGATTGAAAAGGCAAAAATATAATAAGAAAAATATTTTCTTGTATAAATATTAAGGGCAGTGATACATTAAGGAGGAAGTATTTGACGGGAAAATGCCTAAAGACTTTTGAAGAGATTATGGACAAGGTCGTGTAGATAATTATATGTGAGACTTTTATGTCGCTTTTTCTTGTAAACTTTATTGATCTTTCCTAGTTTCCTGACTCTTTCTCATGCTTCATTTCAGTTTCATTTGGTATATGGAATATGGATGACAAAGGTTCCGTTCCAAAGAAAGCATTTATTTATGATCTTTATGAGGAGCGTAGACCCCACATGGCTCAATCTCCAGACGTTTGTGTTATGTGTAAGTAGAACTCTGAGATACACTCCATTTATTATATATTGTTCTGTTGAACGAACCAAGGCAGTGTTCAATGCAATTAAATATATTCTGCCATGTATAAATACAATAGAAAATAGACATACATTAAGCAATGGTTGGCTGGAAGCAGAAGGAAATTCCCAAGCAATCATCATGTTAAATGTCAGGCGTCGAAACTTTTTATCATCCAAATAACCAGTAACTTCTTGAGATAGAGCAAGAGCCCTGAAGCAACAGTATTCCAAAAAGTTCCGTGCATATTGTGATGAATGCTTTATCGCATCAGAAGCCTCTCCATCAAAGCTTTCTTGAAGTTGACTCATGGAAATGCCAAGGATTCTGCATCATTTGAGTTTTGTTAATCCAAAAATGAGATTAATAAGCATAAATAAAAACACATTTAGGATTAACTGAGGGTCGTTTTAGATAAAATTAGTAGGTTTGAAATAAGAGATTTGTCAAATATAATCAGATGCCTACTGGAAGTGGATTGAGAAACCAATGCAGACTTACAATGCATAGGAAGCTATTGCATTTGCAAATAAAGTACTTATTGGTATAAATGCTTCGGAAGTGTGCAATTTCTATATTATTTTTTTGGGGGAATTTGGGATATGGACTGAGCGTAATCCTCAGTTTTTCAGAGTAGCTACTTATCTTTCACTTTGTTCCAAGATAACATTTTTTCTTCTTTTTGCATACCTGCCATGGACTTCAGGGGATTTCTATTGTTGATCTTTGTGATGATTGGGAAGCTGCTCATGCTCTCATTTGACTATTTTCTTTTCTTTTTAATATTCTACTCTTCTTATAAGGTGTGGCGGACTACTTATTCTCTCTTATGATTGTATTCTCTCTTTTCATCTAATAAAAATTTCTCTTTTAACAAATGAGAAAAAAAAAATCCATTCAATCATATTAATTTAAATCCATCATAATGATCTCAAATCCCATAACTCATTTGATAATTCCACATTTAAGTTTTTATAAATGTTAATGAAGACATCCACCCCTACTGAAAAAACCAAAGTAATCCATTTTAAAATATTCTGCCCTGAATGCAACCTCAAGGCACTGATTTGTATGTGCCTTAATTCTAAGAATCAGTATGGAAGAACAATAAAATTGTTAACTATCCAAAAACATACAGTCTACCATTAGAGGTAAATCACATAAACCTCTCAAAAGAAACAAAAAATAAGTAAGCAAACAAACATAAAAAAGCTTACTTTGAGCATCTACGAACCATAACATTTCCTACCGGAGAGAGTTCTGCAATCCAGTTCCTTCCAGCAGACGGAGACCTTCCCATCTCCTCAATGTCTTCGTCCAAAGAATATCGGGTTTTACACAACCATTTCAATGATCTTTCTCTTACAAAATCCTCAAGCATATTTCGGGTTTTGCTGGCAATAGCCATTTCAAAAGTCTCCCCTTTCTTAAACATCAAATTGAAATCAATACTTTCAATGTGAGCTACTTTTTACGAAACCCACAACAAAACACTGACCGAACACCTCACTAATCAATACCCAATAAACAAATATTAAAATTTCAACTCCTTGCCACCAAAACTAAGAACACCCTTTTACTCGCAAAATATCCACTTCCCAAGTACCAATTTATAATTCTGCTACTGATATTCTCAAATTTTAAACTTTTCATAAAACCCATTACAGATCATTCATCATATCCCCAATTACAATCAAATTACCCAACAATCAATAGACCACCTCAACAGAAAATAATTACCTAAAATTGCACGAGAAATTCCCACAAATTCTGCAACACTGACTAACTTAGCCTGAGATTCAGAGCATCTGATCAACAACCCACAAATTGAATTCACCAATTATCGAAGTACAAGCCCAAATGTCTATTTACAAATTTATCTGAGTATTTGAAAAGATTTTGGATAAGGACAGTTCAGGAAAATTCTGTCTTGATTTGGGGTTTTTGCATATAATAACAAGCACTGTGCCGGATAAGAACGCAAGGGAGATCAGAGTTTTGGAATCGTGTGATGCAGTGACAAGGGCCGCACAAGCAAACAGGGAACTTGCGTCATCTTGTTATTAGCCTTATGTTTTTTTTTTTTTGCTCCTTTTCGTGGGATTTTCATCATTCCGGCTAACCTTATCTTCATTTTTCCCCTTTTTCATAAATTTTATTGTGAGTTTAAATATGAATTAGTATTAATTATTATTTTTACATGAATTTTTACTTTTATCCACTTTAGAGATTATATTTATATTTTTATGAAAAATGATATATATGTCGATAAATATTTGAAAAAATAAAGATTATAATCAAAATAAAAATATATACAATAAGATAAAATAAATTAAAGTTAAATTATATATGATCTTTATAATTAATTCATCATACACACAATCATAATTTAATTGCAAACTTTGACAATAAATAGCATAACTCTATTTTTATATATTAGTACAATTCAATTATAGCCTGGGGCGGATCTATATTGGGGGAAGAATAGGCAGCTTTTATACAGGTAAAGGGGTAGAGTGGATATGTAAATTAATAAATTTAAGGTGACATATTAATGAAAGAGTTAAATTTGGATGAGGATTTGGTTGAATGTAGTTAGTTTGAGTTTTTGCTTTTGAGTTGTTTGCTCTTCAATTGAAAATGGGATAATTTTTGTCGAGTAGTTTCTGTTTTTTATTGTGATAGCTTACAATGATTTTGCCTTGTTTTATAATGAAAAATGAAAAATAGAAAATGATTATGAGCCTTTTATAATCACTTTACTTCCCTTCATCTAACTAATGGAACCTGTATAATTTTTGGTGTAGTATAAATTTTGGATAGTTTGTTTCTCTTATTTTAAGTAAAACTTATTTGAAACTTATAAAAAGATACCAAAACTAGTTTATACTTTGAAATTATTTCAAGGTTTTGTTTGAATATAAAAATTAAATTTAGTTTGAGACTTTGAGCTTTTGAAAAATATTTTTTATTTGAAATTCATTTTTTAGTTTGAATTATGAATATTTCTTGTAATTTGTAAATATTATTATAATTAAATAATATTATAATTAATTCAAATTTTTTATTTAACTTAAACAAAAAAATTAGTAAAAATCCGCTCATATTAAAAAAAAAATCTAGATCCGCCCCTAATTATTGCGATACAATTTGACTTAGGAGCCTAGGTAAAGTCACGAAGGGAGGCAAGAGGAAAACTTATTTTCAATCTTTGTAGAGTTAGTTGCCGATGAGGCCTTGAAGTCTTACGTTTGATTCTTGCTCAGGTGAATTTATTTAAGGTTTGTTTGTAAGTTTATTTATTTTTTCTTTAGTGAAGTTTGATTTGGTTTGATTTTCTTTTAGGTAATTTATTTCTTCCTTTATATATGTGTGATTTGTTTGTGAATTTATTTTTTTCTTTTAATAAAATTTGATTGGTACTTGATTATGAATTATATAATACCTGTAGGGCCATAATACTTCATGATGGGTAGATTTTGAAAGTAGGGAAATGGGTTCATTGAAATCCGATCCAATTGGGTGGATCTTATCTTTATTTTGGTACTTATTGAGTATTAGAAGTGAGCCGATGGGCGAACTTTTGGATGAGGATAGTTCCACTTGAAACTTTGTGGGGTGATGATTATGGGGATAAACTTTTGTTGTCATCTCTGCATTGTATTTAATGAGGATTGGACAGGGCTTAGTCGGCTAGAGGCTGTGGGCCAGGGAAAGTCAGTGACGTACAAACCGAACTTTGGAGTATATGAGGCAAGGATCACACACAACATGAAGGTAACAAATTCATTTTTCTCTCTCAAGCACTAGATATTATTTTCCTCCATTGTTAACCTTGTGATCGTCTGTACTGACTCTCACTTTGAAATTTATCCCCGGTCGGTGCGTCAAGCTTTTGGTGTTGATCGTGTTTACTGTGCAGGATATCGGACGCGTCTTACGTGATTGGGACGTGAGGAAAGATCTTGGCGTTAACATTGGCGCTAGAAGGAGGGTTGTTTTCTAGTGTCTTTGAATATTTTCAATCACAAACTATGTTTGTTCTACGTCAGACTCCATGGGGAAGAGTAGAACACCTACACCCGAAGGACAGCCGATGGCTGTTACTTCGTCTACACAATGAGTATCCGTCAAGGATTGATTGGGTCCTTCAAAGAGTGCTCATGTTGGTACTGTTTCCAAGCAGGTTTCTAAGGGTTTCGAGGGCCCAAGGTGATGCTAGAAGAAGATTGATTTTTGCTACCGGGAGAAGACTTGACCATGGTCGAAAAAGGGTAGAAGGCATACTGCTTAGAATCCTATATCGAAGTGGTCAGACTGACAGACCGATCAAGTTAGAAAGAAGTCTACACTTTAAAGACATGTCTCGAGGCCGTCCTCGGGATCGAAGCAAACCCAACAACCATTTTCCTAATTGACCGAAGAGGGTACTCCGCCCTATTGGTTCTCGGGATTATGGTCGAAGCAGAGTAGATGAAGACCCAACAACCATTTTCCTGATTGACCGAGAAGGGTACTCCGCCCTATTGGTTCTCGGGATTATGGTCGAAGCAGATGCACCAGCCATTCTCCTGATTGATCGAGAAGGGTACTCCGCTCTATTGGTTCTCGGGATTATGTCGAAGCAGATGTAGACGAAGACCCAACAACCATTTTTTTGATTGACCGAAGAGGGTACTCCGCCCTATCGGTTTATGGGATTATGGTCGAAGCAGATCCAGAAGCCGCACTCCTGAGAATCCACTGAGGGCACACCGCCCTGTGGGTACTTATCTTCGGAGATGTCCGTCTAAAGTTGCAGGTTCGAATGGAAAACACCAGATTGTTTAAAAGAAACTTTGATGAGGTTTAAAGTCCAAAATCGGCAGAAAGATGTTTGTCAATCTTTGGTACGTGGAAAGGGCCGAAGAATGCTAAGACGTTCCAGTGGACTTCGGGTTGTGAAGACGCCTTCCAGGGAATAACGACCTATCTTTCTTTGGTGCCTTTGTTGGTGAAGCCCACTCCTGCTATGTTATTGTATTTATATCTGGCAGCTAGTTCATTGCATGATGGGGAGCGATTTTGGTGCGAGAAGTTGAAAATAGCGACACCGGTTTACTATGTAAGCCTTGTCCTTAGGGATGAAGAAATAAGACGACGATAGTTAACGAAAAGCTGAGAAGTCCGACACAGCCGATGCGGTACTTCGGCAGAAGCAGGATATTCTTCCTCGGATAATCAGTCTGTTGGCTATCGAGTTGATTGAGCGATCGATCACAATGATGATGACTCAATTACTAATGCCTTGTCAGAATTGGCTATTACCGAAGTGAACACCTTCGCTGATTCGATGGCGTTCTTACTTCGGATCGAATTCTGGCTAAAAAAGTGAAGTACAAGGGTGCCCATTCTGTGCTTATTAATGATGATCTTTATCGAAGAGGTTATTCTTCTCCATTATTAAGTTGTTTGGTTCCATCCGAAACCGAGGATATCCTTTGATGAGTTTACGAGGATGTGTCAGCTGAATAGTTCGATCCTGCATCAGCCACTAAAAAGGATATATTCGATTTTATTTCATATACCTTTTGTTATTTGGGGGGTATTCATACTGGGTCCATTGCCTAGGGGTCAGGTTAACAGACGCCAGTTCATGGGATCAAAGTTTGAAGCGTTCAGTGAGGATTTCAGTAGCTCATCCATAGTCTGACAGGCACAGCAAATGCCACCTCGGTGTAAGGAGGTTCGGGTGGACTCACTGACCATTCGATAGTAGCCTTATTGGCAGGTGGTCCTTATGAGTTTGTCAGGCCCTTCGTGGCAGGCAATTGTCGTTCTTTAGACATTGTCAGGCCCTTCGTGGTAGGCAATTGTCGTCCTTTAGACTTTTTCAGACCCTTCGTGATAGGCAATTGTCGTTCTTTAGACGTTGTCAGGCCCTTCGTGGTAGGCAATTGTCGTCCTTTAGACTTTGTCAAGCCCTTCGTGATAGGCAAATGTCATCCTTTAGACTTTGTTAGGCCCTTCGTGGTAAACAAATTCCCTATGAAGCAGATCTACCTCACACTTCGGTAACGAATAAGTATTGCATTACTTTATTACCTAATTTTGTTTAAGTGTTGAGTTCGAGTTGCATTATTACTAGATCTTATCTGTTATATAACTTGTTTAATTGTTCACTAACAGTTTAAGAAAGAGCTTGTATATTTTTCAAGTTGATTGAACTTGTTAATCATTTCATTGATATCTAACTGTTTACAAAGGAGATATGAGTCTTTACAGGGAGTCCTAAAGCTACGAATGGAACGGTATCTTTAAGCTTGCTTATCATCTTCGCTGTCTGGAGAGTCGAGGAGAGCCGGATTTACTTCGGCAGACCTCGTACCCTCCAGAGTACATGTGGACAATTTCATTGTTCAGCTCGGCAGACTTCCTGTAATTTGCTTCAATCTCCTTGTAAAGATGGTCAGTTAATGGTGGGCCCAAATCCCTGAGAGCCCGGAGTTCTCGAAGTTCCTCTTCAAGCTTTTGACGATAGGCCAGATGTCTTACTTCTTTAGCTTGTGTATCGTTATTTTGCTTCGCTAGGCTTGAGTTGGATTGGGCCAGATCTTCGATTTTCTTCGCCAAAATTTCGTTTTTCTTCAGAAAATCGATATTTATATCATTGATGACTTGATGAGTAGCCCGGGACGTCTTCAAATCTTCTTTGGTTTGGGCAAGGTCTTTCTGAAGGCACTCTTTGTCGTGAAGAGCAACTTTGAGATTGCTTCTATCTTTCGCCAAAGCAGATTTAAGTAGGGTATTCTCTCTTCGAGCGACTTCCTCTTCGGCTTCGGCCTCTTTATATTTAGGACGGAGGCGTCCGAAGACAGTGTTTGCCTGCAAATGATCAATGTCCATTATAGAGTTGTTGCTGAACCGGTGGTCATTGGTATCACGGACGAAGGAGTTGTAGAGTTGAAATGGAAAATTCTCATTGGATTCTGACCAGAGAGTGAAGGATCCCATGGCTTCGGGCCCAGATTCCGAAGAGTTTGGTTTTCTTTGGCGATCATGTTTGGGTGTTCGCTTCCTTTATTCTTCGGGCTCTTCGTCGGGGTACCCGGCGGAGGATCGGTTTCTGTGGAAGGCATTGGTGGTTCTTCGGAGGCCGGAGAATTTGTTTTGGTTTTCCTCTTTTTGGCACGAAGGACTCGGGTCAGTTCACCAAGGGGCATGTCGAGGAGGCACTCGTTGTATGTCTGTGTAAGGGGATGTTTAGGTTTTCGGCCAGCTTGCTTTCTTCGGCAAGGCTGGCTTGTCCCTTCGATGAGAGTTGATTCGATGGCTTGAGCTTCGGTAGTTGAAGTCACTTTAGTTGGTACTTCTGTAGAGGTCGGCGATGATGAACCCGAAAAGAAATCTATATGGATCCCTTTGGTCATTCGACGTCGGTTGTGTAAGACCCCGAATTTTATGAAATAAAAGTATTCAATTTTTCTATTTAGTAAATGGTTAAATTGATAAAAGTTTAAAGTTATGGGTGAAATGTGCAAAATTTTTAAAATAAGCAAGTGGTTATAAAATACTCATTGTTGTCGGGGAATATTCGTTTGGTCGTGGAATATTCTTCTTGTCGGGGAATATTAAATTTGACAAGTAGCGATCTTTTATGGGCCCCATATGTGAAAAGTGATTGGATGAAGAAAACGCACAAGTATAAGTTGTTGTTTACAAATTGTGTAGTTGTTATCGTTAATATTGTTGGAATATTAGATGGTTAAAACACGATGTCGCATTGTTGCTTGCGAAAAGAAGACACGGTATTGCACCAATTATTGATTCTTACGTAAGAAGGCACTACTCGATAATTGTTACGATATTATTATTCGATATTTTATTTTGATTCAATAATTATCTGCGTTGATATTTTATATTATTGTTGTTTTAATAATCACACCGCACAAGTATTTTCCATTATCAAATCAATAATTCATATTATTTGAATAATATTATTAGATAGCATTATTGGCAATATTTAGAAAGTTACATCAAGGAGAGGTTTGGTCACCTAATTCTTGCGCCAAGATAGGAGAAATTCTTATTGAAAAGCCCCTCTTTCTTGGGAAGCATGCTGGTTGTCAATATTGTGATTACGTAATATTATTTGTGAATAATTAATTATTGATTTTATGATGAGAAAAATATTTATTTTCTCGTGGATATAGATGGAGAAAATTTTTAAAGTGACAATTGTTGAAAATTGATATTTTATCTTTTCTGATAAAATAATATTTTATTATATTATTATAATATAATAATGATGATATTTTTACAATGAATGTGTGATATATAAGTATATGAGGAGGAAGAGTATTTTTATTGCATTAAATGATTAACATATGTTTTGTGTATCGGTGGACCTATTTCTTGACTGAAATTTGATTATAGCTTGTAAAATCGTCCGTATGTGGATTTCGGTCAATTTCTGTTTGGAATTTAGAAAAACTTTCTTCTGCAAAGTTGTAGAGAATTGAATTTTCTATAAAAATTCGCGATATTCAAATTTTCTGATAAAAGAGCTATTTATTATGAATTATTGAAATTCCGGAATAATTGATTTTTGAAGTTTAATAATTTTTATTAAGAAAAACGTTTTTATCATTGTTGTGGGCCCCACTTGCACATGTTAGATGCTGAATTCAGATGGTCAAGGTGGGCTAAGGAAAATTTTATATATATATATATATATATATTATTATTATATTAAATTTTTTACTTTGGTGTTCTAAGCATTTTCCTATAAATAGGGTGCTTAGGTTAGAATTGAAAATCACACCAGAAATTGAAGTTTTCTCTCTATTTCTCTCTCTATATTATCGAGTGTATTCTTGTGAGTATTTTGATATCTTGAGTGTTTTTATACGGTGCAAGTTCGTTCAACGTTATTTCAGTCAGAAGTACTGCTCTTTTGAGGTAAGGGATAATAAGGGATATTGTCGTTAGTATGTAAAGGTAAATGTTTTTCAATTTCGAAATTTTTCTGAACCTTCAAAAATTCTGGAAAAATTTGAAATGATATTTTGATGAGTTTTGTAGATTGTGTCCAAAAATGGCGATTTTTGGATGTATAGATTAGGAGTTATGGATTTTATGAGAAAAGACTATTTTAAAAGTAACCGTTTATAACTCCTTGTGATTAACTCCAAAATTGATGAAATTTTTATTGGGAGTACATCTATATAATATCAGTATACTCTGTAAATTTTGGAATTTTTGGATAAAAGTACAATTTATGATAAATGTCTGAATATTCGATGGTTTTGGCCATGTGAAAAATAGTAAATGAATTTTAAAAATTCCGAGAAAAATATATGTTCAATATGGGACTATATTATGCTAAATCCCAGAAAAAAAATATTTTTAGAACTGATTTGGTATTTTTCATGAAAATGTTCTAGTTATGAGTAAATGAATTAAATATGTTATATGAAGTAAGAAAATTGGAAAAATATGATTTTATGGCTTGAAAATCATATATGAGGTATATCTGATTTTTGATGAGGGTTTTGGTTATTGGTGATAAAATATTATGAGTTTGGCATTTTAAGATGATTAAATACATTTATTAGTAAAATGTAAACAATTAAAATAAATTGTTTATACGTTTAAGAAATGATTAAAATATTGTGGTAGTATAATAATATTAGATTATGAGATTATTAAGTGATTTATAAAATTTGGATTAAGGTGTTATGAAATCATTTATTTATGAATCTTACTCTTGAGATTAAATCTATATGTTGATTATATTATTTTTATTATCATATATAACATTCTTATAACCTTAATGATGAAATTTCTCTTTCACTTGAGTGTAAAGATGGGTAGATTATTGGTATGATCGTGACTATGTGTTCTCTTTGGCCAGTAGTGCAAAGATGAATTGTTAACTGGTATGATCATGATCATTGAATTTATAATTGAATATTTTTAGCTTAAGTGTAAAGATGAATTGATTAACATGGTTATAATTATTGTTTATATAAATTCTGAAATGATTATATATTTCTTTGAGATATGAATATATTTGGCCTGTAGTGCAAATATGAACTTTTGATGAATATATTTGGCCTGTAGTGCAAATATGAACTGTTGAGGAATATCTTTGGCCTGTAGTGCAAAGATGAATTATTGATGAATATCTTTGGCCCGTAGTGCAAAAGATGACTGTTATTGAATATCTTTGGCCCAGTGCAAAAGATGACATGTTGTTGAATATCTTTTTGCTTGTAGTGCAAAGATGAAATGATAATGAATATCTTTTGCTTTGTAGTGCAGATGAATTATTGATGAATATCTTTGGCTCGTAATACAAAGATGACTTGTTGTTGAATATCTTTGGCCTGTAGTGCAAAGATGATTTGTTGATGAATATCTTTGGCTCGTAATGCAAAGATGACCTGTTGTTGAATATCTTTGGCTGTAGTGCAAAGATGACTTGTTGATGAATATCTTTGGCCCGTAGTGCAAAGATAAATTTATTAGTATGATTATAAACATGAACTGTGATTTGGTATAACCATGATCTTTGATGTTTGGTGATGAAAATTATCTTTGTCTGGATGAGAAAAGGAATTTAGAACTACAATTACGATTATGAAAGTTATACATGTGATTGTGGGCGTGAATTGTTGATTGATGTTACTGAGGATAAAACATTGTTGGTGGACTTTTAACATGGAGAAGATAATAGATTTTATGGTCTATTTGACTCTTCTAATGGATTGCTTTCGTTTATTTGCAACTATGGTTGAAAAGTTTTATCATCTACCGTATGTTCTAAATCTACGATTTATTATCGATGAAGGCTATTGATAATTTAATTATCTTTAGTCATGATATTCTTTCTTGAGCGAAATGGTGTTCACCCTTTTGCTTCACAATTCTTTTTCGTAATAAGAGTGTATTTGGGTTGAATGGGGATAATGAGGGAATAGAAGCGGTGGTCTCTAGTTGTGGAGATTCTCCTAAACAAAGATAGAAAAGTGTGTTGTATACATCATTTAGTAGTTATATTTGGTGAATCAACTAGGGTGAGGCGTAACCCAACGTTGGAAGGGTGTTTTGCCACTATCATACAAGATGATCGTCATGGTGACGTCTTTATCCAAGGTTGGGATGTGAGTCACAGTTGGTATATATTTGTATCAAAATTCACAGCATATGTGTTGTTGTATTTTGCACGACAATTATTGTAATAAAGTTGTAGTTATTTTCTGTACCATGTATTTGGCGACTCAGAATGGGCTGGATGGAATGGGCTTATTTTGGGGTTGTCACAGGTTGGACGGAGGACCTTTATACTATTTCATTAAACATCCTGTTTAATAAAAGACTGGGGGGCAATGTTGGGCCATAATACTTTAGACATGATGGGTAGATCTTGAAAGTAGGGGGCCGGTTCATTGGGCCGACCCAGTGGGTGGATACTATCTTTATTTTGGGCCTATTGAGTATTGGGCCGAGCCAGTGGGCCGAACTTTTGGATGAGGATAGTTCCACTTGGGCTTTGACCGGTGATGATTATGGGGATAAACTTTGATTGTCATCTCTGCATTGTATTTAATGAGGATTGGACAGGGCTTAGTCGGCTAGAGGCTGTGGGTCAGGGAAAGTCAGTGACGTATAAACCGAACTTTGGAGTATATAAGGCAATGATCACACACAACATGAAGGTAACGGATTCATTTTTCTCTCTCAAGCACTAGATATTATTTTCCTCCATTGTTAACTTTGTGATCGTCAGTCTCGACTCTCACTTTGAAGCTATCCCCGACGGTCGGTAGTCGAGCTTTTGGTGTTGATCGTGTTCTTGTATGCAAGAAGATATCGAACGCGTCTTACGTGATTGGGACGTAAGAATCTTGGCGTTAACAATACCTTTTGGAGAAGGTAATATATAATTCATAATCATAATATTACCTTCTCCAAAAGTTAATATATATTATAAAATTTGATTGTCGCAAATAATCTTTGTAGAGTAAGTTGATTTTGACTTTATGTCGAGGGATAGACTCAAATCCATGATGTTGTATGGTAAAAAAGAGGTCTTCCTATTAGGTTATCATCTTTGATTTTTAAAATTTCTATAATTAAGACAAAAATATTTTTAATTTATTTTTTATTTTAGTTCAATTAAAATTGTCACTACATGAATTAATAGTGAGTCTTTACCGGATGGCATCTGAAAAACTCATTTTTCCAAAAAATAAAAATTACCATTTTAGTAAAAGGGCAAAAAAGTTATAAAATAATAGACTATTATTATAACTGAAAACAATAATTATACATAACAAATCAATATAATTATATTATGCAAAACAACATTTAAACTACATAAAATAACAAGTAAACTAAACCAAATAACAATTAATTAAACGATATAAATAAACTAAACAATTATCTTCTTTTTTTCCATCAAGGTGATAAATTTTTCGTGATTAAGATACCTCTATTACACTTATCTTGTAATTTCTTTCAATATGTATTTATCTTCAAATGTGAGAGAGGTTAAAGTATTTTAACTTAGGATTTTCTGCATTACATGTATCATCTAATTTTTTTTTTCAATACACATTCAACGATACAAATATTATACTCCCTCCGTCCCAGGATAAAAGTCCTGGTGAATTTTTTACGTATATTAAGAAGAAGAATAAAATGACAAAATTGCCCATAATAATACTCTCTCTGTCCCAGGATAAAAATCTTTATTACTATTTTGGGTAGTCCCATGTTAAATGTCCACTTTCCTTTAATAACCATACTTTTACACATTTTTTCCTATTATGCCCGTAGCATTAAATATCTCATACTTTTATTATTTTAATTCTCTCTCCATATTTAATGACATATTATTATGGGCAATTTGTCATTTTATTAATCTTCTTAATATACGTGAAAAGTCCACCAGAACTTTTATCCTGCGACGGAGGGAGTATGTCATTAAATATGGAGAGAGAATTATAATAAGAAAAGTATGAGATATTTAATGCTACGGGCATAATAGGAAAAAATGTGTAAAAATTTGGTTATTAAAGGAAACTGGATATTTAACATGGGACTATCCAAAATAGTAATAAGGACTTTTATCCCGGGACGGAGGGAGTATTTAATAACCAACTTGCCTAATCAATTAATACATTTAAAAAAATAATTAAACTTAACACAAACTTATTTAATAACAAGAACAAACATTAATACATTAATAACTAACATAAGATTAATGTCTCGCTGCTTGATATTCATTTTCCTTTGAAAAAATTCTCAAATCAAAACCCTAAACTTCAAGCACCACACACTTATGTCTAACTAATATAAGACCATCGTTATTTTCCCCCTCTTCGAATCAATCGAAAATCGTGTCTTCACCAAAGATGATTGTGTTGAGGAGTTCCGACGACAAGCCTTTCGATGTGGAGGAGGCGGTGGCGCTGGAGTCGCAGACCATCAAGCACATGATTGAAGACGACTGCGGCAACACCAGTATCCCGTTTCCCAATGTCACCAGCAAGATCCTGGCTAAGGTCATTGAGTACTGTAAGAAACACATTGAGCCTCCTAAATCTGATGACTCTATCAAGGCAGCTGAGGATGAGCTTAAGAACTTCGATGTTGATTTCGTCAAAGTTGATCAGGGCACTCGCTTTGATCTTATTTTGGTTTAACTCTTTTACCCTTTGTTTCGTTTCTAAATTTTCCTCCTATATAGCAGTCGTGCCTTTTGATTGTTTTCTGATGAAGATGGTTGAAAATATTTGGAATGATATTGGTTATTGTTTGAATTTTTAATTATGGGTTTGTACTGATGCTGTGATTCTTTGTTATTGGGTAACTCTTGTTGTTACTGTATAGGAGGATTTTGAAGTTGAGGCTGGTGAGATTTTTCTATCTCTTTCTCTCTATAACCTAGCACCATCATCACTATTCATCATCTTCCTCATCCGATTTAGTACAGAAAACCCAAATACCAATTGTGGGTTATGGATTGGGTGGGTGGGTGGGTGGGTGAAAGGCGGCAAGTGAGGCGGGGGTAGGCGGATGAGTAGGTGGATCTTATTATTATTATTATAATATATAGTAGTAGTTGGGTCGAGTCGTGTCGAGTATTTATGGGTTTGGATAGTGCTTTATTTTTAGGGACAATTACATATTCTAATACATTTTTAAAAATAATTACATCTGTGACGCCCCCAAAATTAGGTATACGTCACCCATCTTGGGTCGCCACTTACATGGTACATAAATTCAAATACAAACTTAATTATACATCTATCGTGTAACATACGACAATACATAAACTGAGAGTTCTAATAGGAATATTGTCATTTAGACAATATCCATACTCAAGGAGTCCTCATTACAATTATTATCACACTATTTCATAGAATAGTGAGGACTACTAATGCTATCTTCAGGACCATCACTCGTTTCCCCAACTCGTCCCAGCTATATTCTCATTTCCTGAAGAGAACAGTGAAAGAAAGGGTGAGCTCAACTAGCCCAGTAAGAAATATTATGACTAAGATAATGCAGAATAAATTATCAATAGTCTTCAACAATGTTAAAAGCGATAAAATACAATAGACAACCGGTTTAAGCTATGATGAATATGCAATCCATTAAAAGAGTCAGTAGAAAATAAAGTCTACTATCTTTAGGTTTTAAAAGGTTTTCATCAATTTTTATCACTAAAGACTCGGTTTAATGAATAAACCACAATATCTAATCATCCCCATACCACGCGGTCAAGGATTTTCATCAAATTATCAATGGTCATGACTATACCGAATCACCCCGGTCATAATCATACCAAAACTATCCATCATCGCATTACAGTCACCGAGGACTTTTATCACATCATTTATAACAAGCCGTGATTATCTTAGAATGATCCCGGTCATAATCATACTAAGTTCATCTATGCACGTAAGCAAAAAGATAACATAATATATCATGAGGATGATGACAATGACATAATAATTCAATAAAATAAGTTCAAGAATTATTTTATCCGAGGAATTAATAACGTCAAATTGTCAACAAGATATTGTTTTGTAGAGTAAAATTCAAGAATGATCGGAAGAATATTTCCATGAAAAGATCTTTGGATGAAACACAAATATCAAGGATATTCTACTAATTTCATGGAGTATAGAAGTCAAAGTTTTAACCTTATTTGGGTATAATAAAGAATGGAATAACAAAAGAAATCACCACATGCGGTACTTGCATGACGAGTTATTCAACGAGAATAATAATAACGGAACCGGTCGGGTGAAATTCACACCAAGCAGGATGATCCAATGAATAATAAATTTGAATAATAAACAATGGAACCAGTCGGTGTAAAACACACAGACGAGGATATTCCAAATGAGAATAATAAATGCGGAATAATAAACAATGGAACGGTCCTGTAAAAAACATGCAGACAGGATATTCCAGCAGAATAATAAAGAATGGAATAAATGAAGAAGATCACCAAGTATAGGGGATTAAGCGTATCTGAGTTATTCCAATGAGAATAAATAAGAATGGAATAACATAAGGATTTCACCAAGTATAGGGTATCCGCATATCTGAGTTATGTATAGGGTATACCAAATAATATCCCTTACCTTAGAAGAAGCTGAATATTGGAAAAGTGAAGTAGCGAGAATACTTTTCTTCTTTCTCTCTATAGATTTTCTCTCTATAGCTTTCTCTATAATTTCTCTCTCAGAGTTTCAATTGAATTCGTAAGAAAATAATGAAGGAATGAGCTTATTTATAGGAAAATAGAATGCATAGTAATTAATCCATGAAGCGGTCCAGATTGATTTACTTTAATCGGCGGTCCATATTTAAAGCAAAATCTTTTAAATAAAATATCATATATTCTATTTATATAAAAATATTTTACTATGCAAATACTATGCAAAATACTACTGCAAAACACTACGCAACACTACGCATAATAAAATATAATATATTCTATTTATAGAATAACTTTAATAAAGTATTACATTTTATATAAAAAGATGTTTCATTTTATTACGTTAATAATACTGAATAAAACAAAAGCGTCATTATCATTATAATAATTCATATTATTAATCGATGATAATGGAATCAAACCGAGTGACTTCTCACATAAGCATCGATAATCAATACCGTGCGCTACTTCTTAACGACCACGTACATTGTACTTTTACTACCAAGTAGTTCAACAAGATCAGCGGTAAAACTTCCGCCGTTATTTTAAAAAAATTTTTTGTCGTTTTCTCAATCAAACAATAATTACATTGTGGGGTCCACCAATGATTGAGCCGTTGTACGAATATTCCCTGCTAAATCGAATATTCCCCGACCAATCGAATATAATATAACCACTTGCATACTTTGCAAAATTTATAAATACTACCCACAACTATAATATTATCTCAAATTCACACCATAATATTAAAATTATTTCGACAAAATTTAAATCTTTATTGATAAAATTTGAGGTCTCACAACATTAATAGTGCACTCATATAATATTTACACAACTAATACATTTTCATATTTATTTACATATTCTAGTGCAATTAGGATTCTTTAATTTAGGTCTTCTTCTCTCTCTCCTCATCTATAACAACTGCAACATGCAAAATCTCTATTACATCCCCACCGCCACCTGTAATAAATCTCCCATTTGATTTCCTGCTGCTGCTGCTCTGTTTATGACGTTACCATAAACTATCTCTTTCTCTCTTCTGCTAAACTAAAAAAATGGCATTCTGAGGGCAAACAACAATAATATATGACATAGAATTGGCGAGGCGCTGTGTGGCCACGGAGACAGAGCCCTCGATTACATGTAGTGGCGGGACCACCATCGACGGCAAATGCGCTTCTCCGACTCGGCGACGACCGGGACGTGGCAACTATGGTAAAAAAAATCAATCACGAGACTTTATAGAAGAGAAGAAGAAACTATGGCAACAATTGGGGTAACTTCGATTGGTTGTTCATGGGTGCTCTATTGTCATCGACTATGGAGGATCTTGTAAAAATTAAAATCTCTGTCATGAGTAAGATGCTATATTAATTGCTTTTTTTTCTTTTCTCTTTTCCGAGAGAGGTTGGGTACATTATCTCGCTATGATGGATGAAGATAGAGAAAGAACGTTACCAATTCTATTTCAGTGTCAAGAACGTTACCATCGCTCTGTTTCTGACATTACCATCGATCTGTTTCTGCAGTTTTTTCATAATGTAGTTGGTAGCCAAAGCTTCATATCAAGGTAACCAATTCTGTTTTATTAAGTTTCCAAATTATTTTGCATGTAATACAGTTGGTTGCCAAACCTTCATGCAGTTGGTTGCCAAACTTTCAGATGAAGGTAACTAATTCATACTGCAGGTGTGAAGATAGATTGGTTATCTTGGTATAAAAGTTTGGTTACCTTGGTATAAAAGTTTGGTTACCAATTCAGTTTTATTAAGTTACCAATTTTGTTTGAATGTGATGGTGTTGGTAGTCAACCATTCATACAAAGGTAACCATTTTATTATTTATGAGTAACAAAATAGTTATAAAAAAAATTTCAGAACATTAATAGTTACATTTATTTATTTTTAAACTTTTTGTAGGGCGAATCTTCTTCTTATTCTCATTGGCGTTTTGGACAACGGAGATTCGCGGCGATGTAGCGGCGGAATATGTGAGGTGTAGCGGCGAACTATTATTTCAAAGTGTATGTGAGGAAGATGAAGATTTGAATTTGAATATTTAAATGTGAATTATTATTTTGAATTTGAATTTATTTTTGTTGTTAGATCCAAATATTTGAATTTGAATTATTAATTATGACAGTTATTTGTCCTTGATTTTAGGTTTTCTTATTAATGTGAATTGCACTTTTTTTGTAATAATTATATTCTTTTTGTAATTATTTGGTTGATGTACTTTTCTTGTAATTAATTTCTATTTGTTGTATATTTATGTAAATGACCCTTTTTTTATGGGTGGATTTTCAGATGACATGTAAAAAATTATTATTACAACTAGGATTTTGTGCATATGTGGCATTGTCATGTCACACTTCCGTTAAAAAACTTGACCCCATTGACGGAAATTCAAATTTTTGTAAGAAAACTGAAGTTCAGTGAGTTGACTGTAAGAAAAAAAAAAGTTTAGTAACTCAATTGTAAGTTGACATAAAGTAGAGTGACCAAAAAAATATTTATCCCGTTATAGGCTTATAATAGACATGCTAAATAGAAAATTATAATTATTAGTGATTCAAAATTTTTCATTACACTAAATCATTTTTATATTAAAATTATATCTTATTATACAAATACAGTTCTAAAAGCTAGCCCGTGACCAACCAGGATTCGGATCTTCTATGAAAATTTCTCTGTTTAGATCTTGTGAGGATTTTGCTGTGGGATTGACAACACATTAAAGTCATATTTGATTAACTAAAAAAGAACTTAATGTATTTATATTCACTGTTCAGTCTGCCCATTACGAATTGTTTGCTTAAGAAAATTCAATATCAATAAAATATAATAAGATAGAAACGAGTTATTTTGGTTGATTCCAAGTCGACTGAGTAGTTTAAGATTTTTTTAGTCGACTCAGTAGTTCAAGGGTTTTTTTATTTGGGTTTTAGCAGTAAACATGCAAAATCCAAGGTTTTATTTTTTGGTTTTATTATTAGACATTCAATGTATCCTTTACATTAGTATTATTATGTATTCAAAAATTTACTTTTAAACTTACCAAGGATATATTATAGTATTTTGACTTTTTTTATTTTCTTAATTTATGAACCTAATTAATATAAAGTTATATCTTTTGCATTATAAATAGGACTCTCACAACATACCAATTTGCATTCAAAATTTGTACAAATTCAGTATGGATGGACCAATTATTTTTAGACTTGATGATCTTACTACACAAAAATAATTATCAATACTAATGCTATATAATCCTATTAAATGAAGAGGTGTATTATTATTATTATTATTATTATTATAAATATTCGTTTAAATATGTCGTTTTTAAAATTTATCCGATATATAATTATTAAAACTTATACGTGTTTTGCACGTCTTATAAAAGACTAGGGAGGAGCTTTAAACTTTATTAGCCTTATAATGGCCCAATAATTATTTCTGTCAGTTAATAACAGCTAGCCCAAAGCATATGAAGACACCAAATGAACATTGGTTTAGTAAACTATTGAATGTGTGGCTTATTTTAGAGTAATGCAACCACAAGGTTGGGCCTTGTATCACAATTTTTTTTTGGGTCCTTTACAATAATATACAACATTTAGAAAGTAATTATACTATTAGTGCACTCATAAAATATTTACACAATTAATACACTTTCTATATTTATTTACAATATTAGTGCAATTATGATTCTTTAATTTAGGGAATTAGTATGCAATTAGGATTCAATTCATAATAATAAGGAAATCTAAAATCAAGGAGAAATAACTACCATAATTAATAATTCAAATTCAAATATCTTGGATCTAACAACAAATTCAAATTCAAAAATAATAATTAAAATTCAAATATTCAAAGTTTGGCAACGTCATCTTCCTCCTCCCCTTCGCCGCCGCTTCAACACCATGGGACGTAGATCTCCTCATCCATTACTACATACAAATTGCCATTGTGACGAAGGTTGATTTAGTCCAGAAATTAAAAGGAGAAAAAGATAAATTTTAGTGCAGTTGGTATCCAAATATTTATACAAAGGTAACCATTTTAGTTTTTGTGGGTAATCAAGAGAAATTTCAGTGCAGTTGGTAACCAAAACTTTCAAAGGTAACAATTTTAGTTTTTGTTGGTTACATTTGTATTAAGGGTTGGCTAACAACTGCACTATGAAAAAAAATATATATATAATAGATTTTTTATAATTAATTGGTAACCCAATAAAACTGAATTGGTTACCTTTGTATTAAGGTTTGGCTACCAACTGCATTAAAAAAAAAATCTACAAGAGATTTTTTTTAATTAATTGGTAACCCAATAAAACTGAATTAGTTACATTTGTATAAAGTGTTAACTACTAACTGCACTATTAAATAAAAAAATCTATAATAGATTTTTTAAAAATAAATTAAAAACCTAATAACACTGAATTGGTTACCTTGGTATGAATGTTTGGCTACTAACAATCATCTTATAAAAAATTGCAAAGAATCAGTATTATGAAAAAATCGCAGGTGGAGGATGGCGTTAATGGTGGAGGAGGGCGGAGGGCGGAGGAGGAGGACGTTAATGGTGGAGAAGGGCGGAGGAGAAGGGCATTAATGGTGGAGGAGGGCGGAGGATGGGGACTGTCTAGGTTAATGGTGGAGGATGGCGTTAATGGTGGAGGAGGGCGGAGGAGAAAGGCGTTAATGGTGGAGGAGGGCGGAGGATGACGTTAACAAGTTGGGGCTGTTAATGGTGGAGGAGGAGAAGACTGACAAAGGCGAAGGAAGCGTGATTTTTATTAAGGAAAGAGAAGGTGTGCTATATAATTTACTTATTAATTACTTAATTTAATAAGTAAATCAATATTAATTTCCTAAATTAAGGAATTCTAATTGCATACTAATTTCCTAAATTAAGGAATCCTAATTACACTAATATTGTAAATAAATATAAAAGTGTATTAATTGTGTAAATATTTTATGAGTGAACTATTGTTGTAATTATTTTTAAAATGTAATAGAATATGTAATTGTTTCTTTTTTTTTGTGTGGTGAATTTACAAGAAATTTTGAATGTAATAATAATATATAATCTACTACCAGAAGGGCATGTGACAAATAATGTTAGGAGATCCTTTTTAAAAAATGAAGTTAAATTTGTATAAAGTGGATTGAGAGGAGGAAAAAAAAGACTTAAATATAAAGAATTATCTTAAATTATTAATTTTTTTACTTTCGTTTAATTGAACTTGTCACGTGATGACGTGACCCCGCTCATTAGGCTAATTAATGTCTACGTGTAATTAAAAGTTAGACTTAAATATAAATTACTACCTTAAACTATTGATTTTTTTACTTAAATTTGGTGATCGGTCTTTCAATTTTTCTCACTTTAGTTCAATTGAAGTTGAAGATGGTGGGCTCACAAAGGCAAAATGGTGAGAGTTATTTACTTTTTAATCACAAGTTTTTAATTGGTATTCTTTATTAACTAAGAACTCAAGTACATGGAAAGTGATTATGTGTAAATTATGTTCTACTAATTTAATATCAGTTTATATTTTGTGGAAAAGAAATATTTAATGATAGTTGTAAGAAGATGGCATCTAATTAATAATTACTTACAAATAATTTTCACTACAAAAAAAAGGCTTATTTCCGACGGATATATTGTCGACGGAAGACATTCAGTCGGTCTTAGTATATTCCCGACGGAATATTCGGTCGGAATTCATTCCCTCAGAAATAACGTAAACACAACCGAATTCGGTCGAAAATAAGTGAAAGTAAAGGCGCCAAAAAAGCCCGCCAACGCAAATTATATTCTCGACGAAATACTAATATTTTCGACAGAATGTTCGTCAAAGTTATAGTATCATCGACGGATATAATTCCGACGAAATTCCGTCGGAAATAATTAAATAAAAACAGATCTGTCGATTCATTTCAGAATGCTCTCTCTCATCTCCCTTTCTTTATTTCTTCTTTCTCTCTCTCTCTCTCAGCATGATTAACTCCTCTCGTCTCTCTCTCTCAAACCCTCCTACCACCACCACACTTTCTCTGTTTCTACCACATCCGTTCTCATCCCATTACTACCACCACCTACCTTAATCCGCATGACAGGCTTGGCGTCTGCAAGCATCGATGACTAGCTCCCCTCCAATTCTTTCTTCCCCTCCTCATTTCTCCTCTTGTAATTCAAGGTACATACTGAAATTCTTAAATTTTTTTAGCTAGGGTTAATATATATATGCTGATTTTGACTAAAATTTAGTTTGAGTTATAGGATTAATTTATTATTATGGTAGCTTGGGTTAATTTTCAATCTGGAATTGGTTAATATATATGGAATCTGGAATTGGTTAATATATATGGAAATCTGGAATTGGTTATAGGGTTAATATATATGCTGCTGATTTTTTTTATGCCTTTTGCTGCCATATGAAGTGAAATGCAGTTGTCATCAAATTGAAGAGACTTATAATTTGCAGTGTTGTGATTTCTGCCTTTTCCAGCATTGCGAATTTTAATTTGTGAATCAATTGAATTCCTCTTTTTTTTGGGTGTTGAATATTATTTCCGACGGAATTTCTGTGGAAGTTATGGATGGTAATAAATAATTATTTAATTAACTATATAAAAGACATTTAGGACTTAGTTTGCCACTAAAACTAAATAGTAATACTAGAAAAATTAAATAAATTAATACAAAATAAAATACTAGGAGATTTAAATAACTTTAATAAATTAAATTATATAATATAATATACTTTATTATTTAATATAATATTATAATAAATAAATAAATAAATCTAAATAAATAAATTAATTTAATTTAACTAAATTAAATTAAATAAATCATAATTGGACACACTCACCCATTTGGTTTGAGTTGTCATACTGGGGCACACTAGCACTTCGTCATTGCATAGATGTCATGTATACGGAGAAAAATGTGTTCGAGAACTTGTTTTACACCGTGCTAGATACGATTGGTAAAACAAAAGACAATGACAAATCACGTAAAGACTTGGAGGAAATGAACATCAGGCGGGAATTGTGGTTCCGTCCTAACAACTCAAAACCAAAAGCTCCATTTTATTTTACCAAGCAACAGGTTGAAAACATTTGCAAGTGGCTTAGTGCATTGAAGCTACCAGATGGTTATGCTTCTAACATCTCTCGATGTACTAAGGTTGAGCAGTTAAAAATTACCGGATTCAAGATTCATGAATGTCATGTATTCATGCAGAAGTTGATTCCAATTGCCTTTCGTGAAGTATTACCGAGGAATATGAATGATGCATTTACCGCACTTTCAAATTTTTTTGGGGATATTTGCACTACTGTTATAAGGTACAGTGATGTGGAGCAGATGGAGAAAAATATAGTGTTGACAATGTGTAAGCTCGAAATGATCTTACCTCCAGGGTTCTTTGACTCGATGGAGCATTTGCCTATTCATATGCCATATGAACTTAAGCTTGGAGGACCGGTGCAATATCGATGGATGTATCCTTTTGAGAGGTAATATCACCTACATTGTGTTATAATCATCACCTGAATATTGTTTTAGCCGATATATTGTCTTATTTCAGGTATATGCGTCAATTAAAATAGAAAGTTAAAAACAAAGCTCGTGTAGAGGGTTCTATAGCTGAACGTTATACGGAGGAAGAGCTTGTCAACTTCTGCTCCCTATACTTTGACGATATAGTCTTAACGAAGCACAATCGTCTAAGTCAGAATGAGGTCATCGTCAATCCCCAAACGCGTGCTGATGAGTTGGCTGTATTCATTTATCCGGCCAAACCATTTGGACATGAGACGACGACTTACCTAACCGATAAAGATTTAAAGATTGTATCTACATATGTGCTTCTGAATATGCCTGAAGTATCGTCGTACATCAAGTATGTATTATTTCAAGTTGAAAATGAATTTTTCTTACCTTAATTAAATAATTAAACAATTGCCATATTATTGTACGCAGCGCATTCGAATTGGAATCGCGAGCTTCTAACCCGGAGTTGACTACATCACAGATGGAAGCATTCACTAATGACAATTTCCATCAGTGGTTTAAGAGAAGGGTTGAAGAAGAGAACGATTATGAGCGTTTTAGAGATGTCATTTTAGGCCCGTACAAACTCGTTAGTTCATTTCTAGGTTGTATCGTGAATGGGTATAGATTCAAGGTTGATGACTTAAATGAATTGACATCAGTCAACTCTGGCGTTGTCTTATTGGGAAGTTGTTATGGAGATTCTGAGTCCAATTACTATGGAAGATTAAAGGAAATGGTTGTGCTCAATTATCCAGGTGCTAAAAAGGTCGTTACATTTAAGTGTCGCTGGTTTGATACTGAAAAGGGTGTTAAAGTTGATCGTAATAGAATCGTTACAGTAGATATAAAATCGAATTTACAGTCTGATGACGTATTTGTGTTAGCCAGCCAAGAAACTCAAGTGTACTACGCCCCTAATGTCGTAAATTATAGAACCCCCTGGTATACAGTTGTCACAACGAAGACTCGGTCATTTGATGGTACGGATGACTCGTTGCAAGAACAAGTTAGCAATCCCAGCCACGTTGTGCTAGATGATGACGACGTGGTGGTTGATGATGTCGTTAACGTACTCGATGTTGACGAAGTGGAGGAAGATGGGGTTGTCAGTCCGTATGTGGTGGTAGAAGATGATACTGAGGAAGAAATTGATACAGAAGAGGAAATGATAGAATCAGAAGATGGAAAATGAAAATGATTTTGATTCTGACGAGTTTGACGACGTACTACTTCACTAATTGGTGTTTTGTAAATATTATACAACGAAATTAGATATAATAATTGCAATAAAGTTTAATTAATGTCATCGTATCTATATACATTATTTCAAGATGAAATAATTTATGCCTCGACATATAGCGGTGGAGGTGGTCGTGGTGGCGGCGCCGGACGGATCGGCGACGGCTCCCTGTATGGGTCGTCTTGAGATCTTAGTGAGTTGATTTCTAATTAGCGCATTAATAGCGTGTTTTTCATAACTATATTATACATTCATTGACAATGTCATAACTATATTAAACATCTGAGATGCTGAGCGTCGGCGTCGGCGAGGCCTAACCTCGATTCGATTAGGTAGTCCACCGGCGATGCGACGTCGTTCGATTGATGTCGGATGCAAATCGCATGTGAGTTTCAACTATCACTTATATATGTTCAATCGCGATGATATCAATTAAACCGTTCTTAATAAATTTTGTATTCTAGTATTATGGATCACCGTCGCTAAAGCGATAGTACCATCATCTCGCTGGCGCATATCCCTCTTTGGTGCATGCGATTTAGCGATACTTCATATTTCTGATACCGGCTTCATGGTGGCGGTGTTGCGGGAGTTTCACGTAAGTCGAATTACATATATTAAATCAAGGTTCATGTTATTTACATATTGTTCAAATAATTAATAAGATGTATGTTATATACATTTGATAGAGATACTATAGATATGAGACCGACATCACTGAGGCGGATGGTGACGCCGTTATCATTGTCCACATCTCGAAGAATTATGCTTGAAATTTGGTACATGCGAGATGCTGACGGAAGGCGATTCGAGGCGATAGAATAATCGCCGGGACTACTTTTGCGAGATCATCGGTGGCCGGCGATATCAAATCGGCGTATGGATTGCGATGTGTGTATACTGGGATGATGTTGCGTTCAAGACCTAGTCAGAACAGATGAAGAAGAATCGAGGCAAGCTGCGAGTTGTACATACTTTTGGCTCGCAGTCGTTTCAGGAGGTTAAAGCGGTATGTATTTATCTTTAGTTTAGTTTAATATTAAACTGCAACATTACGTAATTTAAGTTGATATTATTTAATGTATATGATTTAGGCCATGCAGAAATATTATTCAAATCTGACTTGTCTTAGGCCATTCGATATGGAGTTTTAGAAATGGGTTTTGTACCCGGCTCAAGGTCAATAAAGAATTCAACATCACGTTCTGGGGGTAGACCGGGAAGTTCTTCAGGAAATTCATCAAAAAATTCTCTAACAACAGAAATATTATTCAAATCTGACTTGTCTTTGTTCAAATCCATAACATGGGCTAAGAAATCTTGACATCCGTTTTTCAATAAACGAATAGCTTTATGGCTTGATATGATAGTGGTGATTTTAGTGGTTTAGTTGTTTGAATCTTTATTATGACCTAGGTTGGTTAGGAATATGAAAACTAACAACCTTACGAAAATAATCAATTTTGGCATGATGAGTGGTTAACCAATCAATTCCTAAAATCACATCAAAAGCAAGTATCTTTAAAGATATAAGATCAATGGGAGTAATGTGATAAAGGCTAACTTGGATCATGCAAGATTTATAAACCGTAGAGGCGTAACTTGAAGGTTTCACCCAACGGAGTTTCAAATGATAAGTCGTTCTTTGAAAGTATTATGCATACAAGCCGATCATGAATGATGATAAAGCATATCTTGTGTAATCAATCTTATTTATTTATTAATAAAAGAATTATTTATTAAAGGCATTTATTATCTACATGGTCTTTGTTTTAATAATATGTGATAAACCCGTAGTTTTAAGCAACGCTTTTAGAATAATGATGATGATCATTCTAATGAGATCTAAATTCTTAGAAAGCTTAAAACTAAAATAGTTCCCAATCATTTGGATTACTAAATTGGGGATTAGTGAATGGGATAGATTGGTACATCGTTCTAACTTTTCGTTGGATGAGGATGATTGATCTCATGATCATTTTCATGTGGAGACACTAAAGTAAGTATGTAGGTGCTTATTAGAGAATAAGTTCTTTGAGCGTGACTCATTAAGGAATACCTAATGGAGTTTTACTTTTGTCGATAGGAATTCTGTAGTGATAGTAAGACAAATGATCCTTAGACTTGAGATCATCATAGTATCTTATATATAATGAATTACACTTTGACTTATTCCTTAAGACTCTTGGAGTATATCAAAGGTATGCTTGGGTGTAATAAGTTATATATGAAGATAATGAATGATCGATAAAGAATCTACCACTTTAGTAAAAGGAGAAATGTCTATGTGATTCGATAAATGACAACCCAGGAATCCTTGGCGAGGTGGAATGAAATTAGAAAGTAGTTTCTAATTTGCATTCATTAGGAGTTATTCATTTAGGAATCGAAATACATATAATTAAATAAAATAAGACTTGCGATAATTTCATGTCTTATATTTAATTGGGACATTGTATGGTGGAAGGATTGAATTATGCGTAACTATTTACTCAAAGGTTCTTTTATGATTAATGTTGAAATCTATATTATCTAGAAAGTCGTTGATGTTAGGGAGGCTTATCCCTATTGTAGAATAAATATTATTTATTTAAATAAATTATTTGTTTAATTTATTTATTTAAATGAGATTAAATTGTTACAATTGATTTATTCACAATAGATTTAATATGGAGAACCTAAAGGGTCACACCATAAAAGGAAGAATAATTATTTAAGAAGTTAATGGCATAATTGTAATAATATGTTAAGTATATTTAATTTAATCTATGGTGATAGAATAAATTAAATAGCTTAATATTATTATTTAATATTTTAGAAATATTAAATATAAATTAATAAGAGAGTCTTATTAATATTATTACAATTATTATTATTTTAATTTCTAAAAGGTTTAGGAATTAATTTAATATAAGTACTCTCATTTATTCTAATTGGATTAGGAAAGAAAATTAGTTAAAGGAGTTTAATTAATTACCCCTAATAGGATTAGGGAGCCCATTTAATTAAAAGAGTTTAATTAAATAAATAATACCTTATTTTAATTAAAATAGGGTTACATGATATCTTTATAAGAGAGTCTTATATTAGATATGGGATATCGTAATTCTAGATTTTGAGAGAACACCCCTTTTCTATATCTGAGATAGGAAAAACTAGGGTTTGAGCTATATATCCTTCTTCTTGATAATTATTCTTCTTTGGTGGATCACTATAGAGGCCATACACTTGGGTGGCTTACATTGATCAAAGGAAGGAATCTACTTAGGAGATTGAGGAGACCGCGGAGAAGTAGGAGGTGAACTTCGTACTGAGGAAGCTCGTTTCTACAAGGGTATGATTTCATAATTTCTTATTCTTCGTTTAATTAATAATATGCATAAAGGATGATCAAGGGTAATTGGTTTGTGAAAAATTTTAAAATCGATTTTATCTCGCTTCAGCTAAATTTTGCAATTTGATTCTCTACTTTGATTTTCACAAAACCTAACGATTGGTATCAAGAGCCAAACTTTATGAATTATTAATTATTTTGATTCCATATATGTATGGGTATGTATTTTGAATAATTTATTGGGCATAATTTGTTGTATAAAATTATTATTTTATGAAAAAAAAAATATATATATTTCTTGGGAAAAATTTTTTTGAATTTTTTTTTTATGCCATAGTGTTTTTTTTTTTTTTTTTGAATGCTTTTCGTGGGTGTTGTATCTTGATTAGAAATCACGAATTTTTTTTTTTTTTAAAGGGCATGATTAGAGAAAAAAACAAAAACAAAAATAAGTGACTTCTTTGTCCACTTAAGTCCTGTAGTAAGCGATTTCTTGTTTGTTTTAAACAAAAGTTTTTTTAAAAACAAGGAATCAACTTCTCTTTGGACTCGACAAAGAATGGATTTACTATATATATATATATATATATATATATATATATATATATATATATATATAAAACTTACATCACGTGTATATTGAATTAGTAGATGGCGTGAATCGGTTTTTTTTTTTTTTAGCGTGCGTGGGCCGTGGGCATTTTATACATATTTATATATAATATTGATAGCAAATCAGGTCATGCAGTTTATAATAAAGTAGGACTTTTATTATATTATATATATATATATATAATTGTTATATATATATATATTAATCTTAATAATTTTATAATTAAAATAAAAGAGTTTATTTTAATCTTGAAATTGGATTTCATGCAACATAAAATTGCCCATTAAATGATACTCATATATATATGGAATGATTTTATTTATTGATACATATGATGATATGTATGATAATAAATGGGATTGATTATGGACAATTGACCGATATGATTGGATTTATTTTAGTTGGATGTTTGAATGAATGGGTTTTATTAAATGGGGTCTGCGTACCTGCGTCTTTTACGGTTTTTTCTTGATGTAAATTCTATCTCTCTCTATGTACTTCCCCCTTGGCTGGCGATCGAGGTTTCTATTTAAATTAAATAGTTTAATGTAATAGGATTAGTTAGAATTTTTTTGAAGAACCAGGAGATCGAGGCGCTTGAAGACCCGTTTGTAATGGAGCGGGTTTAAATGTAATAGTTATATTTAAATGTTTATTCTTTGCACCCTAAGGGTTTGACCTTTTGGTTCACTTGGTGGCTCTAGTGAGACAAACTAGAATAAAAGTCCATAATCAATCCGGGTAGAATATAGTATTCTATATATGCATGCTAGTATTATATATATTATATATTATGCAAACATGCTTCGCATGTTTAATAATATAATAGCGTATTTTATATATATATTTAAATGCCTGCGCTAAACAAGATGAGACAAATAATAACAAATCCCTCAAAGTTTTTTATTAAGTCTTAAGCGTTCAAAGATATTTAGAATATCGAGCGTCGCCTTTAGCATGATAAAATTAATAGAGTATTAAATATTTAATATGAGTTTGTTGTGTCACCACAAGGCAAGTATTAAGTATTTAAGATGTTAATTTATCACATTTGATGCTTATAAAGAAAATTGAACAATATTGTTTTGTTGTGTCACCACATGAGGCGATATTTTTCTTTTTGAATATATGGAAGTGCTAGGTTGGACTTAACTTAGATAATTTTGATTCGGATGTGCCACCACTTGATCAAAATAATCCAAGAGGCAAAACATAAGGAGTTACATGTTGATGTAATTGTGAGGAGTTGTCTACCTATTTATTTATATATAGTTTGTTGTGTCACCACAAGGGTATATATATTTGAAATGGGATCCTTATTCTCACTAAAAAAAACTTTAATTAGATTTTTGCCGAACTATATAAATGAGGGTAATATAGTTTGAAGAAAATAGTGAGAGATACCAATATAAAATAAGACCTAATTTATTTTGGTAATTAATTAAATGAATGTTTGCTAAAATATTGTCTTTTTACATGCGAGAATTTTGAAAATGTCACATTCACTAATTTCAACTGCGAAGCATACTTGATCTTAATAAGTGGCCGGGGATAGAACTACTGCTGATTTGGTTAAGGAATCTGAGAATTGTTCTCCTTCTTTGAAAAGATTTCTTATGTCCTAAATTAGCGTACTGCAAAAGTTGCGAGAGGCGACCTCGAGGAAGAGATTGCTACTTTTAAGCAGTGGCGAGATGATGCATCGTGGCTCGATGCATCATGCTTCGCATCCATGAGTAATGAGCTTGCGTCGGCATGAAAACATGGATGTTTCTCTTATCTCTTGCACCTTCGAGAGTTGTATGGTGAGCTAAGTAGGGTGCTAGATATGAAATATCTAAGGAGCTCTTAGATCTCGGATGATCGAGGGCACTCTAGATTGAGACTCGTGTCTAAAGATGATCAATCGATTGAGCGTCTTGGATGACTTGGGTTCGTCGTGGATGGGGAGTTGAGTCGAGATTTAGTCTTGCGGTCACTCCTAGACACCTTCTCACAATTTGTTGTGAATTTTCACATGAAACAAGTTGGATGTCGACTTGCACGAATTACTTAACATGTTGAAAAGCTGAAGGTCATTTCCATCAAGAAGAACCATGTCTTAATGGTGGATGATTCTTCAAGAAAAGGAAGAGGCCCAAGGTATCTTACGAAAGAAGAAATCCAAGAAGGCTAAGGGAAAGCGAAAGTGAAGGATCAAAAGAAACACGATCCATTATGAAGGAATTTGCTTCCATTGCGATAAAGCGGATCTTTGGAAGAAGGCTGCAAGGATTATCTCATGAACAAAAGCGAAGAAGCTTGAGAAGCTTGAATCCTAATCAAGGTTTGTTTATGATTGAAATTAATTTTTACGAAAGTCGATCTTCTACTTGGGTATTGGATCTGGGATGTGGTTCTCACATATGTAATAATATGCAGGGGGGTAGTCGAGAAGTAGAAAGCGTGAGCAAGGATGAGGTCGATCCTACGAGTGGGAAATGGAGCAAAGGTTCTTTGCATTGTTTATGTAGGGACTTATTGTTTATAGATCGCTTACTGAGCAAGTTCATTAATTTAAATAATTGTTATTTTGTTCCAAATATCATTAGAAACATTATTTCTATCTCGTGTATTGGATATGGATGGTTTTAATATTATAATAAAGAACAACGGTTGTTCCATTTATAATGATAATATTTTATATGGTGTTGATAATTTGCGAAATGGACTTTATATACTTGACTTGCATGAAAATATATTTCAAATTGAACAAACTAATAAAAGGAAAAGAGATGATGTTAATTATACCTTCATGTGTACTTTAGACTTCGGTCGTATTAATGAAACAAGATTATCCAAGTTGCATAAAGATGGGCTCTAGAGCTATCGATTAAGAATTATATCCAACTGTGAATCTTGTCTCATGGGTAAAATGACTAAATCTCCTTTTAGTGGAAAAGGAGAAAGAGTTCTGAGTTGTTAGCGTTGGTACTACGGATGTATGTGGACTATGATAACGGCCATACGAGGAGGGTATTCTTATTTTATTACATTCATCGGCGACCACTCAAGATTTGGATATGTGTATTTAATGAAATACAAATCTGAATCATTTGAAAAGTTCAAAGAGTTTAGAAGTGAAGTTGAGAAGCAAAGCTGGTAAGAGTATTAAGATTCTTGATCGATCGAGGAGGAGAATACTTAAGTGGTGAGTTTCTCAATTGTCTCAAAGAAAATGGTACAATCTCACAATGGACTCCACCGGGGACGCCACAAATGAATGGTGTATCTCGAAAGGAGAAATCGAACATTGTTGGACATGGTTCGATCTATGATGAGTTTTCTGAGCCTTCCGGTTTCATACGGGGATATGCCTAGAATCAATTTGCATACCTACTTAACAAAGGTACCTACAAAATCCAAGTCCCAAGACCCCTATATGAGTTATGGGCGGGGAGGAAACCAAATCTTAAGCATGTTAAGACTTGGGGTTGTCGACTTATGTCGAAAAAAAGTTTGAAAAGCGATAAAGGCTGCAGACTAGATCGACAAATGTAGATTTGTGGGATATCCTAAAGAAACATCGGGTATTATTTCTATCATCAGTGATCAAAAGGTGTTTGTTGCGAAACATGCGCCTTCTTGGAAAAGGAGTTTATCCTTGAAGGGGTCGATTGGGAGTAAGATATATCTTGAAGAGGTTCAAGAACCACAAAATACTTACGGATCAAAGTGAGGTACCTAACAAGTAGAGATTCATACATACCACACCCTATTAAAGTAAATCGGAAGAGTACCAAAGATGCGAGACGGTATGGACTATGTCATAGAAGATGTGATGAAGTGCGCATCATAGATGATGATGATCCATTGAATTACAAATAGGCTATGAGTAGTAAAGACTCGAGGAGAAATGGCAAGAAGCCATGAAATCGAGATGGACTCCATGTATGAGAACCAGTATGGACTTTGGTCTCACCACTGAAGGCATTAAGCTATTGGGTGTAAATGGGTCTTTAAAAGAAAAGCTGGAAGCAGAATGCAAGGTAGAGACCTAAAAGGCCCGATTTGGTTGCAAAAGGTTTCAAACAAAGACAAGGAGTTGACTATGATGAAACCTTCTCACCGATAGCAATGCTCAAGTCCATTCGGATTTTGCTTGCGATTGCAGACTTACCGTGACTCTACGAAATCTGGCGGATGGGCGTGAAAGCGGCCTTCCTCGATGGGAAACTTGAGGAGGATGTGTATATGACACAACCGGAGGATTTGTTTCAAAGGTTGGAACAAATCAAGTCATGCTTCTGACGATCCATTTATGGATTAAAGCAAGCTTCTCGTTATGTGGAACATCCGTTTTGATGAGACAATCAAAAAGTTTGATTTTATCAAAATGAGGATGAACCATGTGTCTACAAGAAGGTTAGTGGGAGCTATTTGTTTCATTCCTTGTATTATATGTTGATGATATACTACCGATAGGGAATGATATTCTATCTTCGCAAACAATTAAAATCTGGTTATCTAAAACACTTCTTCATGAAGGACTTGGGAGAAGCATCCTATATTTTGGGGATAAAGATCTATAGAGATAGATCTAATAGGATGTTTGGCTTATCCCAAGGCGTACATTGACATGATGCTAAAAAGGTTTAGCATGGAAGATTCCAAAAGAGGTCTCATCTTGGATGAGCCATGGAATACATCTCCAAAAACAAGCCCCAAAGACACACGAGGAGAGAAAGCAGTATGAGTAAGATTCCTTATGCTTGACAATAGGATCTATCGTGTATGGTATGATATGTACTAGACCGGATGTCGCTCATGCACTTAGTGTAACAAGCGGATATCGATCGAATCCGGAGAAGAACTTTGGAAGGCGGTGAAAAATATCCTAAAGTACTTAAGAAGAACTAAGGATGTATTTCTTGTCTACGGTGGGTCTAAATTAAAACTAGAGGCTTCATGACTCAAGTTTTCAAGCAGACCAAGATGATGATAAATCCGTTTGAGGTATGTGTTTACCTTAAGCGGTGGCGCGATGAGTTGGAAAAGTTCAAATGAAAACGATTCTTTGATTGATGTGTGAGATGAGTACATAGGCTGCAAGTGAAGCTGCAAAGGAAGCATTTGGATGAAGAAGTTCATTCTCGAACTTGGTGTGGTTCCTAGCATTAAAGGACCGGTGCCTTTATTACGTGACAACTTTGGGCATTGCCTTGTGAAACTAAGGAACCAGTGTCTCATCGAAATCCAAACACGTGTTGCGGCGATTTCATTTGATCGAGAGATCATTGAAAGAGGAGGCGTCACCACGGCGCGTGTGGACTCTCAAGACAATATTGCAGATCCATTTACTAAAGCGTTAACACAATGGCGGTTTGATCGTCACTTAGAAGATGGGTATGAGATACCACGGCGATTGGCTTTAGTGCAAGTGGGAGATTGAAAGTATTATGCATACAAGCCAATCATGAATGATGATAAAGCATATCTTGTGTAATCAATCTTATTTATTTATTAATAAAAGAATTATTTATTAAAGGCATTTATTATCTACATGGTCTTTGTTTTAATAATATGTGATAAACCCGTAGTTTTAAGCAACGCTTTTAGAATAATGATGATGATCATTTCTAATGAGATCTAAATTCTTAGAAAGCTTAAAACTAAAATAGTTCCCAATCATTGGATTACTAAATTGGGGATTAGTGAATCCAGGATAGATTGAGTACATCGTTCTTGCTTTCGTTGGATGAGGATGATTGATCTCATGATCATTTTTGTGTGGAACACTAAAGTAAGTATGTAGTAGTGCTTATTAGAGAATAAGTTCTTTGAGCGTGACTCATTAAGGAATACCTAATGGAGTTTTACTTTGCATCGATAGGAATTCTGTAGTGATAGTAAGTACAAATGATCCTTAGACTTGAGATCATCATAGTATCTTATATATAATGAATTACACTTTGACTTATTCCTTAAGACTCTTGGAGTATATCAAAGGGTATGCTTGGGTGTAATAAGTTATATATGAAGATAATGAATGATCGATAAAGAATCTACCACTTCTAGTAAAAGGAGAAATGTCTATGTGATTCGATAAATGACAACCAGGGAATCCTTGGCGAGGTGGAATGAAATTAGAAAGTAGTTTCTAATTTGCATTCATTAGGAGTTATTCATTTAGGAATCGAAATACATATAATTAAATAAAATAAGACTTGTGATAATTTCATGTCTTATATTTAATTGGGACATTGTATGGTGGAAGGATTGAATTATCACGGTAACTATTTACTCAAAGGTTCTTTTATGATTAATGTTGAAATCTATATTATCTAGAAAGTCGTTGATCATTGGGAGGCTTATCCCTATTGTAGAATAAATATTATTTATTTAAATAAATTATTTGTTTAATTTATTTATTTAAATGAGATTAGAATTATTTCAATTGATTTATTCACAATAGGTTTAATATGGAGAACCTAAAGGGTCACACCATAAAAGGAAGAATAATTATTTAAGAAGTTAATGGCATAATTGTAATAATATGTTAAGTATATTTAATTTAATCTATGGTGATAGAATAAATTAAATAGCTTAATATTATTATTTAATATTTTAGAAATATTAAATATAAATTAATAAGAGAGTCTTATTAATATTATTACAATTATTATTATTTTAATTTCTAAAAGGTTTAGGAATTAATTTAATATAAGTACTCTCATTTATTCTAATTGGATTAGGAAAGAAAATTAGTTAAATGAGTTTAATTAATTACCCCTAATAGGATTAGGGCCCATTTAATTAAAAAGAGTTTAATTAAATAAATAGTACCTTATTTTAATTAAAATAGGTTACATGATATCTTTATAAGAGGAGTCTTATATTAGATATGGGATATACGTAATTCTAGATTTTGAGATAACACCCCTTTTTCTATACAGATAGGAAAAACTAGGGTTTGAGCCATATATCCCTTCTTCTTGATAATTATTCTTCTTTGGTGGATAACCTATAGAGGCCATACACTTGGGTGGCTTACATTGATCGAAGGAAGGAATCTACAGGAGATTGAGGAGCCGCCATGGAGAAGTAGGAGGTGAACTTCGTACCTGAGGAAGCTCGTTTCTACAAGGGTATGATTTCATAATTTTTTATTCTTCGTTTAATTAATAATATGCATAAAGGATGATCCGGGTAATTGGTTTGTGAAAAAATTTAAAATCTGATTTTATCTCGCTTCCGCTAAATTTTGCAATTTTGATTGCTACTTTGATTTTCACAAAACCTAACAAAGTCAAAGTCCAATTTCTCAAGAGTCAAGTTTAAACGTTGAGCACAAGCAGGAGAGATAAAATAATGGGTAGAACCGGTATCTAGTAAGGTATAAACTTCGCAAGAGTTCAAGATTAGCTTACCCGTAATCACCTCGTTCGGGTTCCTCGCGTTTTGGCGATCGCGACAAACGCTCTTCCAGAACCGCTTAATTTCGACTTATCCAGGGTGACCCTTGGAGTCACCATCCCCGTTGAACTTGGTTTTGCTCTGAGAACAATCCGAAAGCTATGTGGCCTTCCTTTCCACGGTTGTAATATACCTTGGATTGTTGTGGACGGTTTAAGTGATATGTCCCTCTTTTCGCATTTGTAACATCTAAGCTGGCGGTCGTTCTCCTCCCCTAGAATTTGTTGTTGGTCTTTGGTCTTCTTTGTTGATGTCTTCCGTCATTGTTGAATCTCCTCTTTCGAAATTTCCACTTGACTCACCTCTCCTATTATCACGACCATGATGACCACCCAGAGTGTTTCCGCTTTGTTAAGTATTTTTCCTCCTCGTTGGTTATCATCGCTCTGATGACTGCTGTCACCGGTATGACCCTGGTTGTGGTCCCTCGGTTGAACATACTCATTATCTCGCTCTAATAATTGAGCAACATCTGAATATAAAGAAAATTTATGAGATATAAGATATTGCCGAATCTTGGGCTTTAGACCTCTTAGAAACATCCTCGTTATTCGTTCCTCATTTTCGACCAAATGAGGTGCAAATCTGGATAACTCTGCAAACTTCGCCTCGTACTGGGACACCGTCATGTTGTTTTATTCCAGTCTGATAAACTCCACCTCTTTCATATGACGAATACTTTTAGGAAAGTACTTATCATTGAATAGTTTCTGAAATGTTTCCCAAGACATGTTTTGAGTCTTGGTGGTGGGTATACTTCATGAGACTCCACAGTGAGTACGCCACTCGCGCGGAACATAAAGGTGGCGAATGGAACCTTACGTTCCTCTGTGCATCCCAAGACATCGAATATCTTGGTAATTTGCTTGACCCACGTTTCCGCCATGGTGATCGGATCCGCTTTCCTTAAATTCGGTGGTCCTAACTCCTTGAATTGCTTGGGTTGTGACAAGCCGCGCATTGCTATCATTTCCACCCGTATTTTGTGCACGAGTCTCCCTCGTCTGGTTTTGCATGAACTGCAAAAAGCTCCTAAACATTCCGTCATTCATCGTTTGCTCGGTAGTGTTATTTATAGGAGGAATATTGCCTTCCTGTTGCACGTTCTCCTGATTTGTAACTAAAGGTTGTTCCACAGTCTCATACACTCCATTGTTAACGTTCTCAGCGGCCATTCTTAAATACTGCCATAAAACAAGGGTTAATCAAACAAATTAACATATCACATAATATCCCTATATTATGATTGACCAACAAATAAGCTTAGATAAGACACACTAGTGAAGGATTTACTCATCTCTCCCTCCTAGTTCTATTCCGATCTCACTTGAGAGACATATCCCTAAGCTCGATACCAATTGTGGCGCCCCCAAAATAGGTATACAACACCCATTTTGAGTCGCCAAATACATGATGCAGAAAGCAAATTACAACTTCAATAATACAATTGTCGTGCAAAATCGACAACACATATTGTGAGTTTAAATACAAATATTGTCTTCAGACAATATCCACACTCAAATAAGTCCTCGTTATAATTATTCAAACACTATTTCTGAAATAGTGAGGATCGCTAAAACATCTTTCTAGAACCATCACTCAAGTACCCCGATTAGTTCTGCTATGTTTACCCTCGTGAGAGAAAATGGAACAAAAGGAAAAGGTGAGCTCAACTAGCCCGATAAAGAATATTATGACTAAGATAATATACAAAAAATTATCGTTAGTCTTTGACGAGGAAAAATCGATAAAATATAATAGCCACAAGTTTTAGATCAACAACTGCTGCGGAAACAACAATCCATTAGAAGAGTCAAGTAGAGAAAGAATTCCACTTATTAATAAGAATTTCTCCTTATTGGCGCGCAATTAGGTGACCACACCTCTCCTTGAAAGAACTTTCTAGACATTGCCAATAATGCTATCTAATAATATTATTCAAATAATATGAATTATTGATCGATAATGGGAAATATCATGCGTGATAATTATTGAAACAACAATAATATAAAATATCAACGACAATTATTGAATTTAATAAAATAAAATATTGAGCGATAACTCTTCGTAACAATTATTGAGTAGTGCCTTCTTACGTAAGGATCAATAATTCATCAATACTTTGTGCATCAACGCGAATTATCGTATTTTAACCACGGGTATTCCAAGCGATGTTGTTAACAGTAACAACTATAGATTATTTATAAAAACTCAAACTTGTGTATGGGTATGTCTTTGTTGGAATACAGTGCAGCAGTCAAGATGTGGGTTAAATCCACGAATATTGCAAAAACAAATTAAATATTAAAAAAAATAATCATTATTCTCGACGAATAGTACTATTATCGGACGAATTCCTTGAAAATAAGAACTTCCCTATTTTGGCATTCTAACACGTGTCATGATTATCATAAATAGAATCTTATCGATAGAATATTTTCGATCGGACATATAGTATCCTCGATTGAATATTTCCGTCGATGATAAGTCCGTCGAGGTTAAGTATCCCACAACCGAAAAGGTCGACGGACTTTAATTCGACCGCTTTATATCTGAATAAATTTAAATAGAACATTCCATCGAAATAATATAAACCTCGACGGAATATGCTTATTAAAGCCGGAATATATAAGACAAATTTTTTTTTAAATAAAAGGAATTTCTTTTATTTATTATTTTGAAATAGTAAGGGTTGATTTGATTAATGTGGATAGTTAGGGGTAAAATACATAAAATATTTCAAAATAAGCAAGTGGTTATAAAATATTCATTGTTGTTTGGGAATATTCGATTCGTGGAATATTAAATCTTGTCGGGGAATATTCGCACGACAAAGTAATGACCATGTGTGGGCCCCATGTGAAAAGCGATTGGATGAGGAAAGCGAGAAATATAACTTGTTTAAAAATAGCGAGCGTAATTATTCTGAATTATCTTGTTGGAATACCGTTGGTTAAAACACACTGTCTGGCGTTGTTGAACGATGCACGCGGTATTGCACCAATTATTGATTCTTACGTGAAGAAGGCACTACTCAATGATTGTTACGATAATTCTTATTCGGTATTTTATTTTATTGATTCAATAATTCTTTGCGTTGGTATTTTATATTATTCTTGTTTGATAATTGTCACTTTACGATATTTCCCATTATCGGATCAATAATTCATATTATTTGAATAATATTATTAGATAACATTATTGGCAATGTCTAGAAAGTTACGTCTAAGGAGAGGTTTGGTCACCTAATTGCTGCGGCCGAGAAGGAGAGATCCTTATTGGAAAGCCCTCTTTCTGAGGAGGCGCTGGTTATCATAATTGTGATTACATAATATTATTTGGGAATAATTAATTATTGATTTATATGATAAGAAAATATTTATTTGATATGGATATAAATGATGGATTTATTTATTATATGTGGTTATAATTGAAGGATTTAATGTTGAGGTGTTTTATCAGTATTTTTGTCGGAATGGAGATATTAAAAATAAAATCAGTATTTTTACGATATATTGCGTGAGTTATAATTTTTAATCTGACCGTTGGATCGTTGTAATTTTTGGATATGTTATACATATATAAGTTGAGTATATGTCTACAAATTTTGAACCGTTAAAAATGAACGAATGATTTGTTATAAATTTTAAGAGGTGTTTGATTCGGAAAGTAGGGTTATAATTGATTTTGGTGGAAAATTCTAGAATTGAGTGGGCCCCACTTGTGGTTGGTGAAAAAATGTGCTGAATTTTATTTCAAATGTGGTGGGTGGCAATAGTAGCAGGTAAAGCCATCGGTGGCAGTCGAAGTGCCTTCGACGGGCTAACATTTTCCTATAAATAGAAATTTAAGTTAGAATTGAAAATCACACCCGAAACAAAGTTTCTCTCTTCTCTCTCTATATTATTGGCGTATTTTGTGAGTATTTAGATACTTTGAGAGTTCTTTGTTAAAGACAAGTTTCATTCAAACATCCTTAGATCTTTCCTTAGAAATCTTGATTCTTTGAGGTAAGGGATGTTATTTTCTTCTCAAATGATATTATTTCTTCAATATCGTTATCTTTGAAATATTGGTTGGAACTTTTATCAAATTTGGAACTTTTTCATGTCGGGGTTACTATTCATGAGTTCTTATTCACGAGTTACTATTCATGAGTTACTATTCACGAGATTCTTAGTCATCAAAGTACTATTAAATGAAGCGTGAAAATGTTTTTTTGTGGAATTTCTATCTTTTGGTGTCGGAGTTACTATTCACGATATCTGCACTATTCACGTATCGACCTTTATTCACGATACTCGGCATTATTCATCGAAAAATAAAATTTCTTCTTTTCGTCCAAAATATTTATTACGGATACTAGCTTTGATTGTATCCATGTTTTGATCATTCTTAAATTTTACACCACTATGATTATTTTGAGGTATTTTTGAACATGGATAAAACAAAGTACTGAATCCTTAATCCTTAATCCTTGTCATTTTGTTTCCTTTGGATTCGATTTCTTTAAAAATATTTTTCATCATCCTCGGTCTTAAATGATGATCTTTATTGAATATCTTTGGCACGTAGTGCAAAGATGAATGATTCTGAAGAATATCTTTGGCTGTAGTGCAAAGATGAGCAGGTGTTTAAATGAACATGACCGGTGATGAATATCTTTGGCTGTAGTGCAAAGATGAATATTTGATTCGAGATGTTTATGGATTGTTATTTACGGGGATAAAAGATAGGCGATGAACTTTTAAATTCATACATAGAAGATAGTAGTTTGCATTCTCTACTTAACTCTCTTAATGAATTATTATTTCATTGCGAATATTGATTTAAAATTTGTTGTCTATTGTATTCTATTAAATTTTTCCTGTTGAAGACTAACGATAATTTGTTGTATATTATCTTAGTCATAATATTCTTTCTTGAAAGCTAGTTGAGCTCACCCTTTTCCTTTTTGTTCCATTCTTTCAAGAGGCGAGAATATAGCGAGTGCAGTGGGGTATGGAATGAAGGTTTTAGAAAGGATTGTTTAGTAGTCCTCACCATTTTGTAAAATAATGTATCAATAAATGTGATGAGGATTTATTTGAGTATAGATATTATCAGAAGATAATATTTGTATTTAAACTCACAGTTTCTTTGTTGTAATAATAAAGTTGTAGTTGTTTACATACCCATGTATTGTGACTCGGAATGGGTGATGTATACTATTTTGGGGTGTCGCAGAATATTCCGTCGGAAATAACCCTTTTTGTTGTAGTGTTTTTCCCTTACATTTTGTTTGAAAATTTAGGTGTTAATGACAATGATAAGTAATATTTTTATAACTATTATTTAGTTCTTTTTTGAATAAAAAGAATCTCTTAAATAGATGTTTCATTTTAAAATTATTTTAATTTTTTGTTTTAAATTATAATATAATATTACATTTGTAAGACCCCAACTTATTATTAATGAAATTTAATTTTCTCTATTTATTATTTTGAAATAGTAAGGGTTGATTTGATTAATGTGGATAGTTAGGGGTAAAATCATAAATATTTCAAAATAAGCAAGTGGTTATAAAATATTCATTGTTGTTAAAGGGAATATTAGTTTTGGTCGTGGAATATTCGTCTTTGTGTCGGGGAATATTAAATGCGGCCAAGTAGCGACCATGTGTGGGCCCATGTAAAAGCGATTGGATGAAGAAAAGCGACAAATATAAGTTGTTTAAAAATACTTGGCGTAGTTATTCACTAGATTAATCTTGTTAAAATACTAAATTGGTTAAAAAACACGAAGCTTTGCGGTATTGCACCAATTATTGATTCTTACGTGAAGGCATTACTCGATAATGGTTACGATAATTCTTTATTCGATATTTTATTGATTTAATAATTCTTTGCGTTGATAATTTATATTCTTTGTTGTTTGATAATTGTCATTACACGATTATTTTTCTTTATCGAAGCGATAATTCATATTATCTGAATAATATTATTAGATAACATTATTGGCAATGTCTAGAAAGTTACATCTAAGGAGAGGTTTGGTCACCTAATCTTGGCGCAAGTAAGGAGAAATTCTTATTGGAAAGCCCTCTTTCTGAGGAATTGCACGGTTTTAATATTGTGATTCTATAATATTATTTGTGAATAATTAATTATTAATTCATATGATGAGAAAAATATTAATTTTATGTGGATATAGATGGAGAAAATTTTAATGTGACAATTGTTTAAAATTGAAAATTTATCTTTTACGATAAAATAATTCATTTAAATATATTATTATATTTTAATAATATAATAATGGTGATATTTTTACAACGAATGTGGGATATATGAGTATCTGAGGAGGAAGAGTATTTTTTGTTGCAATAAATGTTTAAAACATGTTAAACATGTTGGTGGACCCCATTTATTGGTGAAATTTGATTATAGCTTTGTAAAATGCTTGGTTTATGGATTTGGTCAATTTACATTTGGAATTCGAAAAACTTTTTTTACGTAAAGTTGTAGAGAATTGAATTTCCTATAAAAAGCAGAGATTGAAATTTTACGATAAAAGGGCTATTTATTATGAATTATTGAAGTTAGAAGTTCAAAATAATTGATTTTGGAAGTTTAAAATATTTTAAATAAAAACGTTTTTTTTTTATTATATGTGTGTTACATGTGTGTTGAATGAAATTTGAATTCAGTTCTTGGAAGGTTGGCGTAGGAAATTTATAATATATATTAATATTTTATTAAATTTTACGCTTTTGGTCTTTAAGCATTTTCTATAAATAGGGTGCTTAGGTTAGAATTTAAAATCACTGAAGCTGAAGTTTTCTCTCTCTATATTATCGAAAGCGTATTCTTGTGAGTATTTTGAGTATACTTTGAGTATTGTTAGGCGGTCTGAAGTTCCTTGAAAGACTATATACCCTTTATTCAATTTAAGTACTAATCTTTCGAGGTAAGGGATGTTATTTTCTTCTCAAATGATATTATTTCTTCAATATCATTATCTTTGAAATATTAGTTGAAATATTTTATCAAATTTGGAACTTTTCAATGTGGGGTTCTTATTCATGAGTTCTTATTCACGAGTTACTATTCATGAGATTCTTATTCACGATTCTTATTCACGAGTACTATTCATAAAAGCGTGAAGATGTTTTTGTGAAATTTCTATCTTTGGTGTCTGAGATTACTTATTCATGTATACGAAGACTATTCACGATATCTGATCTTTATTCACGAATCGGCACTATTCAATTAGAAAAATGAAATTTCTTCTTTTTGTCCAAAATATCTATTACGGATACTAGCTTTGATTGTATCCATGTTTTGATCATCCTTGAATTTTACACCACAATGATTATTTTTGAGGTATTTTTGAACATGGATAAAACAAAGTACAAATCCTTAATCCTTAATCCTTGTCATTTTGTTTCTTTGGATTCGTTTCTTTAAAATATTTTCATCATCTTGATCTTAAATGATGATATTATGGAATATCTTTGGCTGCAGAGTGCAAAGATGAATGATTTCTAAAGAATATCTTTGGCTAGTAGTGCGAAGATGAGCAGTGTTTAGATGAACATGACCCGGTGATGAATATCTTTGGCTGTAGTGCAAAGATGAATATTTGATTCGGATATATATTGATTGATGTTCTGAGGATAAAAGATAGCGATGAACTTTTAAATTCATACATAGAAGATAGTAGTTTGCATTTCTACTTAACTCTTCTAATGAATTATTATTTCATTGCGAATATTGATTTAAAATTTGTTGTCTATTGTATTCTATTAGATTTTTCCTGTTGAAGACTAACGATAATTTGTTGTATATTATCTTAGTCGTAATATTCTTTTCTTTGGGCTAGTTGAGCTCACCTTTTTTTTTTGTTCATTTTTTTTCTTCTCGAGGAGGCGAGAATATAGCGAGTGCAAGTCGGGGTATGGAATGAAGGTTTTAGAGAGAGTTGTTTAATAGTCCTCACCATTTTGTAAATTAATGTATCAATAAATGTGATGAGGATTTATTTGAGTATAGATATTGTCAGAAGATAATATTTGTATTCAAAATTACGCTTTTTCTTGTTAATAATAAAGTTGTAGATTGTTTACGTACCATGTATTGACAACTCGAGAATGGGTGATGTATACCTATTTTGGGGCGTCATTAACATTTATGCATATTTAGTTTTTATAAAATGATTTAAACTAAATATAAAATGAGTATTTTTTATCACATTATCAATCACATCCTAGGTGTTAAAGTCACGCCATCAATTATGACGTGACAATTTTCAAATAACCCCAAAATTGGGTATGCTTCACCCATCTTGGGTAGTCGGATACATAGTATCATGCAATTTAAATACAACTTACTAATATAAGCGTAGGTGTACAATCTGACGACATAAAGCGTGAGTTTGAATACAAATATTATCTACTAGATATTATACAAACTCGAAAGGAGTCCTCATTACAATTATTATCACTTTATTTCACGAGAATAGTGAGGACTACTAATCTTATCCTGCGGACCATTACTCAGTTCCCAGGCTTCGTCGACTATGTTCTCATTTTCTGAAGAAAACGGTGAAAGAAAAGGTGAGCTCAACTAGCCCGATGAAATATTATGACTAAGATAATGCGAGAATAAATTATCATTAGCCTTGACGATGTTAAAGCGATAAAATATAATAAACATCAAGTTTAAGCTGCGCGGGAGAAAGCGATCCATTAAAAAGTCAAGTAGAAAATAAAATCTACTATCTTTTATGATTTAAAAGGTTTTCATCATCTTTGTTATAAATTTGAGACTCGACTTTAATAAATAATCCACATCATCGAATCACCACACTTTCTGACGAGGATATTCTTTAGTATCACGACCATAATTATTCATACTTCTACGGGCGAGAATAGTTGTGTATTCATTAATGGTCATGATCATGCCAACAATTTGTCCATCGATGCACTCTGACCCTTTGAGGATTTTTACCACATCATTTGTAACATTACGGTCATGATTACAAGAATAATCACAGTCGTAATCATACCAAGTCCATCCATTCTCTCTGAGGCCTGAGATGACTTTAAAAAAAATATAAACATGAGGATGATGACAATGATATAAGAATTCAATAAAACAAGTTCAAGAATTATTTTATTCAGGGAACTAATAACGTCTAAATTATTAACATGATCTTTGCTTTGTAGAGTAAAATTCAAGAATGATGAGAAGAATATTTCCATGAAAGGATCTTTGGATGAAGCGCAAATATCGAGGATATTCCACTAATTTCATGGAGTATAGAAGTCAAAGTTTTAACCAACTAGGTATAATAAAGAATGGAATAACAAAAGAAATCACCATGCATGCGATAAGCCGCATAGGCGAGTTATTCAACGAGAATAATAATAACGGAACGGTCGGGGTGAAACGCATTGCAAGCGGGATATTCAACAGAATAATAATAAAATGGAACGGATCGGTGTAAAACACACAGATAGGATATTCCAGCGAATAATAATAAAAGCGGAACCCGGTCGGGTGTAAAACACACAGACAGGATGTTCAAGCAGAATAATAGAAGAATGGAACCAAGGTAGGTGTAAAAAGCGTATCTGAGGATATTCCATCGAGAATAATAAAAGAATGAAACAATGAAAAAGATTTCACCAAGTATAGGAAGTAAAGCGTATCACTGAGTTATTCAATGAGAATAATAAAGAATGGAATAATGAAGTTCTCTTCATGAATGAAAGAAAAGAATAACACCCACTTACGAGTACAAACAAATAATATTCCTACCTTAGAAGAGCTGAATATTGGCAAAGTGAAGTAGCGAGAATACTTTTCTTCTTTTCTCTATAGTTTCTCTCTCTAGAGTTTAAATTGAATTTGTAAGAAAATAATGAAGGAATGAGCTTATTTATAGGAAAATAGAATGCATAGTAATTAATCCATGAGCGGTCCAGATTGATTTACTTTTTAATCGGCGGTCCATATTTAAAAGCAAAATCTTTTAAATAAAATATAATATATTCTATTTATATAAAAACATTTTACTATATGCAACACTTATATAACTATACCTATGCAAAAACACTATGCAAAACACTATGCATAATAAAATATAATATATTTTATTTATAGAATAACTTTAATAAAGTATTACATTTTATATAAAAAGATATTTACATTTTATTACGTTAATAATCTGAATAAAATAAAAGCGTCATTATCATTATAATAATTCATATTATTAATCGATAATAATGGAATCAAATGAGTGACTTCTCACATAAGCATCAATAATCAATCTGGTGTGCTACTTATGCAACCACGCGTATTCTTTGTACTTTTACTACTAGAGTAGTTCAAGCGGTATCAGCGGTAAAACTTCGTAGTTATTTTAATAAAATATTTTTTCGTTTTCTCGATCAGGCAATAATTACATTGTGGGGTCCACCAATGATTGAGTAGTTATACGAATATTCCTGCTAAAGCGAATATTCCCAGACCAATCGAATATAATATAACCACTTGCATACTTTGCAAAATTTATAAATATTACCCACAACTATAACATTATATCAAATTTATTCCATAATATTCAAAAATAATATTTATAGAAAATTCATCTTTATTTATAAAAAGTTGGGGTCTTCTGACCTCCCTTCTTATGAAATTTAAGCCCTCGAAATTAGAGTGCGTACTGGTATGTCGAAGAGGTAAGGATACCTTGATTTCATTTGATTCTAACTCCCAGTCATTTCCTCGACATCGTGGTTCCTCCACAAAACTTTGACTTGAGGTATAACCTTGGGGGCGTAGAATATGTTCCTTCTTATCAAAATTTGAGCAGGGAACCTCTTCATACGTCAAATCTTCCGCTATTTAAATCGGGTTCTAACTTAATAATATGGTTCGGGTCTTTCACATATTTACGTAACATGGATATGTGAAAAGCGTTATGAACACGAGACATATTTGGCGGTAAAAGCGAGTCTATAGGCCACAGTTCCTACTCGATCGAGGATTAAAAATGGATAGATGAATCGAGGATTAAGTTTTCCTCTCTTTCCAAATCTTGTAACTCCTTTCCATGGAGCGACTCTTAACAACACATGATCTCTCTATATCGAATTCCCGTCCTTTCGATGAAGATCGGCATAACTCTTTTATCGATTTTGTGAGGTTTTTATCGTTGTCGGATCGTTTGAATCTTTTAAAGTAGTCATACGTACCAACTCGGTCCCAACAACGTTGCTTCACCCACCTCATCCCGACATCTTTGGAGAAGCGACACTTTCTTCCATCTGGCGCTTGAATGGAGCCGTGCGATACTTGCTTGATAAGCTGTTGTTGTAGGAAAACTCCACCGATGGTAAGAACTTGTCCCGACTCCCTTGAAATCAAGGACCACGAGTCTTAATAGATCTTGAGAGTTTGAATAGTCCTCTCCATTTGTCCGTCGAAAATGCGAGGATGATATCTTAGAAGCTAAATCGTAAATCTGTGCCCATAGCTTTTGCAAACTAACCCAAAATCGTGAAGTGAATCTTGGGTCTCGATCGGAAACTATGGATCTTGGCATACCATGCGATCTTACAATCTCGTTTATATGTACATCTGAGCAAGGCGTTCAAGTGTATAAGTTTCTCGTATCGGTAAGAAATAAGCGGACTTGGTCGATCTATCAACAATGACCCAAATCGCATCGATGCCTTGAGAAACCTTAGGAAAGGCCGTGCTTGAAATCCATGGTAATGTGCTCCCACTTCCATTACGGAATTTCAAGTGGTTCTGATGGACCTTTTGGTACTTGATGCTCGCTTTAACTTCGTTGACAAGTTAGACACCTTGAGATAAGCGGCGCTATCTCTCTCTTCATATTGCTCCACCAAAATGTATGGCGAATATCATGATACATTTTGGTACTCCCGAGATGGATTGCAAATGGTGTGTTGTGCGCCTCCATCATGATATTATACTTTAAATCGGGGTCGTTAGGAACACAAAGTGCAGAGTTGATTTCGAAGTATTCCTTCTTCATCGATTCTTGCTTGGCGTAGCACCCTCTTGCACTTTCTTCCTCATACGCATCGGCTCAGTGCGTAGCTTGCAAGCGACTTTAACTTTATCGATTAAAGTCGGTTCTACTTTCGTATATTCGCTATCATCACATGCGTCCTGGAGTCTTTAACTCTATCTCCATCCTTTGCAAGTCACACAAAATGGGCCTTTGTGTTGACAATACGCCTTTTCGTACTTGCATATGATCTTACTACTCAATCGTCGGCTACTACGTTAAGCTTTTCGAGGATGGTATTGGATGGTATGATCATAATCTTTCAGCAGTTCAAGCCAGCGTCGTTTGTCGCGTGTTGAGTTCCTTTTGAGTGAAGAAATATTTGAGGCTTTTATGATCAGTAAAGATCTCCACTTTCTCCCCATACAAGTAATGCCTCCAAATTTTAAGTCTGAAGACAACGGTTTGCTGACTCCGGATCATGAGTAGGATAATTCCTCTCATATTCTTTGAGTTTGTCATGAGGCATAGGCTATAACTTTTCCATGTTGCATGAGAACACATCCCAACCCTTTGCGAAGCATCCTTTGTAGATGACAAATCCCTCGAGGCGGATGGTATTGTCGAGCAGTCTTTGAAATAAGTCTCCTCTTGAGTTCTTGAAAACTCTTCTCACATTCTTCGCTCCAACCGAACTTTGTATCTTTTTGAGTCAATTTGAGTCGATGGAGTAGCGATTCGAGAAAATCCTTCCACGAATCTCGATAATAACCAATTAAGCAAAGAAAGCTACGTACTTGATCATTTGATTTAGGTTGTTCCCGACTTTGAATAGCTTGATCTTTCTTTGGGTCAGCGGATATTCCATGACTTGATACCACGTGCCCGAGGAATGCTACTTCTTGAGCGAACTCGCATTTCTTGACTTGGCATAAAGCTTATATTCACGAAGCTTTTGAGTGTCGACCTCAAGTGTTGCTCATGATCTTCACGGCTTTTGGAATAAATAAGGATGTCAATGATAAAGGCGACCACAAAGTGATCTAAATATTCCTTGAATACTCGGTTCATCATATCCATGAAGGCGGCGGGGCATTAGTCGATCAAAGGACATGACTAGGAATTCATAATGCCCGTCTTAGAGTTACGAAAGCCGTCTTTGGAATGTCGTGGTTCTAATCTTCAATTGGTGATATCAGGAGCGAAGATCGATCTTTGAAAAGAATTTGGCTCCTTGCTATTTGGTCAAACAGGTCATCAATACGTGGCAATGGATACCTATTTTGATGGTGACATGATTGACTCCAGATAATCAATACAAAGTCGCATACTCCCATCTTTCTTCTTCACGAATAGAGCAGGAGCACCCGAGGAGAAGTACTAGGACGAATAAAGCCGATGTCTAACAATTCCTGCGGTTGGGTCTTTAACTCACGAAGTTGATAGGAGCCATTCGATATGGGGCTTTGGAAATAGGTTTTGTCACCAGGGTTCAAGGTCGATACAAAATTCAATTTCACGCTTTCTGAGGGTAGGCGGGAAGTTCTTGGGGAATCGTCGGAAATTTATTAACAATAGAAATATCGTTCAAAAGCGGCGTATTTTTGTTTAAATCTGTGACATGAGCTAAGAAAGCTTGACATCCGTTTTTAATAAGCGAATAGCTTTATGGCTTGAGATGGCCGTGATTGATTTTAATGGTTTGGTCGTTTGAATTAGCATAATAGGTTGATTAGGAATATGAAAGCTAATGACCTTACGAAAACAATCAATTTTGCATGATAAAGTAGTTAACCAATCAATCCCTAGAATCACGTCAAATGCAAGTATTTTAATGAAATAAGATCGACGAGTAATGTGAGGTGCCGATTTGAACCAAACAAGACTTATAAGCGAGTGGATGTAATGAAGGTTTCTCCCAAGCGGAGTTTCCACGAGATAAGTCAAAGTCTAATTTCTCGAAGTCAAATTTAATCGATGGAGCATAAGTAGGAGAAATAAAAGAATGGGTAGAAGCCGGTATCAAATAAAGTATAGACTTTATTAGAGTTTATGATAAGCTTACCCGTGATGACCTCATTCGGGTTCCTTGCTCTCTGGGAGGTCACAACAAACGCTCTCCTTGCACTCTAGGTTTTGACTTTTACGGGAATGACCTTTGGTGCCTCCATCCTAGTTGAATTTGTCTTGATAAGCGACAAAATCGAGCTAAGTGACCTTCTCTTCCACAATTATAACATGCTTTGGATGGCATCAGCGCGGTTTGAATGATGTGTCCTCTTCTCTCGCATTTGAAGCATATGATAGGTGGTCTTTCTCCTTCCTTAACAACGGGTGTTGGTCTTTGACGTCTTTCCATCATTGTTGAATCTGGTTTCTTGAAATGTCCATTCTTATTATTTTGGCCGATTACCCGAAGTGGTTACCATATCTGGCTTTGTTGATTCCCTCACGCTTGTTGTCATAGCCCGATGACTACTCTCATTTGGTATTATAATTTTCTTGGGTTGCTCTCTTTTAGTTGCGTTGACTCGTTATCGCGCTCCACTAAGCTGAGCCCTATTTACAACATCGAATAAAAACACGGTTTATGAGAAATAAGATGTTGGCGTATATCTCGAACTTCAAACCTCTTAAAAACATTCGCGTGCCATTCTCTCTTCATTATCCACTGAGTGGGGAACAAACCGTGATAACTCATAAATTTTTTGCCTCGTATTGCGACACGGTCGTATTATTTTTGTTCAACTTGATAAACTCCACCTCCTTCATATGGCGAATACTTTCGGGAAAGTATTTGTCGTTGAACGACTCTGGAACTTCTCCCAAGATATCTTGATCTGGCGGGTTGAGTCGTTTCTACCGATTCCCACCGATGTCTGCCTCTCTCGCGTAACATAAGGTGTGAAAGGAACCTTTTGCTCCTCGGAGCATCCCAAGACATCAAATATCTTGGTAATCTGCTTTATCCATGCTTAGCTTGAAGTGGTTTTGGCTCTCCCTTAAACTCCGGTGGTCCCGGCTCCTTAAATTGTTTAGCGGTGACCGCAGAGAGTTTTCCGTGTTTCCACCTACGTTTTGGGCGAGAGTCGCTCTGCTTTCTTTGTTGCATAAATTGCATAAAGCCTCACGAACATTTGATCATTCATCATTTGGTCGGTGTTGTTGTTTGCATGAGGGTTGTCGCCTTCACGATGCACATTATCACGATTATTGATATGTGGTGAATCAGCGATCGCTTTGTGCTCCATTCTTATTCTCAACATTCTCGGATGTCATTTTGAGAATCTTGCCACAAAACAAAAGGTTAATTGACGTATAACAAATTATCTTTATATTTACGTGAACCCAATAAAATAGCACATAAACTTAGGTAGGTCATACTAGCGAAGGTATTCCCGTCTCTCCCCTCTAGTACTATTCTCACATCTTAGCGAGGATCGTATCCCTAAGCTACGATACCAAGTTGTGGCGCCCCAAAATTAGGTATACATCACCCATCTTGGGTAGTCGGATACGTGATGCAATTTAAATCAACTTACTAATATAAGCATAGGTATGCAATCTGACATAAAGCGTGAGTTTGAATACAAATATTATCTACTAGATATTATACAAACTCGAAAGGAGTCCTCATTACAATTATTATCACAATATTTCACAGAATAGTGAGGACTACTAATCTTATCCTCGGACCATTACTCGGTTCCCGAGGCTAAGTCCCGGCTATGTTCTCATTTTCACGAGAGAACGGTGAAAGAAAGGATGAGCTCAACTAGCCCGATGAAATATTATGACTAAGATAATGCTGAGAGAATAAATTATCAATAGCCTCAACGATGTTAAAGCGATAAAATATAATAAACATCAAGTTTAAGCTGCGGTGGAACAAGCGATCCATTAAAAAAGTCAGTAAAAAATAAAATCTACTATCTTTTATGATTTAAAGGTTTTTCATCTTTTTATATTTGAGACTCGACTTTAATAAATAATCCACATCATTGAATCACCCACCTTACTACGGCCGAGGATATTCTTTAGTATCGCGACCACAATTATTCATACACTACGGGCGAGAATAGTTGTGTATTCATTAATGGTCATGATCATGCCAACAAGCGTCCATCGATGCACTCTGACCGATGAAGATTTTTACCACATCATTTGTAACATTACGGTCATGATTACGCAGAATAATCCACAGTCATAATCATACCAAGTCCATCCATGCTCTACTGAGGCCACGAGATGACTTTAAAAAAAAATATAAACATGAGGATGATGACAATGATATAAGAATTGATAAAACAAGTTCAAGAATTAAGTTATTCAGGGAACTAATAACATCTAAATTATTAACATGATCTTTGCTTTTTGTAGAGTAAAATTCAAGAATGATCGAGAAGAATATTTTTCATGAAAGGATCTTTGGATGAAAGCTTGAAATGTCGAGGATATTCCACTAATTTCATGGAGTATAGAAGTCAAAGTTTTAACCAATTGGGTATAATAAAGAATGGAATAACAAAAGAAATCACCGTGCATGCGATACTGAGCAAGCATGGAGCAGGTTATTCAGCAGAATAATAAATAACGGAACCGGTCCGGTGAAAAACGCATGTGACGCAGGATATTCCAGCAGAATAATAATATGGAACGGAACCGAGGTGTAAAACACATGAGCAGGATATTCAAGCAGAATAATAATAAAAGGCGGAACCGGTCGGTGTAAAACACACAGACGAGGATGTTCCAGCGATAATAATAAAAGGCGGAACCGGTTAGGTGTAAAACACACAAACAGGATGTTCAGCGAAGAATAATAAAGAATGTCACCAAGATATAGGGTAGGCCGGCGTGATCTGAGTTATTCCATCATAATAATAAAGAATGGAACAAATGAAATAATAGAGATTTCACCAAGTATAGGGAAATTCAGCGTATCTGAGTTATTCAACAGAATAATAAAGAATGGAATAATGAAGTTCTCTTCATGAATAAAAAGAATAACACCCCCTTACGAGTACAACAAATAATATTCCCTACCTTAGAAGAGAACTGAATTTTGGCAAAGTGAAGTAGCGAGAATACTTTTTTCTTCTTTCTCTCTATAGTTTCTCTCTACAGAGTTTGGTGAATTCGTAAGAAAATAATGAAGGAATGAGCTTCTATTTATAGAAAAATAGAATGCGTAGTAATTAATCCATGAGCGGTCAGATTGATTTACTTTAATCGACGGTCCATATTTAAAGCAAAATCTTTTAAATAAAATATAATATATTCTATTTATATAAAAATATTTTACTATGCAAACACTATGCAACACTATGCAAAACACTATTTATCTGGCTTATTTATCGCATAATAAAATATAATATATTTTATTTATAGAATAACTTTAATAAAGTATTACATTTTATATAAAAGATGTTTACGTTTTTATTACGTTAATAATCTGAATAAAACAAAAGCGTCATTATCATTATAATAATTCATATTATTAATCGTGATAATGGAATCAAAGTGAGTGACTTCTCACATAAGCATCAATAATCAATCAGGTGTGCTACTATGCAACCACGCGATTATTCTTACTTTTACTACTAGAGTAGTTCAGCGAAGTATCAAGCGGTAAAACTAAGTAGTTATTTGATAAAATATTTTTGTCGTTTTTCAATCAATCAAATAATAATTACATTATGGGGTCCACTGATGATTGGTAGTTATACGAATATTTCTGCTAAATCGAATATTCCTGAGACCAATCGAATATAATATAACCACTTGCATACTTTGCAAAATTTATAAATATTACCCACAACTATAACATTATATCAAATTATTCCATTATATTCAAAAATAATATTTATTGAAAATTCATCTTTATTTATAAAAGCTGGGGTCTTACAATTTCAATTGAACCAAAGTACAAAAAATTAATAGTTTAATCATCTGATTGAAAAATTGAAAGATTGATCACTAAAGTGAAAAAGGATCAATAGTTCATGATAATAATTTATATTTAAGCCTAATTTTTAATTACACACATACATTGATAAACTTAGTCAGCAGGGTTACGTCATCAATTTATGACATGTTCAATTGAACGAAAGTGAAAAAAATTGATAGTTTAATGACCTGGTTGAAAAAATTAAAAAGTTGATTTTCGAAGTGGAAAAGGTTAATAGTTTAGAGTAATTTTTTCAATTTATTTCTAGATACAATGAGTCTTTACAAGTAAATTTAATTTGTTAAAATTTTGAGCAAATTTAAATTCATTGAGTTAATTAGATTTTATGATCTGTTCCGTACGAATCCTGTTACCATGAAGTTAACTTCATGGTAAGTTGGTCAATTGACCAATAAAGTGCTGACACGCAGAGAAAGAGATCACCTCCTGCCTGCGTGTCGACACTGTATTGATCAATTAACCAAAAATAAACTTCATGTTAACCACTCCTGTTCAGTCCCCTCAACAAGTGTGGATGTTTCATTTCCTTTCTCTTTGTTTTCTAGCTCCATGTTAATTAAAATTTTGAGTAAATTTAAATTCATTGAGTTAATTAGATTTTATGATCTGTTCAGTACGGATCCGGTTATTATGAAGTTAACTTCATGGTAAGTTGGTCAATTGACCAATACAATGCTCACAAGAAAGAGATCACCTCTCGCTTGTATGTTGACACTGTATTGGTTAATTAACGAAAATTAACTTCATGTTAACCACTCTCGTTCAGTACCCCTCAACAAGTGTGAATGTTTCATTTCCTTTCTCTTTGTTTTTTCCACGTCCTCTTGGTTTTCTCCATGTTTTTAGGTTGGTTGAGAAAAAAAGTATTTTAGTGCTTTACTTGAAATACTTTTGTTCTAGAAAATAGATTATCCCTTATAGTAATATAAGTCAATATAGATATATAAAAATGTATTATAGAATTCATTTATGTCAATTCTTTAAATTCAAGTCACCAAGAAAAGAAGAAGAAAACAACTATTAGGATGGGGAGAGACTAAGGAGTAATATATATGTTACAATTTGTCCCCCACACATGCATCCCATATATATAACATAAGTCCATAGTGGTCAAACTTTATAATTGAGTGGTACAGATTCTGAATAATTCTATGCTTTTCCCTTGGGTGCATGACAAGCCTACAATCTCCACCATGTCTAAAGCTTGATAATGATGATGAACAATCCCATATTAATTAATTGTACTTAGGATCCTTGAACTTGCCCATATTGGTTACTATTTTCTCCTGTCTCAACTTCGGCTATATGCCCTCAACTCTCTATATTTGGAACATGGCTCTTATCTAATGCAATTTTGTCTCTTGGGACCGACTCATATATAGTTTGTATAATAAATAAAAACTATGTGACAACATGCATGTTCCATTTATGTCTCATCCTATGTACACAACTGTCTGTCACCTATCATTAATTAATTTATTTAAAGTTAATTTTATCAGACGGTTGTTAATATTTATGTTGTCAGAACAAATATGCATCTAACGACACACTTACACTCAATTCAATTCAGTAATATTTAAACTTTTAGCGACACTTATTACTCTGACAACATAATTATTACTTTAACAGTATTGATATCTGAATTATTGCCAAGCTAGCTCCTTGTTAATTCATGCATGCTTCAAGAAACAAGCAAGAAAATATTTGGTCAAAAGTGAGTCAATGAGAAAGATTTGGGTGGGTGGGAGCAAGCAATCAAGCAAAGCAAGATAGAAGAGAAACAAATAAAAGTTGCTTTATAAGAGGAGGTTCATCAGCTCTTATCATTTTGAGAGAGAAGTTGGAGAGGAGAACCCACATTGCCCCCATTCTCTTTTGGGAATCTGTCCCATGAAAGCTGTCATATATACATAGATGCAATGCATCTGCATTCTTAATCTCTTGCCATACAAAATTAATTAAAAAATTAAATTTAAAAAAATAAATAAAAATCACCCATAAAATCTTTCAATATTAATTATAACTTCACTGTAGCTCAATCATTCATTTTATGAATTGGCAGCATCCACTGGATTTTATATATATGTATTTATCTACTGGTGGGCTACACAGTCTCTTTCAGTCGACCTGAATTTTTGACAAATGAGCCTGCCTTGTTACAATTTGTTGCCCCCTGGTGCTAAGGATTATCCTTCAATATGTTGTGTCATTAAGGTCTTGATCGGATGGTAGGACTCATAAAGTCAAGAATAAATATGAGAATTAAATCTCAATCTTATTTTGATAAATTTTGGAAATATGTGTGGATAATTATTGATGATATGGCTGAGATTAATTCTCACTGGGAGTAAGAGAATTTAAAATATGGGTTCTTTTTTTCTTTTTGGGTCATGAGAGAAAATTAGGTCTGAATGCCTTAAAATTCATTTTTCTAACACATCCCAAACATTTGAAAATAGAAATTAAATATATTGAGAATTTCATTACTTGACATTTCATTTTATTTATTTTCAATTTTTCTTTGGTGTTGGGAGTAGGAGTTTTTTTTTTTGATAATGTGGAGAGATCCGAATTCATGCTCGATTAATCTTCTCATCTCGGGTAAGGTTTTTTCATGCAGAATTTGCGCTTCGCATCCGTAAACCTTCATGACCATTTTATTGATTTGATAAACTGGAGTCGGTAGTATTCAAACCCAAGACGTCCGAGTCTACGGCTCGTCCCGAGGTCTACTGCGCCAAGTGTTGGGGTTTAAGAGGCTTAATTTCATTGTAAATTGATACAGTAATTTGGTTGTTGATGGCCCTACATTATTAAAGAAAAACTAGCTAGTAGTCTATTTCTCAGTTTTTTGATATATGTTTGATCAAATATTGGCAAGGAGTAGTGTACACTAACAAACACTGTGTTTTTGTACATATGCATTCCAATTAAAGAAATTGAACAAAATGTGTCCAAATGATCCTAAGCTGTCATTTCTAAGGAGCAAATGATCTGAGTTGCGTAAATGAAGTTGCATTAATTAAATACAACTTCTTCTCAAAATCAGTCTTGCATGCCAAGAAAAATATACAAACATTACCTTACAAACTTAGCTGGAGATGTGAGAGATGGACAAAATGGGGAGACAAAGAAATTAAATATGTAGCTCTCAAAAATTTATCCGGCCCCTAGACAAACCACATCAATTTTAATTGGGGTAGGGCGTCCTAAATACTCGATTCGTTCGGATCAAAATGAATATTATCTGATATCTGATCTGTATTTACGTACATTCTAAATAGATAAAAATATGAATACGAATATATTCGTATCCGTTAATACTTGTACATGTATTTTATATTTAGATTGCAAATACGTATTATTTATATTTTATACTTGTCTAGAAAGAAGGTTAGAAAACATATCAATAATATAAAAGTAAACTCAATTTTTTTTAATATTTACGGAAAGGTAGGGTAATTTTAACTTTATAAAACAATTGGATTTGAATATGCATAGGGTAAGCATTAGAGCTCGACTTACAAGTATATATTAATCTGTACAGTTTATTTTTTCTGATTATGTTATGCTTTATGCTGTAAGTTAATTAGAAAAACATTGATAGTTTATTATTTATTTAGATAAACTTTGGTTTCAATATTTTATTTGGTTGGTTAATTAACTTTGTTGGGTTACTCATCCAATCACATTCAAAAAAGGAAGCCGGTCTCCTCGGTGGCGGAACTAAAATATTTTTAGAGGGGGATCAAAATACATTAATAAAAAAAATTATTTATTGACGCTTGTAGTGCTTCTTTCAAATTTATTTTGCTCAATTATAGTATTTCATAACATTTTATTCCAACCATTGTAAACCTATGAGTTGTGAGTCTAATAACTTTATATATATATATATATATATATATATATATATATTAATTTTTCCCAAACTATGAAACTATTAATCAGACTTTGAATTTTTTAGTCAACTGATTATCTATTTTTATAGATAAATTATACTACTTCCGTTCCATAATAAGTGCTTTTTTAGCTTAAATCACACATACCAATACACAAGTTAAAATGACAAAAATACCCTTAATATATTTTCTTTAAAGTTGAAAAGTTAATGAGTGTCATTTAATTGTAGTGATGGTAAGATGCAATAAATACCATTGAATGTATAAGGGCATATATGAGAAAATATTGCAAAAATTGTATTGGAGTTCTAACACATCACTTATTTTGGGAAAAAATATTAAGCCTAAAAAAGCAATTATTGTGGGATGGAGGTAGTAAATTATATTATAATATTATATATTCAAAACATTATATTGTGGTTCTGGTCATCTTTTTTGGAGACAACTGAGAGTAACCACTCAAAGCAAGAAAATAAATTAAGTTATTCTCATTTACAAAAAAATTGATACCAATGTATATATGATTAAGTCAGTTAAGACAAATGAGTGTAACATTAATTAATTAATTATCAAACTTATTTAACATTATTTTATCTTATAGTAATATTGTTAATTTATTATAAGTGAAAAGACACGAAAAAATAAATAAATTAATACCATCTCATAACAAAGATCAAATTTAACTAATATTAACATGTTTCAGATTCTAGAGTTGGGGGTCATATGACCCCCTCGCCCCATAGTTCCGCTAATGGGTCTCCCATTTTTAATAGAAATATTATTTTGAAAAGTAATTTATTGTAATTATGTAAATTAAATAAGCACATCTAGAGGAGAAGTGAATAGATTCTTCGTAAATTATAATTGGACATGATACTCAATCTGAATTAATATATTTTCAAGTGATGAACACAACAAAATTTGCAGAATAGTAAATTACAGAATAAAAACTTAAATGAGCAAATCATAGACGCAAAGATTTTTACGTGATTCATCTCATATCCTCTAATCTAGTGGCCTAATCCATGTCCAATACCAAATTGGTATTGAAAACTCCTTTCATTAAAATGATATTCAAATAATTAAGTACAAAATTACTCCTTATACAAATGAGCTTTGTTCTTTGTTGAACACGACTGCCCCCTTTGCACTTCTGTAATTTTTGCACCACTGCAACTTTATCACCAATGAGACCTCTAAAACTTCTTTTGTACAACACTTATCCACTACTAGATCAACCAAGTCAAACACGGTTTGAATTTAGATTTTTAACAAGAGGAATAAGATTACAATGAACTATAATTTTCCAGTCCAAAAGGAATTAAAAACAATACAATAAATTACTGGAAATAGACTTTGAGAGCTCTCAATGAAAGTATCTCTGTATTAGACCGATTATATCTTCTAGAGTTCTACCCCCTTTAGCTATGAAGGAAGAGCATATATAATGAAGGAACTAACGGCTATAAAAAAATTGTTAGCATGAAAAGCTCAGTCGGATATCATAATTTCAACAACTCTGTTAAAGATAACAACTATAATATATTCTCAATTTCAGTAAGTCAAAAATATGTAATCAAACTTAATTAAAAGAGTACAAAGATATTATAAGATAAGGTTCTTAGAGTCCATACTCTATATAATTTGAATGGCTAGACTAGTTTCTTTAATAGACTTCAATTCAAATTAAAATAGATTAGGCCCTTAATAAACTCCAATTCAAAACTCATATCATTTCATCTTTACAACAATGCTACTATGACATAAAAAAGGGTCACATAATACTCACATACACACACATGTATGTTGTGGACCCCCGTCTGACATGTGTAACCCGCTGTATGTATGTGTGTGTATATATGTGAGTATTATGTGACCCTTTTTTATGTGATAGTAGCATTATTTTTATTTTTAATAGAACCTTATCAATAACAACCCAAGAAAATCAAACATATTCATTTGAGAACACAATCATATTGTTATCATTAAAAACTTAAAAACTATAAATTAACATTTATTTGTAGGAGTTTTATTTTGGATGTGTCCTATTTTGAATATGAAGAGGAGAATTGTGAATACTCTATAAATAAAATATTATGTTTAGTACGTTGTTGAATTAAGTGCATGTAGCACAACCAAGAGTCATATAACATCCTAAGAGTTGAGAGAGGATGTGAATTGGTTTTGTGTTTGTGTGAGGGTGAGGGTTTTTGCAGCTTTTATATCCGGTGCAAAATGGTTGCATGTATTGTAGGGTTTTCCAGCTTTTAGTCATTGCAAAAAAGTAGTGTTCGGGTATTGTAGAACCTCAAGTTTTTTAGGGCAGAAAATTTGGGAGGAATATTATAACCTCATTATTTTGATATAATAAAAATTTGGAGTTTGACCTGTAATTTTTCCCTTTTAAGGGTTTTCTATACTAAATCTTGGGTTGTTTTATCTCTGTTTATATAATTGTATGGTTTGTGTTGACTTAATTCTCAACAAAAATAGGGTCATAAATGGCATATAAATAGCCTAAATCAGTAAAAACAAATCAGATAATATATTCCAGTCAAAGCATATAATATCCGTATTTACATATACACTAGGAACAAATACAAATATATATATGTTAACGCCAAGATCTTTCTCCACGTCCCAATCACCAAGACGCGTCTCGATATATCCGCATGCAGAGTTCAACAAGTCAACACCAAAAGCTTGACGGGTTCGACCGTGAGGGGATAACTCGGCGTGAGAGTCAAGATTTCGGCGATCACAAGGTCAACAATGGAGAGAAAAATAATGTCTAATGTCTGAGAAAGAATAATAATATGAATGTGTGTGTTACTTACCTTCTTATGTGATCTTAGCCCCATACATACTCCAGTCCCGGTTTATCGTGCCACTCATCATTTCCTGACACCTTTTCCCCCACTTTCGGTATTTCAAAGAAAGTACGCAAATTTACTTCCACACCTCGCTACTACTTATTTGCCACCGCACGGCCATCTCGAGTCCCATCCTCATTAATGTCATGCAGAAAGGTGGCGTATATACGAGTCAACTATCACTTGGTATAATGATTACCGGTCAAAGTTGGATTAAGTGACAATTTGTATAATGGGCCAATTCAATGACTAAGCCCGAATAACGAAAATGACCCAAACGACCGGATCCAACCGAAATGACCCAACAAAATAATCAAGTAATTGGGCCCAAATCATTCGGATAAATCAGGACAAGAGTAACATGATCCAAGGGAGGAGCCCATTAAGTCTGGCCCAATAAGGAAAAGGATTATGGCCCAACATTGCCCCCTATTCTTATATTAAACAGGATGTTTAATGAAAGACTATAAACAGTATAGGCCCATGATATAAGGAATTATGATAAGTAACAAGAGGTCCAAAGTGAAACTCACCAAAGCCCAACAAAATCCGTCCAAATTGATATCAGATTTAGAAATGGGAAGCCCAATAGAAGCAAGCCCACTCAGGTGAAGATATTTAGACCTAAAAACGGACGAAACCTCTTCCCATTCATCATCATTGTAGTGAATTAAATGTGCCGCCCTCGATTACCGTGTAACCGTCAGTATAAAAGGTAAACTTTACCAATTCTGACGGTTTTACCTGCTAATTTGAAATTTGAACCTTTGAGCTTTCTTCTCCTCTGCAAAACTTCTTTCTCTGCTTCACAAAATCTCAACAATGGTGACTGTGAACTCTAGCCAAAACTCTCCCCCTTCATGGCGACTCCTCGTTAAGACTGTCTCTCTCCCAACCCGAACCCTAACCAAGAGGGTTCGAGTTCCAACCCCAATCAACAACCATGGGGAAATCCTTCTCCGATCCCTCCGCCTCACCTCCCGACTTCTTCAAGGATCTGGGAACAGCTTCCTCATGCCAACATCCCTTCCTCCGTCACTAATCAAATATGTATCCTTGGGACTCGTTATCGATTCCCGATATGCACGCCTATAAGGGCCCCGCTCTCGAAGAGCGTATGTTCCAAATGAGAATGGTTGGGTTGGGTCGCCACGCCAACCACCTTTCTGGAAAAGGGGTTCGCTTACCTCTCCAGTGCTTTTGTCGTTACCCTCCTAGGGTTCATAGGAGTGGGCTTCGCTTTCGATTAGTGCCCAATTCCTACATTCACATCCCGGCATTCATCGCTTACATCATGAATTAGGGATTGCTCCTCCGTTGACATCTTCTTCACCCTCTTCTACGCCGGTAGGTCTCGAGAACGAGGCTTCAAAATGTCAAGAAGCGCCTTCCCGAACCAACACACAGATTCGAGAGAGACCACGATGGATACCTCTTCCAAAGAACAACAAGGGTTGGCACGAGAAGTGGTTTTTTGTCACGGACCGAGATCTCTTCTCTTCCAGATGGACTACCCTCGATCGGGTCTCACGACTTTGGAGACATCTCCAAGAGCGTGTGAGGAGATGGGCAGACTTTTTGAAGAAGATTCCTCCAAAGAATGGAGTTTTACACTTCGACCAAACAAGCCCGGCTATATGACCACAAGTGTAAGTTTCAACAACTTTGTAACATAATTTTTGAGATATATAAGTGATAATGGGTTCGATACATGATTTTTGCAGGTGTCTCTCGATCAAACCGACTTCTTTGGAAGTGAGAGACTGGAAGATTTTTTGCGGGGAAGAATACGGATCTGAGTGAAGAGCATCCTATGAAGAATCTTTCGGGTTGATCCCCTACCATCGATCCACCAACTACTTCCCTTCAAAATGATGAACCTCCGACCGACGAACCCAACATACCCGAAAAAAACCTCAGACCTCGCCGAAGAAAAAGATCCGCCAAAAGATCCAAATCCACCCAACCAGAAACAAACCCCGAAAGTGATCCGAAAACACTCCCCGAAGCAACCTGTAAGACCCCGAAATTTTTTTAAATAAAAAGGAATTTCCTTTATTTATTATTTTGAAATAGTAAGGGTTGATTTGATTAATGTGGATAGTTAAGGGTTAAATACGCAAATATTTCAAAATAAGCAAGTGGTTATAAAATATTCATTGTTGCTTGGGAATATTCGTTTGGTCGTGGAATATTCATCGTCGGGAATATTATATGACGGCATGTACCAATGTGTGGGCCCCATAACTGAAAAGCGATTGGATGAAGAAAACGACAAATATAAGTTGTTTTTAAATAACTGGCGTAGTTATTCACCGCTATTATCCACCTGTTGGAATACCCGATGGTTAAAACACACTGTCTGGCGTTGTTGAACAAGAAGACTTGGTATTGCACCAATTATTGATTCTTACGTAGAAGAAGACACTACTCAATAATGGTTACGTGAATTATCGCTCAAAGATTTTATTGAGTTAATAATTGTCATGCGTTGATATTTTATATTCTTTGTTGTTTCAATAATTGTCATTACACAAAGATTTTCATTATCGAAGCAATAATTCATATTATCTGAATAATATTATTAGATAACATTATTGGCAATGTCTAGAAAGTTACATCAAGGAGAGGTTTGGTCATCTAATCGCGCCAAGTGAAGAAGAAATTCTTATTGGAAAGCCCCTCTTCCTGGGAAGCGCACGTTGTCAATATTGTGATTCTCATAATATTATTTGTGAATAATTAATTATTGATTTATATGATGAGGAAAATATTGATTTTATGTGGATATAGATGGAGAAAATTTTTAAAATGACAATTGTTGAAAATTAATATTTTATCTTTTCTCGATAAAATAATTCATTTAAATATATTATTTTAATAATATATTAACTTGGTGATTTTTTACAATGAATGTGGGATATATGAGTATATGAGGAGGAAGAGTATTTTTGTGGCATTAAATGTTTAACACATGTTTTGTGTGTTGGTGAACACAATTATCGACCGAAATTTGATTATAGCTTTGTAAAATCACCCGTTTTGTGGATTTCGGTCAATTTCTATTTGGAATTTGGAAAACTTTCTTCTGCAAAGTTGTAGAGAATTGAATTTCCTATAAAAAAACTCGCGAGATTCGAATTTTCTGATGAAAGGGCTATTTATTATGAATTATTGAAGTTCAAGTTCAAATAATTGATTTTGGGAGTTTAAATTATTTTTGTTAAGAAAAACGTTTTTGTATTTTTTTTGGACATCATTAACATGTGTGGCTGGTGTTTTGACCAAAAGGTGGGCTAAGGAAAATTTGTATAATTATATTAATATTATATTAAATTTTTCGCTTTGGTGTTCTAAGATTTTCCTATAAATAAAGGTGCTTAGGTTAGAATTGAAAATCACACCGTAAACTCAAGTTTTTCTCTATTTCTCTCGATATTTTGAGCGTATTCTTGTGAGTATTTTGAGTATACTTTGAGTATTGCTAGAGCGGTGCAAGTTCCCTTCAAAGACTATAATTATTCAGATTCTAGCTAGAAATCTTAATCTTTCGAGGTAAGGATATTATTTTTTTTTCAGAATGATATTATTTCTTCAATATCATTATCTTTGAAATGTTGATCTGAAGTTTTTATCAAATTTGGAATTTTTTCATGTCGGGGTTACTTATTCACGGGTTACTATTCATGAGTTACTATTCACGAGTTACTATTCATGAGTTATTATTCACGAGTTACTATTCACGCAGTACTATTCATGTAAGCGTGAAGATGTTTTTTGTGGAATTTCTATCTTTTGGTGTCTGAGTTACTATTCACGATACTATGACTATTCACGATACTCTGACTATTCAATCATAAAAATAAAATTTTTTCTTTTCATTCAAAATATCTATTCGGATACTAGCTTCGATCAGATCAATGTTTTGATCATTCTTGAATTTTACACCACTATGATTATTTTTGAGGTATTTTTGGACGTGGATAAAACCAAGTACTTAATCCTTAATCCTTAATCCTTGTCTATTTTGTTTCTTTGGATTCGTTTCGCTTTTTAAAAATATTTTCATCATCCTCGCCTTAAATGATGATATTATGGAATATCTTTGGCCAGTAGTGCAAAGATGAATGATTTCTTAAGAATATCTTTGGCCCAGAAGGTAAAGATGAATGATTTCTGAAGAATATCTTGGCCTCAGTAGTGCAAAGATGAACAGTGTTTAAATGAACATGACTAATGATGAATATCTTCGGCTCAGTAGTGCAAAGATGAATATTTGATTCAGATGTATATTGATTGATGTTACTGAGGGGATAAAAGATGAGCGATGAACTTTTAAATTCATACATAGAAGATAGTAGTTTGCATTCTCTACTTAACTCTTCTAATGAATTATTATTTCACGCTTAATATTGATTTAAAGTTTGTTGTCTATTGTATTCTATTAGATTTTCCCTGTTGAAGACTAACGATAATTTGTTGTATATTATCTTAGTCATAATATTCTTTTTCTTGAGCTAGTTGAGCTCACCCTTTTCCTTTTTGTTCCATTTTTCTCGGGAGGCGAGAATATAGCGAGAAGTACGAGCCTGTGGGTATGGAATGAAGGTTTTAGAAAGGATTGTTTAGTAGTCCTCACCATTTTTGTAAAATAATGTATCAATAAATGTGATGTGGATTTATTTGAGTATAGATATTGTACAGAAGATAATATTTGTATTCAAACTCACGATTTCTTGTTGTAATAATAAAGTTGTAGTTGTTTCTGTACCATGTATTGACAACTCAGAATAGGTGATGTATACCTATTTTAGGGGCGTCACACAACCCCACTAATAGCCCTTTCAACCGACCCCAATCCTACATCTTCTGAACCTACCCCGGTGAGGAGGAGTCTGCTCGACATTCCTTTGCACGATCGGGCTAAGGTCCTTCGTGTAAAGAAAATAAGGACTAAGATAACCCCCCTGACTGCCAAAGAGCTCCGAGTTCCCACATCTTCGGTTGTCATTCCTCCGACTACTTCCACAGAAATTCAAGTGCCTGACGATGAACCGACTGGATCTGTCCCCACTGCATCCCGAAAAAGAAAACATCTATTGAGCAAACCACCGGCAGACATCTTCGCACCTTCGCCGACTCCAACCCACTCGCTTTCGGTCTCCCTCTTGAAACCATTCATGTGGACTCTCGCCGATTCACAATCAACCCCCACCTTCTCCTGCAAGAGAAACAACTACCGAATTCCAGTAGGACGTTATGGCCTCTCCAACGATGTGGCCCCGATTCAATGCCCATTTTCCCTTTCAACTGTTCAACACCTTCGTTCGTGAAACCGATGATCATCGGTTCGGGAACAGTTCGAATGGGGATTTACTCAGCGAAGGCATGAGCTACTTGGCGAAGGTAAACGATTCTCCCCTTTATTTTTGATTTTATCTTCATACTTATACAACTGAAAACTGATTAAATAATATTGGAAACGCATAGGCAAATGCTGTGTTCGGGCGTCTGCGTCCGAGGTCCCTCGAAGCCGAATCTGAGGAAGAGACCCTGAGGAAGGAGAATGCCCTTCAAGTGCGCCAGCTAAGGAAAAGACTCAACGTGAATGCATTCTTCATACAAATGAAGGGCTTCAAAAAGAGTTAGCTCAAGCGAGTGGAGATGTGAAGGCCTCCAATGAAGAGCTAAAGTCAATCAAAGTACAGCACGAGGAGATCGTCAAAATGAACATTGACTTGGTTCAGAGGAGCGAGATAAGGATGGAGAAGATCGAGGAATTAAAGGCTGATGCTAAAATCCTGACCAAGACCATCCACAAACTAGAGGCGCAGAGATTCATTATCCGAATAAAGCGGAAGCTCAAGAAGAAATCGAGAACTCAAGGCTCTTCGGGACCTTGGGCCTCCTCTAACCGATGACCTTCGCAAACAAATATGTGAAGAGTACAGGAACTCGGATGAAATCAATGGGGAGATAATGAAGATATATTCTGAGAGTTACGAGCTCACGAGTCGTAAAAGGAGAAGTCGATTGCAACCAACTTGGATCCATCCTTACTCGATTCTTCTTGGGATGACGAAGATGGCGCTCAAGTCGATGTTCTTGTTTTTGTTATTTTTCTTTCTTTAATTTATAGGACTTGTAAAATTATCTAATATTGTAATTAGATTGAATATCAATGAAAAATGGTTTCATTCCTTATGACTTCGGTGTATTTATTTTCTGCCAATACTCTAATATTAATTTAACTAGAAAGATGCACAAACTCTTTCATGGACTGAACCCGAACTGTTAAGTAACAACTAAACATGTCATATAACAGATAAGATGAAATTAAAGAATGAGGCATTTCGAACTCAACACTTAGAAAAAATTCAGGCAATAAAGTAAAGGGATACTTATTAGTTACCGAAGTGTGAGAAAGATCTGCTTTATTAGGAATTTGTTTACCCCGAAAGGCCTAACAAAACCAAAAGATGACATTTGCCTACCACGAAGGGCCTGACAAAGTCTAAGTGACAACACTCGCCTACCACGAAGGGCCCGACAATCCCATAAGGTCCACCGCCATTAAGGCTACCATCGAATGGCCAAAGTGAGTCCACCGAACCTCTAACACCAATGACGTTTTTACCACGGAAGGGTATTCGACAAACTCATAAGGACCACCACGGTGAAAAGGTCGCCATCGAATGGCCGTGAGTCCACCCGAACCTCCTAACACCAATGACATTTTTACCACGAAGGGCACGATAAACTCATAAGGACCACTGCCGAAAGGGTCGCCATCGAATGGCCAAATGTCCAATTCCGAACCTTTCTAACACCAATGACGTTTGCCTACCACGAAGGGACCGACAAACTCATAAGGACCACTCTAGAAAAAGGTCGCCATCGAATGGCCCAGCCGAGTCCACCGAACCTCCTAACACCAATGACATTTGCCTACCACGAAGGGCCCGACAAACTCATAAGGACCACCGAAAAAGGTTGTCATCGAATGGCCAATGAGTCCACCCGAACCTCCTAACTCCGATGGAACGATCAAGAACGAAGACAAGATTTGTTTGAGAAAAAGGAACTTTATTGATGATGACATAAATATTTACTGAGACTTCCAATGTAATCGACATCATTTTTTGAAAGTACTTCCTAAGCTCCGCCAATGTGCAAGTATTCTTAATTGTTGACCCATCTAATGCCTTCAACCGATAAGTTCCGGCTTGGCACTTCAAATGATTTCATACGGTCCTTCCCGGTTTGGCATCACTTTCCCAGATTCGAGGTGTAGATGCTTCGCTTTCTAAGGACAAAATCTCCTACTTGAACCTTCAAACTTTACCCCTTGTTATAATGCTTGGCCACTCTTCGATTGATAGTCGCCAATTGACTAAAGGTTGTTTTCTTACTTCTCAAGCAAATCAAGATTGGCCTTAAGCCCTTCCTCATTGTAGATCTCTCCGAAATAATCGACTCAAGACTTGGAGATCCAATTTCAATTTGGGACTAAGGCATCGATTACCATAGGCCAATCTGAAAGGTGAATCAGTTATAGTCCTCGAGTAGTTCGATATAGCCCATAACACGCTAAGTAGCTCCTCCGCCATCCGCCGCCTTGGCTTCGTCTAATCTGCAGCTTGATCCCATTCAAGCATTGCTCATTGGTCACTTCAACTTGTCCATTTGGTGTGGATGAGCCATCAAGTCTTTTCATCTTTGAATCCCAGTTCTTTCAAAATGCTTCAAATTTCGATCCCACAAACTGACGTCCATTGTCCGATATTACCACCTTAGGAATCCCGAAACGAAATACTACTGATTCTTTCAAAAATTTCAAGCATTCCTGTTCTGTTATTAACCTAAGTGGCTTTGCTTCTACCCACTTGGTCATATAGTCGATGGCAACTATAACAAAACTGACTTGACCTTTTGCCTTCGGTAATGGACCCAGTATATCAACCCCCCAGACAGCGAAGGGTATAGGAGATAAGATCGAGTATAGCTCTTCTGGTGGCTGATGTGGGATCGGACTGTTGAGTTGACACTTCTCGCACTTCTTGACGTATTCAGTCGCTTCCTTGAAGATGGTTGGCCAGTAATACCCTTGTCGAAGTACTTTATAGGCTAATAACTTAGCCGCCATGTGGTCGCCACAAATGCCTTCATGTACTTCTCGGAGAGCATATTCAGCTTCAGATGGAGTCAGGCATTTCAGTAGTGGAGATGAGAAAGCCCTTTGGAACAGATCCCCATCAATCAGAACAAAATTAGCACTCTTATACTTGATTTTCTTGGCTAGCATCCGATCCGAAGGTAAGACGCCATCTGCCAGATACTCTATATATGGAGTCAGCCAGCAGTTGGTTCGATCAATGCACATCACCAATTCATGATAAACACTAGGATGTTACAAAATTTCTAAGTAAACCGACCCATCAAAGACGTTAACATCCGTAGTGGCTAATTTAGAAAGGCATCAAAGAATGGAATTGTTATTACGCCGAATTTCGAAACTCGTAGGATTGGAAATATTGAAGTTGTTCCTTCAATTCTATTAAATATTTAATCATTCTTGGGCCTCGAGCTTCGTATTCTCCAGAAAGTTGCTTAACGACTAACTGAGAATCACTGAAGATGACTATTCTTTACACTTCAAGACTCTTTGCCGGTCGTAACCTCGCGCGAGTACCGCTCATACTCAAACCGTTGTTTGTCACTTTGAATGAAATCACGGCTAGCGACTTTGCACCTTGAATCCTCCGGACTCGCCGAATAATCCATGCTCCACCGACGTCTGGTGGTAGAAGACCCATTTACATACAAACGTCCACGAACTCGCTTCATTTGAAGAACTCAGAATCGCTCTCGTCAGATCCTTGACATTTCGCCACAACTTCATCGACTTGAGTAAAACGAGCATTCAACTACAAAATCAGCCAAGGCTTGCCCTTTGATGGCGGTTCGGGGATGATATTCAATGAAAAATTGGGACAACTCCATCGTCCACGCGATTAATCTCCCCGATACCTCGGGTTTGCCCATAATCTTCTTCAAAGGTCGATTCAGATATACTATTACCAATCTACCACCGGAAGTATTGCCTAAGCTTTCGATTAGCGAGTTATTAAAGCAAAAGCAAACTTTTCAATGTTCGGTACCTTGTTTCAAAGATCCCGAAGGATATGGCTTACATAATAAACCGGGGTCTTGCTTAATTTCAACTTCACGCACCAAAAGCGCTCCTATCGCCAACGAACTAATTGCTAAGTACAAATATAGGGGTTCAATGAAGAGCGGGTTTCACCAACAAAGGTTAGAAGATAGGTAGGACTTGATGTTGAAGGCGTCCTCACGCTTCAAGTCCATTGAAACGTCTTTGCATTCTTTACCCTTTCAATGTATCAAAGAGCGGTAAACATCTTTCTCGCCGACTTGGACATGAACCTCCTTAAAGTCGCAATCCTTCCGGTCAGACGTTGAACATCTTTAAATGACCGAGGAGTCTTCATGTTGGGATAGCTTGAATCTTCTCCGGATTGGCTTCAATTCTCTCTCGACCGACAAGATAACCCAAAATTTGCGGACCCCTAGGGATCAGAAGGTGCACTTAGTGGGGTTCAATCTCAAATTGTGATGACGAATTGTCTGAAAGCATTCTTCTAAATCATCCAGATGTTTATGCACCAACATGCTTTTTACAATCATGTCGTCCACGTACACCTCCACATTCTCGCCCCCGGTGATATCCCAAGACATGGTTCATCATCCCTACGGTAAGTGGCTCCGGCGATTGATGAGGCCGAAAGTCATTTTCTTATAGGCATATCTTGAACGATGCGTAATGAACGCCGTCTTCGGTATATCCTCTTTACATATAGAAATTTGATGATATCCAGAGAACGCGTCCATGAAACTTAACAAAGCATACCCCGAAGTGGCATCGAAGAGTTAGTCGATGTGGGGTAGAGGGTAGAAATCCTTCGGACAAGCTTTATTTAGGTCAGTGTAGTCGATGCAGACTCGCCATTTACCATTTTGATTCTGGACCAGCACCACATTCGCCATCCATTGTGGGTAGTCGATCTCGAAGATGAAGTCAGCTGCCAACAACTTTGCAATCTCTTCGTCAATGATTCGCTGACGTTCAGGTGCGAAAATCCTCCTCTTCTGTCGGACTGGCTTCTTTGACGGGTCCACCTCCAACCAATGCTCAGCGATATCCCCTCGCTTACTCTCGGCATATTCTCGAGGTTCCCATGCGAAAATGTCAACATAGCATTGCGCAGAGCTCCACAAGGTTTGTCCGGAGAGGTTCGGCACCGAACCTATTTGCACCGTCTTGTTTTCTCTTTGCGGGATGAGCTCTATCTCCTCCGCTTTCTTGGTAAGGCATGACCAGCGGTTGAACTACTCTCTGTGAAGGTTCGATCTCTATCGTCGTGGTCCGCTTCGCTTCGATACTCCCTCCTCAAGTGATCACATTGCGTTCTATAACACCTTCTAGCAGATCCAAATCCCCTTTCACCTCGCCAACCCCATGAGCCGTAGGAAATTTGATTTTGAAATGAGGAATTGAGGTCACAGCTTGCAAAGCAATTAAAGTAGACCTTCCCAAAATAGCATTATAAGCAGAATCTACATGCACAACATAAAATTTACAAATAATTTCTACCTGTTGGGGGTAGTTAGAAGATATTTGGTAGTTCAATGGTTCTAGCCACCTTGACCGGGTCGTTACTAAAACCATATAAAGGAGCCTCCTGTCCTATCTCCATCTTTCGCCCGTCTAGGTGCATCCTCCGATAAGCGTGGGCATCTGAGAATATCTCTGAAGACCCATTATCTACCATCATCCAGCCATATCCACCGAACCCACATGCGGCAACAAGACCAATGATCCCTCGTAAGGGTTCGATGAATTCGAAGGTAATCTTCATCGATAAAGGAGATTACAGTACTCGAATAAGGTCGCATCGGTCGGAGGTACCCGCCATCGACATGATCGAATCCAAGTAACTTCGGCGCTTCTTTCCAACGAGTTTGCCAGAAGTACCCCCAGTGATGACATCTACCACGTGCCTTGCAGGTCGCTCCCGAGTCGGCAACGCTTCTTTAACCGGTTGAAGTCTTCTTGGAAGCAGGCCCTCTATCCTGCTTGTTGATTAGTTAAAGCGACCACATCATACCGAATTAAAGCCCCGCCTTGTATCTTTCTTTTCAATAAAGTCCTTCAAACTAGCACGAGTCGTTCAGATCATGACACGAAGCTTGATGATAATCACAATACTTGCGAGAATTCCCTTTCCGGGCTTAATGTTATCTCGAGGTGGCTCAAGATAGGTTGATTTTAATTTGATCCAAGATAATGACCTTATGTCTCGTGTTGAGTCTTTGTGTACGCCCTATTCACTCTTCGGGCCGAAATTTGGAAGCGAACGACGTCCTCCACTTTGTCTCCAATTGTTATATTTCTTTGACCCGCCGCCGTGGCGGTCTTTATTCCCTTCATTCTTTTTACGGTCTCTATCGGTTCTATCCGTCTGTCTCCTTAAATTTGGTTTGAAGAAGGGCGTTTGAAGGTCGTCCATGGCTTCCTCCACCACGATATAGCCTTCACTTTGTCGAAGGCTTCAATGAGACTCTTGGGTGATGAAACATTAACTTCTTCACTAACTTCTCTCGATCGACCAGATCTAACCCATTCAAAGCAGATCCAACGGCTTGTAGATCGTTCAGTCATCACTTCTGGCCGATCGCTTCACGGAACCGCTTCACATATCGCCCAAAGACTCATTCAAAAAGCGTCGAACTGAGCCAACGAACCGGTTGGTTTTCCCTTCTTTGTTGCTCCAAAACGAGCATGAAATTTCTCGTATATGTCTTCCCAAGATGAAATTGAATCTGAGGCAAAGTCCCCATCCATCGCCGGGCATCCTTTACGAGTGTTGTGACAAAAGTATGACACTTAGCAAAGATCGCTTAAAGTCATAATAATCCATCGATCGATCGAACGCTTTGTTGTGGTCATAGGATCCCCGATCCATCATAACTCTCGATATGGGGCAACTTCTTGGTGGGGTCGACTTTTTCTTTAAGAATCTCTGCGGAAAAAGGGATGCCTTCTTTCCAAGTATCCTTCGTTTTTTGTACTTGCGCAAGTTGCCCAAGTTCTTTTAACTCTTTAACCGGATACTCCACACCTTCCGGTTGAGATGATGCTTCTTTTTCCGGTGACTCTTTCCTCCTCTGAGTAGACCGGTTTCTTACAATAGAGCCTTCAACTCTAGAAGGGCTTTTACAATGACGAGTGTCCACAGGGTGGTGTACCCTCAGTAGACTCTCGGGAATACGATCTCTAGATATACTTCGTCTCTGAGCTCGGGCACTATGGCGAGAATGTGCAACAATAAGGGCTTTCTTTGTGGTCTCAGGAGTGTGATCTCTGGATTGACCTCTTCGTTCTCTCCGACCTTGCTCCTTAGAATCGACAGGGTGATGTACCCTCTTCTATCTTTGAGGAGTAGGGCTTCGGGATCTTCTTCTTTCTCGAGTTTGGCCCCGAGACTCTCGTCCGAATGAATGTGTTCTTTCCTACTTTGTGTCCTTGCTTCTTGATCGATCATAACCGAGCTCTTCGTCTCTCAACTCGCCATCCCGCCATCCGCTTCGCCTATATCCGTCGTTGCTTTCACGAGTACTTCCATAGCTCTATCCGCCTCATCTGCCATCTTAGCCAGTCGTGAAGCTTTTTCGTCTTGGTCCTCTCGGTATCGAGTTCTAGGCTAAGTGCCTTCTACCCGTTTCCAACCGTGGCCAGACGCTTTCTCCATCGGGAAGACTAACCTACGTTTAGCCTTGCCCACCCCCTTCGACCGAAAATCTTCAGGTGATCGTTTGGACGCTGTGCTAGCATGAACACTTATTGTCGGTCCCAAACGATCCTTGACAGACACTCGTGGTGTCGATTGACTGGCAGCCCTCGGTTGCCCTTCGGGTGTAGGTGTTCTACTCTTTACCATGACTACTGATGTAGAACAAACACAGTCTGTGATTGAAAAATACTCAGGACACTAGAACTCAGCCCTCCTTCTAGCGCCAATGTTAACGCCAAGATCTTTCTCCACGTTCCAATCACCAAGACGCAGCGTCGATATCCCGCTGCAGTTCAACAAGTCAACACAAAAGCTTCGGCTACCGACCGTCGGGGATAGCTCCGGCGTGAGAGTCAGTATCGGCGATCACAAGGTCAATAATGGAGAGAAAAATAATGTCTAATGTCTGAGAAAGAATAATAATATGAATGTGTGTGTTACTTACCTTCTTATGTGATCTTAGCCCCATACATACTCCGATCCGGTTGCCATCGTACCACTCATCATTTTTCGACACCTTTTCCCCACTTAGGTCATTTTCAATAGAAAGTATAAACTACTTCCACACTCGCTACCACTTTGTTTGCCATCACCATTATCCGAGTCCCATCCTCATTAATGCCATGCAGAAAGGTGGAAGACACAGTAGTCAACTATCACTTGGTATAATGATTACCGGTCAAAGTTGGATTAAGTGACAATTTGTATAATGGGCCAATTCAATGACTAAGTCCGAATAACGAAAATGACCCAAACGACCGGATCCAACCGAAAGGACCCAACGAAATAATCAGTAATTGGGCCCAAATCATTCGGATCAATCGAGACGAGAGAATACGATCCAAGGAGGATAAAATTAAATGCAATAAAAAAAAAGGATTATAGACAACAATATATATATCTATATTAATTGGTATTCATTTACCCTAGATAGATAGTTTAGGGTTGTTGATAGAAGTAACAATGTACTATCCTTAATAAGTTAGAGTTTGCTCTTAATTTCTTTCAATTATTCATAACCACGTCCTAGTTTTCTTGAAGAAATAGATTGTAATTTATTCAATAGTATTACAGAGTTATTTAGTTTACTGAGATATTCTTGATCGGAACGGTTAGTATAGATATCGGTAACAATTTAAAAAGTTAACCCTAACCGTGATATTATTATTCATAAAAGTACTGTTTAAAAAAAAATTAAATAGTAGATATCCTAACAAACATTTTCTATTGTGTTTGTAGGACTAACAAGTATGATTGTAGATCATTTGTCCAAGATATATTTTTATATTGTTTTTTTAATTTATAAATATTCAAAAAAAACATTAATTGACCGCTAGTATTATTTTTAGATATTAGAGAAATAACAAAATATTTTTATTTAGGATAGTTTTATATTTATCAAGTAGTTAGGATATTGTTTTTAAATTACCATAATTACCTTTTGGGAATATTTGATTATATAAATTCTTTGATTTTAGCTTAGGTGCTTTTTCTAGCTTAACTGGTTATATATATATATATATATATATATATATATAATAAAATACAAATGATTTTGAATTTCTCGCTCACTCAATAAATCATCTAAGTCGTCCAAAGTTTGGGATAAATCCCACCATCCATCTATCTAATAAAATACAAATGATTTTGAATTTCCGCTCACTCAATAAATCATCTAGGCTGTCTAAAATTTGGGATAAATTTCACCGTCCATACAGTGCCGGAAGCACGGGACACGTCTAGTATATATATATAGGACAACTTTCTTTTTGAATAAAACAAGTTAATATAATACAAAAACTCAGCTTTCTCTCAGTTTTAACTTGATATCAAAGCCACAATGCCTAACGGCTTATAATCCGGTCTTCTGTTGCACATCTTTTGTTCTTTTTCTTCTCGTATGTTATTCCTCTCTATTCAAACAGTCTGCGTCACAATCCAAACACCCTGATCACCTGTCTGCATTCCAGCAATTATCCCTGATTTCTTATTCCTATAATCCTCTACCTCCCTCAAATCAAATCAGCAACTTATTAACCCATTACTTCTCTCCAATCAAATCAAGTACCATCACCGATTTAAAAAAAACGCCAATTCTCCATCCAATTGCTTTAACATAATTCATACCACTTCATACCCTCCTCTAAAATATTACTCTTCATCATATGACCCAAAATGGTGGCTAAATCCTCAGCAAAATGTTGATGCAATTTGTAACCCAAATGAGTTAATCAAATCGATTGGAAAATATTTCTGATGATATCGTCACCGATACTACTGATTCTAACTCATTTTTCAGATCTAATGGGAATGTCGAGGATTTTCTAGACCAACTCTATTCTCTTCGAAAAATTTCAACTCAATCTATAAACAACTATCTCTTGAAACCTAGCTTATTGACTGTCTCGTTGATGGTCTTGATGATTCTTTTAGTGGCTTTATTCAAGACTACTATGAACCGAATCCCTTATTATCATTGTATTTTTTTCTATCTTTCTTCATAACTATGAAAAATTGCAAGAGCCGCTCTCATCAATGTTGCCTAACCATCCTCTCGGTCCATCATCTACACTTCCACAAAAACATCAAAGCATTGACGGTGATACTCCTATCAAGTCGTCATCAAGTTCTAGTATTAGTGTTTCTCATTCTGACGTAATTTCTTCGTCACACATTATACCTCCATCCACCTCTCTTCTTTTACCCGTTGAAAATTATTATTTGGCAGTTCCCGTAAATTGTCAAATTCCAAAATCCCAATTATTATCTTCATTTTCTCCGCAATTAATGGCTATTCCCATTCTCACTTGGACATCTTTTAGGATTCATTTTTAGTTTGCTTCTCATCTCCACCTCATCCCCCAAATGAGTGAATGTTTTCTCTTGATACAACCCACATCTCCTAACTTGATGGATTAATGGAATTCTCTAAGAGTGTTCATGAAAATCTAATACAAGACGTACAAGAAAGTTCCTACTTATTGCAAGTGTGCAAATAACCAAGCACGTTCCAGTCTTCTTGGTTATATGCAGTACTTATCTTGCAAGCTATTCTTCATTTCAACATACATTAGCGATTGTGGGTATTCTCAGTTGATCATAAGGTTATTGTTTTATTGCTTATACAACTCCGAAGGTGTTTCACCAAGGTCAAGCTCAAGCTCCGGTTACCTACGTTTCGCTTGCAGAGGTGTATTAGAGAAATAACATAAGATTGTTATTTAGGATAGTTTTATATTTATCAAGTAATTAGGATATTGTTTTTGAATTACCATAAATACCTTTTGGGAATATTTGATTATGTAAATTCCTTGATTTTAGCTTAGGTGATTTTGTAAATCGCTTGATTTTAGTTTAGGTGATTATCCTATATGTATATATATAGGACAACTTTCTTTGTAAATAAATCAAGTTAATATAATACAAAAGCTCAGCTTTGTCTTAACTTTAACTTTAGATCGAATTAAAGTACTGAAATAGCTCAATTCTAATTTAAACAACAATGGGATATCGATATCCTTGGATTGATTTTTTTTTCATTTATAATTTCTAAGAATTAATTTTCTCACATGTGTGAGGTTTAATTATACAAGTATAAGGTTGCACTTGTGCAACGTATACAATCAGATGCATGGATGATGGAACAAACAACTTAATTATATTATAATTGGAGAAATAGCTAGCTAGAGAGGGCAATATATGAAGGATCTTTAATTTCTTTAAGTGTTGTAAGATATTGAGGGATAAGTGCCAAAAGGAAAGTCAAGGGGACCAAGTTGAGTAGTGGAAGCAAGCTCTTCATATCCTCTTCTCATTACTCTTTGCATCTTTTGTGCCTCAAATGCCTTGCCTCTCTGAGATTAATGAAAAACATAGCATTACATGCATGTTAAAAAACAAAATTCTCATTCTTTATCTGAAAATAAGAGTTCACTTTTTGAAAAAAAAATAAATTAATTAAAAAGTGACATGCTGATTCAAAATCAGGTTAAACCCTATCCTTCTTTTGATATTAGTCGTGTTATTCAAGAAGTTAACATTTCTATTTATGTTGTCAGAGCAAGAACACATTCAACGACACTTGTATACTTACTTCGATCAGCTATATATATATATATTTAAACTTTTAGCGACACTTATTGATTTGATAACAACAACATTATTATTGCTCTGACGTTTTTAAAGGATGAATATATACTAGTTTACCATATGGATCAATTCAATCCAAATTTTACCTGTAGTGCTTCCAGTGCGTCAGTATCTGAATTGAAATCATGAAATGTGCTTGCTGCAGTAAGCTTCATAGAAAGAAACTGAATGCAAGAACAAATTAAGAACCATTTAGTATTTTATTTAGTTAGTAATACTAAATTTTATTTCTACACTAGAAAATTGTTCATTTTAGACTTACATCCACTTGATTCTGCAAGGATCTGACATAATTAATAATTTCATCCAACATTACAGCCATGCCCATTGTCTGCAAATTGATCAAGCAAACTAAAAAAAATTAAAAGGCTGATTTTTTATTTTTACCATAAAATAATTTTTAAAATAAATAAATTATTCAGCTGACAGAAATTTTACCTTACGGCATCCGGGAACAATGTCTTGCAGACATTTTAATCTCTCATTAATTTTTCCTCGTCTAACCTGTATCAAAACAAACTTATTTAGTATACACAAATTTAAAACTGTTTATACTTTTTTTTCTCATTTCATCTAGGACAATATTGTAAGTGAAATGACAATAACACCCTTAATGAAGGAGAGAATTAATGGGAGTTTAAAGTATTTGAGCTTGTTACCCTTTCTGCTAAACTATGACTATCAGTGGCTTGACCCCTTCTAGCTCTGACATGTACCACACCCTTTGGTTTCTCTTCCTCCTTTTCACTTCTTTTCATTCTCTTCCCCCTTCCTGAACTCTAAAAAACCAAAGAAAAGGAATAAAAATTATAAAACTATAAACAAGACATGATCATATATATGAAGAAAACATAAAGATCATTAATTAAATAAATTTAACATTAAAAAAAATAATTAAAAAAAAAATTGAGGCATTACATTTTTTCCCTTATTCCCATTATCAGAAGTTTGAGGAGATGAAATGCCAGAAGAAGAAGTGCTATCCAATTCTTGAATTGCTAGTCTCTTCTTACACTGATGGAATTCGTTTCCATTTCCATGCGGCGGTGCGGAATTTAGAATGATATTTTTTTCATCAACATGAAAAATCCCTGGAAAATTTTCTGCCAAGTTACCTGGGAATTCATCAGGTACTTGCTGGGTGGTAAAGAAATTGTCAATGGAAAAACCCATACCAGTACTAGCTGGGTTTTGGTTTGTGAACTGGTTCATGAGTAATTCCATGTTTGGATCAAAATCTAAGAAAGAGAATGATGGTTTAAGGCTTTGGATTTCTGATGTGAAGTCTGCCATGGAAGTTTGTATTAGCTATAGAGAGAGCTTATGAAAAGAGCCAAATGGGTGTTTTCATTAATGGATTGTGTGAGTGCATGGTATATATAGTGTAGGATTAATGTGTGACACATGGTCTAAATTCTTCCCCCTACTTCCAAAGTTGATTGCTAATGTTTATTTATTTTTAGTTATTTTTTAGATAATTTTTACATATATATATATATATATATATATATAAATTTTGTGAAAGCTTTTCTTAATTAATTTGTTTCCCTTTAATTTTTTTTTTAATGTTTTCTAAAGAAATAAAAAGTGAAGCATTTTAAGGGGGGCACGTGGAGATTCCAGCTTCTGTAGTTGTGTTCCCTAGGTAGGGCAAATAATATGGGCCAGGAGTGGCTATTGGCTTACAGTACTTCCAATAGAATATATATATATACTCTCCATCATTTTTTAAAATTTCGTTTTAAATAAGTATTTTTGTCTCTTAATTAATATTTGTCGATTGAGAATTTTAATTAAATATTAATTGTTTAATTTTTAATATTATCCCAAATATTAAATATAATTTTAGAGAATATCTCACTATTTTCTGTCTAATAAATAATATTATATTTTTCCAATATAAAATATATAGACATTTGATATTATATTTAATGTTATACAATTAATTCCTTAATACTTTATATATATATATATATATATATATATATATATATAAATGGAATAGTTATGAAAAAAACTTCAGCTAATTAAGCTGGACATTTGAGAACATTTTTGGGAGTTCATGACAAGTTATGGCTCTTAACAGTAAACACTTTACAGACAACACACAAATTAATTTAAAATTAAACTAAAAAAGTAAATGAAAAAGTATGAAGAAAGCTATTACCTTTGTGAGTAAGCACAAGTTGGTGGGATGTTCTTGTTTATGCTAAGGGTGATGTTCCATGCATCTGTATATATATGAACTGTGAAGTGATGTTCAACCAAGATTGTTGAGGATATACTCAAATCATAAAAACAGGGACAAAGATCCCTTCGTTACATTTTCCCATCCCTTAATCTTTTTATACACATGCAACGACATAAATATTACTTTTAGTGACGGCACAATTATTTATGACGAATATTATTGTGTTGCTAAATGTAATATTTTTGTTGCTAAATATATATCGAGAGAAATTGGAATTAAGATTCCCTTCATCACACTTGTCCTCTAATTTTTATCCGCACATAATATTTAGCACATAAATATTGATTTTAGCGACATTTTCAACGACACAATTGTCTGCTATAAATTTATTGTGTCGCTAATTATTTGCGATAAATTTTATTTTGTCATTAATTATAATAATTGTATCATTTGTTTTGGAAGAAATTGGAGAACATATAAAATGTAGAGGATCCTAGTCAAAGAGAAATTGGGTAAACCGATGAAAGATATAATGGAAGGAATCCTTGTCTCAGAACGGGCAATTTTTTTTTATCCTCTCCTTGTAATGGAAGGGATCCTTGTCCCAGATTTGACTTTGTGATTTTTATTTTTATTTTTTAATACATAACAAGATTTTCTTATGAAAATTGATATTTTCACAAGTAAGAATAATAGTTTCACATTCATAAATAGTAAATGAGACTCGCACTCATGCGAGAGTGACATTAAAAAAATATTAAATTTTATTTGTGAAAATATATAATTATTGCTCTAACATTATTAATAATATAAAGTTTTCAACATTTATAGTTTAGCACCGAAAAACAAGAGCTATTCGTAATGCTAAAGTAATATTTATGTTGTCAACGTAAATATGTATTTTAACGATATTTTTGTATCTGTTTTAACAATGCTTCAAAATTAACTATATTTATTTCTCGGGCAAAGGTGCAAAAATGCCCCTGAACTTTACACGGATGTCCCACTTCCACCCTAAACTAAATTTTTTTCCAAAAGTACCCCTAACGTTTCAAAAGCAGGTCACCCGTGCCCTTGCTGTCGTTAGACCAGCCACATGGACTAACTCTGTTTACACGTGTATATTTATTGCTGAGTTGGCACATAGGGACAAAACAACAGAACAAAGGCAAGGGTTCAGGGTCAAAAGGAACAAACGCGTATATTCAAAAAGGGGGAAAAAAGCCTTAATCAGTTTCTTCAAAGAGAAAGGCGAAATTGAAGAGAAGAAGAAGTTACGCGAGAAGAAGACGCGAGAAACAGGTGAACTTGAAGTCCAGTTCGGCTAGAAGAAGAAGCGACATGGCTCACTATTCGTCGTCATCTTCATCATCTGCTCGAAGACGTGCCATTGATGTTGATTATGAAGCTATGCCACTGTGTTATTGTGGGTTAAGGGCTCCTTTGTGGACCTCATGGAGTGAAACAAATCCTGGTAGGAGGTTTTTCTCATGCTCGAAATTCAGGGTAAGTTCCCATAATTTACTTTGATTTTGTCTTTGAAACAAATCCTGGCAACTAGTATGATTGGAATTATTTACTAACAACAGTTGAATAATTTTGATTATTTTGAATTCAGGAAAGGGGATGTGGGTTCTTTGTATGGCATGACCCACAGATGTGTGAGAGGGCAAAAGTTGTCATAAATGATCTGAAGAGGGAGAACAAAATTTTGATGAATAAGGAGCTGACAAAATTTTCCCAGGTTGAAGGGGCATCTGAAGTATCTGAATTGAAAGAATTGGTTCATGAGTTGAAGAAGTTGAAGTCAAATGGAGATGAAGTTTCTGTGAAACAAATTAAAAAGTAAGTATTTATTTGAACAGGAAGTGCATTTGTGTGTTATTGTTAGTTATATTCATCTGCATTTCTGTAATGCTACTTAGGTAGATAAATGGTTAGAAGAATTGGTATGGAATGATGGGTAATGCACTGCAGTTTGAAATATGCAGTTAACTTAATGTAATTGGTGAAAATGGTTAATGGAAGTTATTGTTTTGTAAGCATTAGGAAATCCTTGTTTGAGTAGTCCTTTAGTGAGTTATGCAAGTTTAATATGTTTTTTGAGTAGTCCTTGTTTATTTTACCTGAATGTCAAAGAATTGATTAATGAACTTGGTTAATGGAAGTCTTATTTGTATGTATAATTGTGAATGAGTAGTAGAAGTGAGTTGAACAGTACCAATTAGTTGAGCACTTGTTACTCAATGCAAGTTTAATATAATGAACAAAATATGTATCCAAAAGATGGTTCCAAATTATATTGCCAACATATAGGCTTGAGAAGCATGTTCATTACATTTCTTTTAACTGAGCATAAACACTTAAACATTGTCCAAAATATATTCCCAAAATGAATTGCTCAGTTCCAAAAACATAACTGGAAGAAGTAAAATTACTAAATAGGCTCTAATTACAAAATAAGTCTAATGGTCAATTTCTCAAACACATGCAACAGTTAGAAGTTCAATTGGGAGGAATTCCTTGTGACTTGCTTGCATTGCTTGCAATCCTTTCATCCCTATCTGCCATAAGGTGTGTGGTAGTGATGCAACTTCTACCCATCCATTGCAGTCCTTGAGGTCTGAAGGTCATGTTGGACATGTTTACAGGGTCACCATCCCCTCTATGGTTTATTTTTCTATTGCCAACTGAAGAGGATGCTTTGTTTTTCGCTTTGTCTGCTCTTAGTTGAGCTTCATTAGGGATTGAAAATGCTTTGTTAAGGTCAACCAAAGGTGGCAGTGTCTGACTTCCTTCTTTGAAAATTGTTGATGATGTGCCACTATGCATGTACATAAACTGCATTAAGACTGATCTGAGAAGCTTACACATCATATTATAGTAGTCATAATTGAAACATATAAATTACCTTGAATGTCACTGAACCAGTTTTGTCATCATAAAACAACCCAAAACCTTCACCATGATTGGATTGCTTCCTAGAATGAGCTCTTGCAACAAACCGAACTTGTAATTTTGATTGCCTTGATCTTGAAGTAGGAGGTGCACTCGTGACTGAACTTGAATTCAGCCCTACAAAATTACAGCCCAAGACATAAAGTATCAAATACCTAATATGCAACATATACCGCCACAGTCATTAAAATGGACATATACTGCCACAGTCATTAAAATGCATAGAGGACTGCCACAGTCATTAAAATGGACATAATGCAAATTCAGACCCACAAAATACTGCCATATCTCATTCTCACAAAATGCATCCAACTGCCATATACTGCCATATCTCAGTCTCACAAAATGCATCCAACTGCCAGTCATAAACTGTGACATAATGCAAATTCAGACCCAAAAAGGACACTGACAGTTGATACCTGTTTCAGCTTGACTTGGAGGTGAGTTTGATGGGCCACCTTGTGCTTGAGTTTGCTCTGAGCATTCAGTTTGGGATAGAGGTGGGACTGAACTTCCTCCTTCTCCTTGTCTTTGATTCTGATATAGGGCAAAATGTCAATATGCATTCCAAAATATTGTTGTTATCACATAATTAAATAATTGATTTACCTTTAAACAACTGCCTTTGTTGTGTCCTAGTTGCTTACATAGACTGCATGTGATAACTTTGCCTTTTCTGGATAGCTTTGTGATTGTATTCCTAGGTCTGGCCTCAGTTTCCTCTCTTCTTCTCTTAATCTGAGGCCTTCCCCTGTTCTTCTCAACCTTTGGTGCCTCGACAGGTTGATATTTGTCCATTTCATAGAATCTCTTCCTCTCATTTGGCATAATTTTGTCTTGATAAGCGGTTTGGTATACATCCTTATGATCTGACTTTGAAATATGGTTCATAGGGTCTTGTTTGTTGTGAACTAGAACACATATAGCATGTTGGCAAGGGATTCCAGTGAGATCCCATGCCCTACATGTACAAGAGTTCTTGTCCAAAAACACAGTGTGGGTGTCTTCACCCTCCCTAATTTCATAACCAGTGTCTCCATTAAAGAGAACAGTGCATCCTACGGCTATGCTTTTATTTGTCTGAAAAATGTCATTGCAGTAAGGGCTAAAATAATTTATCCACTTCTCACATGTTGACCCAAGAGTTCCCAACCTGTCCATGGTTTTTTGCCTAATGTAGTCCATCATAGTCCTAACGGGCTTCTGCCTAGCTTCAAGAATCCAAGAATTGAAACTTTCTACCATGTTGTTATCTACTGCCCATGATTTGCTTCTGCTACTAAAGTAAGCTCTGCACCATGTATGAGGTGGATAATTCATAAGATCAGTTGCTCCCTTTGAACTCATATCCCCAAGCAACTTCATGTTGTCCTTAAATTCTTCCTCAAAGGTAAACCAGGCTGCATTCCAAAATATCTTCTTCAACTCTCCACCTCTGTGTTTCTTACACCAATTTGCATATATATGGCGAGCACACCATCTGTGTTCAGCCTCAGGCAGTACATCAATAACAGCTTGTATTAAACCCTACAAGTAAAAGTTACACAAAGTTACATTCAAAGTTGCACAAATAATATGACAGAAATAACATTAACTATTAAATTTCAAAAGCAATCATACCTTTTGCATATCAGATATGATGGTGTACTGTCTGCCATCTCCCAAATCCAGTTGTTCTTGCAACAAAGTCAGAAACCATGTCCAGCTGAACTTAGTTTCACTCTTCACACATGCCCAAGCTATGGGAAAATTCTGCTCATCCCCATCTCTTCCTAGTGCTACAATTAATTCCCCCTTATACCGTGTCTTCAAAAAACACCCATCAAGGCCAATGATGGGCCTACATCCTTCCTTCCAACCTCTCTTGTAAGCATCTAAACAAACAAACATTCTTCTAAACACTCTTCTCCCTTCCCTTAATTCATCTGTGGACAACTCCACTTGTGCTTTAGACCCTGGATTACTCCTCACCAATTCTGCTGCATAAGCCTCTAACTCAGAATACTCAGTAGTAAAGCTCCCCGAGAATTCATCCATAACCATCCTCATGGCTCTCTTGCACTTGGAAAATCCAACATTCACTCTCCATTCTTTCTCCACATCTTTTTTGAGGTCTTTGATCTTGTAGTTCTGTTGCTCAAGTATTTTTTGTTTGTAAAGCTTGGCTAAGAACTTTGCTGAAACCCTAGGGTTGCTGAAAATCCTATAACAATTGTGTTCTTCATTTAATGTCTTGACAGCCAATCCAGGGTTACAACCGTCCTTTGACATATCAAGACAAAAGGACACCCACTTCACATTGGACCCTTATTACATATGGTTCACTTTTCACATATTTCAATGCCACTCCTCTAGATATAGCATACTTTGATATGGATTCCCTAACCCTTTTGCAGACTAGCAAATGTCATTCCCAAGTGAAATAGGGTGTCATTCATTACATCGAACCTGGATAGGATGTCTTCTCTCAAATGGCATTTTGACCCTCATCCCTTCCTCACTATCATCATTGTCATCACTATCATCACTAACATCATCTTCCTCACTATCATCACCTTCCTCACTGTCCTCACTCTCCACTTCATATGTTTTATCTTGACTGTCCTCACTACTATCTTCCTCACCAACCCTGCTACCCTGTGTGTTAAATACCACATTAAGTACGTCATCACTTTCCTTGAAAGTGTCATCACAAGCAGGAGGAACATCAGGAGGTGATGCATCATTCATTATAGGTTCATGTATCTCATGTTTTGCAAAGAAATCTAGGATAGTTGTGTCTGGCTTTACTCTACCCAGTAGTCTCCTAATCCCATGGTCACCCTCAAGTATAAAAAGTCCTTCTTCAATACTCAGTCCAGGTTCCACATAATATATTTCCGATACATTGGCATAATTCAATTCCTCTTTATATGTATTCTTAATGCAAATAACAGACAAGTAATCAACATCAAAATTCTTACATATGTAAACATCTCCTCCCACATATCTCCAAACTGAATCCTTTATCCATATGCCCCCATGATGTAAATGTACATCTAAACGCCCAGCCATTCTGTCAGTAAAAGAAAAATTCAGACTTCACATAACAATACATAACAATAAACAATAAGAGACAAATTCAAACTACAAAGTATTAATAATCTATAAATAATAATATAGGGGACCACATGTCCCCTACCAGTCAACAACCAACTTAAACATGGACCACGTGATGTTCCCTACCACTTGCACTTTATTAATCAAAAGCGTAGATGAAAGTACCTGAGAGATTCCTTTTCTTCTTCTTAAAAGCTTCCTTCGACTTCGATTAGACTCAAGTTCATGGTAGGGACTGATTGCAGAGCACACACAGAGAAATGACTCGTCTTCACCTTCTTCTGGCAGAACTGGCCTTCACCTTCTTTGATCAACATTGGGCTTCACCTTCGTCTCGCGTCTTCTTCTCGCGTCACGTCTTCTTCTCTTCGATTTCGCCTTTCTCTTTGAAGAAACTGATTAGGGCTTTTTTCCCCCTTTTGAATATACGCGTTGTTCCTTTTGACCCTGAACCCTTGCTTTTATCTGTTGTTTTGTCCCTATGTGCCAACTCAGTAATAAATATACACGTGTAAACAGAGTTAGTCCATGTGGTCGGTCTAACTAATGCAAGCGAACATGGTGCGACCGTGATTTGAAACGTTAATGGTACTTTTAGAAAAAAAATTAGTTTAGGGTGGAAGTGGGACATCTGTGTAAAGTTCAGGGGCATTTTTGCACCTTTGCCCTTTATTTCTCTGACAACATAATTATTATATGTAAAACGTTATGCATAAATCATAAGTGTGTCTTACACAACCTTTAAAGTTAAGTAGTCTACTCCTAGGGTGTGGAGACTATATTTTTTCCAAATACTTAGAAAAGATAAATGTAAGTGATAAAAACATTATGTTTCTGAACATTGATTTACACAAAAAAGATCAAGTGCATACCCCTTTATTTAACATACTTTGTTTATCACCTTTATCGACGGATCGGACAACAGACCGATTCGTCGCGTATATCAGAGAAATGTCGTCTTAGCTTTTAACGACGCATTGAACCATCGCCATAACATATAAACCATTTATCTGTTCTATAGCGACGGACCAAATTATTGTCTGATCCGTCGCTAAAGATGATGATCAAGGTATGTAAAATAAAGAGGTATACATTAAAAACGGACGATTATTTTATATTTATAATATATCTTTCTATCTGAAAGTCAAACGGAATAAATTATATATAAATTTAAAGTTAACTATTTCCACTGGACGTGTTACTTTTTTTACAAATTTCAAATAATTATTATATATTAATACTTTAATTAGGTACTATTTTGATACAACTTGCCTAAATATCAAATATAGGTCTTTCTCAATAATTTTAAGCAATTAGTCATTATCAGGATAGCCATACACGAGTTAGTTCGAATAATAGATTGAATAATTTATCTAATATACTATAAGTATTTGATAAAAATTTAAAATAAAAAAACATTTAAAATAGGATAATTTCATTTAACATCCTTCTTAAATATTTTTTTTAATTTGACTGCCTGAACCTCTGAAAAATTAGTGGGGTCAAGTGCTACCTGCCTCAGGCAGGATCCGCCCTAATTGTTTGACATTCCTGACCCAAATAGTTATATATATTAATTAAGTTAATATTTATACTTTTATATATTTACATAATAAAAATATACACCTCTGTGCTGTGTGTGTATATATATATATATTAATCATTTTAATAGGATGGTTTAATTTATATTTTTTACTTAATTTAATGTGACAATTGTATTTTTAAAAAGTTTAGTAATAAGTAAAATATAATTACACGGGATAATTCTTAATTATTTTTTTAAATTTTTTTTTGCTAAACATGATAAGGAATGTAGGAAACGTTAACTATTTTATTTCCGTCTTTGCCCTCCATAGAAACCTGAATGACCTCCTTGTTTGCATCTCTCTCTCTCCCCTCTGATCCCAAGCCGCCATAGACGGCTCTTCTATGAGCTCTGCCCCCGAGAATAGATCCTTCGAATTGATCATCTCCATATTCGGATCCGATTATATGTAATTTCGGGTAACAATTATCGAAGGAAATGAAGTCTTCTTCGGGTCGAATCAACGTTGCCGCGAGCGCTAAAAGACTCGATGTGGATAATCGAATTACTCTCCGATACTACTACAGAATCGCCGATAATATTCTCAAACAGGCACGACTTTATAATTCAATCTCTGTACATATATAATTGTGTGGATAATTTAATTGACCTTATTGTGAAATTATGATTTTTTGTTTACTGATTTAGGTTTGTAATGCAAGTGATAGTTGAACTGTCCGGCATTTGTATATCTTTGTAATTAGTATTAAAATTTAGTTATTAGGGATTTTGGCAGCTGAATTTTGGATTCTATTTGGTTAAATGCATGAATTTAAAAGGTAGGATTTTAACAAATTTTAATGACACATTATAGAATAGTCTTGCTTTCAATGTGGTGAATTATAGTTAGATAATTGGGCTTGATTGTTTGGAAGAAGACACCTAAGCAGGAGACGATGGTTGTGAAAATTATGCATTTCTCTAAATTCATGACAATAAATTATGCATTTCTGTAAATTCATGACAATAACGTGATCATGTACTCTTGTTTTTGGGTGGTTCCTCTTTTGCATAAGATATTTGGTTATCATGCATATGCTATATAGCCTGGCTAGAATTTCCTCATTGGGTTTGTATATTTGCCTTTTTCTACTGCATTAGTTAAAGATTAACAAAAGCTTTTTGGAGTATTTCCTGTGGAAAACAATCAAGGATGAATTCACCATCATCTAATTGAATGAGATTCAAATGCAGCAATGGAAAAAGGGTAATGAGGGATTTGAAGGTTGAGGGTGTGAGGCTGTTTAATGAATCTCTTTTGGTAAGTGGTTGTATAGATATGCATGGGATGGCGGTGACTGTTGAAATGATGTTGTTAATCTGGGAATTCTGGCAGTGATTAGACCTGATTGAGGTCAAATTCTTGTATTGAATGGGGCTGTGGGGAGGGTGTTAGAATTTGGAAATTGTAGGAGGTAGGCTTTTGGCAATAGCTATATGTGCGGAAATGCTTTTAAGCTTGTTTTCCCTTTACTTTTTGGTACCCCCATTACATAATATTATAGGAAATAAATATATCAGCAACCCGCATGGGCACCCTAGTGGTTGAGGGGTTGACTTTGGTCCGTTGAGATAAACTAGTGGGTTGTGTGATCCATGTTCCATTAGGAAGCTTAAATTAGGGAGATGCAATTTGTTATTGTGTATCTGACTGATGAATGATACATTGAAAATAAAAGGCTACAGAGACTGATATTTTGGGGTGAAACGGCTATATTATTATAAGTGGTTGGGTCCAGAGTTACCGTATACTCTCTTTGACCTAGGTACAAAGACTGATGAATCATTTATTGAAATAAATGGCAAAAGAGACGGTTGTTTAGGGCAGTGTTATACAGAACATGTCTCTTTCCTATTCATGGAACGGATACGCGGTACACTACATAGGCTAAAATGCGGATGCTAGGGTAGTTTTATTCGAGTGTTTATAGCTAAGAATTCTCTTAAAATCTAATATAATAAAACAAGTTTTATAGAGAATTTTTAGTTTAATCACAAATGTGATGTTTGCAATCCAAATGAGCACCAATCTTATAGGATGAAGAGACATTGGGGGGAGAATTAGTGCAAGGAAAGGGGCAACTAGCCTCAACAATCCAAATGGGCGCCAATCTTGGAAATCTTGTTGTTAACATGAAAAGGGTGCTCCACATCAGTTTCTTGACCAGGAAACTAAGGGAAAGAGGATTCTTAGAAAATCCATTTTCACTGAAAAGGCAAGGAACATGAAATGTGACAACTGTTATGCATAATTCCACCATAAGCATGAAAACATGCTATGCTATGGGAAAATCCTCCACTGCAAGTTCCTGCTTTTCATCCTTTGATCCTGGAGGAGATGTGAGGAAGATAAATGCATCAAAATTCCATGTAGAGCATTTGGATTTGTCTGGCAGCAAACATAAAAGTACAATCTAAGGAGTAAGGACAAGGTTGTTCTCAAGGGGAGGGATTTTCACAAACATGGTAGCACATTCTCTTAAAGTATTTAGTCAATGATATTGTTAGCTGCTGTTAGGAGCTAGGAGTTGGTGCAATTATTACAATTAGGGATGTTACCATTTGGGTAATAGTCAAGGCTTAAGTTTTAATTAGTATTTGAGTTTGATAGTTCATATGAGGCCTGTAAATATTGTAGTGGCTTGCTAGAATGGAATGTTGAGTATTGTGTAATGTGATATTTTTCTTCTAGAATTATTTCTCTTTACTTCTCTCTTCATTTTTCTAATTTCTGTTATCCTCTCTCTGAGCTCTCAATTCTCTTATTTTTTTCTCCTCGTCTTCTCAAAATCCTAACTGAAACCCTCTCCAAATCATCTCAATTGCCTAGATCACAGCCGTAGACTGTAACACTTTTTTCGCTTATTCCAGACTTCTTGCTTTTATTGTAACTTTTCTCTTACATTGCACTTCTTAATTAGTTTAATTGCTAGTCTTTAATGCCTCTAGGGGAAGATTACCCTCTGATCATTCATGCGGTACGGAAGAAGAAATTCAAGAAGTTTATTATTAATTTTGTATTGTTATTTATAGATAAATGTTGAGTTATTAATGAAATTATTTAGTAGGATATTATAGTAGTAGTTTTTCATTAGGAGAGTTTTAATTGTAGTAGTAGATATCAATTAGGAGAGTTTATTGTAATAGTAGATTTTAGTTAAGAGATTGTTTCCTTTATAAATTAGGGTTTTTACTTAGTCCCAGAGTATTGGGTTTTCTATTTAAGTATTATAATACTTCATTATTTGGAGAATATTGAATATATTGATTTGAGATTAAAGTTGTGTGCTTTTGTGTGTTTCTTTACCGATTCTCCATTTCTTCTCCCCACCTTGTCCTACATCAATCATTGCAAGTCCAATTCGGGAATTGTATGCCTTTTGTTCACAAACATAAGCTAGATTGGTCCTTTGGCTGTATATTTTGTTAATTTGCTGATTTGAAATATGAAACACACCATCAGTAAGCATTCATGCTGAACTTAGAGGACATAAGAAATGGGTGAAGAAGACTGTATCACCCTTGCAGGGATATCCATGATCCCCGCAGTCCAAGGAACAAACTCAAAAGCACATAACTTTCTCTCAAATATTTCTACTCTTTAATTAAAACGATGGAGATTACGAAATGCTTATATGACTATAGAGTTCTTGCAAGACAAGTAACTAAATCTAATTACATTCTATAAGACTATAACATAGAATCCTAATGTACTAAATTACATCAAATGCACATAATTTGACCCTAAATTCCTCATTGTAATGACTTTATTTGAGAAATAAAATGTGTAAAATTCTAATTCTCTTTGTGTTGCTTTTTTCATCTAGCGCGCTGTTTTGTTGGGACCTCTTCGTTCTGAACATATGATTTAATAGATTTTTTTAATTTTTAATTTAATTTATATTTATTTTTTTGCGATTTGATTTTTCTCATCTTCATGTATTGAGGGTTTGCAGGCTGACATCTTTCGAGCAGAGAAAAATTATATAGATCTTTACATTATGCTCCTAAGGTTTTCAAGGTGAGAAAAGAATTCTGATGGCATAAATCACTGCATAATTTCAATTGTGCGCTTAATTTCTGTTTTTTTTTATAATTTTTTTGAGTAAGAATTCTAAAAACATTTAGTTTGTAGGAATTAGGAGGGTTGTTATTCTGTAGTGCAAATCTTACATTCATACTAAGTCCTAATCTTTAACTAAGAAGCAATCCCTTCTGCTTTAGTTTGGTGACTGAGACGATACCACGCCATCGAGATTATAGAGCATCTCCACAAAGCGATAAAAACTCCCTCAGGAAGGTAATATCACCACTTGATTTCTCTCTCTCTCTCTATATATATGTATATATATATATATACACACATATGTCTGTATCAATAAAACTTCTTATTCAGTCTGACCGATTCCAGTTTGATTTTGTAAATTCTAACTGTAGAAATCATTGAATGCCGTAATTGAGCTGGAGTCATTGAAACCCGCAGTGGAACAGAAGATTGACGAGCTAAGCAGAAAACATACATATCAAATAAATGGGAGGGGACATTTTCATCAAAACAATTACTTGGATTCTTCACCGGAGTGGCCTTCTGTTAAAAACCAGAATTTGAATAATTATGGTATAACTAAGGTACAGTTAGTTCACCAGAATAGCGAAATCTTTCATTGTTTTCACCTTGGCACCTTGCCTGTATACGAGTTTCAAGCCGGTCCTTTGATATTTTGAATGGGAAAGTCTGATGGAGTTTGTGGTTTTAAGGCAGTGCTAACATTTGTTTAAAACTTCAATCATTCTGTTTCAATGCTGCTGCTTTTCTGATTTTTCCACAAAGTTGTAGTTGTTTATTTTAAAACGTAATTGAGATTATATTCATGGTTTCTTTGCTATTCTGCATCTGCAGACACCACGACCTGCTACTCCAGAATATGCATATCAAAATCAGATCCAGCAGTTCTCGCACACCAAGCCACTGAAGCCAGTAGAATCACAATTTCGTCAATTGTAAGTTTTCTCATTCACTATTCAGAGTTCATTACCTTTAGTCATGTCTATTGATTTTCTTATAGTGAAAGTAAATTTAAATCAGTGTTACCTAAATCGTTATTCGATGCGGTGCATGGAGCGAAATCGGAGACAAGAAATGTCACTTTTGTGGTAGAGTACGGTAGGAGGAGGTTTCTTCGAATCACTTAGTTAGCACAGAATACATTCATCCGGAACGTGGTATGCTAGAATAGTTTTCTAAAAACATATAGTTAAAACTAGATCTGGCAACATGATACGTATGGTCCAAGACCCTTCACCATACCTGCCCCACCAATGATGTAACAACCCAGGTCAAATCCGAGGTCCGGAACAAATCTCGGGTCAAATTCCAAGTCCGAATCGAATGGAATCAAATCCATCCAAATAAGGTTTTAAATCACTGCCCCGTATCTTCTTGAGTCATCTTAGCTCACCACAGGCTCACCCAAAAGGTCACGACTTGAAGGTACTATAGTTAGTAATTTAATTCCGTATCCCATATCTTTCAATGCGGGACTGGGGTGTTACAAACTCTCGCACTTAAATTTCTGACGTCCTTGTCAGAACCGATCACACGCATGGTTCACAGATCTTTGCCTCTCCAGCCATTGTAGGATTATACTGGCTGGCTTCGTGTCTCCACCTATGGACCTCCCTCTTTCCATTGTGAGATAATACCAACAACCTTGCCTTCATTTCCCCACCTCCGGCAACTCGATTGGATAATCCAATTCGAGCTTTCGAGAGTCGGCTCTGATACTATATGTAACCACCCAGGTCAAATCCGGAGTCCGAAACAAATCTCGGGTCAAATCCCAAATCCGAATTGAATCAAATCCATCCAAATAAGGTCTTAAACCAGTTGCCCAATAGTATCTTCTTGGGTCATCTTAGCCCACCACAGGTTCACCCAAAAGGTTATGACTTGAATGTACTATTGTTAATAATTTAATTCCTTATTCACAGACAAATTTTTCTTATATATTTCGAGGTAGGAATGGAGTGCTACAAATGTGTAGTTACCCTCCATACCTGACCCGACCTTGAAAACTAGTACCCCATACCCGCCCGCCCCGCCCAGCCCAGCCCAGTATCGTTTCCCCAAATTCTCCCCTATTCCCAAATTAAATTCCTCCAGATTCTCTTATATTATTTTGGTACACCTATTTTTAATTCAAAATCAAGAAACAACTATAATTCTATTACTAGTAACCTTGTATTACGAATATGAATTTTTAATGAAATAACCTGCATAGGTACTTAATTATGTATTTACAAAAGGCTAAACTTGGAAATAATATACATTCATACATACACACATAATCGGGGTTTCTCTCAAAGGTATCTGCTAGTGGAACCCCAGATTTTGACATCTTTTGTAAGATTGGGAACTCAAGATAACGGTCTCTTTCATGAGTAGCTTAGTGACTGATACCCCAGGTATCATCACTTCATTGGCAGGGAATGCTTAGTGGTTTATGATCGATGAGATCCCAATATAGTTACTTCCAAAGGGGAACTGGGATATAATTCCCTTAGAATTAGGTTTGAAGGTTAAGTACCTCCTCCAAGTTGGCCATTTTTGTTTATTAGTTTGATTAGTTGCTCTGGATTCTATTACAACAATTGATAGTTTAAGGAGGGTTAAGATTTTTGTAAACTGGTGTTGTGTCATGTGTGTGCAGAAAGGATTATGAGATTGTTGATCATCTTCTCCTTCATTGTGTTGTATGGATGGACTCTTGGAATGTGAACTATTTTGCTTTGTTCATGCCTGTGAGTTGTGTTATGCCTCATTCTCCGTGGGTTCTTTTTTGTTAGTATGTGTCTAGGTTGAGGATTAACTCTAGAAAGTATTGGGTTATAACCCCTTCTTTCTCTGATGTGTGCAATTCAGAGGAAAGCAATTGGAGATGATCTTAGTTAGAGGAATGCTATGGCGATGTTTTCAGTCATTGTTAACGGGGATGAAAATCTTGATGTCGGGGATGATCTTGTGTCTCCTTTCCTTTCACTCTTCTAGTATTTGTCTTAGTAGGATCCTTTTTTCCTAGTGAGGATAGGGGTTTGGTTAGACTGTCGTGTTGGTAGGGAGGAGGTTAGAGTATCTTATCTTCAGTTTGCAAATGATATTGTTTTGTTTCTTTAAGGCAGCAGTGTGTCATTGTTTCTACGATTATTTATTTTCTGTCATATGCTGTGGTATTAACTAATGCATTGACACAATTATGTTGACTTATATCTATGCTTTGCATGTAGCAAATAACATATTTGGAGTCGTATAATCATATATGCAAAACTATTCAATTTTTTTCGTATGATTTTCCTTTGTTAATGCTAAATCATTTTGGTTTTGTAATGTATATTTGTTACGTGGATTCGAAAATTGAAATACAAGGATCTACACATGTTTTTTTATTATTTTGCTCATCTCTTTCCTTGTTGGCTGATGTTCTAGATCATTAAGTGTCCCTCTTCCAAAGGAGGAAACTCTTTCCAGACATTCTATATTAGGTCCAAATGGACTTCGTGGGCAGTGGCAACCTCCTACAAGTTTCAAAGGGGTATGATGTTTTCCAGCTACTATTATTATTATTATTTATTTATTTTATTTTTACTATAACCAGAATCATGCTGATTGCTGAATTATATATCCTGCATGCAGATCCGTTATCCAAGCAATATAGACTTGACGCCAGTTGAAATCCCAAGGTTAGACTCTTATCACAAGTTCTACAATACGTATAGACAGACAGAATCTAAGTAGACAAATATTTGTGAATGCATATTGGTGCTACAAGATTGAAAGTTGAGTTATCCAAAATTTTGTAATTCGTGGTATCCAAGTGATGATAGATATCCTCTTTTTTCTATTTCTGCACTTACTTTTATAGATTCAATAAATGCAGTGATCGTCCAAGGGATAACAACCTTCGGCCTCCTGTGGAAGATGGAGTATTGATTAAAAAAGATTTTAGCATTTCAGAACTTGAAAAATCAAGTTCAGATTCAACCTTTCCACAAAGCAATGATAATAAGATGCCTCGTGCTGAAGAACATGATTCTTTGATTTCCTTTGAACCGATAGAAACCCCTGTGCAAGTAGATTTGATCAGGCAGCCTTCTCCACCTCCTGTTCTTGCAGATGTACAGGATTTGATCCCTACAACGTCACCGCCAGTTGCTGAGGCAGAATATGGAAGGGAGAATCCCTCCTCTGATGGTTTAATTTGTTCGGAAGCTCCCATGGAGTTACATATTGTGAGATTTTCCATATCTTTTCTTTTATTAGTTTAGTTCTTTTTCTTTGTTTTTTTACTTTGCCTTCTATGAATTTAGCATTTGTCTGGGATGGTTTATTTCTTCGTGTCCATTTTTTATTTTTATTTTTTAATACATTAGGGCTATGTCAGCCTTACCAGCAGAGGTGACATGTAATCATTTATTATAGCTATTGTCTCTTTTTGTAGTCAACGACATTGATGGACAGCTTCATGAAGCTGGCAAAGTCGAATACAGACAAGAACTTAGAAACTTGTGGTGTTCTTGCAGGATCACTTGTATGTGCCATTACGTGTGCTTGATTATGTGATTCTTATCTTTCATTTTTATTCTCTATTAATTTTAATTTTTTCTTTGAAGAAAAACCGAAAATTTTATATTACTGCTCTCATCATTCCAAAGCAAGAATCAACATCAGACTCGGTAAGAAAGCATTGATATTTCCTTATTTAAATCAGAATTCCATGATGTTATACTAAATGCATAATTTCTGATCAGTGTCAGACCACGAATGAGGAGGAAATATTTGAAGTTCAGGACAAACAATCTCTTTTTCCCCTAGGATGGATTCATGTAAGTTTCTTAGGCTTTGATCATAATTTTATTTGATCACTTCGCTGGTCAATGAGTCTAAGCAAAACTATCACAATTTTATTAAAGTTGATGTCATTCATTTCTCTGTTTCGCATTGGTGAAATGGATTTTTATTAATTTGTTTTCTTAGACCCCTCTCTCTCTCATATTTTTGACAACTGTATAAAGTTTCATATAATGTTTTGTTTTCTGTTCTCTTTTTCCCTTTCTTTTTATAATCCTTTTTTCCCTTTGTTTTTGTGTAACTTTTTATATAAAATGTATGTATGTTTGTATATGTTTCTACATGTGGGTTTGTTTTAATTTTATTTATTTCCATTCCTTTTTGTTTTATTTATTTTATTCTTTTCTAATTTTTTATTTTTATTTCATTTTCCTCCTTACCTATCTTATATATGAGATTCATATTCAGCCTACTCCAACTAATTGGGATAATTGCGTTAGCCGTTAAGTTGAGTTGTATAGTCTCATAATCATATGCTATTTCATTATGGCTGGCCAGTATTTCACAAAAGCATGCCAGTTTTTATTTTTTGCACGTGTTTCCCTCTCCTTTTTCTCCCTTGGTGTCAAGATTTTTATTGTTGTGTTCGACCTATATCAATACTAAAATTGTAATTATGTATTTGACAGTTATACTTAAATCTCATAATGCCTTGTTCTGTGTGTACTTTTTCTTTCTGCTTCAATTGCTTAGATATTTACTTGTTAGTTGCTACTCGAAATAATTAATCTTTCTGTTTACCATTTGGCAGACACATCCTACACAATCTTGTTTCATGTCATCGATTGATGTCCATACCCATTACTCGTATCAGGTCCGTGACTCTCCCTTCTTTCCCTAACCCTCAATTCTATGTGCCGAATCTTTTATTATTTATTATTTTTGTTTACAATGTTTCACAAAGAAGCCTTGTGCTCCAAGCAGGACAAATGCAAATTTTTACTAAATTCGGTACTTGAGAGTGACAATTTGTGTTCATTTTGGTTTTATTTGAGCAAAAGTTGATTTACGGCAGATTGACTACAATACATGCTAAAATAGGATATTTTTAATTGGAAAACAGTTGAGTTCTCTCCTGTTATGTATTAGCATAACAGTTAGTGTTCCGCCATTTTCTGCATTATTTTGAGATTAACTCTGTCCAGCATTTTTGCTTTTTCCCCTCAACACTAAGTGCTTGTTCATTGTCCAGATTATGTTACCCGAATCGATAGCCATTGTCATGGCACCAAGAGATAGCTCAAGGTATGTATTGCTTCTGATCAGTAGGACAGAAAATTCTGGTGCCCAACTATTATAAATTTTTCAAATAACTTGTGCGCTTCACATTCGCAGAAACCATGGCATATTTCGTTTAACAACTCCAGGTGGCATGGGGGTCATACGTCACTGCCCACGCCGTGGCTTCCATGCACATGATCCACCTCCCGACGGTGGTCCAATTTACAAAGAATGTTCAGATGTTTATCTGAATCCCAAGTTAAAGTTCGACGTTATTGATTTACGGTGATCACAATCTTATTGCTAATGGTACACACAAACACAGGTTAATTGTCTTGCAATACTTTGTATAGAGAAAAATAGTTGTCAATTGTCTATTTTATCATTGCATTTATTGTACTGGTCTTTGGCCATAACTGAAACGTTTGGTGTTAACACTAGAAAATTCAAATCAAAATGTTTTGTACAAAACTTAAATTTGTGCATCAAGGCATATTACAGTTTACAACTAGACCAATGTTATTTGGCCTAATGGCTAAAACCAAGGCACTCTGACCTTTAGGTCTTGGGTTAAGACTAAGGCACTATGACTTTTACTCACTCATGTGAAGTTTGATTTGATAAAGTGTAAGTTGATATTGTAATAATGATTATGTACTTTTTAATTATGAGATTTTATTGTATTCCCATAAACTAGACTTAAACCTAGCCCCATGTAAAACATGGATATCATGTAAAGCCCATAGGCCCATTGGTCTGGTCAAAGTCCAGTCTGATCAAGGCAAGGTTTGAAAAGCCGTCATTTTAAGACAAAAATTTGTCTTGGCCTAAGGCCTGACATGTTACTTTATCCTGATATTTATAATTTTTGAACTTTAAAGTATTAATTATTCATCAATGAAGTATAAAATTTTATTTATTCATTAGTGTAATTTATAAATTATAATATATTAGTTTTAATTAATACATTAATAAATTTTAAAGTTTTAATTATTCATTTTTTGTAGATACATTTAATTAATATACATCTTCAATGAATAGAAATAGTTAGTATATTTAATATTAATAATAAGTTAGTTAAATAGTTGATTAAATATTAATAATAAGTTAGTTTATTGTAAATACTAAATTACTAATATTTAACAATAAAATTTTATTAATATTCCTTGTTACTTTTAATCTTAAATATTAACATTAATTAATATATTAATAATCTAACTTTTAATATTAATAATAATTTAATTTTTGTAAATACTCAAGTTCTTCATTAATTTGGATATGTTAAATTCTTAGGGGATTTGTGATTTTGGTTATTTTTCAGGTATTCTGTTGTAACAGTTTAAATAATAATTTCATAAAGTAATTAAAAAACTAATTGGAAATAATATTTGAGGTATAACTATGCTAGTGTTTAAGGGCTAAATACAGTTTACTACATGAAATATCATCATATTCATAATTAGGCTCTCAAATAATTTAGGCTTACACTTTCTTACATCAAGTCTTTAATTTGATACAATTTAGCCTCCAATTTCAGAATCTGGCCAAAATTGGTCGGAATACCTAATTTTCCTGTCAAATAAGAATTGTATACGGTTTGACCGTATAGAATAAGGGCTAATAGCACTTATGTTACATCAAGTCACCAAATCACAATTTACTACATCAAGTATCTAATTCGTATAAAATTTATATACACTTATTTTGACGTATTAAATATGTATAAATCCTTATAAATAATTATTATACGTTAAATTATTAAACTTGAATATTAATACAATTACCAAATATAATTTTTTTATTTAAATTTTTTAAAAAAGACTTGCTTACCAAAAAAAATCAATAAACTTTTAAAATACAAATTATATTTTTAACATGAAAAACATTAAACTTTTAAACAATTGACAAAGGTGCCCAAAATTTAATTAATTAAATAATACCTTTTTTATATTGGAAGAGCATAGAAAAGGAGGAAAAAATTGAAAAAGAAAAAAGAAAAAAATGACCAATTTACTCTCTCTCTCTCTCTCCTCCCTAATCCTTCAAATTGTTTTGTTTCTTCAAATTTAAAAATTTTAGTGCCTTGGATTATGTCCAGTAGTGTGATCGACTTAAGAAAAAAATAACCTAAAATTTTATGTTAATTTAAAGACTTTTTTTGACGGAAAAGACTGACCACCATTGAAGAAGGAGGAGAGAGGAGATGGTGTACAAAAAATGAGTTGCAAAGAGAGACGGTACATAAGACGACATCGGTAATGTATTTTTGATTTAAAAATTGAGTTATTTTTATTTAGTTAAAAGATTCTTCAAACAAATAGTAGTCAATTAGTTTATCCAACTACACTTTCTTTTCGTTCATTTTTTCGTTTTATTCTTTAAACAAACAGTAGTTAATACATATATTGTATTTATAAAAAATATTTAATTTTGAAATTGTATCTATAATTTAACAAATTATATGTATAAATTTTACAACTTAAATCTTGCAAACTATAAATTATATCATAAATTATAAATTTTATGTCTTAAATTTTACAAATTATATCACAACTTAAATTTTACAAATTGTATGTATAATTTTTATAATTTTATTTATAAATATTTATAATTTTAAATTGTATTTATAATTTTATATCGTATTTTTACGGTATTAGTTACTTTTTTTAAAAGGGCTAAAAATTATTATATTTATATTTTTTTTGGGGACCGAATCATGAATATGGTGGTACTTGATGTAACAGAACTGTAAATATCCTTTTTTTTAAATTAAGTCAAACCGTATATTTATACGATCAACTGATATTAAATACAAAAAATCAAATTGGATTCTTGATCGGTCGGTATTCTGGTCAATTTTGGCCGGATTCTGAAATTGAGGACTAAATTGTATCAAGTTAGACACTTGATGTAGTAAATTGTAAGGCCAAATTCTTTGGGGGCCATATTATGAATTTGATGGTATTTCTTGCAACAAAAGTGTAATTAGCCTAGTGTTTAATGACCATTGTGAAACCCCAGATTTTATGAATAAAGAATTAATTTTCTTGAAATAATTTTTTTTTATATTATGGTGTGAATTTGAGATAATGTTATAGTTGTGGGTAATATTTATAAATTTTGCAAAGTATGCAAGTTGTCATATTATATTCGATTGGTGGGAATATTCGTTTTAAGCAGGAAATATTAAAGACGACGGCACAATCATCGGGTGGACCCCACAACGAAATTATTGTCGGATTGAGAAAGCGATAAAAATATTTTATTAAAAATAACGGCGGAAGTTTTCTGGTTGATCTTTGTTGAACTACTCGGTAGTAAAAGTACTGATGTCTGGCGTTGTTACATAGAAAGCACTTGCGGTATTGATTATTGATATTTATGTGAGAAGTCATTCGGTTTTGTTTAATTATTGCTACAATAGTTCTTTGCGTAGTATCTCACATTATTTAATTCAATTATTGTTGATTTAGAAGTTTTGTTTTATTCACGTAATAAAATAGAAACATCTTTTATATAAAACATAATACTTTATTAAAGTTATTCTATAAATAGAATATACATATATTCTATTATCATAGTGTTTCAGCGTAGTAATTTTTTTTTTATATAAAAGCGAATACTTTATTAAAGTTATTCTATAAATAGAATATATTATATTTTATTATGCATAGTGTTTTTCATATAGTCTTGCGATAGTGTTTGCGTAGTAAAAATCTTTTTATATAAATAGAATATATTATATTTTATTTAAAAGATTTTTCTTTAAATATGGATAGTCGATTAAAGTAAATCAATCTGTAGAGTTCATGGATTAGTTCTTATGCATTCCATTTTCCTATAAATAGAAGCTCATTCCTTCATTATTTTCTTACGAATTCTTTGAACTATAGAGATAGAAGAAAAGTTTTCTACTACTTCACTACTCTTATATCAAGTATTATTTTACGGTAAGGGATATTATTCTTTTGTATTCAAGAGAGAGAACTTACATTATTCCATTTCTTTATTGTTCATTGGAATAACTCATGTATCTGTGAGGTACCCTATACTTGGTGACATTCTTCTATTATTCTCATCGGAATATCATGCATCTTTATATATTGGGACTGGTTCCATCATTTATTATTCCACATTTATTATTACATTGGAACATCCCGCCTTGGGTGTGAATTTCACGACACGGTTACATTATTATTATTACATTGAAATAACCGCTCATGCGAAATACCGCATTGCGTGGTAATATCTTTTGTTATTCCATTCGGTATTATACTCGAGTTGATTAAAATTTTGACTTTATACTCCATGAAATTAGTGGAATATCCTTGATATTTGCGCTTCATCCAAAGATCTTTTCGTGAAAATATTCTTACGAGCATTCTTGAATTTTACTCTACAAAGCGGTATCACGTTGACAATTTGGACGTTATTGGTTCGTGGACAAATTAATTCTTGAACTTGTTTTATTGAATTCTTATATCATTGTCATCATCCTCATGTTTATATTATGTTGAAAGTCAATCGTGGCAGACATGGTGTATAGATGGACTTGGTGTGATTATGACGAGAGATTATTCGGTATAATCATGGTAGTAATATTACAAATGATGTGGAAAAAGTCCTCATTGGCCCGTAGTGCATTGATGGATGAGTTTTTGGTATGATTATGGCTATGGATTCTCTTGCCAAGGGTGCAAAGATGAATTGTTTTATGGCATGATCGGGGACCAGTTGATGAAAACACGATTATCTTTGGCGTAGAGAGCATGGATAATTCGTGGTCGTGATCTTAAAGAATATCCTTGGCACGTAGTGCGTTGATGATTTCATGATGTGGATTATTTATAAAATTTGAGTCTCAAATGATAATGATGATGAAAAACATTTTAAATCATAAAAGATAGTAGATTTTATTTTCTACTTGACTCTTTTAATGGATTGCTTGTTCATTGCAGATTAAACTTGATGTCTATTATATTTTATCGGTTTAACATTGTTGGGGACTAATGATAATTTATTCGCATTATCTTAGTCATAATATTTCTTCATTGGGCTAGTTGAGCTCACCCTTTCTTTCACCGTTTTCTTCTTGAAATAAAATATAACGAGACTAGTCGAGGGAGCGGAGTGACGGTCCGGAGAGATAGCATTAGTAGTCCTCACTATTACGTGAAATAGTGTGATAATAATTGTAATGAGGACTCCTTTTGAGTTTGTATAATCTCTAGTAGACAATAATTGTATTTAAACTCACGATTTATGTTTTTGTCGTATATTGTACCCATGCGATTGTATTAGTAAGTTGTATTTGAATTACGTACCATGTATCTGGCGACCCAAGATGGGTTATGTATACCTAATTTTGGGGGCGTCATGATTCAGTATCAAAGCTTAGGGATATGATCCCGACTAAGATGTGAGATAAGAACTAGGAGGGAGAGGCGGGGAATTCCTTGTTAGTATGACCTACCTAAGTTTATTTGGTATTTAATTGGTCGATCAAAAGTATAGGGATAATATGTGATATGTTAATTATCCCTAGTTTTGTGGCAAAGATGTTTGAAAATGGCATCCGAGAATGTTGAGATTATCAATGGAGCACAGGAGACCGTTGAGTCTCCACAGATCAATAATCAGGATAATGTGCAACCAGAGGACAATACTCCTCATGAAAATAATAACACCGATGAAATGGTGAATGATGGGATGGTCAGAGGCTTTATGCAATTCATGCAACAACAGGCGAAGGCAGCTCCTGTCCAAAATGCAAGTAGAAATACTGATAACTCTCGGACGGTCACCGCTAAGAAGTTTAAGGAGTAATTCATGCAACAACAGGCGAAGGAAGCTCCTGTCCATAATACAGGTGGAAACAATGGTAACCCACGGTTGGTCACCGCTAAGCAGTTCAAGGAGCTGGGACCACCGGAGTTTTTGGGAAAGCCAGAACCACTTAAGGCGGAGACATGGATAAAGTAGATTACCAAGATATTTGATGACTTGGAATGCTCAGAGGAGAAAAAGGTTCCATTCGCCACCTTTATGTTGCGTGAAGAAGGAGATCATTGGTGGGAATCGTAAAAGCATTACCCGACTGGACTCAAGATGTCTTGGGAGAAGTTCAAGAATTATTCAACGACAAGTACTTTCTCGAAAGTATTCGTCACATGAAGGAGGTAGAATTCATTGTTGGAGCAAAACAATATGGACCGGTGTCGCGATGACGAGGCTAAGTTTGCGAAGTTATCCGGTTTGCATCCCATTTGGTCGATAATGAGGAAGCGAATGGCGCGAATGTTTTGCGAGAGTTTGAAACCCGATATACGTCGATACCTTATTTCTCACAAACATTGTTTATATTCAGATGTTGTGAATAGGGCTCGATTATTGGAGTAGCGATAATGAGTCAAAGACTGACAAAAGGCAACGACCAACAACGATAATAATAATCATGGGGGTGGCAATGGTCATCTGAACAACGATAACCATCGTGGGGAATATTATCATGCCGAGAATGGTAACCATTTCGATTGGTAATCATGGCTAAGATACACTACAACAAAAAGGCTTATCGGCGATCGACTATCGGTGATCAGACTTCGGTCATGAGATATATCTCTGACGAAAGTACGGTCGATGATAATCGTCAAGATAAATCTGATCATTTGGGATGCACACGTCGACCATTATTACAAAGAGATATCTGCGTAGATTATGAGCGTAATCAAATGACAAATACGGTCATTTGGAAGTCGACATGGTCGAGGGCCAAAGATAGCGTGGTCACGTGTACCGATGACCGCGTCATTGATCGTGATGCCGTCTTGCGTCGCTAATCGTTAAATGACCGACGCGTCATTGATATAAAAAAAATATTACTGGTGATTTTTGTTTTGCGAAATTCAAAAAAACTGTACTGTTTTTCTACCGCTTTATCCCAACACACACACACACCAAGATAAACAACATACAAAACAATATAAACATCCATCGTCCACCAAACACATACACCAAACTAGTATATAAACCTTTAAAACCAATATGATTTGAATAAATATAATAACATTTCAAAACTTGTTTAAGTAACATATATACAAACACATCAAATAATGAATATACAAGTACAAGGTTATGTCAAGCGCCATCCCTCCTTGATCACCCTGTAATTAACAAAATAATAAAACAAGTTACAAATATAATAAATATGTTGATACTGGTATATATTACGACAATACATACAACAAATTGATTTTATACCTCGTCGCCATCCCCATGCTATCCTGCTGCTGCTGCCGCTATTGCTTCAGCTAACTCCTCAGGATCAAGAGCCCCAGTGTGCCTTGAGTATCTTGGAAGATTTCGATCTTGATATATAGCTCTCTCACAGTCGGTAGGAGTATGAACAATCTGGATGACTCGATGTATTCTATGAAGATCGGGGGTAGCAGAGTTGCTGAGCCATGAAGGATGGGCGTCGTCGTTGTCCTTGACCTTTAATGTAGTTCTTCTTCACAACAGGACGCCTCTCCCACAACTCTTGATCGATAGGCGGACGTGGAGTGCCTTGAGGATAGCGCTCATTCGATAAGCGTTTATAAGTATCCTCGTCATCATGTTAACACTTAAATAGTTAAAATAATATTTTGTAAGTATTAATAAACAAGATTAGGTTGTTAAAACTTATTACCGCTTTATCTGGATAGCCTCGAGCGGAACCATCACGGTAATACGTACACATCCAAACCAATGGATAGGTGACCTTGAGACCGAGACTCCTATACAAAAACAAAGACAATATTACTAAGTAAAAATGGGATATTTTCTACAATTCATGATTGTAAACATATTAAAACTTGTAAATACGTGCAAAGGCGTTGATATCTTATGTCAAGAATGTGAAATCTTGCCGCCCCTTGTATGTTCTTTTTAGCCTTTTCGCCATCGAGATACACCCGAGGCTCTGTTGGTGGCGGCGATTTTTCGTCTTTTCACCCACTCTCTCGCTCTCCATTGGGCACACATCTCGGCCCATATGGATTTGGGTGCACCACCAGGGCTATGCTTCGTGCATATAATCCTCTCCCGGCCCTGGATGGTCGATCTCGGCATTGTGAATGGCTTTTTGTCGTTCTTTATTCAAGTTGTCCTTGAGTGCGGACCGCACTTTTGCCGAATAATGTACGAATCAAAGCTCAAGCGTCCTCCCATCTATCTGGTTTACGCAAAAAAAAAACAATAATAACATTACTAAATAATTATCCTTTGAATATTATATTAATATTATTTGTCATAATTAAAAAAATATACGAAATTTCGCGCCCAAACAAAGATCCTTGTGGGCGATAGGTGTGCTTTCCACGTAATCACAGTGTGTAGGCCAATTACAGAAAACACAATTTGTGATATGCACTTGACGATCTTATTATCGAAAAATCACTATAATATACAACATCAATTAGCATATATTAAAGCAATTTATATCTAAGTTATAATATTTGTGAACATTTTTCAAACTTATACTTATAATACTTATAAAAAATTTGCCATAGTCTCCCTATAATATAGACTAGCCACATGCACGTACGACGGCGCATGCATATATGGACATTCTAAGCACCCAAGACACCTGAAGAGAAATATACAAATTTTCAATACAATAAGACCAAAATAAAACATTACTAATATAATATCAATCAAAACATTACCAATATACAATAAATGGAATCTTAAATGCTTTTATATAAATGATATATGCGGACGACGTACGTCTTTATTAGGAGGAGGCGAATCCGAATAAGAATCCAATCATCGGGATTAGTAGGGGCTTGGGCACATTATTTAGCCCCTACCCCAAGGCGCTTTTTTCGCTATTTGCCTTGAAGCCATCTGTATATTACAAATTTCAAGATGTTATTAGGAGTCATATTTGATTATATGTATATATGACAATAAACATGACAGTGATATAAACATGTATATATATGAATATAAAATGACAATAAACAAAAGTTGCATTTAAATAGTTTAGTACATAAACATGACAATGATATAAAAAACATGTATTGCTAAACATACATTGCATGAGTTCAAGTGTCAATGTCTGATTCAGAATCATCTTGTATACGTGTTGCAGATTCATAACCATCATCGCGCTTGATTACGTGGTCGATTCGATTCGATAACTCTTCCTCCTCAATTATCAATGTCATCGACACAAGTATTGACTCGGGGATCTAATTCATGTGGTTCATCTCCACCATCTAATCGGATTACTTCATTGTCGTCCTCCACATTTATTATAGTCGACTATGAAGCATCGCGCTTGGTAAATCTCCCCATCAACTAATTCTACACGACTACGGCGGGAGTATAAATTACAACTTGCCAATCAGGAGGTCTATCCCTTTTCCTAACAGGACTAGGAGTGTAGTATACTTGTCTTTGTTTGAGTTGGTAAAACAAGCGGTTCGTTGGATCTGTGCAGACTATGGAGGTCAATATCGGCGATTCCATATGCGCCAACACGTATCCTTTTTACGAATCAAACCAAGCGACACTTGAACAAGTGAATATGACCCCCGTACGTGCCCTTGTACGACAACTCTACGATTTCCTCCAACTCCCCATAAAAGGCACGACCAAGCTCATTGTAACAATCTCCTTGGACACACACTCCAGAGTTCGTTGTTCTTTTACCGCGCCCATATGCCTTTGTGTGAAATTCACAACCATTTATTTTGTAACCATCATTTAACTTGATCCTTATGCGGTCCCATAGCTAGGACTTGTACATTAGTCGGAATCGTTGATCCCTCAGTCAAAGCCTACAAAAACTCCATCTTATTAAATGAAGTCATAGTTAACATATGAAGTATATATATTATATATATATACACTACGTCTTAAAAATTGAACTTACTTTGTCCTTTAGCCAAAGTGCAAAGTTTTTATCCCGATTGATTTGAATATCTTTATCAGTTATGTCGGCATGCTTCACTTTTAACTCGTCATCGTACAATCTATACCATGTTATAAACATTAACATATTAGAATAAATTTTTAACTTAAAAGATAAAATATCAAGTTTACATGTGTACCTCACAAATTCGTCAATCTCCTCACAATTGAGAAGAATGTAAGTATGTGCGGCATGTAATTCTTGCTCAGAGAGGAATATCGCTTCCCTTTTCCATAAAAAGCGGCGGCGAGGGACCAAATCTGAGAGCCAGACCATTTAGTTCAACATTTCCCCCATCATCATGTCTCGATACTCGATTGGCCTTTGTCAAGACTTCATCCGAAAAATAGATTAAACGACTTTGTATGCTCCATACAATACGGACAAGCCAACTTCCCGTGTGTACTCCATCCAGCTAACATACCATAAGTCGGGAAGTCACTTATAGTCCACATAACCGCGCGCCCTAAGGTTGAAATTTGTTTTCGTTGCAACATCCCAAGTCATACTCCATCCTCCCACAATACCTTTAACTCAAATCATAAGAGGTCTCAAGTAAACATCTAAGTTCTTTCCGGGACTCTTAGGACCGGGAATCACGAGTGAAAGAAATAAGTATGGTTTATTTTCATACACATCCAAGGAGGCAAGTTATGCGGAGTAACAATCACAAAGCTTAACGTAGTGCAGAGCAATTTGAGTGGCCAAACAGTTGAAACCATCGGTTGACAATCCAAGCCTCACATTTCTAGGTTCCAATGCAAATTCGAGGATGTGCTAAGTTGAAATCTTTCCAAGCACGCCCATCTGCGGGATGATTTAGTTCTCCATCTTTATTTGGAGATTTCGCGTGCCAACTCGTATGTTCGGTGATCTTGAAGACATGTACAATCTTTTTAGTCGATGTGTTATTGGAAAATACCTTAGAATCTTAAGCGGTATACTTGATTTTTTGTAGTCACACCCTCTTTATTAGGCCTAAACCGCTCATGACCGCAAAGCGTGCACCTTATCATCTTGTCATTTTCCTTATAAAAAACACATACGATCGTTGGGACATGCATCGATCTTTTGGTATCCAAGACCCAACTTCTTCACCATTTTCTTACAAAAGTAATAGTTACTGGGTAATTTCTCACCGTCAGCAACATACTCTTAATTGCCTTCAAGAGCGACTCAAAACACTCATGGCTCATGTTGTGATCAAACCTTGATGTTAAGTAATGTCGCCATGCGCAGAGACAATGTAGTGTGTTTGGTGCAACCATGCCTGATGGCTTCTTTACCCTCGTCTAACAACTTAAAGAAGTCTTTGGCATCGAATTCATAGGTTGCTCTCTCGCTTGCTCCCAATCAAAATCTGGCCCTGCAATATCATGGACCATTTCATTTCATACGATGAGTACTCTTGCCTGAATTGTGTACTTGTGTGATGCCACCATCTCTTCTCCGCCCATGTGCCCACTTGGCATTCTTCGTAATTTCTCATGAACCCGAAACAAGTAAATGATAGTTTACCATGTCTCTCGTCCATATAATTTACATTTTACACTTTAAACATGGACATCGTGTCTGCGATTTACCATTCATACATTACGGGTGACTATCGCATACTCAAAAACACTTGGCAACCAAATTTCTAAATTCAATGTGTAGCACTATCTGGGTACTTGACTTTCGTCGTGCCATCCAACTACGGTCGAATAGAGGTCCATGATTCCACGGTACCTATCTACTACGATAACATTATAAATGTTAACATATGACTTGAGCATACTTATAACCTATATGACTTGAGCATACTTGTAAGCATGCATATGATTAACATTTAATCATACTTCTAAGCATATGACTTAAGCATACTTGTAACCATATGACTTGAGCATACTTGTAAGCATATGATTAACATGTTTGAGTATCTTGGAGATTCATTCATATCAACTAGTGTGCTAAGGCGCCTAACATGTTTTAAGATTATACCCCTCACGGTCCCTTTCTATAATCTTTTATGTTTTGGGATAGTCACAACATGATTGAACACAATGAACACATAATGATAATATCAGAAATGATAACAATTGAAAAGTTTCATTGAACAATACCCTAAGATTCCTAATCGCTAAAATATTCCCAATGCTTCCTTCCAATATCTATTTGAACAATACCCTGAAATCAAACTATTCCAATCTAGCATACATATCAATCAAAACATTACTAATAAGCTAATTTCTATATATAGGAACAAATAACACAATCAATGTAACCAATTCCATAACAACCAAGCTTGGCTTTGTACGTGAGCTTGGCTAAGCTTGGCGTAGCCTCGTGTGGCCTCATGACCCCCAAGCCCGACCATCCGCTCTAACATCCCCTTAATAGGCTCTAGTGGATCACCAATAGGCTCGTTAATAGTATAAATGTTCGCAAATAACCCGACCAATAAAAAAATTTGCTTGAGTCTCCTGTAATATGGACTAACCACACGCACGACGACATGTATATAAGGTCATTTCTAGGAACACAAGACATAAACCAACAAATCCATATGAGATACCATAGGAATTGGATGGAAATTATGAACTTATCGAATCCCTATGCTCATAAAAAGAATTACTATCCATGCAAACGGTTTTAATCAGAGATTTACTACAAAAGAGTTTTGCGGTATCCACACAAGATGTGAGGATCAAACTTGTAAACTTTGAAACCCAATCATTTTTCGTGGGAGCAATTATTCACGTTTTGATTCACATTATGATGTCAATGTCAAGTTCTCGATCTACAAATGATTTTTTTCACAATGACCAATATAATTGGTTAAACTACAAACATAAACATGGGATTCACGAGTACATATCATGTGCATGACTTCTTATAATAACCAACTATCACATTACCTCTATTGCACAAAAAGAATCCCAAAATATAAATTTTATACTAACTACAATCTAATACATTCATATCCATTTTATCAATTTTGAACATCAAGATTTCACAAAATCGACTTTAGAAAGTCAAAATGGGACTCTTTAGAAAGTATAAAAGTATAGTTCAAGTATGCCTTAAAATCCGTGCCAAAAACAGATCTCAAAAGCTATGACATGCAAAGTGGTACCAGGAGTATAATAAAACAAGTAAAATTAGTCCCACATTCATTATAGTAACATACACCCAAAATTTATACTTTGGTGTAATTGTGAATTACCATCATTTGTGAATCCTCCCTCTCATCTAGAAAATTAACAAAATCAAATTACCCAAAATATTGCGTATTACCCAAATAAATTTTACTCTAATCAAAACTTATAAACCAAACATAATCATATTACCCAAATCGACTTCAAATACTAATAAAATCATAATCATATTACTCAAACATAATCAAATCCATATATATCAATCTAATGCATATATAATAAAATTCATATTCAATATTGAAACATTATACATTGAAATCAATACCTCAAAAGGCGGTGGGTGGCGGTGGTGGGCGTCGGATTGCAACAATGATGGCGGCGGTGGCTTCTCTCCCATGGCGTGACCTTCTCCTCTTCTTCCCTTCTCCTCTTCTCCTTTTCTTTCTCCCTTTTTTTTCTCTTCGGTTTCATTCATTGTCGGCGAGGTGTGGTGATAGATTAAAAGAATCGTGACGATCGATAATAGCGACCGCATGCGGTCATTTGAATATTTAATGATGTGGAAGTTCAAATGATCGTATGCGGTCATTGATGATGAGAGGTCATAAAAAAATAAGGCGCCAACATTTCCACCAATTTTTAGGCGGTGAAATTGTAGTAGCGACCACTTAGCGGCCGTAGCGGTTAAGCTAAAAATATAACAATGACTACATTTCCTTGCGATTCATAAATGGCGGTCATTGATTATAATATCTCTATGACCGGACAAAGGTCACCGATATTGTTGGTCGCTGTTAGAGCATTTTCTTGTAGTGATAATAAGAATGGACATTTTAAGAAGAGAAGGTTCAACAATGGCGTGAAGATGCTTAAGCCTTTAGCACCCGTTTCAAAGGAAGAAGAACGCCCATCGATCATTATGTTTAAAATGCGAACAAGAGGGACACATCCGTCCAAAGTCAGTACACGCAACAATCCAAAGCGTGTTTTAATTGCGGAAGAGAAGGTCACCTAGCTCAATTTTGTCGTATGGTGAAGTCAAGTCCAACCGGGATAGTAATGCCAAAAGATGTCCCAGACAAGCCAAAGCCGGTAGTTTAAGAGAGAGTGTTTTTTTTTCTCGTGACGAGGAACCTGAATAAAATTATCACGGGTAAGTTAATCATAAGCTCTTACGAAGTCTATACCGTGTTAGACACCGGTTCTACTCACTCTTTTATTTCACCTAGTTGTGTTCAATGTTTGTACTTAACTCCGGAGAAGTTAAACTTTGATTTATCTATTGAAACTCCATTGGGAGAAACCTTCCTTACCTCCACTGTTTATAAATCTTATTTGATTCAAATCGACACTTTCACGTTACCTGTTGATCTTATCTCTTTGAAAATACTTGCCTTTGATCTGGTTTTTTTTTGAAACGATTGGTTAACAACTCATCATGTTTTTCGTAAGGTTGTTAGCTTTTATGTAAGACCCCAACTTATTATTAATGAAATTTAATTTTCTCTATTTATTATTTTGAAATAGTAAGGGTTGATTTGATTAATGTGGATAGTTAGGGGTAAAATCATAAATATTTCAAAATAAGCAAGTGGTTATAAAATATTCATTGTTGTGGGGAATATTCGTTTGGTCGTGGAATATTAAATCTTGTCGGGGAATATTAAATGCTGCACAGCGTAGCCATATGTGGGGCCCATGCTTGAAAAGCGATTGGATGAAGAAACGACAAATATAAGTTGTTTAAAAAAATAACAGTAGTAGTTATTACAGATTATCTTGTTAAAATACTAAATTGGTTAAAACACGGTAGCACTTTGCAGTATTGCACAAATTATTGATTCTTACGTGAAGAAGGCACTACTTAATAATGGTTACGGTAATTGCATTCGGTATTTTATTGATTCAATAATTCTTTGCATTGATATTTTATATTCTTGTTGTTTGATAAATTGTCATTACTGATATTTTCCATTATCGAAGACAATAATTCATATTATCTGAATAATATTATTGGATAACATTATTGTTAATGTTTAGAAAGTTACATCTAAGGAGAGGTTTGGTAACCTAATTAATTGGCGCCCGATAAGGAGAAATCTTTATTGAAACCCCCTCTTTCACTGAGGCGCACGGTTGTCGATATTGTGATTACGTAATATTATTTGTGAATAATTAATTATTGATTCATATGATAAAAAAATATTGATTTTATGTGGATATAGATGGAGAAAATTTTTAATGTGACAATTGTTGAAAATTGAAATTTTATCTTTTTACGATAAAATAATTCATTTAAATATATTATTATATTTTAATAATATAATAATGGTGATATTTTTACAACGAATGTGGGGTATATGAGTATACGAGGAGGAAGAGTATTTTTGATGCAATAAATGTTTAAAACATGTTAAACATGTCGGTGGACCCCATTTATTGACTAAAATTTGATTATAGCTTGTAAAATCGCCCGTTTGTGGATTTCGGTCAATTTTTGTTTGGAATTTGGAAAACCTTTCTTCTGGAAAGTTGTAGAGAATTAAATTTCCTATAAAAAGTCGCGAGATTCGAATTTTCTGACAAAAGGGATATTTATTATGAATTATTGAAGCTCCGAAGCTCCGAAATAATTGATTTTTAGAAGTTTAAAATATTTAAAATTAGAAAAACATTTTTTTGTTGTTAGTCTTGTGTAATGGGCTGGTTGGTGGCTGATGTTGGGCAAATTAAGTGTGCGTTGGAAAAATATATATATATATATATATATATATTATTAATTTATTAAATTTTACATTTTTTGGTGTTTTAAGCAATTTCTATAAATAGGGTCTTAGGTTAGAATTGAAAATCACACGTAAGCTGAAGTTTTCTTTCTCTATATTATCGGCGTATTCTTGTGAGTATTTTGAGTATACTTTGAGTATTGCTATCTGGTGCAAGTTCAAGTCATAGCCTTTATATCCGGTGTTTTTTTACTAAATCTTGTCTTTGTGAGGTAAGGGATATTTTTTTTAAAGTAATGATATTATTTCTTCAATATCATTATGTTGAAATATTGATATGAAGTTTTTATCAAATTTGGAACTTTTGGTGTCTGAGTTACTATTCACGTATCTGGCCTTTATTCACGTATCGACCTTTATTCACGAATCTGCAAGACTATTCATCGAAAAATGAAAAATTTTCTTTTAAGTCCAAAATATCTATACGGATACTAGCTTTGATTGTATCCATGTTTTGATCATTCTTGAATTTTTTACACCGTAATTATTTTTGAGGTATTTTGGACGTGGATACACGAATCCTTAATCTTTCATTTTGTTTCATTGATTTAAATTTTCTTTCAAATTGTAATTATTTTTGAGGTATTTTTGGGCGTGGATAAAACAAATGTACGAATCCTTAATCTTTAATCCAAAATAGGTATCACATCACCTATTACGAGTTGTCAATACATGATGCGAAACAACTACAACTTTATTATTACAACGATAAAAGCGTGAGTTTGAATACAAATATTATCTTACAAACAATATCTATACTCAAATAAATCCTCATCACATTTATTGATACATTATTTTACAAAAATGGTGAGGACTACTAAACAATCCTTTCTAAAACCTTCATTCCATACCCAGGCTACGTACTTCGCATTATATTCTCGCCTCACGAGAAAAATGGAACAAAAAAAAGGAAAAGGGTGAGCTCAACTAGCTTCGATAAAGAATATTATGACTAAGATAATATCTGACAAATTATCGTTAGTCTTCAACGAGGAAAAATATAATAGAATCTGATAGACAACAAATTTTAAATCAATATTCGCAGTGAAATAATAATTCATTAGAAGAGTTAAGTAGAGAATGCAAACTACTATCTTACATGTATGAATTTAAAAGTTCACCGTCTATCTTTTTTATCCTGTAACATCAATCGATATACATACGGAATCAAATATTCATCTTTGCACACTCTGAGGCCGAAGATATTCATCGATTAAGTCGTGTTCATTTAAACACTGTTCATCTTGCACTACGGCCAAAGATATTCTTGAGAAATCATTCATCTTTGCTACTTTCTGGGCCAAAGATATTCTTAAGAAATCATTCATTTTGCACTACAGGCCAAAGATATTCCATAATATCATCATTTAAGGCGAGGATGATGAAAATATTTTTAAAAAGCGAATCCGGTGAAACAAAAAATGACAAGGATTAAGGATTAAGGTTTCGTACTTGGTTTTATCCCGTCAAAAATACCTCAAAAATAATCATAGTGGTGTAAAATTGAGAATGATCAAAACATGGATACAATCGAGTTAGTATCCGAATAGATATTTTAGACGAAAAGAAGAAATTTTATTTTTCGATTGAATTAAGTATCGTGAATAGTCTTAGTATCGTGAATAGTCTTGATATCGTGAATAGTAACTCAGACACCAAAAGATAGAAATTCCACAAAAACATCTTCTTCACTTACCATGAATAGTACTTGTGAATAGTAACTTCGTGAATAGTAACTTCATGAATAGTAACTTCGTGAATAGTAACTCATGAATAGTAACCCATGAATAGTAACCCGAGCATGAAAAAGTTCCAAATTTGATAAAACTTGGATCAACATTTCGATTATAATGATATTGAAGAAATAATATCATTACTGAAAAAAATAATATCACTTACCTCGAAAGAAGTACTTCTGAAATTTGGAATCTGGAATAACTTTGAAACGAACTTTGTAGTATAGCAATACTCAAAGTATACTCAAAATACTCACAAGAATACATTTCGATAATATAGAGAGAAAACTTGAGTTTACGGTGTGATTTTCAATTTAACCTAAGCAGCTTTTATTTATAGGAAAATGCTTTAGAACACCAAAAGCGAAAATTTAATAAAATATTAATATAATATATATTAAATTCCTCGCCCCTCGACCATCTGACCATCTGAATTCAGCCACTAATAATGACAAAAACAAAAAAACGTTTTTGTTATTAAAATTAATTAAAACTTCAAAAATCGATTATTTGAACTTTGAACTTCAATAATTCATAATAAATAGCCCTTTCATCAGAAAATTCGAATCTCGCGAGTTTTTATAGGAAATTCAATTCTCTACAACTTTGTAGAAGAAAGTTTTCCAAATTCCAAACAGAAATCGGCCGAAATCCACAAGCAGGCGATTTTACATTTATAATCAAATTTCGGTCGATAAATGGGGTCCACAGAGCATGTTTAACATGTTTTAAACATTTATTGCAACAAAAATACTCTTCTCCTCGTATACTCATATATCCCACATTCGTTGTAAAAATATCATATTATTAATATATTATTAAAATAATATATTTAAATGAATTATTTTATCGAGAAAAAGATAAAATATTAATTTTCAACAATTGTCATTTTAAAAATTTTCTCCATCTATATCCACATAAAATCAATATTTTCCTCATCATATAAATCAATAATTAATTATTCACAAATAATATTACGAGAATCACTGATATTTGACGAGGCGGGTTCAGGAAGGGGGCTTTCGATAAAATTTCTTCTTCTTGGCGGCATGATTAGGTGACCAAACCTCTCCTTAAATGAGAACTTTCTAGACATTGCCAATAATGTTATCTTATAATATTATTGGATAATATGAATTATTGCCGATAATGAAAAATCTTGTGTAATGACAATTATTGAAACAATGATGATATAAAATATCAACAGCGACAATTATTAACTCGATAAAATCTTTGAGCGGTAATTCACGTAACCATTATTGAGTAGTGCCTTCTTACGTAAGAATCAATAATTGGTGCAATCTGGTAATCTGCTTTCGACAACAGCGTATTAGTGTGTTTTAACCTAGAATAGGGTATTCAAGCGATACTTGGTAACAACTACTGTAGTTATTTAAAAACAACTTATATTTGTCGTTTTCTTCATCGATCGCTTTCAGTTATGGGGCCCCACACATGCATTTGCTGGCAAAGTAAATACGAATATTCCAAGCGATGCGAATATTCCACGACCAAACGAATATTCCAAGAAAATAATGAATATTTTATAACCACTTGCTTATTTTGAAATATTTGCGTATTTTACCCTTAACTATCCACATTAATCAAATCAACCCTTACTATTTCAAAATAATAAATAAAGGAAATTCCTTTTTATTTCATTAATAAAAAAATTTGAGGTCTTCTGACCTCCCTCCTTATGAAATTTCGTCCTCGAAATTGGCGTCACGATACACAGTGTTTGAAAAGGTGAGGATACCTCGCTTTCATTTTAGTTTCAATTCCCGGTCATTTCCTCTATAGCATGATTCCTCCATAAAACTTTAACTTGTGGTATGACCTTTCTTGGCGTAGGACATGCTCCTTCCTATCCAAGATCTTGGTGGTACCTCCTCATACGTTAAGTCTTGGCTATCTCGTCGGTTCTAACTTTCGATAGCGTGGTTCGGGTCTTTCACATATTCTGAAATACGGATATATGAAACACATTATGAACACGAGACATACTCGGAGGAATGCTTGCAAGTCTATAGGCTACATTTCTACTCGGTCGAGAATTTGAAATGGACCGATAAATCGTGGATTGAGCTTTCCTCTCTTCCCAAATCTTGTAACTCCCTTCCATGGAGCGACTTCATGACAATACATGATCCCTACATTAAATTCCCGTCCTTTCGATGAAGATCCGCATAACTCTTTTGTCGATCTTGTCTTGTTTTGTATCGTTGTCGAATCATTTGGATCTTTTCGGTGAGTCATACGTCTTAACTTTCGGGTCCCAACAATGTTGCTTCACCCACCTCATCCCAACATATTGGTGAAGCGACATTTTCGTCCATATAATGCTTGAATGGAGCCACACTATACTTGCACGATAAGCTTTGTTGTTGTAGGAGAATTCCACCGATGGTAAATACTTATCCCAACTACCCTTGAAGTACAGGACCACGAGTCTTAATAGATCTTCAAGAGTTTGAATAGTCCTCTCGATTGTCCGTCCGGGTTTGGGGATGGTATCTTTGAACTAAATCGCAAATCCGTGCCCATAGCTTTTTGCAAGCTAACCCAAAATCTTGAAGTGAATCTTGGGTCACGATCCAAAACTATGGATCTGGGCATGCCATACTGACCTCACAATCTCATTCACGTCATACTAGAGGCGTTCGAGGAATAAGTCTCCGTATCGGCAAGAAATGAAGCGAGACTTGGTTAATCTATCAACAATAACCCAAATAGCATTGATGCCTTGAAAGCAAGTAGGAAGACCCGTCTTGAAATCCATAGTAATGTGTTCCCACTTCCATTCAGGAATCTCAAGTGGTTGCAGCGGACCCTTAGGTACAAGATGCTCTTTACTACGTTGGTGAGTTAAACACATCGAGATAAACTTTGCAATCTCTCTCTTCATATTGTTCCACCAAAATGTATGTCGAAGATCACGATACATTTTAGTACTTCGAGGATGGATTGCAAATGGCGTATTGTGTGCCTCCATCGTAATCTTGTACTTCAAAATCAGTCGTTAGGAACACAAAGTCTAGAGTGGACTCGAAGTATTCCTTCTTCATCAATTCTAAGCTTAGGAATAGCTCCTTCTTGTACTTTCTTCTTCATACGCATCGGATCTCGGATTCGGTGGCTTGAAGCGACCTTAACTTTTCTATTAAAGTTGGCTCTGTCGTATACTTGACATCATCATCCTTTTCGTTCCGCATATGATCTTCTACTCGATCGTCGTGGCTACCACGTTAAACTTTTCGGGATGGTATTGAATAGTGTGGTCGTAGTCTTTCGATAGCTCGAGCCAGCGTCATTGCCGCGTGTTGAGTTCTTTTTGAGTGAAGAAATATTTAAGGCTTTTATGGTGCGAATATATCTCCACTTTCTCCCCATATAGATAGTGCCTCCATATTTTTAGCAGAAATTGCTTGCTTGACTCTAGATCATGAGTAGGATAATTCTCTCTCGTACTCTTTAAGTTGTCATGAGGCATAGGCTATGACTTTCCCCGTTGCATGAGAACACATCCTAACCCTTTGCACGAAGCATCATTTGTAGATAACAAATCCATCAAGAACGGATGGTATTGTTAGAAGCAGTCTTAGAAATAAGTCTCCTCTTAAGCTCTTGGAAACTCTTCTCGCATTCTTCGCTCCAAGCGAATTTTGTATCCTTAGGAGTTAATTTGAGTTAATGGAGTAGCGATTCGAGAAAACCCTTCCACGAATCTCCGATAATAACCACTAAGCCCAAAAACTCGTCTTGATCATGGAAGCTTGGTTGCTCAACTTTGTATTGCTTGATCTTGGCCGGATCAGCGGATACTCCATGTTTTCGACACCACGTGCCCAGGAGGAATGCTACTTCCTCAAGCGAACTCGCATTTCTTCAATTTGGCATATATAGTTGGTTTTTCACGAAGCCTTTGGAGTACCGACTTCAAATGGTGCTCATGATCTTCCGCGGCTTTTGGAATATATGAGGATGTCATCAATAAAAAGACAACAACGAATTGATCAAATATTCCTTGAATACTCGGTTCATCATATCCATGAAAGCCGCGGGAGCATTAGTTAGTCGAAAGACATGACTAAGAATTCATAATGCCCATCACAGGAGTTACGAAGGCGGTCTTTGGAATATCCTCGATTCTAATCTTGGTGATGATATCCGGAGCGAAGATCGATTTTGAAAAGAATTGTGCCCTTACATTTGGTCAAACAAGTCATCAATACGAGGTGAGGATACCTATTCTTGATGGTGACATGGTTCGATTCAGATAGTCGATACAAAGTCGCATACTCCGTCTTTCTTCTTCTACAAATAAAGCAGAGGAGCACCCCGAGGAGATGTCTGGGGCCGGATGAAAGCAGATGTCCAACAATTTCTGTAGTTGGACCTTTAACTCTGAAGTTCAATAGGAGCCATTCGATATGGGGTTTTAGAAATGGGCTTTGTACGGGTTCAAGATCGATAAAGAATTGACTTCACGTTACGGGGGTAGGCAGGGAAGTTCTTGAGGAAATCGTCGGAAAGTCGATAACAACGGGAATATTATTCAAATTTGGCGTGTCTTTATTCAAATCCATAACATGTGCTAAGAAAGCTTGACATCCGTTTTTTAATAAGCGAATAGCTTTATGATTAGATATAGCGGTGATCGATTTTAATGGTTTAGTTGCTTGAATTAAATCAACGAGGTTGGTTAGGAATATGAAAACTAATGACCTTACGAAAACAATCAATTTTGGCATGATGAGTAGTTAACAATCAATCCCTAAAATCACATCAAAAGCAAGTATCTTTAAAGAGATAAGATCAGCGGGTAAGGTAATGGTGCCAACTTGAATCAAACAAGATTTATAAGCGGTGGATGTGATGAAAGTTTCTCTAGCGGAGTTTCCACGAGATAGGTCGAAAGTCTAATTTCTCGGTCGAGTTTAAGCGTTGAGCACATGCGGGAGAGATAAATGAATGGGTAGCAGGTATCAAGTAAGGTATAAACTTCATGAGAATTTATAAATAGCTTACCGTGATCACCTCGTTTGGGTTCCTCGCATTATGACCGATCACAACAAAGCGCTCTTCCGGAATCGTTGACTTTGACTTTTGGGGACGATCTTTTGAGTCATAATCCCATTGAACTAGGTTTTATTCTTTGTCTGATCTCGGCGATATGTCCTTCCTTTCCACAATTATAGCATACCTTGAGCTGTTGTGGGCGGTTTGGTGATATGTCCCTCTTTTCGCATTTGTAGCATATAATGGGTGGTCGTTCTCCTCCTTAGAACCGATTCTTTTGTAAGCCTTTGTCATCTTCACATGATCGTTGTTAAATCTCCTCTTTTTAAAATCTCCTCGACTCGCTTCTTCTATTTTCATGGCCATGATTACCACGGAGTGGTAACCATTTTGTCCGTCTGTTTCTTTCTCCTTGAGTTATCATTATTACATTTGCTGCTTTATCTACGAGTACGATCTGGTTGTGGTCCCTCGGTTGGCCGTACTCGTTATCTCGCTCTAATAATTGAGCCACATTTTACAACATCGAATAGAGAAAGTTTATGAGAAATGAGATCTTGGCGTATCTTGGGTTTCAAACCTCTAAGAAACATCCAGCGTCATCGTTCCTCATTCTCCACCAAATGAGGTCTGAGCACTGGATAACTCTGCAAACTTTGCCTCGTCTTTGAGAGACCGTCGTATTGTTTTGTTCAATCGATGAACTCCACTTCCTTCGTATAGCGAACACTTTCGGGAAAGTATTTGTCATTAAATAGCTTCTGAAAGCGTCTCCCAAGACATCTTTGAGTTAATTTGGATGGAGTGCGCTTCCTGAGACTCCCACCGATGATACGCCTCGCCGCGGAACATAAAGGTGGCGAATGGAACCTTCTGTTCTCCGTGCATCCCAAGACATCGAATATCTTGGTAATTTGTTTGACCCGTGTTTCGCCCGTGATCGGATCGGCTTTCCCTTAAATTACGGTGGTCCCGACTCTTTGAAGCGCTTGCATTTGTGACAACAGTGAATTGCTATCATTTCCTCTGTATTTTGAACACGAGTTTCACAAATGCGATTTTGCATGAGCGCAAAAAACTTCTAAACATCCCCTCGTTCATCATCGCTTTCGATGGTGTTGTTCGCGGGAGGAACATTGCCCGACTGTTGCGCGTTCTCCTCGTTGGTGAGTCTGAGGCATCTCCACGGTCTCATTTCCATTGTTAATATTCTCGATTCGACATTCTCAAATCTTTGTCATAAAACAAGGGTTAATTAAAGAAATCAATATATCACATAATATCCTATATCTTGACCAACTAACAAATAAGCTTAGGTAGGACACTTTAGCGAAGGATTTTTTCGTCTCTCCCTCTAGTTCTATTCCAGATCTCATGGAGATCATATCCTAAGCTCGATACCAATTTGTGGCGCCCCCAAAATAGGTATACATCACACAATACGAGTTGTCGATCGTGATGCGAGAAGCAACTACAACTTTATTATTACTTGATAAAGCGTGAGTTTGAATACAAATATTATCTTACAGACAATATCTATACTCAAATAAATCCTCATCACATTTATTGATACATTATTTTACAAAAATGGTGAGGACTACTAAACAATCCTTTCTAAAACCTTCATTCCATACCCCAGGCTACGTACTCATTTATATTCTGCGCCTCACGAGAAAAATGGAACAAAAAGGAAAAGGGTGAGCTCACTAGCTCGATAAAGAATATTATGACTAAGATAATATCAACAAATTATCGTTAGTCTTGACGAGGGAAAAATATAATAGAATCTGATAGACAACAAATTTTAAATCAATATTCGCATGGTGAAATAATAATTCATTAGAAGAGTTAAGTAGAGAATGCAAACTACTATCTTACATGTATGAATTTAAAAGTTCATCGTCTATCTTTTATCCTGTAACATCAATCGATATACATACGGAATCAAATATTCATCTTTTTGCACTTCTGGGCGAAGATATTCATCGATTAGTCGTATTCATTTAAACACTGTTCATCTTTGCACTACTGGGCGAAGATATTCTTGAAATCATTCATCTTCACTCTGGGCCGAAGATATTCTTAAGAAATCATTCATCTTTACTTTCTGAGGCCAAAGATATTCCATAATATCATCATTTAAGGCGAGGATGATGAAAAATATTTTTTTAAAAGCGAAATCGGTGAAACAAAATGACAAGGATTAAGGATTAAGGATTCGTACTTGGTTTTATCCGTCAAAAATACCTCAAAAATAATCATAGTGGTGTAAAATTGAGAATGATCAAAACATGGATCTGATCGAGTTAGTATCCGAATAGATGTTTTAGACGAAAAGAAGAAATTTTATTTTTGATTGAATAGTCTTAGTATCGTGAATAGTCTTAGTATCGTGAATAGTCTTAAATATCGTGAATAGTAACTCAGACACCAAAAGATAGAAATTCCACAAAAAACATCTTCACGCCATGAATAGTACTTGTGAATAGTAACTTCGTGAATAGTAACTTCGTGAATAGTAACTTCGTGAATAGTAACTCATGAATAGTAACCCATGAATAGTAACCCCAGAGCATGAAAAAGTTCCAAATTTGATAAAAACTTGGATCAACATTTTGATTATAATGATATTGAAGAAATAATATCATTCTGAAAAAAAATAATATCCACTTACCTCGAAGAAGTACTTACTTACATTTGGAATATATAGTCTTTGAACGAACTTGCATAGTATAGCAATACTCAAAGTATACTCAAAATACTCACGAGAATACGCTCGATAATATAGAGAGAGAAAACTTGAGTTTACGGTGTGATTTTCAATTCTAACCTAAGCACCTATTTATAGGAAAATGCTTAGAACACAAAAAGAGAAAATTTAATAAAATATTAATATAATATATAATTCCTCGCCCACTCGACCATCTGACCATCTGAATTCAGCCACTAATAATGACAAAAACAAAAAAAACGTTTTTGTTATTAAAATTAATTAAAACTTTCAAAAATCAATTATTTGAACTTGAACTTCAATAATTCATAATAAATAGCCCTTTCATCAGAAAATTCGAATCTCGCGAGTTTTTATAGGAAATTCAATTCTCTACAACTTTGTAGAAGAAAGTTTTCCAAATTCCAAACAGAAATTGGAAAAGAAATCCACAAAGCAGGCGATTTTCTGATTTATAATCAAATTTCGATCGATAAATGGGGTCCATGAGCATGTTTAACATGTTTTAAACATTTATTGCAACAAAAACTCTCTTCCTCCTCGTATACTCATATATCCCACATTCGTTGTAAAAATATCACAGATTAATATATTATTAAAATAATATATTTAAATGAATTATTTTATCGAGAAAAAGATAAAATATTAATTTTCAACAATTGTCATTTTAAAATTTTCTCCATCTATATCCACATAAAATCAATATTTTCCTCATCATATAAATCAATAATTAATTATTCACAAATAATATTACGAGAATCTGATAATATTGATGAGGCGGTTCAAAGGAAGAGGGGCTTTCGATAAAATTTTCTTCTTCTTGTAGCTTGATTAGGTGACCAAACCTCTCCTTAGAGCGAGAACTTTCTAGACATTGCCAATAATGTTATCTTATAATATTATTAGGATAATATGAATTATTAGCCGATAATGAAAAATCTTTGTGTAATGTGATTATTGAAACAACGATGATATAAAATATCAATGCGGCAATTATTAACTCGATAAAATCTTTGAGCGATAATTACGTAACCATTATTGAGTAGTGCCTTCTTCTACGTAAGAATCAATAATTGGTGCAATACAGTGTCTTCTTTTGCTTTCGACAACAGCGTATTAGTGTGTTTTAACCCAAGGGTATTCAATGATATTACTTGGTAACAACTTCTGTAGTTATTTAAAACAACTTATATTTGTCGTTTTCTTCATCGATCGCTTTAGTTATGGGGCCCACACATGGGCATTGCTTGTGGTCGTAAATACGAATATTCCCAAGCGATCTGAATATTCCACGACCAAACGAATATTCAGAAAATAATGAATATTTTATAACCACTTGCTTATTTTGAAATATTTGCGTATTTAACCCATAACTATCCACATTAATCAAATCAACCCTTACTATTTCAAAATAATAAATAAAGGAAATTCCTTTTTATTTAAAAAAATTTGGGGTCTTCTGACCTCCCTCCTTATGAAATTTCGTCCTCGAAATTGGCGTACGATACAGTGTTTGAAAAGGTGAGGATACCTCGCTTTCATTTTAGTTTCAATTCCCGGTCATTTCCTCTATAGCATGATTCCTCCATAAAACTTTAACTTGTGGTATGACCTTTCTTGGCGTGGGACATGCTCCTTCTATCAAGATCTTGGCGGTACCTCCTCATCGTTAAAGCTTGGCTATCTAAATCAGGTTCTAACTTCGATAGCGTGGTTCGGGTCTTTCACATATTCTGAAATGCGGATATATGAAACACATTATGAACACGAGACATACTTTCGGAGGTGCTATGAGTCTATAGGCTACATTTCCTACTCGGTCGAGAATTTGAAATGGACGATAAATCGTGGATTGAGCTTTCCTCTCTTCCCAAATCTTGTAACTCCCTTCCATGGAGCGACTTCATGACAATACATGATCCCTACACATTAAATTCCCGTCCTTTCGATGAAGATCGCATAACTCTTTTGTCGATCTTGTCGTTTGTATCGTTGTCGAATCATTTGGATCTTTTCGGTGAGTAAATACGTACTAACTTTCGGGTCCCAACAATGTTGCTTCACCCACCTCATCCCAACATATTGGTGAGCGACATTTTCGTCCATATAATGCTTGAATGGAGCCACACCTATACTTGCACGATAAGCTGTTGTTGTAGGAGAATTCCACGATGGTAAATACTTATCCAACTACCCTTGAAGTGCAGGACCACGAGTCTTAATAGATCTTGAGAGTTTGAATAATCCTCTACGATTGTCCGTCTGGTTTGGGGATGGTATCTTTGAACTAAATCGCAAATCCGTGCCCATAGCTTTTTGCAAAGCTAACCCAAAATCTTGAAGTGAATCTTGGGTCACGATCCGAAACTATGGATCTGGGCATGCCATACTGACCTCACAATCTCATTCACGTACATACTAGCAAGGCGTTCGAGGAATAAGTCTCCGTATTGGCAAGAAATAAGCGGACTTGGTTAATCTATCAACAATAACCCAAATAGCATTGATGCCTTGAGAAAGCCGTAGGAAGACCCGTGCTTGAAATCCATAGTAATGTGTTCCCACTTCCATTCAGGAATCTCAAGTGGTTCTGCGGACCCTTAGGTACAAGATGCTCGCCTTTACGTTGGCAAGTTAAACACATCGAGATAAACTTTGCAATCTCTCTCTTCGTATTGTTCCACCAAAATGTATGTCGAAGATCACGATACATTTAGTACTTCGAGGATGGATTGCAAATGGCGTATTGTGTGCCTCCATCGTAATCTTGTACTTCAAATCAGTCGTTAGGAACACAAAGTCTAGAGTGGACTCGAAGTATTCCTTCTTCATCGATTCTCGCTTAGGAATAGCTCCTTCTTGTACTTTCTTCTTCATACATGCGCATCGACTCAAGATTTCGGTGGCAAGCGACCTTAACTTTTTCTATTAAAGTTGGCTCTGTCGTATACTTGACATCATCGCTTTTCGTTCGCATATGATCTTCTACTCGATCGTCGGCTACCGCGTTAACGCTTTACCGGGATGGTATTGAATAGTGTGGTCGTAGTCTTTCGATAGCTCGAAGCAGCGTCATTGCCGCGTGTTGAGTTCTTTTGAGTGAAGAAATATTTAAGGCTTTTATGGTGCGAATATATCTCCACTTTCTCCCCGTATAGATAGTGCCTCCATATTTTAAGCGAAAAGCTTGCTTTGCATGACTCTAGATCATGAGTAGGATAATTCCTCTCGTACTCTTTAAGTTGTCATGAGGCATAGGCTATGACTTTCCCCCGTTGCATGAGAACACATCCTAACCCTTTGCACGAAGCATCATTGTGAGATAACAAATCCATCAAGAACGGATGGTATTGTTAGAACAGTCTTAGAAATAAGTCTCCTCTTAAGCTCTTGGAAACTCTTCTCGCATTCTTCGCTCCAAGCAATTTTGTATCCTTAGGAGTTATTTGAGTTAATGGAGTAGCGATTAGAAAACCCTTCCACGAATCTCCGATAATAACCCATTAAGCCCAAAAACTTCGTACTTGATCCGCAGAGCTTGGTTGCTCGACTTTGTATTGCTTGATCTTGGTGGGATCAGCGGATACTCCGTGTTTTGACACCGCGTGCCCGAGGAATGCTACTTCCTCGAGCGAACTTCGCATTTCTTCAATTTGGCATATAGTTGGTTTTCACGAAGCCTTTGGAGTACCGACTTCAAATGGTGCTCATGATCTTCACGACTTTTGGAATATATGAGGATGTCATCGATAAAAGGCAACAACGAATTGATCAAATATTCCTTGAATACTCGGTTCATCATATCCATGAAAGCCGCGGGAGCATTAGTTAGTCAGAAAGACATGACTAAGAATTCATAATGCCCATCTGGGGAGTTACGAAGGCGGTCTTTGGAATATCCTCGATTCTAATCTTGGTGATGATATATCGAGCGAAGATCGATTTTGAAAAGAATTGTGCCCCTGCATTTGGTCGAAACAAGTCATCAAATACGAGGTGAGGATACCTATTCTTGATGGTGACATGGTTCGATTCCGATAGTCAATCTGAAAGTCGCATACTCCGTCTTTCTTCTTTACAAATAAAGCAGGAGCACCCCGAGGAGATGTCTTGGGGCCGGATGAAGCCGATGTCAACAATTCTGTAGTTGGACCTTTAACTCTGAAGTTGATAGGAGCCATTCGATATGGGGTTTTAGAAATGGGCTTTGTGCGGGTTCAAGATCAATAAAAATTGACTTCACGTTACGGGGTAGGCAGGAAGTTCTTGAAATCGTCGGGAAAGTCGATAACAACGGGAATATTATTCAAATTTGGCGTGTCTTTATTCAAATCCATAACATGTGCTAAGAAAGCTTGACATCAGTTTTTTAATAAGCGAATAGCTTTATGATTAGATATGGCGATGATCGATTTTAATGGTTTAGTTGCTTGAATTAAATACTGGGTTGGTTAGGAATATGAAAACTATGACCTTACGAAAACAATCAATTTTGGCATGATGAGTAGTTAACAATCAATCCCTAAAATCACATCAAAAGCAAGTATCTTTAAAGAGATAAGATCAGCAGGTAAGGTAATGGTGCCAACTTGAATCAAACAAGATTTATAAGCGAGTGGATGTGATGAAAGTTTCTCTAGCGGAGTTTCCACGAGATAGGTCGAAGTCTAATTTCTCGGTCGAGTTTAAGCGTTGAGCACATGCGGGAGAGATAAATGAATGGGTATGCCCTTAGGTATCAAGTAAGGTATAAAACATGAGAATTTATAAATAGCTTACCGTGATCACCTCGTTTGGGTTCTCGCATTATGACCGATCCTGACAAGCGCTCTTCCGGAATCGTTGACTTTGACTTTTACGGGGACGATCTTTTGAGTCAAAATCCCCATTGAACTAGGTTTATTCTTGTCTGATCTCGGCGATATGTCCTTCCTTTCCACAATTATAGCATACCTTGAGCTGTTGTGGGCGGTTTGGGTGATATGTCCCTCTTTTCGCATTTGTAGCATATGGCCGGTGGTCGTTCTCCTCCCTTAGAACCGATTCTTTAAGCCTTTGTCATCTTCACATGATCGTTGTTAAATCTCCTCTTTTAAAATCTCCTCGACTCGCTTCTTCTATTTTCATGGCCATGATTACCACGGAGTGGTAACCATTTTGTCCGTCTGTTTCTTTCTCTCATGAGTTATCATTATTACATTGTTGCTATTATCTACGAGTACGATCTGGTTGTGGTCCCTCGGTTGGCCGTACTCGTTATCTCGCTCTAATAATTGAGCCACATTTTACAACATCTGAATAGAGAAAGTTTATGAGAAATGAGATCTTGGCGTATCTGGGGTTTCAAACCTCTAAGAAACATCAGCGTCATCGTTCCTCATTCTCCACCAAATGAGGTCTGAACACTGGATAACTCTGCAAACTTTGCCTCGCATTTGAGACTTGCGTCGTGTTGTTTTGTTCAATCGATGAACTCCACTTCCTTCGTATAATGAACACTTTCGGGAAAGTATTTGTCATTAAATAGCTTCTGAAAGCGTCTCCCGAAGACATCTTTGAGTGCTTGAAATTTGGATGGAGTGCGCTTCACAGACTCCCACCCGATGATGCGCCTCGCCACGGAACATAAAGGTGGCGAATGGAACCTTCTGTTCCTCCGTGCATCCCAAGACATCGAATATCTTGGTAATTTGTTTGACCCATGTTTCGCATGGTGATCGGATCGGCTTTCCCTTAAATTACGGTGGTCCCGACTCTTTGAAGCCTTTTTGTGACAACAAGTGAATTGCTATCATTTCCTCTGTATTTTGAACACGAGTTTCCCTAAATCGATTTTGCATGAGCTGCAAAAAACTTCTAAACATCCCCTCGTTCATCATCTCGCTTTCAATGGTGTTGTTCACGGGAGGAACATTGCCCGACTGTTGCACGTTCTCCTCGTTGGTGAGTCTGAGGCGTCTCCACGGTCTCATTTCCATTGTTAATATTCTCGATCGACATTCTCAAATCGTTGTCATAAAACAAGGGTTAATTAAGAAATCAATATATCACATAATATCCTATATCTTGACCAACTAACAAATAAGCTTAGGTAGGTAGGACACCTTTAGCGAAGGATTTTTCGTCTCTCCCTCTAGTTCTATTCAGATCTCATGGAGATCGTATCCTAGCTACGATACCAATTGTGGCGCCCCAAAATAGGTATACATCACTATTACGAGTTGTCAATACATGAGTGCGAAGCAACTACAACTTTATTATTACAACGGTAAAAGCTGTGAGTTTGAATACAAATATTATCTTACAGACAATATCTATACTCAAATAAATCCTCATCACATTTATTGATACATTATTTTACAAAATGGTGAGGACTACTAAACAATCCTTTCTAAAACCTTCATTCCATACCCAGGCTCGTACTACTTTATATTCTCGCCTCACGAGAAAAATGGAACAAAAAGGAAAAGGGTGAGCTCAACTAGCTCGATAAAGAATATTATGACTAAGATAATATCTGACAAATTATCGTTAGTCTTGACGAGGAAAAATATAATAGAATCTGATAGGCAACAAATTTTAAATCAATATTACATGTGAAATAATAATTCATTAGAAGAGTTAAGTAGAGAATGCAAACTACTATCTTACATGTATGAATTTAAAAGTTCACCGTCTATCTTTTATCCTGTAACATCAATCGATATACATACGGAATCAAATATTCATCTTTGCACTACTGGGCGAAAAGATATTCATCGATTAAGTCGTATTGTTTAAATTTAAACACTGTTCATTTTGCACTACGGGCCAAAGATATTCTTGAAATCATTCATCTTTGCACTACTGGGCCAAAGATATTCTTAAGAAATCATTCATTTTTTTGCACTACGGGGCAAAGATATTCCATAATATCATCATTTAAGGCGAGGATGATGAAAATATTTTTAAAAAAGCGAATCCGGTGAACAAAAATGTGAGGATTAAGGATTAAGGATTCGTACTTGGTTTTATCACGCGTCAAAAATACCTCAAAAATAATCATAGTGGTGTAAAATTGAGAATGATCAAAACATGGATCTGATCGAGTTAGTATCCAGAATAGATATTTTTAGACGAAAAGAAGAAATTTTATTTTTAAATTGAATAGTCTGAGTATCGTGAATAGTTAGTATCGTGAATAGTCTTAATATATCGTGAATAGTAACTCAGACACCAAAAGATAGAAATTCCACAAAAAAACATCTTCGCGCTTACATGAATAGTACTTGTGAATAGTAACTTCGTGAATAGTAACTTCATGAATAGTAACCGTGAATAGTAACTCATGAATAGTAACCCATGAATAGTAACCAGAGCATGAAAAAGTTCCAAATTTGATAAAAACTTGAGATCAACATTTCGATTATAATGATATTGAAGAAATAATATCATTACTGAAAAAAATAATATCCACTTACCTCGAAAAAGCGATTACTTACATTTGGAATAATATTTGAGCGAACTTGAACTTGCACCGTATAGCAATACTCAAAGTATACTCAAAATACTCACAAGAATACGCTCGATAATATAGAGAGAAAACTTGGTTTACGGTGTGATTTTCAATTCTAACCTAAGCACCCTATTTATAGGAAAATGCTTAGAACACCAAAAGCGAAAATTTAATAAAATATTAATATAATATATATTAAATTCCTCGCCCACTCGACCATCGACCATCTGAATTCAGCCACTAATAATGACAAAAACAAAAAAACGTTTTTGTTATTAAAATTAATTAAAACTTCAAAAATCAATTATTTTGAACTTGAACTTCAATAATTCATAATAAATAGCCCTTTCATCAGAAAATTCGAATCTCTTGAGTTTTTATAGGAAATTCAATTCTCTACAACTTTGTAGAAGAAAGTTTTTCAAATTCCAAACAGAAATCGACCGAAATCCACAAGCGAGGCGATTTTACATTTATAATCAAATTTCGATCGATAAATGGGGTCCATGAGCATGTTTAACATGTTTTAAACATTTATTGCAACAAAAATACTCTTCCTCCTCGTATACTCATATATCCCACATTCGTTGTAAAAATATCATAGTTAATATATTATTAAAATAATATATTTAAATGAATTATTTTATCGGAAAAAGATAAAATATTAATTTTCAACAATTGTCATTTTAAAATTTTCTCCATCTATATCCACATAAAATCAATATTTTCCTCATCATATAAATCAATAATTAATTATTCACAAATAATATTTGAGAATCACAATATTGAATGACAGGCGGTTCAGGAAAGGGGCTTTCGATAAAATTTCTTCTTCTTTGGCCTTGATTAGGTGACCAAACCTCTCCTTAGAGCAGAACTTTCTAGACATTGCCAATAATGTTATCTATAATAATATTATTAGGATAATATGAATTATTGCCGATAATGAAAAATCTTGTGTAATGACAATTATTGAAACAATGATGATATAAAATATCAACATGACAATTATTAACTCGATAAAATCTTTGAGCGATAATTACTGTAACCATTATTGAGTAGTGCCTTCTTACGTAAGAATCGATAATTGGTGCAATCTGGTAATCTATTTGCTTTCAACAAGCAGCGTATTAGTGTGTTTTTAACCATAGGGTATTTCATGAGTGATACTGGTAACAACTTCTGGCAGTTATTTAAAAACAACTTATATTTGTCGTTTTCTTCATCCAATCGCTTTTTTAGTTATGGGGCCCACACATGGTTTTGCTTTGTGGTAAATACGAATATTCCCACAAGCGATCACAGAATATTCCACGACCAAACGAATATTCCCAGAAAATAATGAATATTTTATAACCACTTGCTTATTTTGAAATATTTGCGTATTTAACCCTTAACTATCCACATTAATCAAATCAACCCTTACTATTTCAAAATAATAAATAAAGGAAATTCCTTTTTATTTAAAAAATTTGAGGTCTTACATCAATATCTTAAATGATGATATTATGGAATATCTTTGGCCCAGAATGCAAAGATGAATGATTTCTGAAGAATATCTTTGGTAGTAGTAGTGCAAAGATGAGCAGTGTTTAGATGAACATGACCAATCTGATGAATATCTTTGGCACAGTAGTGCAAAGATGAATATTTGATTCGGATATATATTGATTGATGTTGGATAAAAGATAGGCGATGAACTTTTAAATTCATACATAGAAGATAGTAGTTTGCATTCTCTACTTAACTCTTCTAATGAATTATTATTTTTCACTTGCGAATATTGATTTAAAATTTGTTGTCTATTGTATTCTATTAGATTTTTCCTGTTGAAGACTAACGATAATTTGTTGTATATTATCTTAGTCATAATATTCTTTCTTGGGCTAGTTGAGCTCACCCTTTTCCTTTTTGTTCCATTTTTCTTCGGGGAGGCGAGAATATAGCGATGTATGCAGTCGAGGTATGGAATGAAAGTTCTAGAGAGAGTTGTTTAGTAGTCCTCACCATTTTGTAAAATAATGTATCAATAAATGTGATGAGGATTTATTTGAGTATAGATATTATCTGAAGATAATATTTATATTCAAACTCACGATTTCTTGTTGTAATAATAAAGTTGTAGTTGTTTTTTGTACCATGTATTGTAACTCGAGAATGGGTGATGTATACCTATTTTGGGGCGTCGCGGTTGGTATCGAGCTTAGGGATATGATCTCTGGCGGAGATCGGGGAATAGAATTAGGAGGAGAGGCGAGTAAATCCTTCGCTAGTGTGTCCTACCTAAGCTTATTTGTTAGTTGGTCGAGTATATAAGGATATTATGTGATATATTGATTTCCTTAATTAACCCTTGTTTTATGATGATGATTTGAGAATGTCGATGAGAATATTAACAATGGAAATGAGGACCGTGGAGACGCTGTACTCACCAACAGAGGAGAGCGCAACAGCGGTGGTAATGTTCCTCTTGGGAACAACACCATGGAAAGAGATGATGAGCGAGGGGATGTTTAGAAGCTTTTTGCAATTCATGCAAAATCGCAGACGAGGAGACTTCGTGTCAAAATACAAGAGGAAATGATAGCAATTCACGGGTTGTCACAAATTAAGCAGTTGAAAGAGTTGGGACCACGAATTTAAGGGAAGCCGGATCCGATCATGGCGGAAACATGGGTCAAGCAAATTACCAAGATATTCGATGTCTTGGGATGCGGAGGAAACGAAGGTTCCATTCGCCACCTTTATGTTAAAGTGGTGGCGAAGCGGCACTTCTGGTGGGAGATGCGTGAAGAGTACCCATCCGGTACTTTTCGGCATGTCTTGGGAGACGTTTCAAAAACTATTTAATGACAAATACTTTCACGAAAGTGTTCATCATATGAAGGAAGTGGAGTTCATCGATTAGAACAAATCAACATGGCGGTGTCTCGAAGACGAGGCAAAGTTTGCGAGTTATCGAGTTTTGTACCTCATTTGGTGGAAAATGAGGAAGCGTATGACGCGGATGTTTCTTAGAGGTTTGAAACCCAAGATACGACAATATCTCATTTCTCATAAATTTTCTCTCTATTCGGATGTTGTTAATGAGGCTCAATTGTTAGAAGCGAGATAACGAGTATGTTCAACCGAGGACCATAACGAGGATCGTGCGGAGATAGCGATCAGCGAGAATAATGATAACTGCAAAGAAGAAAAGCAGACGGACAAAAATGGTAACCACTACTGGTGGTAATCATAGCCATATGAAAATAGAAGAAGTGAGTTAGGAGGAGATTTTAAAAAGAGGAGATTTAACAACGACCATGTGAAGGCGGCAAGGTCTTGACAGAAGAATCGGTTCTAAGGGAGGAGAAACGACCCACCGGTCATATGCTACAAATGCGAGAAAAAGAGGGACATATCGGTCAAGCGCCCACAACAGTTCAAGGTATGCTATAATTGTGGATAGGAAGGACATATCGCTTCGAGATTGTCTGATAATGAAACCTAGTTCGATGGGGACGGTGACTCAAAAATCATCCGGAAAAGTCAAAGTCAGCAGTTCCGGAAGAAGCGTTTGTTGTGACCGGTCAAAATGCGAGAACCCAAATGAGGTGATCACGGGTAAGCTATTTATAAATTCTTGCGAAGTTTATACCTTACTTGATCTGGGTCTTTACCCATTCATTTTATCTCCCGCATGTGCTCAACGTTTAAACTTGACTCAGGAGAAATTAGACTTTGACCTATCTGTGGAAACTCAGTTAGGAGAAACTTTCATCACATCCATTGTTTATAAATCTTGTTTGATTCAAGTTGGCACCATCACCTTACCTATTGACCTTATCTCTTTAAAGATACTTGCTTTTGATGTGATTTTAGGGATTGATTGGTTAACTACTCATCATGCCAAAATTGATTGTTTTCGTAAGGTTGTTAGTTTTCATATTCCTAACCAACTTTGTTGCATTTAATTCAAGCAACTAAACCATTAAAATCAATCACTTGTCATATCTAATCATAAAGCTATTCGTTTATTGAAAAGCGGATGTCAAGCTTTCTTAGCCCATGTTATGGATTTGAATAAAGACACGTCAAATTTGAATAATATTCTGTTGTTATTGACTTTCACGACGTATTTCTGAAGAACTTCCCGGCCTACCCCGAGCGTGAAGTTGAATTCTTTATTGATCTTGAACTGGTACAAAGCCCATTTCTAAAACCCATATCGAATGGCTCCTATTGAACCACGAGTTAAAGGTCCAACTACGAGAATTGTTGGACATCGGTTTCATTCGTCCTAGTACATCTCTTTGGGTGCTCTCTGTTTTATTAAGTGAAAAAAGAAACGTATGCGACTTTGTATTGACTATCGGGAATTGAACCATGTCACCATCGAGAATAGGTATCCTCTACCTCGTATTGATGACTTGTTTGACGATTGCAAAGGGCACAATTCTTTTCAAAAATCGATCTTCATTACGGATATCATCAATTTGAAGATTAGAATTGAGGATATTCAAAGGCGCCTTGAGAACTTCGGTATGGGCATTATGAATTCTTAGTCATGTCTTTCGGACTAATTAATGCTCCTATGGCTTTCATGGATATGATGAACCAAAGTATTCAAGGAATATTTGGATCGGTTTTGTTGTTGTCTTTATTGATGACATCCTCATATATTCCAAAAGTCGTGAAGATCATGAGCACCATTTGAATTTGGTACTCAAAGGCTTCACGAAAACAAACTATATGCCAAATTGAAGAAATGCGAGTTACGGCTTGAGGAAGTAGCATTTCTTGGGCATGTGGTGTCAAAACATGGAGTATCCGTGGACCCGTGAAGATTGAAGCAATACAAAGTTGGGAGAACAACAAAAGTCGGTGGATCAAATCACGTAGCTTTTCTAGGTCTAGTTTGGTTATTATCGGAGATTCGTGGAAGGTTTTCTCGAATCGTTACTCCATTAACTTCAAACTAACTCGGAAGGATACACAATTCGTTTGAGCGAAGAAAGAGAGAAGAGTTTCCAAGAGCTTAAGAGGAGACTTATTTTGGACTGTTTCTAACAATACCATCTGGTTCGGATGGATTTGTTATCTCTGACGATGCTTCGTGCAAAGGGTTATGATGTGTTCTCATGCAACGTGGGAAAGTCATAGCCTTTATGCCTCGCGACAACTTAAAGAGTATGAGAGGAATTATCCTACTCATGATCTAGAGAGTTAGCGGCGATCGTTTTGCGCTTAAAGATATGGAGGCACTATCTATATAGGGAGAAAGTGGAGATATATTGAGACCATAAAAGCCTTAAATATTTCTTCACTCAAAAAGAACTCAACACGCGGGTGACGTTGGCTCGAGCTATTGAAAGACTACGACCACACTATTCAATACCATCACGGAAAAGCGAGCGTGGTAGGCGACGCGATGAGTAGAAGATCATATTCGGGGAATGAGTGCGATGATGTCAAGTATACGATAGAGCCAACTTTAATAGAAAAAGTTAAGGTTGCTCAAGCCACCGAGCCCGGGGAGATGATGCGTATGAAGAAGAAAGTACAAGAAGGAGCTATTCCTAAGCGAGAATTGATGAAGAAGGAATACTTGAGTCCACTCTAGACTTTGTGTCCCTAACAACTCGATTTGAAGTACAAGATTATGATGGAGGCACATAATACACCATTTGCAATCCATCTGGAAGTACCAAAATGTATCGTGATCTTGACATACATTTTGGTGGAACAAATATGAAGAGAGAGATTGCAAAGTTTATCTCGATGTGTTTAACTTGTCAACGTGTAAAGGCGGAGCATCTAGTACCTAAGGGTCCGTTGCAACCACTTGAGATTCCGAAATGGAAGTGGGAACATATTACCATGGATTTCGTTACGGGTCATCCTACGGTTTCTCAAGGCATCAATGCTATTTGGGTTATTGTTAATAGATTAACCAAGTCTGCTCATTTCTTGCTGATACGGGAGACTTATTCCCTTGAACGCTTGCTAGTATGTACGTGAATGAGATTGTGAGGTTGCATGGTGTGACGCCCCCAAAATTAGGTATACATCACCCATCTTAGGTCGCCACTAACATGGTACAGAATTTAAATACAACTTACTAACATAAGCGTAGGTATGCAATACGACATAAAGCGTGAGTTTAAATACAAATATCGTCTACTAGATATTATACAAACTCAAAAAGGAGTCCTCATTACAATTATTATCACACTATTTCACAGAATAGTGAGGACTACTAATGCTATCTTCGGGACCATCACTCGTTTCCCAGACTTCGTCATTTATATTCTCATTTCAAGAGAACAAAGTGAAAGAAAGGGTGAGCTCAACCAAATTTTGAAAGAAGAAATATTATGACTAAGATAATGCGAGAATAAATTATCAATAGTCTTCAACAACAATATTAAAGCGATAAAATACAATGACAACCGGTTTAAGCTGCTGGTGAATATGCAATCCATTAAAAGAGTCAAGTAGAAAATAAAGTCTACTATCTTTTAGGTTTTAAAAGGTTTTTCATCATCATTATAAATTTGAGACTCGACTTTAATAAATATTCCACATCATCGAATCACCCCTACACTACTGCCGAGGATATTCTTTAGTATCACGACCATAATTATTCATTCACTTCTGGCCAAGAATATTTGTGTATTCATTAATGGTCATGATCATGCCAACAATCGTCCACCAATGCACCACCACTACCCATTGAGGATTTTTATCACTTCATTTGTAACATTACGTTCATGATTACAAGAATAGTCTCGGTCATAATCATACCAAGTCCATCTATGCACTACAGGCCACAGATGACTTTCAACATAATAAAAACATGAGGATGATGACAATGATATAAGAATTCAATAAAACAAGTTCAAGAATTATTTTATCCAGGAATTATTAACGTCCAAATTATCAACATGATACTGTTTTGTAGAGTAAAATTCAAGAATGATCAGAAGAATATTTCCATGAAAAGATACTGGATGAAACGCAAATATCAAGGATATTCCACTAATTTCATGGAGTATAGAAGTCAAAGTTTTAACCAACTGGGTATAATAAAGAATAGAATAACAAAAGAAATCACCATGCATGCGATAGGCCAAATGCAAGTGAGTTATTCCAGCGAGAATAATAAATAACGGAACCGGTCCCACAGAAAGCGCATGCATGAGGATGTTCCAACAGAATAATAAAGAATGGAACCAGGTCCGGCGTAAAACACACAGATAGGATGTTCCAACAGAATAATAATAAAGACGGAAACTGTGTGGGTGTAAAACACATGACGAGGATGTTCAGCGATGAATAATAATAAAAGGCGGAACCAGTCCTGTGTAAAACATGCGATAAGATGTTCCAACAGAATAATAATAAAGGCGGAACCGTGTCCGTGTAAAACACACGAGCAGGATGTTCCAATGAGAATAATAGAAGAATGTCACCAAGTATAGGGTAAACCACGTATCAAAGTTATTCCAACGAGAATAATAAGCAATGGAATAACAACAGTTCTCTTCATGAATAAGAAAGAATAACATCCCTTACTTTTGGTAGGAGATTGAATCTTTAGAAAGTGTAGTAACAAAATACTCTTCTTCTTTTCTCTCTTATTCTCTCTATACTTTCTCTCTCTATAGCTTAAATGAATTCGTGAAAAATAATGAAGCCCTAGGCCTCTATTTATAGAAGATTTCTAGCTTAGCACCGCCAAGTGTGAAAAGGCGAGTGGCTCGACGACTAATGATGTGAAAAGAAAAGTGGTTTGGCCTTTGTAATGTGTGAAGCGACAAGTGGTTCGACGCTTGTAATGTGAAACGACAAGTGGTTCGACGTCTGGTAAAGGTAATTACTATTAACGAAGGTAAATACTATTGACGAAGGTAAATACTATTCACAAGGGTAATTCTTATTGGCGAAGGTAAATACTATTCACAAGGTAATTACTATTGACGATGGTAATTACTATTGACGAAGGTAAATACTATTGATTTAAGACTCTTAGATGATGACATATGAGCCCCCATAAAATAATCAAACTTACCACAAATTATTTTTTTTTTCATCAACACATATTTAATCTTTCAACAATTATTAATCATTTATAACTTGTCGTCTCAATTATTGATTTAATACTATAACATATTATACAGATGATACTGTGACAATAATTGAATCAATAATATAAGAGATATGATGCGTGAATTCTTTGTAGCAATAATTGAGCATAGTTGAGTGACTTCTCACGTAAGCATCAATAATCAATCTAGTGTGCTACTTATGAAACCACGCCAGTATTCTTTGTACTTTTACCATAGGGTAGTTCAACAGCTTTTAACGGTAACACCTCGTAGTTATTTTTATAAAATATTTTTGTGTAGTTTTCTCAATCCAGAACAATAATTACATTAATGGGGTCCACCAATGATTGAGTAGTTATGCGAATATTCCCTAACAAAAGAATATTCCCAGACCAAACGAATATTTTATAACAACTTGCATACTTTTTGCAAAATTTATAAATATACCCACAACTATAACATTATATCAAATTTATTCCATAATATTCAAAAATAATATTTATAGAAAAATTCATCTTTATTTATAAAATTTGGGGTCTTACAACCTCCCCTTCTTATGAAATTTAAGCCCTCGAAATTAGGTGCGACACTGGTATGTCGAAGAGGTAAGGATACCTTGATTTCATTTTGATTCTAACTCCCAAGTCATTTCCTCAACATCGTGGTTCCTCCACAAAACTTTGACTTGAGGTATAACCTTGGGCGTAGAATATGTTCCTTCTTATCAAAATTTGAGCAGGGAACCTCTTCATACGTCAAATCTTCCGCTATTTAAATGGGTTCTAACTCAATAATATGGTTCGGGTCTTTCACATATTTACGTAACATAGATATGTGAAAAGCGTTATGAACACGAGACATATTTGGCGGTAGAAAGCAGTAGTCTATAGCTACAGTTCCTACTCGATCGAGGATTAAAATGGACCGATGAATCGAGGATTAAGTTTTTCTCTCTTTCCAAATCTTGTAACTCCTTTCCATGGGCTGACTCTTAACAACACATGATCTCTATATCGAATTCCACGTCCTTTCGATGAAGATCAGCATAACTCTTTTGTCGATTTTGTGAGGTTTTTATACGTTGTCGGATCGTTTGAATCTTTTTCGTAGTCATACGTACCAACTCCGGTCCCAACAACGTTGCTTCACCCACCTCATCCCGGGATCTTGAGAAACGACACTTTCTTCCATACAATGATTGAATGGAGCCATGCCAATACTTGCTTGATAAGCTGTTGTTATAGGAAAACTCCACCAATGGTAAGAACTTGTCCCAACTCCCTTGAAATCAAGGACACGAGTCTTAATAGATCTTCAAGAGTTTGAATAGTCCTCTCCCATTGTCCGTCCAGATACGAGGATGATATCTTGAGCTAAATCGTAAAGTCTGTGCCCATAGTTTTTGCAAACTAACCCAAAATCGTGAAGTGAATCTTGGGTCTCGATCGAAACTATGGATCTGCGGCATACCATGCGATCTTACAATCTCGTTTATGTACATCTGAGCAAGGCGTTCAAGTGTATAAGTTTCTCGTATCGGTAAGAAATGAAGCGGACTTGGTCAATCTATCAACAATGACCCATATCGCATCAATGCCTTGAGAAACCTTAGGAAGGCCGTGAACGAAATCCATGGTAATGTGCTCCCACTTCCATTACGGAATTTCAAGTGGTTGCAATGGACCTTTTGGTACTTGATGCTCCGCTTTAACTTCGTTGACAAGTTAGACACCTTGAGATAAACGGCGCTATCTCTCTCTCTTCATATTACTCCACCAAAATGTATGACGAATATCATGATACATTTTGGTACTCCCGAGATGGATTGCAAATGGTGTGTTGTGCGCCTCCATCATGATATTATACTTTAAATCGAGAGGTCGTTAGGAACACAAAGTCTAGAGTTGACTCAAGTATTCCTTCTTCATCGATTCTTGCTTGGCATAGCACCTTCTTGCACTTTCTTCCTCATACGCGCATCGGCTCCATGTGCGTAGCTTGAGCGACTTTAACTTTATCGATTAAATTCGGTTCTACTCGTATATTCGCTTATCATCACATGCGTCCCTGAGTCTTTAACTCTATCTCCATCCTTTGCAAGTCACACAAAATGGGCCTTTGTGTTGACAATAACGCACTCGTACTTGCATACGATCTTACGCTCAATCGTCACTACCACGTTCGCTTTTTCGAGGATGGTATTGGATGGTATGATCATAATCTTTCAACAGTTCAAGCCAACGTCGTTGTAGCATGTTGAGTTCCTTTTGAGTGAAGAAATATTTAAGGCTTTTATGATCCATAAAGATCTCCACTTTCTCCCCATACAAGTAATGCCTCCAAATTTTAAGTGCAAGAAGACAACAATTACTTGACTCTAGATCATGAGTAGGATAATTCTCTCATATTCTTTGAGTTGTCATGAGGCATAGGCTATAACTTTTCCATGTTGCATAAGAACACATCCCAACCCTTTGCTCGAAGCATCTTTGTAGATGACAAATCCCTCGAGGCGGATGGTATTGTCGAGCAGTCTTTGAAATAAGTCTCCTCTTGAGTTCTTGAAAACTCTTCTCACATTCTTCGCTCCAATAGAACTTTGTATCTTTCAAAGTCAATTTGAGTCGATGGAGTAGCGATTCGAGAAAATCCTTCCACGAATCTCCGATAATAACCACTAAACCGAGAAAGCTACGTCTTGATCATTTGATTTAGGTTGTTCCCGACTTTGAATAGCTTGATCTTTCTTTGGGTCAACGGATATTCCATGACTTGATACCACGTGCCCAAGGAATGCTACTTCTTCAAGCCGAACTCACATTTCTTCAACTTGGCATAAAGCTTATATTCACGAAGCTTTTGGAGTGTCAACCTCAAGTGTTGCTCATGATCTTCACGGCTTTTGGAATAAATAAGGATGTCATCAATAAAGGCGACCACAAAGTGATCTAAATATTCCTTGAATACTCGATTCATCATATCCATGAAGGCGGAGGAGCATTAGTCAATCCAAAGGACATGACTAGGAATTCATAATGCCCGTCTTGAGGAGTTACGGAAAGTCTTTGGAATGTCGGTGGTTCTAATCTTCAATTGGTGATATCCGGAACGAAGATCGATCTTTGAAAAGAATTTGGCTCCTTGTTGGTCAAACAGGTCATCAATACGTGGCAATGGATACCTATTTTTGATGGTGACATGATTCAACTCCAGATAATCAATACAAAGTCGCATACTCCCATCTTTCTTCTTCTTCACGAATAGAGCAGGAGCACCCCGAGGAGAAGTACTAGGGCGAATAAAGCCGATGTCTAACAATTCCTGCAGTTGGGTCTTTAACTCACGAAGTTCAATAGAGCCATTCGATATGGGGCTTTGGAAATAGGTTTTGTCACGGGTTCAAGGTCGATACAAAATTCAATTTCACGCTCTACGGGGTAGGCGAGGAAGTTCTTGAGAGAATCGTCAGAAATTTATTAACAATAGAAATATCGTTCAAAACCGGCGTATTTTTGTTTAAATCGTGACATGAGCTAAGAAAGCTTGACATCCATTTTTCAATAAGCGAATAGCTTTATGGCTTGAGATAACCGTGATTGATTTTAATTGTTTGGTCGTTTGAATTAGCATAATAGGTTGATTAGGAATATGAAAGCTAACAACCTTACGAAAACAATCAATTTTTGCATGATAAGTAGTTAACCAATCAATCCCTAGAATCACGTCAAATGCAAGTATTTTTAATGAAATAAGATCGACCGGGGTAATGTGAGGGTACCGATTTGAACCAAACAAGAAGACTTATAAGCAGTGGATGTAATGAAGGTTTCTCCCGGCGGAGTTTCCTGAGATAAGTCAAAGTCTAATTTCTCGAGTCAAATTTAATTGATGGCGCAAGTAGGAGAAATAAAAGAATGGGTAGAACCGGTATCAAATAAAGTATAGACTTCATTAGATTTTATGATAAGCTTACCCGTGATGACCTCATTCGGGTTCCTTGCTCTCTCTGGGAGGTCACAACAAACTTCTCCCTTGCACTACCGGTTTGAATTTTTCGGGATGGCCTTTGGTGCCTCCATCCTAGCTGAATTTGTCTTTGGTAAGCGACAAAATCGAGCTAAGTGACCTTCTCTTCCACAATTATAACATGCTTTGGATGGCATGGCAGCGATTTGGACCGATGTGTCCTCTCTCTCGCATTTGAAGCATATGATATGTGGACTTTCTCCTTCCTTAACAACGGTCTTTGGTCTTGGCGTCTTTCCATCATTGTTGAATCTCCTTTTCTTGAAATGTCCATTCTTATTATTTTTGTACGATTACCAGAAGTGGTTACCATATCTCGGCTGTTGATTCCCTCCACGCTTGTTGTCACCGCTCGATGACTACTCTCATTGGTATTATAATTTTCTTAAATTTCTCTCTTTTAGTGCGTTGACTCATTATCGCGCTCCACTAAGCTCGAGCCCTATTTCTGACATCGAATACAAACATAGTTTATGAGAAATAAGATGTTGGCGTATCTCGACTTCAAACCTCTTAAAAACATTCGCGCCATTCTCTCTTCATTATCCACCTTTGAGTGGGACGCAAACCGTGATAACTCCACAAATTTTGCCTCGTATTGCGACACGGTCATATTGTTTTGTTCAACTTGATAAACTCCACCTCCTTCGTGTGGCGAATACTTTTAGGAAAATATTTGTCGTTGAGCGACTCTGGAACTTCTCCCAAGATATCTTCAATCTGCAATGAGTTGAGTACGTTTTACCGATTCCCACCGATGTCCGCCTCTCGCGCGCAACATAAAAGGCGTGCAAAGGAACCTTTTGCTCCTCGGAGCATCCCAAAACATCAAATATCTTGGTAATCTGCTTTATCCATGCATCCCTTGAAGTGGTTTTGGCTCACCCTTAAACTCGGTGGTCCCGGCTCCTTGAATTGTTTAGCGGTGACCTTGAGAATTTTCCGTGTTTCCACCTACGTTTTGGACAAGAGTCGCTCTCGCTTTCTTGTTGCATAAATTGCATAAAGCCTCGAACATTTGATCATTCATCATTTGGTCGATGTTGTTGTTTGCGTGAGGATTATCGCCTTCACGATGCACATTATCACGATTATTGATATGTGGTGAATCGGCGATCGCTGCGCTCCATTCTTATTCTCAACATTCTCGGATGTCATTTTTAGAATCTTGCCACAAAACAAAAGATTAATTGACATGTAACAAATTATCCCTATCTTACGACCAACCAATAAAATAGCAGACATAAACTTAGGTAGGTCATACTAGCGAAGGTATTCCCCGTCTCTCCCTCCTAGTACTATTCTCACATCTTAGCAGGGATCATATCCTAAGCTACGATACCAATTGTGACACCCCCAAAATTAGGTATACATCACCCATCTTGGGTCGCCACTAACATGGTGCGAAATTTAAATACAACTTACTAACATAAGCGTAAATATGTACAATGCGACATAAGCGTGAGTTTAAATACAAATATCGTCTACTAGATATTATACAAACTCAAAAAGGAGTCCTCATTACAATTATTATCACACTATTTCACGAGAATAGTGAGGACTACTAATCTTATCTTGGGACCATCACTCGTTTCCCAGACTCGTCCAAATTTATATTCTCATTTCACGAAGAAACGGTGAAAAAAAGGGTGAGCTCAACTAGCCCAAGAAGAAATATTATGACTAAGATAATGCGAGAATAAATTATCAATAGTCTTCAACAATGTTAAAGCGATAAAATACAATAGACAAACCGGTTTAAGCTGCAAGTGGAATATCTGATCCATTAAAAAGTGAGTAGAAAATAAAGTCTACTATCTTTTAGGTTTTAAAAGGTTTTCATCTCATTATATTTGAGACTCGACTTTAATAAATATTCACATCATCGAATCACCCGCACTACTACTGGCCGAGGATATTCTTTAGTATCACGACCATAATTATTCATGCACTACGGCCGAGAATATTTGTGTATTCATTAATGGTCATGATCATGCCAACAACTATCCACCGATGCACCACGACCCTTCGAGGATTTTTATCACTTCATTTGTAACATTACGGTCATGATTACAAGAATAGTCTCTCGGTCATAATCATACCAAGTCCATCTATGCACTTCTGAAGGCCACAGATGACTTTCAACATAATAAAACATGAGGATGATGACAATGATATAAGAATTCAATAAAACAAGTTCAAGAATTATTTTATCCGGGAATTATTAACGTCAAATTATCAACATGATCTTTGTTTTGTAGAGTAAAATTCAAGAATGATCGGAAGAATATTTCCATGAAAAGATCTTTGGATGAAAACGAAATATCGAGGATATTCCACTAATTTCATGGAGTATATAAGTGAAGTTTTAACAATTTGGGTATAATAAAGAATAGAATAACAAAAGAAATCACCCGTGCATGCGATAGGCAAATCATGCAATGAGTTATTCCAACAGAATAATAAATAACGGAACGGTCCGGCAAAAAGCGCATGAGCGAGGATGTTCAACGAGAATAATAAAGAATGGAACCGGTCCCGGCGTAAAACACACAGATAGGATGTTCCAATGAATAATAATAAAAAGCGGAACCGGTCCGGTGTAAAACACACGAGCATGGATGTTCCAATGAGAATAATAATAAAGGCGGAACGGAGTCCGTGTAAAACACCTGCAGACAAGATGTTCAGCAGAATAATAATAAAGAGGCGGAACGAGTGCGGTGTAAAAACACATGATGAGGATGTTCAAGCAGAATAATAGAAGAATGTCACCAAGTATAGGGTAAACCACATTATCTGAGTTATTCCAGCAGAATAATAAGCAATGGAATAACAATGATTCTCTTCATGAATAAGAAAGAATAACATCCCTTACTTTTGGTAGGAGATTGAATCTGCGGTTAGTGTAGTAACAAAATACTCTTCTTCTTCTCTCTCTTCTCTCTATACTTTCTCTCTCTATAGCTTAAATGAATTCGTGAAAAAATAATGAAGCCCTAGGCCTCTATTTATAGAAGATTTCTAAAACACTTTTCTTAGTGTGAAAAATGAGAGTTGAAGCAGCGACTAATGATGTGAAAAGAAAAGTGGTTTGGCCTTTGTAATGTGAAACGACAAGTGGTTCGGCCTTTTGTAATGTGAAACGACAAGTGGTTCGGCGCTTTGGTAAAGGTAATTACTATTAACGAAGGTAAATACTATTGACGAAGGTAAATACTATTCACAAGGGTAATTCTTATTGGCGAAGGTAAATACTATTCACAAGGTAATTACTATTGGCGATGGTAATTACTATTGACGAAGGTAAATACTTATCGATTTGAAGAGACTCTTAGATGATGACATATGAGCCCCCCATAAAATAATCAAACTTACCACAAATTTTTTTCATCAACACATATTTAATCTTTCAACAATTATTAATCATTTATAACTTGTCGTCTCAATTATTGATTTAATACTATAACATATTATACGGATGATATTGTGACAATAATTGAATCAATAATATAAGAGATATGATGCGTGAATCATTGTAGCAATAATTGAGCATAGGTGAGTGACTTCTCACGTAAGCATTAATAATCAATACCGAGTGTACTACTTATGCGACCGCAGCAGCGTATTCTTTGTACTTTTACCACCGGGTAGTTCAGCGGTTTTAGCAGTAACACCTCCGTAGTTATTTTAATAAAATATTTTTTGTCGTTTTCTCAATCAAACAATAATTACATTTGTGGGGTCCACCAATGATTGAGTAGTTATACGAATATTCCTAACAAAAAGAATATTCCCCAGACCAAACGAATATTTTATAACAACTTGCGTACTTTGCAAAATTTATAAATATTACCCACAACTATAACATTATATCAAATTTATTCCATAATATTCAAAAATAATATTTATAGAAAAATTCATCTTTATTTATAAAAGTTGGGGTCTTACACATGGCATACTCATTATCCATAGTTTGGATCGTGACCCAAGATTCACTTTAAGATTTTGGGTTAGCTTGCAAAAAGCTATGGCGCAATTTACGATTGATTCGGCATACCATCCTCAAAGCAGACGGACAATCGGAAAAAGACTATTCAAACTCTTGAAGATTTATTAAGACTCTGTGTCCTAGACTTCAAGGCGGTTGGGATAAGTATTTACCATTGGTGGAATTCTCCTACAACAGCAGTTATCGAGCAAGTATAGGTGTGGCTCCATTTGAAGCATTATATGGATGAAAGTGTCGCTCTCCGGTATGTTGGGACGAGGTGGGTGAAGCAACATTGTTGGGACCCGAGTTGGTACGTATGACTACGGAAAAGATCCAAATGATTCGACCACGTATACAAATGGCACAAGATCGACAAAAAGAGTTATGCGGATCTTCATCGAAAGGGCGTGGAATTTAGTATAGGGGATCATGTATTGTTGCGAGTTGCTCCATGGAAGGGAGTTACAAGATTTGGGAAGAGAGGAAAGCTCGATCCACAATTTATTGGTCCATTTCTAATTCTTTGGCGAGTAGGAAATGTAGCCTATAGACTCGCGTTACCTCAAAGTATGTCTCGTGTTCATAATGTGTTTCACATAGGAGGTAAGACCCCAACTTATTATTAATGAAATTTAATTTTTCTATTTATTATTTTGAAATAGTAAGGGTTGATTTGATTAATGTGGATAGTTAGGGGTAAAATCATAAATATTTCAAAATAAGCAAGTGGTTATAAAATATTCATTGTTGTCGGGAATATTCGTTTGGTCGTGGAATATTAAATCTTTGTCGGGGAATATTAAATGCTGACAGTAGCCATGTTTATATGAGCCCCATGCTTGAAAGCGATTGGATGAAAAAGCGACAAATATAAGTTGTTTAAAAATAACGGCGTAGTTATTCACAGATTATCTTGTTAAAATACTAAATTGGTTTAAAAACACGGTAGCTTTGCGGTATTGCATTATTGATTGATTCTTACGTGAAGGCACTACTTAATAATGGTTATAGTAATTCTTTATTCGATTATTTTATTGATTTAATAATTCTTTGCATTGATATTTTATATTCTTTGTTGTTTGATAAATTGTCATTTACGGTATTTTCCATTATCAGACAATAATTCATATTATCTGAATAATATTATTGGATAACATTATTGGCGATGTCTAGAAAGTTACATCTAAGGAGAGGTTTGGTCACCTAATTAATTGCGCCCGATGAGGAGAAATCTTTATTGGAAAGCCCCTCTTTCACAGGAGAGCTGCTGGTTGTCGATATTGTGATTACGTAATATTATTTGTGAATAATTAATTATTGATTCATATGATAAGAAAAATATTGATTTTATGTGGATATAGATGGAGAAAATTTTTAATGTGACAATTGTTGAAAATTGAAATTTTATCTTTTTACGATAAAATAATTCATTTAAATATATTATTATATTTTAATAATATAATAATGGTGATATTTTACAACGAATGTGGGATATATGAGTATCTGAGGAGGAAAGATTATTTTTATTTGCAATAAATGTTTAAAACATGTTAAACATGTCGGTGGACCCCATTTATTGGTGAAATTTGATTATAGCTTTGTAAAATCGCTTGGTTTGTGGATTTGGTCAATTTTGTTTGGAATTTGGAAAAACTTTCTTACGCAAAGTTGTAGAGAATTGAATTTCCTATAAAAATCGTGAGATTGAATTTTTACGGCAAAAGGGCTATTTATTATGAATTATTGAAGCTCAGAAAGCTCAAAATAATTGATTTTGGAAGTTTAAAATATTTAAAATTAGAAAAACGTTTTTTTTTTGTTGTTAGTCTTGTGTAGTGAAATTTGGTTGGTTGGTGGCTGATGTTGGGCAAATTAAAGTGTGCGTTGGAAAAATATATATATATATTATTAATTTATTAAATTTTACGCTTTGGTGTTCTAGCGATTTTCTATAAATAGGGTCTTAGGTTAGAATTGAAAATCACACGAAGCTGAAGTTTTCTCTCTCTATATTATCGGCGTATTCTTGTGAGTATTTTGAGTATACTTTGAGTATTGCTATACGGTGCAAGTTCAAGTCATGCTTTATATCAGGTGTTTTTATTTAAAAATCTTGTCTTTGTGAGGTAAGGGATATTTTTTTTTTCGTAATGATATTATTTCTTCAATATCATTATGTTGAAATATTGATCTGAAGTTTTTATCAAATTTGGAACTTTTGGTGTGAGAGTTTATTCACGTATCTGACCTTTATTCGTATATCTGACCTTATTCACGAATCTGGCCTTATTCATGAAAAATGAAAAATTTTCTTTTCGTCAAAATATCTATTACGGATACTAGCTTTGATTGTATCCATGTTTTGATCATTCTTGAATTTTACACCACTTATAATTATTTTTGGGTTTTTGGACGTGGATAAAACAAAGTACGAATCCTTAATCCTTAATCCTTGTCATTTTGTTTCCTTTGGATTCGTTTCTTTAAAAATATTTTTCATCATCTTCGGTCTTAAATGATGATATTATGGAATATCTTTGGCTTTGTAGTGCAAAGATGAATGATTTCTGAAGAATATCTTTGGTAGTAGAGTGCGAAGATGAGCAGTGTTTAGATGAACATGACCCGGTGATGAATATCTTTGGCTGTAGTGCAAAGATGAATATTTGATTCAGATATATATTGATTGATGTTACTGGGGATAAAAGATGAGCGATGAACTTTTAAATTCATACATAGAAGATAGTAGTTTGCATTCTCTCTTAACTCTTCTAATGAATTATTATTTCATTGCGAATATTGATTTAAAATTTGTTGTCTATTGTATTCTATTAGATTTTTCCTGTTGAAGACTAACGATAATTTGTTGTATATTATCTTAGTCGTAATATTCTTTTCTTGGGCTAGTTGAGCTCACCCTTTTCCTTTTTGTTCCATTTTTCTTCTCGGGAGGCGAGAATATAGCGAGTGCACGAGTCGGGGTATGGAATGAAAGTTCTAGAGAGAGTTGTTTAGTAGTCCTCACCATTTTTGTAAAATAATGTATCGATAAATGTGATGAGGATTTATTTGAGTATAGATATTATGCAGAAGATAATATTTGTATTCAAACTCACGTTTTCTTGTTGTAATAATAAAGTTGTAGTTGTTTACGTACCCGTGTATTGTGACTCGAGAATGGGTGATGTATACTATTTTGGGGGCGTCGCGGTTGGTATCGAGCTTAGGGATATGATCTCTGGCGGAGATCGGGGAATAGAACTAGGAGGGAGGCGAGTAAATCCTTTGCTAGTGTGTCCTACTAAGCTTATTTGTTAGTTGGTCGGTATATAAGGATATTATGTGATATATTGATTTCCTTAATTAACCCTTGTTTTATGGTGGTATTTGAGAATGTCATTGAGAATATTAACAATGGAAATGAGGCGTGGAGCGCCTTTGTACTCACCAGCGAGAGGAGAGCGTCTGTGGTGGCAATGTTCCTCTGTGAACAACACCTTTGAAGCGAGATGATGAGCGAGGGGATGTTTAGAAGCTTTTTGCGATTCATGCAAAATCAGACGAGGAGACTTCGTGTTCAAAATCTGAGGAGAAATGATAGCAATTCACGGGTTGTCACATTAAGCGATTCAAAAGTTGGGACCACGAATTTAAGGAAAGCGGATCCGATCATGGCGGAAACATGGGTCAAACAAATTACCAAGATATTCGATGTCTTGGGATGCGGAGAAACGAAGGTTCCATTCGCCACCTTTATGTTAAAAGTGGCGAAGGCGGACTCTTGGTGGGATGCGTGAAGCGTACCCATCATCCCGCCGTTTCGGCGCATGTCTTGGGAGGCGTTTGAAACTATTTAATGACAAATACTTTCACGAAAGTGTTCGTCGTATGAAGGAAGTGGAGTTCATCAGATTAGAACAAAACAACATGGCGGTGTCTCGATGCGAGGCAAAGTTTGCGAGTTATCGGTTTGCACCTCATTTGGTGGAGAATGAGGAGCGTATATGGCGGATGTTTACGAGAGGTTTGAAACCGGCGTCGACAATATCTCATTTCTCATAAATTTTCTCTCTATTAGGATGTTGTTAACGAGGGCTCGATTGTTAGGCGAGATACTTGAGTATGTTCAATGAGGGACCATATACCGAGGATCGTACGGAGATAGCGATCAGCAGAATAATGATAACCGGCGGAGAAAAAAGCAGACGGACAAAAATGGTAACCACTCTGGTGGTAATCATAGCCGTGAAAATAGAAGAAGCGAGTCGGGGAGGAGATTTTAAAAGAGGAGATTTAACAACGACCATGTGAAGGCAGCGGTTGGCGTGCGTGGCGGTTCTAAGGGAGGAGAAACGACCACCGGTCGTATATCTACTAAATCACGGAAAAGAGGACATATCGGTCAAAGCGCCTAGCAGATTCAAGGTATGCTATAATTGTGGAAAGGAAGGACATATCGCTCGAGATTATGCGATGTAGCGAAACCTAGTTATTGTGGGACGGTGACTCAAAAAACATCGAGAAAAGTCAAAGTCAGCGGTTTAGGGAAGGCGTTTGTTGTGGTGGTCAAAATCGAGGAACGAAGCGAGGTGATCACGGGTAAGCTATTTATAAATTCTTGCGAAGTTTATATACCTTACTTGATCTGGTGCTACCCATTCATTTATCTCTCTCTGCATGTGCTCAGCGTTTAAACTTGACTCAGGAGAAATTAGACTTTGACCTATCTGTGGAAACTCAGTTAGGAGAAACTTTCATCACATCCCTTTGTTTATAAATCTTGTTTGATTCAAGTTGGCACCATCACCTTACACATTGACCGTATCTCTTTAAAGATACTTGCTTTTGATGTGATTTTAGGGATTGATTGGTTAACTACTCATCATACCAAAATTGATTGTTTTTCGTAAGGTTGTTAGTTTTCATATTCTAACTTGACTTTGTTTATGCAATTCAAAACAACTAAACCATTAAAATCAATCTTTGTCATATCTAATCATAAAAAGCTATTCGTTTATTGAAAAGCGGATGTCAAGCTTTCTTAGCCCATGTTATGGATTTGAATAAAGACACGTCAAATTTGAATAATATTCTGTTGTTATTGACTTTCTGGCGTATTTTTGAAGAACTTCCGGTCTACCCCGAGCGTGAAGTTGAATTCTTTATTGATCTTGAACACAGTACAAAGCCCATTTCTAAAACCCCATATCGAATGGCTCTATTGAACTTGAGGAGTTAAAGGTCCAACTACTGAGGAATTGTTGGACATCGGTTTCATTCGTCTAGTACATCTCCTTGGGGTGCTCTGTTTTATTCGTAAAGAAGAAAAGGCGGGAGTATGCGACTTTTGTATTGACTATCGGGAATTGAACCATGTCACCATCAAGAATAGGTATCCTCTACCTCGTATTGATGACTTGTTTGACCCGATTCTGAGAGGCACAATTCTTTTCAAAAATCGATCTTAGATTACGGATATCATCAATTTGAAGATTAGAAGGCGAGGATATTCAAAAAGGCGCCTTGAGAACTTCGGTATGGGCATTATGAATTCTTAGTCATGTCTTTCGGACTAACTAATGCTCCTGCTGACTTTCATGGATATGATGAGCCGAGTATTCAAGGAATATTTGGATCGGTTTGTTGTTGTCTTTATTGATGACATCCTCATATATTCCAAAAGTCGTGAAGATCATGAGCACCATTTGAAATTTGGTACTCAAAGGCTTCGTGAAAACAAACTATATGCCAAATTGAAGAAATGCGAGTTACGGCTTGAGGAAGTAGCATTTCTTGGGCGCGTCAGTGTCAAAACATGGAGTATCAAGTGGACGTGAAGATTGAAGCAATACAAAGTTGGGAACAGCAGCGAAGTCGGTGGCCAAAAGAAACGTAACTTTACAGGTCTATTTGGTTATTATCGGAGATTCGTGGAAGGGTTTTCTCGAATCGCTACTCCATTAACTTCGGCTAACTTCGGAAGGATACACAATTCGTTTGGGGCGAAGAATGCGAGAAGAGTTTCAAGAGCTTAAGAGGAGACTTATTTATTTTGTTTCTAACAATACCATCTGGTTCGGATGGATTTGTTATCTCTGATGATACTTGAGGCAAAGGGTTAGGATGTGTTCTCATGCTGGCGTGGGAAAGTCATAGCCTATGCCTCGCGACAACAAAAAAGTATGAGAGGAATTATCCTACTCATGATCTAGAGTTAGCGGCGTGATCGTTTTCGTGTTAAAGATATGGAGCACTATCTATATGGGGAGAAAGTGGAGATATATTGGACCATAAAAGCCTTAAATATTTCTTCACTCAAAAAGAACTCGACATGCGGCGGTGACGTTGGCTCGAGCTATTGAAGACTACGACCACACTATTGATACCATCACGGAAAAGCGAGCGTGGTGGCGGCGCGTTGAGTAGAAGATCATATCACGGGAATGAGTGCGATGATGTCAAGTATCGCGTAGAGAGCCGACTTTAATAGAAAAAGTTAAGGTTGCTCGAGCCCATGGGCGGGTGATGATCGTATGAAGAAGAAAGTACAAGAAGGAGCTATTAGGGGCGAGAATTGATGAAGAAGGAATACTTGAGTCCACTCTGAGACTTTGTGTCCCTAACGACTACGATTTGAAGTACAAGATTATGATGGAGGCACCTGATACACCATTTGCAATCCATCTGGAAGTACCAAAATGTATCGTGATCTTGACATACATTTTGGTGGAACAATATGAAGAGAGAGATTGCAAAGTTTATCTCGATGTGTTTAACTTGTCGGCGTGTAAAGGCGGAGCATCTAGTACCTAAGGGTCGTTGCAACCACTTGAGATTCGAAATGGAAGTGGGAACATATTACCATGGATTTCGTTCACGGGTCTTCCTACGGTTTCTCAAGGCATCAATGCTATTTGGGTTATTGTTGATAGATTAACCAAGTACGCTCATTTCTTGCCGTCTGGGAGACTTATTCCTTGAGCGTCTTGCTAGTATATGCGTGAATGAGATTGTGAGGTTGCATGGCATGCTGTATCCATAGTTTGGATCGTGACCCAAGATTCACTTCAAGATTTTGGGTTAGCTTGCAAAAAGCTATATGAGCGCAGTTCTACGATTGATTTGGCATACCATCCTCAAGCAGACGGACAATCGAGAAAGGACTATTCAAACTCTTGAAGATTTATTAAGACTACTGTGTCCTAGACTTCAAGGCGGTTGGGATAAGTATTTACCATTGGTGGAATTCTCTACAACAACAGCGAGTTATCGAGCAAGTATAGGTGTGGCTCCATTTGAAGCATTATATGGATGAAAGTGTCGCTCTCTCGGTATGTTGGGACGAGGTGGGTGAAGCAACATTGTTGGGACCAGAGTTGAATGCGATATGACTATGGAAAAGATCAAATGATTCGACAAGCGTATACAAAGCGGCACAAGATCGACAAAAGAGTTATGCGGATCTTCATCGAAAGGGCGTGGAATTTAGTATAGGGGATCATGTATTGTTGCGAGTTGCTCCGTGGAAGGAGTTACAAGATTTGGGAAAGAGGAAAGCTCGATCCACGATTTATTGGTCCATTTCAAATTCTTGACCGAGTAGGAAATGTAGCCTATAGACTCGCGTTACCTCAAAGTATGTCTCGTGTTCATAATGTGTTTCACATATCGTGCCGTAAATATGTGAAAGACCGAACCACGTTATAGAGTTAGAAGCCAGGACGAGATAATAGAAGACTTAGCGTATGAGGAGGTACTGTCAAGATCTTGGATAGGAAGGAGCATGTCCTACTGCATGAAAGGTCGTACCACAAGTTAAAGTTACGTGGAGGAATCATCTTTATAGAGAAATGACACAGGAATTGGAAGCGAAATGAAAGCGAGGTATCCTCACTTTTTGAAACACCAGTGCGTCGTCGATTTCGAGACGAAATTTCATAAGGAGGGAGGTTGTAAGACCCCAACTTATTATTAATGAAATTTAATTTTTCTATTTATTATTTTGAAATAGTAAGGGTTGATTTGATTAATGTGGATAGTTAGGGGTAAAATCATAAATATTTCAAAATAAGCAAGTGGTTATAAAATATTCATTGTTGTCGGGGAATATTCGTTTGGTGGTGTGGAATATTACGTCTTTGTCGGGGAATATTAAATGCGACAGTAGATGACCGTGTGTGGGCCCCATGTGAAAGCGATTGGATGAAGAAAAGCGACAAATATAAGTTGTTTAAAAATAACGGCGTAGTTATTACAGATTATCTTGTTAAAATACTAAATTGGTTAAAAACACGTGCTTTGCGGTATTGCACCAATTATTGATTCTTACGTGAAGGCACTACTTAATAATGGTTACGATAATTCTTTATTCGATTATTTTATTGATTGATAATTCTTTGCATTGATATTTTATATTCTTGTTGTTTTGATAAATTGTCATTTACGGTATTTTCCATTATCAGACAATAATTCATATTATCTGAATAATATTATTAGATAACATTATTGGCGATGTCTAGAAAGTTACATCTAAGGAGAGGTTTGGTCACCTAATTGCGTGCGATAAGGAGAAATCTTTATTGGAAAGCCCCTCTGCTCACGCAGGAGCTGCACGGTTTGTCGATATTGTGATTACGTAATATTATTTGTGAATAATTAATTATTGATTCATATGATAAGAAAAATATTGATTTTATGTGGATATAGATGGAGAAAATTTTTAATGTGACAATTGTTGAAAATTGAAATTTTATCTTTTACGATAAAATAATTCATTTAAATATATTATTATATTTTAATAATATAATAATGGTGATATTTTACAACGAATGTGGGATATATGAGTATCTGAGGAGGAAGAGTATTTTTATTTGCAATAAATGTTTAAAACATGTTAAACATGTCGGTGGACCCCATTTATTGGTGAAATTTGATTATAGCTTGTAAAATCGCTTGGTTTGTGGATTTGGTCAATTTTTGTTTGGAATTTGGAAAACTTTTTCTTACGCAAAGTTGTAGAGAATTGAATTTCCTATAAAAATTCTTGAGATTTGAATTTTTACGGCAAAAGGGCTATTTATTATGAATTATTGAAGCTCGAAGCTCAAAATAATTGATTTTTGGAAGTTTAAAATATTTAAAATTAGAAAAACGTTTTTTTTTGTTGTTAGTCTTGTGTAGTAAATTTGGTTGGTGGGTGATGTTGGGCAAATTAAGTGTGCGTTGTAAAAAAAAATATATATATATATTATTAATTTATTAAATTTTACGCTTTGGTGTTCTAGAAATTTCTATAAATAGGGTCTTGGGTTAGAATTGAAAAATCACACGAAGCTGAAGTTTTCTCTCTCTATATTATCGGCGTATTCTTGTGAGTATTTTGAGTATACTTTGAGTATTGCTATCTGGTGCTGAGTTCAAGTCATGCTTTATATCAGGTGTTTTGACTAAATCTTGTCTTTGTGAGGTAAGGGATATTTTTTTTTCGTAATGATATTATTTCTTCAATATCATTATGTTGAAATATTGATCTGAAGTTTTTATCAAATTTGGAACTTTTTGTGTGTGAGATTCTTATTCACGTATCTGACCTTTATTCACGTATCTGACACTTATTCACGAATCGGCCTTTATTCATGAAAAATGAAAAAATTTTTCTTTTAAGTCAAAATATCTATTACGGATACTAGCTTTGATTGTATCCATGTTTTGATCATTCTTGAATTTTACACCTTATAATTATTTTTGAGGTATTTTTGGACGTGGATAAAACAAAATCTGAATCCTTAATCCTTAATCCTTGTCATTTTGTTTCTTTGGATTCGTTTCTTTAAAAATATTTTTCATCATCCTCGGTCTTAAATGATGATATTATGGAATATCTTTGGCTTTGTAGTGCAAAGATGAATGATTTCTGAAGAATATCTTTGGCCGTAGTGCAAAGATGAGCAGTGTTTAGATGAACATGACCCGGTGATGAATATCTTTGGCTGTAGTGCAAAGATGAATATTTGATTCGGATATATATTGATTGATGTTACGAGGGATAAAAGATGAGCGATGAACTTTTAAATTCATACATAGAAGATAGTAGTTTGCATTCTCTACTTAACTCTTCTAATGAATTATTATTTCAGCTGCGAATATTGATTTAAAATTTGTTGTCTATTGTATTCTATTAGATTTTTCCTGTTGAAGACTAACGATAATTTGTTGTATATTATCTTAGTCATAATATTCTTCTTGGGCTAGTTGAGCTCACCCTTTTCCTTTTTGTTCCATTTTTTCTTCTCGGGGGAGGCGAGAATATAGCGATGCAGTGGGGTATGGAATGAAAGTTCTAGAGAGAGTTGTTTAGTAGTCCTCACCATTTTTGTAAAATAATATCAATATCGATAAATGTGATGAGGATTTATTTGAGTATAGATTTATCTAGAAGATAATATTTGTATTCTAAAACTCACAAACCACTAAATTTCTTGTTGTAATAATAAAGTTGTAGTTGTTTGTGGAATACCATGTATTGTGACTTTCGGAATGGGTGATGTATATACTATTTTGGGTCGATTGAGTAGGAGCTGTGGCTTATAGACTCGTTTTACCGCCAAGTTTGTCGCGTGCTCATAACGTTTTTAACGAATCAATGTTACGTAAATATGTGGATGACCCGAACCACATTATTAATTTAGAATCGGACGAGATAGCGGATGATTTAACGTATGAGATCTCGTGTTAAAATCTTGGATAAGAAGAATCGTATCCAACACTCAAGGGTTATACCTCAAGAGTTAGAATCTGAAATGAAGTCAAGGTATCCTCACCTGTTCGGCATACCAGGTACGTACGTAAATTTTGAGGGCAAAATTTCATAAGGAGGGGAGATTGTGAAACCCCAGATTTTATGAATAAAGAATTAATTTTCTCGAAATAATTTTTTTTTATATTATGGTGTGAATTTGAGATAATGTTATAGTTGTGGGTAATATTTATAAATTTTGCAAAGTATGCAAGTTGTCATATTATATTCGATTGGTCGGGGAATATTCGTTTTAAACAAGAAATATTCGTATGACGACACAATCATTGGTGGACCCTATTAACGGAATTATTAGCCGGATTGAGAAAAGCGACAAAAATATTTTATTAAAAATAACGGCGGAAGTTTTACTGGTTGATCTTTGTTGAACTACTACTCAGTAGTAAAAGTACAAGATACGCGTTGTTACATAGTAAAGCACACTTGCGGTATTGATTATTGATATTTATGTGAGAAGTCACCGGTTTTATTCAATTATTGCTACAATGATAGTTGTTGCAAGTATCTCACATTATTTGATTCAATTATTGTTGATTTAGAAGTTTTGTTTTATTCACGTAATAAAATAGAAACATCTTTTATATAAAATGTAATACTTTATTAAAGTTATTCTATAAATAGAATATATTATATTTTATTATGCATAGTGTTTTCGATAGTAATTTTTTTTTTATATAAAGCAGAATACTTTATTAAAGTTATTCTATAAATAGAATATATTATATTTTATTATGCATAGTGTTTGTATAGTGCTCGCGATAGTATTTTGCATAGTAAAAATCTTTTTATATAAATAGAATATATTATATTTTATTTAAAAGATTTTTCTTTAAATATGGACCGTCAGATTAAAAGTAAATCAATCTAGACTGTTCATGGATTAGTTCTTATGCATTCCATTTTCCTATAAATAGAAGCTCATTCCTTCATTATTTTCTTACTTAATTCATTGAACTATAGAGATAGAAGAAAAGTTTTCTACTACTTCACTACTCTTATATCAAGTATTATTTTACTAGAAGGATATTATTCTTTTGTATTCAAGAAGAGAACTTACATTATTACATTTCTTTATTGTTTCGTTGGAATAACTCAGTATCGCTGCGGGCTACCCTATACTTGGTGACATTCTTCTATTATTACGCTGGAATATCCCGTCTTTATCTATAATACGGACTGGGTTCCATTTTTTTATTATTCCGTCTTTATTATTCTATCGGAATATCCATGCATCTGTATATATCTGTAGGATTCTGGTTCCATCATTTATTATTTCACATTTATTATTACATTGGAACATCCCGTCGGTGTGAATTTCACGACTGGTTAGATTATTATTATTCATTGAAATAACCGCTACATCTGCAAGTACCGCATGCATGGTGATATCTTTTGTTATTCCATTCGGTATTATACTCAGTTGATTAAAATTTTGACTTCTATAATCCATGAAATTAGTGGAATATCCTTGATATTTGCGCTTCATCCAGTATCTTTTCGTGGAAATATTCTTCCGAGCATTCTTGAATTTTTTTACTCAAAGCAAAGCAAAGTATCATGTTGACAATTTGGACGTTATTGGTTCCTGGACAAATTAATTCTTGAACTTGTTTTATTGAATTCTTATATCATTATCATCATCCTCATGTTTATATTATGTTGAAAGTCATCTGTGGCCTGTAGTGCATAGATGGACTTAGTGTGATTATGACCAGAGATTATTCGGTATAATCATGACCATAATGTTATAAATAATATGGAAAAAGTCCTCATTGGCCCGTAGTGCATTGATGGACAGTTTTTGGTATGATTATGGCTATGGATTCTCTTCGGCCAAGGGTGCAAAGATGAATTATTTTATGGCATGATCAGGACCGTTGATGAAAACACGATTATCTTTGGCCCGTAGAGCATGGATAATTCGTGGTCGTGATACTAAAGAATATCCTTGGCCTGAAGTGTAGGGATGATTTCATGATGTGGATTATTTATTAAGCTGAGTCTCAACGATAACAGTGATGAAAAACATTTTAAATCATAAAAGATAGTAGATTTTATTTTCTACTTGACTCTTTTAATGGATTGCTTGTTCCGCTGCAGTTAAACTTGATGTCTATTATATTTTATCAGTTTAACATTGTTGGGGACTAATGATAATTTATTCTGCATTATCTTAGTCATAATATTTCTTCTTTGGGCTAGTTGAGCTCACCCTTCTTTTCCTTTGTTCTCTTCAGGAAATAAAAACATAGCAGAGACTAGTCGGGGAACGGATTGACGGTCCAGAGGATAGCATTAGTAGTCCTCACTATTCTGTGAAATAGTGTGATAATAATTGTAATGAGGACTCCTTTTGAGTTTGTATAATCTCTAGTAGACAATAATTGTATTCAAACTCACAGTTTATGTTTTGTCGTATTGTACACGACAGTTGTATTAGTAAGTTGTATTTGAATTCTGTACCATGTATCTGGCGACCCAAGATGGGTGATGCATACCTAATTTTGGGGGCGTCACAACCATAAATAAAAATACTCCCTCCGTCCCATAGTTATAGGATGATTTTTCATTTTGAGATGTCCCAATATATAGGCTACTTACTATTTATAAAATTTAGTTGGTTCATTGTTTTAGTTTTATGCCCTTATAATAAATATTCAACCACTACTCTTTTTTTGAAGAAACAACATTCAATGTCATTATTTTTATCTCCACATTTAATGTTGTTGTATTATCTTTGATTAAAGTTCTATGGTTATGGACTTTAACACGTCAATCAATGAAGTTGAGAGTTACAGTGTGATAAGTAAGGAGTAATTAACTTATTCATTAATTCCATATTAAGGGGTATATGTGAAAAATTTATGTTAAAAATTGTCACTTAAATTGATTTTCTTAAACTATGTGCCAAAAGAAATCAGCCTATAACTATGGGACGGAGGGAGTATATGTGTATTTAAACTTTACAAAATATATATCCAACTGATCCTAGTACTAAGAGAGAATAAAATAAAAACTAACTTTATATTTAAAAAATAAAAGTGTAATCTATCGTAAATTAATTTTATTTTGCATCTATAGTCATATGTACCATAGTAGATTGTATTCAAATTATATTTTCTCTGAAGAAAAATTGTGCATAATAGACATATATTTAAGAAATCAATTTGCTTTATATATCAATTACATCTAAATTACATTTTCCTTTAATGTAAGATGAATATATTTATTTTTGTTCTAATCATTTAATTTATATTGATGTGCAATAGAATATTAAAATAAAATAAATTTAAAAAATCTTGCATCATTTTTTCAAAATTTTATTAATTTGTATTTTATAATTTATGATGAAACAAAATGACCCCTAGAAACAAAATGATGAAATAGCATCCCCATCTTAGACATGCATGATCACATTTCCTGATAGTATCTTTTACTTGAAAAAGACACAAAATTTACTTGAGTCGAGTCAAATGTCGAATCTTGGATTGTTTTTGAAATAATTTGTGTCAAAATTCTGAGTCCAGAACAAATATCGCGAATTAAATTCATTCAAATAATTTCTTAAATCACTGACTCAATATTATCTTCTCGGGTCATCTTTAACCTACCACAAGCTCATTCAAAAAGTCATGATTTGAATGTACTATTGTTAGTAACTTAATTTCTTATATACAGACAATTTTTTCCCACATGACTGTACAACCTTATTTTATATATGTATCTAAATTACACTTAAATCACTGAATTTTACAAAAATTTCAGTTAAAATAAAAATTACACATTTTTTAAGAGTCGATACAAAAAAATATAGGAACAATTACATTTTCTATTACATTTTTAAAAATAATTACAACAATAGTGCACTCATAAAATAATTATAAAAGTATTACATTTCTATATTTATTTACAAAAATAATACATTTGTCCCAAACCAAGGATTACGAGTCATGATTTACGTAGAGAGAGAGAGATCACCATAAAGCAGAAAGCAACTAAGCTTCAAATAAATCATTAATTGTTTTCTCCCCAATCTTGTTGATAAAACCCAACAAACCCATTAATTGTTCTCTCACCATGTATCTTGACTTCCGCCGCTCCTCCTTCTATAAAGATTTCGATTGACGGCCATTCTATCCCTCTGACCATCAGAATAACACCTACTTTAAAATTATTTTTTTTTTTTTTTTACGGCCTTATGATTGTGATTTGTCTCACCGGATCTACCTTTTTCCGAAAGTTTCTTTAGATTATCAATCACTTGAATTTCAAATCCTCGCTTTGTTTCTTCCCCCACTCTAATTAATACAACTCAGATGACTTCATTGTCAAACCAATCTAAAATGTCTATGTCTTGATTTTCACCTAATTTCGGTTTTCCCATCTCGTCTTTCTCCAAGTCGGATATTATTTGACAAACGACTTACTAAAATAGGAGTTACATATTTTGTTTTTCGTATCACTCTATTTCAACATCAATGGCTCTGTTCCTTATGTCCTGCATATTAAAAAAACCGGAATGGGCTTTTTCTTTTTCTTTTTTGAAGTAGAATATGAGTTTAACATGGAATTATAAGGGGGTGTTTTGGTGTATTTTTTTCATGGTGCAGTTGGTAGCCAAACATTCGTAGCAAGGTAACCAATTCAGTTTTGTTAAGTTACCAATTTTTTTTGAATGTGATACAATTAGTAGCCAAACCTTCATGAAATTGGTTGCCAAACTTTTAGACCAAGGTAACAAATTCATACTACAGGTGTTGAGGTAGATTTGGTTACCTTGGTATAAAGGTTTGGTTATCTTGGTATAAATATTTGGTTACCTTGGTACGAAGGTTTGATTATCAATATTACATTACACATCACTCTCTTATCTCTCTCTCTTCCTATGGAGTGTTCTATTTTTTATTTACCTTCATGAAATTGGTTGCCAAACTTGTAGACCAAGGTAACAGATTCATAATGCAGGTGTGGAGGTAGATTTGGTTACCTTGGTATAAAAGTTTGGTTACATTGGTATAAATATTTGGTTACCTTGGTACGAATGTTTGGTTATCAATATTACGTTACAGATCACTCTCTTTCTTATGCAGTGTTCTATTTTTTTATTGTTTACCTTGGTATAAACGTGGACATGGTTGTAGTAGAGAAATGAGGTCGGAGCAGAGAAGTTTCAAGAGGAGGAAGAAGAGAGAGAAACTGATAATGGCGAATCGGTTGAGGACGAAGAAAATGATCTATGAAGTTTCCTTTTTGTTCTTCGTCGTATTCATAAATTGGCGACGTGATTTTTGAGTATTTGGGTTAGTTGGTAACTACCAAACTAAGTGGAGTAGTTTTCTCCTTGAATTAAGGGTTTTCTTTTTTTGTTGCATTGGATATAATGACGTGTATTGCACTATTGTTGATATTATTATATAGTTTTTCACTGTTAATATAATTATTTGGTTGATGCACTATTCTTATAATTACTTTCTATTTGTTGTATACTTATGTAAAGAACCCAAAAATATATTGTGGCTCATGTGTCGAGAATAGAAAAGTACATAAACTGTTATAGTTACGGTCCGTCACTCTCAATCCATTCTCTTTTAGGCCAGCTATTCAAGGATATATATAGACTCTTCAACTAGCCTTTTCACCATTTCCTCAATTCTTTATTGATCGGAGGAATATTAAGGAAAAGGAAAATAATATATATACGGTCCGGATCTTAAGCTCACCCTTTATCTAGTTCACCTCCCTTTAATGACGGACCGGACGACGATTCGGTCCGTCGCTCTATGTTGTACGTCGTTAAAAGTTAAGACGACGGTTCTATATATAGCGACGGACCGAATCGTCGTCTGGTCCGTCGCTAAAGGGGATGAACAATGTGAACTAAATAAGGGGCGCGTTTAAGATCCGAAACGTATATATATATAAATATATTACGTACGATGTTATGAATTATTATAGAACATACATTATTAATATTGATCATTCTAACTATCAACGACCTAATTAAATTAAAATATAAAAATTGTCATTTGTTATTAATAACAGCATACGATAAAAAATACTATGAATAATAGCAAATATTTTGAATCATGCCCCTCTATATATATTTGAAGTTTAACTTCCTATAACAGATTTCATTTTATTTTTTTTGAATTTTTTCTTATATTAAATGTTTTAAAACTAATGTACGGGACACTTCTCTTATAGGAATATGGACCACTGAGGGTAACAGGTTTTCTTTTGACTTCTTTGAGTCTATAGATTCTGATTTTATTCGATGATTAGTTTGATAATTGTTAATTATTGGAAGTAGGACTGATTATTCGATTATAATCAAATTGAATAGACTATTCGATTATAACTGAAAATTAAAATTTGTTTATTTTTAGTATTCGAACAAGTAAACGAATTACTCATTAACTGAATTACTGAATTACCCATTAACCGAATAATTGAATTTACAATTCCATTGTTCGGGTAATAAGCGAAATTAAAAAAAAATATTTGCAAGTGTTCATTCATTTACTTGTCAAAATTAGAAAACAAAAAGGAAAAAGTGCCCATCCATTCAGCATTTTCTGAAATACATTGTGCTTGGGACTAAATCGAGTAAAGTATAATCACCTTAATAATGATGTCGCTCACTTCAAAATTAGAACTGTTGTTAATACTTGTATAATTGCAAAACGTCTCCCCCAAATGGCCAAATATATTGCCCTGCACAGTGCATAGAACGACAGAAAAACACAAAATCAAACGAAATTCGTCACAGATACATATAATTATAACTGCGGAAAAAGACCAGACCCGAATGATTGAGATTTGGGATAGAACGAGGAGGCCAGAGAGACCCAAGACATCAGAAGGGTTATGGAGGAGTAATCTAGTGCGATAAGTGAGATCTGAAGAGTCGTTGCCTCGTTGGTGGTCTCCACCATTCGTCGCCGTCGTGCCAAAAAGATGAGTTGGACTTTTCGAGGAGGAGACCACTCAGACTAGGAAGATGAGAGGCGGCAATAGGGTCGTCGAAGAGGTCTTCTCCAACGAAAAGATCGCAGGGATCGAAAGCGGAGGGAGTCATCTCCACTTGAAAGAGTGAGATCTGAATGAGTCACACTTCTAATTTTTAAACGCTAATTTCTTTATTTGTAATTTGGGTATTCAGTTAATCGAATAACCCAAAATTGAAAATCAAACCCAAACTCAGAAAACGAAAATAAAATTGGATATAACTGAATTACAAAAACTATCCGAATATCCAAAAAAAATTCGATTCGGTTCGATAATTCGATTTTATCCGATTTTTACTCACTCCTAATTAAAAGACATCGACAAATATACGTATATTCTTTGAGTTTATAAATATGTAATGTACACCCTCCTTAAAATGTGAAAATTTATGTGCAATATATTCTTGGGGTACAAATTTCAAACATTAATGCTACGTTTGAATTGAGAAAATGGAATAGAGAAATGAATAAAATAAAAATAATATATTTGATGATCATTTTGGAGGATAAACAATTCCGATGGAATACAGATTCATTTCATCTCTTTGTTTTTTTATTTCATGTGGAGAAGGTAGAATAAAATCCATTCCAATGGAATAGATATATGCAGAGGCGGATGGAGGTAGAGGGCTGCCTATGCTCATTTTTTTTATAGGTAAATTCAATGGGCAAAATTTATAAGTTAGTAAACTCAAGGTAACAAATTAATAAAAAAGTTGAACTTGATTTGGGGCACAAAAAAATTCATTATAATCTAATAGATTCTTCAAAGTATGTTTACAGCTTACAGAAAGTTAGATGGGCGATATCTCATAGACTTAAAAAAAATTAGTTAAAATTTGTCTCTGTTGAAATTTTTTCTAGATCCACTCCTGAATATATATGATAATTTTATCATTATATAATAATGCCAACCATCAACAACAATTATTTTATATTTAAAATACCTTTAAATTATTTCATTTCGTGTTCCGTTTTATTCCATTCAATTCTTTGAATCTAAACGTAAAGAGTAGTACCAACACAAGCTTTGAGATTGCAACTAGCAAAGTCATGGACTCATGGTCCTTCAGTACGGACGGTTACAGCAGATACGGCAGTGGGTCCCGATGGTGAACAAGGACGGGAGTTTTGGTACAATAAGGCTGATTTGATCATAATATTAATAAGAATATACAACCGCCCGATACAAAATTACATATATATATTTTATTTTATTTTGATTAATTTGTAAAATATAAAATTTATAATTCAAAAATATATATTAAAATTCAGTACAGATGATTATAATGGAAAAAGAATATCTTGCATAAATCAGATTCAAAACCACGTAATATTTGATATAATAAAAGGGAACATATATTTTGACATGTAAAATTAATATTTCTATTTGATTTCTCTCGTATAAATAGTGAGTGAATTTTATATTTATGTGAAATAGACTCATGTGTAAAAATATTAATTTTTATAATAAAATAGGACAAGTATTATTTTCTTCATTTATAAGATCCACAAGGCTACAAGAATTATGGGTCCCGAATTTTTTGATTCAAAAGGTGAGAGGGACCGTTAGGTCCCAAGGTTCCTTCAAACTTTGCTAGACCGTGGAACCATGCTACTTGAGGATAAGGCTAAGGGTGTAAGCACTCGACTCGAAAATATAATTTAAAATTTGAATTCAAAATTGATTCGAATCGAATTCGATTAATACTTGTTAACGTCAAGATCTTTTTTCACGTCCCAATCACTAAGACGCGTCCGATATCCTACTGCGATTCAACGAGTCAACACTAAAAAGCTCGATTTACCGACCGTCGAGGGATAGCTAGCATGGAGAGAAAAGATGTCGGCGATCACAAGGTTAACAATGAGAGAAAATAATGCCTAATGCCCTCGAGAGAAAAATAATATGATTGTGTGTAATGTTTTGTTACTTACCCTCTTTTGTGATCCTAGCCCCACACGTATTCCAATCCCTTGCCATCGCCACCTATCACCTCCCCGACACCTTTTCCCCACTCCGGTCGCCATTTCAAAGAAAGTATGTAGCCCACTCCCCTCACCGCTACCACTCTTTGCCATCATGCCATTATCTCGAGTCCCATCCTCATTAATGCCCGCGAGAAAGGTGGCGTATATAGTAATCAACTATCATTTGGCATAATGACACGGTCAAAGTTGGGTTAAGTGACAATTTGTATAATGGGCCAATTCAACGACTAAGCCCAAATAACTGAAATGACCCAAACAACCGGATCCAACCGAAAGGACCCAATGAAATAATCAAATAATCGGGCCCAAACCATTCTGGGACCAACCAGACTAGCAGTAACATAATCCAAGGAGGAGCCCATTAAGTCCGCCCAATAAGGAAAAGGATTATTACCAACATCGCTTCCCTAGTCTTTTATTAAACAGGATGTTTAATGAAAGACTATAAACAGTATAGGCCCATGACATAACGAATTATGATAAATCACAAGAGGTCCAAAGTGAAACTCACCAAAGCCCAACAAAACCGGTCCAAATTGATATCAGAAATAGAAATGGGAGGCCCAATAGACACAAGTCCACTCAGGTGAAGATATTTAGACCCAAAAACGGATGAAACCTCTTCTTATTCACCATCATCTTTGTGAATTAAATGTGCGCCCTCGATTCGTGGTAATATGGCAAATCGATTATAAAAGGTAAACTTTACCAATTCGACAGCGGTTTTACCTGCTAATTTGAAATTTGAACCTTTGAGATTTTTTCTCCTCTGCATAACTTTCTCCTCTGTTTTACGAATTCCAAACAATGGTGACTGTGAACTCTAGCCAAAACTCTCCCCTTCGCGTGACTCCTGTTAGCACCGTCTCCCCAATCCAAACCCTAACCAAGAGGGTTCGAGTTCCAACCCCCAATCTTCAACAACCATGGGGGAAATCCACCTCTGATCCCTTCTGCACCACCTTCTGACTTCTTCAAGGACGGTGAACAGTTTCCCCATGCCAACATCCCTTCCTCCGTCATGGAATCTGAGATACGTATCCTCCGGACTCGTTATCAGATTCCTGACATGTATGCCATAAGGGCTCCCACTCCTGAAGAGCGTATGTACCAGCGACCGGACGGTTGGGTCGCCATGCCAGTCACCTTCTTGGAAAAGGGGGTTCACCTACCTCTCCATGCTTTTGTCGTTACCCTCCTAGGGTTCATAGGAGTGGGCTTTGCTCAGTTAGTGCCCAATTCCTACATCTACATCCTGGCATTCATTGCCTTCTGTCATGAATTAGGGATTTCTCCCTCCGTTGACATCTTCTTCACCCTCTTCTCTGCCGGTAGGTTTCGAGAACGAGGCTTCAAAATGTTGAGTAAGCGGTCTCCGACCCAACACTGACACATTCGAGAGGAGACCCCGATGGATACCCCTTCCAAAGAACAAGGGTGGCACGAGAAGTGGTTTTTGTCACGGACCAAATCTCTTCTCTTCCAGATTGGACTACCTCTCGATCGGGTCTCACGACTTTAGAGACATCTCCGAAGAGCGTGTGAGGGAGATGGCAGATTTCTTGAAGAAGATTCCTCTAAAAGAATGGAGTTTTACACTTCTGACCAAACAAGCCTGGCTATATGACCACAAATGTAAGTTTTGTACAACTTTGTAACATAATTTTTGAGATATATAAGTGATACGGGTTCTGATACATGGTTTTTTACAGTGTCTCTGATCAAACCAACTTCTTTGGAAGTGAAGGATCTGGAAGATTTTTTGACAGGGAAGAATACGGATGCTAGCGAAGAGCATCCGACTGAAGAATCTTCCCGGGCTGATCCCCCTGTCACCGATCCACCAACCACTTCCTTTCAAAATGATGAACCCCAGACCGATGAGCCCAACATACCCGAAGAATCCCTCAGACCCCGCCGAAGAAAAAGATCCACCAAAAAATCCAAATTCACCCAACCAGAAACAAACCTTGAAAGTGATCCGGAAATAATTCCCGAAGCAACCCCACAAGCAGCCCCAGCACCCAACCCCATTCCTGCACCTTCTGAATCCATCCCGGTGAAGAGGTGTCTGCTCGACATACCTTTGCACGATCGGGCAAAGGTTCTTCGTGTGAAGAAGATAAGAACAAAGATAACCCCCCTGACTGCCGAAGAGCTCCGAGTTCCCTCGTCTTCGGCTGACATCCCTCCAATAATCCCCACAGAAATCCAAGTGCCTGATGATGAACCGACCGGATCTGTCCCCATCCCCTCCCGAAAAAGGAAACATCCAGCAGACAGCCATCCCGGTTCATCTTCTGCACCTCCGCCGACCCCCGAACCTACTCCCGTTCGATCTCCTTCTCTCGAAACTATATATGTGGACCCCTCGTCAGTTCGCAATCAACCCCCGCCTTCTCCTCCAAGACAAACGATCGCGAATTTCAAAGAGACGCTATGGCCTCTCCGACCATGTGGCCTCGATTTAATGCCCATTTTCCCTTTCAACTATTCAATGCATTCGTTCGTGAAACCGATGATCATCGGTTCGGGAACAGTTCGAACGGGGATTTACTCAGCGAAGGTATGAGCTACCTGGCGAAGGTAAACAGTTCTCTCCTTTATTTCCGAATTTATCTTCATACTTATACATCTGAAAACTGATCAAATAATACTGGACATGCATAGGCGAATGTTGTGTTCGGGCGTCTGCGTCCGAGGTCCCTCGAGGCTGAATCTGAGGAAGAGGCTCTGAGGAAGGAGAATGCCCTTCTGAAGTCTGCCTTGGCTAGGGAAAAGACTCAACGCGAATGCGTTCTTCATACAAATGAAGGGCTTCAAAAAGAGTTAGCCCAAGCCAAGGGAGATGTGAAGGCATCCAATGAAGAACTGAAGTCAACTAAAGCACAGTACGAGGAGATCGTCAAAATGAATGTTGACTTAGTTCAGAGGAGCGAGATAAGGATGGAGAAGATCAAGGAATTAAAGGCTGATGCTAAACTCTTGACCAAGACCATCCAAAAACTAGAGGTGGCAGAAACTCGTCATCTGAATAAACGACAGAAGCTCGAAGAAGAAATCCGAGAACTCAAGGCTCTTCGGGACCTTGGGCCTCCTCTAACCGATGACCTTCGCAAACAAATCTGTGAAGAGTATCGGAACTTGGATGAGATCAATGGGGAGATAATGAAGATATACTCTGAGAGTTACGAGCTCTGCCGGAGTCGTGGCAAGGAGAAGCTGATTGCAGCCAACGCGGATCCATCCTCGCTCGAATTTCTTGGATGACGTAAGATGGCGCTCAAGTCGATGCTCTTATTTTTCCTTGGTTTTATTAAAGAATATTTATGAAGATTTCTGTTATTTTTCTTTCTTTAATTTATAGGACTTGTAAAAATTATCTAATATTGTAATCAGATTGAATATCAATGAAAAAGTAGTTTCACCCCTTATGACTTCGGTGCATTTTTCTTCTGCCCATACTCCAATATTAATTTAACTGGAAAGATGCACAAACTCTTTCATGGACTGAACCCAAACTGTTAATTAACAACTAAACATGTCATTTAATCAGATAAGATGAAGTTAAAGAATGAGGCATTCCGAACTCGACACTTAGAAAAATTTCAGGTAATAAAGTAAAGGGATACTTATTAGTTACCGAAGTGTGAGACAGGTCTGCTTCATTAGGAATTTGTTTACCCTGAAAGGACTAACAAAATCAAAAGATGACATTTGCCTACCACGAAGGGCCTGACAAAGTCTAAAGGACAACGCTTGCCTACCACGAAGGGCCTGACAAGGTCTGAAGGATGACACTTGTCACCCCGAAGGGCCCGGACAAGGTCAAAGTGTCGATAATCGCTTACCACGCAGGTATTCGACAACGTCTTAAGGATGACACTTGCCTACCACGAAGGGGCTGACAAGGTCTAAGTGTCGATAATTGCCTACCACGCAGGCTCTCGACAACGCCTTAAGGATGGCGTTTGCCTACCATTTAAGGGGCTCGACAAACCCATAAGGTCCACCGCGCCTTAAGGCTACCATCGAATGGTCAGCGAGTCCCCCCGAACCTCCTTACACCACTTAAACTGATCAGCAACAAAGACAAGATTCGTTTGAGAAAAAAGGGAACTTTTATTGATAATGACATAAATATTTACAGACTTCCAATGTACTGACATCATTTTCTTGAAAGTACTTCCTAAGCCTCTTGACAAGTGCAAGTATTCTTAATTGATGACCGTGCCTAATGCCTTTTAACCGATAAGTCCCCGGCTTCGGCACTTCAGTGATTTCATACGGTCCTTCCCAGTTTGGCATCAGCTTTCCCAGACTCTGAGGTGTAGATGCTTCGGCTTCTCTGAGGACAAAATCTCCTACTTCGAACCTGCGAAACTTTACCCCCTTATTATAATGCTTGGACACTCTTCGCTGATAGGCTGCCAATTTGATTAAGGCTGTTTCTCTGACTTCCTCAAGCAAATCAAGATTAGCCTTAAGCCCTTCCTCATTGTAGATCTCTTTGAATTGACTAACCCGAAGACTTGGAGATCCAATTTTAACTGGAACTAAGGCATCAGTACCATAAACCAATCTGAAAGGTGAATCTCCCGTTGTAGTCCTCGGAGTAGTTCGGTAAGCCCATAACACGCTAAGTAGCTCTCTTCCGCCATCTCGCCCTTCGCTTCGTCTGATCTCAAGGCTGATCCCATTCAGCAGCTGCTCGTTGGTCACTTCAACTTGTCCGTTTGACCGAGGATGAGCTCATGAAGTCTTTTCGTCTTTGGATCCCAGTTCTTTCAAAAATGCTTCAAATTTCGATCCCACAAACCGACGTCCATTGTCCGATATTACCAACTTAGAATCTCAAACGAAATACTACCGATTCTTTTAAAATTTCAAGCATTCTGTTCGTTATTAACCTAAGTGGCTTTGCTTCTACCCATTTGGTCATATAATCGATGGCAACTATAACAAAACCGACTTGACCTTTTGCTTTCGGTAGCGGACCCAAAGATATCAACCCCCAGACAAATGAAGGGTATAGGAGATAAGATCGAGTATAACTCTTCCGTGGTGATATGGGATCGGACTGTTGAGTTGACACTTCTCGCACTTCTTGACGTATTCAGTCGCTTCCTTGAAGATGGTTGGCCAGTAATACCCTTGTCGAAGTACTTTATAGGCTAATAACTTAGCCGCCATGTGGTCGCCACAAATGCCTTCATGTACTTCTCGGAGAGCATATTCAGCTTCAGATGGAGTCAGGCATTTCAGTAGTGGAGATGAGAAAGCCTTTCGGAACAGATCTCCATCAATCAGAACAAAATTAGCACTCTTATACTTGATTTTCTTGGCTAGCATCCGATCCGAAGGTAAGACGCCATCTGCCAGATACTCTATATATGGAGTCAGCCAGCAGTTGGTTCGATCAATGCACATCACCGATTCATGATAAACACTAGGATGTTACAAAATTTCTAAGTAAACCGACCCATCAAAGACGTTAACATCCGTAGTGGCTAATTTAGAGAGTGCATCAACAATGGAATTGTTATTACGCTCGACCCCCTGAAACTCGTAGGATTGGAAATATTGAAGTTGTTCCTTCAATTCTGTTAAATATTTGATCATTCTTGGGCCTCGAGCCAGATTCTCCGTAAAGTTCGCTTAACGACTAACCGAGAATCATCAAGATGACTATTCTTTACACTTCAAGACTCTTTGCCGCCAACAGAACCTCGCGAGTACCGCCATTCATACAAACTTTCGTTGTTTCGTCGCTTTGACGCTCAAATCGATGGCTTCGTCGCGACCTTGAATCCTCCGGATTCGCTGAATAATCCCTACTCCGCCGACGTCCGTGGTAGAAGACCCATCTCGCATACAACGCCCACGAACTCGCTTCATTGAAGAATCAGAACGGCTCTGTCTCGATCCTTCGACTACGCCACAACTTCATCGGCCAAAACGAGCATTCAACTACAAAATCAGCCAAGGCTTGCCCTTTGATTGCGGTTCGGGATGATATTCAATGAAAAATTGGGACAACTCCATCGTCTACGCAGCCTAACCTCCCCGATACCTCGGGTTTGCCCATGATCTTCTTCAAAGGTCGATCTGTATACTATTACCAATCTACTCGAAGTATTGCCTAAGCTTTCGATTAGCAAGTTATTAAATCAAAAACAAACTTTTCGATGTTTGGGTACCTTGTTTCAAAGATCCGAAAGGACACGACTTACATAATAAACCGGTGTCGCCTTCCCAATTTCACGCACAAAACGCGCCTCCTATCGCCAACTAACTAGCTAAGTATAAATATAGAGGCTCACGGAGAATGGCTTCACCAACAAAGGCGCCAAAATAAGTAGGACTTGATGCTCGAAGGCGCCTCCTCACACACCAAGTCCATTGGAACGTCTTTGCATTCTTCTACCTTTCAATGTATCAAAGAATGGTAAACATCTTTTCGCCGACTTGGACATGAACCTCCTTAAAGTCGCAATCCTTCCAAATGACATTGAACATCTTTAAATGACTGAGGAGTCTTCATGTTCAGGATCGCTTGAATCTTCTCTGGATTGGCTTCAATTCCTCTCTGACTGATAAGATAACCCAGAAATTTGCCAGCCCCTAAACCGAAGGTGCACTTAGTGGGATTCAATCTCAAATTATGATGATTTAATTGTCTCGAAAGCATTCTTCTAAATCATCCAGATGTTTATGCACCAACATGCTTTTTGACAATCATGTCGCCCACGACACCTCCACATTCTCGCCAAATGATATCTCAAGACATGGTTCATTATCCTCTCGGTATGTGGCTCCCGTGATTGATGAGGCCGAAAGTCATTTTCTTATAGGTATATACCGAACGATGCGTAATGAACGCCGTCTTCGGTATATCCTCTTTACACATGGAAATTTGATGATATCCAGAGAATGCGTCCATGAAACTTAACAAAGCATACCCCGAAGTGGCATCAATGAGTTGGTCGATGTGGGGGAGCGGGTAGAAATCCTTTGGACAAGCTTTATTTAGATCGGTGTAATCGATGCAGACTCGCCATTTACCATTCTGCTTCTGGACCAGCACCACATTTGCCATCCATTGTGGGTAGTCGATCTCGAAGATGAAGTCAGCTGCCAACAGTTTTGTAACCTCTTCATCAATGATTCGCTGACGTTCAGGTGCAAAGATCCTCCTCTTCTGTCTGACTGATTTCTTTGACGGGTCTACCTCCAACCGATGCTCAGCGATATCCCTGCTTACTCCTGGCATATCCTGAGGTTCCCATGCGAAAATGTCAACATAGCATTGCAGGAGCTCCATGAGGTTCGTCCGGAGAGGTTCCGGCAGACCCAAAACTATTTTCACCGTCTTGTTCGCTTTGCCCAGGATGAGCTCTATCTCCTCCGTTTCTTCAGCTGGCATGACCAACGGTTCGGAACTACTCTCTGTGAAGGGTTCGATCTCTATCGCCATGGTCTGCTTCTGCTTCGATACCCCCACTCCCGAAGTGATCACAGCGTTCCTATAACACCTTCTGGCCAGATCCAAATCCCCTTTCACCTCACCAACCCCATGAGCCGTAGGAAATTTGATTTTGAAATGAGGGATTGAGGTCACAGCTTGCAAAGCAATTAAAGTAGGCCTTCCCAAAATAGCATTATAAGCAGAATCTACATGCACAACATAAAATTTGCAAATAATTTCTACCTGTTGGGGGCCGTTCCGAAAGATGACCGGTAGTTCAATGGTTCCAGCCACCTTGACCGGGTCGTTACTAAAACCATATAAAGGAGCCTCCCGCCCCATCTCCATCTTTTCGCTTCGTCTCAGTGCATCCTCTAATAAGCGTGGGCATCTGTAATATCTACTGAAGACCCATTATCCACCATCATTCACTTCATATCCACCGAACCCACTTCATGCAGCCAAGACCAATGATCCTCGTATGCGGTTCGATGACTTAGAAGGGTAATCTTCATCAGTAAAGGAGATTACCGTATTCGAATAAGTTCTGTTAGTCTTCGGGAGGGTACCCGCCACTGACATGACCGAATCTAAATAACTTCGGCGCTTCTTTCCAACGAGTTTGCCAGAAGTACCCCCAGTGATAACATCTATCACATGCCTCGGCAGTCGCTCCAGAGCCGGCAACGCCACGAATCGGGTTGAGTCGCTTGAATGTGTCCTCTCGTCTCCGCTTTGTTGATTAGTTTCGGCAAACCACATACCGAATTAAAGCTCCACCTTGTACCTTTCTTTCAATAAAGTCCTTCAAACTAGCACACGGTCGTGTCAGACGTGACCAAGCTTGATGGTAATCACAATACTTACGAGAATTCCCTTTTCCCAAGCTTAATGTTATCTCGAGGTGGCTCAAGATAGGTTGATTCTTAATCTGATCCAAGATAATGTATCTATCTGTGTTGAGTCTTTGTGTACGCCCTATTCACTCTCTGGCCGGAGCGATTTAACGCCCTCCACCCCTGCCTCCAATTGTTATATTTCTTCGACCCGCGCCGTAGCGGTCTCTATTCCTTCATTCTTCTTCTAGTCTCTATCGGTTCTGTCCCCGATCCGTCTCCTTGCCGATTCAAGAAGGACGTTTGAGGTCGCCCATGGCTTCCTCCACCACGATATAGCCTTCACTTTTTTTCAAGGCTTCAGCGAGACTCTTCTTGGTGATGAAACATTAACTTCTTCACCAACTGCCTCCGATTTGACCAGATCTAACCCATTCTCAAAACAAATCCAACGACTTGTAGATCGTTTAGAGTCCGCTGACGGCCGATCGCTTACACTGGAATCGCTTCACATATCGCCCAAAGACTCATTCGAATCATGTCGAACTCGAGCCAACGAACCGCTTGGTTTTCCTTCTTTTTTGTTGCTCCCAAGCGAGCATGAAATTTATCGCATATGTCCGCCCAATATGAAATTCAATCCGAGGGCAAAGTCCCCATCCACCGCCGCATCCTTTCCGAAAGGCCAGATAAAAAAGTATAACACTTAGCAAAGATCGCTAAAGTCATAATAGTCCATCATCGATCGATTAACGCCTCGATCGTGGTCATAGGATCCCGATCCATCATAACTTTCGATATGGGGCAACTTCTTCAGGGGTCAACTTTTTCTTTAAGAATCTCATGGAAAAGGGATGCCTTCTTTCCCGAAGTATCCTTTGTTTTTGTACTTTCTAAGTTCGCTCAAGTTCTTTTAACTCTTTAACCAGATACTCCACACCTTCTCGTTGAGATGATGCTTCTTTTTCCGGTGACTCCTTCCTCCTCTGAGTGGACCGATTTCTCACAATAGAGCCTTCAACTCTAGAAGGGCTTTTACAATGGCGAGTGTCAACAGGGTGGTGTACCCTCAGTAGACTCTCGGGAGTACGATCTCCAGATATACTTCGTCTCTGAACTCGATCACTATGGCGAGAATGTGCAACAACAAGTACTTTCTTTGTGGTCTCAGGAGTGTGATCTCTGGAACGACCTTTTCGTTCTTTCCGACCCTGCTCTTTAGAATTGACAGGGTGATGTGCCCTCTTCGATCTTTGAGGGGTAGGGCTTCGGGATCTTCTTCTTTCTCGAATTCGGCCCCGAGACTCTCGTCCCGAATGAATGTGTTCTTTCCCACTTCTAAGTGCCCTCGCCTTCTGGACCGATAATAATCGAACTCTTCATCCTCAACTCGCTCATCCGAGCCATCCGCTTTCACCTATATCCCGTCAGCCGCTTCACAAGTACATCCATAGCTCATCCGCTTCATCCGCCATCTTAGCTACCGTGAAGCTTTTTTTCGCTCTTGGTCATCTCTCAGATCGAGTTCTAGGCGAGATGCCTTCTACTCGCTTCCCACCATGGCAGACCCTTTCTCCGTCGGGAAGACTAGCCCACGCTTAGCTCTTCCCACCACTTCTTTCTACCGAAAAATCTTCATGTGATCGTTTTGACGCCGTGGTTGGCATAAACACTTATCACGGCCCCAAACGATCCTCGACAGACACTCGTGGTACCGATTCACCGGCAAATTTCTACCGCTTCTTCTTTGTGTAGTAGGTGTTCTACTCTTTACCATGAATATCGACGTAGAACAAACACGCCATGATTGAAAAATACTCGGGACACTAGAACTCACCTCTCCTTCTTCGCGCCAATGTTAACGCCAAGATCTTTCTCCACGTCCCAATCACCAAGACGCGTCCGATATCCCGCATAGCGATTCAACAAGTCAACACCAAAAGTTTTGACTACCGACCATCGGGGATAGCTCCCATGGAGAGTCATGATTCGGCGATCACAAGGTTAACAATGGAGAGAAAATAATGTCTAATGTCCGAGAGAATAATAATATGATTGTGTGTAATGTTTTGTTACTTTACCCTTTTGTGATCCTAGCCCCACACGCACTCTAATCCTTGCCATCGTGCCACCCATCACCTCCCGACACCTTTTCCCCCCACTCCTTGGTCATTTCAAATTAAAGTATGTAGCCCACTCCTCACCTACTACCACTCTTTGCCCACCGGCCATTATCCGAGTCCCATCCTCATTAATGCCATGCGAAGGTGGCGATATAGTAGTCAACTATCATTTGGCATAATGATTACCGGCCAAAGTCAAGTTAAGTGACAATTTGTATAATGGGCCAATTCAATGACTAAGCCCAAATAACAGAAATGACCCAAACGACCGGATCCAACCGAAAGGACCCAATGAAATAATCAAGTAACTGAGCCCAAACCATTCGAACCAACCAGGACTAGGGTAACATAATCCAAGGGAGGAGCCCATTAAGTCTGGCCCAATAAGGAAAAGGAGTATGGCCCAACAATACTCATTTTTTATTTAATGATACACGAGTCGAGTTCAAGCATATCAATGTTCGCTCAGATTAAGGTTCGAGTACTGTATTTTTTCATAAATCATATTCGATACCTGTTCGATGAATCATACTCGAATACTAATTTGATCCATACTCAAAGCTAAATATGTGGTATGTGTATCTACTTTTGTAATTTATAAAGTGTAGTATATAGTTGTGTAAGCTTGTACTTAAATAAATCAATGAGTTGTGATTGTCAATTTGTATTACATTCTTTGTAATTTCTTTACATAAATAAAAATGAAATTTTTTTCATGTATAAACATTATATTAGTAATCAATTTAGTATGTAGTGGTTCTGTTTGAAGTGAAATAATTCATATTCAAAACTCATTTTGAAATCTCATGAGTAACTCGTTTTATAAACGAATCGAGTACTTACAAACCGAATAGGTCCGTGTAATAATCCTAGTCGAATCTAGCGCAAAATTAGAAATCTCTTATCAAATCCGAGTCGAATTTGAGTTTAATTTTTTTTGAATCGACTCGGGTCGAATCCGAACATGAGAGTGTTCGTTGAGATTTGACTTGTTTACACCCCTAAACAAGACTAATAAGTTAGGTTTGGACGAGTAGTAATTGTTATTGACTTTTATATTTTTATAAAAAATAAAACATGACCCATTTACTTTACAGTTCTTTCGGCCCAATTAACGTGTCCGCTTAGAGTTATTTTTATTTTTTTTATAATAATGCATATACCTGACTGAGGTCATTACCCATTACCATCTTAAAATAGTCATATCCAATTTTTCTCTACAAATGACTGTTTAATTCAGAAATGTTCAAATTTGGTGTTCTAAACTTTATAATTTATTCAACATGAATAAAGAAACCAAATTTAGTTGGTGGATGAAACAGCTTCCATTAGAAAGAAGTCAATAATTGGGAATAAAGATAAAACACCCTTTTATATAAAAAGAAGTAAACAATCACAATTTTCATAATTTTCTTCTGTTCGAGGGAGAGTCGAGTGGCCAATCACTTGGCGTAGACTCAAGTATTGGTTCAAGTTGAACTAAGATTGACTTACAATTCTTTGGATAAAGAGAACGAACCCTCAACCATTCAAAATTATATGTACCCGCTCCCCAATGGGGTTGTTTTATAAATCTAAAAATAATCTCCAAATTCCAAAATATGCTTTGCTTGCATATACAGATTTTCTGAGGCATAATTCTTGTGATAATGGTGAAAATATGAAATAGGGTGGACAGAGTCCAACCTCAATCTAATCTAGTTGTAGTTGAGTAGCACTCTCTTCATTTATAACATTCCATGTGACAGCCCTTTAAACAAATCTTACACTTGCCCATAACATGTATTGTATTGTATTGTAGTGTAAGAAAGAATTTGACAACAACTCAATTATAATGTAATTCATTGATCCATCCATGACCCCTCTTAATCATTTTAATGTAACCATAATATCAACTTTTCTTGCTGACTTTGGTTTCTTAAATGAATTAAAAAAAGTTTTTTTAAAAAAAATAAAAAATAAAAATAAAAGAAAGTGCTTTTGGAAATTCTTTCTTGTCTTGTAGCTTTGTTTCTTTGCCTTTATATGAAGGCAAGTCACCAGCTCTTTTAGAGCTTCTGCAACATACTTTCTTCCCCTTTCTTTTCTCTGTCTCTGATATCTTATAGAGCTCTTTATATCATTTGGTTTTCTGCAGGAAAATTGTTCCTTTGAGCATCAGAATCATTTGTATAACCCTTTATATATATAGTATCCATAAATTTCTCAAAACTTATCTTTGTAGCTTTCTTCTTTTGACTTGAAGAACCAACTCACAAATTTCTAATATTTCTTCAATAAAAGTCTTAATCCGTCACGTTTAAATCCAATCCCATCCCTTCCCTTCCCTTCCCTTCCTCCCACAGATCATCATTTCCAATATTACTCTCCTATAAAAATCATATAAAGATTTTCAAGGCTATATATATATCGATATGTGCTCCGAGAGTAATTCCCCCCTAGTGACAAGTCCTCGAATCTCCTTCTCACATGATCTTGGCCCCGAGTATGAGGGAGAAACAGAATCAGAATCTTCAGTACTAATGGATGATTCAAATCGTAATCAGTTCGATTTTTCGTTTAGTGATGGCTTTGTAAATGAAAGTTGTTCGGCAGACGAGCTTTTTTCTGATGGCCTAATTCGCCCTCTCCAACTCCAGGAAAAGTTCGTCGTTTCAAAACAACATGGGGAACGTTCGCTTCAGGAAAAGTCGACCAATTCGTTTAGCAATGGCGAAATTGTTTCAAAACATTGTCCGAAACAGGACGGCTCGGAAGAGATTATTGTATCGAGGGTTATTGAATCTGAGCAGAAGCCTCAGTCAAAATCCTTTTGGCGAAGTAGTAGTGTTCATTGCGATAACTCCTACAAAAAAAGCTCAGGCTCAGGCTCAGGCTCAAGCTCATTTTGGTCATTGCCACTTATGTCAAGAAGCAACTCAACTGGATCAGTACCAAGTCCGAGGCAAATATTGAAGGAAAACAAGAAGCAGAATTCTTCTCCTCACAAGCAAGTGTATCAGTCGTCTCAAAAGCCTCCATTGAAGAAGAATTATGGAGGAGGGTCTTATGGCAATGGTGTTTGGATTAACCCTGCCTTGAATGTTCAACCTCCTTACATTGCCAAAGGAACTGCTAATCTCTTTGGTTTAACTTCTCTCTTTCGGGACAAAAAAGATAAGAAGAACAAGAAATAATTGTGCTTTTTGTGTTGAAATGGTGTATATTTTGGCTTTAATTTAGCTTGGGTTATAAAGTCAACTTGTTTTTCTCATGTGAATTTTATAATTTTTATTGTGATCGGTACAAATTCAAAGCAAGTGGGAGATGAAAGAAGAATTATCAAATAAATCCAAGCGATATTGGAATGTTGATGCATATCAATATGTGACAAGCTTAAAATAAGCATTCAGAAAACAGGTGCCATTCTTTCATTGCTCCTTTTGATTTGTTGCAAAATATTGTTGCTTTCGTTCATCTTAAGGGTTTATTCGATTACTAGCACTTGCGGTGTTTTCGGCGTAGCGTTTGGACCTTCAAACGCACCTCAATATTTTTTGTTTTTGATTAAGGATTTGTTCGATTACTAGCGTTTGCAGTGTTTCTGACAATAGCGTTTGGACCTTCAAACGCATCGAACTATTTTTGGCACACAGCGCTTGAGCCCCAAACGCTGCGTCAATGAACTAAATAAGTTGTGTTTGAATTAAGTTATTATTAGACGAATAAAATTTTAAGTACGTTTGAACTTTTAAACACTCCAAACACACTAAACGAGTCAAGACGTACACTAAATATAATATGTAAGCATACCTTACATATAAATTATTATTTTTTCTGTAAATGTGGGTTGTTTTTGTTGATCAAGACAAATGAGTTGTTTCAAAAAGTGGTTCTAAACAAAATAATGGAAGCCTTTTCTTTCCTGATCTTTTGTTTGTATTAGATGAAAATTATTGTATTGGACCACCTGGTTTTTCCTTCCTGTTGGAGCTGATCCACTTAGAAATTTTGTAATGCTTTAGTTAAAGTCTTAATTATTTAAGCCAGCTTAATTATTATTCCTTAATTCCGAACATTCCTCAAGTTCCAGACAAATTATATATTAAGATAAATCCAGATCGAATCAGCCAATAGAGTGACACAAATTTAGATAATTTTATAATAATTAATCAAGCACCACTATGGATTAGGTATGGTAGTGGGATATGTTTGGTTCCTTAAATGATTAAAAATAGGAACATTTTAAACACTTGAGAATAAGATTTGATGGTTATATGAATTCATTTAATGTTGTTCATCAAATATATTGTTTTCCCATCTTGACAAGTTTTATGTTTAAAAGTATTTATCGATATGTTAGAGGTTTTTATTGTTTGTTCGTAAACGAGTTTATAGTCTTTAATACGTTACGAGATTTTCACATGAAAAGTGTCGCTATAGATGTATAACGACGGTTTTTACCGCCGCTATAAGATCTATAGCGACGGTTTTCATATGAAAATGTCAAAAAATCATATGAAAATATCAATTTTTTACAAGTATTTATTGATGTTTCAATTTCTGCATGTTAGAGATTTTTAGTGCTCGTTCATAAACCAATTTATAGAGCATTTAATAAGTTTTAAATTTAAAAACACAAGAATCTCAGCTTATTTAACTTACAATTAAATACATTATTTGAAGTTCAAATAAATCATACTATTTTAATGTGGTAATTAAACGCACTAAATGTTATTAATGTAAACGCTATAAACGTTGATAATTGAACATACCCTTAATCTTAAACTCTGGTGATATTTCGGCAGGTAGAGTTTAATTTTTTATAGCACTAATTTGGGATAAAAGGGGTTATTTCAGTTATTATAAATTGAAGCTAAAATTAAAATGTGTTTATAAATTTAAAATAAATGACCTATGTACTGTTAGTTCAAAACAAATATCTGTGTCTGCAAGGAGACGGATACCTTTTACATGGCAGATAAATCAAAGGAACCCATATGGTACAACAAATGTGGGACACAAGCACGAATTATTTACTCATTCATGTGACACACTTCTTCTTTCAAATCATTGATAGGTTTCTCTAGCTGGAAATTTAAGAAAATATCACACACACACACACACACACACATATATATGGGGTTCATTCACAAAAAAAAAAATTCAACAGGTCAAAAAAAGATTTGCTCCACAGCAACCGGTTGCTGTAGATGGAATCCATATATATATATATATATATATAGAGAGAGAGAGAGAGAGAGAGAAAGAAGTCGGATCAGGTCCGGACTCCCGGATCGGACCAAAATCCTGACTTTTTTTTTTTTTTTTGCTTTTTTTATAAAACAACTAAAAATAAATAAATAAATAATTATGGAATTGAATTTTTTTCATAATATAGTATTTTGGGTGTGATTTGAGTGCACGATAACAAAACATGTATATACGACATATTTGTGCAGACTGTACTCACCATTTTTGGTATAGGTATTCAAAACACGCCCAAAATATCAGATTATGAAAAATTTGAGCCCATAAAATATTAAATATTTTTTTTTAGTTATTTTAAAATAATAATAATAATAATAATTTGGGGTAAGATTTTGATGATCGTGAGTCCGGAGTAGGACTCGATCATATATATATATATATATATATATATATATATGAATATTCATAGAATGTATTTACCATAATCTTTATAGAGCATACATTATTTATATTATTAAAAATAAAAAGAAACGGTCAATATTAGAAATTGAATCGATGTTTGCTACTACTAGTAGCAGATCGTAAAAAAAATACACAGTGTCCGCTAATCATAATAAGGGTATGACTTAATCAATAAATGTTTGGAGTTTATTTTTTATGGTTTAGGATTTATTAACCAGGTTTAGAGTTTATTAGCCAAATTAAATTTTGGTTAATAAATCCTAAATCCTAATTAAAAAACTTTAAACACCGATTAATAAACCCTAAATTCTAATTCATAAATCATAAGTCTTAGTTAATAAATACTAAACCTTAACATTTATTGGTCAAGCCAAACTCACTACTAAAAAAATGATCATTTGTGATGGCCTAAATCCATCACAAAAAATAGGAATATGAAAGCTAACAACCTTACGAAAACAATCAATTTTTGCATGATAAGTAGTTAACCAATCAATCCCTAGAATCACGTCAAATGCAAGTATTTTTAATGAAATAAGATCGACAGGTAATGTGAGGGTACCGATTTGAACCAAACAAGACTTATAAGCGAGTGGATGTAATGAAGGTTTCTCCCAACCGGAGTTTCCACAGATAAGTCAAAGTCTAATTTCTCCTGAGTCAAATTTAATCGATGAGCGCAAGTAGGAGAAATAAAAGAATGGGTAGAATCCCAGATCAAATAAAGTATAGACTTCATTAGAGTTTATGATAAGCTTACCTGTGATGACCTCATTCGGGTTCTCGCTTCCTGGAGGTCACAACAAACGCTTCCTCAGACTAATTGTAAGACCCCAAATTATTAATAAATAAAATTTATTTTCCTCTATTTATTATTTTGAAATAGTAAGGGTCGATTTGATTAATGTGGATAGTTATGGGTAAAATACGCAAATATTTGAATAAAGTTAAAGTGGTTATAAAATATTCATTATCGTTGGGAATATTCGTTTGTGGTCGTGGAATATTCAGATCTTTGTTTGGGAATATTAAATGCGACGGTACGAGCCTTTTGTGGGCCCCATAACTGAAAAGCGATTGGATGAAGAAAACGACAAATATAAGTTGTTTATAAATAACAAACAGTAGTTATTCTGAATTAATATCGTTGGAATACCCGGTGGTTAAAAACACACTATTACGCGTTGTCAAATAGTAAGATACCAGTATTGCACCAATTATTGATTCTTACGTAAGAAGACACTACTCAATAATTGTTACGATAATTCTCGCTCAATATTTTATTTTATTGATTCAATAATTGTTGCGTTGATATTTTATATTCATTGTTGTTTCAATAATTGTCATTACACAAAGATTTTTTATTATCGAAGCAATAATTCATATTATCCGAATAATATTATTAGATAACATTATTGGCAATGTCTAGAAAGTTCGCTCTAAGGAGAGGTTTGGTCACCTAATTCGCTGCCAAGTAGAAGAAATTCTTATGGAAAGCCCCTCTTTCCTGTGAACCGCGCACTGGTTGTCAATATTGTGATTCTCAGTAATATTATTTGTGAATAATTAATTATTGATTCATATGATGAGAAAAATATTGATTTTATGTGGATATAGATGGAGAAAATTTTAAAATGACAATTGTTGAAAATTAATATTTTATCTTTTTACGATAAAATAATTCATTTAAATATATTATTTTAATAATATATTAACTTGGGTGATATTTTTACAACGAATGTGGGATATATGAGTATCTGAGGAGGAAGAGTATTTTTGTTGCAATAAATGTTTAAAACATGTTAAACATGCTCATGGACCCCATTTCTCGATTGAAATTTGATTATAGCACGTAAAATTGTCCGTATGTAGATTTGATCAATTTTCTTTTGGAATTTGGAAAAACTTTCTTCGCAAAGTTGTAGAGAATTGAATTTCCTATAAAAATCGCGAGATTCGAAATTTTACGATAAAATGGCTATTTATTATGAATTATTGAAGTTCAAGTTCAAATAATTGATTTTTGGAAGTTTTATTTATTTTATTAATAAAACATTTTTATATGTTGTGGGCATATTTAACATGTGCATGGTGGCTGAATTCAGATTCAAGATGTGGGCGTATGAATTTTATTTATATATAATATTATTATATTCAATTTTTCGCTTTGGTGTTTCTAAAGAATTTCCTATAAATAGGTGCTTAGGTTAGAATTGAAAATCACATTTAAACTCGAAGTTTTCTCTCTATATTATCGAAGCGTATTCTTGTGAGTATTTTGAGTATACTTTGAATATTCTTTATCTTGCAAGTTCAAGTCATAGCTTTATATCCTGTTTCAACTAGAAATCTTGTCTTTTTCGAGGTAAGTGGATGTTATTTTCTTCTCGGATGATATTATTTCTTCAATATCATTATCTTTGAAATATTGGTTGGAACTTTTTATCAAATTTGGAACTTTTTCACGCTTGGGTTCTTATTCACGAAGTTACTTATTCATGAGTTATAATTTACGAGTTACTATTCACGATTACTATTCAGTAAGCGTGAAGATGTTTTTTTGGAATTTCTATCTTTTGGCGCTCAGAGTTACTTATTCACGATACGGACTATTATTCACGAATCACGATTACTCTATTTACTAGAAAAATGAAAATTTTTCTTTTCGTCTAAAAATCTATTCGGATACTAGCTTTGATTGATCCATGTTTTGATCATTCTTGAATTTTATACCCCTATGATTATTTTTGAGGTATTTTTGGACGTGGATAAAACAAAGTATTTAATCCTTAATCCTTAATCCTTGCTATTTTGTTTTCATTTGGATTCGTTTCTTTAAAAATATTTTTCATCATCTTCTTCCTTAAATGATGATATTATGGAATATCTTTGGCCAGTAGTCAAAGATGAATGATTTCGAAGAATATCTTTGGGCCCGTAGTGCAGAAGATGGGACGTGTGTTTAGATGAACATGACTTAATCGATGAATATCTTTGGCTCAGTAGTGCAAAGATGAATTTTTGATTCAAGATGTATGTTGATTGATGTTGTTAGGATAAAAGATAGACGATGAACTTTTAAATTCATACATAGAAGATAGTAGTTTGCATTCTCTACTTAACTCTTCTAATGAATTATTATTTCATTGCGTAATATTGATTTAAAATTTGTTGTCTATTGTATTCTATTAGATTTTTCCTCGTTGAAGACTAACGATAATTTGTTGTATATTATCTTAGTCATAATATTCTTCTTGGGCTTTAGTTGAGCTCACCCTTTTCCTTTTTGTTCCATTTTTCTTCTCGGGAGGCGAGAATGTAGCGAAGTCTTAGTCTGGGTATGGAATGAAGGTTCTAGAGAGAGTTGTTTAGTAGTCCTCACCATTTTTGTAAAATAATGTATCAATAATTATGATGGGGATTTATTTGCGTGTGGATATTATGTTTCAGATGGCAATATCGTATTTAAACTCATAGTTTATATGTTGTAATAATAAAGTTGTAGTTATTTACGTACTGCATGTACGATTGGCGACTCGAATGGGTTGGATGGAATGGACCTATTTTTGGGGCGTCACAGTTGGTATCGAGCCTCTCACCGGTGACTTTCTGTTTATAGGGGATGCAGAAGCCGGACTCTCCGTGGGGACGCCATTTCATGTGGGCAAACCCGACAGTACCATTGTGAGGTGTGTTGTTGAAGCACCATGAGAGGGTCATAGTTGGTATCGTAGCTTAGGATATGATCTCCATGAGATCGGGAATAGAACCAGAGAGGAGAGACGAGTAAATCCTTCGCTAGTGTGTCTCCTCAAGCTTATTTGTTAGTTAGTCGTTATATAGGGATATTATGTGATATATTGATTTCTTTAATTAACCCTTGTTTTATGGCGACAAGATTTGAGAATGTCGAATGAGAATATTAACAATTGGAGTAAATGAGACCGTGGAGATGCCTGTATTTTACCAACGAGGAGAAGCGTCTGCAACAGTGACAAATGTACCTCCCATGAACAACAACCCACCGAGCGAGATGATGAACGAGGGATGTTTAGAAGCTTTTTCATAGCTCATGCAAAATCAATAATTATGATTGGGATTTATTTGCGTGTGGATATTGTGCAGATGGCAATATCGTATTTAAACTCACGGTTTATATGTTGTAATAATAAAGTTGTAGTTATTTCGCATCACGTATTTGGCGACTCGAGAATGGGTTGGATGGAATGGACCTATTTTGGGGCGCCACACTCTGGGTTTTGACTTTTCTCTGACTGACCTTTGGTGCCTCCATCCTAGCTGAATTTTGTCTTGATGAACGCACAAAATCGAGCTAAGTGACCTTCTCTTCCATAATTATAACATGCTTTTGACGGCATGGCGCGGTTTGACCGATGTGTCCCTCTCCTCCGCATTTGAAGCATAGATAGTGGTCTTTCTCCTTCCTTAACAACGGTCTTTGGTCCGACGTCTTTCCATCATTGTTGAATCTCCTTTTCTTGAAATGTCCATTCTTATTGTTTTGGCCTCGATTACCATAAAGTGGTTACCATATCTCGGCCCGTTGATTCCTCCACGCTTGTTGTCACCGCTTCGATGACTACTCTCATTGGTATTATAATTTTTCTTAGGTACCGTTCTCTTTTAGTTCATTGACTCGTTATCGCTACTCCACTAATCGAGCCCTATTTACAACATCTGAATACAAACAAAGTTTATGAGAAATAAGATGTTGACGATTCCCGCTTCAAACCTCTTAAAAACATTCGCACCATTCTCTTCATTATCCACAGTGGGACGAAACCGTGATAACTCCGCAAATTTTGCCTCGTATTGCGACACCTGGCCATATTTTTTGTTCCAACTTGATAAACTCCACCTCCTTCATGTGGCTTAATACTTTCAGAAAGTATTTGTCGTTGAACGACTCCCGAACTTCTCCCAAGATATCTTCAAGACAAAGAAGTTGAGTACGCTTTCTGATTCCCACCAAGAATCCGCCTCCGCTGCAACATAAAGGCAAAGAAGTGGAACCTTTTGCTCCTGAAAGCATCCCAAGACATCAAATATCTTGGTAATCTGCTTTATCCATGCTTCCGCCAAGTGGTTTTGCTCTCCTTAAACTCCGGTGGTCCCAGCTCCTTGAATTGTTTAAGCGGTGTGCCCGAGAGTTTTCCGTGTTTCCACCCCACGTTTTGGATGTGAGTCGCTCTCACGCTTTGTTGCATGAATCAGATAAAGCCTCCGAACATTTGATCATTCATCATTTGGTCGGTGTTGTTGTTTGCATGAGGATTATCGCCTTCGATGCACATTATCCTCGATTATTGATATGTGGTGAATCAACGATCGCTTTATGCTCCATCGCTATTCTCAATATTCTCGATGTCATTTTCAGACATCGCCACAAAACAAAAGGTTAATCGACACGTAACATATTATCCCTATATTCTCGACCGACCAATAAAATAGCACATAAACTTAGGTAGGTCGTCTTAGCAAGGAATTCTGTCTCTCCCTCCCAGTACTATTCTCACATCTTAGCCAGGATCATATCCCTAAGCTCGATACCAACCGTGATGCCCCCAAAATTAGGTATACATCACCCATCTTGGGTAGTCGATATATGGTATGTAATTTAAATACAACTTACTAATATAACTATCGTGTATAATACTTACATAAACCGTGAGTTTGAATACAAATATTGTCTACTAGATATTATACAAACTCAAAAGGAGTCCTCATTACAATTATTTTCACACTATTTCACGTAATAGTGAGGACTACTAATGCTATCCTCTCGACCATTACTCCGCTCCTCGACTCGCTCAAATTTATATTCTCATTTTTCAAGAGAACGGTGAAAGAAAGGGTGAGCTCAACTAGCTCAAGAAGAAATATTATGACTAAGATAATGCGTAATAAATTATAATTAGCCTACAACAAAGTTGTTAAACCGATAAAATATAATGAACATCAAGTTTAACTACAATGAACCAAAGAATCCATTAAAAGAGTCAAGTAGAAAATAAAATCTACTATCTTTTATGATTTAAATGGTTTTTCATCATCGTTATAGCCGAGACTCAACTTTAATAAATAATCCACATCATCGAATCACCCCTCGCACTACTACCAAGGATATTCTTTAAGTATCACGACCACAATTATTCATGCACTACGGCCAAGAATATTTGTGTATTCATTAATGGTCATGATCATGCCAACAACTCGCCCATCAATGCACTACGCAGCCACTGAGAGGATTTTACCACATCATTTGTAACATTACTGGCCATGATTACACCGAATAGTCTCGGTCATAATCATACCAAGTCCATCTATGCACTATGTGCCATGTATGACTTTAAAAAAATATAAATATGAGGATGATGACAATGATATAAGAACTCAATAAAACAAGTTCAAGAATTAATTTATCTAGAACCAATAACATCCAAAATCAACACGACATCGCTTTTGTAGAGTAAAATTCAAGAATATCGAGAAGAATATTTCCATGAAAGGATCTTTGGATGAAGCGCAAATATCAAGCATATTCCACTAATTTCATGGAGTATAAAAGTCAAAGTTTTAACCAACTGAGTATAATAAAGAATGGAATAACAAAAGAAATCACCATGTACGCGATGCGATAGGCCGAGACAAAAGTTATTCCAATGTAATAATAAATAACGGAACTGTGTCCGCCAGAAAACGCATGCATGGATATTCCAATGTAATAATAAAGAATGGAACCAGTCCGGCCAGAAACGCATGCATGTGGATGTTCCAACAGAATAATAATAAAGATTTTAACCAGTCCTGTAAAAAACACATGCATGCAGGATGTTCCAATGTAATAATAGAAGAATGTCACCAAGTATAGGGTAAACCACGATACAAAGTTATTCCAATGTAATAATAAGCAATGGAATAACAAAATTCTTCTTCATGAATAAGAAAGAATAACACCCCTTACTTTTAGTAGGAGATTGAATACTACTGATGAGTGTAGTAACAAAATACACTTCTTCTTTCTCTCTTAGTCTCTATACTTTCTCTCTATAGCTTGAATGAATTCGTGAAAAATAATGAAGCACTAGGCCTCTATTTATAGAAGATTTCTAGCTTAAAGACCGCCATGTGAAAAGGCAAGTGGCTCGACGACCGGTGATGTGAAAAGAAAAGTGGTTCGACGCTCAGAATGTGAAACGACAAGTGGTTCGGCACTTGTAATGTGAAACGACAAGTGGTTTGGCGCTTTCGTAATATGAAACGGCAAGTGGTTTAACGTCTGTAAAGGTAATTACTATCGATTGAAGGTAATTACTATTCACAAAGGTAATTACTATCGACGAAGCGAAGGTAATTATTTATTCACAAAGGTAATTACTATCGATTGAAGGTAATTACTATCGACGAAGAGACTCTTAGATGATGATATATGGCCCCCATAAAATAATCAAACTTACCACAAACGCCCTCATACAATGACTCTTTATATACATCAAGGATTGAATAAATATTACCACAAATCATTTTATTTTTAATCAACACATATTTAATCTTTCAACAATTATTAATCATTTATAACTTGTCGCCTCAATTATTGATTTAATACTATAACATATTATCTGGATGATGATACTATGACAATAATTGAATCAATAATATAAGAGATATGATGCAAAGAATTATCAGTAGAAATAATTGAGCATAACCGAAAGTGACTTCTCACGTAAAGCATCAATAATCAATATCGTGTGTTCTTATACAACCACGCCAGACATCAGACTTTTTTACTAAAGGTAGTAGTCAAATGCTTTTAATGACAACACCTCTACCGTTATTTTTATAGAAAGATAATTTTGTCTTTTCTAACTACGATAATACTTTCGTTGTGGGGTCCAATTAATGATTGAGTAGTCCGCATTTAATATTCTCTCAAACAAAAAGAATATTCCCACCAAACTAATATTTTATAACAACTTGCTTACTTTTGCAAAATTTATAAATATTACCCACAACTATAACATTATATCAAATTTATTCCATAATATTCAAAAATAATATTTATAGAAAATTCATCTTTATTTATAAAAGTTGGGGTCTTACAACCTCCCTTCTTATGAAATTTCGCCCTCGAAATTAGGGTACGATACGGTATGTCAAGAGGTAAGGATACCTTGATTTATATTTGATTCTAACTCCCAAGTCATTTCCTCAACATCGTGGTTCCTCCACAAAACTTTGACTTGAGGTATAACCTCGAGCGTAGAATATGTTCCTTCTTATCCAAGATTTGAACATGAACCTCTTCATATGTCAAATCTTCCGCTATTTCGTCCGGTTCTAACTCAATAATGTGGTTCGGGTCTTTCACATATTTACGTAACATGGATATGTGAAAAACGTTATGAACACGAGACATACTTAAGCAGTAAAGTGAGTCTATCGCCACGATTCCTACTCGATCGAGGATTAAAATGGACCGATGAATCGAGGATTGAGTTTTCCTTTCTTTTCAAATCTTGTAACTCCTTTCCATGGAGCAACACGTAACAACACACGATCTCCTATATCGAATTCCACGCCCTTTCGATGAAGATCAACATAACTCTTTTGTCAATTTTGTGAGGTTTTATATCGTCATTTCGGATCGTTTAAATCTTTTTCGTAGTCATATACGTACCAACTCCGGCCCCAACAACGTTGCTTCACCCACCTCATCCCAAAGATATTGGAGAACGACACTTTCTTCCATACAACGCTTCGAATGGAGCCATGCCAATACTTGTTTGATAACTATTGTTGTAGGAAAACTCCACCAATGGTAAGAACTTGTCCCAACTTCCTTGAAATCAAGGACACAGAGTCTTAATAGATCTTCAAGAGTTTGAATAGTCCTCCGATCGTCCAGTCCATCCGAGGATGATACGCCGAAAGCTAAATCGTAAGTCTGTGCCCATAGCTTTTTGCAAACTAACCCAAAATCGTGAAGTGAATCTTGGGTCTCGATCGTAAACTATGGATATCGATACCATGCAGGTCTTACAATCTCGTTTATGTACATACTGAGCAAGACGCTCAAGTGTATAAGTTTTTCGTATCGATAAGAAATGAGCAGACTTGGTCAATCTATCAACAATGACCCAAATCGCATCTACGCCGAGAAACCTTAGGAAGACCCAGAACGAAATCCATGGTAATGTGCTCCCACTTCCATTCCGGAATTTCAAGTGGTTCGTGATAGACCTTTTGGTACTTGATGTCGCTTTAACTCGTTGACAAGTTAGACACCTTCGAGATAAACAAATAAGCTATCTCTCACTTCATATTGCTCCACCAAAATGTACGCCGAATATCCTAATACATTTTGGTACTCCCAGATGGATTGCAAATGGTGTGTTGCGCTCCATCATGATATTATACTTTAAATCATGGTCGTTAGAACACAAAGTCCGGAGTTGACTCAAGTATTCCTTCTTCATCGATTCTTGCTTCCAGATAGCACCTTCGCAGACTTTCTTCCTCATACGCATCACCTCCAGTCCGTAGCTTGCAGTACTTTAACTTTATCGATTAAAGTCGGTTTGCTCTACTCAGATACTCATTATCATCACATGCGTCCCGAGTCTTTAACTCTATCTCCATCCTTTGCAAGTCACACAAAATAGGCCTTTGAGTTGACAATATCGCACTCAGATTGCGATATGATCTTCTACTCAATGCGTCACCTACCACGTTCGCTTTTCCAGATGGTATTAGATGGTATGATCATAATCTTTCAACAGATTCAAGCCAACCTCATTGTCGCATGTTGAGTTCCTTTTGAGGGAAGAAATATTTGAGGCTTTTATAATCAGTAAAGATCTCCACTTTCTCCCCATACAAGTAATGCCTCCAAATTTTAAGTCAAGAAAGATAACAAATTGCTAACTCTAGATCATGAGTAGGATAATTCCTCTCATATTCTTTGAGTTGTCGTGATGCATAAAGCTATGACTTTCCCATGTTGCATGAGAACACATCCCAACCCTTTGCTCAAGCATCATCAGATGACAAATCCCTCCGAGCCGGATGGTATTGTCGTAAGCAGTCTTTGAAATAAGTCTCCTCTTGAGTTCTTGAAAACTCTTCTCACATTCTTCGCTCCAACCGAACTTTCAGATCTTTTCGAGTCAATTTGAGTCGATGGAGTAGCGATTCGAGAAAATCCTTCCACGAATCTCCGATAATAACCAATTAAACCGAGAAAGCTACGATTTTGGCCATCGATTTAGGTTGTTCCCGACTTTGAATAGCTTCAATCTTTCTTTGGGTCAATAGATATTCCATGACTTGATACCACGTGCCCAAGGAATGCTACTTCTTCTTGCCGTAACTCGCATTTCTTCAACTCGCATAAAGCTTATATTCACGAAGCTTTTGGAGTGTCACCTCAAGTGTTGCTTTCATGATCTTTACTTTTGGAATAAATAAGGATGTCATCAATAAAGACGACCACAAAGTGATCCAAATATTCCTGAATACTCGGTTCATCATATCCACGAAGGCGTTAGGAGCATTAGTCAATCCAAAGGACATGACTAGGAATTCATAATGCCCGCATCGAGTTACGAAAAGTCGCTTCGAATGTCGTGATTCTAATCTTCAATTGGTGATATCCTAACGAAGATCAATCTTTGAAAAGAATTTGGCTCCTTGCAACGGGTCAAACAGTCATCAATACGTGGTAATGGATACCTATTTTTGATGGTGACATGATTCAACTCCCGATAATCAATACAAAGTCTCATACTCCCATCTTTCTTCTTCACGAATGTAAGCAGAGCACCCCAAGGAGAAGTACTAGGGACGAATAAAGCCAATGTCTAACAATTCCTGCGCATTGGGTCTTTAACTCCACAAGTTCAATAGAAGTCATTCGATATGGGGCTTTGGAAATAGGTTTTTTCAGGGTTCAAGGTCGATACAAAATTCAATTTCACGCCCGAGGGTAGGCGGGAAGTTCTTCGGGGAATACGTCAGAAATTTATTAACAATAGAAATATCGTTCAAACCCGACGTATTTTTGTTTAAATCTGTGACATGAGCTAAGAAAGCTTGACATCCGTTTTTCAATAAACGAATAGCTTTATGGCTTGAGATGACCTTGATTGATTTTAATGGTTTGATCACTTGAATTCGCAAAATAGGTTGGTTAGGAATATGAAAGCTAACAACCTTACGAAAATAATCAATTTTTGCATGATAAGTAGTTAACCAATCAATCCCTAGAATCACGTCAAATGCAAGTATTTTTAATGAAATAAGATCGACATGTAATGTGAGGGTACCAATTTGAACCAAACAAGACTTATAAACAAGTGGATGTAATGAAGGTTTCTCCCAACCGGAGTTTCCACAGATAAGTCAAAGTCTAATTTCTCCGAGTCAAATTTAATCGATGAGCGCAAGTAGAGAAATAAAAGAATGGGTAGAACCCCAGATCAAATAAAGTATAGACTTCATTAGAGTTTATGATAAGCTTTACGTGATGACCTCATTCGGGTTCCTTCGCTTCTCTGGGAGGTCACAACAAACGCTCTCCTCAGACTAATGGCTGGGTTTTGACTTTTTCTACGGCCTTTGGTGCCTCCATCCCTATTGAATTTGTCTTCAGAACGACAAAATCGAGCTAAGTGACCTTCTTCCACAATTATAACACGCTTGACTCGCACGACGTGGTAGCGGTTTGATCGATGTGTCCCTCTCCTCCGCATTTGAAGCATATGATAGGTGGTCTTTTCCTTAATTAACAACGGTCTTTGGTGTTGACGTCTTTCCATCATTGTTGAATCTCCTTTTCTTGAAATGTCCATTCTTATTATTTTCGCCCCGATTACCACCAATCAAGTGGTTACCATATATCTGCTTCGTTGATTCCTCCACGCTTGTTGTCACCGCTTCGATGGATAGTTTTGGTATGATTACACTGGGGTGATTCGGTATAGTCATTTGACCATTGATAATTTGATGAAAATCCTCGACTGTGGGTACGGGGATGATTAGATATTGTGGTTTATTCATTAAACCGAGTCTTAGTGATAAAAATTGATGAAAACCTTTTAAAACCTAAAAGATAGTAGACTTTATTTTCTACTTGACTCTTTTAATGGATCAGATATTCACTGCAGATTAAACCGGTTGTCTATTGTATTTTATCGGTTTAACATTGTTGAAGACTATTGATAATTTATCTCGCATTATCTTAGTTATAATATTTCTTCTTCGGGCTAGTTGAGCTCACCCTTTCTTTCACTTTGTTCTCTTGTGAAATGAGAATATATATTTGGGACGAGTCGGGGAAAAGAGTGATGGTTAGAAGATAGCATTAGTAGTCCTCACTATTCGTTAAATAATGTGACAATAAATGTAATGAGGACTCCTTGAGTATGGATATTGTCTAAATGACAATATTCCTATTAGAACTCTCGGTTTATGTATTTTCGTATGTTACACCTAACACGATGTATAATTAAGTTTGTATTTGAATTTATGTACGTATGTAAATGGCGACCCAAGATGGGTGACGATACCTAATTTTGGGGGGCCACGGTTGGTATCGAGCTTAGGATATGATCCTGGCTAAGATGCTGAGATAAGAACTAGGAGGGAGACACGGGAATTCTTCGCTAGTATGACCTACCTAAGTTTATTTGTTATTTAATTGGTGGGGTCGAGTATAGGGATAATATTTGATATATTAATTAACCTCTTGTGTTGTGGCGGTGTTTGAAATGGCAAATTGAAAATATTCACAATGGAGTGAATGTGGACCGTTGTGACACCTTTAATCACTAATCGAGTTAATGCAAAGGTCGGGACGAGGAACAAATTAGAGATATCTGCGAGTGAATGAAGAACTTATTGTTACACCGAGCTAGTTTGCAGAGGTAGCGGTGAGAGTGAGGAAGAAGAGGAAGAATCGGAACACGAGGAGAATGGTTAGAAGAAATTTATGATCAAAACTTAGAATTACAAAATCGTGTTCGTGAGCTAGAAGAACAGGTTGAAGAAACGAGGAGAAGCGATTCGTGGAACAAAGGGATACAACAATTCAAAATTGGGTTACCCGACATGTGATGCTCGAATAAAATCACGCTTTGGTAGGGTGTAAGATATTAAAGTTGGAATCGAGAATTTAAAATCAAAGATCAATTTGAAAGAAGAAACAATCGAATGAAGGAGAATAGAGCGATCGTGGGTAAAAGTCGCACAATGCGTTGATAGTGTAGAAAAAAGACGTCAGATCCAATAAAGCCAAAATAGATAAAATGGACTTTGCTTTTTTGACAAGAATTGGGAGAACCCAACATCGAATTTAATTACCACATGCATAGCGGTCAACCTGAATTCGATATGGATCTGGAGAATAATGATTCAAATCATGGATCAGAATGTGAAGAAGCACTTAAGGGTGGAATGTACCCTATACAAAAGTCAAAATCGGTAATTTAAGCGAGAGCGTTTATTCGAGAAAACCCGAACGGGTTATTACGGGTAAATTAATTATAAATTATTACGAAGTCTATACTTTATTCAATACAAGTTCTACCCACTCTTTTATTCTACCTAGTTGTGTTCAATGTTTAAATTTGACTCAGGAAAAAATTAGACTTTGATTTATCTATGAAACTTCGATGGGAGAAACCTTCGTTACCTCCAATCGTTTATTAATCTTGTTGTTTCAAATAAACACTTTCACGATCTTATCTCTTTGAAAATACTTGCCTTTGAGGTAATTTTTTGAAAACGATTGATTAACTACTTATTATTCTTTTTTGTAAGGTTGTTAGCTTTCATATTCCTAACCAACCTGTTATACTAATTCAAAGTAACCAAACCCTAAAGTTAATCTTTGTTATATCAAGCCATAAGTAAAGAGCCCCGATCCTTTCGTTGTTGACTTCCTTGTGTGGAATGCACCGAAAGCCGGACTTTCTCGAGGCGACGCCGTGAATGACGATGACAAGTTGATAGGTATCATTGTGAGGTCTTTATCTAGGTTAAAGGATGAAGTCACAATTGGTATCAATGTAACGTCTTATCTAAGTCTTGGATAAGAGTAGCGGCTTTTGAATGATATTTCTATCATTAATAAATTTCTCGACGTATTCTTGAAGATTTCTAGCCTACCCTAGGCGTGAAATCGAATTTTGTATTGATTCCCAAAGATAAAACCCATTTCTTAAACCTCAAATATTTCTTCAACTAAAAGGATGCATTTACGAGGATTATGATGAAAGTCATAATAAAAGCATTGGACTAATGAAATCATGTGTATATGAAGTATTAGTAAGTGTTATGATGAGTTATGTGGTTATTATGTGAAAACATGAAAGTTTCTTAGAAATCACAAAGGGTTGAAAAATCGATTTTGGTAAAAACGTAACATGAAATTCAATTGACCATATCTCCTATTATATTTTGAATTTTTTAGTGTGGTCAAGTCCAGAGTTAGATCTATGAGTTTTGTAGCTTATCCAAGTGGAATCTTTGGAAAAGGTCTTGTAGATTTTCGTCTGGTGAATTTAGCAAAAGAGTCCAAAGTCGTAAATTACAAAAAACGCCACGCCTTGAAACTTTAAGGGTTGTTTCGGCCACTAAATTTATGTGAAAAATTCTGGCCTTTTGGGACATGAAAATATATGTTATAAAGTACCTCCTGTCCAAAAATGAGCTCATTTCGACTTAAAATGAACAAGTTATGACCATTTCAATATTTAGGTTTTTTTTGATTGAAAAATGTTATAACCGGAGTTCTATAACTCGATGACCATGAAATTTAAACTGGAGGCTCACATTAAATGTGTAAGGTCCCTGCCAAGATTTGGGAATTTTGGAGTTAAACTTGAGGTAGCTAATTTCTTAAGGAATTAATTAGAAATTGATTTTGAAAAATAGTAAATGAATTTTAAAAATTCGAGAAAAATATATTTTCATCATGGGACTATATTATGATAAATCCCTTAAAAGAAATATTTTGGGACTGATTTGGTATTTTTTCATGAAAATAGTTTAATTACTGAACATATGAGTTAAATATGTTATGTGAAGTAACAAAGTTGAAAATAGGATTTTATAATGTAGAATCTATATATGTAGTATATGCATATTTTTTGATGAGGATTTGATAATTGGTGATGATATCTTATGTGTATGGCATTTTTGAATGATTAAATGCATTATATGGTAAAGCGTAAACAATTGAGATAAATTGTTTATAAATTTAAGAAGTGATTAAAATATTGTTATAATATTAATGATATTAGATTATGAGATTATTAAGTGATTGATAACATGGGATATTCTTGAATCCTGGATAAATTATATTATAAATATTTAATATTTATCCTTTATCTCATTTGATTGATTCTTTATATCATTATCATCATGCTTATATTGTGTTGAAAGTCATCCGTGAACTTTACGTGAATAGATGGACTTGGTATGATTATGACTGAGGATTGTTTCGGTATAATCATAACCGTAATTGAAAACACGATTATCTTTGGTAGAAGTGCATGGATAATTTGTGGTCGCGATATCTTAATGAATACACGATTATCTTCGCCGTAGTAGTGCATGGATAATTTGTGGTCGTGATCTTAATGAATACACGATTATCTTTCGTAGTAGTGTATGGATAATTCGTGGTCGTGATACTTAATGAATATCCTTGGCTCGTAGTGCGAGGATGATTCGATGATATGGATTAATTATCGAGGTGAGTCTCAAAGAATGAAATATTAATTCATGGATGTGGTAAAAGTCATCTTCGTCAGTAGTAGTGCATTGATAGACTTGGTATGATTATGATCAAGGATTATTCAGATAATCACGATCAGATTGAAAACACGAATATCCTCGCCGATGGTGCATGGATAATTCGTGGTCGTGATACTATTAAGGCTGCGTCTCAAAGATTATTGGTTTTACTGATTGTATATCTTTGGCCCAGTAGTGCAAAGATGAATTTTTAATGAATATCTTCGGGTAGGATTGCGAAGATGAATTTAATATTTTTAACGATAAAGGTATTCAAGGTATCCTCACCTCTTTATCATATCAGTACGTACTTCTAATTTCGAGGGCTTAAATTTCATAAGAAGGGGAGGTTGTAAGACCCCAAACTTTTATAAATAAAGATGAATTTTTTTATAAATATTATTTTGAATATTATGGAATAAATTTGATATAATGTTATAGTTGTGGGTAATATTTATAAATTTTGCAAAGTAAGCAAGTTGTTTATAAAATATTCGCTTGGTGGAGAATATTCTTTTTGTCGAGGGAATATTCGTGGACGACTACTCAATCATTGGTGGACCCCATTAACGGAAGTATTGTCGTAGTTAGAAAACGACAAAATTATTTTTCTATAAAAATAACGGCAGAAAGATATTATCATTAAACTGTTGAACTACCCGGTAGTAAAAAAATAAGATGTCGCTGTAGTCAGTATAGTAGCACACGATATTGATTATTGATGCTTACGTGAGAAGTCACTCACTATGCTCAATTATTGCTACTGAGAATTGTGCGATCATATCTCTATATTATTGATTCGATTATTGTCACAAGATCATCTCGTATAATATGTTATAAGATTAAATTATTAATTGAGACGACAAGTTATAAATGATTAATAATTGTTGAAAGATTAAATATGTGTTGATTAAAATAAAATGATTTGTGGTAATATTTATTCAATCCTCGATGTATATAAAGAGTCTCATATGAGGCGTTTGTGGTAAGTTTGATTATTTTATGGGGGCCCATATGTCATCATCTAAGAGTCCTTCGTCGATAATAATTACCTTTGTGAATAGTAATTACCTTTCGCCAATAGTATTTACCTTCGTCGATAGTAATTACCTTTGTGAATAGTAATTACCTTTGTGAATAGTAATTACCTTAAATCAATAGTATTTACCTTCATCAATAGTAATTACCTTTGTGAATAGTAATTACCTTCGTCAATAGTATTTACCTTCATCAATAGTAATTACCTTTTTCAATAGTAATTACCTTCGTCAATAGTAATTACCTTCGTCAATAGTAATTACCCTTCGCAAATAGTAGTTGTCCCTTCAATATTACCAAGAGTTAATCGCCTTCTAAGTGTTCCAAGGTTAATTACCCCTTCAAATAATAGTAGTTGTCTCTTGATATTACCAAGAGTCATTTTTGACCCTCCGTTAAGACCAAGAGCCACCCTCGCTTTTTTTATAAATAGAAAGCTCATTCCTTCATTATTTCTTACTTAATTCAATCAAACTCTGTAGAGAGAAACTATAGAGAGAAAGAAGAAAAGTATTTTGCTACTTCACTTTTCCAATATTCAAATTTCTTCTAAGGTAGGGAATATTATTTGTTGTACTAAGTAAAGGGTGTTATTCTTTCTTATTCATGAAGAGAACTGTTGTTATTCCATTCGCTTATTATTCATTGGAATAACTCTGTAAAAGTGGCATACCCTCCCTATACACGACAATCGTATATACGGAATACCCTATACTTGGTGAAATCCTTATACTATTCCATTCTTATTTATTCATTGGAATAACTCAGATACGCGGAATCCCCTATACTTGGTGACATTCTTCTATTATTTTATTATTCCGTTGGAACATCCCAACATCAGGCTTTACTTGGGAATTCGGGTTTAAAATCTTTATTATTCTCGTCCTTATTATTCTATGGAATATCTCATTCGTGTGTTTTACAGGACTGGTTCCGATTTTATTATTCAGTATTTATTATTCTCATTGGAATAACTTTGCATACATGCCAAGTACGCATGCATGGTGATTTCTTTTGTTATTTCATTCGCTATTATACTCAAATTGGTTAAAATTTTTGACTTCTATACTCCATGAATTTAGTGGAATATCCTTAATATTTTTGCGTTTCATCCAAAGATTTTTAATGAAAATATTTTTCCGAGCATTCTTGAATTTTACTCTACAAAGCGAAAGATCATGTCGACAATTTGGACGTTATTAGTTTCTGAATAAATTAATTCGTGAACTTGTTTTATTGAATTATTATGTCATTGTCATCATCCTCATGTTATATTATGTTATCTTTTGGCTTACGCAAGATAGATGAACTTAGTATGATTATGACACTGGGGATCATTCTAAGATAATCGTGGCTTGATATAAATGATGTGACAAAAGTCCTCAATGGGTCTGTAGAATGCGGTGGTGGATAGTTTTTGGTATGATTATGACTGGGGTGATTCGGTAGATAGTCATAACCATTGATAATTTGATGAAAATCCTTGACCGTGGTATGCGTGGATGATTAGATATTGTGGTTTATTCATTAAACCGAGTCTTAGTGATAAAATTGATGAAAACCTTTTAAAACCTAAAAGATAGTAGATTTTATTTTCTACTGACTCTTTTAATGGATCAGATATTCATTGCAGCTTAAACCGGTTGTCTATTGTATTTTATCGGTTTAACATTGTGAAGACTATTGATAATTTATTCGCATTATCTTAGTTATAATATTTCTACGGCTGGGCTAGTTGAGCTCACCCTTTCTTTCACCATTCTCTTCAGAAATGAGAATATATACCGGGACGAGTCGGGGAAAAGAGTGATGGTCCCAAGATAGCATTAGTAAGTCCTCACTATTCATTAAATAGTGTGACAATAAATGTAATGAGGACTCGAGTATGGATATTGTCTAAATGACAATATTCCTATTAGAACTCTCGGTTTATGTATTGTCGTATGTTACACCTACGGATGTATAATTAAGTTTGTATTTGAATTTATGTACCAGTGTAAATGGCGACCCAAGATGGGTGGACGTATACCTAATTTTAAAGGCGTCACAAAAAAATCTATAACAAATACATGTTATGGATCATTACATATATATATATATATATATATATATATATATGAAATGATCCATAATATGATGTATTTGTTATTGATCAAAAAAGGTCATATTCCATCTCAATTGTATGAAAAATTTCTCCAACTAACCAAAAAAACGAACCAAAGACAAAAGGGCTATAGCGACGGTTTTTTGAAATGTAGTGACGGTTCGAACCGTCTGCTTAGATATAGCCGGCTATAACAACGATTTTCTATGTTATAGCGACGAAAAAATCGTCGTTATAATCGGTTCGTTTTTGATCCACTCTTTTTGCTTCGATGGAGAAGCTCTCTCTCCACACACACACACACACACACATATATATATATATATATATATATATATATATATATATATATAAATATTGTAATACTAATATAATAGTTATAAATGTTTGTATTCTTATATATTTATAATGTCATTTTTACTAATATATAATGCTTACATTTGTATACTTAAAATAAAAGAGCTAGGAGCTGAGTGGCTGAGTGGTAATGCTTCTTTTTTTTATAAAGAATTTCTTCCATTAATTTGCAAGTTTGGCTTGTTACACCCAAGTTATGTACAATATCAAATATATGGTTAAAATATTAATAATAAAAAAATTATTTCTTAGTGCCTAATTTTAGAATGTACCAAATGGAGTATGTAATAGGTATCCTATTGGACCTTTTAAAGAACACAATAATGTGTTCTATATAAGACAAACTAGGTTTTAGGTGCGGTCTATCTAATCTGTATATAAATTTGGATGGATGGTCACCCCATTATCAACATGCTTTCAATTGGATATCATAACAATATTAATTTCAGAGTCATGTGAATTATAATTACGACGAATATATATATATATATATATATATATATATATATATATATATATAAAATAAAAAAATAATTTATTTTATTTTATTGCATATATTCTTACATTAATCGTAATTTAATTTTATCGAATATTTGTCCACACGTATCATGTTCCTTACTTTCATATTTATGTATCAACATCTTTTGTAGATTGAATGGATAAGTAGCAATTATATGCAACCAAGTCTTGACAGATTCTTTTTGTTGTGTCCTTTTTTGCTACTCTTAGTGTCCACTTGATGCAATATTTTTAATTATTTAAATTTGAATTATGTTATGTATTGTAAAAGTTATTTATCAAATTACGATTGTGACTCAATGCATGAGATTGAGTAAGAATATAAGTTTAGCCTACAATATCAAATATATAGTTAAAATATTACCAACAAAAAAAATTTGGGATTGGTGTGTAATTAGGCCTACTTGAGAAAATATTTAAGCTTGGCTCATTTAATAATTGGGCAAGTTAAAAATTAAGTTTCAAAGAAAGTTTAAATATTTTGATATTATATCTTTTCTTAAGACATCAATTAAATCAATGAGATGAGTGTTTTTATGTTCCTAAAAAATCTTGAACCCAGAGAAAAAAAGTACTTCCTCTATTCTAAATTATAAGGTCATTATTGACTTTTAAAACTAATTTAAAATATTTTCAAATTCAAAATTAATAAAATTCATTAATAATTACAAAACAATAAATATTATAATTAGTAGTAAGTTTTTGACAATTTATAATATCTACGTTGTTATATTGACTAAAATCAAATGAATATATGCCAATTTTAGGTTTAAGAATGTCTCGAGTTGACTTTCAAAATTCAATAATAATTTTATATTTTGAAACAGATGGAGTATTGGTCTGAATATTTGAAAATAAGTATTTCTCATATTAATTTATTTCTACCTTAAGAAAATTGCCACTATATCCTAAAGGGAAGGAAAAAGGGTTATTGCATTTTGCTATAAGTGAGACTCAAAACTCACTGATGCCCCCTGTAACAAATCTCAAAACCAGTCCTAATCAAGAGCAGGAGTTTACATTCTTTGGACAATGTATGAAGTATGAACCATTGCACCACTAAAGAAACTGATATAGACACAAGAAAATTTGATAGTTTTACAAGACTTCATGATCCACATTCATATGGGGTGACTCCTTGCGGAAATATCAAATTACCCTTATGAAATTAAAAATTTCCATTGTATTATGGGGTATAAATAAATGGATAATATTATGTGCATCAACTGTACACAAAAAGTTGTGCACGTAAAATCCATGTATTGCTTACCAATGAAAATGTGTAAAACATTCAATAATTTTAAGTCCCGCTTCCTAATTTCTCTCTTCTTTTATACCGTGTGCGCAACTTTTTGTGTATAGTTGGTGTCCCTAGCATTACTCTAAATATTGCCGAAAATTCAGCCTAAAACGTAGGTGGTTTTGATGCCAGCCAGAACTCAGCAGCACACCCAACTTGCCTGTCTAGTGTTCAAATGCCTCCGGATCAGTACCCTTATAGTTTGACTAGTAAATCAAGAGCATATGTCAAAGCATGCTCCTAGAGCTGGTAGTTTGATACATATTAAGTAGTATAGTCCATATTACTACATATTATAAATAAGAGAGGTCACATGTCTATGCAACAACCGCCGTGGTCTAAGGCTTGGGAGTCCAAGGAGTGAAGCACAGTGGCAAAAATGCAAATCTAATATGCTGACCTCCAAAAAGTGAAATTCAAAATGCAATCTTTTTAATATTCCTAATTTAAAGAAAATATGGGAAAATGCAAAAATAAAAATAGTAAAACTTTGATGACCATCACCCCTACTAACATGAAATCATTGCCAAAAACAGAAACGGTAAAACTTTGATCCTCGTTTTACAAAAAGAAGAGTGCTGCTTGTATAAAATATGCAAGTGCAAAACTCAGTAATCACACATTTGGAGTAGTGCGGAGAGGATATTAACTGGAGATGGCTTTTCAAAAGATAGCAGAAGTTACGCTCAATAAAGCATACTAAACATAGAGCAAATGCGTTTCAGATAACTGGCAGTAGAGAATCTGCATTCGCAGCTCAGTAAGAAAGTTCATCACATTCTCTCAGAGACACTAAGCTTTTACCTGATATGAATTGTTATTATCCTTGTGCAGGGGTAGATGCATTTTCAGAAATGCCCTGTAACTGAAAAGAATGAACACTGACCAAGTGACCAGCAGTGAACTTGGGATAAAAAAAATACTAGCATAAACAATGAGGTAGCTGCATTTTCAGAAAGAGTATGACACTGACCAGCAATAAACTTGCGGTAACAATTACATAACACTTGGGTAGCTATATTTTCACGGAGTGTTGTAGTTCAAGTAAAATGGCCAGACAAATTGGATGTATGGTAGTCATCGAAGCATGACTGCAGACATACCCACAAGTCCCTAGTAAAAGGGCATGTACTAGTGTGAGTTGACACTCCCTAAACAATTGGAGTGTCTTGGCTCTTTAACGAGTATGTGGCTCAACTTCAACCTTTTTCGCGTGATAGATGAAATAAACTTTATAGTAATGGAACATAGAAAAGAAAAAACCTCCGAGAAATTTTCCACTCAAGTGACAGAAAGCGAAGAATATATTGGCTCAAAAATATTACTAGTAGACTCCTTAGAAAACCAACTCGTTGCAAAACATTTTGAGAGGGGAAACAACTACAAGAGGATTCTCAGACAAAGATACTGCGAGTCATATCAAGTAGCAATCATGATAACTTCTACAGTCCTCATATGACGACCAGAATAAATAGTCCCATGGTACTAATGTCAAGTTTTCATCAACCGTAAGTGTGGACCATATCAATCATCATATGCAAAGAATCCTAGCATGATAAACCTTTCGAAGGTAAGTTTAGTTTAATTTAGTCCAAAGAGGAAAACCAAATTAAGAAACTCGAGTCACAACATATTGTTCAAAAGTCGATTATTTAGTAATCTGTCAGTTATAATAGTTTTTCTCTATAATAACTATCATAAAACAACCTGAAGATAGGTTATGCAAGCAAAGGATTTAATCACAACTCACATTCATGCATATATGACTTGAGACTAATCACACCTTTTCCGGCGGTTGAGTGCATGCATATTGTGTACGCGCACTTTGAAATAACAAGATGAACATACCAATAACTATCATGTGGACTGAAAACTGACTCAGGATCCAGACACAAGAAACACAGGAATTGAAAAACTCCATGAAAATGTTATATTTCATACCCAATCCTCAACTTAAAAAGAAGAGCGAATTGACAAGTCAGTATCTAATAGTAAATTGAGTACGTAAAGAATAGTAGAGGCAGTAAAGGAATTAGTTCCATCTGCATATTCTCACAAAGCTCTACCGTGTTGAAAACTTCAGTTATTCAACTCATGTAAAGCATAGTTCTTTCAGTTTAATTTGCAACAACTAATTCCCAAAAGCTGCATCCAACCAAAACTTGAGTAACACAATATCCAAAATTTCTCAGACAGATACATAATTCACACGTAAAAATATAAATGAACTCTTCTACTTCTATTCAAAAGGGCTAATATGGCTAAACAGGAAATTCATTGATGTGATCAACTTACATTGTGTTCCACTGATCTTAGAACCAAAAGTCTACTACCTACCCTTGGTTAATTTGTGAAACAGCGGGAAATATTTTTTTAAAATGAAAAGTAAGCAATGTATCCTCTCAAGTCTCAACCAAATCAAAACTAGAACAAGACACGATCGGGTATTTCAATTATTTGTTTTGACTGAAATCCCAATTCACATAGCTGGTGCATTATTATCTCCCCCACCCAGATTAAAATTAACTCACTTTGTACCAGAAGTCAGCAATCAGAACATCCAAAATAGGTCAAAACATCAGCTACTACTGTCACCTCTAACCCTGCATCAAATAATACTCGTACATATCAAATTTATGAATTCATTAAAGCAACCATATGAAACAATTACTAACAACAAGAAGAACCAGTTATATTACCTTCCCTGGTTCAGGAAGGTCAGGAACTTTATAACTCTCTGGCGTTATCTCCGTCAACCACAATCCAGGAACAAGTGCCTGCAAAATTTTGGTTTCAAAATCATGTTATAACTAATCAAATATACAACCATATTAATTACAACTATATATAGCAAGATATCAATGTATATACATATACAGACATAAATTAAACAGTTCCTTTCCCAAACACACAGAAATTGAATGACTTGCATATAGTATACTTTTAGATCCAATTACACTACATAGATAGAAAAGGCACCCCATTTGCTTAATAGATTGAGTAAAGAATCACAAAGCACAGGAACAAAAAATATAAAAAGATATGAAATGAAATATGATCTTACATCCAATTGCCTCTGAACAGCTCTAGGTCTCTTTTTAGGCCTCCTTTGAGGCTTATTCCCAGTAATAGCCAGCAAATCACTCTCAATCTCTTCTTTACACAGCCTAATCGAAAACTTAGCTCTCTCCACACTCTGCTCCGCCAGCAACCCCAATCCACCTCTCAACCGACTGTCCTGCCGCCGCGCCGGCGACGCCAAATTACAATTCACTCCCTTCCTCCTCCGCCTCTGGCGGCCGAGGCATTCGTTTTCGGCTCTTTACAGGCAGCTCTCCGAGTCCGCAAATTCCAGGGTCTTACAGAACTGGACTGATCGTCCAATTCTTTGGGTTTCTCTTCGAGCATTGAGATTTTCATTTTATCTCCGGCGTCTCGGAGATCCAGCATGATCTTCTCTCGCACCGCCTCGATATCATCAGACGGCGGATTTTGGTCGGCCGAATTAACTAAAGACGACGATGACGACCGGCGATTGCTGTTCAGTTCGTTTTTCGCCCTCCGGATCGGCACAAAATCTGAAATTAAGGATCGGTGATCGGAGTTGGGGTCGAGTTTGATGCAACGGAGGAATTTCTGGTTGCCCCATTTCAATCCGTTGGGGGGTAATGTGAAATTGTGAAGAGGCTCCCTTGATGATGATCTTCTTTCTGGCGGCAGAGCCATTAATGGTGAAAATCCCACTTCTCTCTACTGTAATTTCAATCTTTTTCTCTCTAAAAATTTATAGAGAGGAGTTTGGAGCTCAATTTCTTTCAAATTCAGAGCTTTTTGGGTTTGATTATGGATTAAATTCAGAGCTTATTGGGTTTGATTAAATTTTAACGAAAGAAGGGATTTTGGGAGAGAGAGAGAGGAATCGGAGAAAGGCTGAAAGGGTATTGGTTTGTTTTTGTTTTGCTGAATGAATATCACCGGGAAGTTTGTATTTATATAGGAGATGAGAAAAAAGAGGTTTTAACGTTCGGGTAGGCTAGGAAATTCTATTTCCAAGTTCATTCTTTCTATGACCAGATAATTACAAGTTATAATTTTTTTTTTTCAAAAACTCTAATGATATTTGGACTCACCTATTTATATTTTGACCTTAATAGAAGAGCTCTTTTTTCTTTTCATTTTGGAAATTAATATTTTAACATCACTTTTTGACATGTAGAACCTACTTATTAGCTAATAAAAATTCAACACATCAGTTAATATGTGAGTCCTACGTGTGCAAAATATCAAAAAAATATATAAAAATCTAATTTATTTTATTTTTTTATAGTAGTTTTAAGTAAGAGTGTAAATGAACCGAGTTGAGCCGAGTATTGAGTTGCTCAGATTTGGTTCACAAAATTTGTAAAGTATAAAATAAGGTTTGATTAAGGCTCATTTAGATACCTAGTCGTAGAGCTGAGCAAGTAACCAAATTGAAACCGAAACCGCACCAAAAATTGCACGAATCAAGACTAATTAAAACCGCACTCAATCTGCTTTTAGGCGATATATGGCGATTTTAGGTGGATTGAATAACTAAATTTACGGTTCCGGTTTGGTTACTAGCTAAAACCAAACCGCATAAAACCGAAACCGCACCATGTGTATGTATGTATGTATTATCTCTAGTAAATTCTAAAGTTACTTTTGACTTGAACACGCTCAGAGAAAACTCCAGTCTTGCATTATCATTTTTTCACCAATTGAAAGAAGATGTTAAAGGTTATAGAGTCAAAAATTAAATAATTGGGTTTTGGAATTTTGAATTTGTTTGATGCGTTATTGGAGGGGCTTATAGTTGAGGGGCTCGTGTGACGCCCCCAAAATTAGGTATACATCACCCATCTTGGGTCGTTAGATACATGGTACAAAATTCAAATACAACTTACTATTACAAATGTCGTGTACAATACGACAAAACATAACTGCGAGTTTGAATACAATTCTTGTCTGCTAGAGATTATACAAACTCAAAAGGAGTCCTCATTACAATTATTAACACACTATTTCACAGAATAGTGAGGACTACTAATGCTATCTCTGATCACACTCCGTTCCTCGACTAGTCCCTCGCTATGTTCTCATTTCAGAGAGAAACGGTGAAAGAAAGGGTGAGCTCAACTAACCCAAGAAGAAATATTATGACTAAGATAATGCATAATAAATTATCGTTAGCCTTGTGGTGTTAAACCGAGAAAATATAACAACATCAAGTTTAAGCTGCGGCGGAACAAGCAATACATTAAAAAGTCAAGTAGAGAATAACATCTACTTTCTTTTATGATTTAAAGGTTTTTCATGACTTTTATCATTGGGACTCAATTTTAATAAATAATCCACATCATCGAATCACCCACACTACTACGGCCGAGGATATTCTTTAGTATCACGACCACAAATTATCCATGCACTTCTGCCCGAGGACATTCGTGTATTCATTAATGGTCATGATCATGCCAACAACTCGTCCATCAATGCACTACAGACAATGACAACTTTTACCACATCATTTGTAACATTACTACCATGATTACAACCGAATAATCACTGGTATAATCATACCAAGTCCATCTACGCACTACAGCTGCCACGAGATGACTTTCAACATAATATAAACATGAGGATGATGACAATGATATAAGAATTCAATAAAACAAGTTCAAGAATTAATTTATCTAAGAACTAATAACGTCCAAATTATCAACATGACCTTCGCTTTGTAGAGTAAAATTCAAGAATGCTCGGAAGAATATTTCCATGAAAAGATCTTTAGATGAAGCTTAAATATCAAAGATATTCCACTAATTTCATGGAGTATAGAAGTCAAAGTTTTAACCAACCTGAGTATAATAAAGAATGGAATAACAAAAGAAATCACCACGCACGATGATAATCTTGCAGCAAAAGTTATTCTAATAGAATAATAAATAACGGAACCGGTCCGGCGTAAACGCACGCAGACGGGATATTCAACGGATAATAAAGAATGGAACCGAGTTAGGCGTAAAAACACGTAGGCAGGATGTTCCAACAAAATAATAATAAAAAGACGAAAACCAGTCGGGTGTAAAACACATGCATGCAGGATGTTCCAACAGAATAATAATAAAAGCGGAACCAGTCCGTGTAAAACACATGTACGAGAATGTTCCAATGAATAATAGAAGAATGTCACCAAGTATAAAGTAAGCCAGATACTGATTTTATTCCAACAGAATAATAAGCGATGGAATAACAACGATTCTCTTCATGAATAAGAAAGAATAACACTCCTTATATTAGTAGTAGATTGAATCTGCAAGTAGAGTAGAATAGAATACTCTTCTTCTTTCTCTCTTATTCTCTCTATACTTTCTCTCTATAGCTTGAATGAATTCGTGAAAATAATGAAGCACCAGGCCTCTATTTATAGAAGATTTCTAGCTTAGCACTTGAAATGTGAAAAAAAGGCAAGTGGCTCGGCATTTGGTGATGTGAAAAGAAAAGTGGTTTGACACCGTAATGTGAAACGACAATTGGTTCGGACACCGTAATGTGAAACGACAAGTGGTTCGGACTTTGTAATATGTAAACGGCAAGTGGTTTCGACGTCCGGTAAAGGTAATTACAATTGGCGAAGGTAATTACTATATCGACGAAGGTAATTACTATCGATGAAGAGACTCTTAGATGATGACATATGGGCCCCCATAATATAACCAAACTTACCACAAACGTCTCATAATAGACTCTTTATATATATCAAGGATTAAATAAATATTATCACAAATCATTTTATTTTTAATCAACACATATTTAATCTTTCAACAATTATTAATCATTTATAACTTGTCGTCTCAATTATTGATTTAATAATATAACATATTATATGAGATGATCTTGTGACAATAATTGAATCAATAATATAAGAGATATGATCAAGAATTATCTGTAGCAATAATTGAGTATAGTGAAAGTGACTTCTCACGTAAGCATCAATAATCAATCCGTGGTGTGCTACTTACGCAACCACGCCAGACATCTTGATTTTTTACTACTAAGGGTAGTTCAACAGTTTTAATTCAGAACACTTCCGCCAGTTATTTTCATAAAGTATTTTGTGGCTTTTTTCAATCCCAAACAATAATTTCATTAGGTAGGGTCCACCAATGATTGTCATTGCATTTAATATTCCCCAAACAAAAAGAATATTCTCCCACCAAACGAATATTTTATAACAACTTCCTTACTTTTCAAAATTTATAAATATTACCCACAACTATAACATTATATCAAATTTACTCCATAATATTCAAAAACAATATTTATAGAAAATTCATCTTTATTTATAAAAGTTGGGGTCTTACAGCTCGAGCACTTGATGCATTAGTTAATGTCAATGCTATAATTGTAATAGTCTAATAGATTATTTTTAGTCCTCCCTGCAATATATTTTATTCTATCTTCAGTATATACTTTTAATTTTTGGGGAACTAGATAAACATTCTTGCTTGTTATCGAATATATGGTCTCCGTTGTTTTATATAGCGCATATTTTAGTTTTAAAACATGCTTGATATAATTCTCATTGTCGACTTTGTCACTAAGTTAATTGTTCGATGTAAGTTTTATGTTAAATTTTATTGAAGGCTTAAACTTTTTTTGTTGTTTCAATTGGTTTTGGAACCGAAAACCGCACTCAATTAAAACCGCATCAAGACACTTTAAAACCGCACCGCACCAATCACAAGCGTTTTGGTGCGGTTTTGAATTTTTCAAACCTCACTTGGAAAAGCGGTTTAAAAGGTTTGGACTTCAAACCGCACTAAACCGCACTATGCTCAATTTACTACTTCGAAAAAGTACGACCTCGAATAGTAACAATTTAAACTTTTCAAAATCCGAGTATCAATAGAAAATTACAATTTGAGAATGATCGAGCAATTTATAAAACTATAAAATTAATTTGCTCATATTTGATTTATTTAGATTTGGAAATGGTTTCGAATCGAACCTTTAACCTTTCTTTCATTTTTGCCTTAGTTTTATGGGAGAATTTTAAAAATATAGTTCCTTTAATTTATTTACATAAATGGATCTTGGCTTAATGATAATTTTTGTATTGAACGTAATTGTCTAATAATTAATAATATGTTAATTTAATATAATTTTTCGTTGAGTAAGATTACATCCGGCCAAAACGGGTGTTAATTCATACAATTAACTTCAACTGAACTTAAGTAAACAAGCAAACAAAAACTTTCGCATCAACTTTTGGTTGGATGTCGATGGTTTGGACTTGGCAGGTCTAAACTTGATAACCTGAGTTTTCCTTTTGAACAACTCAAACTCTGGCAGCGTGCATGGAGGCTTTGGCCTTTGGGTCAATTTCATACCATGAACCGTGAGAGGGGTTCGATTCAATGGTTCGATTTGTGGCTATTACTTGAATCTAAATTCGAACCCTACATGACATGTATTTTCGAATCAAGATAATAAATAAAAGCTCCCCGCCAAATTTATGAGCCACAACGTTGTTATGTGAATTATGCTGAAAGCGATGAAAGCTAAAAAGCTTTCTTTTTCTGGTCTGGTCTGGTCTGGTCTGGTCGAGCTTCCATTTTCTATGTTCATGTGAGGTTTGGAGTTACTTGACCCATTTTATTATTTTGACTTATAATATGTGTTATGTGAGTACGTGACCCTAAACAGATTTTACAACTGTATTACTGTACGAGAATGCATGCCATGGCGCCATACATATTGTTGTATTGCAGCATCACTATTCAGCTTTGGAATATGTGAAATTTGAGCTACTCTAGTCTTATAAATGACAAGGGACTATAGCACCATGAAAATTCAGTAACAGAATTGGTCTTTGGGCACAACTGTGTGGGTGTGTGAGGGGGGGAGGGGGAGGGGAGGGAGGGAGGGGGAGGGGGGAAAAGGGACGGGGGAGGGATAAAATGTGATTATTTAGGAAATAAGAGCGTAATTGGGTATTGTACGTGGTCAACACTCAACAGTGTTGGGAATATCACAAATCCATGTACAATCATCTAAAATCACTTTTGATTTAAAATGTTAACCCATTATATCTATGATTGCTTAAAACATAATTATCCTCAATTTTTCTTCTTATATTTTAATATAGGACTTTATTATCACATGATACCTTAGTGATAGAACCAGAATTTAGAGAGGTCAAAATATATCAAGTAAAAAAAAATATTTATTAGTCTTGCTTTTCAAATTCATTTTCATTCAATTATAATATTTCACAACATTCTATTTTAACCTTGTCAACCTTTCGGTTGTGAGTCTAATGACTTTATATATATATATATATATATATATATATATATATATATATATAGAAGATGCGGATCTTAACTCCTCCTTATCTAACATACTCTTGCTCACCCCCTTTAGCGATTTGGGCATGACGACGATTTGGTCGATCGATATATGTCCGTCGCTAAAAGCTAAACGGTTTTATATATAAATGACGATTGAATCGTTGCATCGTTGTCGCGATATAGATAAATGGTGAGCTTTAAGATTGACCAAATATATATATTCTATACCCCCTTTAGCGACGGTTCGGTCCCTCGCTATAGGTTATCCGTCGTTAAAAATTAACGACGGTTTTCTCGATATAAACGGGTTAGTGTGATGTGTGTGTGGCCCAAAAAAATAGGTCCACACAACCCATTTTAAGTTGCCAAATACATACTATAAAATTCCAATACAAACTTCCTTATTTACAACTATTAAACTATCGTTCAAAATACGACAACATATACTGTGAATTTAAATACAAATATTGCATCGTACATAATATGACAATATCCAAACTTAAATTAAGTCTTCATTACAGTTATTATCACACTATTTCACAACATAGTAAAAACTTCTATAGTAACTATCTCGGACCATTACTCCACTCCCCGACTAGTCTTAGCTACACTTTCATTTCCTGTCTTCATGAGAAGAACAATAGAACAAAAAGGAAAAGGGTGAGCTCAATTAGCCTAGTAAAGAATATTATGACTAAGCTAATGAGGAATAAATTATCTTTAGCCTTCAACAATGATAAATCAGATAAAATATAATGGACAACAAGTTTTAGATCAACAACCGAAGCAAAAATAGCAATCTATTAGAAGAGCCAAGTAGAGCATAATGTCTACTATCTTCTATGATTTAAAAGTTCATCATCAATATTTTATCCATGTAACACCAATCAATAATTGTTTCAAACCAAAGAATTATCTATACACTATGGGCCAAAGATATTTGTTTGTATCACAAATGATCATGATCATGATCATGCCAAACACATGTTCATCTATGCACTACGGCCCAAAAAGGACTTCTACCATAAACCTTTATCTGTAACATTAAAGGTCATGATTATACCAATACACAATTCCTGATCATAATCATACCAATCAACAGTTCATATTTGTACTACGGGCCAAAGATGACTTTCACCACAATATAAGCATGATTGTAATGACAATGATATAAAGAATGAATCAAGTTAGATCAATGATAAATATTAAAGATTTATAATTTAATTTATCTAGAGTTAAAGAATATCCAAATTGTCAAAATGATCACCAATTGTGGAGTAAAATTCAAGAATGGTATTTAAGATTCATATTTCAAATATAATTTGGACAAAGAAAAAAACTAAATTTCGTCGTGAATAGTACTCTGGCATGAATAGTACCCCGGATGAATAAAACTCCGGTATGAATAGTACCACGGATGAATAGTACCCCAAATGAAAAGATTAAAATTTAATAAGAAAGTTCAGACCAATATTTCACTGAAATCATATTAGATGAAGCGCAAACCTCAAGGAATTTTTAATAATTTCAGAAATTATAGAAGTAATATTTATCATAGTAAGTTTAAATTTATGAATATGAAATGAAATAATATCACTTACATAATATGAAATATGAAAGAAAATGATATCCATTACGAGTATTGAAAGAAAATAACATCATTTACCTCAGTAGAAAACTAGATCTGATTGGTATAACAGATATTATCCTGAGAAAATCTTACACTATAAGCTACCCTCAAAGTATTTTTATACTCAAAAGAAATACTCACAATATTGCAGTAAGAACACTTGTGTTTTTTTTTTGTATTTTAAGATGAAGGGTTACCTCCCTTTTTATAGTGCAACCTCAGAGGAAAATCCAATGAACTTGCCTAACTTTGCCTAATTTTTTTTCTCTTCTCTGCCTAACTTTCAATTCCTTATGGGTGAGGCCCACAAATTTGAAAACAAACAACAATGATTTGAAGGAAGTCTTAACACCCACCACTTGAAAAAAAAAGAAAAGAAAGAAAAACTATGCAGGAAAACTTTTAGCTAGTAAATTTGAAAAAGAATAAGTACACGGAAAGAATTCCAATTCAAATTGGTAACCTCCACCTCATTTTATTCATATGCTACGAAATTATAATATTAATATTACTATTTAAACAATTATAATAATATATTTAAATGAATATTTTATCAGAGAAGATAATTTTAATTCCACGGAAAAATATGTATGCCAAACTTTTAACAAATGCCTCATGATTAATTCCTCCATTTATATCAAAATTGAACCAATATTTACCATACATTAATTATCATATTTTTATTCCTCAATTATTATTCACAATTAATATTACAGAATCACAATATTGATAATCGTGTCGCTCCCAAAAAAGAGGGGCTTTCGATAAAGATTTTTCTCCTATGGTACAATTATATACTCTAACCCCTTTTCTCGGTAGAACTCTCTAGACATTGTCAATAATGCTATCTAATAATATTATTTCAATAATATGAGCTACTATGTTGCGATAATTATTGATTTAATAATATAAAATATTGTGCAGATGTTACCGTGACAATTATTAAATCAATAATATGAGATATTATGCAGAAACTACTATGACAATTATTGAATACTGAGTGACTTCTTACGTAAGAATCAATAATCAGAGATATTGTGCAATACTGTGTGCTAATGTTCAACAACGCGTATTACTCTACTTTTATAATCGGGTATTTCAACAGTTAATGGTAAAAGTTTTACCGTTATTTTTATAAAAAAGGTTATTTCTGTCCCTTTCTATATGCGACATTTATTTCGTTATATGGGTCCACCAATAATTGTGTTGTCGTACAAATATTCCTCGAAAGAAAGAATATTCACCGACCAAACAAATATTTTCCAACAGCTGCTTACTTTGTATTAATTTCCCTCGAACTATTAGACTATTAATCAAACTTTGAAGTTTTTAGTCAACTGATTAGTTAATTTTATAAATAAATTATAAATTATAATATTATATATTCAAAACCTTATATTGTGGTTCATGGGATTAATTAGCTTGAAAGAAGTAATTCCAGCAACAAATTTAAAAAAAAAATAGAAGAAGGGAGATTTAATAATCTTTATAGAATAGAACAATGGTGAACTTATGGTCACTATAGTGGGATCCAAAAAAAATTTATTTTATTTCTTTAGCTCTTTATTTTTAATTAGTTACACAAAGAATTGCTACTAAATTTTTTTGGCCTCATTTTAATGATAAAGCAAAAGCAAGAGAAAAACAAAGGAGCAAAGGAGCAAAGAAAATATATAAAAGAAAAAGGAAGAGAAAGGAAAGCAAATAACCCCCGGAGATTCTAGTGTGGGGGGTCATATGACCCCCTGATTTCGCCTCTGGGTACCTTAAGAATCTCCTTAACGCATAATTTTTACATCCATGCACATCTACCGCGAGGTCTCCTTTAAACTTTAGACTATACCCTTTTGAACTAATAACTTCAATATCTCTTATTTGATCTACCAAGAGCCTTTACGAAGTTAATCAAGTAACCTAACGAACAAACTTATCTCTTATTTGATCTTCTAAGAGCCTTTGTCGATCTAGAGTCTTTGCCAAATTCATCATGTCCCTTAACTAATGAGCTCGCCTCTTTAAAAATTCTTGTTTGATTTAATAAGCGACCCACCGAGAAGAGCCCACTAGTTACTCATAAAGTACATAATCCACCATATATTCATAACTCATTGAGATCAACTCATCACGTCTTTTAAGTGACAAGTCCATTGTGACGCCCCCAAAATATATAGGTATACATAACCCATCTTGGGTCGCCAAATACATGGTATATAATACAAATACAAACTTAATTATACAACAAGAGCTGAGAGTTTTTACACGAACATCGTCTCATAGACAATATCCAAACTCAAATTCAATCCTCATTACATTTATTATCACACTAAATAGTGAGGATTACTAAAATAGCCATCTCGGACCATCATTCTGTTCCCCGACTAGTCCCGACTATGTTCTCATTTCCTGAAGAGAATAATGAAAGCAAAAGGGTGAGCTCAACTAGCCCAGTAAGAAATAGTATGACTAAGATAATGCAGAATAAGTTATCGTTAGCCTTCAACAATGTTAAAGTGATAGAATATAATAGACAACAAGTTTAACTGCAGCGGAACAAGCAATCTATTAGAAGAGTCAAGTAGAGCATGATATCTACTATCTTCTATGATTTAAAAAAGTTTTCATCAACTTTATCATTGAGACTCAGCTTAATAAATAAACCACATCATCGAATCATCCATGCACTACGGGCCAAGGATATTCATGTAATCATCAATGGTCATGATTATACTGAATAATCCATAATCATAATCATACTAACAACTGTCCATCAATGCACTACAGGCCAATGAGGATTTTTACCACATCATTTGTAACATTACGGGTCATGATTATACCGAATGATCCCTGGTCATAATCATATCAATCAACAGTCCATCTATGCACGTAAGCCAAAGATGACTTTCATCACAATATAAGCATGAGGATGATGACAATGATATAAGAATTCAATTAAAATAAAGCACATGATAAATTTTAAAGATTTATAATTTAATTTATTCAGAATTCAATAATGTCCAAATTGTCAACATGATACTGCTTTGTGGAGTAAAATTCAAGAATAATATCCATGTATCAAAAATAATTTGGACATAAAAGAAATAAATTTTTCGGTGAATAATACCCCGTGAATAGTACCATGTGAATAGTACTTCGAGAATAGTACCCCGTGAATAGTACCCAGGCATAAAAAGTGCCCCGAATACCCGAGTGAATAATATTTGAGTGAATAGTAATCGGGTGAATGGTAATCGGGTGAATAGTATCCCGACATGAAAAGTGCCCCGAATACCCGAGTGAATAATATTTTAGTAAATAGTAACCCGTGAATAGTACCCCGGTGAAAATATTGATATTTAATAAGAAAGTTCAAATCAATATTCCAATGAAACGATACTGGATGAAGCGCAAAACTCAATGATATTCCATTAATTTCAAGGATTATAGAAACAATACTTACCATAGTAAGTTTAGATTTAAGAATATGAAAAAGAAATAACATACAAAACTACAAATAGATTTTCACCCGTCATATGGTACGTAATCCGCGTAGACAGGTTATTCCGACATATTAAAGGATGAATACGAAAAAAAAATATTCCTTATGAATACGAAAGAAATAATACCCCTTACGAATACAAAAGAAATAACACCCCTTACGAATACACCAAATAATATCCCTTACGAATACAACAAATAATATCCCTTACCTTAGTAGAAGACTGGATACTGCAATAATTTAGTAGCAGAATACTCTTCTTCTTGCTCTCTATAGTTTCTCTCTCTATAGCTTCTCTTGTGAATCTTAGTGAATTGGTGAGAATGAAAGAAGAATTAAGCTTCTATTTATAGGAGAAATGACTAAATAGTAACTTATTCACGAATGGTCCATATTGATTTACTATTAGAACGGACAGTCTAGATTGACTACTATTAAAACCAAAACCGACATTCCAGATTGATTTATTTTTAAAACCACCACCGACGGTCCAGATTGATTTATTTTTATAACCACCATCGACGGTCCATATTGATTTACCATTAAAATCACCACCGATGGTCCAGATTGATTTACTATTAAAACCACAATCGACGGTCCATATTGATTTACTATTAAAACCACCATCGACGGTCTAGATTGATTTACTATTAAAATCACCATCGATGGTCCAGATTGATTTACTGTTAAAACCACCACCAATGGTCCAGATTGATTTAACTTATTACACTTTAGTACTTAATACTTCAATAATTATTCATCATTAATATTATAACTCACAATATTTAACAACCAGATCATTCCCAGGAAAGAGGGGGCTTTCCGATAAGGATTTCTCCCTATTGGCGCGCAATTAGGTGACCAAACCTCTCCTCGACAGAACTTTCTAGACATCATTAATATTGCAAATAATAATATGAATAACTTTGTTGTCTCAATTATTGATTTAATAATATAAAATATTATGCAGATGATATTGTGACAATAATTGAATCAAATAACGTGAGATACTATGCAATAATTACTATAACAATAATTGAGTAAACTGAGTGGCTTTTTACGTAAGCTTCAATAATCAATATTGTGTGCTACTATGCAACCACGCGTATTACTGTACTTTTATCACCGGATAGTTCAACAGTTAACGGTAAAACGTTCGCCGTTATTTTTATAAAAAGACATTTCTGTCGTTTTCTATTTACGACAATTTCCATTGTGGGGTCCACCAATGATTGTGTTGTCGTACAAATATTCCATGTTAAAACGAATATTCTTTGACCAATCGAATATTTTATATCAACTTGCTTACTTTGCAAAATTTTCAAATATCACCTTTAACTTTAACTTTTATCGATTTAACCATTTACTAAATAACATAATAATTATAAGAAAATAGAATACTTTCATTTCATAAAATTCGGGGTCTTACATCCATACTCTTTAATATCTCGTCTAAAACCAACTAAGAAGCTTTATAAGAATAGTTCACCGTTTATTTAATAAATTATATTGTCTATGCATTCATAATTATATTCCATCGCCCAAACTTGCAAGTCTGACTCTAATACTGGCAGAGCTGTTCCTGAGCACGAGTGGGAGGGTCGATCGCCCGAAGCCTCCAATCAGAAGGGTTCCAAATCTAATATATATATATATATATATATATATATATATATATATGATTTTGAACATTTGATTGAAGATTTTGGCTCTAGGAATACTAAAAAAAGTATCTTTAATTGACTGTATTCTCATATATTTTGTTGTAGTCAAAATTTTCATATATTTTGCTATACTCGAACTTCTCATATATTTTGCTTTAGTGGAACTATTATGTTTTAAACTTCGAAAAGACACTTTTTTAAATACAATTTGTACTTTTTATTTATTGCTACTAAAATCTCAAGAACGAACCTCAATACTAATTATTGGAAATATTCCAAATTTATCAAGTCTTACTATAATACTGGTTATTGAAAATATCTCAACAATATATACGCTCATCTAGAATAACATCTTTAACAAAAAAGTATAACCTATTAAGTTCGATTCGAAGTGCTATACCTAAAGGTAAAGGTGCAAAAATGCCCTTGATATTTTTCCTGAAGTCCCACTTTCACCCTGAATTTTTTCCCCCAAAAGTACACTTGACGTTACAAATTTTGGGTCAATCATGCCCTTCCCATTAACGGATCTGCCACTTAGACAAACGTGACCGGCACCTAGACAAATTTTAGTGATAAAGCTAACACCTGGGATAAATTTTTGTTACCCAAAAACTTCAGATCCATTTTCTCTCTCTAAACCCATCTTTATCAAATCCATTTATCACTTCTTTCAGCTTTGCATTCTCCAGCAACCGGAACCGGCGGAGGAACTTGTCGCTGCTTCTCTCCATATGGTGCCACTTGTCGTTCTTCTCCTCTTTCTAACTGCTTCTCTCTCCGCTGATCTAGAGGTCTCTGTCGTCTTTGACCTCAACCTTCACTTCTTTTTTTTTCACACCGAGAAGATCAAAACTCTTATTTTGCTGCTAATGTAACTGATAGTATTGTTTCCATAGCTTGAAACCCTTGTTGTAGATCTCAAAACCCAACTAAACCGCCGATTTATTTTTCTGAATATGAAGAGCAGCGTAAATATGTTTGTGTGGGTGATTTAGCAATGAGATGTATGATTTGAGTTAAATTATGTTTATTTAATAGTAGCAAAAGGTGTTCTTTTTTCCCCTTGCGTGATAGACATGTAATTTTAACTTTGCAGAGAATTTCATTCCGAATTTCAAGCTTAAAAAAAAGAGGGATTCAATGATATTATCCATTGTGTGAGTGCTCATGCTTTTTAGGTGATTTCGTGTCTTCATATTACAAGACGTTAAAGCCCTCTAGAACAACCAAAACTTTTTTGCTGAATTTAAGGGCAGAAAGCAGGGAGTAACAGTTACCGTCGTTCATCGCCAAAATTCAACAAAACCCAACTGTAACTGGGTGTAAAGGAGAAATTCTTACATTCATCTCCTTAGTCCCAATTTTTTTTTTCATCTTTAATTTGTCATTATTTTTCTTATGTGTTTTGTTATTTACAATTTTCGAGCTATTATCTTTGGTAAACAAAGACATAATGAGCACTTCTTCGACTTTAATTGAATTTTACAGAGAAAAAATTCCCCTGTAATTTGCTTTATTTTTCTCCTTTCTTTTTGTTGTTTTGGATTATCTGGAGCAGATTCGTCAAGTTCTACCTTTTCAGGTAAATTTGATTTTGTTGATTTCTTCAATTTCAACATCAGAATGTGAAATTTGGTGGATTTTGTGACAGATTTTAAGAGAGAACCATGGTTGGAATTGTGACACCCCCAAAATAGGTATACATCACCCATTCTGAGTTGTCAATACATGGTACAGAACAACTACAACTTTATTATTACAACAGTAAAATTGTGAGTTTGAATACGAATATTATCTTCTAGACAATATCTATACTCAAATAAATCCTCATCACATTTATTGATACATTATTTTACAAAATGGTGAGGACTACTAAACAACTCTCTAGAACCTTCATTCCATACCCCGACTGTACTCGCTATATTCTCGCCTCCTGAGAAAAAAAATGGAACAAAAAGGAAAAGGGTGAGCTCAACTAGCCCAGTAAAGAATATTATGACTAAGATAATATACAACAAATTATCATTAGTCTTCAACAAGGAAAAATCTAATAGAATACAATAGACAACAAGTTTTTAAATCAATATTCGCAGCGAAAATAATAATTCATTAGAAGAGTTAAGTAGAGAATGCAAACTACTATCTTCTATGTATGAATTTAAAAGTTCATCGTCTCATCTTTTATCCCCGTAACATCAATCAATATACATCCGAATCAAATATTCATCTTTTGCAGACCACAGCCAAAGATATTCATCATTAGTCATGTTCATCTAAACACTGCTCATCTTTTGCACCACGGCCAAAGATATTCATCGAAATCATTCATCTTTGCACTACAGCCAAAGATATTCAATAATATCATCATTTAAGACCGAGGATGATGAAAAATATTTTTAAAGAAACAAATCCAATTGAAACAAAACGACAAGGATTAAGGATTAAGGATTCGTACTTTGTTTTATCCACGCCCAAAAATACCTCAAAAAAATAATCATAGTGGTGTAAAATTCAAGAATGATCAAAACATGGATACAATCAAAGCTAGTATCCACAATAGATATTTTAGATTTAAAAGGAAAATTTTTATTTTTCGATGAATAGTCAGATTCGTGAATAAGATCAGATATCGTGAAAGGTCAGATATCGTGAATAGTAACTCCGACACCAAAAGTTCCAAATTTGATAAAAACTTCAGATCAATATTTCAAAGATAATGATATTGAAGAAATAATATCATTACAAAAATAATAATATCCCTTACCTCGAAAAGATCAAGATTTAAATTTAAAAAACAGGATATAAAGGCTATGACTTGGACTTGCACCGATATAGCAATACTCAAAGTATACTCAAAACACTCACAAGAATACGCCGATAATATAGAGAGAAAACTTCAGTTTCGGTGTAATTTTCAATTCTAACCCAAGATCCTATTTATAGGAAATCGCTAGAACACCAAAGCAGTAAAATTTAATATAATATTAATATATAAATAAATTTTCTTACGCCCACTTTGAATCCTCTAGCTTCAGCACTTTGTACATGTTTCATGAGGCCCACAAGTGTAAAAAACGTTTTTCCTATTTTAAATATTTTAAACTTCCAAAAATCAATTATTTCGGAGCTTCAAAACTTCAATAATTCATAATAAATAGCCCTTTTATCAGAAAATTCGAATCTCACGTCTTTTTATAGGAAATTCAATTCTCTACAACTTTGCAGAAGAAAGTTTTCCAATTCCAAATGTAAATTGAGCGAAATCCACAAACCAGGCGATTTTATAAAGTTATAATCAAATTTCAAATAATAAATGGGGTCCACCGACATGTTTAACATGTTTTAAACATTTATTGCAACAAAAATATTCTTCCTCCTCAGATACTCATATATCCCACATTCGTTGTAAAAATATCACCATTATTATATTATTAAAATATAATAATATATTTAAATGAATTATTTTATCGTAAAAGATAAAATTTCAATTTTCAACAATTGTCACATTAAAAATTTTCTCCATCTATATCCACATAAAATCAATATTTTCCTCATCATATGAATCAATAATTAATTATTCACAAATAATATTATTGTAATCACAATATCGACAACAAAAGCGGTTCCTGTGAAGAAAGAGGGCTTTTAATAAGAATTTCTCCTCATCAAATGCGCAATTAGGTGACCAAACCTCTCCTTAGATGTAACTTTCTAGACATTGCCAATAATGTTATCTAATAATATTATTCGGATAATATGAATTATTGCTTCGATAATGAAAAATAATTGTGTAATGACAATTATTGAAACAAACAAGAATATAAAATATCAACGCAAACAATTATTAAATCAATAAAATATCGAATCAAAGAATTACTATAACCATTATTGAGTAGTGCCTTCTTACGTAAGAATCAATAATTGGTGCAATACTGCAAGTGTCTTCGTGTTTTAACCATCGAGTATTTTAACAAAGATTAATCTGTAATAACTACGCCAAGTTATTTTTAAACAACTTATATTTGTCGTTTTATTCATCCAATCGCTTCAGTTATGGGGCCCACAAAAAGATCTTGGCTAGTAAATGCATTTAATATTCTCCGACAAAGAAGAATATTCCACCGCACCAAACGAATATTCCCCGACAACAATGAATATTTTATAACCACTTGCTTATTTTGAAATATTGCGTATTTTACCCATAAATATCCACATTAATCAAATCAACCCTTACTATTTCAAAATAATAAAGAGAAAATTAAATTTCATTAATAATAAGTTGGGGTCTTACAACCTCCCTCCTTATGAAATTTCGTCCTCGAAATCGACGACGACGACTGGTGTTTCAAAAGGTGAGGATACCTCGCTTTTATTTCGCTTTCCAATTCCCGTGTCATTTCCTCTATAGCATGATTCATCCACGTAACTTTAACTTGTGGTATGACCTTTCATGGCAGGGACATGCTCCTTCCTATCCAAGATCTCGACAGTACCTCCTCATGCGTTAAGTCTTGGCTATCTCGTCGGTTCTAACTCTATAACGTGGTTCGGGTCTTTCACATATTTACTTAAGTACAGATATGTGAAACACATTATGAACACGAGACATAATCGGAGGTAACGCAAGTCTATAAGCTACATTTCCTACTTCTAATCAAGAATTTGAAACGGACCAATAAATCGTGGATCGAAGTTTTCTCTCTTCCCAAATCTTGTAACTCCCTTCCATGGAGCAACTCGCAACAATACATGATCCCCTATACTAAATTCCACGTCCTTTCGATGAAGATCCGCATAACTCTTTTGTCGATCTTGTGCTTGCTTTTGTATACGTTGTCGAATCATTTGGATCTTTTCAATAGTCATACGTCTTAACTCGGGTCCCAACAATGTTGCTTCACCCACCTCATCATCCCAACATATTGGAGAACGACATTTTCATCCATATAATGCTTGAATGGAGCCACACCTATACTGTCTCGATAACTGTTGTTGTAGGAGAATTCCACCAATGGTAAATACTTATCCCAACCGCCCTTGAAGTTCAGGACACGTAGTCTTAATAGATCTTTAAGAGTTTGAATAGTCCTCTCGATTATCCGTCCGTTTGGGGATGGTATGCGAACTAAATCGCAAACCGCGCCCATAGCTTTTTGCAAGCTAACCCAAAATCTTGAAGTGAATCTTAGGTCACGATCCGAAACTATGGATAATTGGCATGCCATGCAACCTCACAATCTCATTCACGCATATACTAGCAAGACGCTCAAGGAATAAGTCTCCCGATCGGCAAGAAATGAGCGAGAACTTGGTTAATCTATTAATAATAACCTAAATAGCATTGATGCCTTGAGAAACCGTAGGAAGACCAGTAACAAAATCCATGGTAATGTGTCCCCACTTCCATTTCGGAATCTCAAGTGGTTGCAACGGACCCTTAGGTACTAGATGCTCACGCACTTTACACGTTGGCAAGTTAAACACATCGAGATAAACTTTGCAATCTCTATCTTCATATTGTTCCACCAAAATGTATGTCAAGATCACGATACATTTTAGTACTTCCGTGATGGATTCAGAATCGGTGTATTGTGTGCCTCCATCATAATCTTGTACTTTTAAATCGAGTCGTTAGGAACACAAAGTCTAGAATGGACTCAAGTATTCCTTCTTCATCAATTCTCGCCCTAATAGCTCTTTCTTGTACTTTCTTCTTCATACGCGATTAGCTCGGCCTGGTGGCTCGAGTAACCTTAACTTTTTCTATTAAAGTTGGCTCTATACTTATACTTGACATCATCGCACTTTTCGTTCGCGATATGATCTTCTACTCAACGCGTCGCCTACCACGTTCGCTTTTCCGTGATGGTATTGAATAGTGTGGTCGTAGTCTTTCAATAGCTCGAGCCAACGTCACGCCAGATGTTGAGTTCTTTTTGAGTGAAGAAATATTTAAGGCTTTTATGGTCCGAATATATCTCCACTTTCTCCCCATATAGATAGTGCCTCCATATCTTTAATAGCGAAAACGATCGGGCCGCTAACTCTAGATCATGAGTAGGATAATTCCTCTCATACTCTTTAAGTTGTCGCGAGGCATAAAGGCTATGACTTTCCCACGTTGCATGAGAACACATCCTAACCCTTTGCCTCAAGCATCGTTTGAGATAACAAATCCATCCGAACCAGATGGTATTGTTGAAGACAGTGCCAAATAAGTCTCCTCTTAAGCCCTTGGAAACTCTTCTCGCATTCTTCGCTCAAATGAATTTTGTATCCTTCGAAGTTAATGAAAGTTAATGGAGTAGCGATTCGAGAAAACCCTTCCACGAATCTCCGATAATAACCAAATTAAGCCCAAAAAGCTACGACTTCAATCCACCGACTTTATTGCTCCCTACTTTCAGATTGCTTCAATCTTCACGGATCAACAGATACTCCATGTTTCGACACCACGCGCCCAAGGAATGCTACTTCCTCAAGCCGTAACTCGCATTTCTTCAATTTGGCATATAGTTTGTTTTCACGAAGCCTTTCGAGTACCAACTTCAAATGGTGCTCATGATCTTCACGACTTTTGGAATATATGAGGATGTCATCAATAAAACAACAACGAATCGATCCAAATATTCCTGAATACTCGGTTCATCATATCCATGAAAGTCAAGTAGAGCATTAGTCATCCAAAGACATGACTAAGAATTCATAATGCCCGCATCGAAGTTCTAAAGGCGCTTTGAATATCCTCGATTCTAATCTTCAAATTGATGATATCCAGAACTAAGATCAATTTTTGAAAAGAATTGTGCCTCTTGAATCGGTCAAACAAGTCATCAATACGAGGTAGAGGATACCTATTCTTGATGGTGACATGGTTCAATTCTCGATAGTCAATATTAAAGTTGCATACTCCCGCTCTTTCTTCTTTACTTAATAAAACAGAGCACCCCAAGGAGATGTACTAGGACGAATGAAACCGATGTCCAACAATTCTCGTAGTTGGACCTTTAACTCCTCGGAAGTTCAATAGGAGCCATTCGATATGGGGTTTTAGAAATGGGCTTTGTACCAGGTTCAAGATCAATAAAGAATTCAACTTCACGTTCTAGGGGTAGACCGGGAAGTTCTTCAGGAAATACGTCAGGAAAGTCAATAACAACAGGAATATTATTCAAATTTGACGTGTCTTTATTCAAATCCATAACATGGGCTAAGAAAGCTTGACATCCGTTTTTCAATAAACGAATAGCTTTATGATTAGATATGATAGTGATTGATTTTAATGGTTTAGTTGCTTGAATTCGTATAACAAAGTTGTTTAGAATATGAAAGCTAACAACCTTATTTAAAATAATCAATTTTGGCATGATGTGTAGTTAACCAATCAATCCCTAAAATCACATCAAAAACAAGTATCTTTAAAGATATAAGGTCAATGGGTAAGGTGATGGTGCCAACTTGAATCAAACAAGATTTATAAACAGTGGATGTGATGAAAGTTTCTCCTAACGGAGTTTCCACAGATAAAGTCAAAGTCTAATTTTTCCGAGTCAAATTTAAACGTTGAGCACAATTAGAGAGATAAATGAATGGGTAGCACCCAGATCAAGTAAGGTATAAACTTCGCAAGAATTTATAAATAGCTTACCCGTGATCACCTCGTTTGGGTTCCTCGATTTTGACCGACCACAACAAACGCTTCTTCCAGAAAGATTGACTTTGATTTTTTCGGGACGGGCCTTTTTGAGTCACCGATCCCTCATTGAACTAGGTTTTCGCTACTGCATAAATTCGAGCGATATGTTATTCCTTTCCACAATTATAGCATACCTTGAACTGTTGGCAGGCGGTTTGGTGATATGTCCCTCTTTCCCAGATTTATAAGATACGACCGGTGGTCGTTTTCTCCTCCTTAGAACCCGCTTGTCATTTAAGACCGCTGTCTTCACACGGTCGTTGTTAAATCTCCTCTTTTAAAATCTCCTCCGACTCGCTTCTTCTATTTTTCATGGCTACGATTATTACCGGAGTGGTTACCATTTTGTCCGTCTTTTTTCTTTCTCCCATGGTTATCGTTGTTTTGTTGACTACTATCTCCTAGATGATCCTCGTTGTGGTCCCTCGGTTGACCAGACTCGTTATCTCGCTTCTAATAATTGAGCCCTCATTTACAACATCCGAATAGAGAGAAAATTTATGAGAAATAAGATCTTCGACGATGCCGGGTTTCAAACCTCTAAGAAACATCCACGTCATACGCGTTCTTCATTTTCCACCAAATGAGGTGCAAAACTCGATAACTCGCAAACTTTGCCTCGACATCGAGACAAATCATGTTGTTCTCGCTCGGCCTAATAAACTCCACTTCCTTCATACGATTTGAACACTTTCGGAAAATATTTGTCATTAAATAGTTTCAAATGTCTCCCAAGACATCTTGAAAGCGGCCGGATGGGTACGCTTCATGCACTCCACTAGTAGTACGCCTCGCCACGGAATATAAAGGTGGTGAATGGAACCTTCGTTCCTCCGCGCATCCCAAGACATCGAATATCTTGCTAATTTGCTTGACCCATGTTTTTACCATGATCGGATCCGCTTTCCTTAAATTCGTGGTCCCAACTCTTTTAAACCGCTTGCATTTGTGACAACCCGTGAATTGCTATCATTTCTCCTCAGATTTTGAACACGAAGTCTCCTCAAATTCGATTTTTTGTATGAATCGCAAAAAGCTTCTAAACATCCTCGTTCATCATCTCGCCGGTGGTGTTGTTCACAGGAGGAACATTGCCACTTGACTGTTGCACGTTCTCCTCGTTGGTGAGTACAGCGTCTCCACGGTCTCATTTCCATTGTTAATATTCTCAATCGACATTCTCAAATACATCACATAAAACAAGGGTTAATTAAGAAATCAATATATCACATAATATCCCTATATCTTCGACTAACTAACAAATAAGCTTAGGTAGGTAGGACACACTCAATGAAGGATTTACTCTGCTCTCCCTCCTAGTTCTATTCCCCGATCTCCGCCAGAGATCATATCCTAAGCTCGATACCAACCGTGACGCCCCCCAAAATAGGTATACATCACCCATTTCGAGTTGTCAATACATGGTATGTAAACAACTACAACTTTATTATTACAATAAGAAAGCGTGAGTTTGAATACAAATAATATCTTCTGCATAATATCTATACTCAAATAAATCCTCATCACATTTATTGATAAATTATTTTACAAAATGGTGAGGACTACTAAACAACTCTCTTTAGAACCTTCATTCCATACCCCGACTGCACTCGCTTATATTCTCGCCTCCCGAGAAGAAAAATGGAACAAAAAGGAAAAGGTGAGCTCAACTAGCCGAAGAAGAATATTATGACTAAGATAATATACAACAAATTATCATTAGTCTTCAACAGGAAAAATCTAATAGAATACAATAGACAACAAGTTTTTAAATCAATATTCGCAATTGAAATGAAATAATAATTCATTAGAAGAGTTAAGTAGAGAATGCAAACTACTATCTTTTATGTATGAATTTAAAAGTTCATCGCTCTATCTTTTATCCTCAGTAACATCAATCAATATACATCCGGAATCAAATATTCATCTTCACACCACAGCCAAAGATATTCATCATTGGTCAGTGTTCATCTAAACACTGCTCATCTTCAGACTACGGGCCAAAGATATTCATCGAAATCATTCATTTGCACTATGTGCCAAAGATATTCAATAATATCATCATTTAAGACCGAGGATGATGAAAAATATTTTTAAAGAAACGAATCCAAAGTGAAACAAAATGACAAGGATTAAGGATTAAGGATTCAGATTTTGTTTTATCCACGTCCAAAAATACCTCAAAATAATCATAGTGGTGTAAAATTCAAGAATGATCAAAACATGGATACAATCAAAGCTAGTATCCACAATAGATATTTTATTTAAAAGGAAAATTTTTCATTTTTCATGAAATAGTGCCAGATTCGTGAATAAGATCAGATATCGTGAATAAGGCCGATACGTGAATAGTAACTTCGACACCAAAAGTTCCAAATTTGATAAAACTTCAGATCAATATTTCAAAGATAATGATATTGAAGAAATAATATCATTACAAAAATAATAATATCCCTTACCTCGAAAGATCAAGATCTTCTAGCTAAAACAGGATATAAGCTATGACTTGGACTTGCATCAGATAGCAATACTCAAAGTATACTCAAAACACTCACAAGAATACGCTCGATAATAGAGAGAGAAAACTTCAGTTTCGGTGTGATTTTCAATTCTAACCCCAAGACCCTATTTATAGGAAATGCTAGAACACAAAAGCAGTAAAATTTAATATAATATTAATATATAAATAAATTTTCTTACGCCCACTTTGAATCCTCTAGCTTCAGCACTTTGTACATGTTTCATGAGGCCCACAAGTGTAAAAAAACGTTTTTCCTATTTTAAATATTTTAAACTTCCAAAATCAATTATTTGAGCTTCAAACTTCAATAATTCATAATAAATAGCCCTTTTATCAGAAAATTGAATCTCGCTTGAATTTTTATAGGAAATTCAATTCTCTACAACTTTGTAGAAGAAAGTTTTTCCAATTCCAAATGTAAATTGACCGAAATCCACAAACCAAGCGATTTTATAAAGTTATAATCAAATTTCAAACTAATAAATGGGGTCCACCGACATGTTTAATATGTTTTAAATATTTATTGCAACAAAAATATTCTTCCTCCTCGATACTCATATATCCCACATTCGTTGTAAAAATATCACCATTATTATATTATTAAAATATAATAATATATTTAAACGAATTATTTTATCGAAAAAGATAAAATTTCAATTTTCAACAATTGTCACATTAAAATTTTCTCCATCTATATCCACATAAAATCAATATTTTCCTCATCATATAAATCAATAATTAATTATTCACAAATAATATTCTGTAATCACAATATCGACAACTGTGCAGGTTCAAGAAAGGGGCTTTTAATAAGAATTTCTCTCTTATCTTCTTGGCAATTATTAGGTGACCAAACCTCTCCTTGTATGTAACTTTCTAGACATTGCCAATAATGTTATCAAATAATATTATTAGGATAATATGAATTATTGCTTCGATAATGAAAAATACCGTAATGACAATTATCAAACAACAAAGAATATAAAATATCAACGCAAAGAATTATTAAATCAATAAAATATCGAACGAAGAATTACTATAACCATTATTGAGTAGTGCCTTCACGTAAGAATCAATAATTGGTGCAATCTGCGTATGTCATCGTGTTTTAACCACCGAGTATTTTAACAAAGATAACTGTGAATAACTACGCCGCTATTTTTAAACAACTTATATTTTACGTTTTCTTCATCCAATCGCTTTTCCAGTTATGGGGCCAAAAAAAGATCATACTATTGCATTTAATATTCCCCGACAATGAAGAATATTTCACGACCAAACGAATATTCCCCACAACAATGAATATTTTATAACCACTGCTTATTTTGAAATATCACAGATTTTACCCATAAATATCCACATTAATCAAATCAACCCTTACTATTTCAAAATAATAAATAGAGAAAATTAAATTTCATTAATAATAAGTTGGGGTCTTACAGGAATTAAGTTTGGATAGAGGAATAAGTCGACCTTTAAGGAACATATCATCGGAGGGAGAAAGAGAAACGTTCAGATCAACGCCATCATCGTTAGAAGCAGATGAAAACGTGAATTCCACCTCTGTATAATTTTCACCATCGGATTGATCATCATCAGACTATTTCTTATTGCATTCTCCAATTACAAAACACAATGGTTTTCCCCTTTTTGTTCTCTCTTAATGCATCGTCAGCAAAATAAGTCCATGTGTTAAGTACGTTTGTCTAAGTGGCAGCAGATCTGTTAACGGGAGGGGTACGATACCCAAAATTTGTAACGTGAAGTGTACTTTTGAAAAAAAAAAATCACGATAGAAATAAGATTTCGGAAAAACATCAAGAATTTTTTTTGGACCTTTGCCTGCAATACCTAATTAGCATACCAATTGATTGACTACACTTATGGGCAGTGCAAAATCCGCACCTGCCCCGACCCGGACCAAAGGAGGTATGATTTAATAACATACTTTTAGACCAAAAGGATTTTACATTGATTGATCATACACGAATACGAGCAATAGCATCACTAGCCGTCTACTTCCAATTTAACTTCACCCCTCCACCTCCATAATTCTCCCAATCAATTTTTGTTCCGATTGAACAGTATTTGATAAATTGACTCCGATCATGAACTTCTCATAGGAACCGACAAGGCAATTGATTGCTTTTGATTTGGTACAAAAATGGCAGGCCCTTCATTAATGGTTTCTCTGTTCCAACGCACTCTCGAGGATCTAATCAAGGGCCTCCGTCTCCACCTCCCCGGCGCTGACACCACCGCCTTCATCTCCAAATCAGTCGACGAGATCCGCCAGGAAGTCAAATCTACAGACCTCGCCACCAAATCCACCGCCCTCCAAAAACTCACTTACCTTCACTCTTTACACGCCATTGATATGTCCTCTTGGGCCTCTTTCCACGCCATTGAACTCACTTCATCCCCTTCTTTTTCCCACAAAAAAATTGGGTATCTCGCAGTTTCTCTATCCTTCAATTCCTCCACTGATGTTGTTCTCCTCCTCACCAATCAACTCCGGAAGGATCTTTCTTCAGCAAATGAATTTGAGGTGAGTCTTGCCCTTGAAACTCTTAGTACTATATGCACGCCTGATCTTGCACGCGATTTAACTCCGAATATATCTACTTTGCTCACTAGTAATAAGAGTTTTGTTAGAAAGAAAGCAATTGTGACTGTGTTGAGGGTTTTTGGGCAATACCCAGATGCAGTTCGGGTATGTTTTAAGAAATTAGTTGAGAATTTAGAGAGTTCTGATATGGGGACAGTGTCCGCCACAGTGGGTGTGTTTTGTGAGCTTGCAATGAGTGAACCCAGATCTTATCTTCCATTGGCGCCAGAGTTTTATAAGATTTTGGTGGATTGTAGGAATAATTGGGTTTTAATTAAGGTTTTGAAGGTGTTTGCAAAATTGGCTCAGTTAGAACCGAGGTTAGCGAAGAAGTTGGTGGACCCGATTTGTGAGCATTTGAGGAGGACCAGGGCGAAGTCTTTGGTGTTCGAATGTGTAAGAACTATTGTTACTAGTTTGAGTGAGTATGAATCTGCAGTGAAACTTGCAGTTGAGAAAATAAGGGAGTTTTTGATTGATGATGATCCGAATCTCAAGTATCTAGGATTGCAAGGGTTATCGATTGTTGCCTCAAAGCATTTATGGGCAGTTGCCGAGAATAAGGAGGCCGTGATTAAGTCTTTGAGTGATGCTGATGTGAATATTAAGTTTGAGGCATCGAGTCTTGTGATGGCAATGGTGTCAGAGGATAATGTGGCTGAGATTTGCAGGGTTTTGATTAATTATGCCATTAAATCTGATCCAGAGTTTTGTAATGAGATTCTTCGTTCCATTTTATCTACTTGTGGTAGCAATGTTTATGAGATAATTATTGATTTTGATTGGTATGTTATGCTTCTTGGGGAAATGTCTAGAATTCAGCATTGCCAAAGGGGAGAGGAAATTGAGAAGCAGTTGATAGATATTGGTATGAGGGTCAAAGATGTTAGGCCAGAGCTTGTTCGTGTTGGTCGTGATCTACTTATTGATCCTGCATTACTTGGAAATCCTTTCATTCATAGGATATTATCTGCAGCAGCTTGGGTGTCAGGGGAGTATGTTCAATTTTCAAAAAATCCATTTGAGCTTATGGAGGCACTCTTACAACCACGCACCAATCTCTTGCCAGCATCAATAAGAGCTGTGTATATCCAGTCTGCATTTAAAGTGTTGACATTTTGTCTGTATTCTTATCTCTTTCCGAATGAAGCTGCATTTTCTTTTTCCTCATTTCCGGTTGATTCGGAACCAGGAGAGACGGATTCAGTTTTTGAAAGGAAATTATCGGAAAGTTTCAATCCAGTAACATATGAGGAGGATCGGATGTTTGAAACAAGGGTTTTAAGTCAACCAGATGAAGAATCCTCTGTAGGAAATGGTCCGGATACAATCATTATCCACGGGCATACCTCTTCGTTAGTGTCTTTGAAGAAGAATCTGTTTACCCAAGAATCTATTATTAACCTATTAACTCTTGTTGAAACAGCTTTGGCTCCATTTGCTGGAAGCCATGAGGTGGAAATACAAGAGAGGGTATGTAACATTATTGGTTTAATTGAGTTAGTGCAGCGAGAAATAACTGGTTCTGTTGTCCAGAAGGAAGGGAACTTTGAGGGTGGAGAACTAAAAGCTTCTGAGATTGTCAAATTGATGCATGACGCCATTTCGGAGGAGCTTGGTCCAATTTCACTGAGTGCTCAAGAAAGGGTACCTATACCTGATGGATTGTTGCTCGAGGAGAACCTCAATTACTTGGAGACAATATGTAGTGATATTCAGTTACCTATATCAAGTTCATTTTCCCTTTCAAGGCCTCGTTCTGACGAGTATGATGGGTTTTCCCTCGTTGACAGTCAACACAAAGAAGAGTCTGAATTATCAACAGAGTCCACATCTCTGCTTGCAGAACATCGCAAGCGACATGGGTTATATTATCTTTCTTCAGATAAAAAGGAAGTAGTTTCCGATTACTACCCCCCTGCTAATGATCCTAAGGTGAAGGATAATGTCAACGATGATACTGAAGATCTAGTAAAGCTTACGGAGCAATCATTTGTTACAAAGAAGAAGCCAAACCAAGTGAAGGCTAGACCTGTGGTGGTAAAATTAGATGATGGAGATGGAGTTCCTATTGTAACAAGGAAAACAGAGTCAAAAGATGTCGCGATAACGGGAGCTGTACGAGATGTTCTTTTAGGTAATGAAGCCATGCCTTCTTCATCACCAAGAAAACCATCTGACAAGTTATCAAGCAAGTTAAGGGGGAAGGAAAAATTAGATACTGACCAAAGTTCTCGGTCAAAAGAAAATTTTGCTAATGTGGAGAAGTCTGAGCTTGAAACTACAAGTTCAAGAAGTAAAAACCGTAAAGAGAGAAAACATAGAAGTCCTGAGAAGACTGCTGAGGAAAGAGAAGAAAATGGTCGACGAGATAAGCAGAAGAGTGGTCACCGCCACGGGAGGCACAAAGCTCGACATAGATCAGATGGAAGCTCGAAAGCGGTAGCACAAACCCCAGTAATCCCTGATTTTCTTTTATAGTATAGAATACTGGAAAACATCGTTTGTTTGTAGCTTCAGAACAAGTTGAATGGCATTGCCCCTTGTATTATTTTGTTTTAACACAGAGGTCAGTTCTGTAAATTTGATACATATTGTTTATTTTCTGTTTCTTGTGTTCTTATTTCCTTCCTTAATTTTGGGATAAGGAATTTGTTTTGCTTAAAGCTTTTACTTTGATTGGTCTTTTCATTTTATATACACTGAGATTTATTTCAGAAGTAATGGTTTCAGTTTGAATGTCTCATTTTGTGCTACTAAGCTGAAAGTATCTCAGTTGACTTTAATTAGGTTATTCTTTGTTTATTTTCTTTTTCTGCCCCTTTGCAATAATCATTTTCTTGTGCTGTTTGAACTTTGGAGGGTGGAGACTAAATCAGATTGTGGGTGTCTGTCTGTTTGCTTTCTGAACAACATGAACTATTACATTCTGTCTTGCTCATGTATGCTTCAAAATATGTATCTATGTATATTTATTCTCATGTACATGTTTACATATATACATCCATATGTACGTAGTTTTGGTGTTGTATATCATGCTACATAATATTTCACATCGGTTCATGTTGGTTTGAAGTTTGTGGAGTTTATTTATTTATTTATTTTGACTCCTATCAGTAGAGGGAATTGACATTGTCATTGAATGATGGGGATCCAATTGCCTGGAATCCTAATGGTTACCTTCACTTTATATATATATTTTATAAATTTCTTTAGGCCTTTATAGAATCACTAAACAATATTTTGTCAAGATTGTGTTCTTCCCTACTTTTGTGATTGTGAGATTTGATTTCTTTTAGGTTCATAAGTGGCATACAATCGAACTGTTGATTAAAACTGTGTTCTTGGTGGATGCTTTACTGCTTCCCCCCTGACAAGAACCAGTTGACAGAAATTTGTTCTGTACCATAGGGCTTCAGGGAATCTATGTTTGTTGAATTTTCATGCCTATATCTACATTGTCCATATTTTAACCAGCTATAGCTATAGTTCATCTGCATTCTGCTAGGTGATTAAGGATGGTATTTGATTGAAAATTACTGCGGTCATTGCAATTGTGGGATGAGGTTGTTGATTGCTTCATTGTTGAAATGATGTATCCTAGGTGTTCGTTGCCTAGTTCAATTGCACCTACATATCTAGGGGTGAGCATTCGGTTAATAACCGAACCGAATAAACATTTCGGTTATAACCGAAAACCGAATTTATATTGTTTAGAATATCCGAACAACTACCCGAATTACATAATAACTGAACTAAGTATTCAGTTAATAACCGAACTAATTATTCAATTATTCGGTTAATAACTGAATTTCGTAAAATGCAGGATATTTTGTTAATCTTTCCGAGAGGGAGACCAAGGAGTCATGTCAATTGGATAACTCCCCAAAACCCTAAGAAATGATGTGAACTCTTGAACTTCGGCGGCCAGTGCGTTTTGAGCCCTAACGTCCGCCATTGATGCCTCGAAATCTCTATAGAATAAGTACTCGAAATGCTTTGTCGTGCCCACATTTGTGTCGTCGACGAGTCGAATCGGCCGGTTCCGGTGGGGGCGGCTCTCAATTTTCGTGAGGCTGCCTGAAAGAGAAAGCCAATAAGACTTTGAACAGGACTGAGGTGCCTCGTAAGCGAATACTATGCTCGTTTTGAACGGCCGATTTGTTCTCGGTTTGATTGGCTCTCGAGCTAGCATCATGAATCGAGTGACATTGTTGGAATAGTCTTGGAATCCGTCGGCGAGAACTTGGAGGTCGTAGAGTTCGGCGGCGCGAGTAGTGGCGATGAATTCTGCCGCTCCGGCAGTATCGTCGACGGCTTCGCACTGCGCTAGCGTCTGTGGATAAGCTTGATGAATGGGCCGAGAGAATTCAAGAGTAATGTATGGGTCGAGAGAATTCAAGAGTAATAGTAATGAATGGACCGAGTGCTGTGGTTAGTGACTGCCGAGTCAGAGTCTTATTTTAACTCAAGTGTTGTTCGATTATACCTGTTTTTTGCTCAGTCCTATACATATCTAATTGTTATAAAAGTAGATTGGCATGATTAATATCCCTCCCATGATTAGTGATTATTTTCTAATGCTATCTGATAGATAGTTATCACCTATGTTACTCGGACTCTTTACTTTGCCCCAAGTACTTCTGTCTGATATTCTGACAAGTGTACGGATACTGGACATTTCATTTTAATGTGAAAAATTAACAAAATTAAAGAATATTTGTCCTACTTTTTAAAGTCCGGTGTTCAACTGGACACTCCATTCGAGTTCGTATAACACGTAACATATGTTAAATTGAGTCTGTATTACAACTTTATACATGTGATCTTACTATACAATTTTTTTTTTTAATTTTTTTATTTGTTGTATTATTTAATTTAATAAAAATAGAGTTTAGTTCACTACATGCACCTAGCAGTGGGTATTCAACTGATTATGTTAGTGGCAGTGCTTCCCCATCTAACAATTTTGACTAGACAACTATGGAGATGGCTATCATACCACAACAATGTTTTCCTATCTAACAAGTCACTTGGATTCATACTAGGCCTTATAATTTCTTGGAAATAGATACCCCAATTTAGTGAACTGTGGGGTTCAGTTTAGACCAAATGATCTTTATATTTAGACCAAGAACGGCAGTGGTCCCACCTATTGAGATCAAAAAAAAACAGTTGATGGCTGGTGTGTCAAAAAGCAAGTGCGGACCAGAAAGGTCGATTTTTTCAGTGACTATCAAGGCCAAGATCACTTTTGTGTTTATATTTTGTTACTTTTTTAGGTTTGACCCAAGCGGGTGGGTTGATCTTAAGGCAAATGGCCAAATAGTTCGGATATTTATGGGCCAAAAATTTTAATCAAAACCACCCAAAATAGCCTTTGTCGTGTTTATTTATATTGGTTTCAAATTTATGCGCCTAATTAAAAATATTTGCTTAATTAATTAGAAAATTACATGAGTGCAAGTTCAATTGTTGATCTAGTTTTATGAAGTTGCAGGATCAAGGAGATTCTATAAAATTGCAATATTCATGTTTGTGCACCTGCTTAGGAATATTGGACATTTCCAATTTTATTGGATCGGAATATCGGACATTCTATTTTTTTTTTTTTGCTTTTTTCTTTGACTCAAAAAATATATAATATTTATTCAAACTGGAATTTTTAAAGAATATGGTGTTTTGAGTATAATTTAGATACATATACAAGAACATGGTTGAACAATCTTTACAACTATCAACTCTATTATTGTATATATATCCAAATTATACTCAAAACACCTGTAAAAATTCCAGTTGAAATAGATATTATACATTTTTTGAGAGGAAAAAAAAAAGCAAAATAAAAAAATAGAGATTTCCAATATATGGGTCCAATAAACATGCCTGTATAGAACGACTCATGTAAAGTAGGCCATAGGCCATATTTAAGCGTTACAACTTTTAAGCACATTGTCATTTGTTCAATGGTTTTGATAGCGGGTCTTGGACTCAATTGCACGTAGAATTCCATTGTTTTCGTGACTTCCCTAAAATTAAGCAGCCGTTCTCGTGTCATGTTTTATTAAATTAATTCCCACCATATGCAAGAGGGATAAAAAATACATGGTACAAACCATGGTACATTGCATGCTGTTTAAAGCAACCTTGACATTATACTTAAATATAAACGAATGAAATGATCGAAAGATTGAAAGTTGTTTTAGATTTAGTTTACAAAATTTATCGAGTATAAAATAAGGTTTGATTTAGGCTCGTTTAATTACCGAGTCGAGCACGATCTCGAATCGAGTGCGAGTAATTTAAACTTTTCTAACGGATATGATCTGAGTATCAATAGAAAATTATAATTTGAGGATGTTCGAGTAATTTATCGAAATTTAAAATTTGTTCATATTTGAATCATTTATATTTTTGATTCGATTGAACGAGAATCAAATTTTAATTGAAATTTAATCTGAAATTTTAACCGCTAATGTTGCATTTCATTTTACGAGCTTAATTACATGTATCTTAATATGCACCGCAAGTAAATTTGACTTTTCAATTATTGCAGCACCAAGTTGTACACCATTGAAACTCGCGACTTTATCAGTGCTGCCTATTGCTGAACAGATCTCCCAATATCATCCACCAAGTTCATGACCAGGAGCTGTTACTGCAGTTGCACTTCTAAAGGACTGCAGGCTCTTCAGTCAAATTGTTCATCCCTTGATATTTGCCAATGGGTGAGGAACAAAATAAATCCCCATCTACTGTCAAGTTCCTCCGGGCTTGTTTGCATTTGAGCCATGCCATCTACTTCCTGTTTTTTGTGACGGGCTTGTCCATTGGTACAACACTTGGTTTATATTTTGAAAGCTTCTCATTCATAATAAGAGCTCCCCTACTATCTCATTTCTCGTCCTTGGCGTTGCCACCGCCATTGCCAACACAACCACCGGTGCCCACAATCAAAATTCCGCTACCAAACCGTAGTGATTTTGCAATTACAGAGGAGAATAAATTTGTTATGCACAAAATGGATGATGATGAATTGTTCTGGCGGGCATCAATGGTTCCTCAAATTCAAGAATTTCCTTACGAACATGTTCCTAAAGTTTCCTTCATGTTTTTGGCCAAGGGACCTTTGCCTTTGGCTCCCTTGTGGGAGAAGTTCTTTCAAGGGAATGAAGGGCTTTACTCCATTTACATTCATAGTGATCCCTTGTATGTTGCCTCAGTGCCTGAAAATTCTGTTTTTGTTGGAAGAAGAATTCCCAGCAAGGTCAGCTTCTTATATTCTTCAATTCTTTCAATTTATATCACAGTTTTAGATTCTATCATTTTGTTGGCCTAATGCACAGGCAGTAGAATGGGGAAAACCATCCATGATCGATGCCGAGCGACGCCTATTAGCCAACGCTCTTCTGAACTTATCAAATGAAAGATTTGTACTACTTTCCGAGACTTGCATCCCCTTATTCAACTTCACTACAGTCTACAACTACCTCATCAACTCTAACCAAAGCTTTATAGCCTCGTACGACGACCCACGAAAGGTTGGCCGTGGGCGCTACAACAACCAAATGTGGCCTACGATCAATATCTCCGATTGGCGTAAAGGCTCCCAATGGTTTGAAATGAACCGGAAAATGGCCGTGGAGATGATATCGGACCGGAAATTTTATCCCATTTTTAGCAAATACTGCAGCCCTCCATGTTATTCTGATGAGCATTATATCCCTACACTTGTGAATATTATTATGGGTTCAACTTATAATTTGAACTCAAACAGGAGCATTACTTGGGTTGATTGGTCGAAAAGCGGCCCCCACCCGGGAAAATTTAACAAGCAAGCTGTTTCTATGGAGTTTTTGAATGGGATAAGGTATGGTAGTAATTGTAGTTATAATGGGAATTTTAGCTCAATTTGTTTCTTGTTTGCTAGGAAGTTCTTGCCTAATACTTTGCAGCCATTGTTACAACTTGTTCCCATGTTCCTTATTTGAAGCCTTTATAATTAAGTCTGTCCATATTTATTATGTAAGACTTTATTATTTGCACCTGCACAAATGTATAAAAATATGGAAATATCTCCAGGTTTAACTCTTTGCATCATAATGTCATAATTAATAACAATAAGTCTAGGGCGACATTGATGAGCTGACATTACCTGTTTCTTGCATGTATTCAAATTACACCTAAAACACTATTTTTTACAAAAATTTCAATTGGAATAAATACTATATATTTTTTGAGAGGTATTACAAAAAAAAACCCCCCAAAAAAAAATGTCACTAAAAAATATCCCCTAAAAGGACTCAATTAATAATGGAGTTTCTTCCAAGTCTTTTGTTTAAAAGACTCCCAAATACCATTTACTCTTTTTTTTATTAAAAAATAATAATTTTTAACTCACTGTGGCCAAGGCCATGAAGAATAGGATTTAAAAAATGCAACTTATATATTTTTAAGTTAATATTTATTTATTTATTTTATTTTTTAACTTTCTGGGGCCAAGCCCAAGAACAATAAGATTTAAAAAAAAATAATGCAACTAAGCCTTTCATAGACTAATAAGGTATACTAGACATTAGGCCTTTTCTCGGTAGACGGTCTCAGTTCTCACTCCGTGTAATTGGATAATTCTTTTTGTTTAGTCGGTGATCTACTAATTGCACTACTCTCATATCAAATATAACGAATATATCGACGTAGGGAAGAAGTAGGTTGACCCTAAATGAGTGTAGAGAGTGACTTAAATTTGTATCTTTGAGAAGGAATTGATAGGAGTAATATATATATAATAATAATAATATAACAAGCTTGGGCCGTTACAACTTGTTATATTATTATTATTATTATTATTAAAATAGTATATAACATTTGAACACATGCAATTCCTATAAAGGAAGACATGTAAAAAAAAAAAAAAAATTAAGACCAAGCCCTACAACTTTGTATTTGATAAATTGGGACAACGGAAGGCATAAAAAAATAAAATTAAAGACCAAGCTGCTACAGCTTGTAGCGGTTGGAATATATAAAAAAAATAATTCTTTTTATCTTTCTATCTGATAAAGTGGGACAACAGAAGTCATGTAATTTTTTTTTTTTTTAAATACCAAGCTTCTACAGCTTGTAGCGGTTGGTATATTAAAAAATAATAATTCTTTTTTATCTTTTTAGCCCACGTTATAGTAAGTTAATTTGACCATTATTAAAATAACAACCGCTACATATTATTCAGCCAATTAACCGCTACATACTGTATCGGTTGGACAAAATTCCCTTTCAATTTCAATCTTCCATTAATTTGATCAACGACTGACATGTTAGTTGTTCGAATAGTGCCAATAGTAACCTGTTACTTTGCTATGAATGAGAATACACACACACACACACACACACACACACACACATATATATATATATATATATATATATATATATATGGGTTTTAATCCATGTGACGTTTTTATGTAGACAACATTCAAGAACCAAAGTTGATTCTGTTTATCTGCAGACAATGGAAGAATTTGGAATTGGTCAAAATTTTCCATGCCGCCTTTCTAGACATGGCGGCTCATCAATATCTGATTCGTGCTAGCAATTTACGTTATGGCCCCTAACCATTTAATATATGCTTAGCTACACTACCAATGTACATGGCAATGATGTGGCTCTTCCCCATATTAATATAATGTAAAGATGAGTTTATTTTTAGGTATACATAATGTAAAAATAAAAGATAATGTAAAGATACGTAATGTAAAAATAAAAGATAATGTAAAAATAAGTCTGAATAAAAGATAAATTTATACCCATGTAATCAAACTTATCTTATTTTTATATTATGTATATACATGGGTACACCCTCTATCCCAAAAAATAAGATAAGTTTGAATTATAAAATTTATATAAATTATTTTTAGATTTAAAATTCATGTAATTTATTTTTAATTTTAAAAATATAAATTTATGATTTAATTAATATTTTCAAATAATTTATAATTTTCATAATATTATAAATTATTTGAAAATATTAATAAATTTATCTTTTATAATAAAATAAATTTATCTTTTATTCAAACTTATCTTATTTTTATATTATGTATACATAAAATAAATTTATCTTTTATTAGGACTTATCTTTATATTATCTTTTATTTTTACATTACGTATTTTTACATTATCTTTTATTTTTACATTATATATACCTAAAAATAAACTATCTTTACATTATATTAATATGGGGAGAGAATACATCTGCCGCTACAAATTTGTAGCTGCAGTATATGTATTAAAATGGTTAGGGGCCATAATATAAATTGCTAGCACGGATTGGGGTGTGTGAACTGTCAATTTGACCAATCTGGTCTTTCCATGTCGATGATAACGATAATCAACTTAGTTGAGCTTGATAATGTCATCACACATAAACGTTCATATGGATTAAAACCATATATATATATATATATATATATATATATATATATATGGAAAGTGATCTAAATAAATAGTAAATGTGTGTTACGGTAAATACGAGTCCAGATCAGTTGTCGTATCTCATCCGTTGTCCTAAAAAAAAATTTATACCAATAGTTGATCGATGTTCTATCGTCCCAACCAGAAAAGAAACACACGGCTCCCTCTTTCACGTCTGTCTCTTTCCCTTCCAATTCATCAAAATAGAACCAGTCAGCACGCTTTGGAAAAAAATGGACTCCCAATTTTAATTGTCTCGCCGAGGACGGACTTATTTCTAGAATTGACTTTGTTGATTGCATTGGTAGATATACATGTATATGAACTCCATTTTTGGTTCAATTGAACTATTTTTGATTTCCGAAATGCAGTTACTGGTTAATGTAATATGAATGGCGGACTTGAAGGTATTGCATTAGGTATTTGATGCATGTCAGAATAAGAATATAGTACGCATTACCAAAATAGAGCTTCGCGAATTTTGGATCAGAGTTGCAGATCTCAGCACTCCAAGAGACACGTGAATTGGAACAGTAAGTTTAAATCTCTTTGTTGGAAGAGCAGATGAGACACTGTTTGAGATGGTGGATTCAGACTCAGCAAATATCGATCATAGGAAAAACAACCGTTTATAGTCAAAATTAAAATAGCATTTTTTTACTTTTTACTGTTAAGAGTCTTTACTCTTTAGGGTCTATTTTGCAATTAACCTTTTTTTTATTCTATATTAGCATTCTTGTAAGAAACATTGGTGAGTGCTTTTAAATTAAGAATCTTTTAGAAGATGAGGCCAAGCTTCTTGTAGTTTACAAATCTCTCTCTCTCTCTCTCTCTCTCATCTATACATGTATATATGTATATTTACCTGTATTTTCTTTCCTTGATACCAATATCCTTCAACTCCCTTCTCTCAAAATCCAAACACTTCTTTCTTTCTCACACACCTTAAATCTCAATCTCTCTCAAAATGAAGAACCAAGAACAACACAAACTAAACTCAACCCTTAAGCTCCATTCCCAATTGCACCTACACACATTCATAATCTATCTCTTCGTCTTCGGTTCTGGCTTAATCATTGGGATTACATTAAGTTTATCCACCAAAGATATCCCCTTTCAGTACTCTCGAGTCAGCCAATTCTCTCTTCAATCTCCTCCAACTCCGCGTTGCCAACCTATTTCAGAATCAAAAAGTGCAGCGGATAATGCAAAAAATCAAACAACAATTAGCAGCTTGAGACATGAATATTCCGATCCTTCTAAATCCTGCATGCATAACATGAGTGATGATGCTGAGTTGTTTTCCAGAGCTTTAAGGGTTTCTCATAGTGATCAAAAAGTTCCATACAAGGTTAATATTGTGCCAAAAATTGCCTTCTTATTTCTATCAAGAGGGCATTTGCCATTAGGTCCATTATGGGAGATGTTTTTTAAAGGGCATCAAGGGTTTTACTCCATTTATGTGCATTCACAGCCATCTTTCAATGGAACAGTTCCTCAAAAATCAGTATTTCATGGCCGAAGAATCCCAAGTAAGGTAAGTAAATTACAATATCATGATTTTTTTTATAATTATACGTACGCTCCTAATTAATTTATTCTTGCCTCGATCATGATATTTTTTGTTCATCGAAATGCATTGAGATCTGCATCATTGGAATGCATAAATTAAAAAATCTTAGAATTAAACCATTGAAGTTGGATACATTTTCTTGTTGAAGACTTCATTTTTCATATTATTTTATTTTATTTTATTTTATAATTACGAAGAAGAGAAATGTATTTATTGAAGCAGATGCACATATAATAATAAAATAACAAAAGAAACATCGATTGAAGTACTAATTGGTTAGGTGTTACTTAAGGACAGCGAGTCAGCAGGATCAGGTGGTTTCTATATAAACTTGAATATTAAAAAATTATATGGTATTACAGTTAAATAATTATATCGAAACATGCTATTACATATAATAAAATTAATTAATCTATTAGATACTTATATGTAATTGATAGAAGTCATCTTGTATATATCACGCTTCCACTAGGCTTAAGGGTGAAAGTCTTTAATTGTCTCTCAATTTTAGGATAGATGTATAAGTGTATAAATTTCTTGAGACGACAGTTGGGACCAAATCCTAACTATTTTATTTATAGAATAACTAAGGGTTAAAATCGTCCATCAAGATTATGAAACCCTAGGTCGCATTAGGCCAAGTATTATCTGTAATATTATTTATAGGTCACATAATTAATTACCAAAACTCATAAATAAAATGATTAAATTAATACAATATGTAAACCCAATAATTACATAAATAGTAGATGCCATGTAAGAAAATAAAATATTCTAACAATTACTACTTTTTAGTTTACTTCTAAACCAATCAACATGTTTGATTTTTAAACATTTTATTTAAGCTATATGGACAGGTGTCGAATTAAATGACCTAAAGATTAAAGAAAAGTAATCTCAGTTGATAAAAATATTACTTCCTCCGTTTCCTATATATTAGTCATATTAGAATCTTCTTTTTATTCCACAATATTAGTCGTCTGAGATTTTTTAGGTAGATAAGAAGTGTTATTTTTTAAACTGTCCTTAATTGTAGAGGCTGTTGTGTCATTTTCACACTACATTTAATAATAAAATAATTAAAATAAGTACTACCTTAAATCATGTACTAAAGCTGAGGGAGTAGTTTATTGTGCATCTTATAATTTAATTTAGCCTCAGATTTTGGAGGACCATGAGCCACGCTTGTCATGGGAAGATGACCTATCTGTAATTATATAATCTAAATTTGATCATAGTTGAAATGACATAAAGTTGGCTAATTAAACAATTCCAACATCTTATAAATCAGATCATTTATGCTTTTCATTAATTATAAGGGAAAAGTCAATTACATTAATATTTCTGAAGTCTTATAATTAGACTGCTTAGCTTTTCATAGGGCTGTTAGATTGTGTGTGCATGAAAATTATGTTTTGCCAAGTTAAATTATGTTTTCTTATGGAATTACTTGGATTCTACTCCTTTTGCGCAACCAAAAGAAATTAATTTATGTACCTATTCATTGGACGCCCCACGCTGTTTTATATTCTTTTCTTCTTCTTCGTCTTCTTCTTTTTCCTTTTTCTGCCTCCAATATTCTGTCACACATGCACATGACCCACATGAAGAAAGGTTGAGAAAAGCTCAAGAAAAGAATTAAAACTATGTTCTAGCTAGAAAACTTTTGATAATTGAACTAAAATCAACTTAGAAAATTCATGTTTATTACTCCCTCCGTCCCATAGTTATAGGCTGATTTTCTATTTTGGGATGTCCCAATATATAGGCTACTTACTATTTATAAAATTTAGTTGGTTCATTGTTTTACTTTTATGCCCTTATAATAAATATTCAACCATTACTTTTTTTTTTTGAAGAAACAACATTCATTGTCATTATTGTTATCATCACATTTAATTTTGTTGTATTCTCAATAAAAGAATTCAACTTTTTAGGCTCAATAAATGAATTTGGAATAACAAACATTTTGTGATTGGTTGAAAGTTTATGTAGATTAAAATGATCAATTAAGTTGAGAGTTTCAATGTGATAAGTAGCGAAGTACTTTAATTTATTCATTAATTCCATATTAAGGGTATATGTGAAATTTTTTTGTTAAAATTGCCACTTAAACTGATTTTCTTAAACTATGTGCTAAAAGAAATCAGCCTATAACTATGGGACGGAGGGATTATCTAATAATATTTACCATTAATATAAGAGCTTTGTTATCTATCATGTGGAACAGTGGGTAGCTTTTTTAATTTAAAAAGTAGCCTTTGTCATGACTCTTAATTATATATACACTTCATTATGTTAATGTTGTTATAATAGCATAATGAATGAAGTGTCTAATAATGACAAACCCTAGCTATACCCCTTTTCATAATTAACTAATCCTAGCTAGCTTTGTTTCTAAAAAACAAACCCTACACATTCATAACATTACATTGTGGGTGTATGTATATTTTTCATCATCATCTCTCTCCTATCATCATGATGTTATATTTCAATATATTTTAAATCTGGACCCTGAAATAGAGGCTCTGCAATTCATTTGAAATTATTAAAAGGATCCTGATTCGCAATTCACACATACATGCATGCATGCATTGCACTGCATACAAGCCCTAGCCTTTTTCATAACCATTCTCTTACAAATTACTGCAGGAGGTAGAATGGGGAAAGTTCAGCATGATTGAAGCCGAAAGACGCCTACTAGCCAACGCTTTACTTGACCAATCCAACCAACGATTCGTTCTCCTCTCCGAGTCATGCATTCCCCTCTTCAACTTCTCAACAATCTATTCCTATCTCATGAACTCAAAGCAAACATTTGTAGAAGCCTACGATTTATTAGGCCCCGTTGGCCGAGGCCGGTATAATCGTAAAATGAAGCCCCTAATCAAGCTAGAACAATGGAGGAAAGGCTCCCAATGGTTCCAAATTGACCGACAACTCGCCGCTCAAGTCATTTCTGACCGGAAGTATATGAATTTGTTTCGGCGATTTTGTAAGCCGGCATGTTATTCCGATGAGCATTATATACCTACATTAGTGAGCTTGAAATTTTGGGAGAGGAATTCGAATAGAACTTTGACTTGGGTTGACTGGTCAAAGGGTGGACCACATCCGACTAGATTTGGAAGAACAGATGTGAGCGTTGACTTATTGAAGAGTATGAGGAATGGGAATAGTTGTTTATACAATGGTAAGAAAACCAATATTTGCTTCTTGTTTGCGAGGAAGTTTCTGCCTAGTGCATTGGATAGGTTACTGAGATTTGCTCCGATGGTCATGGATTTCAACTAATTATTTGTACAATTCTTAGTCCATTTTAACCTCTCTTTTTTTTCTTTTGATTGTACGATTGACCATTGATTTGATGTGACCTAGCTATCAAATTAATAATTTTAGGGCATATATGTTTGTGAACATTATTTTACCTTCTGTAACACACTACAAGTATTTAACATAAATTTGCACAGGCAAAATAATATTATTATATGAGTCCTGTATTTTTACGTTAATTTTGTGTTGAATTATAATTAATTACAAATGTGTGTTTTTGTGTGTGAGAGAAAGAGAGAAATGGATACTTTTGAGGATTGTTGTCGAAGTGGGTTTTTAGAGTTTATGCTAGAAGAGAATGGTGAGAATGATTTTATAGTGGGATTTTTGTAGTTGGAATAGAATCTGCCAACTTTTTTAATATTTGTTAGTCATGAAATCATTTGAGTTTGGCTGATTGGTTTTGTTTTGTCTCTAAATTAATTGTTAAATTCCACTCCACTAACAAGCTGGAAAAAAATGTGCACCAGGGACTCAAAACATGTTGTTGAATGATTTTGATGCTCTGTCCAGAAGTGTTTAAGCTTGTTTATTGGATTTTAATCTTGTAACATGTGATGATCATAATATTATAAAATGTGGTGTGTTTGACCGGTGTTCTAAAAGCAATCAGTTTATTTTTTATTTTTATTTTTTTGTTTAGCTAAATGGAGCTTAGTTTACATTAGTAGACAATCTCATGCATTCACATACACTCAAAGCCCCACTAAATGCATTATTTGATATATGTTGGAGTAATAAACAATAAATTTAGAAAATAATCCATTCATTTCATATTATTTGATCATTGTAAGTTTTATTATTACAACGATGAATATTGACAATTAAGCTCATATTAGCTAACCATTTTGGTTCATATTAGCTAAGCAGTAGGTGTAAATCCTTTGAACACCAGTCTACAATAAAGCATTAGTCATCACTCTCTCCTCATATATGATATTTTTTTCACATCGTGATTGGAAGTTTTATTCATTTTATAGGGAATTATTAAGGTTTCAGAGATAGAGAAAGAGAAGAAGAAGAAGAAATTGAGCAGAGAGAAATAATGGGAACTGAGGAGAAGAATACTAAGATGAAAGTGAAAACTGGTGAATATGGATATGTGCTTGAAGATGTACCTCATTTGACCGATTACATTGATGATTGAAGTTATGATATTCTAAAAAGTTCAGGCTAAAGAGTTCAAAAGATATGCTCAGGCTAAAGAGTTCAAAAGATATTCTAAAAAGGATTATTGAATTGATTCTTCTCAACCTAGGAGCTGCTGCTAGCAGGATGCTGGATGACTGATGACTAACTGGTTCTAAAAACCAAACTTGTGGAGGATTTTCATTCCACCCTTTTAAGATACAAGCCATGAGATAACTTTTACTGTTTTGGAGATCAATTTTCACTGATGGCACTCTTCTTCATAGAGGAAAGAATTTCAAACTTTGATGTTTATTACTTGAACACCGACTTTTAAAAGCAATTGCCTTCAAGATATAGGTCAATTGTTTTGAGTTACTGAGAGGTTAAAATGAAATTGGCCATGATTGACATGCTGGATTTGTTGAGATAGCTGCATCCAACAAAGGTAACAATAATCCCTTATGTGTTTGAACTTTCTGGGTACTCTTTTCTTTTGTACTTAATGACTTATATGTCAATATCTAAACTACCATCGCTATTAATTTGCTGGTACATGTGCTTCACAGCTTCAGTGGTATTAGACAAACATGTGTGTGTGTGTGTGTATGAAGCTTCTCACTGGTAACCTTCCATATTATAGATTATTTGTTTCTTGAATTTCTGTATCATATGCAGTATTTTCGGTAACGAACATTAATTATTATTTGTTTATCGTGGCAGACCTATCCCAATCCGTTGCAATTCAATCTTGCATATTCAGTTGTAAAGTGAGTGAACTTTACTTTATCTGTTCTGCAAATTGACATTTGACTACATTTGTTGCATGTGATTTTGAATAAGTCAGATTTATGCTTTTCGGTGTCCTTTTGATTTCAGACAGTACTTTGTTGATGTTGATGATACTGAACCCCAAAAGGTTAGTTTGCCTCTTACTTACTCCGCTCCTCAAATCTATGCCCCGTAATATTTTATGTCTCTCAGTTCGATTTAACTCCATTATTCACCTTTCTCTCCCTCTCATTGATGCTTTGTGTATTTTCCAACAACCTTAGGTGGCTTCACCAACAAATAAAAGAAGTTATTTATACTAAAAACAATAATTGTACAGATTACAGATTTATTGGAAGAAACAAAAGTAATTATAAATTTAAGAAATACACATGTAAGACTCATAACTGTTTTAGGAGTAGTAAACATACTAAAAACGTACTTCATTTGTTTTTAGCCGATTGAAGACAATTTTACATCTCATTTTTGTTCAAGAACTTAACATTACAGGAAAGCAAAACAGAATTTGTGGGGTAAAATTAATAAAATAATCTAAATTTGCAGGCAAAGGATCAGAACCATATTTGTAAACTGATTACTTTACGAGAAGCACGTGTTCCAGTAAAACCTCAGCTTTCTTCCAACTCGCAACCCTTTTGTTTCCATCAAGTTAGCTTTCAGCCTTCCACCTTACTTCTAGACATTTGCTTATTTATTAGTAGTACATATAGTTGAATGCTTAATGTTTTATTTGAAATAAACTCTTGCTAAGTGTCTGAGGTTCAAATGATGACACTTGATTCTTACCATAAGTTGTCTGTTTGGATTATATAGTTAGATTTTTTTGTAGTTTGGTTACTGAGGAGCTTAAGGGTATGTGTTTTGAAAATTGGTTCTAAGAAATTGATTCTATTAAAGTTTATTTTACTGGTGGGAAATTGAACATATCTATGCTCTTTTTGTTGTTCTCCAGTTTTAGTTATCAAAGAATACAACAAAAAATTGATTTGGAGGAAGGGAAGGGGAAAACATGTGATTGAATTAAAACCTGGATCATATATTTTGTTGTAAAACTCCTCTGGAGGAAGAGAAAAAAATGAGATTTGAAAATTTCATGTAGGTTGCATCTAAGGTAAAGTGAATTTAAGATGAAGCGATTTGGGGTTATTGTTTAAAGAGTGGTAGAATTTGATTTAATATATATCAATACTATCTTCTATGTAATAGTTTTGGATCAGGCATTCTTACTCTTTTTTTAATTACCTCATTCACATGTATTTCTAACATAGTTTTATTTAATGATTTTGACCCTTAGGATTTGTGTTCTCACTCTATCTCTTTCTTTCACAGCAGTATCACACACAAAACACACACATTTGCACATGAATGTAAGTTTTTTTTATAAAATTGGGTGTCTTTTAAATTGACTGTTTTTATTTTTAAAATTGCGGACACTTGTTTTTAGTCATGGACACCTTTATGTGGCACTATCTAGATGTTAATCTTCGAATCGTATTACTGTCCTCCTTCCGGAAGATGGGTTGAATTGTACCACAAATATTGTTTACCCAGAAGTTTTGTTATAATATTATTACGACAAGTATATGGTATATAGTTTAAACAAGTTTATTTCTACTGAATTATGTAATCTTTTCAACATTTCAACTTTTAATTTTACAATGATGTTCATTCTTAGTAGGATTAGAGTGAATTTGTCAACGAGAACGATAGAGTATATACAATGGACCTTTGTGGATGGGGCCGCCGTAATCAGATAAATCTACTTTTATGTCACTGCATCAAAATAACTTTACTATTCCTATAATATAAATAGTGTTTAAATTTAGGTGGTTGTGCATTCTCCTTATTGGGCAAAGTGCGTTCATATTGATACGAAGACATTAAGGATAGTGATGAAAAGAAGGTTTGAAGGGATGAAGAAGACATTTAAGAGAGTTAAATGATATGCAATCCAGTACCGTCCTGTCCACCTTTAACGATGACTAACCCATCACTGACCAAACAATTGTCTAGGTGTGAAAGTCTCTCTCACTAAGTCTATATTTCTCTACTTCTCATGCATACACACAACACACACAATACATGCAAAAACACACACATAATTGTAACCAATCAAACACTCGCAAATCAAACTCACACACCATTATATTGCCACCAATACAGATTTATGAGTTAAATCATCAAGCAAATGAACCGTTTGTTGAAATGGTACTAAGAATACTTTAGTTGATTGTAAGTCTACATTAAACCATCTCTTTTCTTAAATAAATTGATAATTTGTTACAATCTCTCTAAATTCTTACTTATATCAATCTAAATCATTCCTTCCACTACATACAAATGTGTCTGCTCATTTGTTTTTTAGATAATTCAGGGTAAAGTAAGGGTTCTTATGTTTCGAATTTACAGTTATTTTATTTTGACTCACATATTTCGATAATTTTTATATTTCAAATATTTTCAGGTATACATTTAAAGATACTTGGTGTAAGCTGTAAAGTAATGAGTCTTATGCAACATGTTGTTTCTCTATTTTCTGCACGTTTGTATATTTTATGTTCCGTCTTTTGTAAAGTTAATTAATTATACATGGTTATGATGAATTTTGGGTATGGAATGATGGTTTTTTTGGTGGTTTGGATATGTATTGATGATTGTAAGTTTTGTAGACAGGTTTAGAATTTTCTGGATATCTATTTTTAAAGGAAACTCTGTCAAAATTTCTTGAAACTAGTACCGACTATCTCGATGCTTTGGTGGTTGGATATGTATTGATGATTGAGTATGTATGTCTTTAGATAATGTAATATTTTTTGAATTTTAATTTAATTTTTCGTTACGCCGTGCCTTCAGGCACGGGTTATCGCTAGTATGAATATATATGATTGACAGTCCCCTTCAGTTGAGGGATCATTCGAATAGTGTTATTTGAGAGATAGGACGCTCAACCGTTGGATCTGTTTTAATGACTTTATGTGGCTGAGATTGTTTTACATCTTTTAACCAGTTTTCACACTCCTGACCCACCACATACTCCACTTACGCTTGGGAACGACGTACGAGAAACCAAACGTCGCTCTTTTTCAGTTGAAGAAGAAGACCCAACTTGAAGAAGAAGTCCCAACTTGAAGAAGAAGACTCACCATCGTCAGTTGAAGATGAAGACCCAACGTGAACCAATTGTTGAACTCGCAAGATTTTGGTGATAAACATGTATGATATCCCGAGTTTTGATATGGATTTTAAGAACTCATCAATAATTCTACAATTTTTTATTTATCATGAGTACTGTAGTTTTGTAATTTTCCATTAAACTTGTGCTTTCTTGTGATTCTTGGCTTCATTTTTTTGGGAGTACTTTAGTTTTGTAGTTTTCAATTAAACTCATGCTTTCAATTAATGCTCCATGCAACATAGTTTTCCAACTGGGGTTTTCCATAAGGTAATTGATCTTCACATACATAATATATTTGCGGTAGAGTAGATTTTCTTGTCTTTTTCTTTTCTTAATCTAGTCTTTTGGATTAAGTGAAAAAAAGACAAGAAAACAAAATATCATACATATAATATATTTTTTATCTACTCTTAATTGATATTTGAGAAGAAAACAGAATGTTATATATATGTCCATGTTTTGTGATTAAAGTGTATCTGTGTATGCTCTCTGATTAAACAGATTCGCCTCACATGTCATTCAACTATGGAAGCTAATAATGGCATATTAGATCACATGGACACTGATTCGAAAATAAATCCTTCTGTATCAATTTTCTATCCTCAAGTAATTGGTGAACTCACTCCCTTCCAAGGTCAACAATTTGAAACATTAGAAGAAGTGTATGACTTTTACGATCATTATGCAAGGGAAGTTGGGTTTAGTGTTCGATTATACTCTAGTAAGAAGAGTAAAGACGGAGAGGTCATACGGAAGGAGTACTTTTGCAATAAAGAGGGAAGTTGGTCAACTGAAACAAGTGGTGTTGTAAAAAGGCGTCGTGGAGTAGGCAGAGAGTCTTGTAAGGCGCGGCTAATAGTTGTTAAATCAAAATATGGTGGATACATAGTCACAATATTTGAAGAGACTCATACTCATCCAATGACAACCCCGCGAAGACGCCACTTATTAAAGTCTCATCGTCGAATTTCTGGGGTTGATCAACTTATAGTACAATAACTAATATTTGTAAACGTATCCACACACCAACAATATGACATTCTAGCAACGCAGCAGGAGGCATTGAAAATGCTGGTTTTACTCAACAAGATATGTACAACTACAACAGAGATAGAAATATGAAGATCAAGGGTCATGATGGAGAAATGTTGTTTGATCATTTCCTGAATTAGCAAGAAAAAAATTCAGGGTTCATATTCAAGGTTGAGACAAATATTTTACACAAGATTAATCGATATTTTTGGACTGATGCAATGTGACGCCCCCAAAATAGGTATACATCACCCATATTGGGTCGCCACTTACATGGTACATAATTCAAATATAACTTAATAATACAACTGTCGTGTACAATACGACAAAACATAAACTGTGAGTTTGAATACAAATATTGTCTACTAGAGAGTATACAAACTCAAAAGGAGTCCTCATTACAATTATTATCACACTATTTCATAGAATAGTGAAGACTACTAATGCAAATATCTAGGACCATCACTGTTCCCTCGACTAGTCCCGCCTACGTCTCATTTCAAGAGAGAAACGGTGAAAGAAAAGGTGAGCTCAACTAGCCCATTAAGAAATATTATGACTAAGATAATGCGAATAAATTATCATTAGCCTTCAACAGTGTTAAACTGATAGAATACAATAGACAACAAGTTTTGCTGTGTTGCACGATGATACTTTATCAATTTCAGCTTGGACCATTCCGCTTAGCAAGGTGTTCATAGCTCTTGAGTTGTAGGAAAACATATATCTTTCGTTTGCATCCATCTCCATGAGAGCCTTTGGTTTGCCATTATCATGTCTAGGAATGACAGGTCCATTTTCAACAACCCACCATTCCCATGGGTCTCTTTTAAGAAAAATCTTCATTCCGAACTTCCAAAAGTTGAAGTTTTCACTTCCGAACAACAACGGTGGCCTACTTGTAGACTGGCCTTCTTGAAAGTTTAGGTGTGCCATAGGATCTTCCCTTACGACCTGCAACGATCAATATTAGTAGAGCCTCGCTCTGATACCAAATGTAATTCTATGTATGTGCACACCTAGAGGGAGGGTGAATAGGTGTTTAAGCTAAAAGTGAAAAACGGTGAAAACGTTTTGAAATTTTTTTTACTCTGAGTTTAATTCGCATGATTACGCTTATGCCGCTTTAGTGTCTGTTCTTACGTTTATTATTATTATCAATACTAGACCACCGCTTTAGTGTCTGGATAGTGGCGTGAATAACAAAAAAATGTAGAATGTGAATGACAGTTAAAGAGATAAACATAAGTAAAAATCACACCAAGATTTTTACGTGGTTCAGCCCCTATCCTCTAATCTAGTGGCCTAATCCACGTCCAATCCCAACTAGGATTGGAGACTCTTTTTATTAAACTTAATATTCAATTAAATACAATAAAACTCCCTGTTTGAGAAAGCTTTTCGTTGGACACGACTGCCCCTTCTTGCACCTCTGCAATCCTTCTCACCATCGAGACCTCTCGCGACCATCTGCGAGCCTTGAAAGCTTGTCTACAAAGCGAGATCCTATCAACTCTAGATAGACCAAGCCGATACATGCTTTTAAACTAAGAACAAGGATATTGATTATGATTATCAAGTTTCCAAAGATAATACAATTTAAGAACAATACAAAAGGGTTCTTGGAAAGAAACTCGTAATCACTTTTGAATAAGCGATGAGACTAATTGAAGCTTTTCCAAGTTCTCGTCCTCCAACAAATGAGCAAGCAAGAGATATATATAGTAGAGCTTCCAACGGCTATATATGAGAGGGCTGATTCCATGAAATCCTCAGTCACAAAAAAATCAGCACCAAATCAATAGATATATTGTTTCCTTGATAAGCTCAACCGAAGAGATATGATATCAATCATCTGATATGAAGGGATACGAAAGATATGGTTTGTTAACAATATACTATATTTAGAGCATATACCTTTTAATAAACTTCTAGAACAAATTTGAATCAACTAATCAGTTGACCAAATTTCATTCTCTGTCAATCAATTGAGATGAGATTACAACAATCATGCAATATAGATTTATATGGACTGTTATATGGTACCATAATGTCCACCCACAATCCATGCATATAATATTATATACTAATGTCCACCAACAATCCATGCATATAATATTATATACTGCCAATATTCATGCATATTAATCAACCATAATCCATGCAGTCACGAAATTTTGTTATCATTCAAAAACATCAATTATGCAATAACTAACATTCTCCCCCTTTTTGATGATGACAAAATAAGTGTAATATGCTTAAATTAGTCATCATTCAAAACATCATAAAATCAAAAACCAACAAAGTAGAGAATAAAATCTACTATCTTTTATGATTTAAAAAGGTTTTTTTATCACTTTTATCGCTGAGACTCAGCTTAATAAATAATCCACATCATCAAATCATCACTGCACTACAGGCCAAGGATATTATTTAGTATCACGACCACGAATTATCCATGCACTACGGGCCAAAGATAATCGTGTTTTCATCAACTGATCCCCGATCATGCCATAAAATAATTCATCTTTGCACCCTCGTCAAGAGAATCCATAGCCATAATCATACCAAAAAGCGGTCCATCAATGCACTACGGCAAATGAGGATTTTTACCACATCATTCGTTACATTACGGTCATGATTACACCGAATAATCCCTGGTCATAATCATACCAAGTCCATCTATGCACTACAGGCCACAAATGACTTTATCCACATCATTTGTAACATTACGATCATGATTACACCGAATAATCCCTGGTCATAATCATACCAAGTCCATCTATGCACTACAGGCCACATATGACTTTCAACATAATATAAACATGAGGATGATGACAATGACATAATATTCAATAAATAAAGTCCAATAATTAATTTATCCAGGAACCAATAACGTCCAAATTGTCAACATGATACTGCTTTGTGGAGTAAAATTTAAGAATGCTCTGAAGAATATTTACATGAAAAGATACTGGATGAAGCGCAAATATCAAGGATATTCCACTAATTTCATGGATTATAGAAGTCAAAACTTTAACCAACTGAGTATAATAAAGAATGGAATAACAAAAGAAATCACCAGGCATGCGATAGACCGCACAAGTAGGTTATTCCAACACAATAATAAATAACGCAATCAGGTCCGACGTAAAAGCACCGGCGAGGATATTCCAATGTAATAATAAAGAGGCGGAACCGGTCCCGTAGAACGCATATGATGAGGATATTCAAATGAATAATAAAGAATGGAATAATAGAAGAATTTCACCAAGTATGCGGTACTTCGCATAGACATGTTATTCCAACATAATAACAAAGAATGGAATAACAGAATTTCTCTTCATGAAGACGAAAGAAAGAAATAATATCCCCTACCTTAGAAGAAACTGGATATAGAAGTAGTGAAGTAGCAGAATACTTTTCTTCTTTCTCTCTATAATAATTGCTCTATAGCTTTAGTGAATTGGTGAGAAATGAAAGAAGAATGAGCTTCTATTTATAGAAAAATATAGTTTCGATAATTGAACGTTTTGGGGCTCGAAAAATTACAGTACAATACCTTCCTCTTTTTCTTCATTTTTAATTTAGTCCTGCATATATTATCAATCTTGCACCAACTCCCCTAATAGTAAATCATGTGAATCAATAGTACAATCTTGTGAATAAATAGTATAATCATGTGAATAAATAGTATAATCATGTGACAAAATTAATTATAGTATAGTACCTTCAACTACACCTCCATTTTTAACTTAGTCATGCAAGTATTATCAATTTTGCACCACCACCCCTAATAGTATAAGAATGTGAATCAATAGTACCCCGTGAATAATAACTCGTGAATAGTAACTCGTGAATAGTAATTCGACACGAAAAGTGCTCCGAATACCCGAGTGAACAATATAACCTCCAGACATCAATTATCATCGAAATAAATGTCAATTTCCACTAACACTAATAATCACAATGCAATGGAACAATCTATTTCATCTTTAATCAACACAAATTATTCATCATTAATATTATAACTCACAATATTTAACAACCAGGTCGTTCCCAGGAAAGAGGGGGCTTTCCGATAAAGATTTCTCCTTATTCAAGTGCAATTAGGTGACCAAACCTCTCTCGACAGAACTTACAGACATTATCAATATTGCAAATAATAATATGAATAACTTTGTTGTCTCAATTATTGATTTAATAATAATAAATATTATGAAGATGATACTGTGATAATAATTGAATCAATAATATGAGAGATATGATGCAGCAATTACTGTAGCAATAATTGAGTATAACTGAGTGACTTCTCACGTAAAAATCAATAATCAATACCGTGTGCTACTATACAACCACGCGTATTACTGTACTTTTAACACCGGGTGTTTCAACAGTTTTAACGGTAAAACTTCCGCCGTTATTCTCATAAAAATATTTTGTCGTTTTCTTAATTCGACAATAATTCCGTTGCGAGGTCCACCAATGATTGTGTCGTCGTACGGATATTCCCTGATAAAAAGAATATTATATAACAACTTACATACTTTGTAAAATTTATAAATATTACCCACAACTATAACATTATCTCAAATCCACACCATAATATTTAAAAAAATTATTTCGAGAAAATTAAATATTTATTCATAAAATCCGGGGTCTCACAATCTCCCCTCCTTATGGAATTTCGCCCTCAAAATTTACGTACGTACCTGGTATGCCGAACAGGTGAGGATACCTTGACTTCACTTCAAATTCTAACCCTTGAGGTATAACCTTTGAGTGTCGAATATAATCCCTTTTATCCAAGATTTTAACAAGTATCTCCTCATACGTTAAATCATCCGCTATCTCGTCCAGTTCTAAATTAATAATGTGGTTCGGGTCATCCCTATATTTACATAACATCAATACGTTAAAAACGTTATGAACACGCGACATACTTGGCAGTAAAACGAGTCTATAGGCCACAGTTGCTACTCTATCGAGGATTTCAAATGGGCCAATTAAATCGAGGGTTGAGATTTCTTCTCTTCGTCGATTCTTGCTTCTAGAATACCGCCCTCTTGAACCTTCTTAATTCTCACATTCATCAGCTCCAGGTGTGTAGCTTGAGCGGCTTTAACTTTATCGATTAAAGTCGATTCTACTCGTATATTCGTTATCTTCACGGGGGTTTGTATATTCACACTTATATACGTATACGATCTTCTACTCAACGCGTCAGCTACCACGTTCGCTTTCCCACGATGGTATTGAATGGTACGATCGTAATCTTCAACAGCTTGAGTCAACGTCTTTGGCGCATTATACGTTCATTTTAGTTGAACAAATATTTGAGGGTTTTAGAAATGGGTTTTGTCTTTGGGGTCATTGATACAAAATTCGATTTCACGCTCTAGGGGTAGGCTAAGAAGTCTTCAAGAATACGTAAGAAAATTTATTAACAATAGAAATATCATTCAAAAGCGTGACTCTCATCCAAGACTTGGGTAACACGTCACATTGATACCTATCAACTTGCCATTGTCATTCACGGTATAGCCTCTGAGAAAGTCGGCGGTGCATTCCACACAAGGAAGTCGACAACGAAAGGACCGAGACTCTTTACTTATGGCTTCGATATGACCATGATTGACTTTAGTGGTTTGGTTGCTTGAATTAGCATAATGAGTTGGTTAGGAGTATGAAAGCTAACAACCTTACTTAAAAGCATGATGAGTAGTTAATCAATCGTTTAGAAAATCGCATCAAAGGCAAGTATTTTCAAAGAGATATGATTGATGAGTAACGCGAAAGTGTCAATTTGAATTAAAAAGATTTATAAATAGTGGATGTAACGAAGGTTTCTAATATCGAAGTTTCAACCAATAAGTCAAAGTCTAACTTCTCGGGGTTAATTTTAAGCGTTGGCGCAAAGCAAAGAGAGATAAAAGAATGGGTAGAAACGGATATCTAATAAGGTATAGACTTCGTGAAGAATTTATAATTAACTAACCCGTGCTAACTTCGTTCGGGTTACTTGCTTTTTGAGAATCACGAAAAACGCTCTTCCTGAAACCACAGACTTTTTTTTTGTCCGTATCCACCTTTGGTGTCACCGTTCCAGCTGGACTTGACTTCACTATATGACAAAATCGAGCTAAATGACCTTCCCTTCTTGAAATTTCCACTTCTATTATCTTGGCCATGATTACCACCGAAGTGGTTACCATTCTTGGCATGATAATTTACCCCACGATGGTTATCATTGTTCCGATGGTCGTTGCCACCGATATGATTATTATTGTGTTGTTGGTCGTTACCTTTTGGTTGAAAGGTGAATTCGGCGGTCTCATGTGCTTCATTGCTTATCTCAACATTTTCAGATGCCATTCTCAAACTTTGTCCACAAAACAAGGGTTAATTGACATATCATATATTATCCCTATATTACGTGACCAATTAAATAACAAATAAACTTAGGTAGGTCATACTAGAGAAGAATTCCCGTCTCTCCCTCCTAGTTCTTGTCTCTCATATCTCACCGGAGGATCATATCCTAAGCTTTGATACCAATTGTGACGCCCCCAAAATAGGTATACATCACCCATCTTGGGTCGCCACTTACATGGTACATAATTCAAATACAACTTAATAATAATACAACTATCGTGTACAATACGACAAAACATAAAGCGTGAGTTTGAATACAAATATTGTCTCTTAGAGAGTATACAAACTCAAAAGGAGTCCTCATTACAATTATTATCACACTATTTCACGAATAGTGAGGACTACTAATGCAAACATCTAGAGCATCACTCTGCTCCCCGATTAGTCCCAGTACGTTCATTCGTTCTCATTTCTGAAGAGAGAACGGTGAAAGAAAGGTGAGCTCAACTAGCCCAAGAAGAAATATTATGACTAAGATAATGCATAATAAATTATCATTAGCCTTCAACAATTGTTAAAGCGATAGAATACAATGAGACAAACAAGTTTAGCTGCGGTAGAATTGAACAAACAATCCATTAAAAGAGTCAAGTAGAGAATAAAATCTACTATCTTTTATGATTTAAAAGGTTTTTCATCACTTTTATCATTGAGACTCGACAATAAATAATCCACATCATCAAATCATCCCTACACTACAGGCCAAGGATATTATTTAGTATTACGACCACGAATTATCCATGCACTACGGGCCTAAGATAATCGTGTTTTCATCAACGGTCCTGATCATGCTATAAAACAATTCATCTTTGCACCCTTGGCCGAAGAGAATCCATAGCCATAATCATACCAAAAACTGTCCATCAATGCACTACGGCAAATGAGAATTTTTACCACATCATTCGTTACATTACGGTCATGATTACACCGAATAATCCCTGGTCATAATCATACCAAGTCCATCTATGCACTACAGGCCACAGATGACTTTATCCACATCATTTGTAACATTACGGTCATGATTATACCGAATAATCCCTGGTCATAATCATACCAAGTCCATCTATGCACTACAGGCCACAGATGACTTTCAAAATAATATAAACATGAGGATGATGACAATGACATAATATTCAATAAATAAAGTCCAAGAATTAATTTATCCAGGAATCAATAACGTCCAAATTGTTAACATGATACTGCTCAGAAGAATGCTCAGAAGAATATTTACATGAAAAGATACTGGATGAAGCGCAAATATCAAGGATATTCCACTAATTTCATGGATTATAGAAGTCAAAACTTTAACCGGTTGAGTATAATAAAGAATGGAATAACAAAAGAAATCACCGGGCATGCGATAGATCGCATACATGCGAGTTATTCCAACAGAATAATAAAAAAGGCGGAACCGAGTCCAAGCGTAGAACGCATGCATGACGAGGATATTCTAACAAGAATAATAAAAGCGGAACCAGGTTTGGCGTGAAACGCCTTGCATGTGAGGATATTCAAATGAATAATAAAAAATGGAATAATAGAAGAATTTCACCAAGTATGCAGATTTGATAGATAGACGAGTTATTCAACATAATAACAAAGAATGGAATAATGTGAAGTTCTCTTCATGAAGACGAAAGAAAGAAATAATATCCCCTACCTTAGAAGAAACTGGATATAGAAGTAGTGAAGTAGCAGAATACTTTTCTTCTTTCTCTCTATAATAATTGCTCTATAGCTTTAACGAATTGGTGAGAAATGAAGGAAGAATGAGCTTTTATTTATAGAAAAATATAGTTTCGATAATTGCATGTTTTGGGGCTCTAAAAATTACAGTACAATACCTTCCTCTTTTTCTTCATTTTTAATTTAGTCCTGCAAGTATTATCAATCTTGCACCAAATCCCCTAATAGTAAATCATGTGAATCAATAGTACAATCTTGTGAATAAATAGTATAATCATGTGAATAAATAGTATAATTATGTGACAAAATTAATTACAGTATAGTACCTTCAACTATACCTCAATTTTTAACTTAGTCATGCAAGTATTATCAATATTGCACCACCACCCCTAATAGTATAAGAATGTGAATCAATAGTACCCCGTGAACAATAACTCGTGAATAGTAACTCGTGAAAAGTACTCCGACACGAAAAGTGCTCCGAATACCCAAGTGAACAATATAACCTCCAGACATCAATTATCATCGAAATAAATGCCAATTTCCACTAACACTAATAATCCCAATGCAATGGAACAATCTATTTCATCTTTAATCAACACAAATTATTCATCATTAATATTATAACTCACAATATTTAACAACCAGGTCGTTCCCAGGAAAGAGGAGGCTTTCCGATAAGGATTTCTCCTTATTGGTAGCCTTGATTAGGTGACCAAACCTCTCCTCGATGAATTTCTAGACATTGTCAATATTACAAATAATAATATGAATAACTTTTTCGTCTCAATTATTGATTTAATAATAATAAATATTATGCAGATGATACTGTGACAATAATTAAATCAATAATATGAAAGATATGATGCAACAATTACTGTAGCAATAATTTAGTATAACTAAGTGACTTCTCACGTAAGCATCAATAATCAATATAGTGTGCTACTATGCAACCACGCGTATTACTGTACTTTTAACACCTGGTGTTTCAACAGTTTTAACGGTAAAACTTCCGCCGTTATTCTCATAAAAATATTTTGTCGTTTTCTTAATCCGACAATAATTCCGTTACGAGGTCCACCAATGATTGTGCCGTCGTACGGATATTCTCCGATAAAAAGAATATTATATAACAACTTACATACTTTGTAAAATTTATAAATATTACCCACAACTATAACATTATCTCAAATTCACACCATAATATTTAAAAAAATTATTTCGAGAAAATTAAATATTTATTCATAAAATCTGGGGTCTCACATGCAATCTCTAGGCAATCATACAAGTTTTATGGTGATGTGGTTATCTTCGACAGTACCTACAACACTAATCGATATTGTATGATTTTTGCACCAATTATGGGAGTAAACAACCATGGTCAGACAATTATTTTTTCTGGGGCATTTTTAAGTGACGAGACTGCAGACTCTTTCATTTGGTTGTTTAGAGAATTTTTGAGGGCTATGCTAGGTGATGCTCCAAAAATTATTATTACTGATCAGGACCCCGCAATGACAAAGGACATTTCAGAAGCTCTTCCAATCACATTTCACAGGTATTGTAACTGGCATATTTTGAATAAATTCTCTGATATGCCCGAGTGTATTATTCATTATCAACAATTTAGACACTGTGTTTGGGATTCTGAGAGTAGAGATGAGTTTGACTTGAGATGGAAGAGTATTGTTGAGAACAACGGGTTAAATGAAGATACATGGTTGCAATCAATATTAATATTCGATCTAAATGGGTGCCAGTTTATGTGAACCACATTTTCTCATGTGGATTGTCTAGTAGTCAGCGAGCAGAAAGTGGGCATGCATTTTTCAAGAGGTATGTATCAAATAAAAATTCCTTGGTGGACTTTATGGTTCAATTTAATAGAGGACTTTTACACCAACGACACTTGGAATTGATGGAAAATCACAATGATATCAATCAGAAGGCAAAAACTAAGTGCCCTATAATGATGGATGGACAAATGGCTAATATATACACACATAATTCTATAAATTTCAAGATCAGTTGTGGGAGAGTTATTACAACAATGTTGAGCTTACAGAAGAGAATGCCACTCACTGTGTATATAAAGTTGTACATATGGATGACAAAAAGAAAAAAAAAGAAATCGGCTGATTGTTTATGACAAATATGCAGATTTTACATCATGTTGTTGTCATATGTTTGAGAGTTTAGGAATCCCATGCAGCCATACTTTGGCATATTTTCACAAAATACGTCAGCTTCATGAATTGCCATATCAATATATTTTGAAGAGATGGACTAGATCTGATCTTGTGGTAGGCAATGATGGTGTTGAGATATCTGTTAACAACTCCTTAATAAGAAATCGCAGTGCATTATTCCAATGATATTGATATGCGATTGATAAAGTCATCTTAAGTGATGAGGCTATTTAGATCTTCTGTGAGGCATTAGATTCATTGATTGAGAGGATTAAACCATTGCTTCATGGTGCCGAAGAAGTATTACCATCTGCAACGAAAAGTATTGCTTTTGAAACTAGTTTAAATGAACCGAATCCTGTTAAAGCAAAAGGAAATGGGAAAAGACTTAAGGGTAAAAAGGAGTTGGCAAGAGAAAAACACAAAGGTCGGCCTTATAATGGGTGTGGAAAATATGGACAAACACACGACAAAAGGAATTGTCCTATGCGTCAAAAATCGTAAGAATGCAAACTTATTTGTATTTTTCCTTTCTTATTATTATGTATAAACCTCATGTGTAACTTTGTGATGTTATCTTTGACCATGATAGATCTTCAATTGTTGACAAAGATGCTTTTAAGGGCATGGATAATAGTTCTTCGTCACAGGTAATTATAGTTATTAACAGAACTTATTTGGAGTATTTTGTTGATGAAATAGATAATAGTTCTTCCACCTATATAACTTGCTTGTTATTGAGAAAGATAAATTTTTATTTATTTTTTCATTTACTTTGTCATGTCAAGATGATGAGTTTTTTGGATGATGTTTCGAGCTCCAGTGATTCCACCTATTAAGGTGTCTGGAACAACACAAGATGTGTGTGTTATTTTTTGGTCAAATTCGGATATTGTTCCTTCCACTGCAATGAAGTGTTTAGGTTTTTTTCCATCATGTACATGTAAAACGAAACTAAATTTTCAAGTGTTCATAAATTGTTCGTAATTATCTATTCACATGTTCTTAGACTGCGGTAATGAGTTAAATTCAAAGATGTTAAATCCAAAGTACAACAGATGATCCAACTTCGAGACTGACATAAACGAACAAGATTACTCCATTAAAAACCTGCAATGCAAGAAAAAAAAATAAACCAGAAAAAATGACTATAATTCTAGTATGGTTTCACTACAACCACAAGATCAATTGAGAAACCAATAACAGTAATTGCTTTTCTTTTTTGTTGTTGACGTATAAGTTAAAAATCTCTGCTCCTAAATGATTTAAAGGGGGAAAAACCCAACATTTGATTCGTCTATGCTCCTAAGGACATTATAATTATAGAAATATTTCATCTGTTTCTATTGATTAAATGAGTGTATAGTATCTCTATTTGTGCACAACTTGTTAGAGAATTAGAATAAACAAACTCAGTGAAGTACAAAAAAGTGCAGGATCAGATTTTGATCAAATCAAGAATTTCCCATTTGAACTTATATCATGAATTCATCATTAGAACCCAAATCAAGAATTTAACACAAATTAAAAATTACCCATTAGAACTTATACCAAGAATTTATCAATGGAACCCAAATTAAGAACTACACATTAGAACCTATATCTAGAATTCATCATTATAACTGAAATAAAGAATTACCTGTTAGATGTTTGATTCGCTTGCTTCGTGTCTCTTGATTTTTCTGTTAATATTTATGTGGTTGCAATCAATTTTAAAACCCAGATTCAAAATTCATATCAGATAACACCACCACAACAACAATAATAAGTAAATCACATGAACCTATATCAAATCTGGAGGTGTAATTTCAACTTTTCGTAGAAATCTTCAAATCGATTAAAAAAAACCATGTTAGACACCTGAACAACTCAACAATAATAAGTCACACGAATGTTTACAAACCCATATTAAATCTGGAGATGAAATCTCAACTCAGATTTAAATAACCCATAAATCTACAAACTCAATTCGAAAAATACTTGTACATCTCCAAATCAACGCCCACAACCTAGATTTTGAAAGAAAAAAAATTACGAGTGGATACCTTATAGAAATAGAAATTAATCTTGCAAGCTGAGTTGGAAATGGTGGAAAGGGTGGATCATCTCTTCATCTCGAAATAACGGGTCTTCTCTTAGGCTTACACTGCGTGCTTGCGTGCCTTAGGTTTTCTCCATCATTGGATGTGTTGGTTTATTTGTAGAGGTGGAAAAGCAGCAGAAGCGAGGCTCGCCGGTGCCGAAATCTTGAATTGGTAGGGCCAAAAAGTCCCGGATTTTTAGTGTTAAAATGTTAGGCAAGTTTTGGGTTGGTCAAGGTCGACCATGCTTCTTCCCTATTTTTTTTTTCAAAATTTTGCTACACCAAAAATAGCAATAATAATACATATTCAAAGTAATAAAATAATTTATAATAAAAAATAATTCTAATTACCTACATTAACTACATATCTCAATCAATTAAAATTTTAATAGTATTATAAATTACTTTCAAAGTATATAATCAAATTTGATTTTTTAAAATTATACTTTAAAATTAATATAATTTATTTAACTTTAAAAAATGCATTCATGACTCCACAAATATTGTTCCAAGAGATATCTAATTAATTTCCAAGATTTTACAGTTGGAACTTGGAGATGCAAGATTTTAGCAATTTGAATATTTAAATTGATTTTTGAAGATTTGCATGACATGATTTTAGGCATTACCCAATATCTCATTATTAATAGCCACATAAAGTAAGAAATTTTAAACTACAATTATTATTTACTACAATTATAATAATTAAAAATATATTGTTATATTGAAGATTGCATTAAAAATAAATAGTTGTTGTAGCTCAGTTGGTTTGAACTCTTATTTATTTACTTACAAGTCTTGTGTTCAAGCCTCGTAACCCACAAGTAGCAACATTTTATTTAAGAAAAAAAAAAAGAATCACGGGACGCGGGCCGGGCCTTCACGGTCCGGACAAAAAACAGCTCAGATTTTATGGGCTAAAAAATCACGGCTCAAAGCCCAGTCTGTGGCGGGCGGTCCGGCCCGCGGGCCTGGGCCATCTTTACCAGGTCTAGTTATTTGGCAGAAAACGAGTTAAAAGATGTAAAACAATCCCAACCATATAAAGTCATTACAACATATCCAACGGTTGAGCCCACTTATTACATATCTCCCCAAAAAATTACTACTAATATTTCTAACGATCAATATTCAAAATATATATCATTTACCTAGCCTTATTATGTATAAAGTGGATTTGGAGGTTTAGGAGGACTCCATATCTGCCCAAATTTCAATGCAAATTTTAAAATTTATCCATATTCACTCCCTATTCTAATTTAAATTGAAAACTGATAAATTCACAACAATAAATGATATTTTCACATGAAAATCGTCGTTATAGATCCTATTGACGGTTTTCATTGTCGTTATACATCTATAGCGACACTTTTCATGTGAAAATATCAAAAATATTATAAAAAATATCAATTTCCTTTAAATTCGTTGTCATATTCCAACCTATTTTTTTCTAGTACACCGTATGTATTACTCTTTGCATATTCTTATTAATTTATTTACAAAATTTATATAAATAAAGAAAGAAATATTACATTAAAAAAAGAGAGAAATATTAAGTGGGAGTAATGCATAAAATTGAAACTAAGAAAAAGGGATAGCAGAATTGTACTCCGCAGAGACCCAATCAACCCAATTAATCCTTCTAACTAGGTACCCTATATAATATACATATCGTCCCAAAGTTCCAAACAACACAACCCAATAGTTCGATTAGCAGCCCACTCTAACAACCCAATAAATATGACTTGCAAGATAACATATAAGATTTATGATTTATTAGAATATATGTCTCGATCTTTCTTCTTGTGTTTAGACGTGAAACTTTGCTATTACACGATACTATCTTCAGAGTAAGTTATAGCAGGGATGAAAACAAAAAATATTTTCAAGGGGGGCCAAGAAATAATATGACACGATAGAAATTTAATTTATTACAAAAGATTTAAATAAAATAAATTAGCATCACAAAAGTTCTTTTAGTTAGAAATTAATTAAAATATAAAAAAAAATCATTATGATAAGTGTGCAAATTATATAAATATTGGAGGGCCTAAAGTAAAAGTATCAAAACTTCAAGGCTGTAAAATAAACTTTTGAAAATTATGGGGTATTTATCCTAGGGCCCCTTAGACCTAAGCTCTGGAAGGACGACTTGGTAGTTACTCACTTAATTAATTTGTTTCAAAATTAAGAATACAATTTAATTTTTGAAATTAAATGACGATATATTAAAGTTCAAATTGATGTTAAATGATGTGTTGATCGATAAGTATTGGATTAATTTTGTCTCATGCATGGGAAAATATAACTAGCTAGCTATAAGAAATCTCAACACAATGGCGAAAATGACTTGCAAGCAAACTTAATTTCCAAGAAACACATGGAACCATTTTTGGGTTATTTTTGTGGTTCTTTTTCTTGTAATATATTTGACATTAATGGCATGCAGGGTATAAAGGAAAATAAAGTCAAATTAGAAGTCTTTAAGAATATTAAAGACGCGAAAGCAAAAATGATATTATCAGGGTAAGGTCAAAACTTTAACATTACAGTTCATTATGTTTTTTTATTAGGTTTTTGAAGATTATAAATTCCAAACAAACATAAAATTAGCATCTTTAAGATTTTTAAACAAGAATAGAAACATATCAATTTGCTTGTATTGCAATAATAATAATAAAATAAAAAATTAGCACCTACATAAACTTCTTTACTTGACTTGAAAGTTGAAACTTACAATTGGGCGATGATAATATATTGAAACATGACAGATTAATTACATCGATTTAGGGTTAATTGCACATTAAATTTTGAAGTATAAATTTTTTATCATTAAATCTTTCCGATATTTAAACGCTCTTAATTCCATTATCAAAAATCAATTAAGTAAGATAATAACCCTTTTGATCAATTTGTTCGTCGAAAAATGACCACGTATCACAATTTAATTGGCCGAAAATTTTAAAAGGGCCGATTATGCTTACTTAACGGTACTTTGGATAGCGGAATGAGATCGAACGTTTAAACATCGGGGTACAAATAGTAAAAAATATATATACTTCGGGGTTTAATATGCAACGAATCACTACCCATGCATATATATATTTCTCAAAATTTGAGTCCACTATTACAAAAAGTATGCACACAATAGAGAAGGGACCAATATATATAAATTATTGACAAATTTATTAGTAGTATTACATACTAGGTAAAAATTTTGAAATTTGGGGGAGAGTGCCTTGCCACCTATATGATCTTGACAAGCAATGCTATTGGTCTTTTAAACAATTGACATTTTAAACGACACTCATTATTCTGTTAACAGAAATCATTTTTTCTCCATAAAATCATCCAAAAGACTTGGATCTAAAGACATTACTGTCGCTGAGACGTTCAAAATCAACTGACAAAACATTTGTCATTTGTCATTTGGTGTATGTTACTAAGTTTATTTATATTTACCAATCCAATTAGGTAACATTACATTATAATGGTAGTTTAAAATTAAATAAACATTCAAATAAAAAAAATTAGACTGGTCTTTCCTGGAAAATATACATGTTTTGTCATGGAAACCGTGTAGCATGGAATAGAAAAGATATGCAGGGGGAAAGCATTTAATTGAGTTAGTCTACTGTGAAACCCCTGAGTGACTTCCAAGGAATGTGACCTTTTACCCAAGCCTCTAATTAAGTACATATATAGATCTTGACTCATTAAATCAGCTGATGGGGATACGCATTATCTGGAGTTGGTCATGTTTTAGGTACTAAAAAGGGGATAAAATTGGGACAAAATGTTGTATATATATATATATATATATATATATATATATATATATATATATATATATATATATATATAACCATTTAATCACCACTTTTTAAGGTTGCTCAAATCCACACTCCAAAAATAGCATCTAAGTTTGGATGTGACAATTTTTTTTATTTTTAAGTAATACTTTTGTGATTGGGAGTTTTACTCTACAAATTATTAATTAAAATTTATTGGTTAATTTCTATGCGAGTTGAGAGATAGTTCAGTATATGTGAGGATTTATTTTAATCGTTTCTACGTTGTAATTTTATTCAAAATAAAAGAAATTTGATTTTCACTCATTCAAGTATATATGTGTATATATCAAATTTTAGGACATGTCAAAGTAAAACACTTGCTTGTCTTAGAGCAAATACATTTCGAGCTGGTGATGTTAGGGTTAACAGAAAAGAAAAAAATTGGATAAAAATAATTTATTTTACAATTTAATCAAGGTTACCTAACATTGCTATACACACTTTCAAATACTTTTTTTTTTAATCTTAGGCTTAATGAGGCTGGTCTCTAGAGTTTTGAGAATAATATAGGATGAAATTTTAAGACATGTCAAGAACATTTTTATTTTGAAAATTGATATTTTCACAACAAAAGTGTTGTTCTAAAATCGTCGCTCTATGATCTATAACGACGGTTTTATTGTGAAAATATTGTTTTCTATTGTGGATTTATCGGGATTTGTTTTTTTAATTTTTACATGCATCCTATAACAAATAAGAGTATATTTAAGAGGTGTAAAATACAAAATGTAAAGAGAGAAATAACAAGATATTAATCTTAGTCCAAACCGTCAAGGGAGTGATTTAGGTGACATAATTCAGGGCCCAACATAAAGAGATGTTTCCAGGAAATGAAGATAATAAAGTGACATCCTCAAAATATCCACAACTAGTTAAAGTTGCTTCATGATACACGGTCTCCTTTTGTTTTACTCTTTTGGACTGTAGAAAAGACTGCTGAATATTCAAATAATTTGTTGGTTACATTTCCATCAACGCAGCAGCATCTTTAACTTTTCGACTTTATATTCATTCAAGTTCTAACATATATAGAGAGATATATTATGGGGATGGGGATGGGGATGGGGATGGGGTGGTGGCGTGGGAGTGGGGATAGGGGTGTGGGTGGGGTGGTGTGATTAGATCTATTGAACATATCGTTTAAATTTCATTTGATTTTGTTGGTTTTCTTTTCATTGTAGTATAATATGTGGTCACATTCATTAGATTTATTTTGTTTTGAAAATATTCAACCTATGTATATATGCTTTTATTTTTATAAATAAACATGTCTGTCTACATATTTACCCACAAATATGAACTCTCAATAAAAACACAAATGATATAAATTTTAGTCTCTTTGATCCATATTAAAAAGTTAGCTATTCAAAGAGAACCCACACCAGTTGCATTTATAATCGATGTGGGAGTGAGACTATCCTTATGATCTATGATGAAGTTCACATCATGATGTGATGCGTTTTTTTAATTAATTAATTAATTTTGTTTTGCAAATTTTCAACCTATTTATAGATGTTTTTAGTTTTAATTATGATATAATTATACATGTCGGTCTATGTGATAGTTGGTGAGATGATATTTTCATATGAGATGGGTACCAAGTGTGGGTCTATGTGTGATGTGAACGTAAGAGAATGACTGATAAATTAACGTTAAAATACCCATAAGGGTTAATTGCAAATTAAAATCCGAAGTATATATCTTTTTATCATTCGTATACGATATTTAAAAATTTCTCAAATTCCATTATTTAAAAATCTTAATTAAAGAAGATAACTCGACACTTCTATAATTTCTGGTAAAAAAAATGGTCGAAATTGGCACGTGTTCCAGTGGAGAGAGTATAAGTACATTTTGACCGTACCAATCATCAATAAATACCCAAAAATAATATATTTTCTTTTTTTCTCTTTTTCATCATCTTTCCCATCCACCATTAAACTCAAAAATTTTAAAATTCAAAATACCCAAATTATTCATGAAACTCAAATCTGAAACACAAATTGGGGAAAAAAATCTAAATCTGAAGCATGTTCTCTCTCTAAAATACGTTCTATCAAAACTCTCAAAACCCAAATCATTCATGAAATCCAAATTTAAAACACAAATTGGGGAATAAATTAAAATTTGAAGCATGTTTTCTCTCTAAAACGTGAAACCCAAATCTGAAATCCATGTTTTATCAAAAATCCCAAAACCTAAATCATTCATGAAACCCAAATCTTAAACATAAATTAGGGAATAAATCTAAATTGGAAGCATGTTCTCTCTCTAAAACATGAAGCCCAAAAATGAAAATTATGTTCTATCAAAGGGTGAATTTACAGATTTGCAGCTTTGGGTTGTTGGCTCAAAATTGCAGATTTGTAGGCTTAGGCTTGGGTCAAGGGGGCTGTCCACTATGGAGCCCGTGGTCATGACATCAAATTCCAAAAATTCAACGGAGAAAGCTGGTCTTGGTTCATAGATTTTGCAGGCGCAAATTCATTGTTTTTGGATAGCACCAAAAACAACAAATTCTTCGAGGAGGAGGAGGAGAACGAGACTCCATTGACACTACAAGAAAAAGGTCTATCGGTGACCAAATATATCGGTGATCGCATATCACGGTCTTGATAGTCTTACTAGCGGCCAAATATCGGTGACCGACTTATAATCCGATCATTAAGTGATATCCGCGACCACGATCGATTCGTTGATCGGTCATTAGAACAAATTTTCCACCCAAAATTGGCGGAAATGTTGGTACGTAGTTTTTTCGACCCATTGTAATCGGTGACCACGTGCGGGTGTTGATAAGTCCATGTCATTAAAAATCACGATCGCGTCGCGATCATGCGAGATAATGATCATTGATCATCCTAAATGAAATCGAAGATCGGGCATTTCTCGACACAAAACATAGAAGGAAAAAAAAGAGGAGCTGCGAAATAGAGAGAAGAGGAGAAAGGGGAGAGGAAGAGGAGTTGATTCGTCATAGCATGCCTTTTACGCCACCGGCCACCTACCACCACACCTAAGGAGATCAAATTTTTCAAGCGAGTGAGTTTGATTGAATCTTCTAAGCAGTATTTATCTTCATTCATTGTAATTTCTTGAATCGTGCTTGAAATTGTATGTGAATTCTTTGGATTTGGCGATTGTGTGCATGAATACAAGTGTATTGGGTAATTCGTTTAGTCACCTATCAAATTGGGTAATTTATTTTTGTTTTAAAATAGGTTTTGTCATCAAATCTGGTAACCCTAATCGGGTATTGGGTAATTCGTTTAGATTTTTGTTATAATTTGTTTTAGTATCACAATTACTCCACACAAATAGAATTTGATTATTATTGCTTGCTTACCATTGTTGTCTTTAGTGAACTATTATGGCAAAAGTCCTGACAGAAATTATCTCATTTAGAAAACAAAATGGAATGTAATAAGCTGAAATTTAAATATAGTATATATATATATATATATATATATATATATTAGTTAGATTAGATTAAATCTTTGGTATGTATTTATATTGGATAAATTAGATTAAATACTATTAAATTCTTCAAGTAGTTATTCGATTTGATTGGGTTTCCAAATTTTACAATTTTATTTGTTGAATGTGGTGTGTAAGTGCTTTGTATTGGAAATTTGTATTTCTCTTGGTTTGTGTCTTGGGTGCCTAGAAATGTCCATATATGCATGTCGTCGTACATGTGGCTAGTCCATATTGTAGAGGAGACTCTGGCGAATTTTTTTGAAGTATTATAAGTATAAGTTTGAAAAATGTTCATAAGCATTATAAGTATAAGTTTGTAGTTGAATTTTTTTTACCTCTTTTATTGTGAACATTTTTAGGTTTAAAATATATAATAACTTTTGGTTATAGGAAAGCTATGCCCATTATTGAAATAAAATGAGAAATTGAATTGTTTGAATACGCGGTAAGCTTAATTTTAGTAATTCTCGATGAAATTGGGTTACATTTATATAGAGAACACGGTGTCGCTTATCAATTGGATATAAATATATTGGTGATCCACTAGAGCCTATTAAGGAACATTGTTGAGTGATGGATTTGGGATTGGGGTCATGAAATGCATGAAAGCTTAACCTTGACCTCACGAGGCCAAGCGAGCTTGGTTGTCGAGCATGGTAAGCTATTGGGGGTTGTTAAGCCAAAATAGGCGATCTTAGTGGAGGCTGTTAGTGTAACGAGAGAAGGTAACTAGACACTTGGTTAATAAAGAGACTTTTTGGCTATAACGAGAAAAACAAGGGTATTTAACACTTATGTATACAAGAATAAAGCTATAAAATGTTATAGAAGCTATAAATTGCTTAACCAAGTTGTGACTATCCCAAAACATAAAAGATTATAAAAAGGGACCGTGAGGGGTATAATCTTAAAACATGTTAGCGAGGGCCTTAGATGGACTCTTCAATTCTTGGCGTGAAGCCTTAGATGGAGATAGTTTTCTTAAGAAGAAACATTTCAATGCATCGAATACCAACCAAATATGTATTCTTGATATAGAGCTAGAATGAATGAAATACCTTACGATACGATTAACAATAAAAACAAATTTAAAACAAATTAAAATAAAATAACATGATATAATATAAAGTTTCTCATCATACGCATTATTTGCATTCATTCGTTAACATTGAGTATGCTTAAATGTTAATCATATGCTTACAAGTATGCTCAAGTCATATGGTTACAAGTATGCTCAAGTCATATGCTTACAAGTATGCTCAAGTCATATGATTAATAAGCTTTATGTTATCTCGTAGTAGGTCTTAGTGGAATCATGGACCTCTATTCGAATCAGTAGTTGGATGGCACGACGAAAGTCAAGTGCCCAGATAGGTACCATGAATTTAGATAGGGTCATATTCACTTGTTCAAGTGCCGTTGGTTTGATTCAGAAAAAAGGATACGTGTTGTGGACATGGAATCGTCGATATTGACCTCCATGGAGTCTGCGTATCTCAACGAACCGTTTGTTTTACCAACTCAAATAGTACAAGTATACTACACTCCTAGTCCTATTAGGAAAAGGGATAGACCGCTTTCTGATTGGAAAGTTGTAATTTTATACTCCGTGGCGTAGTCGTGTAGAATTAGTTGATGGGGAGATTTACCAAAGCGAGATGCTTCATAGTGGGACTATAATAAATGTGGAGGACGACAATGAAGTAATCCGATTAGATGGTGGAGATGAACCACATGAATTAGATCTGAGTCAATACTTGTGTCGGATGACATTGATCTTTGAGGAGGAAGAGTTATTGATTGAATCGACCACGAGAATCAAGCGGATGATGGTTATGAATCGCAACACGTATCAAGATGATTTTGAATCGGACATTGACACTTGAACTCATGAAATGTATGTTTAGCAATACATGTTTTTTATATCATTGTCATGTTTATGTACTAAACTATTTAAATGCAACTTTTGTTTATTGTCATTTTATATTCATATATATACATGTTTATATCTTTGTCATGTTTATGTACTAAACTATTTAAATGCAACTTTTGTTTATTGTCATTTTATATTCATATATATACATGTTTATATCCTTTGTCATGTTTATGTACTAAACTATTTAAATGCAACTTTTGTTTATTGTCATTTTATATTCATATATATATATACATGTTTATATCATTGTCATGTTTATTATCATATATACATGTAATCAAATATGACTCTAATAACATCTTGAAATTTGTAATATCTGGATGGCTTACGCAGCAAGCAGAAAAAAGCTTGCTTGGGTAGGGGCCTAATAATGTGCCCAAGGCCCCTACTAATCTCGATGATCGATTCTTATTGATTCGTCCTCCTCCTCGAATATACGTCGTCCGCATATATCATTTATATAAAAGCATTTAAGATTCCATTTATTGTATATTGGTAATGTTTTGATTGATATTATATTGGTAATGTTTTGTTTTGGTCTTATTGTATTGAAAATTTGTATATTTCTCTTGGTTTGTGTCTTGGGTGCCTAGAAATGTCCATATATGCATGCCGTCGTGCATGTGGCTAGTCTATATTATAGGGGAGACTATGATGAATTTTTTTTAAGTATTATAAGTATAAGTTTGAAAAATGTTCACAAATATTATAACTTAGATGTAAATTGCTTTAATATATGCTAATTGATGTTGTATATTATAGTGATTTTTAGGATAATAAGATCGTCGAAGTGCATATCACAAATTGTGTGTTTACGTAATTGGCCTACACCTGTGATTACATTGAAGACACCTATCGCCTACACAAGATCTTTGTTTCAGCGAAATTTCGGTATGTTTTTTTAATTATGATAAATAATATTTATATAATATTAATATAATATTCAAAGGATAATTATTTAGTAATGTTATTATTATTTTTTATTTGCGTAAAGCGGTATAGATGGGAGGACGCGCATGCTTGATTGATTCGAGACATTATTCGGCAAAAGTCTTGGTCCGCACTCAAGGACAACTTGAATAAAGAACGACAAAAAGCCATTCACAATGCCGAGATCGACCATCCGGGCCGGGGAGAGGATTATATGCACTGAGCATAGCCCACGGTGGTGCACCCATCCATATGAAATTTGAGATGTGTGCCTAATGGAGAGCCGAGAGTGGGTGAAAAGACGAAAATCGCCGCCACCAACAGAGCCTCGGGTGTATCCGATGGCGAAAAGGCTAAAAGGAACATACAAGTGGCGGCAGATTTCACGATTGCAAAGATATCAACGCCTCGCATGCGTATTTACAAGTTTTAATATGTTTACAATCATGAATTGTAGAAAATATCCCATTTTTACTTAGTAATATTGTCTTTGTTTTTGTATAGGAGTCTCGGTCTCAAGGTCACCTATCCATCATTTGGATGTACGTAATACCGTGATGGTGCACTGAGGCTATCCGGATAAGCGGTAATAAGTTTTAACAACTTTGATCTTGTTTATTAATACTTACAAAATATTATTTTTAACTATTTAAGTGTTAACATGATGACAGGATACTTATAAATGTTTATTGAATGAATATTTATCATGAAGGCACTCCACGTCCACTTTATTGATCAAGAGTTGTGGGAGAGGCGTCATTGTGAAGAAGAACTACATTAAAGGTCAAGGACAACGACGACGCCCATCCTTGAGATGCTCAGTGACTCTGCTACCAGTCTTCCACATCATCGAGTCATCCAAATTTATTCATACTCCTATTTGGTGTGTGTGAGAGCTATATGTCAAGATCGAAATCTTCGAAGATCTTGGGGAAGGCACTGGGGCTCTTGATCCCGAGGAGTTTAATTTGAAGCGATGATGCAGCGTAGCAGTGAGGACATCATGGGGATGGCAACGAGGTATAAAATTAATTTGTTGTATGTATTGTCGTAATATATACCAGTATCAACATATTTATTATATTTGTAACTTATTTTATTATTTTGTTAATTATGTAGGCGATCAAGGAGGGATGACGCTTGACATAACCTTGTACTTGTATATTCATTATTTGGATGTTTGTATATATGTTACTTAAACAAGTTTTGAAATGTTATTATATTTATTCAAATCATATTGGTTTTAAAGGTTTATATACTAGTTTGGTGTATGTGTTGGTGGACGATGGATGTTTTTATTATTTTTTGTATGTTGTTTATCTTGGTGTGTATGTGTGTTGGGATAAAGCGGTAGAAAGCAGTGCAGGTTTTGGGAATTTCAAAAGCACAAAAATCTGGGTTGTAATTTTTTTCATATCGTGACCGCGTCGATCATTGAACGTTATTAGCGACAATTGATAAGAAGATCTGCGATGCGATTCATCATAGATAGCTATTTCATGATCCGCGTATGGTGTTGATAAAGATCACGATAAGCCTTTTTGTTGTAGTGTGATGAACGACCAGAATTTGAAAGAGATAGAAAAGACCTATTTTGTGAGTACAAATCCAAACCCAGTTCTCTATATTTCCCCTTTTTGCAAGGCGAGAAAAGCACACTCTCTCTTTTTGAATCCAACAATTTTGAGGGAGAAACGGAGAACCTAGATTGGGATTTAGGTTTCAAATCCTTTTTTCCCATATTGTATTTGAGTTGTTAAATTTGATTTTTTATTTTATTTTTGGGTAATTAGTTTGCTAATAACTTTATTTGATTTAATTAGTTTAATTAAGTAATTTATTTGATATAATTTAGTATGTTAATTATTTTATTTAGATTAATTAGTATGTTAATTATTTTATTTAGATTAATTAATATGTTAATTGTTTTATTTTGTGTTAATTATTTGAGTTCATTACTTTACTTTTTTGGTTAAGAAGTAATTATGTGTGACGCCCCCAAAATTAGGTATACATCACCCATCTTGGGTCGCCAGATACATGGTACAGAATTCAAATACAACTTACTAATACAACTGTCGTGTACAATACGACAAAACATAAACTGTGAGTTTGAATACAAATATTGTCTACTAGAGATTATACAAACTCAAAAGGAGTCCTCATTACAATTATTATCACACTATTTCACAAAATAGTGAGGACTACTAATGCTATCCTCTGGACCATTACTCCGTTCCCCGACTTGTCCCAGCTATATTCTCATTTCCTGAAGAGAACAGTGAAAGAAAGGGTGAGCTCAACTAGCCCAGTAAGAAATATTATGACTACGATAATGCAGAATAAATTATCATTAGCCTTCAACAGTGTTAAACTGATAAAATATAATAAACATCAAGTTTAACTGCAGCAGAACCAGCAATCCATTAAAAGAGTCAAGTAGAAAATAAAATCTACTATCTTTTATGATTTAAAAGGTTTTTCATCACTGTTATAGCTGAGACTCAGCTTAATAAATATTCCACATCATCGAATCACCCCTGCACTACGGCCAAGGATATTCTTTAGTATCACGACCACAATTATCCATGCACTACGGGCCAAGAATATTTGTGTATTCATTAATGGTCATGATCATGCCAACAATCCATCCATCAATGCACTACGGGCCAATGAGATTTTTACCACATCATTTGTAACATTACTACCATGATTACACCGAATAATCTCTGGTCATAATCATACCAAGTCCATCTATGCACTACAGGCCACAGATGACTTTCAACATAATATAAACATGAGGATGATGACAATGATATAAGAATTCAATAAAACAAGTTCAAGAATTAATTTATCCAGGAACCAATAACATCCAAACTGTCAACATGATACTACTTTGTAGAGTAAAATTCAAGAATACTTAGAAGAATATTTTCATGAAAGGATACTGGATGAAGCGCAAATATCAAGGATATTCCACTAATTTCATGGAGTATAGAAGTCAAAGTTTTAACCAACTGAGTATAATAAAGAATGGACTAACAAAAGAAATCACCATGCATGCGATAGACCGCACATTTAGTGTAAGACCCCAAATTATTAATAAATGAAATTTATTTTCCTCTATTTATTATTTTGAAATAGTAAGGGTGGATTTGATTAATGTGGATAGTTATGGGTAAAATACGCAAATATTTCGAATAAGCAAGTGGTTATAAAATATTCATTATTGTCGGGGAATATTCGCTTGGTCGTGGAATATTCGTACTGTCGGGGAATATTCGTACGACGGCGCAGTCTTTTGCGGGCCCCATAATGGAAAGCGATTTGATGAAGAAAACGACAAATATAAGTTGTTTATAAATAACGGCGTAGTTGTTATCGTTAATACTGTTTGAATACCCGGTGGTTAAAACACACTAATACGCGTTGTTGAACAGTAGCACACGGTATTGCACCAATTATTGATTCTTACGTAAGAAGGCACTACTCAATAATTGTTACGAAGTAATTCTGCTCAAAGATTTTATTTTATTGATTCAATAATTGTTGCGTTGATATTTTATATTGCTGTTGTTTCAATAATTGTCATTACACAGTATTTTTTATTATCGAAGAAATAATTCATATTATCTGAATAATATTATTAGATAACATTATTGATAATGTCTAGAAAGTTCTGTCTAATGAGAGGTTTGGTCACCTAATTGCGCACCAGTAAAAAGAAATTCTTATTGGAAAGCCCCCTCTTTCCGAGGAGCTACACAGTTCACAAGATCGTGATTCTGTAATATTATTTGTGAATAATTAATTATTGATTTATATGATGAGGAAAATATTGATTTTATGTGGATATAGATGGAGAAAATTTTTTAATGTGACAATTGTTGAAAATTAATATTTTATCTTTTTCTCGATAAAATAATTCATTTAAATATATTATTTTAATAATATATTAAGCGGTGATATTTTTATAATGAATGTGGGATATATGAGTATATGAGGATGAAGAGTATTTTGTGGCAATAAATGTTTAACACATATTTTGTGTGTTGGTGGACACAATTATTCGTAGAAATTTGATTATAACACGTAAAATCGCCTGCGTTTGTAGATTTCGATTAATTTCGCATTTGGAATTTGGAAAACTTTCTTCTCGCAAAGTTGTAGAGAATTGAATTTCCTATAAAAATTTGCGAGATTCGAATTTCTTGATAAAAGAGCTATTTATTGTGAATTATTGAAGTTTGAGATATATCGGTGTGAATTGATTTTTGGAGTTTAAATTATTTTTGTTAGAAAAACATTTTTGTATTTTTTTGGACATCATTAACATGTGTGGTGGTGTTTTGACCAAAAAGGTGGGCTAAGGAAAATTTGTATAATTATATTAATATTATATTAAATTTTCGCTTTGGTGTTCTAAGCATTTTCCTATAAATAGGTGCTTGGGTTAGAATTGAAAATCACACCGTAAACTGAAGTTTTCTCTATATTATCGAGAGTATTCATATGAGTATTTTGAGTATAATTTGAGTATTGTTATCCAAATGCAAGTTCAAGTCATAGCCTTTATATCCAGGTGTTTCATTTAGAAGTACTAATCTTTCGAGGTAAGGGATGTTATTTTTTCTCAAATGATATTATTTCTTCAATATCATTATCTTTGAAATATTGGTTGGAACTTTTTATCAAATTTGGAACTTTTTCATGCTCGGGGTTACTATTCATGAGTTACTATTCACGAAGTTACTTATTCATGAGTTACTATTCACGAGTTACTATTATTTTAGTACTATTCACGAAGCGTGAAGATGTTTTTTTGTGAAATTTCTATCTTTTGGTGTCTGAGTTACTATTCACGTATACTAAGATTATTCACGTATACAACACTATTCACGAATACGGCACTATTCACCGAAAAATGAAATTTTTTCTTTTCGTTTAAAATATCTATTGTGGATACTAGCTTTGATTGTATCCATGTTTTGATCATTCTTGAATTTTACACCACTATGATTATTTTTGAGGTATTTTTGGACGTGGATAAAACAAAGTACGAATCCTTAATCCTTAATCCTTGTCATTTTGTTTCTTTGGATTAGTTTCTTTAAAAATATTTTCATCATCTTTGATCTTAAATGATGATATTATGGAATATCTTTGGGCCTGTAGTGCAAAGATGAATGATTTCTTGATGAATATCTTTGGCCCAGTAGTGCAAAGATGAACAGTGTTGAAATGAACACGACCGATCGATTAATATCTTTGGCCCGTAGTGCAAAGATGAACAGGTGTTTAGATGAACATGACTAATCGATGAATATCTTTGGCCTCTGTAGTGCAAAGATGAATATTTGATTCCAGATGTAGGTTGATTGATGTTACAGGATAAAAGATAGATTTATTTAACTTTTAAATTCATACATAGAAGATAGTAGTTGCATTCTCTACTTAACTCTTCTAATGAATTATTATTACATTGCAAATATTGGTTTAAAACTTGTTGTCTATTGTATTCTATTAGTTTTTTCCTGTTGAAGACTAATGATAATTTGTTGTATATTATCTTAGTCATAATATTCTTTCTTGGGCTAGTTGAGCTCACCTTTTTCCTTTTTGTTCCAATTTTCTTCTCTCGGGAGGCGAGAATGTAATGAAAGTACTAGTTTGGGGGTATGGAATGAAGGTTCTAGAGAGAGTTGTTTAGTAGTCGTCACCATTTTTATAAAATAATGTATCAATAATTATGATGGGGATTTATTTGCGTGTGGATATTGTCAGATGGCAATATCTCGTATTTAAACTCACAGTTTATATGTTGTAATAATAAAGTTGTAGTTATTTCGTACCATGTATTTGGCGACTCGAGAATGGGTTGGATGGAATGGACCTATTTGGGGGGCGTCACATGCAAAGTTATTCCAATGAGAATAATAAATAACGGAACCGGTCCCGTAAAGAAACGCATGCAGGATATTCCAATATAATAATAAAAAATGGAACCAGAGTCGAGTAAAACACACACGCATGGATGTTCCAAATGTAATAATAATAAAGGCGGAACCGGGTCCGAAGTAAAACACATGCATGGATGTTCCAATGAATAATAGAAGAATGTCACCAAGTATAGGGTAAATCAGCGTGATACAAAAGTTATTCCAATGTAATAATAAGCAATGGAATAACATCGTTCTCTTTATGAATAAGAAAGAATAACACCCCTTACTTTAGTAGGAGATTGAATCGCAAAGAGTAGTGTAATGTGAGAATACTCTTCTTCTTTCTCTCTTATTCTCTCTATACTTTCTCTCTCTATAGCTTGAATGAATTCGTGAAAAATAATGAAGCACTAGGCCTCTATTTATAGAAGATTTCTAGTTTAGTACTTGCCATATGAAAAGGCAAGTGGCTTGACGACTGGTGATGTGAAAAGAAAAGTGGTTTGACGCCTGTAATGTGAAATGACAATTGGTTCGACGCTTGTAATGTGAAACGACAAGTGGTTCGACGCTTGTAATATGAAACGGCAAGTGGTTCGACGCCTGTAAAATGAAACGACAAGTGGTTTGACGACTGGTAAAGGTAATTACTATTGACGAAGGTAATTACTATTGACGAAGAGACTCTTAGATGATGACATATGGGCCCCCCATAAAATAACCAAAATTACCACAAACGTCTCATAACAAACTCTTTATATACATCAAGGATTGAATAAATATTACTATAAATCATTTTATTTTTAATCAACACATATTTAATCTTTCAACAATTATTAATCATTTATAACTTGTCGTCTCAATTATTGATTTAATAATATAACATATTATACAGATGATATTGTAACAATAATTGAATCAATAATATAAGAGATATGATGCAAAGAATTATCGTAGTAATAATTGAGTATAGCTAAGTGACTTCTCACGTAAGCATCAATAATCAATACCGTGTGCTACTTATACAACCACGCCAGCGTATCTTTGTACTTTTTACTAGGGTAGTTCAACAGTTTTAACGGTAACACCTCCGCCGTTATTTTTATAGAAAGATAATTTTTGTCGTTTTCTAACTACGACAATACTTCCATTGTGGGGTCCACCAATGATTGAGCCGTCGTACCAATATTCCCCGACCAAACGAATATTTTATAACAACTTGCTTACTTTGCAAAATTTATAAATATTACCCACAACTATAACATTATATCAAATTTATTCCATAATATTCAAAAATAATATTTATAGAAAATTCATCTTTATTTATAAAAGTTGGGGTCTTATAACCTCCCCTTCTTATGAAATTTCGCCCTCGAAATTAGGGTACGTACCTGGTATGTCGAAGAGGTAAGGATACCCTGATTTCATTTCCGATTCTAACTCCCAAGTCATTTCATCAACATCGTGGTTTCTCCACAAAACCTTGACTTGAGGTATAACTTTTGAGCATAGAATATGTTCCTTCTTATCCAAGATTTGAACAAGAACCTCTTCATACGTCAAATCTTCCGCTATTTCGTCCGGTTCTAACTCCATAATGTGGTTCGGGTCTTTCACATATTTACGTAACATGGATATGTGAAAAACGTTATGAACACGAGACATACTTGGCGGTAAAGCGTGTCTATAGGCCACAGTTCCTACTCGATCGAGGATTAAAAATGGGCCGATGAATCGAGGATTGAGTTTTCCTTTCTTTCCAAATCTTGTAACTCCTTTCCATGGAGCAACACGTAACAACACATGATCTCCTATATCGAATTCCACGTCCTTTCGATGAAGATCAGCATAACTCTTTTGTCGATTTTGTGAGGTTTTTATATGTTGTCGGATCATTTGAATCTTTTCCATAGTCATACGCATCTAACTCCGGTCCCAACAACGTTGCTTCACCCACCTCATCCCAAAGATACGGAGAACGACACTTTCTTCTATACAACGCTTGAATGGAGCCATGCCAATACTTGCTTGATAAGCTGTTGTTGTAGGGAAAACTCCACAAATGGTAAGAACTTGTCCCAACTTCCTTGAAATCAAGGACACAGAGTCTTAATAGATCTTCAAGAGTTTGAATAGTCCTCTCCATCGTCCGTCCGCCCCGAGGATGATATATCCGAAGCTAAATCGTAAGTCTGTGCCCATAGCTTTTTTGCAAACTAACCCAAAATCGTGAAGTGAATATTGGGTCTCGATCGTAAACTATGGATACCGACATACCATGTAGTCTTACAATCTCGTTTATGTACATATCTGAGCAAGACGTTCAAGTGTATAAGTTTTTCAGATATCGGAAGAAATGAGCAGACTTGGTCAATCTATCAACAATGACCCAAATCGCATCTATGCCTTGAGAAACCTTAGGAAGACCCAGAATGAAATCCATGGTAATGTGCTCCCACTTCCATTCTCGGAATTTCAAGTGGTTGCAATGGAACTTTTGGTACTTGATGCTCCGCTTTAACTCGTTGACAAGTTAGACACCTTGAGATAAACAACACTATCTCTCTCTTCATATTGCTCCACCAAAATGTATTTGGCGAATATCATGATACATTTGGTACTCCTGAAGGAGGATTGCAAAGCGGTGTGTTGTGCACCTCCATCATGATTTAATACTTTAAATCGTGGTCGTTAGGAACACAAAGTCCGGAGTTGACTCAAGTATTCCTTCTTCATCGATTCTTCCTAAGATAACACCTTCTTGCACTTTCTTCCTCATACGCATCGCCTCCGTGTGCGTAGCTTGAGCGACTTTAACTTTATCGATTAAAGTCGGTTCTACTCGTATACTCGCTATCATCATATGCGTCCCTGGAGTCTTTAACTCTATCTCCATCCTTTGCAAGTCACACAAAATGGGCCTTTGTGTTGACAATAACGCACTCGTACTTGCATACGATCTTCTACTCAATGTGTCAGCTACCACGTTTGCTTTTCCAGGATGGTATTGGATGGTATGATCATAATCTTTCAACAGTTCAAGCCAACTTCGTTGTTGCATGTTGAGTTCCTTTTGAGTGAAGAAATATTTGAGGCTTTTATGATCCGTAATGATCTCCACTTTCTCCCCATACAAGTAATGCCTCCAAATTTTAAGTGCAAAGACAACAGCTGCCAACTCTAGATCATGAGTAGGATAATTCCTCTCATATTCTTTGAGTTTTCGCGAGGCATAGGCTATGACTTTTCCATGTTGCATTAGAACACATCCCAACCCTTTGCTCAAGCATCATCAGAGATGACAAATCCTCCGAGCCAAATGGTATTGCTCGGGGACGGTCTTTGAAATGATTCTCCTCTTAAGCTCTTGAAAACTCTTCTCACATTCTTCGCTCCAACCAAACATTGTATCTTCCAAAAGTCAATTTGAGTCGATGGAGTAGCGATTCGAGAAAATCCTTCCACGAATCTCCGATAATAACCCAATTTAAATCGAGAAAGCTACGTCTTCGATCATCGATTTAGGTTGCTCAAACTTTGAATAGCTTCAATCTTTCTTTGGGTCAACAGATATTCCATGACTTGATACCACGTGCCCAAGGAATGCTACTTCCTCAAGCCGTAACTCACATTTCTTCAACTTGGCATAAAGCTTATATTCACGAAGCTTTTGGAGTGTCAGCCTCAAGTGTTGCTCATGATCTTCACAGCTTTTGGAATAAATAAGGATGTCATCAATAAAGACGACCACAAAGTGATCCAAATATTCCTTGAATACTCTCGGTTCATCATATCCATGAAGGCAAAGCAGGAGCATTAGTCAATCCAAAGGACATGAATAGAATTCGTAATGCCCGCATCGAAGTTCGAAAGCCATCTTTGGAATGTCATCTGTTCTAATCTTCAATTGGTGATATCCTAACTAAGATCAATCTTTGAAAAGAATTTGGCTCCTTGCAACTGGTTAAACAGGTCATCAATACGTGGCAATGGATACCTATTTTTGATGGTGACATGATTCAACTCCCGATAATCAATACAAAGTCGCATACTCCCATCTTTCTTCTTCACGAATATAGTAACGAGAGCACCCCAAGGAGAAGTACTAGGGGACGAATAAAGCCAATGTCTAACAATTCCTCGCAGTTGGGTCTTTAACTCCGAAGTTCAATAGGAGCCATTCGATATGGGCTTTGGAAATGGGTTTTTGTCTGGGTTCAAGGTCGATACAAAATTCAATTTCACGCCTGGGGTAGTAGCCGAAGTTTTCGTGGAATACGTTAGAAATTTATTAACAATGTAAATATCATTCAATCACCGACGTATTTTTTGTTTAGATCTGTGACATGAGCTAAGAAAGCTTGACATCCATTTTTCAATAAATGAATAACTTTATGGCTTAAGATGACCGTGATTGATTTTAATGGTTTGGTCGCTTGAATTCGCATATTAGGTTGATTAGGAATATGAAAGCTAACAACTTTATGAAAACAATCAATTTTTGCATGATGAGTAGTTAACCAATCAATCCCTAGAATCACGTCAAATGCAAGTATTTTCAATGAAATAAGATCGATAAGTAATGTGAGGGTACCGATTTGAACCAAACAAGACTTATAAACAGTGGATGTAATGAAGGTTTCTCCCAATGGAGTTTCCACAGATAAGTCAAAGTCTAATTTCTCCGGAGTCAAATTTAATCGATGAGCGCAAGTAGGAGAAATAAAAGAATGGGTAGAACCCATTATCAAATAAAGTATAGACTTCGTTAGAGTTTATGATAAGCTTACCCGTGATGACCTCATTCGGGTTCCTTGCTTTCTGGGAGGTCACAACAAACGCTCTCCTCAGACCACCGGCTTTGACCTTTTTGGGACGGCATTTGGTGCCTCCATCCTAGTGAATTTGTCTTGGTGAACGACAAAATTGGGCTAAGTGACCTTCTCTTCCACAATTATAACATGCTTTTGGACGACATCGCGTAATTTGGATGATGTGTCCCTCCCTCCGCATTTGAAGCATATGATAGGTGGTCTTTCTCCTTCCTTAACAACGGTCTTTGGTCCGACGTCTTTCCATCATTGTTGAATCTCTCTTCTTCGAAATGTCCATTCTTATTATTTTGGCCCCGATTACCACCAAGTGGTTACCATTTCGCCCGTTGATTCCCTCCAAGCTTGTTGTCACCGCTCGATGACTACTCGCTACCGGTATTATAATTTTGCAGTCGCTTCTCTTTTTAGTTGCGTTGACTCGTTATCGCGCTCCACTAATCGAGCCCTATTTACAACATCCGAATACAAACACGGTTTATGAGAAATAAGATGTTGACGTATCTCGACTTCAAACTTCTTAAAAACATTTTGCGCCATTCTCTTCATTATCCACTGTGGGAATAAACCGGGATAACTCGCAAATTTTTCCTCGTATTGCGACATGGTTATATTGTTTTGTTCCAACTTGATAAACTCCACCCTCCTTCATGTGGCGTAATACTTTCGGAAAGTATTTGTCGTTGAATAACTCTAGAACATCTACCAAAATATCTCCAAAGTCAAAGAAGTTGAGTACATTTTACCGATTCCCACCAAGAATGCCTCTCATTGTAACATAAAGGCGTGAAAGGGAACTTTTGCTCTCTGAGCATCCCAAGACATCAAATATCTTGGTGATCTCGCTTTATCCATGCTTCCGCCATAAGTGGTTTTGGCTCTCCTTAAACTCCGGTGGTCCCGCCTCCTGAATCATTTAGCGATGACCGCCCGAGAGTTTCAGTGTTTCCACCTATGTTTTGGACAGGAGCCGCTCTCGCCTGCTGTTGCATGAATTGCATAAAGCCTCTGAACATTTGATCATTCATCATTTGGTCAGTGTTGTTGTTTGCATGAGAATTGTCGCCTTCTCGATGCACATTATCACGATTATTGATATGTGGTGAATCAACGGTCGCCTGTGCTCCATTGCTATTCTCAACATTCTCAGATGTCATTTTCAGATACTGCCACAAAACAAAAGGTTAATTGACATGAAACATATTATCCCTATATTCTGACCGACCAATAAAATAGCACATAAACTTAGGTAGGCCATACTAGCGAAGGAATTCCCAGTCTCTCCCCTCCTAGTACTATTCTCACATCTTAGCCAGGGATCATATCCCTAAGCTTTGATACCAACTATGACGCCCCCAAAATTAGGTATACATCACCCATCTTGGGTAGCCAGATACATGGTACAAAATTTAAATACAACTTACTAATACAACTGTCGTGTACAATACAACAAAACATAAACTGTGAGTTTGAATACAAATATTGTCTACTAGAGATTATACAAACTCAAAAAGAGTCCTCATTACAATTATTATCACACTATTTCACAAAATAGTGAGGACTACTAATGCTATCCTCTGGACCATTACTCTGTTCCCCGACTCGTCCCAGCTATATTCTCATTTCCTGAAGAGAACAGTGAAAGAAAGGGTGAGCTCAACTAGCCCAGTAAGATATATTATGACTAAGATAATGCAGAATAAATTATCATTAGCCTTGAACAGTATTAAACTGATAAAATATAATAAACATCAAGTTTAATCTGCAATGAACCAAAGAATCCATTAAAAGAGTCAAGTAGAAAATAAAATCTACTATCTTTTATGATTTAAAAGGTTTTTCATCACTGTTATAGCTGAGACTCAGCTTAATAAATATTCCACATCATCGAATCACCCCTGCACTACGGCCAAGGATATTCTTTAGTATCACGACCACAATTATCCATGCACTACGGGCCAAGAATATTTGTGTATTCATTAATGGTCATGATCATGCCAACAACTGTCCATCAATGCACTACGAGCCAATGATGATTTTTACCACATCATTTGTAACATTACGGTCATGATTACACCGAATAATCCCTGGTCATAATCATACCAAGTCCATCTATGCACTAAAGGCCACAGATGACTTTCAACATAATATAAACATGAGGATGATGACAATGATATAAGAATTCAATAAAACAAGTTCAAGAATTAATTTATCCAGGAACTAATAACATCCAAACTGTCAACATGATACTGCTTTGTAGAGTAAAATTCAAGAATACTTAGAAGAATATTTCCATGAAGGGATACTGGATGAAGCGCAAATATCAAGGATATTCCATTAATTTCATGGAGTATAGAAGTCAAAGTTTTAACCAACTGAGTATAATAAAGAATGGAATAACAAAAGAAATCATTATGCATACGATAGAGTAATCAAGATGTAGGTTATTCCAATGTAATAATAAATAACGGAACCAGTCCAGACGTAAAACACATGACAAGATATTCCAATGTAATAATAAAGAATGGAACCAGTCCCACAAAAACACACGTACATGGATATTCCAACAGAATAATAAAGAATGGAACCAGTAAAGGCGTAAACCACATGCAGACGGGATGTTCCAATGTAATAATAATAAAGACGGAACCAGTCGGTGTAAAACACATGCATGCAGGATGTTCCAATGTAATAAAAGAAGAATGTCACCAAGTATAGGGTAAACCATGATACAAAAGTTATTCCAGCAGTAATAATAAGCAATAGAATAACAACAGCTTTTCTTCATAAATAAGAAAGAATAACACCCCTTACTTTAGTAGGAGATTGAATCCGCGCAGAGTGTAGTAATGTAATACTCTTCTTCTTTCTCTCTTATTCTCTCTATACTTTCTCTCTCTATAGCTTGAATGAATTCATAAAAAATAATGAAGCATTAGGCCTCTATTTATAGAAGATTTCTAGTTTAGCACTTGCCATGTGAAAAGGCAAGTGGCTTGACGACTGGTGATGTGAAAAGAAAAGTGGTTTGACGCCTGTAATGTGAAACGACAATTGGTTAGACGCTTATAATGTGAAACGACAAGTGGTTCGGCCTTTGTAATATGAAACGGCAAGTGGTTTGACGGTGGTAAAGGTAATTACTATCGTGAAGGTAATTACTATCGATGAAGAGACTCTTAGATGATGACATATGGCCCCCATAAAATAACCAAACTTACCACAAACATCTCATAATGAGACTCTTTATATACATCAAGGATCGTATAAATATTACCACAAATCATTTTATTTTTAATCAACACATATTTAAACTTTCAACAATTATTAATCATTTATAAATTGTCGTCTCAATTATTGATTTAATAATATAACATATTATACGATGATAATCTTGTGATAATAATTGAATCAATAATATAAGAGATATGATGCAAAGAATTACTGTGAGAAATAATTGAGTATAGGTGAGTGACTTCTCACGTAAGCATCAATAATCAATACCGAGTGTTACTATGCAACCACGCCAGACATCTTATACTTTTACTACTGGGTAGTTCAACGGTTTTGAATTTGTAACACCTCCGTAGTTATTTTTATAGAAAGATAATTTTGTCGTTTTCTAACTACGACAATACTTCCATTGTGGGGTCCACCAATGATTGAGCCGTCGTACGAATATTCCCCGATAAAAAGAATATTTTATAACAACTTGCTTACTTTGCAAAATTTATAAATATTACCCACAACTATAACATTATATCAAATTTATTCCATAATATTCAAAAATAATATTTATAAAAAATTCATCTTTATTTATAAAAGTTGGGGTCTTACATTATGTATGAATTTTTATACACCTTTAATATATTATCATTTTTTTTCTTCTATGTATTTTTACTATTTTAATAAGTCAAATACATATTTATATGGTCAACTATACTTAAATATTAAATTATGACATGTGGCTATTTTCCGGCAAAAGATATTAATCGGAAATTACAAAAGGGTCCATCGTGGTTACTTAACAGTACTTTGAATATCGGGATGAGAGCGTTTAAATATCAGGGTACGAATGATAAAATGATGTATACTTCAGGGTCTAATATGCAATTAACCCTAACTGAAAATAGATTAATTGCAAATTTCTTACATGATTCACCAAAAATGATTAAAATCCTCTATTAGTAAACGAATGACAAATATAATATATAGTACTCTTATACAAATATAATATATAGTAGGGAATTGTTAAATCCACAACATTTTTTATTATTTTCACAATAAAAGTGTCGTTGTAGATGTATAGCGACAGTGAAAATCGTTGTTATAGGATCTATAGCGACACTTTTGTTGTGGAAATAATATTTTTTGTTGTGGATTTAACATTTTTCTATATAGTACCCTTGTACTATGGACCAAGGTGCTACATAAGTGGTTTGTAAGAAAATTAGATGAACAAATGAACAATTATGCTGAGTTCCAAATTGTTGGGATTGACTCATATTTTTGTGGGTTCGACGAATGATTATGATAGGGTAGTCGGGGGTCTTACTCTTCGATGAGCAAGCGACTATCTAGTTCGTTGAAGAGCTAACGAGAGTTGCAAGGAATGTGTATCCGGGTTTAAGGAAATATTAATAATTTAGTCTTGGACTTGACTAATATATCGGAACTCATGGGATTGAACCCATATTATAGTAGTTAGGGTTTCTAGTTATTATAAAATTATTGTTTGATGTGTAGCATGTAAAGTGCGTGAGGTTGCTAAATGAATACGTTAAACAAGCAGAATTAACCAAATTGATCAATCTAAGTAAATTTATGTGTTTTTTATTCGTTCTTTAATATAATTATGTGTAATTACTTGTGATATCCGATCTTAAATCGAACACAAAGTCTCAAAATAGAACAATCTGAATCATATTTTAAGAGATACTTTAATACATGTGTGGGCTCAATAATTTACATCGTAATCTAATATATATTGTACCAAAGTCAAGAAAATTTCATTTGTTGCTGAATAGCTCCATCACCTCAAACAAGTATTCAAAATTTTCAAAATAAGATGAGAGACAAGCCCACACTTTCCATGGTTAGGAAATGAATACAAAGACGGACCTTTTATGTCTGGGTATATCAAAACATTGAAACGAAAGGACCCATAAGATATAAATGCGTCTTTGTCCCTTTTATAACGGGCAAATTATTGTACATATTTCATTTTTTCCAAGTTAGAATTTATTTTGTTTAGGCAATTGTTTTGAAATGATTCTCTTATTTTCATGTCTTCTGGCTACTTTACCGCTTATCTTAATTTTACATTTTTGTGAAATATATACACGAATCATTTCTGAATTATAATCAGAACTTCCCCTTTTCTAGATCCATCACATCAATAATTTGACCCTACCACCTATAGATAGTTTTGGACAATTTTTTTAAAAAGTAGATACCCTAATTTGTGGCTCGTAACAATCTATATATATATATAGAGAGAGAGAAAATATATGTATACAGATGTGTAGTACACAGTCGGATATAACAACAGTTTTTTGGACTATAGCGACGGGTGAATGTCGTCATAGCTATTCCGGGCCACGACGACGGGTGAACCGTCGCGCCTAAAAAATCCGTCGTCATAGTTCGACTGTATAATACATACATACATATATATATATATTGTCAAGAATAAACATGTGAATGATATTCCTATTTAATATATGATTTGATTATGATATATATATGAATGAATATGCAAGTATACTTGCATGAAGAAAATCTGTAAAGTCCTTTGATAGATAATAGAAATATATGTACAAGGACATAGAATGAATTGATCAAATATGTTAGGTTGATCCTAAATAAGCAAAACAGCTTTGTAAAGTCCTTAAAAAGAAATGATGTACAAGGACTATAAATATAGAAAGATCAAACTTGTTAGGTTGATCTTATGATGTAATAGATAGGCTTGTCTGATCGTCGAAAGCACCGCACAAAAGTAAGTCGAGTCCGCCAGAGATTCAGAGTTAACTCGGGAGCTATCGAGGCAGAATAAGAGTATGCAAGATAATGAGATCTCGGAATTCGTAGACTTCCAGGGGAAACGAAGAAGGATCGTAGTGTGTCGAGAAGAGCTTCCTCGGGATCGTAGTGTGTTGAGGAAGTCATGTTCAGAATCGTAGAGACAACCTGTTTATAAGCCGAACGACCATCTGCCGAAGCCAAGTATGAAACGTAGACTACACTCAGAGTCGTAGAGTCTATCGATGCCAAAGCCAAGACAAGGATTGTAGGCTACACTCTGAGATCGTAGAGTCCACTAAATGAATGCGAAAATCGTAGTCGGGCAAGATCAGATGAAGAAAACAAGCACAAGGCAGAAATCGTAGAGTGTCAAGATCTGATCTCGGAATCGTAGTGTAAGAAAGCCAAAGTCAATCGAGTGCGGACTACGACTCCAATGAAGTGCTCAAAATCGAAAGTTAGAATCGTAGAGTAGATACGATTCTCAACGAATGAGCACTCCCAGAATATCCAAAGATACGAAGCCTCTGGTTGGCACTGCAATAATGCATTCCACAGTAAGGGAACCAGAGAGCACTCAACGAATGGCATGCAAAGCTAACGAAGATCTAAGCACAAACCCAATCAAGATAAGATTGAGGTGTAAGGCCATTCGTGATGAAGTCTTCCACAAGGAGATCCAATGAAGACTTCAGAAGCAGACTAAGGAAAAGTCACTAATGCAGATGGTGCCAAGAGAGAATAGAAGACGACGATCTTGGAAGCAACCAAGATCGTAGGCGTTCACAAACAAAGAAGGAACCGATGGAAGATGAACCTAGACATCGTCACCACCGGAGAGGAAGACTAAAGTGATTAAATGTAGGGTCAGTTCATTGATGATAAGTGAGCGGAAGATCACCAGGAGAAAGCAAGCTGGACACGCCAAAAATCTGAAGTGTCTTGATATTCAGAACGGGACCAGAGCAAGGAATTAGGCCATCAAGATTCGAGAACAATTGAAGCAAAATGTAAGTATTGAGCAATCGCACAATACAAGGAAGAGGTGTTCTACACATCGAAGATCCAATCAACACTCTTCAGGATCGTAGTGTTAAATCTTCTAAGTCAACGAAAGCAACACTCAACAAGACACTACGATCAGTCCTCAAGACATGCATCGAATCGTAGAGTTCGAATACCAAGATCAAGCATTGGCAACAGTTTAATCTGAAGAGTAATATTCGAACAAATGCTTATTGATAGCATCAATGCAAAAGGACAACCTCTGATCTAGAAATCAGAAGAGATAAAGTCTTCAACCTACCCAAGACAGTAAAGTGATACATCTGACAGGGCAGGTGAAACAGTAGACTGCAGTGTCAAAAAAAGTATGACATGTCACATCAAGCACTCTACCTCAAGCAACTCGAGATCTGCGTAGACATTTGAATAGCTTCCAACGGCTACTTTCCAACGAAAGAATTGGGAAGATGTATAAATGTAGAAGAGTTTCAAAGATCAAAGGCAGCTGGAGTTGTCAATTTTGGAGAGAAGGTGGACTGATCTAAACCATGTGATAGTGAGTTCGAAGGCTCACTCTACGATCCACCAAGAACACTCAGAAGTCAGATCAAGAAAGAAGTAGAAGTGTGAGTTCTACTATGTAGAAGTGGGAGTTCTACTACTTGAAGAGTATTCTGAACTGCCGAGAGAAAAAAGAGCATCATGCCATCTGGATGTCCATCATGGGAAGACGCTAAGTACAATAGAGAAGAGCTTACGGTCATCTTAGCAAGTCCATCATGGGAAGGCATCGAGTAGCAAGAAGGGAGATCACAAAAGCCATCTTGGTGTCAAGCATGAGAAAGCTTTTAAGTACCTTTGCAGAAGAGCTTACAGTCACCTTAGAAGCCTTTCATGTGCAGCCATCAAGTACCAAGGAGAATGATCTTCAAGGCAATTCATCAAGGGGTCATCCGGAGTAGTTGAGCAACCTAAGAAGATGAGCATCATGCAACACTCAACTGCTCTTCAAGGATGATCAAGCCAAGCTGCTAGGGATAGAAGATGTTCAGAGCATGAAGACATCTTAGCATTTCAAAGACCGACTCCAAAATAACAAACAAATAACTCAACGGCTGTACTCGAGGGGTCCTTTTCGGAGGGACTAAATGAAGTAGGCCAAGAGGGTCCTTGTCTGGGAGGGACTAAACAAAGCAGGCCAAAGGGTCCTTGTCCAAAGGGACTAAATGAAGTTCCAAGCCTCATTGGCTTGAAGAGTTCCTAGGAACTAGAGGATTCCCAAGGTCGCGGCCTTCAAGAGTTCTTAGTGAATCAAGTCCCAAGGTCAGCCGGGCCTCAAGGAATCGTAGAGATTCTGTGGTGCCGCCTTCCTTAGTGGAAATCTCGCTAGTTGAAAAGAAGAGTGGATTAGGAGCTTAAGTCTCTCGGACCACTTAAAACCCCATGTGTCTTTTACATTATGTCATTTATATTATGTCTATAATCGCTATAATCGCTATGTAAGTTCTAATCGCTATAACTAAACTAACCTCATTTAACAATGTATGTATGATTATGAATATATCAATGAAGGAGAATCTTTTACTTATTCCGTTGTGCTTGAAAAGATTCTTATGTTTGTCATATACTCTAATATGAACAATACAACATAAACTAGAAAAGTATTTGAAATAAAAAGGATCTATTCAACCCCCCCTTCTAGATCTATTGTGCCCTCTTGGAACTAACAATTGGCATCAGAGTAGGTTCTCATGCTATATTCAAACTCTAATAGCTTTGAGTCTGATCCAAGGCACCGACATTGTTCTAAACTTAGTTTAGTAGTAAGTAACTTTTTATATGCAGAAGAGCTCACACGTTGGAAATATTGTGTATAGGTAAAAATGTGTATACACCTGAAGTTGCTCAGATTGGTCCATATCCTTGATTGCTATATCAACAAGACCAATCCTAGCCTGCAGTCAATCTTGTAGTCTGAAGACAAGACAAGAGAAAGAGAGCAAGAGACATCAGTGACAAAGAGTAAAACATTCATCAGTCTGAAAGATGAAGAGGTCACGCGTACTAAAAAATGCTGATCGAGAGGAGAAAGAAAATCTTCTCAAACTTATGAGTGACCAACCAACAACTGGGTACTATCTTTGTAAACTCAAAAAAAATGTCAAAGATCTTAATGCTACGATTCTCTTGATATACATCTTCAAGACCACGACTGATTGATGAAAGGCCAACAAGAGCATTAATTGTCGTCAGAGCAAAAGTAAAGCCATGCACATCAATACCCAAACTCAAAGATATCTTCAATAAATGACTGCTTCAGAATCGACAAGAAAAAAGGTACTGGTTCCTCACTATTATAAATGTACATCATTATTGAATCTTCTTTTGAACTATAACAAAGATTCTCATCAAGGAGTTATAATCTACCTAAAAAGGTGAGAGGTGAAAGAGAAAGTAACATGAGGATGGAAACTCAAATGACTACAAATTTTCTCTCCATCCAAGTTTTAGGTCAAGATGATATCTTGAAGGAAGTCCGAAATGGGTCATAAGAGCATCACATACCTAATGAACATTATGTGAAGTAATCTTTTATTGATGGGTTTAGTATGTATGTATGTACAAGCCTATGTTATAAGTGTTTGACAAACACGAAAGCATGATCGATTCCGCAAGAGGATCACTGACGATTTGTAAACCGATCACCTCAATGAATCAACTGGATACTCCTAAAATCGTGGAGTCGATTCTCACTCTGTGAACACTTAAACATTGTGAACATAACCCGGTGAATGATGAAACCATCATAGATAGAGAATGTGTTATTAAATGTCAAATCACACACACTCACCATCATGCATCTCAAAATATATTATCATAAGATAGTTGCATGTATGGATATGTCTGTTGATGATAAATATGATGATTATCCAAATAAGAGGAACAGGGGTTTAGAAAACTAACCAAGCAGGACCCATTTAACTATGGGTACCAAAAATAGAAATATATTTAAACCTGCAGGTATTTGGACAGTCTGACCACATTAAGGAATGATGAAGCAGAAGACTTCAGTCAAGAAGATACAACCAGCAGAAGGCTAAAGACTATTCAAAATGAGTCTGATAAAGTTCCTATATGTTCAAGCTCGTCTTGAAGACCTCTCGAGCTAACCGGAATGGAGCTCACATGGTCGCACATCATCAGATATGAGAGGATGCTATAAAATGTAAGATAAAGAGGATTCTATGTGCCCATATCAAGAAAAACATGCTTTATGGAAAGGATCCTCAAGGAAGCTCACAAATGTAAGATCATTGAGCTTAAGACAAAAGGAGTTCTTTATGAAGCGTAACTTCAAAATAAAGGATCGACAAAGAAGACTACGTTCAGAAAGTCTTTGTCAAATGATCGTAGAGTGATCAATCCTCGAAAATAATCATCTCTACGATACAAGGAAAACTAAGCAACGATGATGATTCCAAATCAAGGAGAAATGTTTGGGTGACCTTCAAATAAACTTGAAGAAGGAATCACATCTCCTCGAGAAGACAACATCAACAATGGGGAGCAGTGATCCGTTAAGGAATAACAACACTATTAAACCCGGAAGAGATGTACCACCATTCTGAGTCCCAAAACTTTGTGGTCGATGAACTATATGAAGATCCATAGTCAGAGTAGAACGTCTCAAAATATACCACCGATAACCCTTCAAACCACCCAATCCATAATCGTGAAGTTCCTACGATCAAACACATGATCGTAGTGTAAGAGCGAAGGACACCACAATTTCAAAGAATGCAGATATCCGTAGAAATTTGGTAGAAAGACCTCCCCATCGTAAAAGGTCTAATGAGATGTCATTGAAAATCACCATCTTAGTATTTCATCATCCGAAAGCGCCTCAAGGAAAAACCCGACCCTTAGCTAACTCTAAGAGGTTGGCCCTTCCTGAGCTACCTTATCCAGAAGGAATGCTTGATCTAGTTCATCTCAAAAGAACCAAGTCAGTCAACGATCATAGAGTTGAACTTGAAGAGGACTAAACGATTGTAGTACAAACTCAACAATCGTAATGCTGTCTAAACGATCGTAGTGCAACCTCAGCGACAGAAGAAGACAACTCAAGATTGTAGTCCTACCAAAGGGTATTCCAGTTCAAGGAGCATGAAGAATGAGACATCTGCTAAGCCATTCAAGTTGAGGAGATAAGTTCGAATACATCAATTGATCGAGCTACGCCGCATCAAGTAAGGAGGAAAGACGAAGCCATCCATCGCAAAGATCTCTCGTAAATTGATCGCTGAGTAAACAAATGAAATCATAGAGTCTATATCTATCTCATCATGTTATTCTACGAAATAAAAGGTTAACGGTCAAATCCACGCCAATTAAACGCCCACCTCTAATAACCGAAAAAAAGTGGGGAGTTACAAACTCATTATCGGGCAACGGCAACCAATGGACAATTGACACATCACTAAGTATGCAGAGTTAGAAGGAACCGCCATAAAGACAAGTTCAAATCTGCAGACAGCTACTAAAAGATATCGAACCTTTCTCCCTCCATTTTCAAAACCCTAGAAAGCTTTTCAAGAGCAAAATCGCTTAACCTCCGAGCCTTTACCAACTGCATGTACCATCTCAAGATAAACTTCTCTATATCTAATACCCACATTCTTCAAACTACTCAAAATGGAAAACCCGCAAGTGATTACCGGTATTCAACTTGGAACAAAATCGTTTGAGAAATCAAAAGAAGTTCGTGGACATTCTCGAGCTTGTAAAGAAGGTCGATTTTCGTAATGCCTCGAGGCAAATACTCCTACCATCGCAACTGGTTAAAGAATTCTACTCAAACGTCTCTATAAATTCGTAAACTCTTACTACCAAGGTTAAAGGTCGGCCTCTTGATTAAAATCTTCCGACCTCAATCAATGCCTAGGTTTTCCTAACCAAGGGCTAAAGAACCCTGACAATGTCAACACCGAATTAGCAAAGGAAGTTATGGGGTATCAAAGAAACCCTAGTTTCAAGGACATGAAGAAGGAGTTTCTGAGCAATATGAGTTCCTTCTTTGAAATAGTTGGAAAGTGCATACTATGTAAGAACACCATACATGACACAAAAATGATCGACTGCAAGCTTGAAAATCATGTCAAGAATAGTTTTAAAGAAACAAATCGACTTTGGAGCTATCTTGTTTGATCGATCTCCAAATGGGTAGAAGGTCGAGAAGAAGCCCCCACCAAGGTATTTCATGGAAGGTCATTGAGTATTATACTGAAGACAAAGCTAGGGAGAAAGATCAAGGATGATGAGGGAGAAGCCCTAAATGTGCACAAGGTGATGTCTCCACAGTTATTTAAAAACTGGAAGAAGAACCCCAAGGAGAACAAAAGGCTGATAGATGGGAGCAGTAGTAGAGCCTCTGCTAGGAAAAGGAAGATAGCAGAGACAGAGAGCTCTTAATCTGATGACTCTATAGCAGCTGAAATCATACCAGCCAGGAAGAAATCAAAAGTGGTGAAAAGAGCTGGTGATGTGAAGAAAGCCCAGGCCCCACCAAGGAGAGTTTCCTCCTTGAACAAGAATGAAGAAGAAAAGGCCCAAACTGCTGAAACCACAAAAAGAAGAAGCAAAGAAGTTGCTTCAAGGGCCAATCAGCAAGAAAGTTAAGATGGATGACAAACTAGCCTTAACTTCTCAAATCAATACATCTGCTGAAGAAAGGGACGTGGAGTCAGCAGAAAGGGAAGAAACAGAAGATGTAGTCCGATCCTCACAACAAGATCCAAAGAATGAGAATGAAGCAGATGTGATGAAGGAAACCGCAAAAATGTCAAGAAGAAAAGTGCTCAAGCCCCTATGGCCAATCCTCTCGAGTAGCCACTCGATGAAGAAAAAGAAATTCATGATGATCAAAGTGCATCCCCAAATGCAATCGCCCAACCAAATTTCAGTAGAATGGGTCGAAAATGCTATTCAAGAAGAAGAAGAAGAAGGATGCTTTCACGATGGCTCAAAAGTGATGAGGCCAAGAAAGAAGAGTCGCTTCCCCGCCAATGCTGATCTCCGAAGAAGTCTATCTGATGAGCAAGAGGAGTCAGAGACTGAAGAAGAAGAAGAAGAGTCAGTGTCTCCATTAATTGAACCTCCATGAAGAAGGAGAAGCTACAGGCTGCAAGCCCAGTTTGCCTCCAAAAGGAACAACAACCAATCAAATGCCATCATTGAAATGAGTGATGATGAATCTGTATCCTCAGGAGAAGATGCTGAAGAAGAAGCCAGCAGTGAAGAAGAAGAATCTAAGGAAAGACTTTCTAAAGAAAGTTCTGATAATGAAACTCAGCAAGAAGGTTTCTCTGTTGAAGATGAGCAAGAAGGATCTGATAATGAAATGCAACTAGATGAATTCCCTGCTGAAAATAATCAAGAAAGTTCAGGCTCCGAGAGAGAAGAGATTAAAGGAGATTCTGGTTCTGCACCTCAAGAAGCAGACGAACAAGAAGATTATCCAGTTCCCTCTCCTGAAAGATTTGACAGAAGTATCGTAGAGGAAGTATCAAATGATTTGATAGATGCTCCACCAGAAATATGGTTCTTTCAGTGGATGCCATGGCTCAAGGCACACACTGAAAAAGATGGAAGCTCCTTCAATTGGTGTTACAAGCTAGCTTTCAAGCATAGAACCGGTGGCTCGAACTTTCCAAAAGTAAAAAGTTTGCTACCAAACCGATCGAGACCACCGACCTCATTTCAAGGTCTATCGACAAGTTGAAAATCTCTACATCCCCTACGATCGTAGAGTAGATTCTGAAGGAAGAAGGGTCATGACCAAGGAGCTGATCGTAGAGTCTGTTAACTCTACGGCTGATGATGTCCAAGCCCAATCCAAGAAGCCTTCTTATGATCAAGCACTGCTATCAGACACTCCATCATCCTCAACAAGTAATTGGTATTCCACGATTGTTCAGATTATCCAAACATTTGAAAATCTGTCCAAAGATGACAATCGTAGAGTCCAATCCATTGCCCAAACTGAAGCTACCAATCAAGAGGATCAAACTACTTTGGAGCAGGAATTACAAAAAAGTTCTGATGATTTAAGCAAAAAGATCTCTATGTTCACAAAAGAATCACAGAAGCAGATAGAAGCAGGAGATGATTCTTTCAAGCACAAACTTCAAGCCATCTTGGCTGATGTATCTCTCAAACTACAAGAAAGGGATAACATCTATCAGAAGGCCATCCAAGATCAGAAGGCAGAAGCTCTACAAGATCAGGAGGCCAATGCAAAGCAGATCGAAGCCCTCTCTGACAAGATTGACGATTTAAAACAGTTCTTCTCTGTGCAACTTGAACTCGGATAGCAAGAGCTAAAGTTTGAAGTTGCAAACTCCTCCTACCTGATGGAGCAAACTTATGTCCAACATGGAGCAGCTCTCAAATGATTGATGACAAAAGGGGGGAAAAAAGAGGCAAAGAAAGAAGAAGTAGAGGGTTAAGGAGAAGAAGTCAAAGAAGAAGGTAAAGAAGAAGAGATAAAGAATCATCATCCGAGGGGAGCCTCAAGATGATGATACCAAAATCATAGAAGTCGAAAGGAAACCAGATCGTAAAGGTGATGAAGGGGAGCCAAGAAAAGATAAGATCATCATCCGAGGGGGAGCAAGAGCAAGAAGCGTAATCGATGAGAATGATCAACAAGCATCCCGGAAACATACATGGAGCCAAGGAGGTACATCTCTAATCCGTTAGTATGTTCTCGATCCAGGATGTAGAATGTCCGAATATATAATTGCCATATTAATATAAATGACATTCATGATTAATCGCTTAGAAATACAAACCGCTTTCATCGTATCTAAGATTCATTCATAACATACATATGCACTTATTATTTTTGTCATAATCAAATAGGGGAGATTGTCAGAATAAAACATGTGAATGATATTCCTATTTAATATATGATTTGATTATGATATATATATGAATGAATATGCAAGTATGCTTGCATGAAGAAAAGTCAGAAAGTCCTTTGATAGATAATAGAAATATATGTACAAGGACTTAGAATGAATTGATCAAATATGTTAGTTGATCCTACATAAGCAAAAACAAATTTTGTAAATTCTTAAAAAGAAATGATGTACAAGGACTATAAATATAGAAAGATCAAGCTTGTTAGGTTGATCTTATGATGTAATAGATAGACTTGTTCGATCGTCGAAAGCATCGCACTGTAAGTCGTAGTCCGCCAGAGAGTCGAGTTAACTCCTGGAGCTATCGAGGCAAAATAAGAGTATGCAAGATAGTGAGATCTCGGAGTTCGTAGACTTCAGGGAAACGAAGAAGGATCAGAGTGTGTCGAGAAGAGCTTCTCGGGATCGTAGAAAATCGAGGAAGTCATGTTCGTAATCGTAGAGACATTTCGCCTATAAGTCGAAACGACCATCCGCCGAAGCCAAGTATGAAACGTAGACTACACTCGAGTCGTAGAGAGTCTATCGATGCCAAAGCCAAGATAAGGATCGTAGTCTACACTCGAGATCGTAGAGTCCATCGAATGAATGCGTAAATCGTGAGTCGGGCAAGATCGATGAAGACAACAAGCACAAGGCGTAAATCGTAGAGTGTCAAGATCCGATCTCGGGATCGTAGTGTCAAGAAAGCCAAAGTCAATCGTAGAGTGGTGACTACGACTCCAAATGTAAGTGCTCAAAATGCTAAGTCGTAATTATAGAGTAGATAAGATTCTCAACGAATGAGCACTCCTGAATATCCAAAGATACGAAGCCTCCTCGGTTGCATCGCAATAATGCATTCCACGTTAAGGGAACCAGAGAGCACTCAACGAATGGCATGCAAAGCTAACGGAAGATCTAAGCACAAACCCAATCAAGATTAAGATTGAGGTGTAAGGTTATTCGTGATGAAGTCTTCCACAAGGAGATCCAATGAAGACTTCAAAGAAGCAGACTAAGGAAAAGTTAACTAATGCAAGAGTCGCCAAGAGATCAGAAGACAAGATCTTGGAAGCAACCAAGATCGAAGGTTTGCCAAACAAAGAAGGAATCGATGGAAGATGAACCTAGATATCGGGTCACCGAGAGCAAGACTAAAGTGATTAAGTGTAGGTCGGGTTCATTGATGATAAGTGAAATGGAAGATCACCAGTGGAGAAAGCAAGTCGACACGCCAAAAATCAAGTGTCTTGATATTCAGGGCGGGACCAGAAGCAAGGAATTAGGCCATCAAGATTCGAGAACAAATAAGCAAATGTAAGTATCAAGCAATCGCACAATACAAGGAAGAGGTGTTCTACACATCAAGATCCAATCAACACTCTTCAGATCGTAGTGTTAACTCTTCTAAGTCAACGAGCAACACTCAACAAGACACTACGATCAGTCCTCAAGAGATGCATCGAATCGTAGAGTTCGAATACCTAAAGACCAAGCATTGGCAAACGGCTCAATCAAGAGTAATATTCGAACAAGTGCTTATTGAGAGCATCAATGCAAAAGGACAACCTCTCGATCTAGAAATCAAGAGATAAAGTCTTCAACCCGCCCAAGACAAGAAAGTGATACATCCGACAGTAGGTAGTGAAACAAAGAGACACGCAGTTGTCGTAAAAAAGTATGACATATCACATCAAGCAGTCTACCTCAAGCAACTCGAGATCTGCGAAGACATTTGAATAGCCTCCAACGGCTACTTTCCAACGAAAGAATTGGGAAGATGTATAAATGTAGAAGAGTTTCAAAGATCAAAGGCAGCTGGAGTTGTCAATTTTGGAGAGAAGGTGGATTGATCTAAACCATGTGATAGTGAGTTCGAAGGCTCACTCTACGATCCACCAAGAACACTCAGAAGTCAGATCAAGAAAGAAGTAGAAGTGTGAGTTCTACTATGTAGAAGTGGGAGTTCTACTATGTAGAAGTGGGAGTTCTACTACTTGAAGAGTATTCTGAACTGCCGAGAAAAAAGAGAGCATCATGCCATCTGGATGTCCATCATGGGAAGACTCTAAGTACAATAGAAAAGAGCTTACTATCATCTTAGCAAGTCCATCATGGAAGGCATCGAGTAAAAGAAAGGAGATCACAAAAGCCATCTTGGTGTCAAGCATGAGAAAGCTTTTAAGTACCTTGCGTAAGAGCTTATACCACCTTAGAAGCCTCTCATGTGCAACCATCAAGTACCAAGGAGAATGATCTTCAAGGCAGTTCATCAAGGGGTCATCCGGAGTAGTTGAGCAACCTAAGAAGCTGAGCATCATGCAACACTCAACTGCTCTTCAAGGATGATCAAGCCAAGCTGCTAGGGATAGAAGATGTTCAGAGCATGAAGACATCTTAGCAGCTCAGCACCGACTCCAACAACAACAAACAAACAACTCAACGAAGCCAGGGCCTGAGGGGTCCTTGTCCAGAGGGACTAAATGAAGCAGGGCCAAGAGGGTCCTTGTCCGGAGGGACTAAACAAAGCAGGGCCAAAGGGTCCTTGTCCAAAGGGACTAAATGAAGTTCCAAGCCTGCTGGGCTTGAAGAGTTCCTAGGGAACTAGAGGAGTCCCAAGGTCACGCCGGCCTTCAAGAGTTCTTAGTGAATCAAGTCCCAAGGTCAGCGGCCCTCAAGGAATCGTAGAGATTGTGGTCAGCCGCCTTTCCTTAGTGGAAATCCGCTAGTTGAAAGCAGTAAGAGTGGATTAGAGCTCGAGTCTCCGAACCACTTAAAACCCTCTTGTGTCTTTTACATTATGTCATTTACATTATGTCTATAATCGCTATAATCGCTATGTAAGTTTTAATCGCTACAACTAAACTAACCCTACGAACAATGTATGTATGATTATGAATATATCAATGAAGGAGAATCTTTTACTTATTCCGTTGTGTTTGAAAAAGATTCTTATGTTTGTCATATACTCTAATATGAACAATACAACATAAAACCGTAAAAGTATTTGAAATAAAAAGGATCTATTCAACCCCCCTTCTAGATCTTGTGCCTCTCGAACTAACTAATATATATATATATATATATATATATATATATATATATATATATATATGAGATTCTATCTATAACAATAGGTTATCGAAGAACCCATTTTTTTTTTGCTACTACAAATTGTGTGCTTATAAAAAAAAAAAAATTTATATAAGATTCCAGAATGCAGTAATGGCCTTACTAAAAAACGTAATTGCTTCCCAACAACCGATCATCATGGATTTAATCATATATATATATATAGCCCATATATACAAAAAATGAATAGTACAAATAATTAAACATAATTTTTTTTATAATAGTAGTAGTACAAAATATTTTGTGACTTGTGCCTTAATTTTCAGAACTCATTAGCTAATGTACCATTGAACTAGTCGAACATAATTTCATAGCTTAAGCGTTGACTTTGAGTGAAAGGTTGACGTCAAAGTCATTGCATCATCTTCCCTAGGTCATTCCGCAACTCTACTACCTAGCTCTTTCCTGCAACATTCGCTGCACCTTCTCATCTATTTATTTATTATTTTAATTAATTTTCGTTCTTTTTCCTGTAATAAATAAACTCCATTTCCACCCTTTTCTGTTCATAATAAAAAGAGAATTTTCAGCATTAAGTTATCCCTTACCACCTTCCAACATCCCAACCTCTCTCTCTCTCTCTCTCTCTCTCTCTCTCTCTCTCTTTTAAGTAGTTACACTACTGCAAAAATGGCAGCTAAACGGTTTTTCAATGAACCGGACTCCAACCCGGATCCACATAACGAGAAGCGCAGGCGAACCGGACCTTCTTTCGCTTCGTATGTCTTAAGAATAGATCTAAATGTTATTTATTTATTTATTTTTTACTTACAATTAAATAGAAACTAACTCATATATTTCATTGCTACATAAAATCTATATTTTGTCAAAATTTGATCTCTCTTTTTTTCGCCCTCTATTTATTTGCAGTGTGATTAGAGAAGTCGTTGCCGGAAATTTCTTGCAGAATTTTTGCACAGTTTTGGAACCAATGCTTCGAAGAGTGGTAAGATACTTGTAAAACTTAGTTTACCTAATAGCTTGATTTTGATATAACCTAAAGATTTTGACCTAAAGATGAAGACATTTACATAACTTTAAGAGTATAATTGACAAATAAGTGTGTTTTTGCTTATTTAATTTTCTATATCTCAATAACATCTTCTAATCAATTAATATATAGTGTTTTTGTTACAATTTGATCATCAGGTTAATGAAGAAATTGAGGTTGGATTAAGACGGGGTGCACGATCTTTAAGTAGGTCAAATTCATTTCGAATCCAAGCAGTTGAACCATCAAGCCTTAAGCTAAGTTTTAGTGATAGACTTTGCCTCCCCATTTTCACCGGGAGCAAAATAGTCGACCTCGAAACCAACCCTCTCCAAATTCTTCTCTTAGATACCAGAGGCGATCGGATGATTCCGACAGCTCTCTCGTACCCTATAAAGATCGAGATTGTGGTGCTAGACGGGGATTTTCCACGCGGCGATAACGAGACATGGACTAGTGAGGAATTTGAGAAGAATATTGTGAGGGAGCGGAAGGGGAAAAGGCCGTTGCTAACTGGAGACTTGAATGTTACTATGAGGGACGGGGCTGTTCCGATTGGGGAGATTGAGTTTACGGATAATTCGAGCTGGATTCGGAGCAGGAAGTTTAGGCTTGGTGCAAGAGTGGTGCAAAGAACTAGTCAAGGTGCTGTTCAAATACAAGAAGCTATGACCCAAGCCTTTGTTGTGAAAGATCATCGTGGAGAATGTAAGTTTTTGGATTCAGTTAGCATGAAGTGAATTTCATGGTAAGTTTCTTCACGTCTAATACACGGTGTTGATAATACGCAAAGCGAGAGAGATGATTGATATTTTCGCCATGCGTGTCAAGATTATATTGGGCATGAAGTGAACTTACCATTAAGTTCACTTCATACTAATCACTCCCTAAGTTTTTGTTTTTTATAGTATCTACTTTTTGTTTTAATTAGCATCTATGATCACTTCATTTAATCTGCTAGCTAAGATATATGTGATTAATTAAAAGAAGATGGTTGCATATATTTTATTTGAATCAATATGTTTGGCTCATATTTCATAAGAAATTTGATATTATTTTGTATGGATTTTATGTGTTTTTTTGCTTATGATCTTCACCTTTTGAATATTAAATTCATTTCAACCATTTGTTGTCTGTCTGAGGCACATTATATATAGCATGTATTCTATTATGCTACTTTCATGTTGAGTTTATGTTAAATATTATTATTATTAAGTTGTTTTATATATACTGAATTATCTACTCTTAATTATTCAACTGTTATAAGGGAGCTGGTGATTAAAGAGTACTAATTAATCTTATCATTCTCAATCATTAGTTTGTAAACAATGAACAAAATTTGTAGATACCGAGTTAAACGCACACGCTAGTCATCACCATGAATTATGTAGCGCTAGTGACATTGTATTAATTATATAAAGCATTAGTTTATAACTTCATGCATATTTGTTTATTTTCTTAATTTATTCAAGTCTTATAAGCGACTTGATGATTAAATAGTACTAATCTTTTCATTCTCAATGATTAGTTGGTAAACAATGAAGCAAACTATAGGCACGAAATGAAGCCAACATGCTAGTCACCAACCCTAATTATATTTAAATTCTATTTTCTGCCTCCATTAAATTAATTAAGTTGCAGGACTTATATATATATATATATATATATATATATATATATATAAAGTATAAGTTTATAATTAACCTCATGCATATTTGACACTACAATTATTGTAGTGAGTCATTGTCAAACATATAGAGGGCAAATTAAGCATGGTGATAAGAGTATTTGGTGGTGAGCCATGGCAAGAAAGCTAGGTGTGATGGTCCCTCATCATCGTTTAAAGGTGTTGCTCTAAAGTATAAGTTTATAATTAACCTCATGCATATTTGACACTACAATTATTGTAGTGAGTCATTGTCAAACATATAGAGGGCAAATTAAGCATGGTGATAAGAGTATTTGGTGGTGAGCCATGGCAAGAAAGCTAGGTGTGATGGTCCCTCATCATCGTTTAAAGGTGTTGCTCTTTTGTTGAATGGGGAACAACCGAACTAGACCGTCATCTGAACATGGACACTTGTCCTTCTAAAAAAAAAAAAACAGTATATACAAATTAATAGGAGTAGTCCATAATTTATACTTATAATTTTAATGGGGACGTGTGTTCTCATCACGCCCTCTGAACTCATGAGGCAAGTTAAAAACTTGAATAAAATAGCATGAAACAAGTGTTACGTACCATTAGGTTCATTACACGAATTAAGGCGTGTATTAGAACATGTTAAATATTCAACACATAATCATTAGTTGATAATTAATGAGTGAAGTAAAGCGTATTGATCGTTATCATTATTTTTCTCAAAGTATATGATCTAACTTTAGATGCACCATATCATATTTAACATATGCATGAATCGGTAAAGCAAACAGTTAGGTAGCTAACACTTAGTCATTTTATTCACACCTTCATTACTCCGATCCAAACATAATAGTGTTAGTTTATGTTGTTTAGTGTTTGATCAATTATTGAATAGCCTAAAAAAATAAAAAAAAATTCACATACGTACACACTTGGACGTAGTCCCACCTATATATATATATATATATATATATATATATATATATATATATATATATATACACACTTGTGTATTTTACCTAATATATGTATACCTCTTTACCTAAAAGGTTAACCTCTTAGGTTGAGGCTTTATCATACTTATTAATCCATCTACACTCTTGAATTTATCTGATATGAGATTCATATGAAATATCCCAACAATATATATTACCCTTATTTAATTATTGGTAATATTTTGATACGCCATCACACCTGCGTATTGATATCAGTTATTCGACATAATGTGACACTCGCCGTACCATGTGGGGTACTCATCTTTTGTTATATTGTCAGTATATAGATTCCAATCATATTGTTGCTCAGTCAGAAATTTAGAAAATGGATGGGGGAAAACTTTCTGTCCTTTTCTGATCTATATATAATATTTACAACTACAAGAAACTGCATATAGTAATAGAGGTTAGGTCAGAATTATATAGAAATAAGTATACTTTTAATTGACTTGAGTTGGTTGGGATTAGTTTTAAATTATCTAATTTTAAAAGAACACTAATATAATGGTTTTCGTTGGATATATAAACAATACTCCCCACTCCCAGTTTAAGTGACCCTTTCCCTTTTATTTGTTTTTCTTTTAATAACTGAAATGCAAATTAAAACTGTATTATGCGTTTGTGTCCTTGTGATGTTTGCGTACTTGAGTTCTCCTGAACAATTATTAGTGCTAAATTGTTTTTAAGATATAATTACTTGTACAAAACTAATCCAAAAGTTACAATTTTGCACTACTAATTATACCACAAAGTTGCGAGGTTTGCTATATTGTAAAGTCAGATCCCATATCTCCCCAAGGTGATAAATTCAGAATACAAATTTAATATGGGGTTGTCTTTTTTATTTTATTTTTGGTAAATGCAGTGTACAAGAAGCATCATCCACCAATGCTTGAAGATGAAGTGTGGCGCCTAGAGAAGATTGGAAAGGATGGTGCTTTCCACAAGAAGCTAGCTTCGGAGGGCATTAATACTGTCCAAGATTTCTTAAAACTATCCACTGTTGCCCCGGCTAAACTAAGAAGTGTATGTATTTCATCTCATCTCATCTCATCTCAATTCAATTAATTATATAAATATTTTTAATACTCAAAATATATAGAGAAATTAATACTATTTATTTATTTATTTATATAATTCTTGCAGATTTTAGGAATTGGAATGTCGGAGAAAATGTGGGAAGTAACCCTTAAGCATGCAAGGAACTGTGTGATGGGAAGCAAACTCTATATATATACCGGATCTAATCACACTATTATCTTGAATCCTATATGTCAAATTGTTAAGGCCATGGTTAATGGTCAAACTTATGCTACTCGAGATCTCACAAGCTTGAATAGGGTATGTATTTTATTTTAATGGGTCAATTAATTAATTATTTTCTTAATTAATTAAATCAAAGTTGGTTTGTATTTGATATATGTTTTACTAATAATGCGTTTGGAAAAAAATGCAGGGTTATATTGAGAATTTGGTTAGAAGTGCGTATGCAAATTGGAACTCTTTACAAGTAGTTGATGGACAGTTGACCGAGACCCCACTTTTAACCCAAGGTAAATGCATATACTTGATTATATATGAGTGCTTTTATATGTTGCAAAAATATGTCAAATTTTGCATTGATTATTAATTACTCTATCCATCTTGCAATAATGTCACTTGTAAATTTCGAAACTCATTGTATTTGAAAAAATATAGTTTTTAATGAAGTACGTTAATTTCATAATCCTTCTTCTTACCGTAAAAATGAAATCAATATATGTAGCAAAAAAAAAAAAAATGAAATCAATAAGTGAAAAAAGAATTGACTATGACGACGGTATATATCATCGTCATAAAACAAAAAGTCATCGCCATATGCTTGACGACGACTTTTAAATTCTATCTATGATCATTCAAACCATCACCATAAATTATTTAAATAATATAATATATATCTCTCTCTCTCTCTCTCTCTCTCTCTCTCTCTCTCTATATATATATATATATATATATATATATATATATATATATACAGTATACATAACAAGAGGAAATTTATCATGACGATTTTTTTCGCTATATATCACGACTGTTTAATTTGTCGCTATAAATTTAATATGGGGCCAATGACGGTGAAACTGTCATGATAAAGCCTCATGTATGTACATAATTACAGATATATATATATATATATATATATATATATATATATATATATATATATATATATATATATAATGCTCCAAATAACCTGGAGGAACGAATCGAGAATAACCCATTATATATCAACGATTTTTTTCGTCATTTATAAGATTAAAAGTTGTATACAAACTTTTTATGTTATATCGATTTTAAAAACCGTCGCTATATTTTCATTCTCATTCATTTCCTTCCAGTTAAGGAGAAATGGATTATATATATATATATATATATATATATATATATATATATATATATATATATATATATATTGTTACATGCAATTCAACTAATCTTGTTTCACCTCCTTCATTATTTTGTCTTGAATATATATTTCTTTTGGGATAACAATAAACACTAATTTAATCATTCTATAGGTGATATGGTGGACCAATGCCCTACTAATCATCAAACATTTGCAAGATCATATCAACAACATGCATTCTTTACCGATAGATCCGCTGAGGCGACGTCCATGGCTAACGATGCACATGCAGAATGCAGTGACTGGGTGGTGAGTTCAGCTTATATCTGCACTCCAATTGAAGGTGGGGTCCGTTATAACTTCCCCGACTCTTCCTCTGATGGTGAATTAACAACAACCGCCAGATCATTTGTCCATGGAAGTTGATGGTTTGTACGTTGTGCATCTTAATGATGTAAATATATGTAATAGGATTGATCCTGTAAATTTGTGGCCGCCCTTGGTTAAGTGTTGTGGTTCGGCATAAAAAAGTGATGTCGTTTAAAGTAGTTTTGATTGTAAAATTTTCCCTTTAAATTCTTTTCTCCTATTTTATAGAAGAAAAGGGCCAAAAGTTTCTTGTTTTTGTGTTTGGAGTTATGATATTTTGAAGATGTGGTGCATATCCCATCACAAGAAGTCTAATTCTGTTTTATTTACTCTCATTTATTTGTCTTATTGTCATCTAAATATTCTTATTTATTTATTTATACTTATTTTGTATCTGGTAAGAACGTGTATCGAAATACACGATCTATCGAGTTAGCCCTACTACATTCGAATTTAATGATGTTATAAATAATTTGGCGGGGTGCAAGCCTCGAGTCAATTTTTTAAGATAATTATGTGTTTTTTAGCTAATTATATATGGAAAACATGTATTTTGTTACAATATTGTTAATATAACAAATAATAACATTATATATATACACCCCTTATTGACCTCTAATACGTCTTCTTAATCACAAATTTATTATAAAATATTTAAATTTCTTATTATAAAATAATATAAATTAGATTATTATTTATTTTAAAAATATTAGAGGAAGATGCATACATCAAGTAGTAGAAGTAATATGGAATTGAGAAAGTTATAAAAAATCAATTTGACCCCTATATTAAAAAATTTATAAAATTTCAGTAGGGTCAATTTATTCATTACACTTAAATTTCTTCTAAATTTATTATATATTATAAAATAAAATTTTTTCAGTGGGATCAATTGACCCCACACCCTTGGCACACTTTTCTAATGGGATAATAGACTTTTTGGTCACGAAAATCGTGAGTAATGACCAATAATTTTGTAATTATTTTAGAGTATAGTTATACGATCAGAATAAAAAAAATTTGAGAACTAATAATAAAAATCGAAATTTCTCAATATGTTGACTAAAAAGTCTATTATCCCCTTTTCTAACCGACTATGTAATATGGGTCTAGATAATAGATATTTAATTAGATCAGTTTGACACAAAACTATAATTAACAGAAGTAGGCAACATGTAAGCTCTAAGTTTTTAAGAAGTAAAATATAAAGACAAACAAAGCTCCTATGAATGAATATCGTTGCTTGACTAGAGACAAGTTTCTACTTAAACAATAAATAGCTGTGTATAGACCTTGATCGTCATTTTTAGCCAACATATTATTGAGCCTGAGAGTTAGCCACGACAATGAAGGTTTTAGAGACAACCCACTCCAATATCGATGTGCAGGAGAATGGTGTCGATCAAAACTGCTTAGCTGAGAATTGCAGCAACCGTTCGTTCATCGTGGGGACTAGTTATAACTAGTTGAATCTATCTTTTAACTTTTTGTTTACTAAAAAATAAAGAAGTTTCGCTATAGAAGTCGTTTCCCCCGCCGGAAGGAAAAAAAAGATTGTCGCCAAAAATATTGTGATCGCTTGTTCTACTTTACCAACATCACAACCCAGGTCACAGTTTAAAAAAATAAAGCAAAAGAGAAAAGGAAAGCAAGGTAACCTGACTAACTTGGGTTATGAAATTATTTTGAGGAAACTGAAGTTTGGAACCTTTGTAAGTTATAAGGTTATATTCGGGTTCCTGAAGTTAGGTAATTAACTAGCATTTTGTTGCCTAAGTTCTAATTAACTATAATTTGGCCCAAAGCTTTTTCAATCTTTGTATCCAAAATATCTACAGTTACAAAGGCACGAATTGACCAAGTAAGGAATTATATGGACTTGTTTAACAGTGAATGTGATTTGTTGCATTATGAGATTTATGTTCGCTATTGTAAAAATTTATTGCCCCAATATGATGATCTTTTGAAGGAATTAGAGGAAACACATCATAGACTTGACAAGTTGAAACATCGGTATCAAGTTGAGAAAATAAGAGCTAGAGAAGAGCGAAAAAAGGAGATTATTTTTATAATTAATGAAGTTAGAAGGTGTTGGAAGAATTTCTTAGCCTGCACGAAAAATTTTCAAAAAAAATTGTAATATGCCATTAATCCTACTTCTCAGTCATGTGAGTCGATCCTTCTAGTAGAGAATGTGGAGGACACGAAGGATGATGCTGAAGGAGTTATAGTTAAAGAAAAACCAAATTTAAGTAGTTGAGGATAATCATGATTTGGAGTCGATGCGACGTAAGAATATGGATATCGTAAAAATTGAGATTGATCATGCGATTGTTCATAATCCTGTGTTTGCCAACTTGGAAAATTTTGATTTCGTCATGCCTAATCATTTGTTGAAAGTGCAGGTTAATGTGAATGCATTGATTATTTCAGAATTATTTCCAAAATTTTTCTTTAAAAACAACATCGTGAATATACTGTACAAAGAAGATTGCGAATGTCTAACTGGTAGTGTTTGATACTACTTCATTTTAAAATTTAAGGTCGAATTTTCTCCTAGAAAAGGGAAATGACAAGGGAAGAATTATTCGTCAAGATTCGTTATAATTTATTTTTTGATATTTATGGACAATTTAAATAATATATGTATTTTTAATTATTAATTAGGATGACCTAGTAGATATATAATTATTTTTGGGCCCGTTTATGTTTTAGGCTTAATTTATAAGTTTATTGAATTTTATTTATTTTTAGGGTTTAGGCAGTATAAATAGTCTATTTTAGTTATTATTATGAAAAAATTGTTTTTATAAATATTTTGGCTGTTTAGTCAATTTATTCAACTTTGTGAATTCTTGTAATTACAAAGTTACATCTATTCAATTCATATAATTGTTTCTATTCTTTATTTGTCTTTGTTGTGTCACATTCAACTCAAAATTACTTGAAAATGAACGATTGAAGTAGTTATAAATTTTAGATGTAGACTTTGAATACTTGACTTTCATCATTAATTTTCTTGAAGTATATAGATCTATTATTCTAAATGAACCATATCATGTTTAACATATACATGAATTGGTAAACTAAACAGTTAGGTAGCTAACATTTAGTTTATGTTGTTTAGTGCTTAATCAATTATTGAACAATCTAAAAAGATCCAACAAATTCACACGCACTTGCGAACACACGCGGACGTGGTCTCTGCTGCAATATGTATTGATCTCAATTATTTGCACCATAATGCGACACTCACCGTACCATGTAGGGTACTCAGCTTTTATTATGTTGTCAATAGATTCCAGTCATGTTAATTAGTCAGAAATATGGCAAATGGATGCATGGGGGAAAACTTTTTGTCCTTGTCTGTATGATATTTACAACTACAAGAAACTGCATATAGTAATAGTCAAATTCCAAGAGTAGATTATTATGCCATTAGAACTATGAAGTTATCTGATGCAAATGATATTATAAACTTTTTAAGTTATTGAATGTATGTATTAAATTAAGGTTATAGACCTTGAGGATTATGTTGTAAAAGTTTATTGTATAAATAATTTATGATGTATCGTGACGTAATAGGTCAGAGGTCATTTTTTATTTCCAGTTAATTATTTTGCATGATTAGTTGAGTAATTAATTGCTTATTTGGGTTATTTTTAAGTTAATTTTTTATTTCTAGTTAATTGTTTAGTTTTAATGATGTTTTAGGATTAATTATTAGTTGAGTAATTTATTATTTATTTGGGTTATTTTTTAGTTAATTGTTTATTTCTAGTTAATTATTTAGTTTTAATGATGTTTTAGGATTAATTATTAGTGAGCTTAATTAATTGGAATTATTATTGGGTGAAGGTATATTAAAACTCTTTTTGTATTGATTTTGTAATTTCTACGTATTTATACTAATTAAATAAATTAAATATTATATTTATACGAATAAATGTATTTAATATATTAAATTATATATGACACGTGACCATTTTTCAACAAAAAAATTGACCAAAAATCTAAACAGGGTCCATCGTGGTTACTCAACGGTACTTTGGATAGCGAGATGTGAGCGTTTAAAGTTCGGGTTACGAATGATAAAAAGGTGTATACTTCGGGGTATAATTTACAATTAACCCTTATATAAATAACTAATTCAAACCAAATATTTTTAAATATATAATTCTTGTAGATTTTAGGAATTGGAATGCCGGAGAAAATGTGGGAAGTAACCCTAAAGCATGCAAGCATCCAATCACACCATTATTATAACACCCTCTTTCTGAAATAGAAAGAGAGGTTACACACAAAACAAAATAAAATTTATAAAATTATAAGAAGACTTTAAGTCATAAAAGATAGTCTTCATAACCAATACATATCAAAATGCAATTCATACTAAAAATCAAACCAAACCATAATATAAAATATTCCTTACAACTCCAAATAAACCATTGGATCACAACCTAAACAAAATATCTAACCCATTTGGATAAAAGGGAGCTCTCGTCACACTTGCCCTTGATCCCCCTGATTACCCGCCAGAAGAAAAATACAACATGAACCAAATGCCCAGTACGGATATAAAGTACAAGAATAATGAAATAAAATAACTAACTCAATTAAATGAGCTGAACTGTAACGAACAAAACTAATATAACGAAATAATAGGTTGAATCAAATGGTTGTGTTATTTCATAATGAGGTCAAATAAAACAGAAATATACATTGCCACACAGGTAAGTCAAATAATACTACCCAAGCAAATCACACACATTGGACCGCAAATCTAATGCATGTAAATTCAGAAGGCGTGTTTAGCACAAACATCACCAATCCGCAAAATAGAACATAACAGAAAATTAGGGTCGACCCATACGTGTAAGACCCCAACTTATTATAAATAAAATCGAATTTTCTCTATTTATTATTGTGAATAATAAGGTATTAATTTGACATAATGCTTTGGTTATGGGTGAAATGTGCAAATTTTGCAAAATAAGCAAGTGGTTATAAAATATTCATTGTGTCGGGGAATATTCGTTTGGTCGTGGAATATTCTTGCTGTCGGGGAATATTCATACGACGGCGCAGCCATTTGTGGGCCCCCTAACAGAAAACGGTCGGATGAAGAAAATGACAAATTTGAGTTTTTACAAATAACGACGTAGTTGTTACCGTTAACACTGTTGGAATAACTGGTGGTTAAAATACAATAATACGCTGGCGTCAGACAAAGATGGCATACGGTGTTGTTTGAAAGATTTTTGAATTATTGATTCTTACGTGAAGAAGACACTACTCAATAATTGTTATAGTAATTATCGCTCAATATTTTATTTTATTGATTCAATAATTGTTGCGTTGATATTTTATATTATTGTGGTTTCAATAATTGTCATTACGAGTATTTCTATTATCGGATCAATAATTCATATTATTTGAATAATATTATTAGATAGCATTATTGACAATGTCTAGAAAGTTCATCGAGGAAAGGTTTGATCACCCTAATTGCCCGCCAATGAAGGAGAAATCCTTATCGGAACCCCCCTTCTTTCCAGGAAGCACTGGTCATCATAATTGTGATTTCGTAATATTATTTGTGAATAATTAATTATTGATTTGTATGATAAGAAAATATTTATTTTATGTGGATATAAATGATGGATATATTTATTGAGGTTATAAATGAAGGAATAAATGCTGAGGTATTTTATCAATATTTTGTCGGTATGGAGGTATTAAAAATCGTCCGTATGTGAATTTCAGACATTTTCTGTTTGGAATTTGGAAAAACTTTCTTCTACAAAGTTGTAGAGAATTCGATTTTCTATGGAATGGACATAAAATTCGTATTTTTCTGATATAAGGGCTATTTATTATGAATTATTGAAGTTTCAGAAATAAATATTTTTATTAAAAATATGGTGGGCCCCACTTTTGGTTGGTGAAAATGTGCTAAAATTTTTATTCAAATGTGGTGGGCATGAATAGTAGCAGGTAAAGCCATCAGGTAGCAGGTTAGTCTGTTATGGTGTTCTAAGCATTTTCCTATAAATAGGGTGTAAGACCCCAACTTTTTATAAATGAAGATTTAATTTCCTCTATTATTATTTTGAAATAGTAAGGGGTTGATTTGATTAATGTGGTTAGTTATGGGTAAAATGCGCAAATATTTTAAATAAACAAGTGGTTGTAAAATATTTATTGTTGTTTGGGAATATTCGTTTGTGTCGTGGAATATTCTTACCGTCGTCGGGGAATATTAGATGCACTATGACAAAAATTGTGTGGCCACCATAACGGAAAGCAATTGGATGAAGAAAACGACAAGTATGAGTTGTTTATAAATAAAGGCGTAGTTATTATCAGATTAATCTTGTTGGAATACTAAATGGTTAAAATATAGTAATACGGCGTTGTCAGACAAGAAGACACCTGCAGTATTGCACCAATTATTGATTCTTATGTAAGAAGACACTACTAATAATTATTAAGTAATTCTTATTCAATATTTTATTTTATTGATTCAATAATTCTTTGCGTTGATTTTTTATATTACTATTGTTTCAATAATTGTCACTACACAAGATTTTTCATTATCGAAACAATAATTCATATTATCTGAATAATATTATTAGAAAAAATTATTGGCAATGTTTAGAAAGTTACATCTAAGGAGAGGTTTGGTCACCTAATCAAGGCCAAAGAAGGAGAAATTTTATTGAAGCCCCCACTTTCCTGTGAACTACTGGGTCATAGATTGTGATTACGTAATATTATTTGTGAATAATTAATTATTGATTTATATGATGAGGAAAATATTAATTTTATGTGGTTATAGATGGAGAAAATTTTTAAAGTGACAATTGTTAAAATTGATATTTTATCTTTTCTGATAAAATAATATTTTATTATATTATTATAATAGAATAATGATGATATTTTTACAATAAATGTGGGATATATGAGTATATGAGGAGGAAGAGTATTTTTGTTGTATTAAATGATTAACACATGTTTTGTGTGTCGGTGGACCCCATTTCTTGACTGAAATTTGATTATAGCCTGTAAAATCTTCCGTATGTGGAATTCGGTCAATTTCTGTTTGGAATTTGGAAAAACTTTCTTCTGTAAAGTTGTAGAGAATTGAATTTCTTATAAAAATTCGCGAGATTAGAATTTTCTGATAAAAGAGCTATTTATTATGAATTATTGAAGTTCTGAAATAATTAATTTTTGAAGTTTTAAATATTTTTTAATAAAAACATTTTTTATATGTTGTGAGCCTCATTAATCACATGCTAAGTTCTTTGAATTCGAAGTCTAAGGTTGGCGGAGAAAATTTTATTTATATAATATTATTATATTAAATTTTTCGCTTTCTTTGTTCTAAGCAATTTCTATAAATAGATGCTTAGGTTAGATTTGAAAATCACACCGTAAACTGAAATCTTCTCTCTCTCTCTCTCTATAATATCAAGCGTATTTTGTGAGTATTTTAGTACTTTGAGTATCTATATATATTTGCAAGTTCTTTCAAAGACTATATCAAGTATTCCAAATGTAAGATTTTTTGCGAGGTAAGGGGTGTTATTTTCTTCAGTAAATGATATTATTTCTTCAATATCATTATCTCGAGAAATATTGGTTGGAACTTTTATCAAATTTGGAACTTTTCACGCTTCTGGGTTACTATTCATGAGTTCTTATTCACGAGTTACTATTCATGAGTTACTATTCACGAGTTACTATTCATGAGTACTATTCACGAAGCATAATGATATTTTTTGGTGTCGGAGTTACTATTCACGTATACAGCACTATTCACAAATACGACATTATTCACAGAAAAATTAAGTTTTTTTCTCTGTGTCCAAGATTGTCTGTTATGATTCCTATCTTTGATTGGATCTATGTTTTGATCATTCTTGAATTTTACTCCACTCTGATTACTTATGAAGTATTTTTGAACTTGGATTATGTAAAGTACGAATCCTTAATATTTATTCTTTTGTTTCACTGGATTCGTTTTCTTTAAAATATTTTTCATCATCTTCAGTCCTAAATGATGATATAACTGAATATCTTTGGCCCGTAGTACAAAGATGAATGATTTCCGATGAATATCTTTGGCCTGTAGTGCAAAGATGAACAGGTGTTGAGATGAACATGACCAACTGATGAATATCTTTGGCCTGTAGTGCAAAGATGACTATTTGATTCAAGATGTATATTGATTGATGTTACAGGGATAAAATATCGAGGATGGACTTTTAAATTCATAGATGATAGTATATTTCATTCTCTACTTAACTCTTCTAATGAATTGTTGTTTCCGCTGTAGTTGTTGATCTAAAACTTGTCATCTATTGTATTCTATCGATTTTTCCTCGTTGAAGACTAAGGATAATTTGTTGTACATTATCTTAGTCATAATATTCTTTTTATTGGGCTAGTTGAGCTCACCTTTTCTTTTTTGTTCTATTTTTTCTCGTGAGACGAGAATATAAGCGGGAACTAAGTCGAGGTGTTGAGTAATGGTTCAAGATGTTGTTTTAGTAGTCCTCACTATTTTATAAAATAGTGTATCAATAATTGTAATGAGGACTTATTTGAGTGTGGATATTGTCTAGATGACAATATTTGTATTTAAACTCACAGTTTATGTGTTGTCGTATTTTGCACGACAATTGTATTAATGAAGTTGTAGTTGTTTCTGTACCATGTATTTGGCGACTTAGAATAGGTTGGTTGGATTGGACCTATTTTGGGGGCGTCACATAGGGTGCTTAGTTAGAATTGAAAATCACACCAGAAATAAGTTTTCTCTCTTTCTCTCTCTATATTATCGAGCGTATTTTGTGAGTATTTAGATATTTTGTGAGTTGCTATTCATCAGTGCAAGTTTCCTTCAACCTTATACCGATATTCCGATCAGAAGTACTGATATTTTTTGGTAAGAGATGTTATTTTCTTCCTAATGATGTTATTCTTTCAATATCATTATACCGAAATATTGGTATAAATTTTATTGTGGAATTTCTACCTTTTTGTGTCGGGGTTACTATTCACGAATACGGCACTATTCACCAAAAAATGAAAATTTCTTCTTTTTGTCCAAGATGTCTATTATAGTTACTATCTTTGATTGTATCCATGTTTTGATCTTTATTTTTTAATTCTGCTTCACAATTGGTTATTATGGAGTATTATTGAACTTGGATAAACTGTAATACGAATCCTTAATATTTGTCCTTTTGTCTCACTGGATTCGTTTTCTTTAAGACATTTTTCATCATCCTCAGTCTTAAATGATGATATTACTAAATATCTTTGGCCTGTAGTGAAAAGATTAATGATTAAATGATGAATATCTTTGGCCCGTAGTGCAAAGATGAACAGGTTTTGAGATGAACAGGTGTTGAGATGAACATGACTAACTGGTGATATAAATGAATATCTTTGGCCTGTAGTGCAAAGATGAATATTTGATTCAAGATGTATATTGATTGATGTTACAGGGATAAAATATTGATGATGGACTTCTAAATCTTAGAAGATAGTAGAATTCTTTTTCTACTGACTCTTCTAATGGATTCTCATTTCACCGCAGGTTGTTGATCTAAAACTTGTTGTCTATTATATTTTATCAGATTTTTCCTCCTGAAGACTAATGATAATTTGTTGTATATTATCTTAGTCATAATATTCTTTTTTCGGGCTAGTTGAGCTCACCCTTTTCCTTTTTGTTCCATTGTTTTCTTCTCACGAGGAGAGAATTTAGCGAGAACTAAATTCGAGGTATGGAGTGATAATTCCAGATAGTTATTTTAGTAGTCCTTACTATTTTGTAAAATAGTGTATCAATAATTGTAATGAGGACTCTTTTTGAGTTTGTATATTGTCTATTAGACAATATTTATATTCAAACTCAAAGTATATGTGTTGTCGTATTTTGCACAACAATTGTATTACTGAAGTTGTATTTATTTCTGTACCATGTATTTGGCGACTCAGAATAGGTGATGTATACCTATTTTGGGGGCGTCACAGTTGGTATCAAAGCTTAGGGATATGATCCCTAGCTGAGATGTTAGACAAGAACTAGGAGGGGAGAGACGGGGAATTCTTTCGCTAGTATGACCTGACTAAGTTTATTTGGTATTTATTTGGTCGGTCAGAGTATAGGGATAATATGTGACATGTCAATTAACCCTTGTTTTGTGGCATTATTTGAGAATGGCAGCTGGAAATATTAACAATAGAGTGAATGAGACCGTGGAGACACCTTTAATCACCACCCAGGGGAATGTAAAACAGGAAGGCAATATTCCTCCTGTAAACAACACTACCGAACAAATGATGAATGATGGGATGTTTAGAAGCTTTTTGCAGTTCATGCAAAATCAGACGAGGGAGACTTGTGTACAAAATACGGGTGGAAATGATAGCAATGCGCGGCTTGTCACAGCCAAGCAGTTCAAAGAGTTGGGACCACTAGAATTTGCGGGAAAGCCGGATCCGATCAAGGCGAAACGTGGGTCAAACAAATTACCAAGATATTCGATGTCTTGGGATGCACGGAGGAACAAAAGGTTCCATTCCCCACCTTTATGTTCCGCGGTGAGAGGCGGACATTAATGGGAATCTCGTGAAGCATACTGTACCACCTTGACTCAACATGTCTTGGGAAACATTTCAGAAACTATTTAATGACAAGTACTTTTCTGAAAGTATTCGTCATATGAAGGAGGTGGAGTTTATTAGACTGGAACAAAACAACATGACGGTGTCCCAGTACGAGGCCAAGTTTGCAGAGTTATCCAGGTTTGCACCTCATTTGGTCGAGAATAAGGAACGAATGACGAGGATGTTTCTGAGAGGTCTTAAACCTGAGATTCGTCAATACCTTATCTCTCATAAATTTTCTTTGTATTCAGATGTTGTCAACAGGGCTCAATTATTAGAGCGATATAATGAGTATGCCCAACCGAGGGACCACAATCAGGGTTATACCGATGACAGCAGTCATCAGAGCGATGATAAACAGCGGGGAGGAAAGAATACAGACAAAAGCGGTAACCACTCGGGTGGTAATCGTGGCCATGATAATAGGAGAGGTGAGTCAAGTGGTAATTTCAAAAAAAGGAGATTCAACAATGACGGAAGACATCAATGACTTCACCAAAGACCAACAACAAATTCTAGGGAGGAGAACGACCTTGATTAGATGTTGATGAGAGAGGGACACATAAGTCCAAACCTATTCACGACCTTCCAAGGTGTGTTTCAATTGTGGAAAAAGACGGTCATATAGCCGAGTTTTTTCAGAGAAAGTCAAGTCCAATTGGTGGGACAAGCAACACCAAAGGCGACTATGGACAAAAAAAAGTCGGTGGTTCAAGGGAGGGCATTTGTCGTGACTAGCCAAAATGCGAGAAACCCGAACGAGGTGATCACGAGTAAGCTAATCATAAACTCTTGCAAAGTTTATACCTTATTAGATACTGGTTCTACCCATTCTTTTATCTCTCTTACTTGTGTTCAACGTTTAAACTTGACTCCGGAGAAATTAGACCTTAACTTTTCTGTTGAGACTCCGTTAGGAGAAACTTTCGTTACATCTACTGCTTATAAATCTTGCTTGATTCAGGTTAGTACCATCACATTACCTGCCGATCTTATTTCGTTGAAAATTCTTGCATTTGATGTGATTTTAGGGATTGATTGGTTAACTACGCATCACGCTAAAATTGATTATTTTCGTAAGGTTGTTAGTTTTCATATTTCTAGCCAACCTATTATGAAAATTCAAACAACCAAACCATTAAAGTCAATCAGTACTGCCATATCAAGCCATAAAGCTATTCATTTATTGAAAAACGGATGTCAAGCTTTCTTAGCCTATGTCACGGACTTGAACAAAAACACGTCAGATTTGAATAAAATTTTTGTTGTTAGTGAATTTCCTGACGTATTTCCTGAAGAACTTCCTGGTCTACCCCCAGAACGTGAAGTTGAATTCTTTATTGACCTTGAACCTGGTACAAAGCCCATTTCTAAAACCCCATATCGAATGGCTCCTATTGAACTTCGGGAGTTAAAGGTCCAACTACGGAGTTGTTGGACATCAGTTTCATTCGTCCCAGTACATCTCTTTGGGGTGCTCATGTGTTATTCGTAAAGAAGAAAGACGGGAGTATGCGACTTTGTATTGACTACCGAAAATTAAACCATGTCACCATCAAGAGTAGGTATCCGCTACCTCGCATTGATGACTTGTTTGACCAGTTCCAAGGAGCATAATTCTTTTCAAAGATCGATCTTCGTTCTGGATATCATCAGCTGAAGATTAAAACTGAGGATATTCTAAAGACTGCCTTCAAACTCGGTACGGGCATTATGAATTTTTAGTCATGTCCTTTGGATTGACTAATGCTCCTGCTACTTTCATGGATATGATGAACCGAGTATTCAAGGAATATTTGGATCAATTTGTTATTTTCTTTATTGATGATATCCTCATTTATTCCAAAAGCCTTGAAGATCATGAGCGCCATTTGAAGCTGGTACTGCAAAGGCTTTGTGAAAACAAGTTATATGCCAAACTGAAGAAATGCGAGTTCTGGCTTGAGGAAGTAGCATTCCTTGGGCACGTGGTGTCAAAACATGGAGTATCTGTTGATCGGAGAAGATCAAGCAATACAAAGTTGGGAGCAACCAAGTCGGTATGGTGATCAAGACGTAGCTTTTACGGGCTTAATTGGTTATTATCGGAGATTCGTGGAAGGATTTTCTCGAATCGCTACTCCGTTAACTCATCTGACTTGTAAAGATACAAAATTCGTATGGAGCGAGGGATGCGAGAAGAGTTTTCAAGAACTCAAGAGGAGACTCATTTCGGCACTTGTTTTGACAATACCATCTGGTTTGGATGGATTTGTTATCTACAATGGTGCTTCAGGCAAAGGGTTAAAATGTGTTCTCATGCAACATGGGAAAGTCATATCCTATGCCTTGCGACAGCTCAAAGAATATGAGAGGAATTATCCTACTCATGATTTAGAGTCAAGCGTAATCGTTTTGCGTTGAAGATCCGGAGACACTACACTGATGGGAGAAAGTGGAGATCTATACAGATCATAAAAGCCTCAAATATTTCTTCACCCAAAAGGAACTCAACATGCGGCAACGACGTTGGCTCGAGCTGTTGAAAGATTACGATCACACCATCCAATATCATCCTGGAAAAGCAAACGTGGTAGTTGACGCATTGAGTAGAAGATCATTTGCGGGTACGAGTGCAATGTTGTTAACACAAAGGCCCATTTTGTATGACTTGCAAAGGATGGAGATAGAGGTAAAAGCTCCAAGTACCCACATGATGATATCAAACATACGAGTAGAACCGAATTTAATCGATAAAGTTAAAGTTGCTCAAGCTACGGACATAAAACTGATGCGTATGAAGAAGAAAGTGCAAGAAGGTGCTATTCCATAAGCAAGAATCGATGAAGAAGGAATATTTCGAGTCAACTCCAGACTTTTTGTTTCAAACGATTTTGACTTGAAGCATAGAATCATGATGGAGGCACACAACACACCGTTTGCAATCCATCCTGGGAGTACCAATGTGTATCATGATCTTAGACATACATTTTGGTGGAGCAATATGAAGAGAGAGATCGCGGAGTTTAACTCGAGGTGTTTAACTTGTCAACGTGTAAAGGCAGAGCATCAAGTGCCAAAGGGTTCATTGCAACCACTTGAGATTCCAAAATGGAAGTGGGAACACATTACTATGGATTTCGTTACGGGTCTTCCCAAGGTTTCTCAAGGCATAGATGCGATTTGGGTTATTGTTGATAGATTAACCAAGTCTGCCCATTTCTTTATATACGGAGACTTATTCCCTTGAACGTCTTGCTAGTATGTACACAAATGAGATTGTGAAATTGCATGGCATGCCAGTATCCATAGTTTTGGATCGTGACCCAAGATTCACTTCACAATTTTGGGTTAGCTTGCAGAAAGATATGGGCACAGATTTACGATTCAGTTCAGCTTACCATCCTCAAACGGACGGGCAATCAGAGAGGACTATTCAAACTCTTGAAGATCTATTAAGACTCTGTGTCCTAGATTTCAAAGGGAGTTGGGATAAGTACCTACCATTGGTGAAATTCTCTTACAACAATGTTATCGTGCAAGTATAGACATGGCTCCATTCGAGGCGCCAGTATGGAAAAATGTCGTTCTCCAAAGATATTGGGACGAGGTGGGTGAAGTAACATTGTTGGGACAGAATTGCACGCGATAACTACGTAAAAGATCCAAATGATTCGACAACGATACAAACCAGCATTGTGATTGACAAAAGAGTTATGCGGATCTTCATCGAAAGGACGTGAAATTTAATATTGGGGATCATGTATTTTTATGAATTGCTCCATGGAAGGGAGTTACAAGATTTGGGAAGACAGAAAAACTCAATCCAAGATTTGTTGGTCTATTTGAGATTCTTGACCGAATAGGAAATGTGGCCTATAGACTCGCATTACCTCCAAGCATGTCTCGTGTTCATAATGTTTTTCACATATCTATGCTTTGTAAATATGTTAAAGACCCGAACCACATTATTGAGTTAGAACCAGACGAGATTGCTAAGATTTAACGTACGAGGAGGTACCTGTCAAGATTTTGGATAGGAAAGAGCATGTCCTACGTACCAAGGTTATACCACAGGTTAAGGTTTTGTGGAGGAACCATGCCATTGAAGAAATGACCTAGGAGTTGGAATCGTAAATGAAAGCGAGGTATCCTCACCTTTTCAAACACTGTGAGTCGTCACGTCAATTTCGAGGATGAAATTTCATAAGGAGGGGAGGTTGTAAGACCCCAACTTATTATAAATAAAATTGAATTTCCTCTATTTATTATTGTGAATAATTAAGTTTTAATTTGATATAATGCTTTGGTTATGGGTGAAATGTGCAAATTTTGCAAAATAAGCAAGTGGTTATAAAATATTCATTGTGTCGGGGAATATTCGTTTGGTTGTGAAATATTCTTCATTGCCGAGGAATATTCGTACGATTACCAAGCATAACCATTCAGGGTCCCATAACGGAAAATGGTAGGATGAAGAAAATGACAAATTTTGAGTTTTACAAATAACTGCAGTAGTTGTTATTCGCTAACATCGCTGGAATACCCGGTGGTTAAAATACACTAATCTGCTGTGGTCGCGACAAAGAAGACACCTGCAGTGTTACACGAGATTTTGAATTATCGATTCTTACGTAAGAAGACACTACTCAATAATTGTTATAAAGAATTACTATTCAATATTTTATTTTATTGATTCAATAATTGTCTGCGTTGATATTTTATATTATTGTTGTTTCAATAATTGTCATCAGACAAAGATTTCCTATTATCGGATCAATAATTCATATTATTTGAATAATATTATTAGATAGCATTATTGACAATATCAAGAAAGTTCTGTCAAGGAGAGGTTTGGTCATCTAATTGCACGCTAGTAAGGAGAAATCCTTATCGGAAAGCCCCCTCTTTCCTAGGAACGGCCTGGTTGTCATAATTGTGATTCTGTAATATTATATGTGAATAATTAATTATTGATTTATATGATAAGAAAATATTTATTTTATGTGGATATAAATGATGGATATATTTATTGAGGTTATAAATGAAGGAATAAATACTGAGGTATTTTATCAGTATTTTGTCGGTATGGAGGTATTAAAAATCGTCCGTATGTGGATTTCGGACATTTTCTGTTTGAAATTTGGAAAAACTTTCTTCTACAAAGTTGTAGAGAATTCAATTTTCTATGGAATGGACATAAAATTCGTATTTTTCTGATATAAGGGCTATTTATTATGAATTATTGAAATTTCAGAAATAAATATTTTTATTAAATATATGGTGGGCCCCACTTTTGGTTGGTGAAAAAATGCATCAAATTTTTATTCAAATGTGGTGGGCATGAATAGTAGTGAGTAAAGCCATCGTAGTAGAAAGTTATTCTTATGTATGCGTTCTAAGCATTTTCCTATAAATAGGTGCTTAGTTAGAATTGAAAATCACACGTAAACAAGTTTTTCTCTTCTCTCTATATTATCGAAGCGTATTTTGTGAGTATTTAGATACTTTATGAGTTGCTATTCATCAGTGCAAGTTTCCTTCAGCCTTATACCGATATTCCGATCAGAAGTACTGATATTTTGAGGTAAGGGATGTTATTTTCTTCCTAATGATGTTATTCTTTCAATATCATTATATCGAAATATTGGTATAGATTTTATTGTGGAATTTCTACCTTTTTGTGTCGGGGTTACTATTCACGAATACGGCGCTATTCACGTATACGACACTATTCACGAATACGGCACTATTCATCAAAACAATAAAAATTTCTTTTTTTTTTGTCCAAGATGTCTATTATGGTTACTATCTTTGATTGTATCCATGTTTTGATCTTTATTTTTGAATTATGCTTCACAATTGGTTATTATTGAGTATTATTGAACTTAGATAAACTGTAATACGAATCCTTAATATTTGTCATTTTGTTTCACTGGATTCGTTTTCTTTAAGATATTTTTCATCATCCTCAGTCTTAAATGATGATATTACTAAATATCTTTGGCCTGTAGCGCAAAGATGAATGATTAATTGATGAATATCTTTGGTCGGTAGTGCAAAGATGAATGATAAACTGATGAATATCTTTGGCCCGTAGTGCAAAAGATGAACAGTGTTGAGATGAACACTTAATGTTGGTGATACAAATGAATATCTTTGGCCTCAGAAGTGCAAAGATGAATATTTGATTCAAGATGTATATTGATTGATGTTACAAGGATAAAATATTGATGATGGACTTCTAAATCTTAGAAGATAGAAATTTTTCTACTTGACTCTTCTAATGGATTGTTGCTTTCATTGCAGCTTGTTGATCTAAAACTTGTTGTCAATTATATTTTATCGATTTTTCCCTGTTGAAGACTAATGATAATTAGGTGTATATTATCTTAGTCATAATATTCTTTACTGTGCTAGTTGAGCTCACCCTTTTCTTTTTTGTTCCATTGTTCTTCTTAGGAGGAGAGAATATTATGAATAAAACAGGAGCACCCCAAGGAGACGTACTAGGACGAATGAAACCAATGTCTTATAATTCCTGCAATTGGGTCTTTAACTCCTGAAGTTCAATAGGAGCCATTCGATATAGGGCTTTGGAAATGTGTTTTTTACCGGGTTTAAGGTCGATACCAAACTTGATTTCACGCTCCGGGGGTAGGCCAGGAAGTTCTTCGGGGAATACGTCAGGGAATTTTTTAACAATAGAAATATCATTCAAATCTGACGTATTTTTGTTTAAATCTGTGACATGAGCTAAAAAAGCTTGACATCCGTTTTTCAATAAACGAATAGATTTATGGCTTGAAATGACCATGATTGATTTTAATGGTTTGGTCACTTGAATTCGTATAATAGGTTGATTAGGAATATGAAAGATAACAACCTTACGAAAATAATCAATTTTAGCATGATGAGTAATTAACCAATCAATCCCTAAAATCACGTCAAATGCAAATATTTTCAAGGAAATAAGATCGACAGGTAACGTGCGGTTACCAATTTGAATCAAACAAGATTTATAAACATTGGATGTAATGAAAGTTTCTCCTAACGGAGTTTCAACTGATAAGTCAAATTCTAATTTCTCCGGAGTCAAATTTAAACGTTGAGCGCAAGTAGGGGAAATGAAAGAATGGGTAGAACCGGTATCAAATAAAGTATAAGCTTCACTAGAGTTTATGATTAGCTTACCCGTGATCACCTCGTTCGGATTCCTCGCTTTTTGGGAGGTTACGACAAACGCTCTCCCTTGAACTATCGATTTTGTCTTGTCTGGGACACCCTTTGATGCCTCAATCCCATTTGGACTTAACTTTGGTGTATGAGAAAATCTGCTAGTGACCTTCTTTTCCACAATTATAACACGCTTTGATCGCATCGCATAGGTTTGGTGATGTGTCCTTCCCTCTACATTTTGTAATATACGATAGTGGTCGTTCGCCTTCCTTAACAACGGTGTTGTCAGCCGACGCCTCTTTCCATCATTGTTGAATCTCCTCTTCTTGAAATGTCCACTTTTATTGTGAGACCCCAGATTTTATCAATAAAGATTTAAATTTTGTCGAAATAATTTTTAATATTATGGTGTGAATTTGAGATAATATTATAGTTGTGGGTAGTATTTATAAATTTTGCAAAGTATGCAAGTGGTTATATTATATTCGATTGGTCGGGGAATATTCGGTTTAGCAGGGAATATTCGCACAACTACCAATCATTGGTGGACCCACAATGTAATTATTGTCGGATCGAGAAAACGACAAAAATATTTTATTGAAATAACGGCGGAAGTTTTACCGTGGTTACTGTTGAACTACTCGGTAGTAAAAGTACAGTAATACGTGTGGTTGCATAGTAGCACACGGTGTTGATTATTGATGCTTATGTGAGAAGTCACCGGTTTGATTCCATTATTGTCGATTAATAATATGAATTATTATAGCGATAATGACGTTTTGTTTTATTCGTATTATTAACGTAATAAAAGCGTAAACATCTTTTTTATATAAAATAGAATACTTTATTAAAGTTATTCTATAAATAGAATATATTATATTTTATTACGCATAGTGTTGTATAGTGTTTTTTATATATTGTTTTTGCATAGTATTGCATAGTGTTTGCATAGTAAAATATTTTTATATAAATAGAGTATATTATATTTTATTTAAAAGATTTTCTTTAAATATGGACCGTCGATTAAAGTAAATCAATCTGGACCGTTCATGGATTAGTTATTATGCATTCCATTTTTCTATAAATAGAAGCTCATTCCTTCATTATTTTCTTATTTAATTCATTGAAACTCTAGAGAGAGAAATTATAGAGAGAAGTTTATAGAGAGAAAGTTATAGAAAGAAGAAGAGTATTCTCGCTACTTCACTACTTCTATATTCAGTTCTTTTTACTAGTAAGGGTGTTATTCTTTCTTCTTGAAGAGAACTTCGTTATTCCATTCACTATTATTTCATTGGAATAACTTGTAAAAGTGGCATACCCTATACATAACTTTGTGACACGCATGGCATACCCTATACTTGGTGAAATCCTTATGTTATTCCATTGCTTATTATTACATTGGAATAACTCGTATAATGTGATTTACCCTATACTTGGTGACATTCTTTCTATTATTCTCGCTGGAACATCCATGCGTGTGTTTTACAGGACTGGTTAAAATCTTTATTATTATTCTCGCTGGAACATCCTCGTGCATGTGTTTTACGGACTGGGTAAAATCTTTATCATTCTGTTGGAATATCCTATCTCATGTGTTTTACACCGGATCCGGTTCCATCTTTTTATTATTCTGTTGGAACATCCCGCTTGTGTGAATTTCACCGAACCTTGCCCGTTATTATTATTACGTTGAATAACTCATGTCATGCCAATCTGCATGCATGGTGATTTCTTTTGTTATTCCATTCTTTATTATACCCGGTTGGTTAAAACTTTGACTTTATACTCCATGAAATTAGTAGAATATCCTTGATATTTGCGTTTCATCCAAAGATCTTTTCATGGAAATATTCTTCCGATCATTCTTGAATTTTACTCTACTAAACGAAGATCGTGTTGACAATTTGGACGTTAATAATTCATGGATTAAATAATTCTTGAACTTGTTTTATTGAATTACTATGTCATTGTCATCATCCTCATGTTATATTATGTTATCTTTCGCTTACGTGCATAGATGAACTTAGTATGATTATGACCAGGATCATTCGGTATAATCATGACTTGATATAAATGATGTGACAAAAGTCCTTAGTATTCTGTGAATGCAATGATGGATAGTTTTTGGTATGATTATGACCGGGGTGATTCAGATATAGTCATGACCATTGATAACTTGATGAAAATCCTCGACTGCGGTAGTACGGGGATGATTAGATGTGGTGGTTTATTTTTAAGTCGAGTCTCAATGATAAAATTGATGAAAACCTTTAAAACCTAAAAGATAGTAGACTTTATTCTCTACTTGACTACTGTTAATGGATTGCTTATTCACCGCAGATTAAACTTGTTGTCTATTGTATTTTATCGGTTTAACATTGTTGAAGGCTAATGATAATTTATTCGCATTATCTTAGTCATAATATTTCTTCTTTGGGCTAGTTGAGCTCACCCTTTCTTTCACCGCTTTTCTTCGTGAAATGAGAACATAATGGGACTAGCCTGGGAAGCAAGTAATGGTCCAGAGGATAGCATTAATAGTCCTCACTATTCTCGTGAAATAGTGTGATAATAGTTGTAATGAGGACTCCTTTTGAGTTTGTATAATATCTAGTAGACAATATTTGTATTCAAACTCATAGTTTATGTCGATTGTATACCTACAGCTTATATTAGTAAGTTGTATTTGAATTTATGTACCATGTAAGTGGCGACTCAAGATGGGTGACGTATACTTAATTTTGGGGGCGTCACATTTATTGTCTTGGCCATGATTACCACCGAAGTGGTTACCATTTCTGGCATGTTGATTCCCTCCACGTTTGTTATCACCGCTTCGATGACTGTTACCACTGGTATTTTCATTCTGTCGGCTGCTTTCTCTTGGTCACGTTGACTCGTTATCTCGCTCCAATAACTGAGCCATATTTACAACATCTGAATACAAACACAGTTTATGAGAAATAAGATATTGACGTATCTCCGGTTTCAAACCTTTTAAAAATATCCGCGTCATTCTCTCCTCATTATCAACCAAGTGGGGATATAAAACCGGACAACTTTGCAAACTTAGCTTCAGATCATTACGACACGGCCATATTATTATGTTCTAACTTGATGAACTCTACCTCCTTCATGTGATTTAATACTTTCGGAAAGTACTTGTTATTGAACAGCTTCTTGGAATTTCTCCCAAGACATCTTCAAGTCATGCGGCAAAGTTGAGTACGCTTTTACCGATTCCCACCAATAATCGCCTCCTCGCAACATAAAAGTGGCAAAGGGAACCTTTTGCTCTCTCACGATCCTAAGACATCAAATATCTTGGTGATCTCGCTTTATCCACGTTTCCACCTTAAGTGGTTTTGGCTCTCCAAAAAACTCTGGTGGTCCCAACTCCTTAAACTGTTTAGCGGTGACCGTCCGAGAGTTTCCAATGTTTCCACCTACATTTTGGACAGGAGTCGCTCTCGCCTGATGTTGCATGAATTGTATAAAGTCTGTGAACATTCCACCATTCATCATTTGATCGTTGTTGTTTACCTGAGGATTATTGTCTTCTTGTTGCACATTATCCTGGGTATTAATCTAAGGTGACTCAAAGGTCTCCTGTGCTCCATTGCTATTCTCAATATTCTCGGATGTCATTTTCAAATACTGCCACAAAACAAAGGTTAATTTACATGCAACATATTATCCCTATACTCTGATCAACCAATTAAATACCAAATAAACTTATGTAGGTCATACTAGCGAAGGAATTTCCCGTCTCTCCCCTCCTAGTTCTAGTCTCACATCTTAGCCAAGGATCATATCCCTAAGGTTTGATACCAACTGTGACCCGCATCCAGGACTTGGATAGCACCTCACAATGATACCTATCAACTTGCCACCGCTATTCACTCATGGCGCCCCTACGGAAAGTCTGGTTTTGGTGCATCCCAAGACTCGAAGTCACCAGATAAAGGCTCGGGGCTCTTTTTCATGGCTTTGATACCAACCTGTGGACGCCCCCAAAACAGTATACATCACCCATCTTGAGTCGCCAAATACATGGTACAAAAATTCAAATACAACTTAATTATACAACAGTCGTGTAAAATACGACAAAACATAATCTAAGAGTTTTAATAAGAATATTGTCATCTAGACAATATCCACACTCAATGGAGTTCTCATTACATTTATTGTCACATTATTTAACAGAATAGTGAGAACTACTAATGCTATCATCTGGACCGTCACTCCGTTCCCCGACTAGTCCCGGCTACGTTCTCATTTCCCGAAGAGATCAGCGAAAAAAAGGGTGAGCTCAACTAGCCCAGTAAGAAATATTATGACTAAGATAATGCTGAATTAATTATCATTAGCCTTCAACAATGTTAAACTGATAGAATATATAATAGACAACAAGTTTAACTGCAGCGGAACAAGCAACCCATTAGAAGAGTCAAGTAGAGCATAAAATCTACTATCTTCTATGATTTAAAAAGTTTTCATCAACTTTATTGCTGAGACTCAGCTTAATAAATAAAATCGAATCATCCCTGCATCACGGCCAAAGATATTCATGTAATCATCAATGGTCATGATTATACCGAATTATCCCTGGTCATAATCATACCAACAATTGTCCATCAATGAACTACAGGCCCATGAGGACTTTTACCACATCATTCGTCACATTACGGTCATGATTACACCGAAAAATTCCTGGTCATAATCATACCAAGTCCATCTATGCACGTAAGCCAAAGATGACTTTAATTATAATATAAGCATGCGGATGATGACAATGACATAATAATTCAATAAAACAAGTTCAAGGATAAATTTTAAAGATTTATAATTTTAATTTATCCAAAAACCAATATCGTCCAAATTGTCAACATTATACTTCTCTGTGGAGTAAAATTCAAGAATGCTCAGAAGAATATTTTCATGAAAAGATACTGGATGAAGCGCAAATATCAAGGATATTCCACTAATTTCATGGAGTATAGAAGCCAAAACTTTAACCAATTGAGTATAATAGAATATATGAACCCGAAAATGGATTTTTGCCCGCCATGTAGTAATCTACGTAGACAGATCATTTCCATAATTTAATAAGGAATGAATACGAAGGATCATTCACCATGCATGCGGTAATCCACATGACAAAGTTATTCCAAGTAATAATAAAGAATGGAATAATGAGAAGAATTCACCAAAGCGTGCGTAATCCACACCGACAAGTTATTCCAAATGTAATAATAAAGAATGGAACCAGTCATGTGTAACCCGCATGCATGAGGATATTCCAAATGTAATAATAAAGAATGGAACCCGGTCATGCGTATCCGTGCATGCATGAGGATATTCCAATGTAATAATAAAGAATGGAATAACAAATGTAATTCACCGGGCATTTAATAGATAAAGATGACAAAGTTATTCCAACAGAATAATAACGAATGGAATAATGTAAGAATTTCACCATGTATGAAGTTATCAAGATGTACATGTTATTCCAACATAATAATAAAGAATGGAATAACAACCCTTACAGTATTGAAAGAAAATAACTCTCTTCATGAATACAAAAGAATAATACCCTTACTTAGAAGAAGAAAGACCGGATAATTGGAATAAAGTGAGGTAGCAGATTTCTCTTCTTCTTTCTCTCTATAATTTCTCTTTATAATAATTGCTCTATAGCTTTAGTGAATTGGTGAGAAATGAAGGTAGAATGATCTTCATTTATAGGAAAATATAGTTTCGATAATCGCACGCTTTTGGGGCTCAAAATATTACAAAGATAATACCTTCCTCTTTTCTTTATTTTTAATTTAGTCACGTAAGTATTATCAAACTTGCACCACCTCCCCTAATAGTAAATAATGTGAATTAATAGTTCATTCATGTGACTTAATAGTATAATCATGTGAAAAAAAACTAATTACAATATAGTACCTTCAACTATACCTCCATTTTTAACTTAGTCATGCAAGTATTATCAATCTTGCACCACCTCCCCTAATAGTACAAGAATGTGAATCGATAGTACACACATGTGAATAAATAGTTATAATCATGTGAATTAATAGTAATTAATTGCTCATTTATCCGGTTAATAACCTAATTGGTCAACATAACTTCCAGACATCAATTATTATCGAAATAAATGTCGATTTCCACTAACACTAATAATTCCAACACAATAGAACTATCCATATCATCTTTAATCAACACGAACTTATTCATCATTAATATTATAATTCACAATATTTAACAACCGGTTAGTTCTGCTCGTGAGAGGGGCTTTCCGATAAGGATTTCTCCTTATTGGCGCACAATTAGGTGACCAAACCTCTCCTTGACATAACTTCTAGACATTGTTAATATTGCAAATAATAATATGAATAAATTTTTTGTCTCAATTATTGATTTAATAATAAATAAATATTATGCAGAGATGATATGTGACAATAATTGAATCGATAATATAGAGAAATATGATGCAAGCAATTAATTTGTAGCAATAATTGAGTATAAGCGAGTGACTTCTTACGTAAGCATCAATAATCAATCACAGGCTATTTATGCAACCACATAGCGTATAAGCTGTACTTTTACTCTAGGGTAGTTCGGCGGTTTAAATCAGTAACACTTTCGCCGTTATTTTTATAAAAGATCATTCGTCGTTTTTGCTAACAATACTTACTTTATTGTTAGGGTCCACCATTGATTGTTGCGTCGCATTTAATATTCCCCGTTAAAACGAATATTCAATTCTCACCAATCGAATATTATATAACCACTTGCTTACTTTGCAAAATTTATAATATTACCATTAACTATAACATTATATCAAATCCATACCATAATATTCAAAAATATATTTCGACAAAATTATTCTTTATTTATAAAAGTTATTGTCTTACATAAAACCCCAAATTTTATAAATAAAGATTTAATTTTCTCAAAATATTATTTTGAATAGTAAGGTGTTGATTTGATATAATGCTATAGTTATGGGTGATATGTGCAAATTTTACAAAGTAAGCAAGTTGTCATAAAATATTCGTTAGGTCGAGAAATATTCTTTTTATCGGGAAATATCCGTACGACGGCACAATCATTGGTGGACCCCACAACGGAATGATTGTCGGATATAGAAAGCAACAGAAATAACATTTTTAAAAAATTAGCGACAAAACTTTTATCGTTAACTGTTGAAATACCGATGATAAAATAATGAAGAATAGGCATTGTTGCATAAAGAATATTACGATATATTGTATAAAGATCTCCGATTATTGATGCTTACGTAAAGAAGTCACTTAGTTTGATTAAATTATTACTATGATGAATTCGCACAATATCTCATATTATTGATTCAATTATTATACAAAGATATCTCGTGATAATATTTTATATTATTAAATAAATAATTGAGACGACACAGTTATTCATATTATTATTTGCATTATTGACAAAGTTTAGAAAGTTCTGTCGAGGAAATGAGTTAGATTATTTAATTGCTCGCCAATAAAGAGAAATCTTTAACGGAAACCCCCTCTTTCCCGAGAACGATCTGGTTGTTAATATTGTGAGTTATAATATTAATGATGAATAATTATTGAAAGATTAAAAATGTGTTTATTGAAGATAAATGAATTGTGATAAATATTTATTCAATTTTTGATATAAATAGAGGGGTTTGTCATGAGGCATTTGTTGTAAGTTTGACTTATTATTCTATGGGGAGATGCACTAATTTTTCAGACCATCGGTTGAGGTTTTAATTGTAAATCAATATGGACCGTCGATTGAGGTTTTAATAGTAAATCAATATGGACCGTCGGTTGAGATTTTAATATAGTAAATCAATATGGATCGTCCGTTTTAATAGTAAATCAATCTGGACCGTCCGTGAATCAGTTACTATTTAGTCCATTCTCCTATAAAAAGAAGCTCATTACTTCATTCTTTCTTACGAATTCACTAAAACTATAGAGAGAGAAACTATAGAGAGAATAAGAAAGAAAAAAGAAGAGTATCCTACTACTACACTATTGCAGTATCCAATCTCCTACTGAGGTAAGAGATATTATTTTTCGTATTCATAAGAAATTTTATTTTTCGTATTCGTAAGGGATATTATTTCTTTCTTATTCGAAAAGGATGTTATTTACTTCATACTCATAAGGGTTGTCATTCTATTCTTTATTAATCATGGAGTAACATGTTCACGGCCGGATGATGCATGACAGTGAATAACCCTTCGTATTCATTCTTTATTAATCTGGGAGTAACCCGCCTCACGCAGACATCTAGTATACACGGTGAATGACCCTTCAGATTTATTCTTTATTAACTGTGGGAGTAACTTTTGTCACGCGGATTACCGCATGCATGGTGAATAACCTTTCGTAATTCATTCTTTATTAAATTGTGGAAATGATCTGTCTACGCGAATTACCGCATGACGGGTGAAAATACATTTGCAGTTTCGTATATTCTTTTATACTCGTATGAGATATCATTTCTTTTGTACTCATTAAGGGATGTCGTCTTCTTTCATATTTCTCCATTTATGGTATGAATTTATTGCTTGTTTCCACAACCTTATTATTAAATGGTGAAAACCCTTGAAATTAGTGGAATATTCTTAATAGTTTGTGCTTCATCTATTATCATTTCACTATTGGTCTGAACTTTCTTATTGTAATTGTAATATTTTCATGGCGGGATATTATTCGTTTGGAATACTATTCATTTGGGATACTAATCATTCGGGATACTTTTTATTCGAGTACTATTCACTCGGGGTACTATTCACGGGGTAATACTCACTCGGGTACTATTCACGATAAAATTGGTTTCTTTTCTGTCCAAATTATTTTTGATACATGAATATCATTCCTATTGAATTTTACTCCATAATTAATTATCATGTTAACAATTTGGACATTCTTGAACTCTAGATAAATTGAATTATAAATCTCTAATATTTATCATTGATCTCACTTGATTGATTCCTTATATCATTGTCATCATCCTCATGCTTATATTGTGGTAAAAGTCATCTTTGGCCCGTAGTGCATAGATGAACTGTTGATTAGTATGATTATGACCAGGAATTGTGTATTGGTATAATAATGACCTGTAATGTTATAGACAAATGTTGTGGTGAAAGTCCTCTTTAGTCCGTAGTGCATAGATGGACAATTGTTTGGCATGATCATGACCACTGGTGATACTAACGAATATCATTGGCCCGAAGTGCATGGATAATTCGTTGATTTGAAATATTTATTGATTGGTGTTACGGGGATAAAATATTGATGATGGACTTTTAAATCATAGGAGATAGTAGACATCATGTTCTACTTGACTCTTCTAATGGATTACTATTTTCGCTGCAGTTGTTGATCTAAAATTTGTTGTCTATTATATTCTATCAGATTTTTTCCTGTTGAGGACTAAGGATAATTTGTTCTACATTATTTTAGTTATAATATTCTTTACTGGGCTAGTTGAACTCACCATTTTCCTTGTGGTTCCATTGTTCTTCTCAGGAGGCGAGAATGTAGATGGGACTAGTCGGGGAGTGGAGTAATGGTCCAAGATGGTTATTTTAGTAATCCTCACTATTTTGAAAAATAGTGTGACAATAATTGTAATGAGGATTTATTTGAGTTTGGATATTGTCTACGAGACAATATTTGTATAAAAACTCACATCGTATGTTTTGTCGTATTTTACACGACAATTAATAGTTGTATAAATGAAGTTTGTATTTGAATTCTGTACCATGTATTTTGACAACCCAGAATGGGTTGTGTGGACATATTTTGGGGGCGTCACAAAAGATACGTTAACATGTAAATCTCTAAAAGATTAAAATAAATACTCAATATGTTAACATAATTCAAAAAGTACAAATACGAATTCTATGAATCAATATCCACATGAAACTACCATATTAATTTCACAAGGAACAATAATGTGAAACGATAACGAAATTCAAAAAGATAAACAAAACGAACTAATAAAATTTAACAAGAGTATCGCTGAAGGAGTACGGAATCCGTACCTGGATTAAGTAATGTAATACCCAAAAATTTATATGATCCAATATCTTCTCGTTAAACTCCTTTAGTCTCAGTTAATTAAACAAAATAATAATTAATTTAAGTACGTTTGTAAAATTATCCTTTTCATCTTTAAACATTTAATTAACTCATTTTATTATTATTAATATTTTATATCCAAAATTCAACCCCCATATTATTATATTAGATTGGTATATTATGATTTTATTTTATTTTACCAACTGTAATGTCAAATACATGGCCTGAATTCTACCAAAATTTTCACTTAATATATTGTTCATAGTATTAAGAATATGGAGCTTAGAAGTACATAATATATATATTAAGTAACTTAATAACATAACTCATATGAAAAGTACATAACATGTTATATATGTTAATAAAGCAACTCACAGGCAAAGACTCACGCATGGCAAAAGAAATCCAAATAAAGGATTGATTACCTCTCTTACACTCACAAGAATACCAGTACGAATTTGTCACTTCCTTTCTCTTTATATGTGAATTGTTTCCTTTTCTACGTTAACCGAACCTTTTGTGTCTCTGCTAGCCGCCAGACGCTGCTCCTTTCTTGCCTTTTCAAACCTATTCTCTTACAGCTAGGCTCTAAATTATAAAACTTTGTTTGGTTTAAGTACTTAATTAACCCATTTATTTCCCTTCCATACTTATCATATCCTATATATTGTATTTATAAAATACCAAGTGCACTCAAAAATCCAAACAAAATATCCATAAATCATTTCTGCTAATTCAGAAACTATTTATCAAATAAAAATATTTTATTTAGTAAATTAATTTTATTATATTAAAATAATTTATTTACCATAGATTACTTTAATATCCACTCAAGGCATTCATCGCAAAATAATCTGCTTTCCGAATTTTTTTACATAATAAATATATTTTAGTATATATTTATCACGTCTCAATTCCCATGCATGTTATACCACAACTAATTATCTATAAGCAATTCAATAAATCAAATATTAGATTGATTTTTCATCAAAATTGCTTCTCACAATTTATTAAGTATAATAAATATTAATTATTATACTTGTCATATCACAATATCCACATATTATACTGCACATGCTAATATATGCAATATAATAACACATATCTAAATAAAATAAAATAAAATAAAATTTTATTCCAATAAATCTTTATTTTATTTACTCAATGCGATTCGTTACAGTTTTACATGTTTGAAAGGCGGGGCTCGGAGTAATGGTTTCTACGTGAACGAATCGTCTTGGACGCCGGATGATTCCCGGATGTTTAAGGAATGCAAAATTGAAATGGTGGTTACATTAGGTCATATGTACACAGTACATATATGTAGGTGTTGATGCTCAGGGTTATGAATTTGAATCCCTAGTTGCAATTTTCACTGATGAACCGTTTACTGAATTTTGTTGAACTTGGAAGTTTAGATAAGATTTCTCTTTCAATAAGTTGCAATAGCTTGTTCGCCTGTTAAAAAATTTATTTGGACTGTAGTAAATTATATTTGTTGATTGCTTTGATTTCAAAGAGTTGAGTACTTCAAATCTACAAAACGAGAATACTTATTCAACCTAAAATTAAAATTAATTGAGAGAATATATATATAAGGCAAATACAGAAAATCAACGACAGGAAAATATACAGAAACACAAAATTTACATGAAAAGTCCAAATCGAGAAAAATCACAGACGAGAGGTAGAAGATATTATTATATCAAAATGCGAATAATACAAGCGGTGAATAAATTTAGAAAAGTGAGAAAGAAAAAAAATATTAAAACCCTAATTACTATAACATATACGTAACCAGGCCAAAACCATTCGTTCTTACTTATCCACTACCACCACCTAAATCTTTGTTTTCTTTTTATTTGTGTTGTTGCATAAAATATTTTGGGTCACATCAAAATCCAGTTCCAAAATAAAATTTCGAGATACACATATAGGTATATATATACACACGTCCATCTCAACCCTGAAATCAACACAAATTAATCTTTAAAAAACAAGACATACAAATGCATACGAAAACTCAGTTTGACCATTTTCTTTGACAAGAACTGGTCATTGGTATTTGAGAGACTTTTCTTTAAGTTGAACATTATTATTATCTTAATATCAAATTCTTTCTCCTACACGAAATCCCCACACCATACCTTCTTTCCCTGAGCTAGCATTTACAAATTAATGTATGCTCAAAATTTCTCACCGCGCCTTAATCTCATCACCACCGCCGTCCTTTTTCTAACATCTACGAGTTCATTTCATGGCCAAGAAGCTGTTGAATTAAAATACTCGGAGTGCTTTAGTCCTTTCAAATGTGGCGAAAACATACAAAATATTAGCTACCCTTTTTGGGGAGAAAATCGACCCTCCTACTGCGGCCTTAAAGGGTTCGAGCTCAAATGTCATAACAATAATTATGCTACCATAGATATAGGTACTGATCTTGATTTTCACCTACTTGATATCGATCAGTCCACTCGAGAAATAAGGATTGTAAGCGATGATATTGGTGAGGATGATGCTAATATTTGTCTGCCTATAGGGTCATATACCATTCCAAATAAAACAGTTTTAGGTTACAATTTTGCCACCAAACTTATTTACTTATTCTATGATTGTCCCTCGGGTCTAGACGTAGAATTACCATTTGGTTCGACATGGGACAATTTAACATGTTTGAAAGGCGGGGCTCGGAGTAATGGTTTTTACGTGGACGAATCGTCTTGGACGCCGGATGATTCCCGGATGTTTAATGAATGCAAAACCGAAATGGTGGTTCCAGTTCTTAGGACGGTTTTTCAGGAATTAAGGAATAATACGTCAATGACAATGGTGGAACTATTCAAGCAGGGTTTTGTTTTGGATTATATAATTGACGCAGTAGCATGTTCTGAGTCCTGATATTTCTCCTATCGTAGAATGGATTGACGCCTACATATTCGATTAGTCCATCGGCCTTCACTATCGGGTGTTGACATTATTGGATCTAGTCACTTTATTATCTTTGTTAAGTTCTTCTAATATCTGGACCAAATCAATGGGTCGACCCATCATATACTTAAATATCTATATCTTTTGACCATGATGATGAAAAGATATGCCGATCGATATCTTACATGGCATTAATAAGGATTAGACGGTTGGCCAAGGCGGTGGACAGAGGGATGGGATTATTAACGGTGTCGGGAGGGTTAGTGACACACAGAAACTGTGTCCTGTAGTGTATATCAGCAAAGGAGGTCTACACATGTTGTGTACGTCTTCATTCATAATCACATACACACAACCGAGAATTATTATCTCTCTCTCAATACACTAGACATTACATCCTCCATTGTGAACCTTGTGAACACCGATACTGACTCTCACGCCTGAAATTTATCCCTCGACGGTCCGGTACCCAAGCTTTTGGTGTTGACTGTGTTTACTATGTAGGATCAGGGCGTCTTACGTGATTGGGACGTGGCAGAAGATCTTGGCGATAACATTGGCGCTAGAAGGAGGGGGTTTTCTAGTGTTCTTGAGCTATCAATCACAATATTTCCAGTTGTTCTACATCGAAAGTTATGGCACCAATCAGGGGGTTCTCGTTCGAGATCCCGCGGCGAAGCCCGAAGATGGTTGGTCTTTGTTGCTGACAAAGAGCATGATCATGGCCGATGGCAAGTAAAAGGCACCCCACTTAGAACTCGACACCGAAGTGGTCAGGCTGATAAAGATGGTGGATGAAGCAGATGGAGCTTTGGAGGTTCTCTTGGAGCGGAGCGAGGATGTGGCTGTGTGGAGCGAGGATGCAGCTGAGCAGAGCAAAGATATAGTTGTGCAGATTCTTCGGATTGCCAAGTTGAGGGACAAAGCGTTCAATTATGTCCAGTCTGAAAGATGTGGTATGCCTAAAGATGGACAACCGTGAGTTGGAAAGTAGTCTATACACTTTGAGGACATATCTCAAGGTGATCATGATCAAAAAGAAGAAGACCCAACAACCATTTTCCTAATCGATCAAAGAGGTACTCCATCCTATTGGTCTTTAGGATTATGGTTTGAAGCAGTAGATGAAGACCCAACAATGTCATTTTCCTAATTGTCCAAGAGGGTACTCCACCCTATTGGTCTTCGTGGATTATGGTGGTCAAGCAGAGTAGATGAAGATTCAACAACCATTTTCCTAATTGATCAAGAAGGGTATTTCGCCCTATCGGTTGCCGGATTATGGTCGCAGCAGATTTAAGAGATCGATCCAGGAGCATGCATCTCGTAATACAAATAAGACATTCTCGCCGAGTATCCTCACCACCGCGATGTAGAGTTTCACCAAGTAGATCCGTAAATTACACTCCCGAGAGTCCACTGAGGGCACACCGCCCTGTAGATACTTTTCTTCGGAGATGCCCGTCTAAGGCTGTCAGGTTCAGATTCAGCACACAAAATGCACCTATATTCCTAAGCATCCGAAGAGGGTACCTCATCCTAGGGGTTCTCGGGACTATGGCACAAACAGACGAGGGAGCAATTCAAGAATATATTCACCCGAGAATGCAAAAAAGGCACTCTACCTTGAGTGTTCTCGCGCAGTCAAGGACTCTCGTCACCAAAGCAGATCTATAAGTCGCAGACTTGGAAACCAACACTTCCTAGTAAATATTTCCAAGGTCGGTTGACATTATGGTCGGACAATTCTTTTCTGAAGCTGATAATAGTTAAAGAGAAGCCGAGGAGTCTGACAAAGCCGTTGCAGTTCTTCAGCAGAAGCAGAGCTCGTGGACATTGCATGCAGATGGATATTCTATTTGGACATCAAGACAAAGAAAGCTATCAAGGGTCGATCACAATAACAATTCCGCTCATCGATGCATTATCGAAGTTGGCTACTACGGATGCTTATAACTTTGATGGCATATGGTGTCCTTCCTTCAGATCAGATGTCGGCTAAATAAGATCAAGTACAAGAGTGTCAATTTTGCTCTCATTGATGAGAATCTTTATCGAAAGACCTTTTTCGTCATCATTGCTCAAACATTTGGTTCTATTCAAGTAGAGTATGTTCTGGAAATTCACAAAGACATCTCGTGGCGATCATTTAACCCAAGTTGTTAGCCTATAAAGCGCTTCTACAGGATATTCATGAAAGAACCGGGAGTCAAGACTTTAATGCATTTCGATGGCTCATCCATATTCACTTTTTCACTATTGATCCTGGTCCTATTTGTCCAAAGATCACAATGGTGTAAGGAGGTATGGTAGGACTCGCTGGCCATTCGATGGCAGCCCATAAAGGTCCTTATGATCCTATATTGATTTTACCAGGGTGGTAAATCAATGGTCACTATTGATCCTGGTCCTATTTGTCCTAAGGTCACAATGGTGTAAGGAGGCATGGTAGGACTCGCTGACCATTCGATGGCAGCCCATAAAGATCCTTATGATCCTATATTGATTTTACCAGGGTGGTAAATCAATGGTCACTATTGATCCTTATATCTTGGTCCTTATATAATTGTTTCACCCCGAGTGGTAAACAAATGTCCTTATATACTTGTTCTACCCCGAGTGGTAAGTAAGATTTTGATGGTGCAAGGAGGATCGGTTTAATTCACCTCATACATGACTTAATCGATCTCACACTTCGAAAAACGATAAGTATACATTACTTTATTTTGTTCAAGTGTTGAGTTCAGTTCATTCAATACTGTTCATTAAATTCTATCCATTAAATTCAGTTCACTTCATTTCATAAATTAACTTTTATACGCCTTATCTAGTTCATGTCCTAAGTTAAGTTCATGCATTAATTGACATCAATTATTAACAAGAAATGTTCACTCAAAAGTAATAAGGCATGAAGTTGATATTTTAATATTAATTGTTCACAACAAGTTAGAATTTTTACAGAAAGTTCTACAGCTAAAGATAAGGAAAGGTCATCTTCAGGCTTCTTCCTTGTCATCGTCACCATCTAAAGAGTCTAGAAGAGATGGATCTACCTTGGCCCGAGCTTTTTCTTGCCTTTACTTCGGCAGATTTCATATCCTTTGGCATACATATGGACGATCTTATTGTTCAAATTTCTACGGATTTTTCAGATTCTCGCCTGGATCTCCTTACGAAAAGTCTTGATCAAATAAGCGGACCCAAATCTCTAAGGGCCCGAATCTCTTTGAGCTCTTCTTCGAGCTTCTGACGATGTACCAGATGCTTTGATCCTTTAGCTTGATAGATCGACATTTATATCAATGATGACCCGATGAGTGGCCTTGGTCGTTTTCAGTTCTTTTTTAACCTTGTCGATATCCTTCCGAAGGCATTCATTGTTCGGAGAAGAACAATGTCAAGGTTGCTTCTTTCCTTTGCCAAACACGAGACTTCAGAATGGCTTTCTCCTGCAACATTATCTTGGCATTTCTCTTCTAAGATTCCTTCTGGCATTATCTTTCAGATTATCTTGACATTCTCTTGTGATTATTCTCATTTGCAGATTTTTCTTCTTCAGATCCTTTTCGGCTTTTCAGATTTGGGGCGGAAACACACGAAGACAAAGTGTTTACTTGCAGATGATCAATATTAATCGATCGGTCAGATTGATGGTCAAATCTCAACTTCCTTTAGTCCGGTATTTCACTCATTCACCCATCGGGCCCATGATGGAATTATTCACGAACCGATGATCATCGATGTCGCCACGCCTTCTGCCTAGATTCAGAAGAGAATGGTTTTTGTGGCGAAGGTTTGGGTTGTTCGAGAGGCGGTGAAATATTTGTTGTTGTATGTTCGGCTAGAGCGGGCTCTTTAAATGGACTTCCAATCTTAATTTATGTTGCCATTTAATGTTCACCCGATGGGCTTCGGTAAGCCGTATTTTGGGCCTTCATTGGTCTTATATTAATTCATTTTGTCCTGAACCGATGCCATTTATAGTTTCTTATTAAACCTCCTGTTTAATAAAAAAACTAGGGGGTAATGTTGAGTCGTGATATTTCTCCTATTGGGCAGAATGGATTGGGCCTACATATTCAAGTTAGTCCATCGGGTCTTCACTATTGGGTGTCGACATTATTGGATCTAGTCACTTTATTATCTTTGTTAAGTCCTTCTAATATCGGACCAAATCAATTGGGTCGACCCATCATATACTTAAATATCTACATCTTCGACCTTGATGATGACAAAAATATGGCCGATCGTTATCTTACATGGCATTAATAAGGATTGGACAATTGGCCAATGATGGACGAGAGGGATGGGATTAACAGTGTCGAGGGTTAGTGGCAGACGCAGAAACCAGGTCCCGTAGTGTGTATCATAGCAAGGAGGTCTACACAAGCAGTATGCACGTCTTCATTCATAATCACATACACACAACCGAGAATTATTATCTCTCTCGTCAATACACTAGACATTATATCCTCCATCGTGAACCTCATGAACACCGACATCGACTCTCACGTCTCGAAATTTATCTCCGACGGTCCGGTAAATCGAGTTTTAAGTGTTATTGGTGTTTCATCGCAGGATCGTGACGTCTTTACGTGATTGGGGACGACGCCAAGAAGATCTTGGCGTTAACATTCAGCTTGTGTGAATTCTAATGGGTTGTGCGGGTCGGATTATGAGGATTCAGGGAAATTCCAGTGCATCTGTCGCGATAGAGCTTATCCGTATTTGTGCTCGAATCGAGGTGTGTTCATTTTCTACTTCGTTATATACTCATCATAGAAATTGTCTGCAGCCTAGTTTTTAATTTTGGAAGTCACAAATTGTTCTTTTCATTTGTTATGACTGTAGAATCAATGTCCACCATCTTTTATATATATATATATATATATATATATATATATATATATATATATATATATGAGCGAACTATTGAGTACACACAATATCTCATAAACTACTCAAACTAAATAACCTTATACTAATTATTTTCTAGGTCTCGGATCTACTTAAATTGTGGGAATCTGATAATATTAGTAAGCGTATATAAGCAGTTGTTTAGTGTATAAGCAATTCTTTAGTTGTCGCCTCGCCCTTGCTCTCGGCGTGAAATCCGCGTCGACCAATCCAACATAACCGAATATGCCATGTAGAGATTTCTTCACCGGTTTAAGCCATGTGATTAATAGGTCTTTCAACAACTACAATACCAGTATCCATTTCTATGATACCTTCAATTCACCTTGAAAATGGGATCTGAGTGTGGGTAGATATTTCTATTCTAGCTCTTCGATCTCATACTTCGGTTGTCCAATATGTCTCTCAAAATAATTATTTTGGGTGCTCGTGTAGTATGAAAAGATAGCTAAATTTTAATAATCGCTGATATATCCAACTCTTATGTTTATGTTATGTTAGGATTAGAGAGAATGAAAGTAGGAATGAAATGATTTATAACGATGAAATGCAAAAAAAAAAAGAAAAGAAAAGAAAAAAAGAGTGTTAAGTTATTCATTCAACAGAATGGATAATTTTCATGAGATGAAAGTTCATTCTATTTTTTTGAATTTTATTTTAGAGGTGGAGGAATGAAATCTATTTCAACAGAATGATTTTTTTTGTCAATTATACCCTCTTATTGCAACACAAATTCATGTATCACCGCGCGCCACCCACCGCGACCATCCACTAAATATTTTCTTCTTTTTTACACACTAAATATTTTCTTCTTTTTTTTTGAGCGAGGGTGGTGTATATATTTAGGTCATTTAAATTTTTATTATTTCATTATTGATTTCATTCTTGAATTCAATCAAACATACATTTGGAATGCTATAAAATATTTCATTCTTTATTTTATTTTATTCCTATCTCATTTTATTTTTTAACTCGATCGAATGCAGTACAAAATGCTTGATACTGTATTAACTAGTATATATAAGACTAGAATAGTTGGTAATAAATAATATTAATATATACATATTCAAACATTTTCTTACTGATAGGATCGGATCACACACGTACACGATAACATAGAATCAGAGATTTACATGATTTTTCAATTTGGGTACGTCAACGGGAGTGGAGAGATATTTTATTTATTATTCGAGTACATAAGGTTTTTACTAGTATATATAACCGCTACTTAATTATATTCTAACAATAATTCACATTATAGTCTGAATACACATAATGTCCTTGTAACACCCCCCAAACCTTCGGTCCACCTGCAATGAGTTAATTGTTGGAAAATATATCAATTAACAAGACAAATAATACAGTAAATTGGAACACCTTATTTGAAAAACTGGAGGCGTAAGCGTAGCTCTTTGTCTCTAAAAAGTGATTTCGCCCCATTGATAATAATCACAAAGACAAATGGGTTTCTTGGCGGTCACTCTCTAGGATTCAACGGCGAAGTCTCCGATCGTGTGTACTCACGGAAGAAGGCTTTGGACTTGTCTATGTGGATTGTCCAATTAACAGAGTATATATATTTGTATAAGAAAACAGACTGTATAACAAAGGCAATTTATGTAAGGAGAAAAAGAAGATGATAATGATATGTGTCTTCTTTCAAGAAGAATGATAATGGTATTGGTAAGGATGATCTGACAGTTAGACACATTAACATTGGGAAATAAGTACTGAACGTTTGAATAAGGGGGTTACAGAAAAACATAACGGCTAAGGTATTAACTCTAAACGGGGGTTACAAAAACATAATGGCTAGAAAATTAACTCGGGGGTTACATAAATAAATACCAATTAAATTGGGAGTTACTTAAATAATTTTTAAGCATAACCAACAATCCCCCACATGATTCAAAATTATCAAAGAAAGAAAAATTAAAAGGAAATGAGAATGGCAATGGATTTTAGATACATAATGTCGATACCTTGTAGGTTTGAATCGACACTTAGTGGAACAAGCTTATGATTGTAGATTATAGGTGAATTACATTCTTGAACCCATTATCTATGATACATTCAATTTGAATTGCACACATATCTAAAAATCCTGAATCCACACAAGTCGCGATTTAGTCAAGCGTTTCAGCCATGCATGCGCATATCCCGATTTTCATAAAGTCTCTCAGAGAGTTTGCAAAGACTCATAGGAAGCGACCTATACTTCCACCTTTATATAGATGAACCCATCAAGTGTATACTGACATACACCACCCTTTAGGGCTATGAGCTTCATTAAGAATCTAAACGATTCATTTTTTCACAATTTGTCAGTAAGCACCACATGTACACAAGAAGGGATATAAATAATTGTAGTGCTATAATTAAATAATTACGTAACTTGTTGTTACCCATTGAACCCAATTCATGGGATCTCCAATCACATGGGTTGGGTTTCCATCGCGTATTACTTACTCAAAATGTTGGCAATAGTCTCATCCCTCTGGATGCTTCTTGGACACTCTTTTTAATCAATCCCTTTCAGCTAGGTTCTTTTCAGACCTAACAAATTCCATGGAAATAACACCGTTTACTGATCAGTCCTCATTCAATATTATTTCTCAAGCTAATATTTCTCTGTTTCCCATTATACACATGGTTCATTCCTCGTCCAATAGCAGCTTGAGAATCACAATGCAGAGATATAGAAGGAATTGGTTTAGGCCACAACAGTATGTCTGCCAATAAATTCCTCAGCCACTCTGCTCCTGTACCTGTCAATTCTAATGCAATAAATTCAGATTTCGTAGTAGATTTAGCAGTACAAGTTTGTTTAGCAGATCTCCAAGAGACAACTCATCCACTTAAACTAAACATATATCCACTAGTGGAACTTGTTTCATCATTATCAGATACCCAATTAGTATCACAATATCCTTAAAAAATATTAGGATGATCAGAAAAATGTACACTTACATTAACTGTTCCTTTTAAATACCTCATTAGATATGACAATGCATTCCAATGAACTTGTGAAGGATTATGCGTATATCTGCTAAGTTTACTAATGACATATTCAATATCAGGTTGAGTACAAATCATTAAGTACATTACACTATCACTGATTCTGGCATCTTCAATTTGTGCAATACCAATCCCCTTTATTTTTCTTTAAATGCACACACTAGTCATAAGGTGTTCCTAATGGCTTTTCATTAAAAAAATTAAATTTCTTAAGAATTTGACATAATAAAAGCAAACCATGTGCATTTTTATTAATTCTCATGCCAAGAATCAAGTTTTTTTTTCATGTCAAATTTAGAGAATAAAAAACGTTTTAATAGTTTTCACAACTTTCTCATCAGTACCAAATATCAGCAAATCATCCACATATAATTTACATCACAATTTCCATGCTTTGTATCTCATGCATATATCACATTTCTCATGCTTCACATTTTATGTATAATTCGCATTTTATACATGCTTCATCTTTCTCATATTGTATATTTATACATGCTTGACATCTGATACATGCTCCATAATGCTCATAATGGATTCTAGTTCACTATTAATGACATCTTTTCAAAAGATTACATCAAATGATTTCATTGCTTCTTTATAAATTTTAGGGTCATCTTCAGTTATAAAAAGTCTAATCTAAATACAACACTGGTTGAAACATATCCAATTTTATTCCTTTTTAACTTCTGGTATAGCTACTTTAGCTAGACACCTCCACATCTTAAGATACCCCAAGTTAGGAATACGAGTACATGTGTTATTACAACATGATAATTTAATTTCAAGCACCAACAATTAATATTTCAAAAATATTAACAAAGGAATTAAATAACATACAGTATTACTCAATTAATATTCCAAGTATGTTATAAACACATTAAAATACTTCCATAAAATTTACAAATATCTTATCATCACCAAATATTCTTCGGAATTTTTTGGAATTTTTCTGAAGATCATGCAAATTATCACAATTAACTATTTCATAATTAAATTAGAAATTAACTAAAATTATTCAAATATATTAATTTTCCAAAACTTGGTGGAAATATCAATTTTATGCCAATAATTAATATACATTAAATTTTCGTAATTTAATAATCATAACAACTATTTATTAATTGATTTTCATGATTAAACAATTAATAAAATATTTTCTGGAATTAAATAAAAAATATGTCAGGCTCTCAACAGAATCTCGCAAGTGGCCTCTCTAACAATATTTGTTTGTCAGTTAAGTGAACCATTTTCTTATCTAAGATATTCTTATAGTAAGTTTCGTCTTTCATTAATACTACCTACCCTGCTTTTTCCTGAAAAAACTACCAAGTACCAACAACCACAACAGTTTAGGTACATCAAGAAATAGGCCAACCAATGCATATTAAGCTTTCTCTCAACAGCCTCACACATGAGTGACAATGCCCTCCCGTGCTTCTTTCATTTGGAGAGGAACAAAGAGACAGAATATTATAAAGACAGAACACTTTCACAAGGTCAATTAGATTTTCATCAAAACAATAGTCAAACACCCAAGACTTCATGGGGATATGACACAATTCCAAGACTTATTGTCGAGGCATCAAACTTCAAAAATAATTTACGTATAGCAGCAACACCTAGCTCATTACTATCATTTGGTAAATAGGCTCATATTTTTAACTTTAAGCACATTCATGACTATTAAAAAACGCATATACATCCACATCATATACACTATATGTAGGCTACTACATACTGTAATTTTATCCCCTATCAATATTTGTTTATTTTATATCATTATCTCTCTCATCATCATGATATCACATTCTAATATTTTCTTTCATGTTTTTAAACATACAATTATGACATATTGATAATATATATGATCAAAATGACACATACTGTAACAGAGGGAGTGTAAGCTTTGCCACATAGGTACAATTATTATTTTTTTATGGTTGGAAAATCATACATACATGATATTGTCTCTATATAGATTGCGATAATAATCCGAGTGCAAGTTGTTAACTTTACAAATAGTATAAAACTTGTAATGTTATCATGCCGTGGTTGGTTCAACTTTAGACCTTAATTTAATTTATTACAGTAATACATGAAATAATTTCCAAGATTTTTGTAAAATTTGTAGTTTTTATTTGTTTATTCTTGCGTTTTAATGCCCCTATTGCTAATTTTGAGTGCATAGTTTTAGTTAGTGAAAATAACAAATCAGTAACTTCTTTGGGAAAATAATTATTTCAGAAGCGGGAACAAATTTGCATAACTTGAAAATGATTCACAATACATTTTGAATTTCTTCCATCGAGATCATAATTTCAATGACTCTATTGATAGAACTTGTAACAAGAAATAACTTCAATTCCATTGTTTCATTATTCTATTATTAATAAATAGAAGAAAAAAAACTATAACCATAACCATAATAACCGACACCATTTGTAACAAAATGGTTAGGTAAATTACTGAGTCGAGTTCGAGGCTCAATATATGCGCCACAAATTCTCTCACCAACACCCAAATTATTGCGAACTTTGCGGATAGAAACTTGCGTATTAATTTTATGCAAATCAAGCAAAACCTCTTAATTAAATAATGACTACTACTCTTTCTTTCTTTTTTAATAACCACAATAAATTTCAAACTCCAAAATTCAAATTCAGAATAGGAAATGGCAAAATATCTATTATATCCCAAACTCCAATGACTCCCAATTCATATCAAAAATAAAAAAAAATCAATCCGATCCAAACAATGTATCCCCAATTAACTGAACGAAACAGAAGATGAAACTCAAATCAATAACATGAGTTGCATCACTAAAGCATGCTGAGAATTAAAATGCAAGGAAAACAAATATTCAGATTGTGTGATATACAGCCCTACTAAATTGATAAAGTAAATGATATAAAATTATATGTACACTAACTAAAACAACATGTATTCTTGTTAATAGATTAAAATTACTTTTTAGATTGTTGAAAAATATATCAATTAACAAGACAAATAATACAGTAAATTGGAACAACTTAGGCATTTGGAAAAGCAGAAGGCGTAAGCGTATTCATCTTTGTCTAAAAAGTGATTTTACTTTAATCGATAATAATCACAAGTACAAATGGGCTACCGTGGTCACTCTCCAGGATTCAACGACGAAGTCTCCGATCGTGTGTACTCACGGAAGAAGGCTTTGGACACATACATATGGATCGCTTAATTAATGAGTATAAATATTTGTATAAGAAAACAGACTGTATAACAAAGGCGATTTCTGTAAGGAGAAAAAGAAGATGATAATGATATGTGTCTTCTTTCAAGAAGAATAATAATGGTATTGGTAAGGATGATCAGACAGTTAGACACATTAACGTTGGGAAATAAGTACTGAACGTTGGAACAAGGGGGTTACAGAAAAATATAACGGCTAAGGTATTAACTCTAAACGGGGGTTACAAAAACATAATGGCTAGGAAATTAACTCGGGGGTTACATAAATAAATACCAATTAAATTGAGAGTTACTTAAATAATTTTTAAGCATAACCAACAAATGTGTCGTTCCGTTTCACTTCCCTCACTCGGCTCCGCACTTAGATACACACTATATGATCCACAAATTTCTACCCTTACCAAACAAATCCTAGAAGCGGTTGCTAAGATCCGCAGCCCTTTCTGATCTCTCTCTCAATTCGGCGCGCACAAACGAAAATTCCAAACAAGTTCACTGTCTCCATCATTGACCAAGAACCGGTCCTTGCCTTTGAGTCCACGTTTTATTAAATTTAATAGAATTTCCAAACAAGTTCACTATCTCCATCGACCAAGAACCGGTCCTTGCATTTTAGTCCACGTTTTATTAAATTTCATAGAAACTCTCCTCGACTTTTCTTCCTTTTTAATTAATATTACACCACTTGCATGTCTCCACAGTCCACAATACCAAATAATTCTCCCTATACAAATCCCTCGAATTAAGCATACCTTAGTTTCTTCCATCAGCCATAACCAATGTATGCTCAACTCTCCCTCATCATTTCACTCCATTTGTTCATACTCCCTAAATATCATTCTCATTCTCAATTAGATTATGAAAAATACTACTCGGAGTGCAATAAAACTTTTAATTGCGGCTAAAATATAACGGGAATCGGGTACCCTTTTTGGGTAGGCGATCGGCCTTCGTATTGCGGAAATGAAGGATTAAAGCTCAGCTGCGAAAGTACTGATGATGACAAGAATTTGACAATGTTAGATATGAATCCTGACAAGAAGTTTCACGTACTAAACATAAATATGTCCACTTATGGGATAACGATGGAACGTGAACGTGAAGGTGATGATACCTGCAGCCGCCTACCAAAATTTTTAAATAGTGCCAAGTTTATTGAAACACAATTTGGTTACGGGCCTAATTACGGCCAAGGTAGTGGAGATCTCTATTTATTCTACGGTTGTCCTCTGAAATGGCGAAGTATGCCTGTTGTGAACTTAATTCGGAATAATTTTACGTACTGTAAAAATGTTGGTTTTTTTGGGAACAAAACTTTGCTAGCTCCGTTCCCGATTCTTTATGATTGTGAGATTAAGGTAAGGGTTCCGGTTAACAGGACGGTCCTTGAGGATTTCGGGAAAAATGAAACGATGAAGCTAAAGGATTTGTTGAGGCCGAGTTTTGTTGTGTATTATAGAATTAATGAAGCTGCGTGCTCAGCGTGTGTGAGTTCCGGTGGATTGTGTTGGTCTGGCATAAGTTCAACTGATCCCCCGTGCCTCTGTCGCGACGGGGCTTATCACTCCATGTGTCCAAAGCACAAAGGTATGTTCATCTTCGAAATTTACGAGTGATCTGGAGTCCCACTTCCGAAAAAAGATTCGATTATCATGGAGTTAATTTAATAGTAAGTTGTTCAATTGACTAATACAGTATTGACATGCAAAGAGAGATCATCTATAGTCTGCGTGTCGATATAGTCAATTGACCAAAATCAAATTCATGCTAACCACCCTCTCAAAAAAATAATAAATCTAATAAAAAAACAAGTGACTAATATATATAAATGAATAATTTGTTTAATTTCTCAACATGGAAAAATAAGTGATAGCTTTATAGTCACTGGTATAACTGAATTGCTATGCTTGTTTATTTATTGAAAGGTTAGGTATATTGATTGGTCCGTTCTATTCAAATACTACCCTATATTTCTTTTGACCAGAATGGAAAAGTAAACTTTAGACAATGGTGGGGAAGGTTGCATCTAGTTGTTAATGGTTGTTGTGTACATATATATTGAACATGTAAATGGTCTAGGAAGGAAAGGAAAATTAATGGTTACGTACCCTCTAAACTTATTTTCCTATAAAAAGAAGTTAAAAGTCAACTTTGGATACTTACATTATTTCTGTTTTTTTTTAATAATTAATTAGTGATGGTGGTCAAGTAAGAAATCTTGAAACTGATACTTAGCATCTTTATCATTTATATCAACACTAAAACTATTCTTTTTAGTAGTTTAATTAAAATATTTTATATAAAAACTATAACTGATAATATTATTATAAATTTAAATTTAAATTTTCATTTTTTATAATTTAATATAATTAATAATAATATTATAATTTGAACGAGTTGGACGGGTTAAGTATTCCATTCTACTAATAAAGTCTAGAATTGGAAGCATTGAGTCATAGGTAAAAGGACTATTAGACTATAGTTAATGGGCTAGTTACTGGCCTACTCAAGTTTGTTAACAAGTTGAGCCGAGCCCCAAACACCAGAAAATTTTAGCTTATGACAGTTTGTCATATGTTTGTGGAGCTCACTTCTTCACATGTTCAATAACTTCAAAACTACTCTGGGGTTTAGGGTAGAAATCCGAAGATTAGAGGCCCAAAATATAAGCTTGTTCAAGTATTGTTTATAGTTGATAACATTTCCAACTTCGAGATGGTCCCATATGATGAAGTATATATACTTTTAGCAACGGACAACATATAGCGTCGCTAAAAATATAGACAACGGTTGTATGATCGAACCGTCACGGATCCGTCGCTAAAGAGGGGAGGGGGGGGGTGAGTTCGGGTGTGTTGGATAAGGAGTGAGTTTAAGATCGTGATAGTATATATATATATATATATATATATATATATATATATATATATATATTGATTTCTTATTGAGGGTGTACTACATGCGGACCACCTACAAAGAACGGACAATATCGTCACTAAAGCCTTCATTATAGGGTATGGACGGGCTATGAGGACGACTTCTGTGCTATGGCGAACATCCATACGTGGATGTAATGAAGGTTTCTCCCAACGGAGTTTCCACAAATAAGTTAAAGTCTAATTTCTCTAGGAGTCAAATTTAATCGTTGGCGCAAGTAGGAGAAATAAAAGAATGGGTAGAACCCAGTATCAAATAAAAAGTGTAGACTTCGCTAGAGTTTATGATAAGCTTACCCGTGATGACCTCATTCGGGTTCCTTGCTCTCTGGGAGGTCACAACAACGCTCTCCCTTGCACTTCTGGCATTGACTTTTACGGGACGACATTTGGTGCCTCCATCCTAAGTGAATTTGTCTTGGTGAGCGACAAAATCGGGCTAAGTGACCTTCTCTTCCACAATTATAACATGCTTTGAATGACATGCATCATAATTTGGTGATGTGTCCCTCCCTCCGCATTTGAAACATATGATAGGTGGTCTTTCTCCTTCCTTAACAACGGGTGTTCAGTCCGACGTCTTTCCATCATTGTTGAATCTCCTCTTCTTGAAATGTCCATTCTTATTGTTTTATTACGATTACCACCGAAGTGGTTACCATTTCGGCCTGTTGATTCCTCCACGCTTGTTGTCACCGCCCGATGACCGCTCTCTTTGGTATTATCATTTTCTTGGCAATTTGCTCTCTTTTGGTTGCGTTGACTCGTTATTAAGCTCCACCAATGAGCCCTATTTACAACATCGAATACAAACACGGTTTATGAGAAATAAGATGTTGGCGTATTTCCGCTTCAAACCTCTTAAAAACATTCGCGCCATTTCTCTTCATTATCACCAAGTGGGATATGGCCGGGATAACTCGCAAATTTTGCCTCAGATTGCGACACGATCATATTGTTTTGCTCCAATTTGATAAACTCCACCTCCTTCATGTGACGAATACTTTCGGAAAGTATTTGTCGTTGAACAACTCTTGGAACTTCTCCCAAGACATCTTTTAGACGGCGAGTTGAGTACGTTTTACCGATTCCCACCAAGATGTCGCCTCTCCGCGCAACATAAAAGCGTGAAAGGAACCTTTTGCTCCTCGGAGCATCCCAAGACATCAAATATTTTGGTGATACGCTTTATCCATGCTTACGCCATAAGTGGTTTTGGCCTCCTTAAACTCCGGTGGTCCCGGCTCCTTGAAGCTCATTTAGCGGTGACCGCACCGAGAGTTTCGATGTTCCACCTACATTTTGGATGAGAGCCGCTCTACTTTCTTTGTTGCATGAATTGCATAAAGCCTCACGAACAATCCATCATTGACATTTGGTCGGTGTTGTTGTTTGCATGAGGATTGTCGCCTTCTTGATGCACATTCTCACGATTATCGATATGTGGAGACTCGGCGGTCTATTGTGCTCCATTGCTATTCTCAACATTTTCGGATGTTATTTTAGAATCGCCACAAAACAAAGGTTAATTGACATGTAACATAATATCTCTAAACTCTGACCAACCAATTTAAATACAAAATAAATTTAAGTAGGTCATACTAGCGAAGGAATTCTCCGTCTCTCTCCCTCCTAGTTCTAGTCTCACATCTTAGTGGAGATCATATCCTAAGCTTTGATACCAAGCTGTGGCGCCCCCAAAATTAGGTATACATCACCCATCTTGGGTCGTCGGATACATAGTATGTAATTCAAATACAACTTACTAATACTGTTGTCAGTAGGTACAATCGACAAACATAAACTGTGAGTTTAAATACAAATATTATCTACTAGAGATTATACAAACTCAAAAGGAGTCCTCATTACAATTATTATCATACTATTTCACGAATAGTGAGGACTACTAATACTATCCTCTCGGACCATCACTCCGTTCCCCGACTCGTCCCAACCTATATTCTCATTTCAAGAGAAACGGTGAAAGAAAGGGTGAGCTCAACTAGCCCAAAGAAGAAATATTATAACTAAGATAATGCATAATAAATTATCATTAGTCTCCAACAATGTTAAAGCGATAAAATATAATAGACATCAAGTTTAAGCTGCGGTGAGCAAGCAATCCATTAAAAGAGTCAAGTAGAAAATAAAATCTATTATCTTTTATGATTTAAAAGGTTTTTCGTCACTTCATTATTAACGAGACTCGACAATAAATAATCCACATCATCATCGAATCACCCTGACTACTCTGACGATGATATTCTTCAAGATCACGACCACAATTATTCATACACTACGGGCCAAGAATATTTGTGTATTCATTAATGGTCATGATCATGCCAACAAGCATCCATCAATGCACTACTGGGCCAATGAAAATTTTACCACATCATTTGTAACATTACGATTACCATGATTACAATCGAATAATCCCTAATCATAATCATACCAAGTCCATCATGCACTACTGAGCCACGGATGACTTTCAACAAAATATAAACACGATGATGATGACAATGATATAAGAATTGATAAAACAAATTCAAGAATTATTTTATCCAGAATTATTAACGTCAAATTGTCAACACGAATCTTTGTTTTGTAGAGTAAAATTCAAGAATGATCGGAAGAATATTTCCATGAAAAGATCTTTGGATGAAGCGCAAATATCAAGGATATTCTACTAATTTTATGGAGTATAGAAGTCAAAACTTTAACCAGTTGAGTATAATAAAGAATGGAATAACAAAAGAAATCACCATCATGCGGTACTTGCATAGGCAAAAGTTATTCAACAGAATAATAATAATAATTAACGAGGCCAGCAAAATTTGCACCGACAAGATGTTCCAATGAATAATAAAAGCAGAACCGGATCCAGGTGTAAAACACATGCATGTGAGGATGTTCCAACGAATAATAATAAGAGCGGAACCGGTCCGGTGTAAAACACATGAGATAGGATGTTCCAATGCGAATAATAATTGAATGTCACCAAGTATAGGGTAGTATCACAGTATCTGAGTTATTCCAACAGAATAATAAGAAATGGAATAACAACAGTTCTCTTCATGAATAAGAAAGAATAACACCCTTACGAATACAACAAATAATATTCCCTACCTTAAGAAGAAGAGTCTTTGGATATATAAGTAGTGAAGTAGCGAGAATACTTTTTCTTCTTCTCTCTATAGTTTATCTCTCAGAGTTTCGGTGAATTCGTAAGAAAATAATGAATGAATGAGCTTTATTTATAGAAAAATGGAATGCGTAGTAACTAACTCATGAGCAATTGAGATTGATTTACTTTAATCTGATTCGGTCCATATTTAAAGCAAAATAAAATATAATATATTCTATTTATAATCTAATAAAACGAATAACTTTATAAAAGATTTTACTATCTGCAAACACTACGCAGAGCACTATGCAAACACTATGCATAATAAAATATAATATATTCTAATTATTGTCTAATAAAAAGCAGATAGCTTTATAAAAGTATTTTATTTTATATAAAAGATTTTACTATACAAAACACTATATGAGACCTTTATGCAACACTATGCATAATAGAATATAATATATTCTATTTATAGAATAACTTTATAAAAGTATTACATTTTTATATAAAAAGATTTTACGTATTATTACATTAATAATACCAACAAAAACCGAGTGAGTGATTATCACATAAGATCAATAATCTGGTACCGTGCGCTACTTATGCAACCCACAGCGTATTCGTACTTTAACTAGGGTGTTTCAACGATTAATGGTAAAACTTTCGCCGTTATTTTCATAAAAAATATTTTTGTCGTTTTCTCAATCCGATAATTAATTTAATAGAGGTCCACCAATGATTGTGTCGTTGTACTAATATTCCCTGTTAAAAGCGAATATTCCCTCACCAATCGAATATTATATAACAACTTGCATACTTTGCAAAATTTATAAATATTACCCACAACTATCATATCAATTTCACTCCATAATATTCAAAAATAATATTTATAGAAAATTCATCTTTATTCAAAAAGTTGGGGTTTTACATATGTTCATCTTCGAAATTTATGAGTGATCTGGAGTCCCACTTCCAAAAAAAGATCTAATTATCATGGAATTAATTTAATAGTAAGTTGGTTAATTGATTAATACACCGTTGACACACATAGAAAGATCATTTTTAGCCTGCGTGTTGACATTGTATTGGTCAATTGACCAAAATACTAACCACTCTCTCAAAAAATAATAAAATTAATTAAAAAACAAGTGACTAATATATATAAATGAATAATTTGTTTAATTTGTATAATAAAATTTAAAAAATTAGCCAAAAAACAAAAAAAATAAAAATATTTTTAATTATTTTTATAATTAATATCAAATAAATTTTATTTATAATTAAGCCATTTATAAAATAAAAATCCAAAAATATGCTAATTAAAATTAAGGGAATGTGAAATATATTTAGGGAAAATGAAAGAAAATTATAATAAAATCGGAAAATTTAGCAAACAATACATGATCGAAATTAAAAATGAAAAGAGTTATTTAGTTATTTTTGTAATTAATAGAAAATGTTTTTTATGTAATTAATAACAAATATAATTGAGGAAATTATTAAAATTATAAACTTAAAATATTTTAAAATTAAAAGCAGTTTTAATTAATGATTTTTAAAATAGTTTTAATTAATGTGATTTTTTAAACAATTTTAATTAATGATTTTTAATTAAAAGTTTTAATTAATGATTTTTAAATTTAAAATATTTTTAATTTTATAATTTTATAATTTCTTCAATTAAAAGCAGTTTTGATTAATAGATTTTTAATTTTAAAATATTTTTAATTAATGATTTTAATTTTAAAATATTTTAATTTTATAATTTTTATAATTTAATCAATTAAAAAGTTTTAATTAAGCAGATTTTTAATTTTAAAAGCGACTTTAAATAATGATTTTTAAAATAGTTTTAATTAATGATTTTTAATTGATGCAGTTTTAATTAATGATTTTTAATTTTAAATATTTTTAATTTTATAATTTTTAATTCCCTTAATTATATTTGTTATTAATTATATAAAAACATTTTCTATTAATTACAAAAAATAACTAAATAACTCTTTTTATTTATTAATTTCGACTATGTATTTTTTTGCTAAATTTTTACGGTTTTATTATAATTTTCTTTCATTTCCCCTAAAAATATTTCACATTCTCCTTAATTTTAATTAGCATATTTTTGGATTTTTTATTTTATAAATGGCTTAATGATAAATAAAATTTTATTTGATATTAATTACAAAAATAATTAAATATATTTTTTATTTATTTTCTTGTTTTTTGGCTAATTTTTTAAATTTATATTATACTTTAAAATATGTTTTCCCATTTTTTCATAAATATTTTCCTCCAGATCCAAATCATCACTGCCACGTCGCATACTAACTGCCACATAGGCTTTTTTTGGACAACTCAGCAGCTGATGTGTCATTTTTAGTTAAAGTCAACCCGACTTAACGGTTTTTTAAACATTTTGTTATAGAAAAGTCGAGTACAGTGAGTTGATTGTAAGAAAAAAAAAAGTTCAGTTATCCATCTATAAGTTGACATATAGTACAGTGACTGAAAAAGCATTTAACCTAACTGAAATGATATGCTTGATTATTTATTGAAAGTTTAGGTGTATTAATGTTCCATTCTATTCAAATATTACTATATATTTATTTTTTATTAGAATGGAAAAGTAAACTTTAGACAATGGGGGGGAAGGTTGCACATAGTTGTTAATGATTGTTGTCTACATATATATTGAACATGTAAATGGTCTAGGAGGGAAAGGAAAATATGTTGTCTACACTAGCGAAGGTTTTACTCGTCTCTCCCCTCCTAGTTTTAACCTCAGATTTTTGTCAGAGATCATATTCCTAAGCTCTGATACAACCTGTGACACCCCCAAAATAGGTCCACACAACCCAAGTTGAGTCGCCAAAATACATGGTACAGAATCCAAATACAGGAATGATATTCATGTAACAAAAATAATTTGGACAGAAAAAAAAATTAAATTTTATTGTGAATAGTACTCATGAATAATGGCGTACGAATAGTACCGATCATGAATAGTACCGTATGAATAGTACCCCGAATGAATAGTACCCCGACATGAAAATATTAAAATTTCAATAAGAGAGTTCAGACCAATATTTCAGTGAAATGATATTAGATGCAGCACAAAACTCAAGGAATTTCTAATCATTTCAGGAATTATAGAAGCAATAGTAAGTTTAAATTTAGGAATATGAAATGAAATAATACAAGAAACTGTAAATAGATTTTCATCCATCATACGGTAATCCGCGTAGACATATCATTTCCACAAACTTAATAAAGAATGAATACGAAAGGTTATTCACCAGGCATGCGATAGTCTGCGTAGACAAGTTATTCCCACATATTAATATGGAATGAATACGAAAGGTTATTCACCAGGCATGCAGTAGTCCGCGTAGACATGTTATTCCCATAGATTAATAAAGAATGAATACGAAAGGTTATTCACCAGGCATGCGGTAATCTGCGTAGACATGTTATACCCACATATTAATAAAGGATGAATACGAAGGGTTATTCACCATGCATGCAGTAGTCCGTGTAGACAAGTTATTCCCACAGATTAATAAGGAATTGAATGAAAACCCTTATGATTATAAAGAAAATAACATCCTTTAAGAATACAAAAGAAATAATACCTCTTACCTTAGTAGGAGATTGGATAATGTAATAGTGTAATAGCAGAATACTCTTCTTCTTCTCTCCCTCTCTCTATAGTTTCTCTCACTATAGCTGGTGATTATAACTTTGCTCTTCAAATTAAAATGGTAGGAAATAATGAATGGATGGAGGAGTATTTATAGGCTAGGAAAAGATGGTAAATTACAAGGTTAATTATACTTTAGTACATTCATCTTTGCCTCCATTTTAAATTTAATCCTTCAAGTATTATCAATCTTGCATAACCTCCCGTAATAATACTTGCATGTGAACCAATAGTTTCTTGCATGTGAACCAATAGTTCCTTACATGTGAACTAATAGTAATTAATTCCTCATTTATCCGATTAATTACCCGTTTGATCAATTTAACATCTAGAAAGCAACTATTATCGAAATAAATGTCAATTTTCACTAACATTAATATTCCTAACAAAATGAAAATATTTTTATCAACAATTATTCCTCATTAATATTATAACTCACAATATTGACAACCAGATCCTTTCTAGGAAAGAGGGGACTTTCCGATAAGGATTTCTCCTTGTTGGCAACCTAACCCCTTTCCTCCACAGAACTTTCTAGACATTTTCAATAATACAAATAATAATATGAATAACTGTTTCGTCTTAATAATTAATTTAATAATATAAAATATTGTGCAGATGATACTGTGACAATAATAGAATCAATAATTTGAGATACTATGCACCAACTATTGTGATAATTATTGAATAAAGTTGAGTGACTTCTTACGTAAGTATCAATAATCAGAGATACTGTGCAATACCGTGTGTTACTGTGCAACAACACGTATTATTGTACTTTTATCACCGGGTATTTCAACAGTTTAACGGCATAAAATTTGTCGTTATTTCTATAAAAAGGTTATTTTTGTCGCTTTATATTTTTGACAGTTATTCCGTTGTGGGGTCCACCAATGATTGCACCATCGTACGAATATTCCATGACCAAACGAATATTTTATGAAAACTTGCTTACTTTGCAAAATTTACACATATCACCTTTACCTTTAACCTTTTATTAATTTAGCCATTTATTGAATAGAATAATAATTATAAGAAAAATTTAATACTTTTATTTCATAAAATTCGAGGACTTACAATCTCCTCACCTTATGAAATTTGGTCCCTAAAATTTACGTACTTACCCGGTATGTCGAAGAGGTGAGGATACCTTATTTTCATTTCGGATTCTAACTCCTAGTTCATTTCCTCAGTATCATGGTTTCTCCATAAAAATTTGATTTGAGGTATAACCTTTGAGCGTAGAATCTGCTCATTCTTATCTAAGATCTTGACATGTACCTTCTCATACGTTAAATCTTCCGTTATCTCATCTGGTTCTAATTCAATAATGTGATTTGGGTCTTCCACATATTTACGTAACATAGATAAGTGAAAAATATTATGAACACGAGACATACTTGGTGGTAACGCGAGTCTATAAGCCACAGTTTCTACTTGGTCGAGGATTTCAAATGGACCAATAAATTGAGCGTTTAGATTTCCTCTCTTCATCAATTCTTACTTCTGGAATAACACCTTCTTGCATCTTCTTCTTCATATTCCTCAGCTCTGGGTCTGTAGCTTGAGCAGCTTTAGCTTTATCGATTAAATTCGGTTCTACTCGTATATTTGTCTACATCATGTGGGTCCTTGGAGTCTTTAACTCTATCTCCATCCTTTGTCAATCATACAAAGTGGGCCTTTGTGTTGACAATATCGCACTCGTTCTGTCATATGATCTTCTACTCAATGCGTCAGCTACCACGTTCGCTTTTCCAGGATGGTATTCAATGGTATGGTACGTCATAATCTTTCAACAGCTCGAGCCAACGTCGTTGCCGCTTGTTGAGTTCCTTTTGGGTGAAGAAATATTTGAGGTTTTTGGAGTAAATGAGGATGTCATCAATAAACACAACCACGAAATGATCAAAATATTTCTTGAATATTCGGTTCATCATGTCCAAGAAGGCAGTGTGGGCACTGGTCAATCCGAAAGACATAACTAGAAATTTGTAATGCCTGTATCGAGTTCTAAAGGCAGTCTTTGGAATGTCATCAGTTTTAATCATTAACTGATGATATCTTGAACGAAGATCGATCTTTGAGAAGAAACGGGTACATGGTACAAAATCCAAATACAAGCTTCATTTATACAACTGTCGTACAAAATACGACAACACATAAGTTGTGAGTTTCAATACAAATATTGTCTCGTAGACAATATCCAAACTCAAATAAAGTTTTCATTACAATCATTGTCACACTATTTTACAAAATAGTGAGGACTACTATAATAACCATCTTGGACCATTACTCCACTCCCCGACTAGTCCCAACTACATTCTCGCCTCCTGAGAAGAACAATGGAACCAAAATGAAAAGGATGAGCTCAACTAGCCCAGTAAAGAATATTATGACTAAGATAATAAATAAAAAATTATCCTTAGTCCTCAACAGTGAAAAATCTGATTGAATACAATATACAAGAAGTTTTAGATCAACAACTGCAGCGGAACAAGCAATCCGTTAGAAGAGTAAAGTAGAGCATGATGTCTACTATCTTCTATAATTTAAAAGTCCATCATCAATATTGTATCCCTGTAACACCAATCAATAAATGTTTTAAATCAACAAATTATCCACGCAATACGGGCCAAGGATATTCATTTGTATCACCAGTTGTAAGACCCCAACTTTTATGAATAAAGATGAATTTTCTATAAATATCATTTTTGAATATTATGGAGTGAATTTAAAATAATGTTATAGTTGTGGGTAATATTTATAAATTTTGCAAAGTACGCAAGTTGTTATATAATATTCGATTGGTCGGGGAATATTCGTACGACGACACAATCATTGGTGGACCCCACAACGGAATTATTGTCGAATTGAGAGAACGACAAAAATATCTTTTATAAAATATATAATTGAAAGTTTTACCGATTAAGCTGTTAGAACCCGGTGGTTAAAATACGATGTCGCATGGTTGCTTGATGTAAGAAGTATTACCGGTATTTTTGAATTTTTGAATTCTGATTCTACGTAAGAAGACACTACTTAATAATTGTTACGATAATTAATGTTCAATATTTTATTTTATTGATTCAATAATTGATGCGTTGATATTTTATATTATTGTTGTTTGATAATTGTCTTTGACAAGATTTTCCATTATCAAATCAATAATTTATATTATTTGAATAATATTATTAAATAGCATTATTGGCAATGTCTAGAAATTTACATCGAGGAGAGGTTTGGTCACTAATTATGCGTACCGATAAGGAGAAATCCTTATCTGAAAGCCCCTCTTTCACGAGGGCAGTGCGGTTGTCATTATTGTGATTACGTAATATTATTTGTGAATAATTATTTATTGATTTTTATGATAAGGAAATATTTATTTTATGTGTTTATAAATGAAGGAATTAATGTTGAGATGTTTTATCAGTATTTTGTCGGATTGGAAGTATTAAAAAATCAAATCGGTGTTCTTAAAGCTCTATTGCGTGAGTTATAATTTTAATCTGACCGTTGGATCATCGTGATTTTTGAATATGTTATGCATATATAAGTTGAGTATATGTCCACAAATTTTGAACCGTTAAAAATTAATGTATGATTTGTTATGGATTTTAAGAGGTGTTGAAAATTGTCCGTTTGTGAAATTCGGATATTTTCTGTATGAAATTTGAAAAACGTTCTTCTGCAAAGTTGTAGAGAATTCGATTTCGTGTGGAATGGACATAAAATTCGTATTTTTATGATAAAATGGCTATTTATTATGAATTATTAAAGTTTCGGAAATTAAAATATTTTTATTAAAAATATGGGTGGGCCCCACTTTTGGTTGTTGGGAAAGGTGGATGATTTTAGAGGGCCCCACTTGTGGTGGCTAAAATTTTTTCAAAGAAATGTGCGTAGAAAATAATAATAATATTATTTTATTATTTAGTCTCCTATGGCGTTCTAGCATTTTCCTATAAATAGGCGTTTAAGTTAGAATTGAAAATCACACTAGAATCAGAGAATTCTTCTTCTATAATCTTGAGCGTATTTCTTTAGAGTTTTAGAAAGTTTTGAGCGTAGAAAACAGTGAAAGTTTTCTTCAAGAATATCCCCGCTATACCAGTTGGAATACTCTTCTTTTCAAGGTAAGGGATGTTATTTTGTTTGATATTAAACTTGAAATAATATTTTCTTCCATACTCTGTAGTATGTAAGTAATATTATTTCGTTTCAGATTTTGAATTCTATACTCGTTTGTTAAAATTTTGGCGACTCAAGATGTATACCTATTTTGGGGGCGTCACACCAATGGTCATGATCATGCCAAGCAACTGTCCATCTATGCACTACGGGCCAAAGAGGACTTTCACCACATCATTTGTCTGTAATATTACAGGTCATGATTATACCAATACAAAATTTCTATTCATAATCATACCAATCAACAGTCCATCTATGCACTATGGGCTAAAGAGGACTTTCACCACAATATAAGCATGAAGATAATGATAATGATAATGATAATGATATAAAGAATAAATCAATTGAGATCAAAGATAAATATTAGAGATTTATAATTCAATTTATCCAGAGTTCAAGAATGCCAAATTTTCAACATGATAACTAATTGTGGAGTAAAATTCAAGAATGATATTCATGTATCAAAAATAATTTGGACAAAAAAGAAAATTAAATTTTATTATAAATAGTACTCATGAATAATGTCGTACAAATAGTACCCATGAATAGTACTGTATGAATAGTACCCCGAATGAATAGTACCCCGACATAAAAAGATTAAAATTTTAATAAGAGAGTTCAGACCAATATTTCAGTGAAATGATATTAGATGAAGCAAAAACCTCAAGGAATTTCTAATCATTTCAGGAATTTTAGAAGCAATAGTAAATTTAGATTTAGGAATATGAAATGAAATAATACAAGAAACTGCAAATAGATTTTCACCCGTCATGCGGTAATTCGCGTAGACAGATCATTTCCATAACTTAATAAAGAATGAATACGAAAGGTTATTCATCAGGCATGCGGTAGTCCGTGTAGACAGGTTATTCCCACAGATTAATAAAGAATGAATACAAAAGGTTATTCACCAAGCATGCGGTAATCCGCGTAGACAGGTTATACCCACGGATTAATAAATGATGAATACGAAGGGTTATTCACCAGGCATGCGGTAGTCCATGTAGACAAATTATTCCCACATATTAATAAGGAATAAAATGACAACCCTTATGAGTATAAAGAAAATAACATCCTTTACGAATACGAAAGAAATAATACCCTTTACCTTAGTAGGAGATTGGATACTGTAATAGTGTAATAGCAGAATTAATACTCTTCTTCTTCTCTCCCTCTCTCTATAGTTTCTCTCACTATAGCTGGTGATTATAACTTTGCTCTTCAAAAATGGTAGGAAATAATGAATGGATGGAGGAGTATTTATAGGTTAGGAAAATGTGGTAAATTACAAGGTTAATTATAATTTAGTACATTCATCTTTGCTTCCATTTTAAATTTAGTCCTTCAAGTATTATAAATCTTGCATAACCTCCCCCAATAGTACTTGCATATGAACTAATTGTTCCTTGCATAAGAACCAATAGTTCCTTGCATGTGAAATAATAGTAATTAATTGCTCATTTATCCGATTAATTACCCGTTTAGTCAATTTAATATCCATAAATTAACTATTATCGAAATAAATGTCGATTTTCACTAACACTAATATTCCTAACACAATGGAAATATTTTTATCAATAATTATTCCTCATTAATATTATAACTCATAATATAAATAGTCATATCCTTCCCAGGAAAGAAGGGCTTTCTGATAAGGATTTCTCCTTATTGGTGAGCAATTAAATAACCTAACCCCTTTCCTCGATAGAATTTTCTAGACATTATCAATAATACAAATAATAATATGAATTATTGTTTCGTCTCAATTATTAAATTAATAATATAAAATATTGTGCAGATGATACTGTGATAATAATAGAATCAATAATATGAGATACTATGCACCAACTATTGTGACAATTATTGAATAAAACTGAGTGACTTCTTACGTAAGCATCAATAATAAGAGATATTATGCAATACCGTGTGTTACTGTGCAACAACACGTATTATTGTACTTTTATCACCGGGTATTTCAATAGTTTAACGGTAAAAATTTTGTCGTTTTTTCTATAAAAAGTTTATTTTTGTCGCTTTATATTTTCAACAGTTATTCCGTTGTGGGGTCCACCAATGATTGCACCATCGTACAAATATTTTCCGACAAAAAGAATATTCTTCGACCAAACGAATATTTTATGACAACTTGCTTACTTTGCAAAATTTGCACATATCACCCTTAACTTTAACCTTTTATCAATTTAGCCATTTACTGAATAGAATAATAATTATAAGAAAAGTTGAATACTTTTATTTCATAAAATTTGGGGTCTTACAATCATTATGTATTACACGGTTGTTTTCATATATATATATATATATATATATATAGGGAAATGATCCATGAAAAACGTTAGTTCTGGGCATTATTTCAACTAACTGTTTTCCAACCGTCCAATGGAAGATCTAAGGGTCTAGGTTGGGGCCAGCCGCTACTCCCTTTAGCGGCCATCCAAATTCTTTTATATTGGCTGCTACTCCCTCTAGCGGCCACTCAAAACGACCGTGTTTTGACTGGCGCTAGAGGGAGTAGCGACCAACATAAAAGAATTTGGCTTTATCAGGGACTTAAAATAGTTATAATTTAAATTAAAAAAATGTAGCTAATTAATACTTCACTCTCTAATTGGTTCACAAATATAAAGAATTATAATAGTAGACTAATATAATGAATAGTACTTGATTATGTAATTTGGGAGTAGTAGTTGAATCGTAATTTATTTGAGTAGAAATATAATATAAACTCAATCACTATTTTTTATTTATAATTAAAAATTATAAGGCCATAATCAATAATACTAATTAATAAAATAAGTATGTATAAGGATAATTACTGATTATGACCTTATAATTTTTAATCATAAATAAGAAATAGTGATTGAGTTTATATTATATTCCTACTCAAATAAATTACGACTAACTACTACTCTCAAATTACCTAATCAAGTATTATTCCTTATATTAGTATACTATTATAATTTTTTATATTTGTGAACCAATTAGGGAGTGAAATATTAATTAGCTATATTTTTTTAATTTAAATTATAACTATTTTAAGTCCAAGTTTTTGTATATTGGTTGTTACTCACTCTAGCGGTAAGGCTGTAAAATGATCAAACAGTTCGGGCTCGATTCGAATTCGCTCGACTAAAAGTTCGATTCAACCTCGACTCGAAATATAAAATGAGTCAAATATGAGCAAAATTTAAAGTTCGATAAATTACTCGAACCTCCTAAATTATAATTTTCTATTGATACTCGGATCATATTCGTTTGAAAAGTTCAAACTGCTCGGGCTCGATTCGAAATTGTACTCGACTCGGTAGCTAAATGAACCTCAATCAAACTTTATTTTATACTCGATAAATTTTGTGAATCAAATGTGAACAACTCAATACTCGGATCGACTTGATTCGTTTTACACCTTATCTGGCGGTAAATTCAAAAACATCGTCGTTTTGATTTGGCCAGCTAGAAAAATGTGACCAACATAAGAATTTGGCTGGCCATTAGAGAGAGTAGTGGTTGGCCCTAACCTAGTCCCTTAAATCTTCCATTGGACGACTGGATAACAGTTAGTTAAAACAGTGCCCAGAATTAACGTTTTCCATGAATCATTTCCCATATATATATATATTTATATATATGACATTAATACTTTTATAACTTTTCTTTTACTTTATTGTGAGATTCATGTATGAATATATGTATATCAAATTATAATTATATTCATTGAATTTGAATATGTATTATTATAATTATGTAATTTTTATTTGAGAATTAAAAGTTGATGTTCAAATTTCCCTTTGAATTGACCAACCAAATTAATTTAAATAAGATATTCTCATCTTGTTATATACTTGTATTGATAGGTATTGATGGTTCAGTTTGGCATTTGTTGTTTAAGATTATGCTGCTTTTAAAAATATTTCATCAGAAATTTATTGATGTGTGTGATGGTTGATTAAGTTCACTTTAATGACAGAAAGAAAAGGAGCTCTTCCAATGAAGATCGGAATAGGTAATGTGCCCCTTGAATCAAATTGGTTTTATTATTTTTTAGATAAACTTTTCAGTTTCTTCCTCACTTCGCGACTATGAACTACTTATTTTTAAGTATACGTGATTTCATGAAGTTTTTCCCCACTTGAACTGTTTATCTTCTTCAAGTGAGAGTCAAGATTCCACACATTTCTTCATTATTCCCTTAAATAAAAAATCACTATATTTTGGATCTTAGTGAAGACAAACCTTAGTAAGTTAGAGGTGTGCATCAACTATTTATGATCTTGTAATTAATGTACTACAGCTAGATAGCATAAAATAATGGAGAGTCTTCATTCTTTGTATATTCTCTATCAGCATCTCTCTCTCATCATCATGATGTCACATTTGAACACATTTTAAATCTGAACCATGAAATGTAGACTCACCAATTCATTTTAAATGGAAGGGATCCTAATTCATATGCACGAGTCTAAGTTGGGGTTGTGTTAATCGAAAATCCCGATTTTGCATGACACTAGCAGCGTGCTACATACTCCCTTCGTCCTTTAATATAAGTCATTTTAGAGAAGTATTTTTGTCCCTTAATATAAGTCGTTTGAGAATTTCAAGTAAGCATTAATTGCTTAGTTTTTAATATTACCCCAAGTAATAAATATAACTTTGGTTCTCTCACGTTTTTGCTCAATAAATAACACTTACTTTTTCCATTACAATGGCAATATAGACAATTGATATTATATTTAATGTTATACAATCATTTCTTTAATACTTGTGCACAACTCTAACGACTTATATTAAGGGACGAAAAGAGTATATACCTCAACATGCTTTTCACAACAATTTTCTTGTATATATTTTGACTTTATGTACTAGTTAATTATTTCCCCTTCTACTATTTTTGCTTCTTACATATATAAGTGTGGGCAGGAAAATCGTAACTTGCTAGGGTTATGGTTTCGTGTTGACTGAGGAAGAGAGAAATCTACGAAAAGTATGAAATTAATTGATGAATTGAATAGGGGGAGAAGAACAAGTGAACGATTACTCCAATGACCCGTGACAGAACTCTTAGGATCCGAGAATCTTGTTAGGGTACCAAGGATTCAGAGAGCTTTCTTGAGTGTCTGGGATTGAGAGAGAGTCTTCAAGTCTTCCAATCTTAAAAAAAAGTCCTTTCTTCATAGAATGGAAGGAGTATTTATAAAGTTTATTAGAAAGTGGTCTCGTGTAAGGCACATGACCTCGGAAAAATTCCAGAAATACCCTTAGTCACCATTGTAATGCCCAAATCGTTATGTCCTTCTAGCCACCAATCCAATCCCTCAATCAATTCTCAAAATAAATTTCCTCCATAAGCCTTCTGCCTTGGAACTCATGGAGGCTCCTCCTCGATCTCATGTTTTAAATCTCTTGTTGCTCAAACCATGCTTTCTTGTTCTTCTTTCTTTATTTGAGCATCCCGTCGTCGAAATGCCTCAAAAGAACTCTGTGCAGGACATGGGAAGCCGCGCCCTAGGGGGCTGAACCCTATATAGGGAGGCCTCCTACGATTCTTTTCGTTCATTTAAATCTTTCTTGGTCAGTTTTCATCCTTTTCTCATGATTCTTGGTCCTGTAAGAAGCTCTTCTTGTCATAGAGATTATAAGGCTACTCATTCCTTGGAGTTTCACAAGATTTTATCTTCTTTCTGTAGTCCGGACTATTGCTCTGTTATTGCATTGATCAAACTCCTTCTAGCATGCCAATCGAGAAAATGATGTAGCGTGCCCTAGGGTGCCAAACCCTAGGGAGCCGAACCCTAGGGGGCTGGACCCTAGGAGATACTTTAATTGGCTTTCTTTTGTTCATCTTTTGTGTGTCTTCCTTGTTTCATTTCGATTGTTTCAACCAAATCCAGTAGGGGAAGAGATTGATTTATCTTTTCATTAAGGAGGAGTCATCTTGGAGTGGTCGAACCCTAGGGTTGCCAAACCCTAGGATTTTTCCCTTTTTGCTCATTTAATGCTCTGTTCATTAATTGTGGTCTTGTTCATTTACTTAGGTCTTTTTATTTAATTCATTTAGGTCATATGTGAACCGTAACTTGTACTTGGGCTCACAGTAAGCAAACTTGTATTACATATAGATGAATGAATGAGATACATATAGAGGAATGAATGAGATAAACAGCAAGCAAGCTTGTATTCACTTGGTTGTCCAATTTTACTAATTTCCGATTAACACAGACCCAACTTAGACCCATGCATAGTCATTATTTTCTGCTATCTAGCTGCTATACATCAATTGCAAGGTCATAAATAGCTGCTGCACGTCTCTTTGTAATTTACTAAGGTTTGTCTTCACTTGGTACATTTCTTATGTTCAATCAATGTTGCGAAACAATAATATAGCTTTTAATAGGTATAGTTTTCTTTCATGTTTTAACTCATAATTGAAGGTTAATTTCTTCTTGTTAATGAATCATTAGATCGAAGTAAACTTAGTGTTGCAATGTTTTTTATTCATTGATAGGATTTGGATCTGCTCTAACTGGGATACTGCTAATATGTTTCATATACTGCATTAGGAAGTTACCAAATACATCATTGACATTTTTTAGAAGAAAAACAAAAAATGATAGAGACGTTGAAGCATTTATTATGCAATATGGATCCTCAATCACAAAAAGGTATACATATTATGATGTAAGAAAGATTACGAATTCATTCAAATATGAATTGGGCAAAGGAGGATATGGAAATGTTTTCAAAGGCAAACTACCAGATGGTCGCGTCGTTGCAGTGAAGGTTTTGAATGTATCCGAAGGAAAAGGTGAGGAATTTATAAATGAGGTTGCGAGCATTGGTAGGACATCTCATATCAATGTAGTTACTCTCCTTGGGTTCTGTTATGAGGGTAGAGAACGAGCTCTTATATACGAGTTCATGCCTAATGGATCTCTGGAGAAGTTCATCTATGGTAAAATTTCAGCGACCACAAGTCAAAATCTTGGACGGAAAAAATTGTATGACATTGCACTCGGCATTGCTCGAGGACTTGAGTACTTGCACTGTGGTTGCAACACCCGTATATTACATCTCGACATAAAGCCACATAATATCCTTCTTGATGAAGATTTTTCTCCAAAGATATCTGATTTTGGTCTTGCTAAGTTGTACACTAGGAAAGAGAGCATCATCTCTACGATAGAAGCAAGAGGGACCATTGGGTATATTGCTCCAGAAGTGTTTAGTAGGAATTTCGGAGGAGTCTCACATAAGTCTGATGTGTACAGTTATGGAATGATGATCTTAGAAATGGTCGGTGGAAGAAAAAATGTTGATGCTGGAGTGATTCGCACTAGCGAGATATATTTTCCCCATTGGATTTACAAGCGTATTGAGCTAGATGAGGAGCTAGATTTGGTGACTGAAATGACGGTAGAGTTGCGAGGAAAATGATAATAGTGGGTTTGTGGTGCATACAAACAGATCCTTCACAAAGGCCGTCGATAACCAAGGTAATTGAAGTTGCGAGGAAAATGATAATAGTGGGTATGTGTTCTCCTCGAAGATCCGCATCAAATTCTTCACCAAAAGAGGTTTTAAATTCTCCTCCCGGATCAGACTTCAACTATTTTAATACTTGAAATTAGTATAAAGTTGTAATATTAGTCATTTGGCAATTTCAACATTCCTTAATTTGAGGATTTTGTGGTACCAAAAACTCAGATAAAGATCCTATCCATTACACTTGAACTTGAATTTTTCTAATACACATTAAGCGACACAAATATTACTTTTACGCTCTGTTTCTGAGTTTTAAAATGGACAGAAAAAAAAAGAAATGAACAGAAAAGTTAAGTTTTCTTTCTAATTCTTATGTTTATGAGTTTTTTAATAAACGGAAAAGAAAAGAAATTGATAGAAAACTTGGTACTTTTTTTACTTAAAGTTTTCCGTCAAAATTGGCACGATTTGGAATGAAAAACAAATTGGAATAAGTAATATTTTATAATTCCATATTATCCCCAACTTTTAATATAATAAATTTTAAATTTACATTTCGTGTCCTCAATTTTAAATTTTCTATTCTTTTCCATTAAAACTCACAACAAACAAAGCGAAAAACTTTAAGTTTTCTATTCTTTTCTTTTACATTACAATTTAAGTTTTTATTTTTACATTACTGGCTAGAAGCAGTGTTAGTGATATTTTCAGCGAGACGGTTGATTGCAACTAATTTTATTGTGTTTCAAATTGTTTGCCGCGAATTTTATTCCGTCACTTAATATAATATTTTGTTCCATTCATTTGCATGAGAGAAATTGTAAGATCTTTGTAATAGAGGGGATACTAATCCCAAAACTCATATTGTACAATTTGGTTCTCACTAATATAACTTTTTTTGTTGATAAAAAAAAGTAATGCCTTGAAGGAAATTTTTCTTTAGATTATAATTAGTTGTTTAATATCGTTAAAACATTTGAATTAAAGAAATAGTTCCTTATTTTAGGGCTAAATACAGTTCTATTAGAACAAGTTTCATCATAATTACAATTTGGCCTCTAAAGTATTTAGGCTTACAAATAGACACATAAACTACCAAAATTGCATACAACGTCCTCCTCTCCAAAAAAAAAAAAAAAATTAAATTATTTTTTGGCAGAAATTGACCAGAATACATGATTCATCCAACAATCCGATTGGACGCAATTGGTTTTATACGATTTAACTATATAAAGATAGGGTTTGACTTCATTTTAAAAAAATTACTAATTTATACTTACCGTATATAAGTCAAAATATATTTATGTATTAACCAAACATCGCTTTCCCTTTTCATCTCTCTTAATTAACAGCTCTGTCTGATAGAATTAAGTGACTGATGATTTCTTTCTAGGCGATCTACCTTTTAGGATTTGGTATTTCACTATTCATTGATAATGGTGAAGGCATAAATCGGGTTAAATGGGGTTTGTGGGTTGTCCACAAGCTACTGCTTACTACAGTTTATGACATCATATTGTTTATGTATAACTCTAAACGGAAAGAAAGGCTACGTGATATGTTCTTGTTAGTATTTGAAGATGTCACTCATTTTATTCTAAATTTTATCTTCCTATTTAGATGTAGAGCGATGCTTGTTGGAAATGGCATCAAATTCCCCGATCGTCTCCTGCCCGTCACCTAGGGGTGAGCATAGTGTGGTTTGGTGCGGTTTGAAACTCAAATCGCACACGAAACCGCTTAAGTACGGTTTGACAAATTCAAAACCGCACATAAAACCGCTTGTGATTGGTGCGGTGCGGTTTCATTTGGTGCGATTTCGGTTCCAAAATCAATTGAAACAACAAAATTTTATAAAATTTAAATTAACAATTTAGCATCACACAATATTAAAGTTGTAAAAGTGATCAAAGCAAAGTCACCGGAATTTTTATCCCTTGTTCTACACGTCCAAAAAGGAAAAACAAGCAGAATATTCTATAGCAATATAGAATTTTCTGATTAAAATTAGATTTTAATAAAATAAATTCCTTATTTTATTGTGTTATATTATACTGTATTTATTAATTATGTGCTGTGTAATATGTGTGTATGTATGTGTTGTGGTGTATATATTTAAATATATTTACCACATGTTATTAAATTGCTAAAAGTAATTTCTAATGGGAAGGATATAATTTTCGGTGAATTAAAATAATTTACGGAAATAAATTATAACAAATTTATTTATTAAATAAATTATTTTTATTTAATAAATAGCTTCCATTTTTATGGAAAGAATTTATAAATATTTTATGGAAATATTTGAAGAATATTATGTATATTTAATATAATGCGATATGCACTGAAGGAAGTTAGTAATTGTAAATAAATAAATGTAAGTATATGTATATGGGTATACTGAACTTACTTGTAATATACAGTATATGTTATGAGACTAAGTTGCTGGGATTCGGATATATGGAGAGAGATTAATGAATAGGCTTGGTGAGTCAGTATATCTATCAAGTAGGAGGTGACTTATTTAGAGAGTTTGGTGGAGTCACTAATCTCAATCAATGCAGGAGCTGGCAACTCCTTCAAACTATCAGTGAAATGCTAAAGCAAATATTTTCCATCCGTACTCTTTCCTTTTTCAATCCCAGCTCTATTCCATCTCATTACTCCATAAACCAAGTTCCTTATGTAATAAAAGTTTGACAAAATTCCTTAAGGGTCCGGTTAGTCCAGCAGTTTGGCTAAGGAAGTGCAACATGGATTGATTTGAAAGGAAACTATAAAGAAGAAAAGTGGAGAAAAGACTTTCAAACCAACGCCAAAGTTAGCATACAAGTAGTGTGGAATTGCAGTAGTGTATTAGCAAATCAAGCATATAAGAATGGTAAAATAATTATAAGCTATGTTAGTTCATATGATAAATTGAAACAGTTAGTTATACGAAATTTTGCAAAACAGTTGGTTTATTATAGAAATTAGTAAATGTGGTTCAATTAGGTGTGTGGCTTTAGATGTATGATTTGGTTATGGAAAATGCATGATTAAATGATATATATATATATATATATATATATATATATATATATATATATTCGAAATTAAAATACAAGACTAAAAGTTAGTAAACTAACTAATGAAAACATGTATTCATGCATGGATTTCAATGAAAATGGATTACTATTGACTGAATTAGATCAAAGGAGTTTAGGTTGGTTGTGTGGTGTTATAAGAATGCTAACATGTGATTATAGCATAAAGAAATAGTTATGACATGAGGGTTTTAAAACAGTGCACACAAAGTGCTTGATAAAATTATCCAATGCATTGTTTTGGTTAAAAACCAAATATTAGACAAAAAAAAAGGCTTGGGATAGATTTATATATATAATGATAATTAAGGAGTTTGGGCGTATTAGATTAGAACGAAAAACAACTTTGAAAGCAAGAAGAAATAAAAGTAAATCAAATGAAAATTCTTTAAAACAGTGGTGAACACTGACTTTTGAGATTTATATTAGAAGTCTTAATGAGGTTGTTAGAAACCAGTCAATGATAGAAATCCTACCTTGTAGCAAGGACTTGAGGTAGGATCAAGTATCGAGTCAATTGGACTTGTGTAGCAAAAGTTACGCTAACCGTTAGGAGGCTTGAAGAAATAAAATCCAAAAAAGTTAGTGGACTGCTGACCCTAAAAGAAAAATTCGGGGATATCAAGATTGTTCAGAAGATTCTAATATTTTGGAAAAGTATAATACACTGAATAAGCTTTCCATAGACTCCGGAATGTACTAATTCCGACTTCGGAGCAAGGAATTATGCCATTTCAAAGTAGTTGCGTTAAATCTGTTTAACAAATTCGGAGCAGTCCCCTTGCACGAATTTTTTGGAATTTTTTGTTACGAATTTGAAAATAGTCAAAGAATAAAATTTGTAGTGCAGGAAGTTAGCTTCACGTGGGCTCAAGTGTGACGACCCAAAAATAGGTATACATCACCTATTCTGAGTCGTCAAATACATGGTACAAAATACAAATACAAACTTAATTATACAACTATCGTGTAATATACGACAATACATAAACTGAGAGTTCTAATAGGAATATTGTCATCTAGACAATATCCACACTCAAAGGAGTTCTCATTACATTTATTGTCACACTATTTAACAGAATAGTGAGGACTAGTAATGCTATCTTACGGACCGTCACTCCTTTCCCAGGCTGTCGTCCAAATTTATATTCTCATTTCACGAAGAGAGCGGTGAAAGAAAAGGTGAGTTCAACTAGCGGTAAGAAATATTATGACTAAGATAATGCAGAATAAATTATCAATAGTCTTCGACAATGTTAAATTGATAAAATACAATAGACATCAAGTTTAAGCTGCGATTGGAACAAGCGATCCATTAGAAGAGTTAAGTAGAGAATAAAATCTACTATCTTCTATGATTTAAAATGTTTTCATCAATTTTTATCATTTGAGACTCGACAATAAATAAACCACATCATCTAATCATCCCATACTACGGGCCGAGGATATTCATTACATCATCAAATGATCATGACTATCTATAAGAATAATCCACAGTCATAATCATACCAAAAAGCTGTCCATCGATGTATTACAGACATTTGAGGACTTTTACCACATAATTTATAAAATTACAGGTCATGATTATACCGAATGATCCCTGGTCATAATCATACTAAGTCCATCTATGCACGTAAGCCAAAGATGACTTTCAATATGATATAAGCATGAGGATGATGACAATGACATAATAATTCAATAAAACAAGTTCAAGAATTAATTTATCCAAGAACTAATGACGTTTAAATTGTCAACATGATACTTCTTTGTAAAGTAAAATTCAAGAATGCTTAGAAGAATATTTCCATGAGAAGATACTGGATGAAGCGCAAATATCAAGGATATTCCACTAATTTCATGGAGTATAAGTCAAAATTTTAACCATTTGAGTATAATAAAGAATGGAATAACAAAAGAAATCACCCGTGCATGCGGTACTTAGCATGAGGCAGGTTATTCAACAGAATAATAAATAACGAAACCGAAGTCGACGTAATGTAATGCCAAGCGAGGATATTCAAATGAATAATAAAGAATGGAATAACAACGAATTAATCACCATGCATGCGGTACTTCAGCATGAAGCGAGGTTATTCAGCAGAATAATAAATAGTGGAATCGGTCCGGCGTAAAGCGATAGACGAGGATATTCAATGAGAATAATAAAGACAGAATTCAGGTCGGCCAAAAGCGCACAAACAGGATATTCAACCGAATAATAAAAGCGGAACCCGGTCAAGGCGTATAACGTCTGCACAAGATGTTCCAACAGAATAATAATAAATAGAATAACAACAGAAATCACCAAGTATAGGGTAGGAAATGGCGTATCTGAGTTATTCTAACAAAATAATAAAGAATGGAATAACAGAAGTTCTCTTCATGAATATGAAAAAAAAATAATACCCCTTACGAGTACAACAAATAATATCCCTTACCTTGGAAGAAACTGGATATTGGAAAAGTGAAGTAGCAGAATACTTTTCTTCTTCTTTCTCTCTATGATTTCTCTCTTTAGAGTTTCAGTGAATTCGTAAGAAATAGTAAAGGAATGAGCTTCTATTTATAGAAGAACTGAAAGTGGTTCTTGGTCTTAACGAAGGGTCAAAATGACTCTTGGTAATATTGAAGAGACAACTACTATTCGCGAAGGGGCAATTAACTCTTGGAACACCGAAGAGGCAAATAACCCTTGGAAAACTGAAGGGACAATTAATCCTTGGAAAACTGAAGGGATAAATAACCCTTGGAACACTGAAGGGACAATTAACCCTTGGAAAACTGAAGGGACAAATAACCCTTGGAAAACTGAAGGGAAAAATAACCCTTGGAAAACTGAATGGACAAGTTACTATTAAAACTTTAAATCAACGATCCATATTGATTTTACTATTATAATTTCATCCAACGGACTGAAAAATTAGCACATCTCCTCATAGAATAATATTGTACCCAAAAATGATTTGGACCAAAAAGAAATATATTTTTCGGGTGAATAGTACCCCGTGAATAGTAACTCATGAATAGTACTTCGACACGAAAAATGTCCCGAATACCCGATTGAACAATATAACCTCCAGGCATCAATTATCATCGGAATAGATGTCGATTCTACTAACACAAATAATCCCAACACAATGGAACTATCAAATTCATCTTTAATCAACACGAACTTATTCATCATTAATATCACAACTCACAATATTTAACAACCGGTCGTTCCCAATAAAGAGGGGCTTTCGATAAGGATTTCTCCCTATTGGCGCATAATTAGGTGACCAAACCTCTCATTGTCGAACTTCTAGACATTGTAAATATTGCGATTTAATAATATGAATAACTTTGTCGTCTCAATTATTGATTTAATAATATAACATATTATGCGGATGATCTTGTGACAATAATCGAATCAATAATATGAGAGATATGATCAACAATTACTATAGCAATAATTGAGTATAAGCGAAAGTGACTTATCACATAAGCATCAATAACCAATCTGGTGTGCTCTTATGCAACCAAGCGTATTCATTGTATTTTTACTCTTGAGTAGTTCAGCAGTTTTTAACGGTAACACTTCCAGTAGTTATTTTTATAAAAAGATAATTATGTCATTTTCTTACTACGACAATACTTCCGTTGTGGGGTCCACCAATGATTGTGCCATCGTACGAATATTCCCTATTAAAACGAATATTTCCCGACCAATCGAATATTATCTAACTACTTGCTTACTTTGTAAAATTTGTAAATATTACCCACAACTATAACATTATATCATATCCACACCATAATATTCAAAAATATCTTTTGAGAGAAATTAATCTTTATTCATAAAAGTTGGGGTCTTATATCAAGAATTGCTCAAAAATGTTTTGAAACGAAGAAGTTATGGTATTATATATATAAATGATCGAAATTTGGAAAAAATTTGAAAAAGCTATTACAGTGGGACGCTTTTGGGGCCTATTTTAGGCTGCTTATGTGGTCCAAAATGGATGGTTTTTATTTTTAAAAATAGTTTACTATGGTATTTATATCATATCAAAAATTGTTTGCAATATGAACAACAAGCGAAAAGTTAAAAATGCGCAAACTAGGCATTTTATTATAGAGGGCAGCAACCTAGCTAGGCATGTGTTGAACCAGCCGCGCGCGCACGCGTCCGGCGCTGTGCTGTGGAGTTTGTCGAACTGGTTTTGGCTTGTGATTATGGCAATTTGGGTTTCTTGTAATGCTTGGATTATAATTTTTATAATTAGATGGATATACTGCCTAAAACATATCCAAAATTTATAGCATATGAACGAGTGGTTTAAAAGATATAACATCACGAAACGAGTGTCAAAGCGAGGGGGCTGCCCAACCAACGTCGTGCAAGCGGAGGCACCCACTGAGAGAACGCTTGAGGCCCAACTGCTTGCGTTGAAACATTATTTAACCATTTAGTTCTCGCGATCGATTTTTGGTTGGCTTTAATGATTTTACATGTAGCAAGAGTACACCAAAATGAATGTATAAATATAATATAATGACTATATATATTGTTAGCTCATTCAATATACCAAAGAAGCGATAAAAACTCTTATGTAAACGTAAGTTTACATATATATGTAAAACGTATTCATGTAATAGAATATAAAAAGGATATAAGTTGATATGATATGCGATAACCCATTTAAAGCTATATTTAAAGGAAAATTTGAAAACGAAAAAGTTTTAGAAATACGAAGCAAAGATTATACAAACGAAGTCAAAAATCCATTAAAGGACATATGTATAAAACTAATATACATATGAAAAGAGGAGTTTTATTTATTCGCGAGAGTAAATAGTAAGCTATGGATATGTTATATATGTAACTAAAAGTATGAGACATCCGTATACATGGTTACAAAATGGTTACCATGCATGTGGTAATCCACATAGACAGGTTATTCACCATCCGTATACGTAGTCACCATGCATGTGGTAATCCTTATAGACAGGTTATTCCAACAGAATAATAAAGAATAGAATAATAAAAGGATTCACCATGCATGCGATAGAAACCATATGACGAGTTATTCCCAATGAGAATAATAAATAATGGAATCGGTTAAAGCGTAAGCGCTTACGAGCAGACGAGGATATTAAACGAGAATAATAAATGCGAATAATAAATAATGGAACCAGGTCCGGCATAAAACGCATAGACAGGATATTTCGACAAAATAATAAATGCGGAATAAATAATGGAACCGGTTAAAGGTGTAAAAGCGCATAGCAGACAGGATATTTAAATGAGAATAATAAATGCGGAATAATAAATAATGGAACCGAAGTCCGTGAAATTATTAGCAAACCAAGATATTCCAATGAGAATAATAAAAATGGAATAATAGAAGAATTTCACCATGTATGCAGTACTTCACATAAACAGGTTATTCCAACATAATAATAAAGAATGGAATAACAACTCTTACGAGTATTGAAATAAATTAATTCTCTTCATGAATACGAAAGAATAATACCCCTTACAGGTACAACAAATAATATCGCTTACCTTAGAATAAAATTTGGATCTTTGGAATAGAAATGTAGCAGACTTCTCTTCTTCTTTCTCTCTATAATTTCTCTCTATAATAATGGCTCTAAAGCTTCAGTGAATTGGTGAGAAATGAAGAAAGAATGAGCTTCTATTTATAGGAAAATATAGTTTCGATAATTACACGTTTTGGGGCTCGAAATATTACAGTACAATACCTCTAACTTTTCCTTTATTTTTAATTTAGTCATGCAAGTATTATCAAACTTGCACCACCTCCCCTAATAGTAAATAATGTGATTCAATAGTAAATTATGTGAATCAATAGTTCTAGACATGTGAAAATATGAATTACAGTATAGTACCTCCATCTATACCTCTATTTTGAACTTAGTCATGCAAGTATTATCAATCTTGCACCAACTCCCCTAATAGTAACAAGAATGTGAAACAATAGTATACACATGTGAACAAATAGTTATAATCATGTGAAATAATAGCAATCAATTGCTCATTTATCCGGTTAAATACCCGATTGGTCAATATAGTCTCCAGATGTCAATTATTATCGAAATAAATGTCGATTTTTACTAACACAAATAATTCCAACACAATGAAACTATTTTTATCAAAAATATAAATTTTGAAATTTTGAAGTTTGACTTTTTCCTAAAAAGTCAACTATTGACTTTTTTACCAAATAGTAAAAACCAGAAAATTTTGTGTTTATAGTCTATTTTTACTAATTTCATCGTGTCCGCGTCTCCAAATTCAACTCCGAGCACAACTTCAATTTTAATAACATTCATCATTAATATTATAACTCACAATATTTATCAACCGAAGTCGTTCTGGGAAAGAGGGGCTTTCAATAAGAATTTCTCCTTATGGCGGCATGATTAGGTGACTGAAACGTCTCTTGTGAACTTTAGACATTGTAAATATTGTAATTTAATAATATGAATAACTTTGTCATCTTAATTATTGATTTAATAATATATCATATAACGCAGATGATACTGTGACAATAATCGAATCAATAATATGAGAGATATGATGCAACAATTATTGTAGCAATAATTGAGTATAATTGAGTAACTTCTTACGTAAGCATCAATAATCAATATCGTGTGCTACTATGCAACCACGAGTATTACTGTACTTTTACTACCGGGTAGTTCAACAGTTTTAACGGTAAAACATCCGCCGTTATTTTCATAAAATATTTTTGTCGTGGTAAAACCAGATTATTTCCACAATTTAATAAGGAATGAATACAAAGGATCATTCACCATGCATGTGGTAATCCACTTATATAGGTTATTCTAACAGAATAATAAAGAATGGAATAACAGAAGGATTCACCATGCATGCGATAGAGACCGCACAGACAGGTTATTCTCAACAGAATAATAAAGACGGAACTAGGTCCGGCGTAAAACGCACAGACAAGATATTCCAACAGAATAATAAAGAATGGAATAACTACATAAATCACCATGCATGCGGTACGTCGCATAGACAGGTTATTCCAACAGAATATTAAATAACGGAACCAGTCGAGACAAAATTAATGCCGAAGGATGTCCCAACAGAATAATAAAGAATGGAATAACAACATAAATCACCATGCATGCGGTACTTCGTATAGACAGGTTATTCCAACAGAATAATAAATGATGGAACTAGGTCTGGCGTAAAACGCACAAACAGGATATTCCAACATAATAATAAATGCGGAATAATAAATAATGAAACCAGGTCCGGCGTAAAACGCACAGACAAGATATTCCGACAGAATAATAAAGAATGGAATAACAGAAGGATTTTACCATGTATGCGGTACTTCGCATAAACAGGTTATTCCAACATAATAATGAAGAATTGAATAACAACTCTTACAAGTATTGAAAGAAAGTAATTCTCTTCATGAATACGAAAGAATAATACCCCTTACAGGTACAACAAATAATATCCCTTACCTCAAAAGAAGACTGGATACTTGAATAGTGAGGGAGCAGACTTCTCTTCTTCTTTCTCTCTATAGATTTCTCTCTATAATAACTTCTCTATAGCTTTAGTGAGTTGGTGAGAAATGAAGAAGAATGAGCTTCTATTTATAGGAAAACATTATTTCGATAATTGCATTTTTTGGGGCTCGAAATATTACAGTACTATACCTCCAACTTTTCTTTCATTTTTAATTTAGTCCTGCATGCATTATCAAACTTGCACCACCTTCCCTAATAGTAAATCATGTGAATCAATAGTAAATCATGTGACTCAATAGTTTTAGACATGTGAAAATATGAATTACAGTATAGTACCTCCATCTATACCTCCATCTTTAACTTAGTCATGCAAGTATTATCAATCTTGCACCAACTCCCCTAATAGGGATGATTCGATGATGTGGTTTATTTATTAAGCCGAGTCTCAACGATAAAATTGATGAAAAACCTTTTTAAATCATAGAAGATAGTAGATTTTATTCTTTACTTGACTTTTCTAATGGATTGCTTGTTCCGCTGCAGTTAAACTTGATGTCTATTGTATTTTATCAGTTTAACATTGTTGAAGACTATTGATAATTTATTCTGCATTATCTTAGTCATAATATTTCTTACTGTGCTAGTTGAGCTCACCCTTTCCTTCACTGTTCTCTTTAGGAAATGAGAATATAGCTGGGACGAGTCGGGGATCGGAGTGACGGTCCAGATGATAATATTAGTAGTCCTCACTATTCTGTTAAATAGTGTGACAATAAATGTAATGAGGACTGAATTTGAGTTTGTATACTGTCTATAAGGACTCCATTGAGAATGGATATTGTCTAGAAGGCAGTATTCTTGTTTAAACTCTCAGTTTATGTTTTGTCGTATTTTACACGACAGTTGTATAGTTAAGTTTGTATTTGTATTTTGTACCATGTATTTGGCGACTCAGAATAGGTGATGTATACCTAATTTTGGGGGCTTCACAGTTGGTATCAAAGCTTAGGGATATGATCCCTGACTGAGATGTGAGACAAGAACTAGGAGGGGAGAGACGGGGAATTCCTTCGCTAGTATGACCTACCTAAGTTTATTTGGTATTTAATTGGTCGGTCAGAATATAGGGATAATATGTGATATGTCAATTAACCCTTGTTTTGATGTTTGTATTCAGAATATAGGGGTATTTATTTGGTGTTTGTATTCAGATGTTGTGAATAGGGCTCAGTTATTGGAGCGCGATAATGAGTCAGCACAACCAAAAGGCAACGAGCAACAACACGATAATAATCGCATGCGGTGGCAAGCAGACATGAACAATGATAACCATCGTGGGGGAAATTATCATGCCAAGAATGGTATCCACTTCGGTGGTAATCATGGCCAAGATAAAAGAAGTGGAAATTTCAAGAAGAGAAGGTCACCTAGCCCGATTTTTATCGTGCATTAAAGTCAAGTCCAACTAGGACGGTGGCACCAAGGGCGGATACGGACAAAACAAAGTCGATGGTTTCAGGAAGAGAGTTTTTTGTGACTTCTCAAAAAGCGAGTAACCCGAACGAAGTTAGCACGGGTTAGTTAATTATAAATTTTTGTGAAGTCTATACCTTATTTGATACCGGTTCTACCCATTCTTTTATATCTCTTGCTTGCGCTCAACGTTTAAATTAAACTCAGGAGAAGTTAGACTTTGACTTATCGGTTGAAGCTCTGTTAGGAGAAACCTTCATTACATGTGCTATCCAAGTCTTGGATGAGAGTCACAGTTTTGAATGATATTTCTATTGTTAATAAATTTCCTGACGTATTCTTGAAGACTTCCTGGCCTACCCCCAAAGCGTGAAAACGAATTTTGTATTGACCCCAGTACAAAAAAAAACCCATTTCTAAAACCCTCAAGTATTTCTTCAACCAAAATGAACGTATCATGCGCCAAAGACGTTGGCTCGAGCTGTTGAAGATTACGATTGTAACATTCAATACCATCATAGGAAAAACGAATATGGTAGCTGACGCGTTGAATAGAAGATCGTATACGGTTACAAGTGCGAATATACGAACCCACATGAAGATAACGAATATACAAGTAGAATCGACTTTAATCAATAAAGTTTAAAGCCGCTCAAGCTACACACCCGAATTTGATGACTGTGAAGAAGAAGGTTCAAGAGGGCGTTATTTTAAAAGTAAGAGTTGCTGAAAAGAGGAAATCTCAACCCTCGATTTGATTGGCCAATTTAAAATCCTTGATCGAGTAGGAACTATGGCCTATAGACTCGTTTTACCGCCAAGTATGTCGAGTATTCATAACATTTTTCACGTGTCGATGTTACGTAAATATATGGACGATCTGAACCACATTATTGAATTAGAACTATACGAGATAGCAGAAGATTAACGTATGAGGAGATACGTGTTAAAATCTTGGATAAGAAGAATCGTATGAAACACTCAAAGGTTATACCACAAGAGTTAGAATCTGACGAGGTATCCTCACCTCTCCAGCATACCAGCTATGTACGTAAATTTCGAGGGCAAAATTCCACAAGGAGGGGAGATTGTGAGACCCTAGATTTTATGAATAAATATTCAATTTTCTCGAATTAATTTTTTTAAATATTATGGTGTGGATTTGATATAATGTTATAGTTGTGGGTAGTATTTATAAATTTTGCAAAGTATGCAAGTTTTCATTTATATTCGTTTGGTCGGGGAATATTCTTTTTGTCGGGAATATCCGTACGACGGCACAATCATTGGTAGACCCCACAATGGAAGTATTGTCGTAGATAGAAAACGATAAAAATATTTTATGAAAATAACGGCGGAGGTTTTACTGAATTAAACCGCATTGAACTACCCGGTAGTAAAAGAAATGCGATGTCTGGCGTGGTTGCATAGTAGCACACGGTATTGATTATTGATGCTTACATAAGAAGTCACTCGGTTATACTCAATTATTGCTACGAAGAATTCGCATCATATCTCTCTCATATTATTAATTCGATTATTGTCACAAGATCATCTGCGTTATATGATATATTATTAAATTAATAATTGAGGCGACAAAGTTATTCATATTATTAAATTACAATATTTACAATGTCTAGAAGTTACATCGAGGAGAGGTTTGGTCACCTAATTGCGGCATGATAGGGAGAAATCCTTATTGAAAAGCCCCTCTTTCACAGGAGCGACACGGTTGATAAATATTGTGAGTTATAATATTAATGATGAATGTTATTAAAATTAAAGTTGTGCTCGGAGTTGAATTTGGAGACGCGGACGTGATATTTGAGTCCGAAACGATAAAATTAGTGAAAATAGACTATAAACACAAAATTTTCCAGTTTTTACTATTTGGTCAAAAAGTCAACAGTTGACTTTTTTTGGGAAAAGTCAAACTTCAAAATTTTAAAATTTAAATTTTTGATAAAAATAGTTTCATTGTGTTGGAATTATTTGTGTTAGTAAAAATCGACATTTATTTCGATAATAATTGACGTCTGGAGACTATATTAACCAATCGGGTATTTTACCAGATAAATGAGCAATTAATTGCTATTATTTCACATGATTATAACTATTTATTCACATGTGTATACTATTGTTTCACATTCTTGTTACTATTAGGGGAGTTGGTGCAAGATTGATAATACTTGCATGACTAAGTTAAAAATGGAGGTATAGATGGAGAGTCTTATCTTGTAATTCGTATTTTCACATGTCTAGAACTATTGATTCACATAATTTATTATTGAATCACATTATTTACTATTAGGGGAGGTGGTGCAAGTTTGAAAATACTTGCATGACTAAATTAAAAATAAAGGAAAAGTTGGAGGTATTGTACTGTAATATTTCGAGCCCCAAATCGTGCAATTATCGAAACTATATTTTCCTATAAATAGAAGATCATTCTTTCTTCATTTCTCACCAATTCAATGAAGCTTTAGAGCCATTATTATAGAGAGAAATTATAGAGAGAAAGAAGAAGAGAAGTCTGCTACATCTCTATTCCAGTATTCAGCTTCATTCTAAGGTAAGGGATATTATTTGTTGTACCTGTAAGGGGTATTATTCTTTCGTATTCATGAAGAGAATTACTTTCTTTCAATACTCGTAAGAGTTGTTATTCCATTCTTTATTATTATGTTGGAATAACCTGTTTATGTGAAGTACCGCATACATGGTAAAATTCTTCTATTATTCCATTCTTTATTATTACATTGGAATATCACGCTTCGGTGCAAATTCATGGGACTGGTTCCATTAATTATTATTCGCATTTATTATTTCGTCGAAAAATATCACATTCGTGCGCTTTACGCATGGGTCTGGTTCCATTATTTATTCGCATTTATTATTTTGTGGAATACCACATGCATGCATTTTACACGGACTGGTTCCATTATTTATTATTCGCATTTATTATTACGCCGGAATATCATGCAATGCGTGCGTACTAGTGGGACACAGTTCCATTATTTATTATTACAGCAGGGAATAACACATATGCATCATGCGGTCTCTATCGCATGCATGGTGAATCCATACATTATTCCATTCTTTATTATTACGTTGGAATAACACGCTTATGTGGATTACCACATGCGTGGTGAATGATCCTTTGTATTCATTCCTTATTAAATTGTGGAAATAATCGGTTATGTTGATTATGATGAGAGTCATAATAAAAGCATTGGTGATGAAAATCATGGGTATATGAAGTATTAGTAAGTGTTATGATGAGTTATGTTGGTTATTATGTGAAAACATAAAAGTTTCTTAGAAATCACAAAGGGTTGAAAATCAGATTTTGGTGAAAATGGAACATGAAATTCAATTGATCATATCTCCTATTATATTTCGAATTTTTGAGTGTGGTTAAGTTCTAGAGTTAGATCTATGATTTTTGTAGCATCTCCAAGTAGAATCACTGTAAAAGGTGTTGTAGATTTTCCTGTGGAGTGATTTTAGCAAAAGAGTCAAAAGTCGTAAATATCTGAAAATACTCGCCCAAAATTTTAAAAGGGCAGTTTCGACCACTTAATTTGTGAGAAAAATTCCGGCCTTTTGGGACATGAAAGTATATGGTATAAAGAACATCCTGTCCAAAAATGAGCTCATTCCGACTTAAAATGAGCAAGTTATGACCATTTCAATATTTAGGTTTTTAAATGAAAGCTATAAAGGAGTTCTATAATTCTGATGACCATGAAATTTAAACTAGAGGCTCACGTTAACATGTGTAAGATCCTTCAAAGATTTGGGAATTTTTGGAGTTAAACTTGTGGTAGCTAATTTCTTAAGAAATTAATTGGAAATTGATTTTTGAAAAATAGTAAAAGAATTTTAAAAATTTTGAGAAAAATATATTTTTTTATGGGACTATATTATATTAAATCCCAGAAAAGAAATATTTTTGGGACTGATTTGGTATTTTTCATGAAAATAGTTTAGTTACGAGCATATGAGTAAAATATGTTATGTGAAGTAACAAAGTTGAAAAATAGGATTTTATGGCTTGGAAATCCTATATAAGGTATATGTAGATTGTTGATAAGGGATTTGATCATTGGTGATGAAATCTTATGAGTATGGTATTTTTGAATGATTAAATGCATTATTTGATAAAGTGTAAACAATTGAAATAAATTGTTTATAAGTTTAAGAGGTGATTAAAATATTGTTATAATATTAACAATATTAGATTATGAGTTATTTAAGTGATGGATAATATTTGGATAAAATTAAAGTCTTTTATATTTATCCTTGTTTTAGTTTGATTAATGCTTATATCATTGTCATCGTCCTCATGTTTATATGGTGATGAAAGTTATCTTTGGCTTACGATGCGAAGATGGATTGTTGTTTATTGAATTATATATCTTTGGCTTACGTGCAAAGATGAATTATTGATTATTGGTTTTATTGGTGTATATCTTTGGCTTACGTGCAGAGATGGAATTGTTATGATTATGACCAGGGATTATTCGGTATAGTCATGACCATTGATGATTTAATGAATATCCTTGGCCCGTAGTGCAGGGATGATTCGATGATGTGGTTTATTTATTAAAATTTGAGTCTCAAATGATAAAATTGATGAAAAACCTTTTTAAATCATAGATGATAGTAGATTTTATTCTCTACTTGACTTTTCTAATGGATTGCTTGTTCCGCTGCAGTTAAACTTGATGTCTATTGTATTTTATCAGTTTAACATTGTTGAAGACTATTGATAATTTATTACGCATTATCTTAGTCATAATATTTCTTCTTTGGGCTAGTTGAACTCACCATTTCCTTCTTTATTCTCTTGAAATGAGAAAATAAATTTGGGACAAGTCGGGGAGCAGGTAGCCGGTCGAGATGATAGCATTAGTAGTCCTCTCACTATTACATTAAATAGTGTGACAATAAATGTAACGAGGACTGAATTTGAGTTTGTATCTTTGTCTATGAGGACTCCATTGAGAATGGATATTTCTCAGAAGGCGTATTCTTGTTTAAACTCTTAGTTTATGTTTTGTCGTATTTTTACTGACAGTTGTATAGTTAAGTTTGTATTTGTATTTTGTACCATGTATTTGACGACTCAGAATAGGTGATGTATACCTAATTTTGGGGGCATCACATAAAACCCTATTTCACTTAGCAGCGCCGCTCTTGTTTTCTATTTTCAATATTGCTCTTATCTCCGCCTCTCTCTTTTCACCACCTCCGGCGTTCCCTACCTCCAACGGAATCCATCGTCCCCTTCTCCACCCCCTTTTCTCCCATCTTTGGCCTCCACTTGTTTTTCTGCCATCTCCACTCTCTATCCATCTCTAGCTTGGCGGTGAACAGAGTTGGAGCGCTACACCTGCAGCGATTCATCTCTTCAACAGTATATGTTCTATTATTTTTTCAAATTTTCTTTTTTTCTTTCTAAGATTTCGTGTATTGTGTTATATATCAAACTGGTTGTTAATTAATTGAAGTAAATTACACTTAATTATTATTAATTTGAAGATGCATAAATTAATTTAAGGGTAGGATGTCTTTAGCTATGGGCAGAATCTGTTCATCTATTCCATTTTATTTGTTCATTGATCTACAATTAGCCCTAATTTGTATAATTTTTCACTTGAATCAGTTGGCATAATACACAGGTTATATGTTTTTGCACTTGAATCAGTTGGCATAATTTTATTTTTTTGTTAATTAATGTATGTTTATGAAATAGCCCTAATTATTTTTAATGTGATTAATGAGATTATGTTTATGGTAGCAATTTTTTCGTGGATCAATTGTGGGTGAATTGCACGATTATTATTTTCGATGGAATTTTCAATGGAATTTGCATGGGCATTTGTTGGAACTAGTTGGTAGCCCGTGCACGGGCTAGTTTGAATAATTAATTGTATAATTTATTAACACGATCGTCCTCAAAATTGATTAGAAACACTATCTAACTCAACACAACTTATTTTACATCCTGAAATGTAAACATCACATAGAAATACAGTATCAAATCTTCAAAAGATTTAAATTGTCTTTGGTCTGGTGGTCTTCATTTGGGTTTGCTTCCTTGGAATTGAGTTCTTCATCCCTATGAAATAAAATAATGAACCAAAAAGTTCAAGACAAATATATTAAAAAATATGACTACCAAATATAAATAGCAAGACCCCTCCATTGTTGGCCTCAAACCTAAGAACCCCTCCATCATTGACCTTACTCTAATCAAAGCTTACCAGGTAAAACTATATATATATATATATATATATATATATATATAGTAGTGATCGATAAGCTTTAGGTAGTGCTATAAAGACTACTGCATATTGGCTAACAAAATTATTGATTCTAACACAAAAATTTCATGCGACATATATAAATAGTATTTCTATTAGTATATATATTTGACTATATCAAATTGATAGAAGATGTGTATCTCTACGTGCATGGGGTAAGAGTATTAATTACCATATGAAACATAATTTTGAAGGCTATCAGCTACAATGTGGTAGACATCTGCATAAATAAATTTTGTTCCATTGAGATTGGCAACAAGCTCCATTAGAAGACTCCTTAACTGGCTATTGAATGTCTGGACAAACTGATTTGGCAAAACAACACAGTTGTCTCAAATTATATGTAAGAAAAGTGTAAGCAATATAATTAATCATCAAATATTATATAAGAAACGGTAAGCAACATAATCATCAAATTAGATTTCAAAGAAATCTTTTAAGCTATGTTTGCAACTCAATTCAAGCCTTACAATTGAAATTGAGACTAAATTTCAGTTCTATAGAATTACAATTGTGCTTTCAATTCAAATTCAAGAGTTTGGAATCGAGTTGCTAGATATAGCATGAAAATCAAGGATTGATTTCATGGAAAATAACTTACAAAAATCTTTCCAGTTTCATTAACAATTCTTCCTACATTGTCACTGAGAGTCTCCTAAGGGAAAGATAGTTCCCAAAATTTGCATTACCTGAAACCAATGGCATTCATGGATTCAGCTTCAAGCACAACCAACAACTTATAATACTCAGTAAGCTCATCTTGCAGTACAAAATAAAAGGCTTACCCAATAGTTCCAACATCTTCAGGTGGAAACTTGTCCATACACTCTGAAATGTAACTTTCTTGTTCAAATGCTGAGAAGTAATGAAAAGGGGCAGAAGCCCGTCATTGAATTCATGGTAAACATTACCAGTATAGCCTCTAGTTGAGAAGACAACTACATGGACAACGTTCTTAATAACAAAATGCTGATGGTGTTCATTACACTTGTTTCCTATTTTCGGATATAGGGTTTGATCTTTTCATATTGGAGTTCCCCATTGTTATATATTGAGAGATCCGATACATAATTCATGTAGTCATTTGTGTTTTTGGGGGAAAATAAGAAAATTGAAGAGGAAGAAGATTGAGTTCTGACATACCCTATCATGATACATATATCTAAACAAATACTACTCCTATCACAACATATAGTCCCTGCACATATGGACCAAAATTTTGACATAAGGAGAAATCAACCAAATAAACTGTGACCTGTGTAGTATAATAAGATCTCCACTGTTACATTGACAATTGAATGATTGAGAAATAATGCAAGAAATAGAAAACAAAAGCATAAAAGCAAAAGAAAAGATAGAGAACATGTTAAATTCAACTAAATGTAGCGTATAAATCCCCACCAACCAAAAAATCTATATTAACATAGAATAATTTATTAAATCAAAAATTAAAGAAGAAGCTAATAACAGAAAAAAATAAGTAAATATTAAAAATCAAAAGTGGGCTTTGATCCCTCAAATAACCAACACACAATGAAATGTATTCGTTTTGGCAAAAAAAATAATGAAACACAAAAAGGGATTCAATTGTATCTATATACCACGATTATTGGACAACAAAAACAAAAACAGAACAAAATTATAGAGAAAAACACAAAGAGAAGGAATTTTTCTTTCCTTGTAGCTCTTGGAACTCTACTTGAATCTAGCAACACATAACCATCAACACTCTTATAAAATTTCACATACTTCCAATCAATCCTTTGGATAACATACAACAACACATCCCTCTCTAAAAATAATACCAAACAAAACTGAAATTAATCAAAACTAAACTTGCATATAACCAAAGATCAAACCTATGGAATCAAAAAAAGACTAATATTAAAATTCATTCAAATTAAAAATTGTAATTACCCATTTCTGTGACGGAGTAGTCCAATCCATTCCCAAAGGCAAAGGCGAAGTTCCATCGTGTCCGTGCTTTGGCGGACTCTGTCCTTTCATCCTTTAATTTGATCTGTAATTTTAATTTTCTGAAAATTTATAAAAAATTAAAGGGTTCTGCCATTGGCATATGGAAGAACAAAATCTTACCTAAGATATCGGATATTGTTCTACCATTTGTGTATCGTCCTGTTGGCTTCCCAAAATCAATACCATTAGGAGGGTAATTAGCCTTGGATAGAGACACAGTGTAGTTATTATTTCCAGCTTCAACCAAAGAGTCTCCAAAATAAAATTAGCGAGAAATTTTTCTTTGAACAAATCCCAACCAAACAAAGGCATCAAAACTTAAAACACAACACCAACAATAACTCTTTTTGATGATAGATTAGCCATTACAATCAATGTGTAAGAGAAAAAATAGTTATGAATTAGAAAAAATTAAGATATTGATCATTGGTGACTCAACGGTCTCATGTGCTTCATTGCTGATCTCAACATTTTCAGATGCCATTTTTAAACACTGCCACAACACAAGGGTTAATTAACATGCCACATAATATCCCTATATTCTGACCGACCAACTAAATAACAAATAAACTTATGTAGGTCATACTAGCGAAAGAATTACCCGCCTCTCTCCTCCTAGTTCTAGTCTCACATCTTAGCTAGGTATTATATCTCTAAGCTCTGATACCAACTGTGACGCCCCCAAAATAGGTATACATCACCCATTTTAAGTCTCCAAATACATGGTACAAAATTCAAATACAATTTATTAATATAAGCGTCATATAATACGACAAAACACATAGTCGAGAGTTTTAAACACGATATTGTCTTCTAGATAATATCCATTCTCAAATTCAATCTTATTACAATTGTTATCATACTATTTCATAGAATAGTGAGGACTACTAAAACAACCATCTGGATTGTCACTCCGTTCCCCGACTAGTCTCAGCTATATTCTCATTTCTTGAAGAAAATAATAAAAGCAAAGGGTGAGCTAGCTCAACTAGCCCAGTAAAGAATATTATGACTAAGATAAAGCAGAATAAATTATCGTTAGCCTTTAACAAGGTTAAACTGATAGAATATAATAGATAACAAGTTTAACTGCAGCGGAACAAACAATCCATTAGAAGAGTCAAGTAGAGCATGATATCTACTATCTTCTATGATTTAAAAGTTATCACCAATTTTATCGCTGAGACTCAGCTTAATAAATAATCCACATCACTGAATTATCCATGCACTATGGGCCAAGGATATTCATTATTATCACCAATGGTCATGATCGTGCAAACAATTGTCCATCAATGCACTACGGGCCAATGAGGACTTTTACCACATCATTTATAACATTACGGGTCATGATTATACCGAATGATCCCTGGTCATAATCATACCAACTCACAGTCCATCTATCCACTACGGGCCAAATATGACTTTCATAACAATATAAACATGAGGATGATGACAATGATATAAGAATTCAATTAAATGCAAGCAAATGATAAATTCTAAATATTTATAATTTAATATATCCATAATTCAATAATGTCCAAATTGTCAACATGATACTGCTTTGTGGAGTAAAATTCAAGAATAATATTGTATCAAAAATGATTTGGACCGAAAAGAAATCAATTTTTGTCATGAATATTATCCCAGATGAATAGTACTCGATTGAATAGTACCCCATGAATAGTACTTCGGGAATAGTACCCTGTGAATAGTACTCCGGCATGAAAAGGTTAAAACTTATCAAGAAAGCTCAGGATAATATTTTTTATGAAAAGATACTAGATGAAGCGCAAATATCAATGATATTCTACTAAGTTCAGGAATTATAGAAGCAATACTTACCATAGTAAGTTTAGATTTAGGAATATGAAATGAAATAATATCCCTTCCATACTATGGAGTATGAAAGAAAATAATATTTCTTACGAGTATTGAAATAAAATAATATCCTTTACTTTAGTAAAAATTAGATTTGACTGGAATATCGGATATTATTCTGAGAAAATCTTGCAGAAAAACTACCCTCAAAGTATCCTTATACTCAAGAAAATACTCACAATACTATAGAATAAGAATTTTTGATTTTGAAGTGGTGTGTTGAGGAAGGAGGGTAACCCCTTTATATATAAAAAATTTGAGGAAAAAACAAAAAACAAATTTTAACTTTTTCTTTTCTTCATATGTGCCTAACCTTCTGCCTAACATATACCTACCTCTCAAATTCAATGGGTGAGGCCCACAAACTTTTGAAAAAAAAGGATTGCAGGCAAAATTTCTCACCAAACATTCCAACCAAGTGGTCCCATGGGAGGAATTATGTTCAAATAAAACATACTTTTGAACGAAATTCACCATGCAATTTTTTGAAAAACAAAGGAAAGTAAAGGCAAACTTCTCACCTCCTTAACATATTCACATGCTTATATATATATATATATATATATATATAATCAATTATAATATATTATTATTTAAACAATTATAATATATTATAATAATATATTTGAATGAATATTTTATCGGAGAAATAATTGTAATTCCACAGAAAATATGCCAAACTTTCAACAATTATTTCATGCTAAAAATTCCTTCATTTAAATCAAAATTGAACCAATATCCACCACATAATAATTAATATTATAAGCTCACAATATCAACAACCAGATCATTCCAGGAAAGAGGGGGCTTTCCGATAAGGATTTATCCTTATTGGCGCGCAATTAGATGACCAAACCCCTTTCCTCGACAGAATTTTCTAGACATTGTCAATAATGCTAACTAATAATATGAATAATTGTGTCGCGTCAATTATTGATTTAATAATATAAAATATTGTGCAGATGATACTGTGATAATAATTGAATCAATAATATAAGAAACTGTGCAACAATTACTGTGGCAATTATTGGATAAAACTGAGTGACTTCTCACACAAGCATCAATAATCAAAGATATTGTACAATACCGTGTGCTACTATACAACCACGCGTATTACTGTACTTTTATCACCGGGTATTTCAAAAGTTAACTGTAAAACTTTCGCTGTTATTTTTATAAAAAGATATTTCTGTCGTTTTCTAACTTCGACAATAATTCTGTTGTGGGGTCCACCAATGATTGTGTCGTCGTATGAATATTCCCTGATAAAACGAATATTCCCCAACCAACCGAATATTTTATAACAACTTGCTTACTTTGCAAATTTTATAAATATTACCCACAACTATAACATTATAACAAATTCACACCTTAATATTCAAAAATATAATTCGAGAAAAATTAATCTTTATTTATGAAAGTTAGGGTCTTAGAACCTCCCCTTCTTATGAAATTTCGTCCTCGAAATTAGGGTACATACCTGGTATGTCGAAGAGGTGAGGATACCTTGATTTCATTTCAGATTCTAACTCTCAGGTTATTTATTCAACATCGTGGTTTCTCCACAAAACTTTGACTTGAGGTATAACCTTGGAGCGTAGAATATGTTCCTTCTTATCCAAGATTTTAACAGGTACCTCTTCGTATGTTAAATCTTCCGCTATCTCGTCTGGTTCTAACTCAATAATGTAGTTTGGGTCTTCCACATATTTACGTTACAGGGATATGTGAAAAACGTTATAAATACAAGATATACTTGGCGGTAAGACGAGTCTATAAGCCACAATTCCTACTCGATCAAGGATTTCAAATGGGCCAATGAATCAAGGATTGAGCTTTCTTCTCTTTCCCAATCTTGTAACTCCTTTCCATGGAGCAACACGTAACAACACATGTTCTCCAACATTGAATTCTACGTCCTTTCGATGAAGATCAGCATAACTCTTTTGTCGATCTTGTAAGGTCTTTATACATTGCCGGATCATTTGAATCTTTTTTATAGTCATACGTACCAACTCCGGTCCCAACAACTTTGCTTCACCCACCTCATCCCAGCATACTGGAGAACGACACTTTCTTCCATACAACGCCTCAAATGGAGCCATGCCAATACTTGCTTGATAACTGTTGTTGTAGGAGAATTCCACTAATGGCAAGAACTTGTCCCAACTTCCTTTGAATTCAAGGACATAGAGTCTTAATAGATCCTCGAAAGTTTGAATAGTCCTCTCCGACTTCCCGTCCGTCAGAGGATGATATGCCAAATTGAATCGCAAATTCGTGCCCATAGCTTTCTACAAACTGACCCAAAACCGTGAAATGAATCTTGGGTCTCGATCAGAAGCTATGGATACTGGCATACCATACAGTCTTACAATCTCATTTATATACATATGAGCAAGACGTTCAAGTTTATAAGTTTCTCGTATAGGTAAGAAATTAGCAGACTTGGTCAATCTATCAACAATAACCCAAATTGCATCTATGCCTTGAGAAACCTTGGGAAGACCAATAACGAAATCCATGGTAATGTGCTCCCACTTCCATTCTGGAATTTCAAGTGGTTGCAATGGACCTTTTGGCACTTGATGCTCCGACTTGACTCGTTGATAAGTTAGACACTTTGAGATAAACTCTGTGATCTCTCTTTTCATATTGCTCCACCAAAATGTATGTCGAAGATCACGATACATTTTGGTACTCCCAGGATGGATTGCAAATGGTGTGTTGTGCGCCTCCATCATGACCTTATACTTCAAATCAGAGTCTTTAGGAACACAAAGTCTGGAGTTGACTCTAAGTATTCCTTCTTCATAGATTCTTGCTTCCAAAATAGTACCTTCTTGCACTTTCTTCTTCATATGCATCAGCTCCAGGTCTGTAGTTTGAGCATCTTTAACTTTATCGATTAAAGTCAATTCTACTCATATACTTGACATCGTCATGTGGGTCCCTGGAGTCTTTATCTCTATCTCCATCCTTTGCAAGTCATACAAAATGGGCCTTTGCGTTGACAATATCGCACCCGTACCCGCATATGATCTTCTACTGAATTCATCAGCTACCACGTTCGCTTTTTCAGGATGGTATTGAATGGTATGATGATAATCTTTCAATAGTTCAAGCCAACTTCGTTGCCGCATGTTGAGTTCCTTTTGAGTGAAAAAATATTTGAGGCTTTTATGATCCGTAAAGATCTCCACCTTCTCCCTATACAGGTAATGCCTCCAGACTTTAAGTGCAAAAACGACAGCTGCCAACTCTAGATCATGAGTAGGATAATTTCTCTCATATTCTTTGAGTTTTTGTGAGGCATAGGCTATGACTTTCCCATGTTGCATGAGAACAAATCCTAAACCTTTGCCTGAAGCATCAATGTAGATGACAAATCCCTCCGAACCAGATAGTATTGTCAAAACAGGTGCTGAAATAAGTCTCCTCTTGAGTTCTTGAAAACTTTTCTCACATTCCTCGCTCCAACCGAATTTTGTATCTTTTCGAGTCAGCTGAGTTGATGGAGTAGCGATTCGAGAAAATCCTTCCACGAATCTCCGATAATGACCAGCTAAGCCCAGAAAGCTACGTACTTCGGTCACTGACTTAGGTTGCTCTAGCTTTGTACTGCTTCAATCTTTGCCGAGTCAACAGATATTCCATGATTTGATATCACGTGCCCAAGGAATGCTACTTCCTTAAGCCAGAACTCGTATTTCTTCAACTTGGCATATAGCTTGTTTTCACGAAGCTTTTGAAGTATCAGTCAAGTGTTTCTCATGATCTTCACGACTTTTAGAGTATATGAGGATGTCATCAATAAAGAAAATAACAAAATGATCCAAATATTCCTTGAATACTCGGTTCATCATATCCATGAAGGCAGCAGGAGCATTAGTCAATCCAAAAGACATGACTAGGAATTCGTAATGCCTGTACCGAGTTCTGAAAGCAGTCTTTGGAATGTCATCAGTTTTAATTTTTAACTGATGATATCCAGAATGAAGATCAATCTTTGAAAAGAATTTGGCACCTTGCAACTGGTCAAACAGGTCAACAATACGAGGTAATGGGTGCCTATTTTTGATGGTGACATGATTCAACTCCCGATAATCAATACAAAGTCGCATACTTCCATTTTTCTTCTTCACAAATAGAATAGGAGTACCCCAAGGAGAAGTACTAGGACGAATAAAACCGATGTCTAACAACTCCTGCAGTTGGGCTTTTAACTCCTGAAGTTTAATAGGAGTCATTCGATAAGGGGTTTTGGAAATGGATTTTGTACCGGAGTCAAGGTTGATACAAAATTTCATTTCACGCTCTAGGGGTAGGCAGGAAGTTCTTCAGGGAATACGTCAGGAAATTTATTAACAATAGAAATATCATTCAAATTTGACGTATTTTTATTTAAATCCGTGACATGGGCTAAGAAAGCTTGACATCCGTTTTTCAATAAATGAATAACTTTATGACTTGATATGACAGTGATTGACTTTAATGGTTTGGTTGCTTGAATTCGCATATAGGTTGGTTAGGAATATGAAAGCTAACAATCTTACGAAAACAATCAATTTTAGCATGATGAGTAGTTAACCAATCAATTCCTAAAATCACATCAAATGCAAGTATTTTTAAGGAAATAAGATCGACAGGTAATGTGAGGGTACCGATTTGAACCAAACAAGACTTATAAATAGTGGATGTAATGAAGGTTTCTCCCAACGGAGTTTCAACAGATAAGTCAAAGTCTAATTTCTCCAGAGTCAAATTTAAATGTTGAGTGCAAGTAGGAGAAATAAAAGAATGGGTAGAACCGGTATCAAATAAGGTATAAACTTCGCAAGAGTTTATGATTAGCTTACCCGTGATCACCTCGTTCGGATTCCTCGCTTTTTGGGAGGTTACGACAAACGCTCTTCCTTGAACTACTAGTTTTGTCTTGTCTAGGACGACCTTTGATGCCTCCATCCTAGCTGGACTTGACTTCGGTGTACGACAAAATTGGGCTAGGTGACCTTTTCTTCCACAATTGTAACATGTTTTTGATCTGCTGCGTCTGATTTGGTGATGTGTCCCTCCCCCCCCCCCACATTTATAATATACGACCGATGGTCGTTCTCCTTCCTTAACAACAGGTGCTGGTGCTGACTTCTTTCCATCATTATTGACTCTCCTCTTCTTAAAATTTCAACTTCTATTATCTTGGCTATGATTATCACCGAAGTGGTTACCATTTCTAGCATGTTGATTCCCTCCACGTTTGTTGTCACCGCTTCGATGACTGCTACCACTGGTATTATCGACTTATCGGCTGCTCTCTTTTGGTTGGGTTGACACATTATCGCGCTCCAATAACTGAGCCCTATTTACAACATCTGAATACAAACACAGTTTGTGAGAGATGAGGTATTAACATATTTCGGGTCTCAAACCTCACAGAAACATTCGCATCATTCTCTCCTCATTATCAACCAAATGGGATGCAAACCGAGACAACTCGAAAAACTTAGCCTCGTACTGCGAAACGGTCATGTTGTTTTTCTCCAGCTTGATGAACTCCACCTCCTTCATGTGACGAATACTTTCAGGAAAGTACTTGTTGTTGAACAAATCTTGGAACTTCTCCCAAGACATCTTCAGTGCAGCAGGCTGAGTACGCTTTATAGATTCCTACCAGTAATCTGCCTCTTTTCCCAACATGAAGGTGGTAAAGGGAACCTTTTGCTCGTCGGAGCATCCCAAGACATCAAATATCTTGGTGATCTGCTTTATTCACGTCTCCGCCTTAAGTGCTTTTGGCTCTCCCAAAAACTCCGGTGGTCCCAACTCCTTGAATTGCTTAGAGGTGATCGTCCGAGACTTGCCAGCATTTCCACCTGCAGTTTGAACAAGAGACGCTCTCGCCTGATGTTGCATGAATTTCATGAATCCTCTGAACATCCCATCGTTCATCATTTGATCGGTGTTGTTGTTTACCTGAGAATTATTGTCTTCCTGTTGCACATTATCCTGGGTATTGATCGTTGGTGACTCAACGGTCTCATGTGCTTCATTGCTGATCTCAACATTTTCAGATGCCATTTTCAAACACTTCCACAAAACAAGGGTTAATTGACATGCCACATAATATCCCTATATTCTGACCGACCAACTAAATAACAAATAAACTTATGTAGGTCATACTAGCGAAAGAATTACCCGCCTCTCTCCTCCTAGTTCTAGTCTCACATCTTAGCTAGGTATTATATCTCTAAGCTCTGATACCAACTGTGACGCCCCCAAAATAGGTATACATCACCCATTTTAAGTCTCCAAATACATGGTACAAAATTCAAATACAATTTATTAATATAACTGTCATATAATACGACAAAACATAAGCTGAGAGTTTTAATACGTATATTGTCTTCTAGATAATATCCATTCTCAAATTCAATCTTATTACAATTGTTATCATACTATTTCATAGAATAGTGAGGACTACTAAAACAACCATCTGGATTGTCACTCCGTTCCCCGACTAGTCTCAGCTATATTCTCATTTCCTGAAGAAAATAATAAAAGCAAAGGGTGAGCTCAACTAGCCCAGTAAAGAATATTATGACTAAGATAAAGCAGAATAAATTATCGTTAGCCTTTAACAAGGTTAAACTGATAGAATATAATAGACAACAAGTTTAACTATAGCGGAACAAACAATCCATTAAAAGAGTCAAGTAGAGCATGATATCTACTATCTTCTATGATTTAAAAGTTATCACCAATTTTATCGCTGAGACTCAACTTAATAAATATTCCACATCACTGAATTATCCATGCACTATGGGCCAAGGATATTCATTATTATCACCAATGGTCATGATCGTGCAAACAATTGTCCATCAATGCACTACGGGCCAATGAGGACTTTTACCACATCATTTATAACATTACGGGTCATGATTATACCGAATGATCCCTGGTCATAATCATACCAACTCACAGTCCATCTATGCACTACGGGCCAAATATGACTTTCATAACAATATAAACATGAGGATGATGACAATGATATAAGAATTCAATTAAATGCAAGCAAATGATAAATTCTAAATATTTATAATTTAATATATCCATAATTCAATAATGTCCAAATTGTCAACATGATACTGCTTTGTGGAGTAAAATTCAAGAATAATATTGTATCAAAAATGATTTGGACCGAAAAGAAATCAATTTTTGTCATGAATATTATCCCAGATGAATAGTACGCGATTGAATAGTACCCCATGAATAGTACTTCGGGAATAGTACCCTGTGAATAGTACTCCGGCATGAAAAGGTTAAAACTTATCAAGAAAGCTCAGGATAATATTTTTTATGAAAAGATACTAGATGAAGCGCAAATATCAATGATATTCTACTAAGTTCAGGAATTATAGAAGCAATACTTACCATAGTAAGTTTAGATTTAGGAATATGAAATGAAATAATATCCCTTCCATACTATGGAGTCTGAAAGAAAATAATATTTCTTACGAGTATTGAAATAAAATAATATCTTTTACCTTAGTAGAAACTGGATTTGACTGGAATATCGGATACTATTCTGAGAAAATCTTGCAGAAAAACTACCCTCAAAGTATTCTTATACTCAAGAAAATACTCACAATACTATAGAATAAGAATTTCTGATTTTGAAGTGGTGTGTTGAGGAAGGAGGGGCAAGCCCCATTTTATAGTAAAATTCGGAGGAAAAGAACAACCAACAGATTAACTTTTTTGTGACGCCCCGAAAATAGGTATACATCACCCATCTTGAGTCGCCAAATACATGGTACAAAAATACAAAATACAACTTAATAATACAACTGTCGTGTAACATATGACTAAGCATAAGCTGAGAGTTTAAACAAGAATATTGCCTTCTAGACAATATCCACTCTCAATAGAGTCCTCATTATATTTATTGTCACACTATTTAACAGGATAGTGTTGATTACTAATGCTATCATCTGGACCGTCACTCCGTTCCCCGACTCGTCCCAGCTATATTCTCATTTCCTGAAGAGAACAGTGAAAGAAAGGGTGAGCTAGACCAGTAAGAAATATTATGACTAAGATAATACAGAATAAATTATCATTAGTCTTCAACAATATTAAACTAATAAAATATAACAAACATCAATTTTAACTGCAGAGGAATAAACAATCCATTAGAAGAGTCAAGTAGAGAATAAAATCTATTATCTTCTATGATTTAAAAGGTTTTTCATCACTTTTATCGCTGAGACTCAGCTTAATAAATAATCCACATCATCGAATCACCCCTGCACTACGGGCCAAAGATATTCTTTAGTATCACGACCACGAATTATCCATGCACTACGGGCCAAGAATAATCGTGTTTTCATCAACGGTCCTGATTATGCCATAAAACAATTCATCTTTGCACCCTTGGCCGAAGAGAATCCATAGCCATAATCATACCAAAAACTGTCTATCAATGCACTACGGGCCAATGAGGACTTTTACCACATCATTTGTAACATTATGGTCATGATTATACCGAATAATCCCTGGTCATAATCATACCAAGTCCATCTATGCACTACATGCCACAGATGACTTTCAATATAATATAAATATGAGGATGATGACAATGATATAAGAATTCAATAAAACAAGTTCAAGAATTAAATTATCCAGTAACTAATAACATCCAAATTGTCAACATGATACTTCTTTGTAGAGTAAAATTCAAGAATAATATTCATGCACCAAAAATAATTTGGACAGAAAAGAATCAATTTTTTTGTCGTGAATAGTACCCCGTGAATAGTACTTCAGAAATAGTACCTCGTGAATAGTACCCCGACATGAAAAGTACTCCAAATACCCGAGTGACTAATATTCGGGTGAATAGTAATTTTGGTGAATAGTATTCTGGCATGAAAAGTGCCCCGAATACCCGAGTGAATAATACAAGAGTGAATAGTAACCGGGTGAATAGTAACCCATGAATAGTAACTCGTAACACAAAATACCAAATAAAATGATATTTCATGACGAGTATACAAGCAAAAAATTTAACCAACTGAGTATAATAAAGAATGGAATAACAAAAGAAATCACCAGGCATGCGGTACTTTGCATAGACAGGTTATTCCAATAGAATAATAAATAATAAAATCAGGTCAGGCGTAATACGCACCGACATGATATTCTAACAGAATAATAAAGAATGGAATAACAACAGAAATTACCATGTATGTGGTACTTCGCATAGACAGGTTATTCCAACAGAATAATAAATAACGGAATCCGTCCGGCGTAAAAACGCATGAGACGGGATATTCAAGCAGAATAATAAAGGCGGAACCGGTCCGCATAAAATGCACAGATGAGATATTCCAACATAATAATAAAGGCGGAACTGTGTCCGGTAGAAAAGCGCATGTGACGGGATATTCCAACGAGAATAATAAAGAATGGAATAACGAATTTCACCATGTATGCAGATTGCAGCATGCCACGAGCGAGTTATTCAGTGAGAATAATAAATAATGGAATAATGAAGAATTTCACCAAGTATAGGGTAGATCAGCAGATACAAAGTTATTCCAAATGAATAATAAAGAATGGAATAATGAAGTTCTCTTCATGAATATAAAAAAAAAATACCCCTTACCTCAAAAAGAAGATGGATCTTTGGAATAGTGAGGGAGCAGACTTCTCTTCTTCTTTCTCTCTATAATTTCTCTCTATAATAATGGCTCTAAAGCTTTAGTGAATTGGTGAAAATTGAAGGAAGAATGAGCTTCTATTTATAGGAAAATATAGTTTCGATAATTGCACGTTTTGGGGCTCGAAATATTACAGTATAATACATTCCTATTTTTCTTCATTTTTAATTTAGTCTTGTAAGTATTATCAATCTTGCACCAACTCTCCTAATAGTAAATCATGTGAATCAATAGTAAAATCATGTGACTCAATAGTAAATCATGTGACTCAATAGTTCTAAACATGTGAAAAAATTAATTACAATATAGTTGTGACGCCCCCAAAATAGGTATACATCACCCATTCTGAGTTGTCAATACATGGTACAGAAACAACTACAACTTTATTATTACAACAGTAAAACTGTGAGTTTAAATACAAATATTATCTTCTAGACAATATTTATACTCACATAAATCCTCATCACATTTATTGATACATTATTTTACAAAAATGGTGAGGACTACTAAACAATCCTTTCTAAAACCTTCATTCCATACCCAGACTGCACTCGCTTATATTCTCGCCTCACGAGGAAGAATGGAACAAAAAGGAAAAGGGTGAGCTCAACTAGCTCGGTAAAGAATATTATGACTAAGATAATACACAACAAATTATCGTTAGTCTTCAGCGAGGAAAAATTTAATAGAATACAATAGACAAACAACAAATTTTCAATCAATATTCGCAATGAAATAATAATTCATTAGAAGAGTTAAGTAGAGAATGCAAACTACTATCTTCTATGTATGAATTTAAAAGTTCATCGCTCATCTTTTATCCCTGTAACAACAATCAATATACATCGGAATCAAATATTCATCTTTGCACTCTGTGCCAAAGATATTAATCATCGGTCGTATGTTCATCTCAACACTGCTCATCTTTGCACTACTGTGCCAAAGATATTCTTGAAATCATTCATCTTTGCACCACAGGCCAAAGATATTCAATAATATCATCATTTAAGACCGAGGATGATGAAAATATTTTTAAAGAACGAATCAATTGAAACAAAATGACAAGGATTAAGGATTAAGGATTCAGTACTTTGTTTTATCCATGTCCAACAATACCTCAAAAAATAATCATAGTGGTGTAAAATTCAAGAATGATCAAAACATGGATACAATCAAAGCTAGTATCCGAATAGATATTTTAGACGAAAAGAAGAAATTTTATTTTTCGATGAATAGTGCCAGATATCGTGAATAGTCAGATATCGTGAATAGTCCGATATCGTGAATAGTAACTCAGACACCAAAAGATAGAAATTCCACAAAAAAAACATTTTCACGCTTCATGAATAGTACTCGTGAATAGTAACTTCGTGAATAGTAACTCATGAATAGTAACTTCGTGAATAGTAACTCATGAATAGTAACCCCGACATGAAAAAGTTCCAAATTTGATAAAAACATCGGATCGACATTTCAAAGATAATGATATGAAGAAATAATATCATTACGAAAAAAATAATATCCCCTTACCTCAAAGAATCGAAGACTTGGAAGGAAAGGTCGGAAGTGATCTTTGAATGAAACTTATCTTGAACAAAGAACTCTCAAAATATCTAAATACTCACAAAATACACTCAATAATATAGAGAGAAAGAGAGAAAACTTTGTTTACGGTGTGATTTTCAATTTAACTTAGCCCTCTATTTATAGGAAAATGTTAGCCTTACAAAGCAGACTTGACTGCTACACGATGGCTTTTACACGCTACTATTGCCACCCACCACATTTGAAATAAAATTCAGCACATTTCTTCACCAACCACAAGTGGGGCCCACTCAATTCTAGAATTTTCCACCAAAATCAATTATAAACCTAATTTTGAATCGACACCTCTTAAAATTCACAACAAATCATTCGTGCATTTTTAACGGTTCAAAATTTGTGGACATATACTCAACTTATGTATGTATAACATACCCAAAAATTACCACAATCCAGCGGTCGGATTAAAAATTATAATCCCCATAATATATCTCAAAACCCCCGATTTAATTTTAATACCTCCGATACGGTAAAAAATAACGATAAAACACATCAACAAAAATTTCTTCATTTATAACCACATAAATAAATCCATCATTTATATCCACATAAAATAAATATTTCTTTATCATATGAATCAATAATTAATTATTCACAAATAATATTACGTAATCCTGATTATGACAACCGGTAGCCGCTCCGAAGGAAGAGGGGCTTTAGATAAGGATTTCTCCTTCTTGGCGGCGCAATTAGGTGACCAAACCTCTCCTCGATGTGAGAACTTTCTAGACATTGCCAATAATGCTATCTAATAATATTATTCAAATAATATGAATTATTGATCCGATAATGGAGATAATGTGCGGTGACAATTATTGAACAACAATAATATAAAATATCACGCAAAGAATTATTGAATCAATAAAATAAAATATTGAGCAAGAACTCATTTGTGAAAATTATTGAGTAGTGCCTTCTTACGTAAGGATCAATAATTCAACAATGCATGCGTAATCAGGTGTCTTCTTTATGCAACCACGCCAGACATCGTATTTTAACCAAGGGTATTCAACGGTCTTAATGGTAACAAACTACGTTATTTTTTAACCAACTTCTATTTGTCATTTTCTTCATCCAATCGCTTTCAGTTATGGGGCCCACACACGGTTGCTATTGCGTCGCATACGAATATTCCCTAAGCGATACGAATATTCCACGACCAAACGAATATTCTCACAAAAATGAATATTTTATAACCACTTGCTTATTTTGAAATATTTGCGTATTTAACCCTTAACTATCCACATTAATCAAATCAACCCTTACTATTTCAAAATAATAAATAAAGGAAATTCCTTTTTATTTAAAAAAATTTCGGGGTCTTACAATAGTACCTCCATCTATACCTCCATCTTTAACTTAGTCATGCAAATATTATCAATCTTGCACCAACTCCCCTAATAGTAAATGAATGTGACTCAATAGTACACACATGTGAATAAATAATTATATAAGCATGTGAATTAGTAGCAATTAATTGCTCATTTATCCGATAAATTACCCAATTTATCAATATAACCCCCATACATCAATTATCATCGATATATATCTCGATTTCAACTAACACCAATAATCCCAACAAAATGGAACTATCAAATTCATCTTTAATCAACACGAACTTATTCATCATTAATATCATAACTCACAAAATTTAACAACCAGGTCATTCCCAGGAAAGAGGGGGCTGTCTAATAAGGATTTCTCCATATTACCGCGCAATTAGGTGACCAAACCTCTCCTCGACAGAACTTCTAGACATTGTAAATATTGCAATTTAATACTATGAATAACTTTGTCATCTCAATTATTAATTTAATAATATATAAAATATTATGCAGATGATATTGTGACAATAATATGAGAGATATGATGCAGCAATTATTATAGCAATAATTGAGTATAACTGAGTGACTTCTCACGTATGCATCAATAACCAATACCGTGTGCCACTATGTAACCACGCCAGACATCGTACTTTTATTACCAAAGTAGTTCAACAAAGATTAACGGTAAAACTTTCGCCGTTATTTTCAATAAAATACTTTTGTCGTTTTCTCAATCCAAACAATAATTCCGTTAATGGGGTTCACCAATGGTTTGTACTTAGTAATACGGATATTCCCAAACACAAAGAATATTCCCTGACCAATCGAATATATAATATAACAACTTGCATATTTTGCAAAATTTATAAATATTACCCACAACTATAACATTTTATTAAATCCACACCATAATATTAAAAAAAATCGAGAAATTTAAATCTTTATTTGTAAAATTTTGGATTTTTCAATCTCCCCTCCTTATGAAATTTCACCCTCGAAATTTACGTACGTACCTGGTATGCTGACCAGATGAGGGCACTTCGTCCGATTCTAACTCTTGAGGTATAACCTTTAAGCGTATAATATATTCCAGGATTTTTATCAGGTACATCTTCATACGTTAAATTATTCGCTATCTCGTTCTGTTCTAAATCAATAATGTGGTTCGGGTCGTCCACATATTTACGTAACATTGATACGTGAAAAACATTATGAACACGCGACATTCTTGGCGGTAAAACGAGTCTATAAGCCACAATTCCTACTTAATCGAGGATTTCAAATGGACCAATTAAATCGAGGGTTGAGATTTCTTCTCTTCATCGATTTTTGCTTCTAGAATAACGCCCTCTTGAAACTTCTTCTTCACATTCATCAGCTCTGAGTATTTAGCTTGAGCGGCTTTAACTTTATCGATTAAAGTCAATTTTACTCGTATATTCGTTATCTTCACGTGGGTTCGTATATTCGCACTCGTAAACACATACGATCTTCTACTCAACACGTCAGCTACCACGTTCGCTTTCCCACGATGGTATTGAATGGTACGATCATAATCTTCAACAGCTCGAGCCAACATCTTTGGTGCATAATACGTTCTTTTTAGGTGAAGAAATACTTGAGGGTTTTAGAAATGGGTTTTGTACTGGGGTCAATACAAAATTCGATTTCACGCTCTAGGGGTAGGCTAAGAAGTCTTCAAGAATACGTTAGAAAATTTATTAACAATAGAAATATCATTCAAAACTGTGACTCTCATCCAAGACTTGGATAGCACGTCACATTGATACCTATCCACTTGCCACTATTATTCATGACTTCCCCTATGGATAGTCTGGCTTTGGTGCATTCCACGCAAGAAAGTCAACAACAAAAGGATCAGGGCTCTTTACTTATGGCTTGATATAACAGTGATTGACTTTAGTGGTTTGGTTACTTGAATTCGCATAACAGGTTGGTTAGAAATATGAAAGCTAACAATCTCACTAAAAGCATGATGAGTAGTTAACTAATCGATTCCTAAAATCACATCAAAGGCAAGTATTTTCAAAGAGATAAGATCGGCAGGTAACGTGAAAGTGTCGATTTGAATCAAACAAGATTAATAAATAGTGGAGGTAACAAAGGTTTCTGCTAACGAAGTTTCAACCAATAAGTCAAAGTCTAACTTCTCCGTAGTCAAATTTAAACGTTGAACGCAAGCAAGAGAGATAAAAGAATAGGTAGAACCGGTATCGAATAAGGTATATACTTCGCAAAAATTTATAATTAACTAACCCGTGCTAACTTCGTTCGGGTTACTCACTTTTTGAGAAGTCACAAAAAACGTTCTTCCTTAAACCACCGACTTTACTTTGTCCATATCCGCCTTTGGTGCCATCGTCCCAGCTAGACTTGACTTCACTATACGAAAAAATCGAGCTAAATGACCTTCTCTTCTTGAAATTTCTACTTCTATTATCTTGGCCATGATTACCACCGAAGTGGTTACCATTCTTGGCATGATAATTTCCCCCACGATGGTCATCATTGTTAGATGGCCGTTGCCCACGAGACGATTATTATCGTGTTGTTGGTCGTTACCTTTTGGTTGTGCTAACTCATTATCGAGCTCCAATAACTGAGCCCTATTCACAACATCTAAATATAATAAAGTTTATGAGAAATGAGGTATTGACGTATATCGGGTTTCAAACCTCTTAGAAACATTCGCGTCATTCGCTCCTCATTATCGACCAAATGGGATGCAAACTGGGATAACTCAGCAAACTTAGCCTTGTACTGCGATACGGTCATATTATTTTGTTCCATTGCTTATCTTAACATTTTCGGATGCCATTTTCAAATACTGTAACAAAACAAGGGTTAATTAACATATCACATATTATCCCTATACTCTGACCGACCAATTAAATACCAAATAAACTTAGGTAGGTCATACTAGCGAAGGAATTCCCCATCTCTCCCCACCTAGTTCTTATCTCACATCTCAGCCAGGGATCATATCCCTAAGCTTTGATACTGTTGTGGCGCCCCAAAGCGGTATACATCACCCATCTTGAGTCGCCAAATACATGGTACAAAATACAAAATACAACTTAATAATACAAATGTCATGTAACATACGACAAAACATAAGCTGAGAGTTTAAACAAGAATATTGCCTTCTAGACAATATCCACTCTCAATAGAGTCCTCATTACATTTATTGTCACACTATTTAACAGAATAGTGTGGACTACTAATGTAACAACCCCAAAATAGGTCCATTCCATCCAACCCATTCTGAGTCGCCAAATACATGGTACAGAAAAACAACTACAACTTTATTACAACAATTGTCGTGCAAAATACAACACATATGCTGTGAGTTTGGATACAAATATATACCAACTGTAGCACGTCCCAATGACACCTTACATAAAGGTATAGTCAAAAACTGTTTTAGAAATTAGAATCTTTGGGAAGTGCTCAAGGAAACCTTCATACATGGGAGGCCATGCTTTTAGGTTATGGTAGATATCATATGGCCACAGAATTATCCTTGGTTGACCCAATAAACCCCAAAGAAAAACGAGAAGATTACTATCATATTCTTCCCAATGGTGAGCCTTCTCTTGACATATCATTATCTCCACTGTCTCTAATTGGGTATTATACTCCAAACAAACACCAAGATTATATAGGTAGTGCTTGTAAATATACACAGCAAGTGGATGAGCACAACCATGTCTTATGATAACACGAGGTTGTATGTCATTAGACATCTTGTATGATAGTGACAAAACACCCTTCCAAGTTAAATTCACCTCACCCTCAACATCTATAGACACACGATCTATTCCTCGCTATCCCCCGCTCGACCCAGCTACACTTTTATTACCTGAAAGGAATTGTGAAACAAAAGGGTGAGCACAACTAGCTCAGTAAAGAATATTATGACTAAAGATAAATAAATTATCAATAGTCTTCATCAGTAATAAATCAGAGATTTAGAACATATGGTAGATGATAAAACTTTTCAACCATAGTTGCGTGAATGAGCAATCCATTAGAAGAGTGAATAGACTATAAAGTCTATTGTCTTCTCCATGTTAAAAATCCACCAACAATATTTTATCCTCGTAACATCAATCAGCAGTTCCTTTCCACAATCATATGAATAACTCATAATCATAATTGTGATTCTAAATTCCTCTTCTCATCCGGAGACGAAGATAATTTTCATCACTGTCTTTACGAAACATCAAATATCATGGTTATACCAAATCACAGCCCTCATTCATAATCATACTAATAAATTCATCTTTGCACCACGGCCAAAGATATTCATCAACAGTACTACAGGCTAAAGATATTCAACAACAGGTCATCTTTGCATTACGAGCCAAAGATATTCATCAATAATTCATCTTTGCACTACAGGCTAAAGATATTCATCAACAAGTCATCTTTGCATTACGAGCCAAAGATATTCATCAATAATTCATCTTTGCACTACAGGCTAAAGATATTCATCAACAAACCATCTTTGCACTACGGCCAAAGATATTCATATCTCAAATAAATACATAATCATTTCAGAAGTTATATAACAATAATTATAACCCTGTTGATCAATTCACCTTTGCACTTAAGTTAAAAATATTCAATTGTAAATTCAATGGTCATGATCATACCAGTCAACAATTCAACTTTTGCACTACTGGCCAAAGAGAACCTAGGGTCACGATCATACCAATAATCTACACATCTTTACACTCAAGTCAAAGAGAAATATCATCATTAGGGTTATAAGAATGTTATATAAAAACAATATAATCAAAACATGGTTTTAATTTCAAGAGTAAGATTCATAAATCAACGATAATTTGGTCAGAGAAGAAACCAATTTGTTGTGAATAGTACCCGTATTAAATACATAGTCCCGTGTATCGTGCATAAGTAACCTCGACACGAAAAGATAAAGTTTCTTAATAAAATTCATATCCATATTTATAACACCTTAATTCAAATGTTCTAAATCACTTAGAAATCTCATAATCTAATATTATTAATATTATAATAATATTTTAATCATTTCTCAAACTTATAAACAATTTAATTAAATTGTTTACACTTTACTAATTAATGCATTTAATCATCATAAAATGCCAAACTCATAAAATTTCATCACCAATAACTAAAACCCTCATCAAAAATCTGCATATACCTCTATATATGATTCTCAAACCATAAAATCATATTTTCTAATTTTCTTACTTCACATAACATATTTAATTCATTTGCTCATAACTAGAACATTTTCATGAAAAATACCAAATCAGTTCTAAAATATTTCTTTTACGGGATTTAGCATAAAATAGTCCCATATTGAACATATATTTTCTCGAAATTTTAAAATTCATTTACTATTTTTCATATGGCCAAAACCATAGAATATTTAAACATTTATCATAAATTGTACTTTTATCCAAAAATTACAAAATTCACAGTGAGTACACCGATATTATATAGATGTACTCTCAATAAAAATTTCATCAATTTTGGAGTTAAGCGCAGGAGTTATAAATAGTTACTTTTAAAATAGTCTTTTCTCATAAAATTCATAACTCTCAATCTATACATCCAAAAATACCTCAAAATAATCATAGTGGTGTAAAATTGAGAATGATCAAAACATGGATACAATCAAAGCTAGTATCCGAATAGATATTTTAGGCGAAAAGAAAAATTTTCATTTTTCTATTGAATAGCCAGATTCGTGAATGAATAGTCAGATATCGTGAATAGTCTTGAGTATCGTGAATAGTAACTCAGACACCAAAAGATAGAAATTCCACAAAAAAAAAACATCTTCACGCAATGAATAGTACTCGTGAATAGTAACTCATGAATAGTAACTCATGAATAGTAACTCGTGAATAGTAACTCATGAATAGTAACCCCGACATGAAAAAGTTCCAAATTTGATAAAACTTGAGATCAACATTTCAAAGACGTAATGATATTGAAGAAATAATATCATTCTGAAAAAAAAAATATCCCTTACTATCCCTTACCTCAAAAGAAGCAGAAGACGACGGCGGGATATCGGATGTAATATTTGAAGGAAACTTGCAATCGATGAATATCAACTCACCAAGTATCTAAATACTCACAAATTACACTCAATAATCTAGAGAGAAAGAGAAAGCTTATGTTTACGGTGTGATTTTCAATTCTAACTTAGCCCTCTATTTATAGGAAAATGTGTTACGTAGAAGAAGACTTGACCGCTAGCACGATGGCTTTTACGCTACTATTCCACCCACCAAAAATCAGCCATCTTCCCCAACAACCAAGAGTGGGGCCCACTCAATTCTAGAATTTTCCACCAAAACCTAATTTCAATCGTTACCTCTTAAAATTCATAACAAATCATACGTTCATTTTTAACGGTTCAAAATTTGTGGACATATACTCAACTTATATATGTATAACATATCCAAAATTACAACGATCCAACGGTCGGATCAAAATTTATAATTCACGCAATATAGTGAAGAACACTGATTTTGGACTATTAGTCCTTGGACCGATTTCATTCAAAATTTCACCACGAAATATCTATAAAGAATTTTTGGGTGATTCAAATTTCTCTGAGTTAGCTTACTTCTAGGGCTTTCTTTTGATATATGGCTCATCTCTTAACTCATTATACACAAAGAGTTATGGATTTTACAAAATCAAGTAATAAACTAATTTTTTTCGAAAATCCCATACTTTGTTCTCCATTTCGACAAATCTTGATAAAACACCTCATCATTAATTCCTTCACTTATAACCACATAAATAAATCCATCATTTATATCCACATCAAATAAATATTTTCTTATCATATGAATCAATAATTAATTATTCACAAATAATATTACGAGAATCACATTTATGACAACCAAAGTAGTTCCGAGAAAGAGGGGCTTTCAATAAGAATTTCTCCTTCTTGCACGCAATTAGGTGACCAAACCTCTCGATGTGAACTTTCTAGACATTACCACTAATGCTATCTAATAATATTATTCAAATAATATGAATTATTGATCCGATAATGGGAAAATCTTTGTGTAGTGATAATTATTGAACAACAATAATATAAAATATCAACACAACAATTATTGAATCAATAAAATAAAATATTGAGCGGTAATTATCGTAACAATTATTGAGTAGTGCCTTCTCACGTAAGAATCAATAATGGAAAAAAAATCTTTGTCAATCGTAGTATCTTTCTTGCAACAACAGCGTATTACATTTTACTTTACCAAAGGGTATTCCAAAGTGTTAGCAGTAACGACACGTAGTTATTTATAAAAACTTAAATTTGTCGTTTTCTCCATCCGGCATTATTATTACATTATGGGGCCCATAAATGATCGCGGCAAGTCGCATTGAATATTCTCAAAGCGAGAAAAGAATATTCCACGACACCAAACGAATATTCCCCCGACAACAATAAGTATTTTATAGCCACTTGCTTATTTTGAAAAAATTCATATATCACCCTTAACTTTAACCTTTTATCAATTTAACCATTTACTGAATAGTAATTATAAGAAAAATTGAATACCTTTATTTCATAAAATTCGGGGTCTTACAACTAATGCTATAATCTGGACCGTCACTCCATTCCCCGACTCGTCCCAGCTATATTCTCATTTCCTGAAGAGAACAGTGAAAGAAAGGGTGAGCTCAACTAGCCCAGTAAGAAATATTATGACTAAGATAATGCAGAATAAATTATCATTAGTCTTCAACAATGTTAAACTGATAAAATATAACAAACATCAAATTTAACTGCAGTGGAACAAATAATCCATTAGAAGAGTCAAGTAAAGAATAAAATCTACTATCTTCTATGATTTAAAAGGTTTTTCATCACTTTTATCGCTGAGACTCAGCTTAATAAATAATCCATATCATCGAATCACCCCTCCACTACGGGCCAAGGATATTCTTTAGTATCACGACCACGAATTATCCATGCACTACGGGCCAAGGAAAATCGTGTTTTCATCAACGGTCCTAATCATGCCATAAAACAATTCATCTTTACACCCTTGGCCGAATAGAATACATAGCCATAGTCAGACCAAACACTGTCCATCAATGCACTACGGGCCAATGAGGACTTTTACCACATCATTTGTAACATTACGGTCATGATTATACCGAATAATTCCTGGTCATAATCATACCAAGTCCATCTATGCACTAAAGGCCACATATGACTTTCAACATAATATAAATATGAGGATGATGACAATGATATAAGAATTCAATAAAACAAGTTCAAGAATTAAATTATCCAGGAACTAATAACATCCAAATTGTCAACATGATACTTCTTTGTAGAGTAAAATTCAAGAATAATATTCATGCACCAAAAATAATTTGGACAGAAAAGAATCAATTTTTCGTCGTGAATACTACCCCATGAATAAGACTTCGGGAATAGTACCTCGTGAATAGTACCCCGATATGAAAAGTACTCCAAATACCCGAGTGACTAATATTCGGGTGAATAGTAATTTGGTGAATAGTAACCCATGAATAGTAACTTCGTGAATAGTATTAAGCGTAAAAAGTGCCCCGAATACAGAGAGTGAATAATACTAGAGTGAATAAGTAAGGATGAATGAATAACCCCTCCATGAATAGTAACTCGTAACGGAAAATACCAAATAAAATGATATTTCATGACGAGTATACAAGCCAAAACTTTAACCAACTGAGTATAATAAGGAATTGAATAACAAAAGAAATCACCGTATGCATGCGGTAGCGCGTATGAAAGTTATTCAATGAGAATAATAAATAACGGAACCGGTCAGCGTAATACGCACATATGCGGAAATTCCAATGAGAATAAGAAAGAATAGAATAACAACAGAAATCACCATGCATGCGGTACTTCGGATAGAAAGGTTATTCCAACAGAATAATAAATAATGGAACCAGGTCCGGCGTAAAACGCATGTACGTAATATTCCAACAGAATAATAAAGGCGGAACGAGTTAAAGCATAAAACGAAATGAGCAGGATATTCCAGAGTAATAATAAAGAGCGGAACGAAGTCGGTGTAAAAGCCTTGAGCAGGATATTCCAACAGAATAATAAAAAATGGAATAACAACAAAATTTCACCATGTATGTGGTACTTTGTATAGACAGGTTATTCCAGCAGAATAATAAATAATGGAATAACAGAAGAATTTCACCAAGTATAGGGTAGACCGTGTATACAGATTATTCCAACAGAATAATAAAGAATGGAATAACAGAAGTTCTCTTCATGAATATAAAAAAATGGAACTATCAAATTCATCTTTAATCAACACGAACTTATTCATCATTAATATCATAACTCATAATATTTAACAACCAGATCATTCCCAGGAAAGAGGGGGCTTTCCAATAAGGATTTCTCCCTATTAGCGCGCAATTAGGTGACCAAACCTCTCCTCGACAGAACTTCTAGACATTATAAATATTGCAATTTAATAATATGAATAACTTTGTCGTCTCAATTATTGATTTAATATTATATAAAATATTATGCAGATGATACTGTGACAATAATCGAATCAATAATATGAGAGATATGATGCAGCAATTATTATAGCAATAATTGAGTATAACTGAGTGACTTCTCACGTAAGCATCAATAACCAATATCATGTTCCACTATGCACTCACGCGTATTACTGTACTTTTACTACCAAGTAGTTCAACAGTATTAACGGTAAAACTTCCGCCGTTATTTTCAATAAAATACTTTTGTCGTTTTCTCAATCCGACAATAATTCCGTTGTGGGGTTCACCAATGATTGTACCGTGGTACGGATATTCCCCAACACAAAGAATATTCCCCGACCAATTGAATATAATATAACAACTTGCATACTTTGCAAAATTTATAAATATTACAAACAACTATAACATTATATTAAATCCACACCATAATATTAAAAAAAAATCAAGAAATTTAAATCTTTATTTGTAATATTTGGGATTTTACATTTTTCTTTTCTTCATCTGTGCCTAACCTTCTGCCTAACATATACCTACCTCTCAAATTCAATGGGTGAGGCCCACAAACTTTTGAAAATAAAGGATTACAGGCAAAATTTCTCACCAAACATTCCAAACAAGTGGTCCCATAGGAGGAATTATGTTACCAGCACATGGTTGAACCAAAGAATGCATGCACCGATTTTTGAAAAACAAAGGAAAGTAAAGGCAAACTTCTCATCTCCTTAACATAATCACATGCTTATATATATATATATATATATATATTACAATCATATTATTATTTAAATAATTATAATATAATAATATATTTGAATGAATATTTTATCGAAGAAATAGTTGTAATTCCACATAAAATATGCCAAACTTTCAACAAATATTTCATGCTAAAAATTCCTTCATTTAAATCAAAATTGAACCAATATCCACCACATAATAATTAATATTATAAGCTAACAATATCAACAACCAGATCATTTGTGACGCCCCCAAAATAGGTATACATCACCCATCTTGGGTTGCCAGAAAATACACTACTGACAACTTCATTTATACAATTGTTGTGCAAAATACGACGACAAGTATACTATGAGTTTTAATACAAATGTATGTAACTCTCATGGTGCCTCGACCACAACCTTACAATGGTACGTTACATAAAAGTACAGTCAAAAACTGTTTTAGAAATTAAAATCTTTAGGAAGTGCTAAAGGAAACCTTCGTACATAGGAGGCCATGAATCTAAGTTATGATAGATATCATATGTCCATAGAATTATCCTTGGTTGACCCAATAGACTCCAAAGAAAAACGAGAAGATTATTATCATGTTCCTTCCAATGGTGAGTTTTCTCTTGACATATAACTATCTCCACTGTCTCCACGTGAAAATTATATTTCAAATAAACTCCAAGATCATATAGGTGGTGCTCGTAGATATACTTAGCAAGTGGATGTGCACAACCCTGTCTTATGATAACACGAGGTTGTATGTCATTAGACATCTTGTATGATAGTGGCAAAACACCCTTCCAAAGTTAGGTTCACCTCACCCTATTCGGTTCACCAAAATTAAATATCAAATGACGTCTACAATACGACACACTTATCTAAAGTTCTCAATAAAATTATTTTCATACTATTTATGGAGAACCTCATGCGACTATAAACCAGATTCTATTCCTTGTTATCCCCACTTGACTCGGCAACACTCTTATTACCTGAAAGGAATTATGAAGCAAAAAGGGTGAGCACAACTAGCCTAGTAAAGAATATCATGACTAAAGATAATTAAATTATCAATAGCCTTAGTCAATAATAAATTAGAAATTTAGAACATATAGTAAATGATAAAAATTTTCAACCATAGTTGCAGCGGAATGAGCAATCCATTAAAAGAGTCAAATAGACCATCAGGTCTACTATCTTCTCCATGTTAAAAGTCCACCAATAATGTTTTATCCCTGTAACATCAATCAACAATTCATGTCCACAATTATATGAATAACTCATAATCATAATTGTGATTCGAAATTCCTTTTCGCACCCAGGAAGAAGATAATTTACATCACCTATCTTCACCTGAAACATCAAAAATCATGGTTATACCAAATCATAATTCTTGCTCATAATCATACTAATAAATTCATCTTTGCACTACGGACAAAGATATATAACTCTATAACCAATAATCAACAATTCATCTTTGCACTACAGGCCAAAGATATACAACTATAAAACCAATAATGCTGAGACTCAGCTTAATAGTATCACGACCACGAATTATCCATGCACTACGGGCCAAGGATATTCGTGTTTTCCATTACGGACATGATTATACCGAATAATCCCTGGTCATAATCATACCAAGTCCATCTATGCACTACGGGCCAAAGATGACTTTTACCACATCATTTATAATATTACGGTCATGATTATACCGAATAATCCATGGTCATAATCATACCAAGTCCATCTATGCACTACAGGCCACATATGACTTTCAATATAACACAAGCATGAGAATGATGACAATGATATAAGCATTAATCAAACGAAAAAAAGGATAAATATTAAAGACTTTAAATTTATCCAAATATTATCAATCACTTAATAAACTCATAATCTAATATTATTAATATTATAACAATATTTTAATCACTTTTTAAACTTATAAATAATTTATTTCAATTGTTTACACTTTACCAAATAATGCATTTAATCATTCAAAATGTCATACTCATAAGATTTCATCACCAATGATAATATCCCTCATAAAAAATCTGCATATACCCTATATAGGATTTCCAAGCCATAAAATCCTATTTTCCAACTTTGTTACTTTACATAACATATTTAACTCATTTACTCATAACCAGATCATTTTCATGAAAAATACCAAATCAGTCCCAAAAATATTTCTTTTCTGAGATTTAGCAGAATATTGTCCCATATTGAACATATATTTTTCTCGAAATTTTTAAAATTCATTTACTATTTTTCAAAAATAATTTAAAATTAATTCCTTAAGAAATTAGCTACCTCAAATTTAACTCCAAAAATTCACAAATCTTGGCAGGATCTTACACATGTTAACGTGAGCTTCCAGTTTAAATTTCATGGTCATCGGTGTTATAGAACTCCGATTATAGCATTTTTCGTCGAAAAAACCTAAATATTAAAATAGTCATAACTTGCTCATTTTAACTCGGAATGAGCTCATTTTTGGACAGGAGGTACTTTATACCATATATTTTCATGTCCCAAAAGGCCAGAATTTTTCTCATAAATTAAGTGGTCGAAAATTCCCTTTAAAATTCTGGGCAGTAGCTTTTTCATAATTTGCAGCTTTTGACTCCTTTGCTAAAATTAGTCCACACGAAAATTTACAACACCTTTTTTAGTGTTTCCACCAGGATAAGTTAGAAATCTCATAGATCTAACTTTAGAACTTGACCACACACAAAAATTCGAAATATAATAGGAGATATGGTCAATTTAATTTCATTTTCCATTTTCTCCCAAAATCTGATTTTCAACCCTTTGTGATTTCTAAGAAACTTTTATGTTTTCATATAATAACCAACATAACTCATCATTCAGTCCTCGTTACATTTATTGTCACACTATTTAACAGAATAGTGAGGACTACTAATGCTATCATCTGGACCGTCACTCCGTTCCCTGACTCGTCCCAGCTATATTCTCATTTCCTGAAGAGAACAGTGAAGGAAAGGGTGAGTTCAACTAGCCCAGTAAGAAATATTATGACTAAGATAATGCAGAATAAATTATCAATAGTCTTCAACAATGTTAAACTGATAAAATACAATAGACATCAAGTTTAACTGCAGAGAAACAAGCAATCCAGTACAAAAGTCAAGTAGAGAATAAAATCTACTATCATCTATGATTTAAAAAGGTTTTTCATCAATTTTATCGCTGAGACTCAGCTTAATAAATAAACCACATCATCGAATCATCCCTGCACTACGGGCCAAGGATATTCATTAAATCATCAATGGTCATGACTATACCGAATAATCCCTGGTCATAATCATAACAATTCCATCTCTGCACGTAAGCCAAAGATATACACCAATAAAACCAATAATCAACAATTCATCTTTGCACGTAAGCCAAAGATATATAATTCAATAAACAACAGTCCATCTTCGCACGTAAGCCAAAGATAACTTTCATCACCATATAAACATGAGGACGATGACAATGATATAAGCATTAATCAAACTAAAACAAGGATAAATATAAAAGACTTTAATTTTATCCAAATATTATCCATCACTTAAATAACTTATAATCTAATATTGTTAATATTATAACAATATTTTAATCACCTCTTAAACTTATAAACAATTTATTTCAATTGTTTACACTTTATCAAATAATGCATTTAATCATTCAAAAATGCCATACTCATAAGATTTCATCACCAATGATCAAATCCCTTATCAACAATCTACATATACCTTATATAGGATTTCCAAGCCATAAAATCCTATTTTTCAACTTTGTTACTTCACATAACATATTTTACTCATATGCTCGTAACTAAACTATTTTCATGAAAAATACCAAATCAGTCCCAAAAATATTTCTTTTCTGAGATTTAATATAATATAGTCCCATAAAGAACATATATTTTTCTCAAAATTTTTAAAATTCATTTACTACTTTTCAAAAATGAATTTCCAATTAGTTTATTAAGAAATTAGCTACCTCAAGTTTAACTCCAAAAATTTCCAAATCTTGGCAGGATCTTACACATGTTACCGTGAGCCTCTAGTTTAAATTTCATGGTCATCAGAATTATAGAACTCCGGTTATAGCATTTTTCGTCAGAAAAACCTAAATATTGAAATGGTCATAACTTGCTCATTTTAAGTCGGAATGAGCTCATTTTTGGACAGGAGGTACTTTATACCATATATTTTCATGTCCCAAAAGGCTAGAATTTTTCTCACAGATTAAGTGCGAAAATTCCCTTTTAAATTTCTGGACAGTAGCTTTTTCATAATTTGCAGCTTTTGACTCCTTTGCTAAAATTAGTCCACACGAAAATTTATAACACCTTTTCTAGTGATTCCACCAGGATAAGTTAGAAATCTCATAGATCTAACTTTAGAAGTTGACCACACTCAAAAATTCAAAATATAATAGGAGATATGGTCAATTTAATTTCATTTTTCATTTTCTCCCAAAATTTGATTTTCAACCCTTTGTGATTTCTAAGAAACTTTTATGTTTTCATATAATAACCAACATAACTCATCATAACACTTACTAATACTACATATACCCATGATTTTCATCAGTCCAATGCTTTTATTATGACTTTCATCATAATCCACGTAAACAGATCATTTCCATAATTTAATAAAGATTGAATACAAATGATCATTCACCATGCATGTGGTAATCCATATAGACAGGTTATTCCAATAGAATAATAAAGAATGGAATAATAAAAGAATTAACCATGCATGCGATAGACCGCACAGACAGATTATTCTCAACAGAATAATAAAGAAGCGAGAACCGAAGTCAAAGCGTAATCACTTGCCAAGCGGATATTCAACAAAATAATAAAGAAGCGGAACGTGTCAAAGCGAAATTACATGCAAGCGGGATATTCCAATGAGAATAATAAAGAATGAAATAACAACAGAAATCACCATGCATGCGATAGACCGCATGCAGACGAGTTATTCAGCGAATAATAATTAATGAACTGTGTCAAAGCGTAATACGCATGTCCGGCACAAGATATTCAACGAATGATAAAGAATGGAATAATGGAAGAATTTCATTATGTATATCGGTGCTTGCATAGGCAAGGTTATTCCACCATAATAATAAAGAATAGAATAACTGAAGTTCTCTTCATGAATCTGAAAGAAATAATACCCCCTTACGAGTACAACAAATAACATCTCTTACCTTAGAACAAACCTGGATATAGGAGTAGTGAAGTAGCGAGAATACTTTTCTTCTTCTCTCTACGGTTTTCTCTTTAGAGTTTGAAAGAATTAAATCCGAGAAATAATGAAGGAATGAGCTTATTTATAGGAGAATGGGTGAATAGTAACTAATTCTTGAGCGGTCTAGATTGATTTACTTTTTTAAGCGAGCGGTCAGATTGGTTTAATATAAAATATTCTAATAAAACAAAATCTTTTAAATAAAATATAATATATTATATTTATAATCTAATAAAACGAATAACTTCATAAAAGTATTACATTTTATATAAAAAAATTACTACTATGCAAAACTTTATGCAGCACTATATACATAATAAAATATAATATATTCTAATTATTGTCTAATAAAATAAATACCTTTATAAAAGTATTTTTTTTATATAAAAAGATTTTACTATGCAGAATACTATGCATAATAGAATATAATATATTCTATTTATAGTCTAATAAAACGAATAACTTTATTAAAGTATTCTGTTTTATATAAAAAGATTTTTTATTTTATTACATTAATAATACTAATAAAATAAAACTTCATCATCATTATTATAATTCACACTATTAATCGACCAGGTCGTTCTTAGGAAAGAGGGAGCTTTCTAATAAGGATTTCTCCCTATTGATGCGCAATTAAGTGACCAAACCTCTCCTTGGCAGAACTTCTAGACATCGTTAATATTGAAAATAATAATATTAATAACTTTATTATCTCAATTATTAATTTAATAATATATAAAATATCGACAATAATTAAATCAAACTGAGTGACTTCTCACGTAAGCATTACTAATCAATACCGTGTGCTACTATACAACCACGCGTATTTTACCATCGATTATTTTATAACAACTTGCTTACTTTGAAAAATTTTCAAATGTAACCCTTAACTTTAAACTTTTATCAATTTAACTATTCACCAAAATAAAAAAAATTGAATACTTTTATTTCATAAAATTTGGGGTCTCACAATCTCCCCTCCTTATGAAATTTTGCCCTCGAAATTTACGTACGTACCTGGTATTTCGAAGAGATGAGAATACCTTGCTTTCTTTTCAGATTGTACCTTCCCGGTTATTTCCTCTGTATCATGATTTTTCCATTGCTCATCTCCTGTGTTTCAGATATCATTCTAGAATATACTTCAAAACAAGGTTAATTGACATATCATAATTTGTCAACTTATCAAGTAAACAATTTCAGCATAGGTAAGTCACACACTAGCGAAGTATATTACTCGTCTCTCCCCTCCTAGTTCTAAACTCATATCTTCGCCAGCGACCATATCCCTAAGCTCTGATACCAAATGTGACGCCCCCAAAATAGGTATACATCACCCATCTTGGGTCGCCAGAAAATACACTACTGACAACTTTATTTATACAATTGTCGTGCCAAATACGACGACAAGTATACTGTGAGTTTTAATACAAATGTATGTAACTCTCATGGTGCCTCGACCACAACCTTACAATGGTACGTTACATTAAAGTACTATAAAAAACTGTTTTAGAAATTAAAATCTTTAGGAAGGGCTCGAGGAAACCTTCATACATAGGAGGCCATAAATCTAAGTTATGATAGATATCATATGTCCAGAGAATTATCCTTGGTTGGCCCAATAGACTCCAAAAAAAATGAGAATATTACTATCATGTTCCTTCCAATGGTGAGTCTTCTCTTGACATATAACTATTTCCACTGTCTCCAAGTGAAAATTATATTTCAAATAAACTCCAAGATCATATAGGTGGTGCTCGTAGATAAACTCAGCAAGTGGATGTGCACAACCCTGTCTTATGATAACACTAGGTTGTATGTCATTAGACATCTTGTATGATAGTGGCAAAATACCCTTCCAAAGTTAGGTTCACCTCACCCTATTCGGTTCACCAAAATTAAATATCAAATGACGTATACAATACGACACACTTATCTAAAGTTCTCAATAAAATTATTTTCATACTATTTAGGGAGAACCTCAACAGCTATAAACCACCGTTCTATTCCCCTGTTATCCCCGCTTGACTCGGAAACACTCTTATTACCTGAAAGGAATTATGAAGCAAAAAGGGTGAGCAGAACTAGCCCAATAAAGAATATCATGACTAAAGATAATTAAATTATCAATAGCCTTTGTCAATAATAAATCAGAGATTTAGAACATATGGTAGATGATAAAACTTTTTAACCATAGTTGCAGCGGAACGAGAAATCCATTAAAAGAGTCAAATAGACCATCAGGTCTACTATCTTCTCCGTGTTAAAAGTCCACCAATAATATTTTATCCCTGTAACATCAATCAACAATTCTTGTCCACAATTATATGAATAACTCATAATCATAATTGTGATTCTGAATTCCTTTTCGCACCCAGGACGAAGATAATTTACATCACCTATCTTCACCTGAAACATTAAAAATCATGGTTATACCAAATCATAATTCCTGCTCATAATTATACTAACAAATTCATCTTTGCACTACGACCAAAGATATAAAACTGTATAACCAATAATCATCAGTTCATCTTTGCACTACAAGCCAAAGATATACAAATATAAAATCAATAATGCTGAGACTCGGCTTAATAGTATCACGACCAAGAATTATCGATGCACTACGGGCCAAGGATATTCGTGTTTTCCATTACAGACACGATTATACCGAATAATCCCTGGTCCTAATCATACCAAGTCCATCTATGTACTACGGGCCAAAGATGACTTTTACCACATCATTTATAACATTACGGTCATGATTATACTGATTAATAACTAGTCATAATCATACCAAGTCCATTTATGCACTACAGGTCACAGATGACTTTCAACAAAATACAAGCATGAGAATGATGACAATGATATAAGCATTAATCAAACGAAAAAAAGGATAAATATTAAAGACTTTAAATTTATCCAAATATTATCAATCACTTAATAAACTCATAATCTAATATTATTAATATTATAACAATATTTTAATCACTTCTTAAACTTATAAATAATTTATTTCAATTGTTTACACTTTACCAAATAATGCATTTAATCATTCAAAAATACCATACTCATAAGATTTCATCACCAATGAGAAAATCCCTCATCAAAAATTTGCATATACCCTATATAGGATTTCCAAGCCATAAAATCCTATTTTCCAAATTTGTTACTTCACATAACATATTTAACTCATTTACTCATAACCAGATCATTTTCATGAAAAATACCAAATCAGTCCCAAAAATATTTTTTTTCTGGGATTTAGAAGAATATAGTCTCATATTGAACATATATTTTTCTCAAAAATTTTAAAATTCATTTACTATTTTTCAAAAATCAGTTTCTAATTAATTCCTTAAGAAATTAGCTACCTCAAGTTTAACTCCAGAAATTTCCAAATCTTATCAGGATCTTACACATGTTAACGTGAGCTTCCAGTTTAAATTTCATGGTCATCGGAGTTAAAGAACTCCGGTTATAGCGTTTTTCGTCGAAAAAACCTAAATATTTAAATAGTCATAACTTGCTCATTTCAAGTCGGAATGAGCTCATTTTCGGACAGGAGGTAATTTATACCATATATTTCCACATCCCAAAAGGCAGAAATTTTTCTCACAAATTAAGTGGCCAAAAATGCCCTTTTAAATTTCTGGGCAGTAGCTTTTTCATAATTTACAGCTTTTGACTCTTTTGCTAAAATCATTCCACACGAAAATTTATAACACCTTTTTTATTGATTCAACCAGGATAAGTTAGAAAACTCATAGATCTAACTCTAGAACTTGACCACACTCAAAAATTCAAAATATCATAGGAGATATGGTCAATTGAATTTCATGTTCCATTTTCTCCCAAAATCTGATTTTCAACCCTTTGTGATTTCTAAGAAACTTTCATGTTTTCACATAATAACCAACATAACTCATCATAACACTTACTAATACTACATATACCCATGATTTTCATCAGTCCAATGCTTTTATTATGACTTTCATCATAATTCACGTAAACAGATCATTTCCATAATTTAATAAGGAATGAATACAAAGGATCATTTACCATGCATGTGATAATCCACATAGACATGTTATTCCAACGAGAATAATAAAGAATAGAATAATGGAAGAATTCACCATGCATTTGATAGACCAAATGCAGACAAGTTATTCTCGGTGCAGAATAATAAAGAAGCGAAACCGGTCGGCGTAATCAGATCAAGCGGGATATTCAAATGAATAATAAAGAACGGAACGAAGTCGGTGAAATTACGACCGATAGGATATTCCAATGAGAATAATAAAGAATGGAATAACAATGTAAATCACCATGCATGCATGCGATAGGCGACATGCATGACGGGTTATTCTAACAGAATAATAATTAATGGAACCAGGTCAGGCGTAATACACACCGACAGGATATTCCAACAGAATGATAAAGAATGGAATAACAAAAGAATTTCACCATGTATGTGGTACTTCGCATAGCCAGGTTATTCCAACATAATAATAAAGAATAGAATAACAGAAGTTCTCTTCATTAATACGAAAGAAATAATACCCCTTACGAGTACAACAAATAACATCCCTTATGTGAGACCCCAGATTTTATGAATAAATATTTAATTTTCTCGAAATAATTTTTTTAATATTATGGTGTGGATTTGATATAATGTTATAGTTGTGGGTAGTATTTATAAATTTTGCAAAGTATGCAAATTGTTATATAATATTCGATTGGTCGAGGAATATTTGTTTTAACAGGGAATATTCGTATGACAGCACAATCATTGGTGGACCCCACAACAGAATTATTGTCGAATTGAGAAAACGACAAAAATATATTCATGAAAATAACGGCGAAAGTTTATAGTTAAAACTGTTGAACTACTCGGTAGTAAAAGAACAGTAATACGCGTGGTTGCATAGTAGCACACGGTATTGATTATTGATGCTTACGAGAGAAGTCACTCAGTTATACTCAATTATTGCTACATTAATTGCTGCATCATATCTCTCATATTATTGATTCGATTATTGTCACAGTATCATATGCATAATATGTTATTTTATTAAATCAATAATTGAGACGATAAAGTTATTCATATTATTAAATTGCAATATTTACAATGTCTAGAAGTTCTGTCAAGGAGAGGTTTGGTCACCTAATTGCGTGCCAATAGGGAGAAATCCTTATTGAAAAGCCCCCTCTTTCCTGGGAACGACCTGGTTGATAAATATTGTGAGTTATAATATTAATGATGAATGTTATTAAAATTGAGGTTGTGTTCGGAGTTGAATTTGGAGACGCGGACGTGATATTTGAGTCCGGAACGATGAAATTAGTAAAAATAGTCTATAAACACAAAATTTTCCAAGATTCACTATTTGGTCAAAAAGTCAACTGTTGACTTTTTTGAGAAAAGTCAAACTTCGAAATTTCAAAATTTATATTATTGATAAAATTAGTGTTATTGTGTTGAAATTATTCGTGTTAGTGAAAATCGATATTTATTTCAATAATAATTGATGTTTGGAGGTTATATTGACCAATCGGGTATTTAACCGGATAAATGAGCAATTGATTGCTATTATTTCATATGACTATAACTATTTGTTCACATGTGCATACTATTATTTCACATTCTTTTTACTATTAGGGGAGTTAGTGCAAGATTGATATTACTTGCATGACTAAGTTAAAAATGGAGGTATAGATGGAGGTACTATACTGTAATTCGTATTTTCACATGTCTAGAACTATTAATTCACATGATTTACTATTGAATCACATTATTTACTATTAGGGGAGGTGGTGCAAGTTTGATAATACTTGCATGACTAAATTAAAAATAAAGGAAAAGTTGGAGGTATTGTACTATAATTTTTTAAGCCCCAAAACGTGCAATTATTGAAAATATATTTTTCTATAAATAGAAGCTCATTCTTCCTTCATTTCTCACCAATTCACTAAAGCTATAGAGCAATTATTATAGAGAGAAAGAAGAAGAGAAGTCTGTTACATTTCTATTCCAGTATCCAGCTTTATTCTAAGGTAAGGGATATTATTTGTTGTACCTGTAAGGGGTATTATTTCTTTTGTATTCATGAAAAGAACTTCTATTATTCCATCTTTATTATTCTGTTGGAATAACCTGTATACGCGGGCTACCCTATACTTGGTGAAATTCTTCTATATTCCATTCTTTATTATTCATTTGGAATATCATATACGTGCTTTATCTTGGGACCTAGTTCATCTTTATTATTACATTGGAATACCATGTATGCATGCTTTTACGTTGGACCTAGTTTCGTCTTTTTATTATTCTCGTTGGAATATCCTATTCGTGCTTTTACGTAACCCGGGTTCCGTCTTTATTATTCATTTATTTTGTTGGAACATCCGTCGATTGTGAATTTCACGACACGGAATAACACATCTATGCGAAATCTGCAAAGATGCATGGTGATTTCATTGTTATTCCATTCCTTATTATTCTGTTGGAACATCCCGCTTGGCAATGCGTATTACTTTGACACGGTTCATTATTTATTATATTCGTTGGAATAACTTTGCCTGGCGCAAATACCGCATACGTGGTGATTTCTTTTGTTATTCCATTCTTTATTATACTCATTGGTTAAAGTTTTGATTTTATACTCGTCATGAAATATCATTTTATTTGGTATTTTACATTATGAGTTACTATTCATGGGTTACTATTCACCCGATTACTATTCACTCTAGTATTATTCACTCGGGTATTGGGGCACTTTTCACGCTTTGGAATACTATTCACGAGTTCTTATTCAACCGAAATTACTATTCTTAGAATATTATTCACTCGGGTATTTGGAGTTCTTTTCATGCTCTGGGTACTATTCATGAGGTATTATTTCAAGTACTATTCACGAAAGTACTTATTCTGCATTTAAAAATTGATTCTTTTCATCCAAAATATTTTTTTGCGGAGAATATTATTCTTGAATTTTACTCTACAAAGAAGTATCATGTTGACAATTTGGATGATATTAGTTCACGGATATTTAATTCTTGAACTTGTTTTATTGAATTCTTATATCATTGTCATCATCCTCATGTTTATATTTTTTTTGAAAGTCATCATCATTTGCGTAGTGCATAGATGGACTTGGTATGATTATGACTGAGGATTATTTGGTATAATCATGACCGTAATGTTACAAATGATGTGATAAAAGTTCTCATTGGCCCGTAGTGCATTGATGGATGATTGTTGGCATGATCATGACCATTGATGAATACACGAATGTCCTTGGCCCGTAAGGCATGGAATTTGTGGTCGTGATACTAAAGAATATCCTTGGTCAGTAGTGCGAGGGGTGATTCGATGATGTGGATTATTTATTGTCGAGTCTCATTGATAAAAGTGATGAAAACCTTTTACATCATAAAAGATAGTAGATTTTATTCTCTACTTGACTCTTTTAATGGATTGCTTGTTCCGCTAAAGTTAAACTTGATGTCTATTGTATTTTATCAGTTTAACATTGTTGAAGGCTAATGATAATTTATCCTGCATTATCTTAGTCATAATATTTCTTACTGGGCTAGTTGAGCTCACCCTTTCTTTCACTGTTCTCTTCAAGAAATGAGAATATAGCTGGGACGAGTCGGGAAACGGAGTGACGGTCCAGATGATAGTATTAGTAGTCCTCACTATTCTATTAAATAGTGTGATAATAAATGTATTGAGGACTTATTTTGAGTTTGTATACTGTCTAGAAGACAGTATTTGTATTAAAACTCACAGCTCTCTTGTTGTATATTAAAGATTGTATTTGTATTTTGTACCATGTATTTGGCGACTCGAGAATAGGTGATGTATACTGTTTTGGGGCGTCGCGGTTGGTATCAAAGCTTAGGATATGATCCAGCTAAGATGTGAGACAAGAACTAGGAGGGGAGAGACGGGGAATTCCTTCGCTAGTATGACCTACCTAAGTTTATTTGGTATTTAATTGATCGGTTAGAGTATAGGGATAATATGTGATATGTTAATTAACCCTTGTTTTGTGGCAGTATTTGAAAATGACATCCGAGAATGTTGAGAATAGCAATGGAGCACAGGAGACCGTTGAGTCACCACAGATCATTAATCAGGATAATGTGCATCAAGAAGGCGACAATCCTCAGGCAAATAACAACACTGACCATATGATGAACGATGGAATTTTTTGAGGCTTCATGCAATTCATGCAACATCAGGCAAGAGCGGCTCCTATCCAAAATGCAGGTGGAAACACTGGCAACTCTCGGACGGTCACCGCTAAGCAGTTCAAGGAGCTGGGACCATCGGAGTTTTTTGGAGAGCCATAACCACTTAAGGCGGAGACATGGATAAAACAGATCAACAAGATATTTGATGTCTTGGGTTGCTCCGAGGAGATAAAGGTTCCCTTTGCCACCTTCATGTTGCGGGCAGAGGAAGATTACTGGTGAGAATCTGTAAAACGTACTCAACCTGCCGCACTGAAGATGTCTTGGGAGAAGTTCCAAGAACTGTTCAACGACAAGTACTTTCCCGAAAGTATTCGTCACATGAAAGAGGTAGAGTTCATCAAGCTGGAGCAAAACAACATGACCGTGTCGCAGACGAAGCCAAGTTTGACGAGTTGTCCCGGTTTGCGTCCCATTTGGTTGATAATGAGGAGAGAATGACGCTGATGTTTCTACGAGGTTTGAAACCCGAGATACGTCAATACCTCATTTCTCATAAACTTTGTTTGTATTCAGATGTTGTTAATATGGCTCAGTTATTGGAGCATGATAGTGAGTCAACCCAACCAAAAGAGAGCAGCCGGCAAAATGATAATACCAGTGATAGCAGTCATCGAAGCGATGATAATAAGCATGAAGGGAATCGACATGCTAGAAATGGTAACCACTTCGGTGGTAATCATGGCCAAAACAATAAGAATGGACATTTCAAGAAGAGGAAATTCAACAATAATGGAAAGACGTCAGCACCAGCACCCGTTGTTAAGGAAGGAGAACGACCACCTATCATATGTTTTAAATGCGGAGGGGAGGGACATATCAGTCTAAACAGCGCGATGCCGTCCAAAGCATGTTACAATTATGGAAAAGAAGGTCACCTAGCCCGATTTTGTTATTCACCGAAGACAAGTTCAGCTAGGATGGAGGCACCAAAGACCGTCCCAGAAAAGTCAAAACCGGTAGTGCATGGGAGAGCATTTTTCATGACTTCTCAAAAAGCGAGTAACCCAAACAAAGTTAGCACGGGTTAGTTAATTATAAATTCTTGCGAAGTCTATACCTTATAAGATACCGGTTCTACCCATTATTTTATCTCTCTTTCTTGCGTTCAACGTTTAAATTTGACCACAGAGAAGCTAGACTTTGACTTATTGGTTGAAATTTCGTTAGTAAAAACCTTCGTTACATCCACTATTTATAAATCTTGTTTGATTCAAATCGACACTTTTACGTTACTTGTCGATCTTATCTCTTTGAAAATACTTGCCCTTGATGTGATTTTAGGAATCGATTGGTTAACTACTCATCATGCCAAAATTGATTATTTTCGTAAGGTTATTAGCTTTCATATTCCTAACCAACCTGTTATGCGAATTCAAGCAACCAAACCACTAAAGTCAATCATTGTCATATCAAGCCATAAGTAAAAAGCCCCGATCCTTTCGTTGTTGACTTCCTTGTGTGGAATGCACTGAAGCCAGACTTTCTGTAGGCGACGTCATGAATGACGATGGCAAGTTGATAGGTATCAATGTGACGTACTACCCAAGTCTTGGATGTGAGTCACAGTTTTTAAATGATATTCCTATTGTTAATAAAATTTTTGACGTATTCTAGAAGACTTCTTAGCCTACCCCTAGAGCGTGAAATCGAATTTTGTATTGACCCCAGTACAAAACCCATTTCTTCAACCCTTAAATATTTTTTCAACCAAAACGAACGTATAAGGCGCCAAAGACGTTGGCTCTAGCTGTTGAAGATTATGATCATACCATTCAATATCATTGTGGAAGAGAGAACATTGTAGCTGACGCGTTGAGTAGAAGATCGTATGCGTTTACGAGTGCAATGTTGTTAACACAAAAACCCATTTTGAACAACTTACAAATGATGAAGATAGAGTTAAAGACTCTAGGGACCCACGTGAAGATAGCAAATATACGAGTAGAATTGACTTTAATCGATAAAGTTAAAGCCGCTCAAGCTACACACCCAAATCTGATGAATGTGAAGAAGAAGGATCAAGAGGGCGTTATTCTAGAAGCAATAATCGACGAAGAGAGGAAATCTCAACCCTCAATTTTATTGGCCCATTTGAAATCCTTAATTGAGTAGGAACTGTTACTTATAGACACATTTTACGGCCAAGTATGTCGCGTGTTCATAACGTTTTTAACGTATCGATGTTACGTAAATATGTGGATGACCTGAACCACATTATTAATTTAGAACCGGAAGAGATAGCGGATGATTTAACGTATGAGGAGATACGTGTTAAAATCTTGGATAAGAAGGATTATATTCGACACTCAAAGGTTATACCTTAAGAGTTAGAATCTGAAATGAAGTCAAGGTACCTTCACCTCTTCAGCATACCAGTAATACGCATGGTTGCATAGTAGCACACGGTATTGATTATTGATGCTTACGTGAGAAGTCACTCAGTTATACTCAATTATTGCTACATTAATTGCTGCATCATATCTCTCATATTATTGATTCGATTATTGTCACAGTATCATATGCATAATATGTTATTTTATTAAATCAATAATTGAGACGACAAAGTTATTCATATTATTAAATTGCAATATTTACAATGTCTAAAAGTTCTGTCAAGGAGAGGTTTGGTCACCTAATTGTGCACCAATAGGGAGAAATCCTTATTGGAAAGCCCCCTCTTTCCTAGGAACGACCTGGTTGATAAATATTGTGAGTTATAATATTAATGATGAATGTTATTAAAATTGAGGTTGTGTTCGGAGTTGAATTTGGAGACGCGGAGGTGATATTTGAGTTCGGAACGATGAAATTAGTAAAAATAATCTATAAACACAAAATTTTCTAGGATTCACTATTTGGTCAAAAAGTCAACAGTTGACTTTTTCGAGAAAAGTCAAACTTCAAAATTTCAAAATTTATATTGTTGATAAAAATAGTTTCATTGTGTTGGAATTATTTTTGTTAGTGAAAATCGACATTTATTTCGATAATAATTGATGTCTGGAGGTTATATTGACCCATCGGGTATTTAACCGGATAAATGAGAAATTAATTGCTATTATTTCACATGATTATAAATATTTGTTCACATGTGCATACTATTGTTTCACATTCTTGTTACTATTAGGGGAGTTGGTGCAAGATTGATAATACTTGCATGACTAAGTTAAAAATAGAGGTATAGATGGAGGTACTATACTGTAATTCATATTTTCACATGTTTAGAACTATTAATTCACATGATTTACTATTGAATCACATTATTTACTATTAGGGGAGGTGGTGCAAGTTTGATAATACTTGCATGACTAAATTAAAAATAAAGGAAAAGTTGGAGGTATTGTACTGTAATTTTTTGAGCCCCAAAACGTGCAATTATTGAAACTATATTTTCTATAAATAGAAGCTCATTCTTCCTTCATTTCTCACCAATTCACTAAAGATATGGAGCAATTATTATAGAGAGAAAGAAGAAGAGAAGTCTGCTACATTTCTATTCCAATATCCAGCTTTATTCTAAGGTAAAGGATATTATTTGTTGTACCTATAAGGGGTATTATTTATTTTGTATTCATGAAGAGAACTTCTATTATTCCATCTTTATTATTCTATTGGAATAACCTGCATACGAGGGCTACCCTATACTTGGTGAAATTCTTCTGTATTCCATTCTTTATTATTCTGTTGGAATATCTCGTCATGCGCTTTTACTGTGGGACCGTTTTCGTCTTTTTATTATTCATTGGAATATCACAGCATGCGTGCTTTATTTGAACCTAGTTCCGTCTTTATTATTACGCTGGAATATCTTATTCGTCGCTTTACGTAGAACACGGTTCCGTCTTTATTATTCATTTATTCTGTTGGAACATCCCGTCGGTGTGAATTTCACCTGACCTGGTTCCGTTATTTAGTATTCTATTGGAATAACATGTCTATGCAAAGTACCGCATGCATGGTGATTTCTGTTGTTATTTCATTCCTTATTATTCTGTTGGAACATCCTGTCGGTGCGTATTACACCTGACCTGGTTCCGTTATTTATTATTCTGTTGGAATAACTTTTATCATGCAAAGTACCGTGCGTCGTGGTGATTTCTTTTGTTATTTCATTCTTTATTATACTCAGTTGGTTAAAGTTTTGACTTCTATACTCGTCATGAAATATCATTTTATTTGGTATTTTCTGTTATGAGTTACTATTCGTGGGTTACTATTCACCCGATTACTATTCACTCTAGTATTATTCACTCGGATATTCGCAGCACTTTTCATGCCAGAATACTATTCACGAGTTACTATTTATGAGTTACTATTCACCGAAATTACTATTCACCCAAATATTATTCACTCGGTTATTTGGAGTACTTTTCATGTCGGAGTACTATTCACAAGGTACTATTCCTGAAGTACTAATCATGGGGTACTATTCACGACGAAAAATTGATTCTTTTCTATCCAAAATATTTTTTTTGCATGAATATTATTCTTAAATTTTACTCTATAAAGAAGTATCATGTTGACAATTTGGATGATATTAGTTCCTGGATAATTTAATTCTTGAACTTGTTTTATTGAATTCTTATATCATTGTCATCATCCTCATGTTTATATTTTTTTGAAAGTCATCTGTAGCCTGTAGTGCATAGATGGACTTGGTATGATTATGACCAGGGATTATTCGGTATAATCATGACCGTAATATTACAAATGATGTGATAAAAGTTCTCATTGGCCCATAGTGCATTAATGGACAGTTGTTGGCATGATCATGACCATTGATGAATACACGAATGTCCTTGGCCCGTAGTGCATGGAATTTATGGTCGTGAAACTAAAGAATATCCTTGGTCGTAATGCAAGGGTGATTCGATGATGTGGATTATTTATTAAGCTGAGTCTCAGCGATAAAAGTGATGAAAAACCTTTTAAATCATAAAAGATAGTAGATTTTATTCTCTACATGACTCTTTTAATGGATTGCTTGTTCCGCTGAAGTTAAACTTGATGTCTATTGTATTTTATCAGTTTAACATTGTTGAAGGCTAATGATAATTTATCTTGCATTATCTTAGTCATAATATTTCTTGCTGGGCTAGTGAGCTCACCCTTTCTTTCATTGTTCTCTTCAGGAAATGAGAATATAGCTGGGACGAGTTGGGGAATGGAGTGACGGTCCAGATGATAGTATTAGTAGTCCTCACTATTCTGTTAAATAGTGTGACAATAAATGTATTGAGGACTTATTTTGAGTTTGTATACTGTCTAGAAGATAGTATTTGTATTAAAACTCACAGCTCTCTTGTTGTATATTAAAGATTGTATATTTATTCTGTACCATGTATTTGGCGACTCAAAATAGGTGATGTATACCTGTTTTGGGGGCGTCACACCTTACCTTAGAGCAAACTGGATATAGGAGTAGTGAAGTAGCAGAATACTTTTCTTCTTTCTTTCTATAGTTTCTCTCTAGAGTTTCGATTGAATTAATTCGCCGTAAATAATGAAGGAATGAGCTACTATTTATAGGAGAATGGACTAAATAGTAACTAATTCCTGAACGGTCCAGATTGATTTACTTTTAAACGGACGGTCCAGATTAATTACTATAAAATATTCTAATAAAATAAAATCTTTTAAATAAAATATAATATATTCTATTTATAATCTAATAAAACAAATAATTTTATAAAAGTATTACATTTTATATAAAAATATTTTACTATGCAAACACTATGTAGGCCTTATGCAAATACTATGCATAATAAAATATAATATATTCTAATTATTGTCTAATAAAATAAATAACTTTATAAAAATATTTTATTTTATATAAAAAGATTTTACTATGCAAAATACTTATGCATAATAGAATATAATATATTCTATTTATATTCTAATAAAATGAATAACTTTATAAAAGTATTATGTATTATATAAAATCTTTTCTGTTTTATTACATTAATAATACTAATAAAACAAAACTTCATCATCATTATTATAATTCACACTATTAATCGACTCAGTCGTTCCCAGAGAAAGAGGGGCTTTCAATAAGGATTTCTCCTATTAGCGCGCGCAATTAGGTGACCAAACCTCTCATTCAAGCGTAACTTCAGACATCGTTAATATTGTAAATAATAATATTAATAACTTTATTATCTCAATTATTGATTTAATAATATATAAAATAACAAACAATAATTGAATCAAACTGAGTGACTCTCACGTAAGCATTAATAATCAATATCGTGTGCTTATATGCAACCACCGCGTATTTTACCACCGATTATTTTATAACAACTTGCTTACTTTGAAATTTTTTTAAATGTCACCCTTAACTTTAAACTTTTATCAATTTAACTATTCACCAAAATAAAAAAAAATTGAATACTTTTATTTCATAAAATTCGGGGTCTCGCATCATTCCTATGAAAGAGGGGGCTTTTCGATAAGGATTTATCCTTATTGGCGCGCAATTAGATGACCAAACCCCTTTTCTCGACAGAATTTTCTAGACATTGTCAATAATGCTAACTAATAATATGAATAATTGCGTCGCATCAATTATTCATTTAATAATGTAAAATATTGTGCAGATGATACTGTGACAATAATTAAATCAATAATATAAGAAACTGTGCAATAATTACTATGGCAATTATTGAATAAAACTGAGTGACTTCTCACGCAAGCATCAATAATCAAAGATATTGTACAATACTTAGTAAGCTACTTACGCAACCACGCGCAGCACATTGTACTTTTTTATCACCGGGTATTTCAACAGTTAACGGTAAAACTTTCGCCGTTATTTTTATAAAAAGATATTTCTGTCCTTTTCTAACTCCGACAATAATTCTATTGTGGGGTCCACCAATGATTGTGTCGTCATACGAATATTTCCTGATAAAACGAATATTCCCCGACCAACCGAATATTTTATAACAACTTGCTTACTTTGCAAAATTTATAAATACTACCCACAACTATAACATTATAACAAATTCATACCTTAATATTCAAAAATATAATTTGAGAAAAATTAATCTTTATTTATGAAAGTTGGGGTCTTACACCGTTAGTCGATGAACTTAAGATGTTGTGGGAAAAAGGTGTTTAGACTTTTGATAAATCTGTCGGGTAGAATTTTGTGATGAAGGCAGCCTTGTCGTGGACTATCACTGATTTTACAACACTAGGGATGATTAGTGGTTGGTCGACTCATGGTAAGTTGTCATGTCCAATCTGTATGGGGGATATGCAAGGCACTCAACTACGTCATGGTCGAAAAACTAGTTTCTTTGAAACTGCTCGTAGATTCTTGCCTGTTGAGCACAGTTATAGAAAGATGTCTACACTATTCAACAGATAGACAGAGAAGAAGGGGGTTGTTGGTCGCTTGTCGAGCAGCGACCTATTGGGCTGGCTAAATGATCTAACATTTCCACCGTCTGGGAAGGAGCATAGTAAGTTGAGAGAAATAGGATATATGGGAAAAGTCATAACTGGACACACTCGCCGATTTGGTTTGAGTTGCCATACTGGGTCACACTAGTACTTCGTCATTGTATAGATGTTATGCATACAGAAAAGAATGTATTCGAGAACTTATTTTACACCGTACTAGATACTAGTGGTAAAATAAAAGACAATGATAAAGCACGTAAAGACATTGAGGAAATGAATATCAGGTGGGAATTGTGGCTCCGACCTCACAACTCAAAACCAAAAGTTCCATTTTATCTTACCAAGCAATAGGTTGAAATTTTTTGCAAATGGCTTAGTACATTGAAGCTCCCAGATGGATATGCTTCTAACATATCTCGTTGTACTAAGGTTGACCAGCTGAAAATTACTGGGTTCAAAAGTCACGACTGTCATGTATTCATGCAGAAGTTGATGCCAATTGCATTTCGTGAGATGTTACCCAGGAATATTAATGATACCTTTACCGCACTTTCAAATTTCATTCAGGATATTTGCTCAACTGTTATAAGGTATAGTGATGTGGAGCAGATGGAGAAAAACATAGTGTTGATAATGTGCAAGCTCGAAATGATCTTACCACCGGGGTTCTTTGACAGCATGGAGCATTTGCCTATTCATCTGCCATATGAACTTAAGCTTGGAGGATCGGTGCTATATCGATGGATGTATCATTTTGAGAGGAAATATGTGAGACCCCAGATTTTATCAATAAAGATTTAAATTTTGTCAAAATAATTTTTTAATGTTATGGTGTGAATTTGAGATAATATTATAGTTGTGGGTAGTATTTATAAATTTTGCAAAGTATGCAAGTGGTTATATTATATTCGATTGGTCGGGAATATTCGGTTTAGCGGGGAATATTCGATAACGGCTCAATCATTGGTGGACCCCACAATGTAATTATTGTCGGATTGAGAAAGCGACAAAAATATTTTATTGAAATAACGGCGGAAGTTTTACTGGTTGATCTTTGTTGAACTACTCGGTAGTAAAAGTATAGTAATGTACGTGTGGTTGCATAGCTTACACGGTATTGATTATTGATGCTTATGTGAGAAGTCACTCGGTTTGATTCCATTATTGTCGATTAATAATATGAATTATTATAGCAATAATGACGTTTTTTTTTTTTCGTATTATTAACGTAATAAAAGCGAAACATCTTTTTATATAAAATGAATACTTTATTAAAGTTATTCTATAAATAGAATATATTATATTTTATTATGCATAGTATTGCATAGTGTTTTGCATAGTAGTTTTTTGCATATAGTGTTGCATAGTGTTTGCATAGTAAAATGTTTTTATATAAATAGAATATATTATATTTTATTTAAAAGATTTTGCTTTAAATATGGACCGTCGGATTAAAGTAAATCAATCGGATAGATTCATGGATTAATTACTATGCATTCTATTTTCCTATAAATAGAAGCTCATTCCTTCATTATTTTTTCACGAATTCATTGAAACTCTACAGAGAGAGAAATTATAGAGAGAAGCTATAGAGAGAAAATCTATAGAGAGAAAGAAGAAGAGTATTACGGTACTTCACTACTTTGATATCCGATTGTCTTTTACGGTAAGGGGTATTATTTGTTGTATTCGTAAGGGATATTATTCGTTTGTATTCATAAAGAGAACCTCTATTATTCCATTCATTATTATTACATTGGAATAACTTTTGTAAAAGTGGTATACCTATACATAAACTTTGTATATGCGGCGATACCCTATACTTGGTGAAATCCTTATGTTATTCCATCCTTATTTATTACATTGGAATAACTCAGTATCTGTGAATCCCCTATACTTGGTGATCTTCTTACGTTATTCCATTCTTTATTATTACATTGGAATATCACATGCGTGTGTTTTACACCGGACCTAGTTCCATTGTTTATTATTCCGCATTTATTATTTACGTTGGAATATCACATGCGTGTGTTTTACACGGACCTAGTTCCATTGTTTATTATTCAAAGCATTTATTATTACATTTGGATCATCCTGCCGCGGTGTGAATTTCACTCGACACGGTTCCATTATTATTATTACATTGGAATAACTTTCGTATGCATGCAATACCGCATGCATGGTGATTTCTTTTGTTATTCCATTCTTTATTATACCCAGTTGGTTAAAACTTTGACTTTATACTCCATGAAATTAGTAGAATATCCTTGATATTTGCGTTTCATCCGATATCTTTTCATGGAAATATTCTTACGATCATTCTTGAATTTTACTCTAAAAGCGAGTATCTTGTTGACAATTTGGGCGTTATTTAATTCACGGATAAAATAATTCTTGAACTTATTTTATTGAATTATTATGTCATTGTCATCATCCTCATGATATATTATGTTATCTTTGGCTTACGTGCATAGATGAACTTAGTATGATTATGACCGAGGATCATTCGGTATAATCATGGCTTGTTATAAATGATGTGATAAAAGTCCTCGGTGGCTGTAATGCGTTGATGGATAGTTTTTGGTATGATTATGACCGGGGTGATTTAGGGTATAGTCGTGACCATTGATAATTTGATGAAAATCCTTGACCGTGGTGCGAGGGATGATTATATATTGTGGTTTATTCATTAAAGCGAGTCTTAGTGATAAAATTGATGAAAACCTTTAAAACCTAAAAGATAGTAGACTTTATTTTCTACTTGACTCTTTTAATGGATTGCATATTCATTGCAGATTAAAGCGGTTGTCTATTGTATTTTATCGGTTTAACACCGATTGAAGGCTAATGATAATTTATTACGAATTATCTTAGTCATAATATTTCTTCTTGGGCTAGTTGAGCTCACCCTTTCTTTCACTTTATTCTTCGTGAAATGAGAATATAAATTTGGGACGAGTCTGGGAAAAGAGTGATGGTCCCGAAGATAGCATTAGTAATCCTCACTATTATGTTAAATAGTGTGACAATAAATGTAATGAGGACTCCTTGAGTATGGATATTGTCTAAATGACAATATTCCTATTAGAACTCTCAGTTTATGTATTGTCGTATGTTACACGACAGATGTATAATTAAGTTTGTATTTGAATTTATGTACCATGTAAGTGGCGACCCAAGATGGGTGACGTATACCTAATTTTGGGGGCGTCACAGTTGGTATCAGAGCCATAAGTGTGAAGAGCCCCGAGCCTCTCATTTGGTGACTTCTGTTGATGGGGAATGCCGAAGCCGGACTCTCCGTGGGGACGCCGTCTTTTCGATTGGCAGGTGATAGTACCAATGTGAGGTCTTGACCACAAGTTGGTGTCCGAGTCACGGTTGGTATCGAGCTAGGGATATGATCCCTGGCTGAGATGTGAGATAAGAACTAGGAGGGGAGAGACAGGGAATTCCTTCGCTAGTATGACCTACCTAAATTTATTTGGTATTTAATTGGTCGGTCAGAGTATAGGGATAATATGTGATATGTTAATTAACCCTTGTTTTTGTGGCGGTGTTTGAGAATGGCATTTGAAAATCTTTGAGATAAGCAATGAAGCACATGAGAGTGTTGATTCACTCAAACAAAAGGTAACGACCAACAACAGGATAATAATCATATTTGGTGGCAACGGGTATCGAACAATGATAACCATCGTAGGGAAATTATCATGCTAAGAATGGTAACCACTTGATTGGAAATCATGGCAAAGATAATAGATGTGGAAATTGCAAGAAGAGAAGGTCATTTAGCTCAATTTTGTTGTGCACCAAAGTCAAGTCTATTTGGGGACGGTGGCACCAAAGGTGGATATGGACAAAACAAAGTCGTTGGTTTTAGGAAGTGCATTTTCATGACTTCTCAAAAGCGAGTAAACCGAAACGAAGTTAGCACGCGGGTTAGTTAATTATAAATTGCGAAGTCTATACCTTATAAGATCTGGGTTCTACACATTATTTTATCTCTCTTGCTTTGCGTTCAGCGTTTAAATTTGACTCAGGAGAAGTTAGACTTTGACTTATTGGTTGAAACTTTCGTTAGTAGGAGCCTTCGTTATCGCTTACTATTTTTAAATCTTGTTTGATTCAAATAAACACTTTCACGTTACTGTCGATCTTATTTTTAAAAATACTGGCCTTTGATGTGATTTTAGGAATCAATTGGTTAACTAATCATCATGCTTTTTCGTAAGGTTGTTAGCTTTTATATTCATAACCAACTTTGTTATACGAATTCAAAGTAACCAAACCCTAAAGTTAATCTTTGTTATATCAAGCCATAAGTAAAGAGCCCCGAACCTTTCGTTGTTGACTTCCTTGTGTGGAATGCATCAAGCTAGACTTTTTCTGTAGGCAACATCGTGAATGAAGATGGCAAGTTTATAGGTATCATTGTGAGGTCTTATCTAGGTTAAGGGATAGAAGCCACGGTTGGTATCAATGTGACGTCTTATCCAAGTTTTTGGATGAGAGTCACAGATTTTGAATGATATTTCTATTATTGATAAATTTCTTGGCGTATTCTTGAAGATTTCTAGCCTACCCTAGGCGTGAAATTGAATTTTGTATTGACCCCGAAGACAAAACCCAATTCTTAAACCCTCAAATATTTCTTCAACTAAAATGAACAGTTTACGTGGTTTATGATAAAAGTCATAATAAAAGCATTGGACTAATGAAAATCATGGGTATACGTAGTATTAGTAAGCGTTATGATGAGTTATGTTGGTTATTATGTGAAAACATGAAACTTTCTTAGAAATCACAAAGAGTTGAAAATCAGATTTTGGTGAAAAACGTAACATGAAATTCAATTGACCATATCTCCTATTATATTTTGAATTTTTGAGTGTGGTCAAGTCCTAGAGTTAGATCTATGAGTTACCTAACTAATCCAAGTGGAATTACTGGAAAAGGTGTTGTAGATTTTTGTGTGGACTGATTTTAGGAAAGGAGTGCAAAGCTGCAAAAACTGAAAAAGCTGCTGCCATGATTTTAGAGGGGCTGTTTCGGCCACTTAAATTATGAGAAAAATTCTGGCCTTTTGGGACATGAAGGTATATGGTATAAAGTACCTCCTGTCCAAAAATGAGCTCATTCTGACTTAAAATGAGAAAGTTATGACTATTTCAATATTTAGGTTTTTCGATTTAAAAACGCTATAACTGAGGAGTTCTATAACTTCGATGACCATGAAATTTAAACTGGAAGCTCACATTAACATGTGTAAGGTCCTGCCAAGATTTGGGAATTTTTGGAGTTAAAATTGAGGTAACTAATTTCTTAAGGAATTAATTAGAAATTGATTTTTGAAAAATAGTAAATGAATTTTAAAATTCGAGAAAAATATATTTTCATTATGGGACTATATTATGCTAAATCCCAGAAAAGAAATATTTTGGAACTGATTTGGTATTTTCATGAAAATAGTTTAATTACAAACATATGAGTTAAATATGTTATGTGAAAGTAACAAAAGTTGAAAATAGGATTTTATGGCTAGAGAATCCTATATAGAGTATATGCATATTTTGTTTTGAGGATTTGATAATTGGTGATGATATCTTATGAGTATGGCATTTTGAATGATTAAATACATTATATGGTAAAAGCGTAAAAGCAGTTGAGATAAATTGTTTATAAATTTAAGAAGTGATTAAAATATTGTTATAATATTAATGATATTAGATTATAAGATTATTAAGTGATTGATAACATGGGGATATTCTTGAATCTGGATAAATTATATTATAAATGTTTAATATTTATCCTTTATCTCATTTGATTGATTCTTTATATCATTATCCTCACGCTTATATTATGTTGAAAGTCATCGTGGGCTGTAGTGCATAGATGGACTTGGTATGATTATGACCGAGGATTGTTCGGTATAATCATGTAGTAATTGAAAACACAATTATCTTTGGCAGTAGTGCATGGATAATTTGTGGTCGTGATCTTAATGAATACACAATTATCTTTGGTAGTAGTGCATGGATAATTTGTGGTCGTGATACTAATGAATACACGATTATCTTTGGTAGTAGTGCATGGATAATTTGTGGTCGTGATACTAATGAATACACGATTATCTTTGCCGTAGTAGTGCATGGATAATTTGTGGTCGTGATACTAATGAATACACGATTATCTTTGGTAGTAGTGTATGGATAATTTGTGGTCGTGATACTAATGAATACACGATTATCTTTGGCCATAGTGCATGGATAATTTGTGGTCGTGATACTAATGAAAACACGATTATCTTTGGTCGTAGTGCATGGATAATTGTGGTCGTGATACTAATGAATACACGATTATCTTTGGTAGTAGTGCATGGATAATTTGTGGCGTGATACTAATGAATACACGATTATCTTTGGTAGTAGTGAATGGATAATTCGTGGTCGTGATACTAATGAATATCCTTGGCACGTAGTAGTGGGGATGATTCGATGATATGGATTAATTATTGAAATTTGAGTCTTAGCAATGAAATATTAATTCATGGATGTGGTAAAAGTCATCTTTGGTAGTAATACATTGATAGACTTGGTATGATTATGACCGAGGATTATTCGGTATAATCATGATCAGTAATTGAAAACACGAATATCCTTGGCCAAGAGTGCATGGATAATTCGTGGTCGTGATACTATAAAGCTGCGTCTCGGCATTATTGGTTTCTGATTGTATATCTTTAGCTTTGTAATGCAAAGATGAATTGTTAATGAATATCTTTGGCGGATTGTGAAGATGAATTTAATATTTTTAACGATAAAGGTATTCAAGGTATCCTCACCTCTTATCATACAGTGTATCGTACCCTAATTTAGAGGGCGAAATTCCATAAGGAGGGAGATTGTGAGACCCAGATTTTATCAATAAAGATTTAAAATTTTGTCGAAATAATTTTTAATGTTATGGTGTGAATTTGAGATAATATTATAGTTGTGGGTAGTATTTATAAATTTTGCAAAGTATGCAAGTGGTTATATTATATTTGATTGGTGGGGAATATTCGGTTTAGCAAGGAATATTAAATACAACTACTCAATCATTGGTGGACCCCACAACGTAAATTATTGTCGGATTGAGAAAGCGACAAAAATATTTTATTGAAATAACGGCGGAAGTTTTACCGTTGATCTTGTTGAACTACTCGGTAGTAAAAATGCGATGTCGTGTGGTTGCATAGTAGCATTACGGTATTGATTATTGATGCTTATATGAGAAGTCACTCGGTTTGATTCCATTATTGTCGATTAATAATATGAATTATTATAGCGATAATGACGTTTTGTTTTATTTCGTATTATTAACGTAATAAAAGCGAAACATCTTTTATATATACGAATACTTTATTAAAGTTATTACATAAATAGAATATATTATATTTTATTATGCATAGTGTTGCATAGTGTTTTGTATAGTGTTTTGCATAGTGTTGCATAGTGTTTGCATAGTAAAATATTTTTATATAAATAGAATATATTATATTTTATTTAAAAGATTTTGCTTTAAATATGGACCGTCCGATTAAAGTAAATCAATCTGGATAGATTCATGAATTAATTACTATGCATTCTATTTTCCTATAAATAGAAGCTCATTCCTTCATTATTTTCTTATGAATTCTTTGAAACTCTAGAGAGAGAAATTATAGAGAGAAGCTATAGAGAGAAAATTGTAGAGAGAAAGAAGAAGAGTATTACGGTACTTCACTACTTTAATATCCGGTGTCTTTTTACGGTAAGGGGTATTATTTGTTGTACCCGTAAGGGATATTATTCGTTTGTATTCATGAAGAGAGAACTCTATTATTCCATTCATTATTATTACATTGGAATAACTTTTGTAAAAGTGGTATACCCTATACATAACTTTGTATATATGGCGTACCCTATACTTGGTGAAATCTTATGTTATTCCATCCTTATTTATTACATTGGAATAACTTTGTATATCTGTGGAATCCCCTATACTTGGTGATCTTCTTACATTATTCCATTCTTTATTATTACGTTGGAATATCACATGCGTGTGTTTTACACGGACCTAGTTCCATTGTTTATTATTCCGCATTTATTATTACATTTGGAATATCACATGCGTGTGTTTACACCGGACTGGTTCCATTGTTTATTATTCAAGCATTTATTATTACATTTGGATCATCATCGATTGTGAATTTCACTTGACTGGTTCCGCATTATTATTATTCGTTTGAATAACTTTTGTCATCTGCAATCACGCGCATGCATGGTGATTTCTTTTGTTATTCCATTCTTTATTATACCCGGTTGGTTAAAACTTTGACTTTATACTCCATGAAATTAGTAGAATATCCTTGATATTTGCGTTTCATCCGATATCTTTTCATGGAAATATTCTTACGATCATTCTTGAATTTTACTCTACAAAGCGGTATCTTGTTGACAATTTGGATGTTCTTAATTCTCGGATAAAATAATTCTTGAACTTATTTTATTGAATTATTATGTCATTGTCATCATCCTCATGATATATTATGTTATCTTTGGCTTACGTGCATAGATGAACTTAGTATGATTATGACCAGGGATCATTCGGTATAATCATGGCTTGTTATAAATGATGTGATAAAAGTCCTCAATGGCCTGTAATGCAGTGATGGATAGTTTTTGGTATGATTATGACCAGGGGTGATTCGGTATAGTCATGACCATTGATAATTTGATGAAAATCCTTGACCAAGTAGTACAAGGATGATTAGATATTGTGGTTTATTCATTAAAGCTGGGTCTTAGTGATAAAAATTGATGAAAACTTTTAAAACCTAAAAGATAGTAGACTTTATTTTCTACTTGACTCTTTTAATGGATTGCACATTCATTGTGATTAAAACTGGTTGTCTATTGTATTTTATCGGTTTAACTTTGTTGAAGGCTAATGATAATTTATTCGCATTATCTTAGTCATAATATTTCTTCTTGGGCTAGTTGAGCTCACCCTTTCTTTCCTTTATTCTCTTGAGAAATGAGAATATATTTGGGACGAGTCGGGGAAAAGAGTGATGGTCCCGAAGATAGCATTAGTAGTCCTCACTATTACATTAAATAGTGTGACAATAAATGTAATGAGGACTCCTTGAGTATGGATATTGTCTAAATGACAATATTCTATTAGAACTCTCGGTTTATGTATTGTTGTATGTTGTATTTACGGATGTATAATTAAGTTTGTATTTGAATTTATGTACCGTGTAAGTGGCGACCCAAGATGGGTGACGTATACCTAATTTTGGGGGCGTCACAAAATATCACATACATTGTGAAATATTTGTCATCTTTATAATTAACTTATCAGGTAATATCATATACTGTCATATTTTAGGTATATGCGTCGATTAAAGCAGAAAGTTAAAAACAAAGCTCTTGTATAGGGTTCTATTGATGAACGTTATATGGAGGAAGAGCTTGTCAACTTCTGCTCGTTGTACTTTGACGATGTAGTCACAACGAAGCACAATCGTTTAAGTCAGAATGAGGTCGTCGATCCGTCTAGTCGTGTTGATGATGAGTTGGTTGTATTCACTTATCCGGCTAAAGCATTTGGACATGAGATGAAGACTTACCTAACCGATAAAGATTTAAAGATTGTATCTACATACGTGCTTCTATATATGCTTGTATCTACATACGTGCTTCTAAATAGGCTTGAAGTATCGTCGTACATCAAGTATGTATTATTACAAGTTGAAAATGATTTATCTAACCTTAATCAACAATTAAACAATTGCCATATTATTGTACGCAATTCATTCGAATTGGAAGCGCATGCTTCTAACCCGGGGTTGACTACATCATAGATGGAAGCATTCACTAATGCAAATTTTCACTAGTGGTTTAAGAGAAAGGTCGAAGAAGAGAACGCGTAGGAGTGTTTTAGAGATGTCATTTTAGGCCCATACAAACTTATTAGTTCATTTCCAGGCTGCATCGTGAATGGGTATAGATTCAAGGTTGATGAAGTGAATAAATTGACATCTATCAACTCTGGCGTTATCGTGTTGGGAAGTTATTACGGAGATTCTAAGTCCAATTACTATAGAAGATTAGAGGAAGTTGTTGTGCTCAATTATCCAGGGGCCAAAAAGGTCGTTATATTTAAGTGTCGTTGGTTTGATACTGCAAAGGTTGTTAAAGTTGATCGTAATAGAATCGTCACACTAGATATAAAATCCAAGTTACAGTCTGATGACGTATTTATGTTAGCCAACCAAGCAACTCAAGTGTAGTACGCCCCTAATGTCGTAAGTTATAGAACCCCTGGTATACAGTTGTGACAACAAAGACTCAGTCATTTGATGGTACTAATCTGTCTGAAATGGATGACCCGTTGCAAGAAGAAGTTAGCAATCCCAGCCACGTATTGCTATATGATGGCGACGTATTGGTAGATGATGTCATTGACGTACCCGATGTTTATGAAGTGGAAGAAGATGTGGTTGTCAGTCCGTACATGATGGTAGAAGATGATACTGAGGAAGAAATTGATACAGAAGAGGAAGAGACAGAATTAGAGGATGAAAATTGTGACGCCCCCAAAATAGGTCCACACGACCCATTCTGAGTTGCCAGATATCACCCTATAAAAATCAAATACAAACTTCATTTATACAACTATTGAACTGTAGTGCAGAGTACGACAACAGATAAGCTATGAGTTTTAATACAATATTATCTCGTAGACAATATCCAAACTTAAATTGTTACAATGCCATATAAAATCTGATGAAGAAATATTTTAAGACCCCAAAGAAGAACGAGAAGATTACTATCATATTCATTCTAATGAGGTGCACTTTTGACGCTTTCAAAGTCGGGTTCTCATCACCCTATTGTTGTTTGCCAAAATTAATTATTAAGTGACGTATAAAATACGACACACACATCTTAGGTCCTCAATACAATTATTTGTTGCATGTCATGCCGTTTTATAATGTATTGAAAAACTTCTACAGTCTCGGACCATCACACTATTTCCCTGTTATCCCCGTTCGACCCAGCTACACTTTTATTACCTGAAAGGAATTGTGAAACAAAGGGTGAGCACAAATAGCCCAGTAAAGAATATCATGACTAAATATAATTAAATTATCAATAGCCTTCGTCAATAATAAATCAGAGATTTAGAATATATGGTAGATGATAAAAATTTTCAACCATAGTTGCAACGGAACGAGCAATCCATTAGAAGAGTCAAATAGACCATCAGGTCTATTATCTTCTCCATGTTAAAAGTCCACCAATAATGTTTTATCTCTGTAACATCAATCAACAATTCCTGTCCACAATCATATGAATAACTCATCAATCTATGCACATAAATCAAAGATACTCATCAATCAATAGTTTATCTTTGCACGTAAGCCAAAGATATACAACTGTAAAACCAATAATCAACAGTCCATCTTTGCACGTAAGCCAAAGATGACTTTCATCATAATATAAGCATGAGGATGATGACAGTGATATAAGCATTAATCAAACGAAAATACGGATAAATATTAAAGACTTTAAATTTATCCAAATATTATCAATCACTTAATAAACTCATAATCTAATATTATTAATATTATAACAATATTTTAATCACTTCTTAAACTTATAAACAATTTATTTCAATTGTTTACACTTTACCAAATAATGCATTTAATCATTCAAAAATGTCATACTCATACGTTTTTATGACACCCCCAAATCCGGTACTTCCATTTCCACAGGATTTGGTGTTCACTGTACAAATATCGTCTATCTATCTACCCATAAATAAATGCAAACCATGCAATAGATAGAAATAAATAATAAATCTCTCCCCTTATGAGATTACATCAACTACATAATAATAAATAAATCCCTGGTTACTCTAACCTTAAATCATCTGTGCGAAAATATAAACAAATAAGTCTTAGTAACATCAATTCTAATTATCATTACATAACCACATAAGTAATCAATCTTCATTACTTGCTAAGTTTGCCCTTGCCTTTACTAGTGGAAGGTTAAATCGCTCTCTTTCGTTCTAAAGCGCAATGTTATTATTATTACGCAAGAGTGATCACGATTGCCCACAAGTATAACAATATAACAATGAATAATAACATGCGAGAGAAATAATAACTTTGGATATAAAAGCTCAACTTTTGAATCAAGAATGAATAACAAGAATCAAAAGAAATTTTGAGGGTCATAAGACCTTGAACTATGTCCTAGGTTGTCAAGTGTTTATTCTTGAAACCTTTAACAGTCATAAGACTATGGATTCTTCTTCTCGCACTTAGGGGATCACTATTTCAGTACCATCTTGCGCATTAATATCTTAACGCTAACGCGTAAATAATCCCCTAAACTGGGTTGTTCATCTTAGTTTGACATTTGAGTCTGCACCAAAGGAAGTTTGGTTTGGATAATTCATCAAGGGTTCTGAAATTTAGAACGCTCATCAACTATGGACTAGTCGAATCAATAAGGGTTCGCTAGTCTAACAAGGTTTAACAATAATTGATAACTTAACTTGGACAGAATCTTAAAAGGTATACAATAGAATAAGTATTGTATAACAGCATCATGTTTGAAAGATTAATAAACTGTAATATACAAGACAGGCTTGATCAATAATAATGAGAACTTGCTCAATGTAGAAAGGTGAATTAATCAACTTATATAATGATAACAAGTAGGGTTAGGAAACTTGCCTCGTGCGTAGATTACACTTAATTAAACTCGTTCTTTGATTTAAATCCTACATATCAATTATGTTCACAACAACAGTCAATTATAACGTACTAAACATCATAACTTTATTCTTTTGTCTAACCCGAATTCATGACTATATTTAGTCAAATTACCATGTTTTCACATAATATTATACTACACGAACAACAAGTTAATTACATAATCAACGATTTAATTATCATATAGATGTCTTCTTGACTTGATAAAACTTATTTTAATATCTCATTATATGTCTAACAAGTTTTTATATTCATTAGACTAGGTTACTAACACATTTCTATACTTGAACATTCAAAAAATGCATTTCTGGACATTCTGCTAAGTGGCTCTGCGGCGCCACTGATACACTTGGTCTTCATTTGTGTGCGCCATTGGCGTCATATTTCGAGACCTGCGCTATTTATGTTGTGATGGTCTTCATGGCGGGAAATGGGAAAGGAGTTTAGCCATGGCCTGAAAACCCTAGACTATGAATTTCTAGTTCGCGAAGAACACAGAATTCAGCGAAATAAACACTTCTTAAACATTAATTTCACCAAATTACACATACCCACATGTTATAATTCATACATAATCATTACCCAACACTTATAGAGTAATTTTAACCCATTAAAACACATAATTACAGAACTAAGATATGTAAATTGTACTGTTCTTGATGTTCTTGAAGTTCTTGAACAAAAATATAGAATTTAATACTATGGATTCGTCATAAGACCAAATCCAACCATTCAAGTTTCGTTTTGTTCGTTTTAGCATGCATAATCATATACAAGTGGAAATTTTACAGAACACTTTATGTTTGACATATTAAAATCACGTATAAGGCCATATGGCCATATAACATACTCTAAAATCTTTTACTGTATAATTTCATGAAATTGATGATATGGAAACCTATATAATATACAATAAAACATGTTATGCTACTCGAATTGTTACATATATCCCTAACACACTTTCCCAATTTACAGAGATTCAACAGAACTTGAAAGCCATTTTCATAAAAACTAACTGACGTAAAATATGAGAATTGGGTTGGAGAGAATTACCCAAGCGTAGAATGTAATTTGCAAGAGATGGACTCCTTCTCAGCTGTTCTTTAGTCACTAATCACTTAATAATTCTCCCTCAAAATTTCTCAATCTCTTTCTGTTTCTATTTTTCTAGACTTAAGAAATAATGACAAAGAAAGGAAGGAAGACGTATAATATAGGAATTAAACTGACGCGTTGGTGGTCAGTTACCCAGTCATAGGTAACTGCTATTAACCTCCCTTAGGGCCTTGTTTGGCTAGCATAATAGATTTCAAAACTCCTTTAATTTAATTAAACCTTTATACTATAGTTTAAATCATGCCACACTCGTTATAAAATAAATCAAATATCTAGTTTAATTTATTTTAAATAAAATAAAATAATTTCTCATTAATTCACATAGTCACATAATTAAATTCCTCATTTAATAATAATGTCAAATTAGTAATTCTCAAATTAATAATTAAATTAATTAAAATAACACTAAGCTTATTAAGTATTTCTTTTAATACTGATAAGCTCACATAATCACATACTTGATAATAAAAATTCTCCACATTAATTTAATAAATATAACACATATAACTAAATTAATCTATCACAACTTCAACAATTAATTAATTAATCTAATAATTAATTCATCGAAAAAATATTTATTCAATCCAATAAATATTAAAATTAATTTACAAAATCTCGGTTGTCACATCTTTCCCCTTTTAAAAGGATTCTGTCCTCAGAATCATAACTCAATAATTCATCCCGTTACATTCTCCCCCCCCCCCCTTACAAAGATTTTGTTCCCAGAATCACTTATAACAATCTAAGTAAATAAATGAGGATAATTCTTCATCATATTCTCTTCGAGTTCCCACGTAGCTTCTTCAGCGTTATGGTTCCTCCAAATTACCTTAACAGAAGGTATTATTTTATTTCTCAGAACTTGTTCCTTTCGGTCGACAACTTGAACAGGAATTTCTTCGTAAGATAAGTCTTTGTCGAAATGTAGGGGTTCATATTCAATCACGTGCTTGTAATCGGGTTTATAGGGTCGTAAGACTGAGACATGGAAAACGTTGTGGACATTCTCTAGAGCTTGAGGTAAGGCTACCTCATAAGCAACTTCGCCGACCCTTCTCAGAACTTTAAACCAATGAATCTTGGGCTTAATTTCCTTTTCTTTCCGAACCTGATCTTTCCCTTCTAGGGAGAGACCTTTAAAAACACATAACTACCTGGCTCAAACTCAACATTTTTATGGTGTGGATCGGCGTACTTCTTCTATCTATCTTGAGCTGCTGTCAATCTTGTTCGGATCACTTTGACTATTTCTGTTGTTTGTTGTACCAATTTCGGGCCTAGTAATTGTCTTTCGCCAACTTCATCCCAGTATAGCGGAGTTCTGCACTTTCTGCCGTATAACGCTTCATAGGGTGGCATGCCAATACTAGCGTAGTAACTGTTGTTGTAACCAAACTCTACGAGTGGTAGATGATCATCCCAATTTCCTTTAAAGTCCATTATACAAGCTCTTAACATATCTTCCAATGTCTAAATTGTTCTTTCACTCTGTCCATCTGTCTGAGGGCGATATGTCGTGCTCATTCGCAGCTGTGTACCCATGCATTCTTGTAGACGTTTTCAGAAATTCGACGTAAAGCGCGGATCTCAATCTGAAATAATTGACACCGGAACTCCGTGCCTTGAAACAATCTCTTTCACATATAACCTTACCAACTGATCTAAGCTAAATCTAATTTTGATCGGAAGGAAGTGTGCAGATTTTGTCAATCGGTCAACAATAACCCATACTGCGTCGTAGCCTTTCTAAGTTGTCGATAGGCCAACCACGAAATCCATTGTAATATGTTCCCATTTCCATTCTCGAATCTCTAAAGGTTATAGTAACCCACTCGGCCTCTGATGTTCTGCTTTCACTTTCTGACATGTCAGGCACTTGGCAACACATTCTGCAACCTCTCGTTTAGAATTTGGCAACCAAAAGTGTTGTCGAAGATCTTGGTACTACCAGGGTGAATCGAATATCGTGAGTTGTGAGCCTCGCTCAAAATTTCTTCCTTAATATCTAGTACTGGCGGTACCCAAATCCTACTCTCAAACCTCAATATTCCTTCTTTATCCATCTTGAATCTTGATTCGGTTCCTTCGGATATATTCTTCTTCTTCACTGTTTTATATTCATCATTCTAAAATTGAGCCTCCTTTAACCTTGTCTAGTAGAGTTATGCCAGATTGTATCTAAAACAGCTTCGCATCGATCTCCATAGGATACTTCACTTCCAATTCCAGCTTTTCCATTGCTAAAATTAGTTCCCCCTGAGCGGTCAACATCATCAATTTCTCCCGACCTTTTCTACTTAGGGCGTTAGCAACCACATTCGCCTTACTCGGATGGTATAGAATCTCACAATCATAGTCCTTAATTAACTCCAACCACCTTCTTTGGCGCATATTCAAGTCTTTTTGTGTAAAAATATATTTTTGGACTCTTGTGGTGCATATATATTTCACACTTCTCCCCATAGAGATAGTGCCTCCAGATTTTTAAAGCAAAAACCACTGCAGCTAACTCCAAGTCATGGGTCGGATACCCCTTTTCATAATCTTTCAGTTGTCGTGATGCATACGCAATGACTCTGCCGTTTTACATAAGCACACAACCAAGTCCTTTATGCGATGCATCACTATAAACTATAAAATTTCATGTGTCATCTGGAAGAGATAACACAGGTGCTGTACTCAACCTCTTCTTTAATTCTTGAAAGCTTTCCTCACACTTCTCCATCCAAACAAATTTCACCAATTTTCTAGTCAAATTTTTCAGCGGAGTTGCGATCTTAGAAAAATCCTGAATGAATCTTCAGTAATAACCTGCCAATTCGAGAAAACTTCTTACTTCCGACGGTGTCTTCGACTGATCCCAGTTAATCACAGCTTCGACTTTGGAGGTGTCCACCGAAATTCCGTCAATATCAATCACATGTCCAAGAAATTGTACCCTTTCAATCCAAAATTCACATTTTGAAAACTTGGCATACAACTTCTCCCTTCTCAATGTCTCTAATGTCACCCTAAAATGCTCTTCGTGTTCTTCCTTGGTATTTGAATATACCAAAATGTCATCTATAAATACCACCACGAATTTGTCCAAAAACAGCTTGAACACTCCATTCATTAAGCCCATAAATGCTGCAGGAGCATTCGTTAGACCAAATGACATTACCAAAATTCATAGTGATAAGTATCGTGTTACGAGCGTTGTCTTTGGTACATCCTCTGGTCTCACCTTCAGTTGATGATAACCACTTCTCAAGTCTATCTTTGAAAAGTATCTTGCTCCCTTTAACTGATCGAACAGATCGTCGATTCGCGGTAATGGATATCTATTCTTGATTGTGACCTTATTCAGTTCTCTGTAGTCTATGCAAAGTCGCATTGTCCCATCCTTCTTCTTCACAAATAAAACCGGTGCTCCCCACGGTGATACGCTTGGTTGTATATACTTCTTGTCCAGTAATTCTTGTAGTTGGACCATCAGTTTTTTCATCTCTACCGGTGCCATTCGGTACGGTGCCTTCGATATTGGAACCGTTCCTGGAGCCAAATCGATAACGAATTCAACTGCTATATCTGGAGGAAGTCCAGGCAAATCATCCGGGAATACGTCTACGAAATCTCTCACTACCGATATCTCCTCTATTTTTGGATTCTCTTTACGACTATCGACTATGTAAGCTAGATATCCTACACAGCCTTGCCTTAACAACCTCCTGGGCTGCATCATCATCGACAACTGACTTGTTCAGGCGACTTGCTACCATAAAACACAACCTTTGGTGAGTCATAAGGTTAATACACTTCTTCGACGATCAATTATCAGCCCATAATTGGATAACCAATCCATACCAAAAATAACATCAAATTCTCCAAGTTGAATAGGATAAGATCTACGTTCATGATATTACCCTTAATATCCACTCTACGATTCTTATGCACGCATTTAATGAGGATTATTTCTCTATTCGCAATTTCTATGTTCATGGGGTATTCTAACTCGTCCTTAAGCAATTCTAAGTTCTTAGCAAAGTCATGAAATAAATGAACACGTGCTTTCCGAATCAAATAACACATAAGCATTAATTTTATTGATCGAAATGATACGACACCACTTTGGAGAGGCGCACTACGTCCCCTTGATCGTATTAAAATGTTCAGCAATGGATTCGGTTGGTTCGGTTGGTCTTTGCAATAATAGTCGAGTGCTTCCAATCCAGTATTTCCTCTATTTCCTCTGAACTGTTCCCCAGATCCCTTCTTGGGACAATCTCTGGCAAGATGATCCTTTGAACCACAAGTGAAGCAGGCACCCTTCTTTGGGTTTGGGCAGTTTGGTGCTATGTGGCCTTCTTGACCGCAATTGTAGCACACTCGCTTCCCTTTCATGCAAACTCCCAAATGAGTTTTTTCGTAGGTTGGGCACACTTTGATCTTCTTCTTCTGCCCTCCTTGTAGACTTTCAGCTAACGAGTTATCCGTCCACTTCCTCTTCTGATTATGGCTACCCCCAGTGCTACTCCCACCAGTCTTATTATTACCTTCATTCTCACTCTTCTTCTTCTTCTGCTCCTGATTATATTTCTTTACTGCATCGCTTCCACCCTTAGTGAGTATGGCCTTCTCTAACACTCCAGTAAAAGTGTTCAATTGAAACATTGACACCTTGCTATACAACCAGGGCTTCAGTCCCTGCTCGAAACGTTTTACCTTCCTCTCATCGGTATGCACTTGGTATGTGGCGAACCTAGCCAACTCGTTGAACCTTGCCGCATAATCTGCTACTGACATACTCCCCTATTTCAACTCTAGAAACTGAACTTCCATCTGATTTTGTGAACTGGTCGAAAATTACATCTCGAAGAACATCTCTTTGAATCTCTCCCAGGATATTACACCTTCACCTCCCCGTACTTTGGTTGCCTGCCACCAATAGCTGGCTTCGGACTTCAGCATGAACGTCGCATACGCGGTTTTTTGGTCTTCCCTTACTCTAGCAACATCGAATACCTTCTCCATCTTCATCACCCAGGTCTGAGCTTCAATTGGGTTTATGGATAGCCTTGCCACATTCCTCTTCCATAATGCGGGACATCGTTCTACGATCTAGCATATATGATGGTAGATCTTCAAACTGGATTGGATACTTCATAACTCGATCCTGGGCCGCATTCATTGCATTTTGAAGCGTAGAGTATGTCTCCTCAAGTTTAGCCTTCTTCGCATGACGATCATCTTCTACAAGATCAGCACGACGTGACTCTCATACCCAGCCCTCCTCTGCTATGCAAAGCCTCTCTGAGCTCTCTTTCAGATCCTTCTTCAATTTTTCTATTTCTGCAGACTTATCCTCGGTTTGACCCTTCTCGTGAACCAGATCCCACTCTACGTTTCCCAAACGTGTGTGAAGAGTCACAATCTCCATATCCCTCTGCTCAATAGTAATTTGCTGACTAACCGCCCGCTCAGTCAGATCCCGGACAGTATCCTGCAACTCTTTGTTACTATCATAAAGTGCATCATACATCTAAGCATCAATGGAGTTCGGTGGGAACTCCTCTTCTTCCTCTTCTTCCTCAGGATCCTCCTCTGGATCAGTCTCAGGCTCATGCTCCTGACCAACAATAGTGATCAATGGAGATGTCTCTCTCTATACCAGCTGTTCCCTCACGACATGAATGTCTCGGGGCTCCTCCTCTATAGTTACTCGAGGTTCCTCCTCCCCAGCTCGACTAGCTCCTCCGACATCCGACATCCTGACAACAAAATTTTAAGTTTTAGTTACTAATCTGTGCTAGCGAACACATAGATTAACACATAATCACATAAAGTCTTTTATTATCTTTAATGAATTTAAAAAAATTCATTTCTTAGAACTCGATAAGAGTGTACAACTACTATGTTCTCAATCTTCTACAAGGCTACTACCTAAGGTTGTTCCCCCACCTAAGGTTCATAACCTACAGCTTTGATACCAACCTGTGACACCCCCAAATCCGGTACTTCTATTTCCACAGGATTTGGTGTTCACTGTACAAACATCATCTATCTATCTACCCATAAATAAATGCAAACCATGCAATAGATAGAAATAAATAATAAATCTCTCCCCTTATGGGGTTACATCAACTACATAATAAATAAATCCCAGGTTACTCTAACCTTAAATCATCTGTGCGAAAACATAAACAAATAAGTCTTAGTAACATCAATTCTAATTATCATTACATAACCACATAAGTAATCAATCTTCATTACTTGCTAAGCTTGCCCTTGCCTTTACTAGTGGAAGGTTCGTCTACTCTTTCGTTCTTAACTGCAATGTTATTATTACGCGAGAGTGAGCACGATTGCCCACAAGTATAACAATATAACAATGAATAATAACATGCGAGAGAAATAATAACTTTGGATATAAAAGCTCAACTTTTGAATTAAGAATGAATAACAAGAATCAAAAGAAATTCTGATGGTCGTAAGACCTTGAACTATGTCCTAGGTTGTCAAATGTTTATTCTTAAAACCTTTAACAGTCATAAGACTATGGACTCTTATTCTCGTACTTAGGGGGATCAGCCCTTAGTACCATACTGTGCACAATATTCTAATGCTAACGCGTAAGTAATCCCCTAAACAGGGTTGTTCATCTCAGTTTGACATTCGAGTCCGCACCAAAGGAAGTTTGATTTGGATAATTCATCAAGGGTTCTAAAATTTAAAACGCTCATCAACTATGGACTAGTCGAATCAATAAGGGTTCGCTAGTCTAACAAGGTTTAACAATAATTGATAACTTAACTTGGACAGAATCTTAAAAGGTATACAATAGAATAAGTATTGTATAATAGCATCATGTTTGAAAGATTAATAAACTGTAATATACAATACAGGCTTGATCAATAATAATGAGAACTTACTCAATGTAGAAAGGTGAATTAATCAACTTATATAACGATAACAAGTAGGGTTAGGAAACTTGCCTCGTGCGTAGATTACACTTAATTAAACTCGTTCTTTGATTTAAATCCTACATATCAATTATGTTCACAACAACAGTCAATTATAACATACTAAACATCATAAGTTTATTCTTTTGTCTAACCCGAATTCATGACTATACTTAGTCAAATTACTATACTTGTTTTCACATAATATTATACTACACGAACAACAAGTTAATTACATAATCAACGATTCAATTATCATATAGATGTCTTCTTGACTTGATAAAACTTATTTTAATATCTCATTATATGTCTAACAAGTTTTTATATTCATTAGACTAGGTTACTAACACATTTCTATACTTGAACATTGAAAAAATGCATTTCTGGACATTCTGCTAAGTGGCTGTATATTACCTTCGATATACTGGTCTTCACGTCAGCTGTGACTCGAGACACTGGCACATTGTGTGGCAGTATACCAATGACAAGACGGAAATGGGCGGGGAGTTGGCGTCATGGCCTTGAAACCCCAGACTATGAATTTCTAGTTCGCGAAGAACACAGAATTCAGCGAAATAAACACTTCTTAAACATTAACTTCACCAAATTACACATACCCACATGTTATAATTCATACATAATAATTACCCAACACTTATAGAGTAATTTTAACCCATTAAAACACATAATTACATAACTAAGATATGTAAATTGTACTGTTCTTGATGTTCTTGAAGTTCTTGAACAAAAACATAGAATTTAATACTACGGATTCGTTATAAGACCAAATCCAACCATTCAGTTTCGTTTTGTTCATTTTAGCATGCATAATCATATACAAGTGGAAATTTTACAGAACACTTTATGTTTGGACATATTAAAATCACGTATAAGGCCATATGGCCATATAACATACTCTGAAATCTTTTACTGTATAATTTCATGAAATTGATGATATGAAAACCTATATAATATACAATAAAACATGTTATGCTACTCGAATTGTTACATATATCCCTAACACACTTTCCCAATTTACAGAGATTCAACAGAACTTGAAAGCCATTTTCATAAAAACTAACTGACGTAAAATATGAGAATTGAGTTGGAGAGAATTACCCAAGCATAGAATGTAATTTGCAAGAGATGGACTCCTTCTCAGCTGTTCTTTAGTCACTAATCACTTAACAATTCTCCCTCAAAATTTCTCAATCTCTCTCTGTTTCTATTTTTCTAGACTTAAGCAATAATAACAAACAAAGGAAGGAAGACGTATAATATAGGAATTGAACTGACGCGTTGGTGGTCAGCTACCCAGTCATGGGTAACTGCTATTAACCTCCCTTAGGGCCTTGTTTGGCTAGCATAATAGATTTCAAAACTCCTTTAATTTAATTAAACCTTTATACTATAGTTTAAATCATGCCACACCCGTTATAAAATAAATCAAATATCTAGTTTAATTTATTTTAAATAAAATAAAATAATTTCTCATTAATTCACATAGTCACATAATTAAATTCCTCATTTAATAATAATGTCAAATTATTAATTCTCAAATTATTAATTAAATTAATTAAAATAACACTAGGCTTATTAAGTATTTCTTTTAATACAATAAGCTCACATAATCACATACTTGATAATAAAAATTCTCCACATTAATTTAATAAATATAACACATATAACTAAATTAATTTATCACAACTTCATCAATTAATTAATTAATCTAATAATTAATTCATCAAAAAAATATTTATTCAGTGCAATAAATATTAAAATTAATTTACAAAATCTCGGTTGTCACAGTTTTCATCATCAATGATCAAATCCCTCATCAAAAATCTGCATATACCTTATATAGGATTCTCAAGCCATAAAATCCAATTTTTCTAATTTTGTTACTTCACATAACATATTTAATTCTTTTACTCATAACTAGTTCATTTAATCAGTCCCAAAAATATTTCTTTTCTGGGATTAAGCATAATATAGTCCCATATTGAACATATATTTTTCTCGAAATTTTTAAAATTCATTTACTATTTTTCATATGGCCAAAACTGCCGAATATTTAGACATTTATCATAAATTGTATTTTTGTCCAAAATTCGAAATTTCTGAGGTATATTTACATTATATACATGTACTCCCAATAAAAATTTCACCAATTTTGGAGTTAACCACAAGGAGTTATAAAGGTTTACTTTTAAAACAGTCTTTTTCCATAAAATCCATAACTCTTAATCTATACATCCAAAAATCGCCATTTTTGGACACAATCTAGAAAACTCATCAAGTTATCATTTCAAATTTTTCCAGAATTTTTGAGGGTCAGAAAAATTATAAAACTGCCCCTGGCAGAAACCCCTTTTGAATGAAAATATTATTCATACGAATACAAAGGATCATTCACCATGCATGCGGTAATCCACATAGACAGGTTATTCTAACAGAATAATAAAGAATGGAATAACAGAAGAATTCACCATGCATGCGATAGACCGCACAGACAGGTTATTCTCAACAAAATAATAAGAATGGAACCAGGTCGTGCGTAAACCCCTACGCATGTGATATTCCAAATGAATAATAAAGAATGGAATAGCAATGAAATTCACGGGCATGCGATAAAGCTCGCAGACATGGTTATTCCAATGAATAATAAATAACAGAACCAGGTTATTATCGAAATAAATGTCGATTTCCACTAACACTAACAATTCTAACACAATGGAAATATTTTTCTTAAAAATTTCATTTTTGAAATTTTGAAGTTTGAATTTTCTGAAAAAATCAACTGTTGACTTTTTTGACCAAAAAGTCAACCTCGGCAAATTTTGTGTTTATAGTCTATTTCTACTAATTTCATCGTTCTGGACTCAAATATCACGTTCGCGTCTCCAAATTCAACTCCGAACTCAAATTCGATTTTTAATAACATTTATTCATTATTATTATAATTCGCAATATTTAACAATCAGGTCGTTCTCAGGAAAGAGAATGTAAGACCCCAACTTATTATAAATGAAATTAAATTTCCTCTATTTATTATTTTAAAATAGTAACGGTTGATTTGATTAATGTGGTTAGTTATGGGTAAAATGCGCAAATATTTCAAATAAATAAGTGGTTATAAAATATTCATTGTTGTCGGGGAATATTCGTTTGATCGTGGAATATTCTTACTGTCGGGGAATATTCATATGACGGCGCAGTCTTGTGTGGGCCTCATAACGGAAAGTGATTGGATGAAGAAAACGACAAGTATAAGTTGTTTATAAATAACGGTGTAGTTGTTACCGTTAATACTGTTGAAATACTCGGTGGTTAAAACACAGTAGCACACGGTATTGCACCAATTATTGATTCTTACGTAAGAAGGCACTACTCAATAATTATTACAGTAATTATTGTTCAATATTTTATTGATTCAATAATTACTACCTTGATATTTTATATTATTGTTGTTTCAATAATTGTCACTACACAGTATTTTCCATTATCAGATCAATAATTCATATTATTTGAATAATATTATTAGATAGCATTATTGGCAATATCTAGAAAGTTCTGTCTAAGGAGAGGTTTGGTCACCTAATTGCGCACCAATAAGGAGAAATCCTTATTGGAAAGCCCCCTCTTTCATGGGAACGGCCTGATTGTCGATATTGTGATTCTGTAATATTTTTTGTGAATAATTAATTATTGATTTATATGATAAGGAAAATATTCATTTTATGTGGATATAGATGGAGAAAATTTTTAATGTGACAATTGTTGAAAATTATTATTTTATCTTTTTCTAATAAAATAATTTATTTAAATATATTATTATATTATAATAATATAATAATGGTGATATTTTTACAATGAATGTGGGATATATGAATAAATGAGGAGGAAGAGTATTTTTGTTACTAAAAATATTTAAAACATGTTTTTCATGTTTGTGGACCCCATTTCTTGACTGAAATTTGATTATAGACTGTAAAATCGTCTGTATGTGGATTTCGGCCAATTTTTGCTTGGAATTTGGAAAAACTTAAACTTACAAAGTTGTAGATAATAGAATTTCCTATGGAATGGACATAAGGTTCGAATTTTTCTGATAAAAGGGCTATTTATTATGAATTATTGAAGTTCCAAAGTTCCAAAATAATTGATTTTTGAAGTTTTAATTTTTTTTTAAGAAAAACGTTTTTGGTGAGTTGAGTGGGTCCCACATGTGATATAAATGTGTTGAATTCAGATTCAAGAGGTGGGCGTGACAAAAATTTATATATAATAATATTTTATTAAATTTTCTGCTTTGGTGTTCTAAGCATTTTTCTATAAATAGGGTGCTTAAGTTAGAATTAAAAATTACACCAGAAACTAAAGATTTCTCTCTCTATATTATCGAGCGTATTCTTGTGAGTATTTTGTTACTTTAAGTATTGCTATATCTGGTCTGCAAGTTCCTTCAAACCTTATATCCAGTATTCCGGTCAATCTTGTCTTTTTTGGAGGTAAGGGTGTTAATTTTTTTTATAAATGATATTATTTCTTTCACTATCATTATGCCGAAATATTGGTAAAATTTTTCTTGTGAAATTCTTGTCTTTTAGTGTAGGAGGTTACTATTCACGTATACGATTAATTATTCACGATATCTGACTTTATTCACGAATCGACACTTATTCACAAAAAAATTAAATTTTCGTTTTTTGTCCAAAATATCTATTATGGATACTAGCTTTGATTGTATCCATGTTTTGATCATTCTTGAATTTTACTTATTTATGGTTATTTATGAAGTATTTTGAACTTGGATATTTAAAGTACGAATCCTTATTATGTGTTCTTTTATTTCCTTTGGATTCATTTTCTTTAAAATATTTTTCATCATCCTCGGTCCTAAATTATGATATTCTTGAATATCTTTGGCACAGTAGTGCAAAGATGGTTGATTTTTCTTATGAATATCTTTGGCCGTAGTGCGAAGATGTACAGTGTTGAGATGAACATGACCAATCGATGAATATCTTTGGCTGTAGTGCAAAGATGAATATTTGATTCAAGATGTATATTGATTGATGTTCTGAGGATAAAATATTGATGATAAACTTTTAAATTCATAGAAGAAAGTAGATTTCATTCTCCACGTAACTCTTACAATGAATTATTATTTCCACTACTGAATATTGATTTAAAACTTGTTATACATTGTATTCTATCAGATTTTTCCTGTTGAGGACTAATAATAATTTGTTATATGTTATCTTAGTCATAATATTCTTTTTCTTGGGCGATTGAGCTCACCCTTTTCCTTTTTGTTCCATTTTTTCTCGGGAGGCGAGAATGTAGCGAAAGTCTTAGTCGGGGTATGGAATGAAGGTTCTTGTGATCGTTTTAGTAGTCCTCACTATTTTGTAAAATAGTGTATCAATAATTGTAATGAGGACTTATTTGAGTGTTGATATTATCAGAAGACAATATTTGTTTTTAAACTCACAGTTTATGTGTTATCGTATTTTGCACGATAATTGTATTAATAAAGTTGTAGTTGTTTTCATACAATGTATTTGGCGACTCAGAATGGGTGTTGTATACCTATTTTAGGGGCGTCACGGAGGGGCTTCGATAAGGATTTCTCCTTATTGGTAGCCATGATTAGATGACCAAACTCTCCTCGATGTGGAACTTCTAGACATTGTCGATATTAAATAATAATATGAATAACTTTGCAGTCTCAATTATTGCTTTAATAATATAATATATTATCTGAGATGATCTTGTGACAATAATTGAATCAATAATATAGAGAGATATGATGCGCAATTATTGTAGCAATAATTGAGTATATCTAAGTGACTTCTCACATAAGCATCAATAATCAATACTGAGTGTGCTACTATGCAACCACGCCAGACATCGTATTCTTTACTTACCTGCTAGGTTATTTTATGACAACTTGTTTACTTTGAAAAATTTTCACATATCACCCTTAACTTTAAACTTTTATCAATTTAACTATTTACCAAAATAGAAAAATTAAATACTTTTATTTCATAAAATTCGGCATCTCACAAAAATGATTTTGATTCTGACGGGTTTGACGACGTACTACTTCTTCACTAATTGGTGTTTTGGAAATATTATACAACTAAAACAAATCATTAGAATAATTACAATGAAATTTAATTAATGTAATTTTTGTCTATTATTTCAAGAAGATGCAATTGTGTACTAGACATAGCGGTGGAGGTGGTGGTCGTCTTGGGTGTACATGATGGATCGGGTGGCGACTCGGTGTATGGTCGTCTTCATCAGCTATTGATTTAACACTTTTTTCATAACTATATTAAACATTCATTTACTATAATATATCAATTTCATAACTATGTTAAACATACAGATCTTTAGGCGTCGGCGCATCGTGAAGGCCTAACCTCGATACGATTAGGTCGGATCATAGGTAGTTCTGACATAGTACCCATTGATAGTCATCATTAATGTAGGTTTCAACTTTACTATATCACTTATGTTCAATTAGAATGATATTATTATGTGATTAATAAATTAAAATGTTCCATACAAATTTTGTTTTCTAGTACTCCCTCCGTTCCTAAAAGATTATCGTTTTAGAAGAAAAAATTTGTTCTAAAATATTTTTCGTTTACAACTTTCGAGGAGAATAAATTATTTACTTTCCTATATTACCCCTACCTTCTCTCATTTTCCCAAGAAATTCTCTCCTTTGTATTAATAGTTTTTAACTTCCCATAAAGGGATAGTGATGGAATTTCAAACAAATTTTACTTGGTGAATGATACTTTCTTAATCCATTTGCAAAAACCTTAAACGATAATCTTTTAGGAACGAAGGTAGTATTATGGATCCGGTCGCTAAGGCGACCGTACAGGCCATATGCCTGGCGCATCTCCCGACTGGCGGCATGCGATTTAGCCAGTACTCGCATTACGATGCCAGCTTTATGGTGACAGTGTTGCGGGAGTTTCATGTAAGTCGAATTACGTATATTAAATCAAGGTTCAAGTTATTTACATATTGTTCAAATAATTAATTATTTGTTCGTTATGTCCGTTTGATAGAGGTATTATAGATATGAGCTCGACATCACTGAGGCGGATGGTGACGATGTTATTATTGCACACATCTTGAAGAATTATGCTGGCTAGCTGTACGAAATGCGTATAAGGGCAGTCTGGGCAATAGAAGAATCGTTTGGGACTACTATACAACAGCATTAGCCGCCGACAGTATTAGATGCAGCATGGGTTGCCATGTGTACGTATTGGGATGATGCTGCTTTCAAGACCAAGTCTGAGCAAATGAAGAAAAATCGAGGCCAGCTACGGGTTATACATACTTCTGGCTCGCAGTCATTTCAAGAGGTTAAGTCGGTATGTATTTACATTTAGTTTAGTTTAATATTAAATTAAAACTATAGTAAAGTAAGGTAATATTAATTAATGTACATGATTTAGGCCATGCGGAGTAGCTTGGGCCGACCTCCTACTATGATGGAGTTCTGGGATAGAGTCCATAAGTCGAAGGATTCTACTTCGGGGTCAACGATGTCTCCAGCAACACTAGCTATACGAGTAATACATTTATTATAATATCTGTAATTTAGGATCATATTATGTAATTTATAGGATGATACAAAGTTAACTCACATGTACATAAATTAAATTATAGGACCAGTTTGAGAAGCTCCGCAGCCAGCGTTTAGCAGAGTTGCAGGCTGCTAGGAGCGATGCTGAGATGGCTGATTCCACCATCCCTCCGCCCGAGATTAGTTTATCTCAGGATGAGGAGACGGCTCTTTGGGTCGCGTCTCAGGATACTCCCACCAAAGACTACTCTACCGTGTCGAGTCTTTGGGGTTGCCTAGGATACCGACTATACGCTTTGGAGGTATAATATTTTAGTTTATTTCTTGTTTATGAATAAAGTAAACTTAATTATAATATTATTCATGTTATATTTATTTTTGTAGGCTCTAGCTAGCGTCTGCGTCCGAGAGCCCCCATGGGACCATCACATACGGGCACTGGCTTAGACGGTGCTTTGTTCCAACGAGTTATGGCTGCGGTGTCGAAGAGGTTTGCGACGGATCCGCTATTCCGTCGTCGGGACCTGCCCAGCCGTTCTCGCCTTCATCAGCTTGTGCAGGACGTTGCAGCTGGTGCTACCGTCGATAGTATGGGTATCCCCCCGGAGTAGTTCACCGCGATACGTGACGAGATTGTTCAGATGGTGGTTACCTTACTACTGGAAGTGTTTGGGCCGATGCTGAGTCAACTCTCGACTACTCAGGTATACTATTCATAATATAATTCAAGTATATATTCTGCATGTTATGTAATTTTCATTTAATTAGTTATTGTGAGACCCCGAATTTTATGAAATGAAAGTATTCAATTTTCTTATAATTATTCTATTTAGTAAATAGTTAAATTGATAAAAGTTTAAAGTTAAGGGTGACATTTGAAATTTTTTTAAAGTAAGCAAGTTGTCATAAAATAATCGATTGGTAAAATACGCGTGGTTGCATAGTAGCAGAATCTTATTGATTATTAATGATTACGTGAGAAGTCACTCAGTTTGATTCAATTATTGTCGATATTTTATATATTATTAAATCAATAATTGAGATGACAAAGTTATTCATATTATTAACTTACAATATTTACAATGTCTAGAAGTTCTGGCAAGGAGAGGTTTGGTCACCTAATTGCGCGCCAATAAGGAGAAATCCTTATTGGAAAGCCCCCTCTTTCCTGGGAACGACCTGGTTGTTAAATATTGTGAGTTATGATTTTAATGATGAATGTTATTATAATCGAATTTAAGTTCAGAGTTGAATTTGGAGACGCGGACGTGATATTTGAGTCCGGAACGATGAAATTAGTAGAAATAGACTATAAACACAAAATTTTCCGAGGTTGATTTTTTGTCAAAAAAGTTAACAGTTGACTTTTTCAAAAAAAGTCAAACTTCAAAATTTCAAAAAAGAAATTTTTGAGAAAAATATTTCCATTGTGTTGGGATTGTTAGTGTTAGTGGAAATCGACATTTATTTCGATAATAATTGATGTCTGGAGGTTATATTGACCAATCGGGTATTTAACCGTATAAATGAGCAATTGATTGCTATTATTTCACATGATTATAACTATTTGTTTACATGTGTATACTATTGTTTCACATTATTGTTACTATTAGGGGAGTTGGTGCAAGATTGATAATACTTGCATGACTAAGTTAAAAATGGAGGTATAGATGGAGGTACTATACTGTAATTCATATTTTCACATGTCTAGAACTATTGATTCACATAATTTACTATTGAATCACATTATTTACTATTAGGGGAGGTGGTGCAAGTTTGATAATACTTGCATGACTAAATTAAAAATAAAGAAAAAGTTGGAGGTATTATACTGTAATTTTTTGAGCCTCAAAACGTGCAATTATCGAAACTATATTTTTCTATAAATAGAAGCTCATTCTTCCTTCATTTCTCACCAATTCACTAAAGCTTTAGAGCCATTATTATAGAGAGAAATTATAGAGAGAAAGAAGAAGAGAAGTCTATTACATTTCTATTCCAGTATCTAGCTTCATTCTAAGGTAAGGGGTGTTATTCTTTCGTATTCATGAAGAAAACTTCTGTTATTCCATTCTTTATTATTCTGTTGGAATAACCTGTATAAGCGGACTCCCCTATACTTGGTGAAATCCTTTTGTTATTCCATTCCTTATTATTATGTTGGAATAACCTGTTTATGCGAAGTACGCATACATGGTGAAATTCTTCTATTATTCCGTTCTTTATTATTATGTCAGAATATCCTGTCGGTGCGTTTTACGCCGGACCTGGTTCTATTATTTATTATTCCGTATTTACGATTCTATCAGAATATCCTGTCTGTGAGTTTTACGCCGGACCTGGTTCCATTATTTATTATTCTGTATTTACGATTACGCCGAATATCACATGCATGCATTTTACGCCGGACTGGTTCCATTATTTATTATTACATTGGGAATAACACATGCATGCGGTCTCTATCGCATCGCATGCATGGTGAATCTTACGTTATTCCATTCTTTATTATTCTGTTGGAATAACTTGTCTATGTGGATTACCACATGCATGGTGAATGATCCTTTGTATTCATTCCTTATTAAATCGTGGAAATGATCTGTATACGTGGATTACCGCATGGTGGGTGAAAATTCATTTGCAGTTTCATATATTCTTTATTATACTCAGTTGGTTAAAGTTTTGACTTCTATACTCCATGAGATTAATTGGTGGAATATCCTTGATATTTGCGTTTCATCCAGTATCTTTTCATGGAAACATTCTTCTGAGCATTCTTAAATTTTACTCTACAAAGAAGTATCATGTTGACAATTTGGACGTTATTAGTTCTTGGATAAATTAATTCTTGAACTTATTTTATTGAATTATATGTCATTGTCATGATGAGTTATGTTGTTTATTATATGAAAACATGAAAGTTTCTTAGAAATCACAAAGGGTTGAAAATCAGATTTTGGTGAAAACGGAACATGAAATTCAATTGACCATATCTCCTATTATATTTCAAATTTTTGGGTGTGGTCAAGTTCTAGAATTAGATCTATGAGTTATGTAACTTATCCAAATGGAATCACTGAAAAAGGTGTTGTAGATTTTCGTGTGGACTGATTTTAGCAAAGGAGTCCAAAGCTGCAAAAACCGAAAATGCTCTTGCTTGAAACTTTCTTGGGCTGTTTAGCCACTTAATTTGTGAGAAAAATTCTATCCTTTTGGGACATGAAAGTATATGGTATAAAGTACCTCCTTTCCAAAAATGAGCTCATTCCAACTTAAAATGAACAAGTTATGACCATTTCAATATTTAGGTTTTTCCGACGAAAAATGTTATAACCGGAGTTCTATAACTCCGATGACCATGAAATTTAAACTGGAAGCTTATGTTAACATGTGTAAGATCCTACTAAGATTTGGGAATTTTTGGAGTTAACCTTGAGGTAGCTAATTTCTTAAAGAATTAATTAGAAATTGATTTTTTAAAAAATAGTAAATGAATTTTAAAAATTCCAAGAAAAATATATGTTCATTATGGGACTATATTCTGCTAAATCCCAGAAAAGAAATATTTTTGGGACTGATTTGGTATTTTTTTATGAAAATGGTTTAATTCTGAACATATGAGTTAAATATGTTATGTGAAGTAACAAAGTTGGAAAATAGGATTTTATGGCTTGGAAATCCTATATATAAGGTATATATAGATTGTTGATAAGGGATTTGATCATTGGTGATGAAATCTTATGAGTATGACATTTTGAATGATTAAATGCATTATTTGATAAAGTGTAAACAATTGAAATAAATTGTTTATAAGTTTAAGAGGTGATTAAAATATTGTTATAATATTAACAATATTAGATTATGAGTTATTTAAGTGATGGATAATATTTGGATAAAATTAAAGTCTTTAATATTTATCCTTGTTTTCATTTGATTAATGCTTATATCATTGTCATCATCCTCATGTATATATTATGTTGAAAGTCATCTGTTGCCTGTAGTGCATAGATGGACTTGGTATGATTATGACCAGAGATTATTCGGTATAATCATGGCCGTAATGTTACAAATGATGTGGAAAAAGTCATCTTTGGTATGATTATGACCAGGGATTATTCGATATAATCATGACCGTAATAGAAAACACGAATATCCTTGGCCCGTAGTGCATGGATAATTCGTGGTCGTGATCTTATTGTCGAGTCACGAACATTATTGGTTTTACAGTGGTATATCTTTGGCCTGTAGTGCAAAGATGAACTGTTGATTATTGGTTATACAGTTGTATATCTTTGATCGTAGTGCAAAGATGAATTATTAGTATGATTATGAGTAGGAATTGTAATTTGGTATAACCATGATTTTTGATGTATCAGGTAAAGATAGGTGATGTAAATTATCTTCGTCCTGGGTGCAAAAAGGAATTCAGAATCACAATTATGATTATGAGTTATTCATATAATTATGGACAGGAATTGTTGATTGATGTTACAGGAATAAAACATTATTGGTGGACTTTTAACATGGAGAAGATAATAGACCTGATGGTCTATTTGACTTCTCTAATGGATTGCTCGTTCCGCTGCAACTATGGTTGAAAAGTTTTATCATCTACTATATGTTATAAATCCCTGATTTATTACTGATGAATGTTATTGATAATTTAATTATCTTTAGTCATGATATTCTTTACTGGGCTAGTTGTGCTCACCCTTTTTGCTTCACAATTCCTTTCAGGTAATAAGAGTATAAATTTGGGTCGGCGGGGATAACAGGGAAATAGTAAGATGGTCCGAGACTGTTGAAGTTTCTCAATACATTATAAAATGGCATGACATGCAATATATAATTGCATTGAGGATCTAAGATATGTGTGTCGTATTTTATACGCCACTTAATAATTGATTTTGGTGAACAATAATAGGGTGATGAGAACCCAACCTTGAAAGCGTCAAAAGTGCACCGCAGTTACATGAAGAGAACAGAAATCTTCTCGTGTCCTTTTGGAGACTTGAAATATTTGTTGTTGTACTTTATATGGCATGCATTAATTTGAGTTTGAATATTGTCGTATTAAATATGTTACAATATTTGTATTGAAACTCACAGTATATATGTCGTCATATTTTGCACGACTGTTGTATAATTAAGTTGTATTTGAAATTATGAACCATGTATCTAGCGACTCAAGATAGGTGATGAATACCTAATTTTGGGGGCGTCACAGTTATCTTTAACTGTATTATATATATGGACTAATGAGTTACATTATATTGTTTCAACAAGGTGACGATCGGGTTGACGATGTTGAACGGTTGGACGACGACGGCCCGTGACATAGTTTTGTAGATGATTTGTACAGACTTACTTAGTTTTTAGCTAAATGTGATGTAAATTTTAATAGTTTGGCTGATTTTTTACGTATTGTAGCTTTTATTTATCATTACTTTAGTTTGACATATTTACGTTAGTTTAAATGCATATTTGATATACTTTAGTTGATTAGAACTTTAGTTTAATGTCATATTCATGTTGACCTTGGTAATTCATATTCATGTTGGCCATTATTGTTGGCCTTCGATTATATTTATGTTTTTATGTGTTGTTGGGAAAAAAACAGGTTTACATGTATAAAAAATATGGGTATTATTACCCTGGATATTGCCAAAACAGTATAAATATTAAAAAAAAAAAAAGAATAACCTCGACGGAATAGGGATATTCTCGACGGAATTCCGTCGATATTAAGCCCTTCTTTTTTTATGGGATGCCACGTGGCAGGTTTAGATTCGACAGAATATGGTCAACGAATATAATTCAGTCGAGAATATCTTAACATCGACCGAATATTTCGTCGAGGTTAGTCAGTCGAGGATAGATATCTCCGACTAAAAGGTTGACAGGCATAATTTCGACGTGCTTATATCCGACTGAATTTTCGACCGAATATTCTGTCGGAATTAAGCATAATCTCGACGGATTATACTTAATTCCGACGGAATATACCGTCGGAAATAAGACTTTTTGTTGTAGTGTTATATGTATTTGTACATAACATTACACGTGGTTTCTACATATTTGTTTTCTTTCTTAGTTTAAAATTTAAGTATGAAGCTCGATGCTGTTTAGATGATTAGTCATGTATGAGGTGTAAAAAGGCAGTTATGTTTAGATGTATGTGTTATTGTTGGGAATTATTTAGAGGAATAGCTATTTTGACATGTTTATATGTTGGTCGTTACGATTTATTTGTATGTGTTGTTGATGGAAAAAACTAGTTGAAAATAGGTACATGTACACATTGGGGTTTAAAAACCTGGCAATTATAAAAACAAAAAAAAAAATTATACTTTTTACATAAATATGAAAATAATATTATGTCAATCAAATTAGTGTTACCAAGACAGTTACTAATTATATGTACATTAACTAACTAACACACAAATCAAGTAGTTGAAACAAAAATGTCAAAAATAAACTCTCAACCTGATATTTCAGGGAATCTGCATACTTTAAAACAAATGGAAGGAAAGAAGGGAAAAAAAAAACTTAGGTACTAGCTATAACTAGATGCTTCTGAACTGCTAACCCATTTTACAGTAACTGAATCTGGCGAAAGGATTTGTGGATTATTCTTCAACAGCAAAGCATCATCATCTAAAAGATCAACCTCAACTTGATTTTTGGTTCCATAATATTTACTTTGAATTCCCTTCAACTTCTTTAATACCTCTTCCATAGATGGTCTCAAATCCCTCTCATATTGCAAACATTGGAATGCCAACTCTGCCACTTCACCGATCATTTTTCGTACCTCATAATCCGATTCAAATCCAAGATTCGGATCCACAAGCTCGTGCAATGCATCATTCTGAATCTTGTTTATGGCCATGTTTGATAAGTTAATCTCGTGGCGATGCCTAGTGATGTCTACAGCAGGCTTAGATGATATAAGCTCAATCAAAACAACGCCAAAGCTATAAACATCACTTTTATCCGTCAGATGATAGCATTCGTGATACTCGGGGTCTACGTATCCAGGAGTACCCTGTGGAGCTGTCGAAACATGTGTGACATTAAATGGGAATAAACGCGACAAGCCAAAATCTGCAACTTTTACACTAAAATTGTCGTCTAAGAGGATGTTTGTGGTCTTGACATCGCGGTGAATGACATCAGAAACATGAAGATATGTCAATGCAGTCGCGGTTTCTATGGCAATGCTTAGTCTTGTTTTCCATGAAGGGCTTCCTGGTTTTGCGCCCTCGCCGTGGAGATGATCAGCAATTGTGCCATTAGGTATGTATTCGTAGACTAGTAGAAGCTGTCGACAGTGTTGAGAGGTGCATCCGTAAAGGGATACAAGGTTTGGGTGGCGCAAGCGTGTGAGGATTTCAATTTCATTCATGAACTGCTCAACTCTTCTAAAATTGTTTTCGTATAATCGCTTCACTGCAACCACACGCCCGTCTTGGAGTTTGCCTAATCAAGATAAAAGTCGTTAAAATTTGTTGGACCCTCTTTCCAGCAATTTAAACTTTTACAAGTTAGAACATGTGGGTTCTAAACAAAATCACATCCAAGTACATCTTTTAATTTCATTCAACCATAAAAAATTACATTCAGCGACGCAAAATATTCATCACTAATAATCATATTGACGTCGCTAAAAACAATATTTTTGTCTAGCAATTGCAATTATCTTCTAATTTCTTGCAATACATGTTTAGCGACACAAATTATTGCTTTTAGCTACAGTGTCAGTTCCAACAACACAATTATTTGCCATAAATTTTATTGCACCGCATAATACTCCTTCCGTCCTTGATATAAGTCGTTTGAGAAAGCATTAATTGCATAATAGAACAAAAAAACTAGGTGAAAAATGCGTAGTGGAGGGGATCCTATTTAAACCCCTTATTAACGTTTTAAGTGGTTATAAATCCCATTAAACTTAAAATGATCAGACAAATAATAGAGCAAAATCAAATTCAAAAGTTTAATAAAAAGTTGGATATAAATAAAAAGTTGCTTTTTTCCCATAAAGACTATGTATGCATGCATACCTTTGTACACTGTTCCAAAACCTCCATCTCCAACTTCTCTGTCGGAATCAAAATTGTTGGTGGCTTTTTCCAGTTCATTATAACTGAATATTGTAACTCCCCTGAAGGTTCCCCCTTTTTCAGAATCGGACATCGAGGAAGGATACGAAGAAATGTTTCGAGAGATCAAGGAGGAACCATTCTTAGTTTTCTTCCGGCGATTGTAGATACAAAAAGCCAACACTGCCAAACCAATGCCAAATGCTGCTGAACCCAATCCTGCAGGGATGATAGAACATTAAAATTTTGACTATTTTTGGATCTAGAAGAAATTAAAATTTTAATCTAGGAAGAAGCATTTGATGAGCGTCAAAATACCTATAACAACGTTCTTCACCACATTTCTTTTATGTTCTGTCAATAATGTAAAAAACTTAATCAGTAATTAATCACATATATATATCTGCATGAATTCTAATGGAAGTAAATTTTTGAAGCAGCATAATCTTGAAAATTAACTTGCAAAATGTATCTCAAGAAAAATTATATGGATTATTAAATAAACACATAATCTAAAACTGAGAGAACAAATTATGGCAAACACAGAATTCAACAACCGAAATTAAAGACAAAAAACCAAGATTTATGTATAAAAAAAAAACCCAAATTGAGAAAAAGGTGAAAAATATAAGCTATGAATCTCTCTCTGGAAACGGCTAAAACTGAGAAAGAAAATAATACCGACACCCTAGCCTAGCCAGAATAACATATTTATAAGTAGGGGGCTAAACCTCATCTTTCTTTCACTTCAGTTCGTCGCACAACCAAAATATTTCATGAATAATAAGAGGGATAGGCTAAGTTTTATTAAATTTAACGCATGTTCCGAGACGGGGTAGATCATTGCAAACACAGATGAATTCATTATTCAAAGAACCACAATTTCCACCACTTTTCTCACACTTCCTACAATCATCTCCATTCCATTCCAAGACAAAACCCTTTTTCAATACATCCATATAACTCATCTCCAACAATTTACTTACATCACCTGCACTCACAGCTGCATTAACCACAGCTTGACACCACTCTATTGAATAATTCTCTTTCTTCAAAAGCTCGGCATGAAAAATAGCAAAAGAATGATGCGAATCATTGCTTGCACAATCTATTGAATACGTTGCGAATTCGTAAACAGAGGTACAATTGTAAAAGAAGTAGAGCTCGGCGAAGGTAGGACTATAGCTGAAGGGAATTCCACTTAAGCTAAAATTATGTAGAGGAGTTGGACATGATTTTTCTTCATCAAAAACCTCGGCATTCTCGAGCAAAATTGAATTGTTCGCGTAGTTTATATTCTTAATGATGTAATCATCACCGGAGATTTTGAGAATCGGGTTATTGTCGCTGCAAGTTATGTTGAATTGTGGGGAACCACAGGAGGATTCTTGTTGTTGAGGAATCCAAAAGGGGTAGCTTATATTTGGTCCATTTCCGCAGCTTTTGGGCTGGCAAGGGCTGAGTTTTGGGGCCACAGATCGAGCTTTGATCATTAACGTAGTGGAGATGAGGATCATGATAATAGTATGAAGAGATTTTGTGGATTTGGAGGGGATTTGGAAATCCATATGAAGTGGAAAGAAATAAAAAAACAGAGGAAACAGGGGAGGAGGAAGAAAGTATAAGGTTTGAAGGAAGCATTAAGGTCATAAAAGTTTGTTGTTGGTTTTCGACTTATTTTAATGTTATATATATATATAAACAACCGTGTATTGCATAATGACAAATTTTATGTGAAGCAACAGCAAGAAGATGGGAGTCTTTGCCACATAGAGACTTGGGGCCTTGCTTACATTTGACCAATGCTATTAGAAGGAGAAGATTTAACAAAATCAAAAATTCAAGAATAAGGAGGGAGAGAGGGAAAAAATAATTAAAATTAAGATTCTATGGAGTAATAGAGTAATCATTTTGAAAGTTAGATATCTAAGATAGATGAAGTAATTTTTCTGCAGATATTTTAAATAATTTCAACATACAGATGAAAATGTGAATAAAAATAAAAAGATGAATACATTTTCATATGACCCCCTAATACTTTAAGTTCTTTTAGAGATGTATACAAATTATTACATTAATATTAAATAATTTCATAACAAATATATAAGAAGGGTAGTTGGTGTACTTGATATGTATACAAATTATTACATTAATATTAAATAATTTCATACATATATATATATATATATATATATATATATATATATATATATATATATATATACGGGGTTATCCATAAGAATTTGATTCTTTGTGGAAGAACTTTTTTTTTGGTCTGTTAAAAATTTTTTTTTTCCAAATTGAAATTTTCAACACGCCAAAAAAGGGATTCTTCACAAAGAATAGGTTATTGATGGATTTAACCCTTATATATATATATATATATATAGATAGATAGATATATGTGAGTGTGTGAAGGGCATTTGTGTAAAACTAGTATGAAAATTTGAGTGAGAAGCAAGGGTGTGATTGAGTGGAGAGTACAGACTTCAAAAGAGTCGGGGTTGGTTGATTTGAACCGAAAGTTTGGAAAAAGAAAAAAAGGCTAGCTTTCCCATGCGCTGAAAGTTACGGCCAAGAAAAAGAGTGCCCTGTTTGGTTTAGTGATAGTAACGCGTAGACGGAAACTCTTTTTCACCTTTGACATTAATGACGCGCTTTTATTAGATTGACACAACCAAACAAGACTCTTGACTTTTATGTCCTAATTTATTTTTTTTAAGTTGCTTCAAAATAGAAAATTCCTATGCATTTAATAATTTCAAAGGAGTGACGATAGAACAATAGAATTAGGTTGAGAAAACATAATAAAATAATACCTCGAGTCTTGAAGCTTTATATATAGATGGTAATGTTAATAATTTAAAACCACTAAAATAAGTGTCGAATAAATATATTAACTCTTTATATAAGTAATCGACAACACTTAAATCGCTTTCGAATAATTATTTTATACGACTAATATTCAAATAATCAGTTACTATTTTCAAGTTTACTTCAACAAAGCATCGATCATAATGTATATTGCCTAGCCAACTAGTATTTTTCATTTTATATAACTATAATATAAAGAATCTGGAAGTGGTTAATTTATTTTTGGATAAGTTAACTAGTATTTATAACATTTATATTATAACTTATCAAAAAATAAATAATCTTCTTAGGATCCAAAAAATATATGTATGTATGTATGAATATATGTATGCAAGTGTGTATATGTACGTATGTATGTATGAATATATGTATGCAAGTGTGTATATGTACGTATGTATCTATGTGTGTATATATATGGAGAATGATTCATAACAAGTACTTGCTATGAATCGAAAATGGTTAACATTATCATTAACGTCCAATATAAGAACCAACGTTCGAGATTAAAACTGAAAAATTCATATATGTTATTCGCTACTAATAGTAGCGAACTACAATACTATTTTCAGCGGCATCCACTACTATTATTATAGCAGATGACACCCGTCATCCGCTACTAATAGTAGCGGACGTAACCCGTCGTCTACTAATATTAGCGAACGTGCATTTTTTAATTCTAATCTCGGCCATTGGTTCTTATATTGGACGTTAATGATAGTGTTTGTTCATTTTTAATTCATAAGACACACACATACACACACACACACACACACACATATATATATATATATATGTATATCTATATTTGTATATTCTACGCAGATAGACTAAGACCAGTTATTTATATATATACCCGGTAATATCATATAAACCATCTCGAAGTTGTATAGCCAAAAAAATGTTATCATCATTTTCTATAAACAATACTTGAATTTTTTCATATATATATATATATATATATATATATATATATATATATATATATAAACAATACTTTAACAAGCGTATATTTTTGGGCCTCTAACCTCCGGATTGCTACCCTAAAGCCCAGAGTAGTTTTGAAGTTATTGAGCCAAATTTAATCGATTTGATCATGTGACAAACGGTCTCATAAGCTAACATTTGCAGGTGTTTCGGGCTGGGCTCAACCTTGTTAACAACCTTTGAAAATGCCAGTCACTAGGCCATTAACTATAGTCTCATAGGCCTTTTCCCTATTGACTCTATTGGGCACAATTCTAGACTTTAGTCGAATAGAATACTTAATCCGTCCAACTCGTTCAAATTATAATATTATTATTAATTATATTAAATTATAAAAAATGAAAATTTAAATTTAAATTTATAATAATATTATCAGTTATAGTTTTTATATAAAATATTTTAATTAAACTACTAAAAAGAATAGTTTTAGTGTTGATATAAATGATAAAGATGCTAAGTATCAGTTTCAAGATTTCTTACTTGACCACCATCACTAATTAATTATTAAAAAAAACAGAAATAATGCAAGTATCCAAAGTTGACTTTTAACTTCTTTTATAGGAAAATAAGTTTAGAGGGTACGTAACCATTAATTTTCCTTTCCTTCCTAGACCATTTACATGTTCAATATATATGTACACAACAACCATTAACAACTAGATGCAACCTTCCCCACCATTGTCTAAAGTTTACTTTTCCATTCTGGTCAAAAGAAATATAGGGTAGTATTTGAATAGAATGGACCAATCAATATACCTAACCTTTCAATAAATAAACAAGCATAGCAATTCAGTTATACCAGTGACTATAAAGCTATCACTTATTTTTCCATGTTGAGAAATTAAACAAATTATTCATTTATATATATTAGTCACTTATTTTTTTATTAGTTTTATTATTTTTTTGAGAGGGTGGTTAGCATGATGAGCTTGATTTTCATTAATCGATTATATCGATATCGACGACACGCGTTAAAACGATCTCTCTCTGATGTATAGATGAGTGATTAATCAATTGATCAATTTCGCTATTATTAAATTAATTTCGATTGGATCTTTTTTTAAATTCAGATCACTCTTAAATTTCGAAGATGAACATACCTTTGTGCTTTGGACACATGGAGTGATAAGCCCCGTCGCGACAGAGGCACGGGGGATCAGTTGAACTTATGCCAGACCAACACAATCCACCAGAACTCACACACGCTGAGCACGCAGCTTCATTAATTCTATAATACACAACAAAACTCGGTCTCAACAAATCCTTTAGCTTCATCGTTTCATTTTTCCCGAAATCCTCAAGAACCGTCCTGTTAACTGGAACCCTTACCTTAATCTCGCAATCATGAAGAATCGGGAACGGAGCTAGCAAAGTTTTGTTCCCAAAAAAACCAACATTTTTACAGTACGTAAAATTATTCCGAATTAAGTTCACAACAGACATACTTCGCCATTTCAGAGGACAACCGTAGAACAAATAGAGATCTCCACTACCTTGGCCGTAATTAGGCCCGTAACCAAATTGTGTTTCAATAAACTTGGCACTATTTAAAAATTTCGGTGGGTGGCTGCAGGTATCATCATCACCTTCACATTCACGTTCACGTTCCATCGTTATCCCATAAGTGGACATATTTATGTTTAGTACGTGAAACTTCGTGTCAGGATCCATATCTAACATTGTCAAATTCTCCTCATCATCAGTACTTTCGCAGCTGAGCTTTAATCCTTCATTTCCGCAATACGAAGGCCGATCGCCTACCCAAAAAAGGTACCCGATTCCCGTTATATTTTTGCCGCAATTAAAAGTTTTATTGCACTCCGAGTAGTATTTTTCATAATCTAATTGAGAATGAGCATGATATTTAGGGAGTATGAACAAATGGAGTGAAATGATGAGGGAGAGTTGAGCATACATTGGTTATGGCTGATGGGAGAAACTAAGGTATGCTTAATTCGAGGGATTTGTATAGGGAGAATTATTTGGTATTGTGGACTGTGGAGACATGCAAAGGAAGAAAAGTGAGGAAGTTTATTAATTAAAAAAAAAGAAAAGTCGAGGAGTGAAGTTTCTATGAAATTTAATAAAACATGGACTAAAATGCAAGGACCGGTTCTTGGTCAATGATGGAGACAGTGAACTTGTTTGGAATTTTCGTTTGTGTGCGCCGAATTGAGAGAGAGAGAGAAAGGGCTGCGGATCTTAGCAACCGCTTCTAAGATTTGTTTGGTAATGGTAGAAATTTATGGATCATATGGGTGTGTATCTAAGTGCGGAGTTTAGGAGAGTGAAAGAAAAGTGAAACGGAACGACGCATTTGTTGATTGTTATGCTTAAAAATTTATTTAAGAATACACCCCTCAATTTAATTGGAAATTATTTATTCGAGGATATAATGTATAACAATAATTTCCCAGCCATTACTTTATGGGACAGGGTGTGGAGGCTACACTCACACCAAAAAGGTGTTATAATTTAATATTATGAGTTTTTACAAAATATAATGTTTAATTAATTGAATCTGGCAAAAAAAATAAGTTAAGTAGTATAACCCTATATATACTTCAATAAAAAATAACTTTATGTAAAAGCACCCAATAATAAATGAATTATGGAATCTCGATTATATATACTTGTAAAAACCGTATCTTCGGATAATAAATAAAAACCGTGGCGTAATTAAAATATCTAATTCTCGATTCTTTTTGTCAGGTATGCGTGTTTGATCCGATCCTATCAGTAAGAAAATGTTTGGATATGTATATATTAATATTATTTATTACCAACTATTCTAGTCTTATATATACTAGTTAATACAGTATCAAGCATTTTGTACTGCGTTCGAATTGAAAAATTAAAATGAGATAGGAATAAAATAAAATAAAGAATGAAATATATTATAGCATTCCAAATGCATGTTTGATTGAATTGAAGAATGAAATAATAAAAATTTAAATGACCTAAATATATACACCACCCTCGCACAAAAAAATAGAAAATATTTATTGTTTGTGGACGCGGTGGGTGGAGCGTGGTGATGGTGAGAGGGTACATGAATTAGTGTTGCAATAAGAGGGTATAATTGACAAAAAAAAATTATTCTAATGAAATAGATTTCATTCCCCCACCTCTAAAATAAAATTCAAAAGAATAGAATGAACTTTCATCTCATGAAAATTATCCATTCTGTTGAATGAATAACTTAACAGACTTTTTTTTTTTTTTATTTTATTTTTTTGCAATCGTTTAAATCATTCCTACTTTCATTCTCTCTAACATAACATAACATAAACATAAGAGTTGGATATATCAGCGATTATTAAAATTTAGCTATCTTTTCATACTACACGAGCACCCAAAATAATTATTTTGAGAGACATATTGGACAACCGAAGTATGAGATCGAAGAGCTAGAATAGAAATATCTACCCACACTCAGATCCCATTTTCAAGGTGAATTGAAGGTATCATAGAAATGAATGCTGGTATTGTAGTTCTTGAAAGACCTATTAATCACATGCCTTAACCGGTGATGAAAGACCTATTAATCACATGCATATTCGATTATATTGGATTGGTCAACGAGCTAAGATTCGACGCCGAGAGCGAGGGCGAGATGACCACTAAAGAATTACTTATACACTAAACAACTGCTTATATACACTTGCTAATTTTATCAAATTCCCACAATTTAAGTAAATCCGAGACCTAGAAAATAATTAGTATAAGCTTATTTAGTTTGAGTAGTTTATGAGATATTGTGTGTACTCAATAGTTCGCTCATATATATGTATAAAAAGATGGTGGACACTGATTCTACAGTCATAACAAATGAAAAGAACAATTTGTGACTTCGAAAATTAAAAACTAGGCTGCAGACAATTTCTATGATGAGTATATAACGAAGTAGAAAATGAACACACCTCGATTCGGGCACAAATACGGATAAGCTCCATCGCGACAGATGCACTGGAATTTCCCTGAATCCTCATAATCCGACCCGCACAACCCACTAGAATTCACACAAGCTGAACATGCTACTGCGTCAATTATATAATCCAAAACAAAACCCTGCTTGAATAGTTCCACCATTTTCATTGACACATTATTCCGTAATTCCTGAAAAGCCCTCTTAAGAACTGGAACAACCATTTCGGTTTTGCAATCCTTAAACATCCCGGAATCATCCGGCGTCCAAGACGATTCGTCCACGTAGAAACCATTACTCCGAGCCCCGCCTTTCAAACATGTAAAACTGTCCCATGCCGAACCAAATGGTAATTCTACCTTCAGACCCGAGGGACAATCATAGAATAAGTAAATAAGTTTGGTGGCAAAATTGTAACCTAAAACTGTTTTATTTGGAATGGTATATGACCCTATAGGCAGACAAATATTAGCATCATCCTCACCAATATCATCGCGTACAATCCTTATTTCCCGAGTGGACTGATCGATATCAAGTAGGCGAAAATCCTGATCCTGATCAGTACCTATATCTATGGTAGCATAATTATTGTTATGACATTTGAGCTCGAACCCTTTAAGGCCGCAGTAGGAGGGTCGATTTTCTCCCCAAAAAGGGTAGCTAATGTTTTGTATGTTTTCGCCACATTTGAAAGGGCTAAAGCACTCCGAGTATTTTAATTCAACAGCTTCTTGGCCATGAAATGAACTCAAAGATGTTAGAAAAAGGACGGCGGTGGTGATGAGATTAAGGCGCGGTGAGAAATTTTGAGCATACATTAATTTGTAAATGCTAGCCCAGGGAAAGAAGTTATGGTGTGGGGATTTCGTATAGGAGAAAGAATTTGATATTAAGATAATAATGCTCAACTTAAAGAAAAGTCTCTCTAATACAAATGACCAGTTCTTGTCAAAGAAAATGGTCAAACTGAGTTTTCGTATGCATTTGTATGTCTTGTTTTTTTAAGATTAATTTGTTTTGATTTCAGGGTTGTGATGGGCGTGTGTATATATATACCTATATGTGTATCTCGAAATTTTATTTTGGATCCGGATTTTGATGTGACCCAAAATATTTTATGCAACAATTCAAAGAAAAAGAAGACAAGATTTAGTGGTGGTAGTGAATGAGTAAGAACGAATGGTTTTGGCCTGATTACGTATATGTTACAGCAATTAGGGTTTTAATATTTTTTTTCTTTCTAACTTTTCTAAATTTATTCACAGCTTGTATTATTCGCATTTTGATATAATAATATCTTCTACCTCTCGTTTGTAATATTTCTTGATTTGGACTTTTCATGTTAATTTTGTGTTTCTGTCTATTTTCCTGTCGTTGATTTTTCTGTATTTGCCTTGTACATATATTCTCTCAAGTAATTTTAATTTTAGGTTGAATTAATAACTATTCTCATTTTCTAGATTTTTTAAGTACTCAACTCTTTGAAATCAAAGCAATCAACAAATATAATTTACTACAGTCCAAATTAATTTTTTAACAGGCGAACAAGCTATTGCAACTTATTGAAAGAGAAATCTTATCTAAACTTCCAAGTTCAACAAAATTCAGTAAACGGTTCATCGGTGAAAATTGCAACTAGGGATTCAAATTCATAACCCTGAGCATCAACGCCTACATATATGTACTGTGTACATATGACCTAATGTAATCCATATCAAAGTGTTCTATCATCCATACACACTATAGGTCGTAATGAAATATGTTAGCAAACTAATAGCGACGGTCCAAATATTTGACGGGATTTGCTATGGCGATGGTTTCACTCCAGCCACTATTCTGTCGCTAATTCTCATAGTTCAGTTGTTTGGACTACGATCCCCTCCCTTCCACTTTTCACTTCATTTTCTCAACACACAATAATGACACAAAGGTTACTTTAGCCAGGACGCCAGCAATATTAATGGGAAAAAAATTAGATTTAGTATGAAAATTATGTGAAAAGTGTAGTGGTAGGAATTCTCATTCATAACATAACAAAGAATTAGATAAACACACCCACCTGGCTTTGGACACGATGACTGAATAGCTCCATCGCCACAAAGGCATAATGTTGGTGCTGAATCCTCGCCAGACCAACACAACCCACCCGAATTCACACAATCCAAGCACATTTTCTCATCAGAAAAGTTGTAATTCACAATAAAACTCTGGCTCAAAAATTCTTGCGTCTTCATTGTTGCATTTTCCCTAAACTCCTCAAGAGCTGCCACATTAACTGGAATCATGGCCTTATTCTTGCACGACTCAAGATTCCGAATCTGATCAAGCGAAAATGAATCATTCCCATAAAAATTACTACTTGCAAACCCCTCTATCTTACAAGTCGAACTATTCCTAAACGAGGGAACCCCCGGGCCAGGTAATTTTATTCCCAAAGGACAATTGGAGAATAAGTGGAGAACTTCAGTACTATTTGGGTTGATATAAAATAGGGTTTCATTCAACTTGGAATCATTGAATTCTTCTGGACAAATTTCATTAGGAACATGATCAAGACGGGAAAGACTTATTTCGAGAGTGGATTGATTGATGTGAAGTACACGAAAGGTCATGTCAATACCGATATCTATTGTAGTATAATTATCATTTTGGCAGCTGAGCTTGAACCCTTCAACGCCACAATCGGAAGGTCGATTTTCTCCCCAAAAAGGATACGTGTAATTTTGTATATTTTGGCCACACTTGAAAGGGTGAAGGCACTCCTCATATTGTTTATAATCTTGGGCATAAAATGATCTCGGAAATGTTAACAAAAGGAGTGATATGGCGATCATATGAAGGCGCGGTAAGAAGAGTTGAGCATACATTTGTAAACACTAGCTCTTGAAAGTAGGGTTCTGTATGGGGATATTTTATAAGGGAGAAAGAAATTATCATATTAAGAAGCTTAGTAGTAAAAGTGTTGGAAGGAAAGTCTTAAGAAATTTCTATGGGATATAATATGACGTGTGAAAACAGGCAATATATGACCAGTTCTTTCTCGAAGAATAAATATAGTGAACTTGTAATAATGGATAATATGATTGCATATGCTCATGATATGCACATATACATTATATTAACTATAGATTAAGCACTAATTATAGATTATTTTTTGAGTAGTCAACCCTTTGAAATCAAAGCAATTAAAATAATTCAATAGTCATTAGTCAAAGTTTTTTAGCGGGCGAGTATTGTAACTTAAATCTAAATGTTAAACCGCACAATCTGTCGCTATTGATAACGAAATCTTATCTAAACTTCCTAGCCAATCCCTAGCTCGTGGATTAGGATCTCTATTCACTAGGTTGACATGTAATAGGGACAAGGTTTGCTAGTAAATTCAACTTTGTTAGAATGTTATACTGACTATTTTTGTTGCTGCTCCAGTCGCTAATCCTCACTTTTCAGTGTTTTGGCTTATATATATTACACATAAATACATATATAAACATAGGGAGGGAGGGAGGGAGGGAGGGAAATACCATTTAGCTAAGCATGATCACCGAATTTCAATATGTTGTATTGAAAAAGGTTGCCTTGCATTAGCCTCCTCAAATTATGTTCACTTCAGACTTTAGAATTAGTCTTTCTCAAATTCTCTTTCTCTCAAATTGTGGAATTTTGCCTTCTTCATTTCTTGTTCCCCTCTCCAAATTTCTCCTATAAAAGGAAGCTTTAACTCCTCATTTCAACACACCACAACAATAGGAAGCTTAGAGAAGAATAGACAAGTTAGAGAGTGAGAAGCTCAGACGTTAGAGCATTCTAAGAGTGAGGGTGTATAGAAAAATAAATACAATTAGTTTATTTCTCAGTACAGAGTTTGTAATCTTCATATTATTTTCATAGTGAATTTCTAAGATCTCTCTCCGTGATTTTTTCCAGTTGGATTTCCACGTAAAATTATTGTGTTATTATTTTATATCTCATACAGTAGTATGTTTGCATTTATCTTAGTGTACTTGTGTGAGCCTGATTACTCAACAATTGGTATCAAAGCTTTTGGTTCACACTTGGTGTCTAGGAAAGTGGATCAAAAGGCAACGCCTTTAAGAAATGTGGTTATTTAATTAGTCATCGTTGCAAAAGCATGGAAAAACTCCCACCTGACTTACACTTACCTGACCAACTGGTACGATCCGTTTAAAGAGAAATTAAGCAGGTCACAAATACGAAGATGGCAAGCATAAGTGCGAGGTATGAAGTTGTATTTGTTGAAATCATTTGTACGATAAGTAAAGAATTGGCTTAAAGGATTGAAAAACTAGGTGGAAGAAACCAAAGATAATAGGATGAAAATGAGAACTTGAAGAAAAGGTTGTGGCAACAATCAGATTGAGTTTGGTGTCACAGATCAAATATAAGGTTTTGACATAAACCTCTTCGAAGGACTTGTGGGAGAAACTTGAGAAAGTTTACAAGTCAAAGTCTCTGTCAAACCAGTTATATTTGAAGAAGGAATTGTACTGGCTTCGGATGGAAGAAGGGTCAAATTTGACCAAACATATTAATGAGTTTAGTAGATTAGTAACCCAACTAACCAGTTTTGATGTGAAGTTGGAGGAAAAAGATAAAGCCTTATTGCTTCTTGTCTCTCTACCAGATTCATACTTAACTCTCCAAACTACACTCCTTATACGGAAGGAAAAGCTTGCAGTTGACGATGTGATGTCAGCAGTCCTGGACCAAGATAAGTTCAGGGGCACTACTTCTAGAGATCAGGAAGATATTTTTCTTGCATTTTCAGATGGGCGTGGCAGAGATCCTAATCGAAAAAAGTATTCCGACAAAGAACAAGAAAGGTCTCATTCGAGACCCGATAAGAAGGATAAATCTCAGGTTGAGTGTTATCATTGCCACGAGAAATGCCACTACAAAAATCAATGTCCATTGTTGAAGAAGGATAACAAGAATAAAGTTAAGCAGATTGAAAATTTTGCTAATTTTGCTAAGCAAGCAGATGTGTGCAGCGATGGAGAGCTATACACAATGACAAAAAATGAAACTTTCAAGGTGATCTCTTATATGTTAGAGACAGTAGCAACCTTATAGATTGGTACATTAATTCCGGTTGTTCTTTTCATATGTCCCCTCACAGGGATTGGTTTGATACTTTTACATCCTACAATGGTGGTACAGTTTTATTGGGTAACAATGCAGTCTGCAAAGTTACTGGGATAGGCACCATCAAAATTAAAATGTTTAACAGGGTTGTCAAAATATTGGGTGATGTAAGGTATATTCCAAAATTAAAGAAGAGCTTGCTATAGGTTGAAGTACTCGACTCTATAAGTTGCAGCATCTAAGTCAGAGATGGTGTCATGAAAATTATCAAGGGTTCGATTGTAATTATAAAGGGCCAGAAGAAGGGCACCCTCTATAAGTTGATAGGGACACGATTCTTTGGTGGAGCGAAGAATTTCATAAGGGATAATTCCAACAGTGATAACACAGAGTTATGACACATAAGACTTGGTCATTTGAGTGAAGTTGGAGTGAAAGAATGTAAGACCCCAACTTTTTTATAAATAAAATTGAATTTTCCTCTAATTATTATTTTGAAATAATAAGGAATTAATTTGATATAATACTTTGGTTATGGATGAAATGTGCAAATTTTGTAAAATAAGCAAGTGGTAATAAAATATTCTTTTTATCGGGAAATATTCGTTTGGTCGTGGAATATTCTTCTTTGTCGGGGAATATTAAATGCGACGATGGTATGACCATTTGTGGGCCCCATAATGTAATAAGCGTTGGATGAAGAAAATGACAAATATGAGTTTTTATAAATAATTGGCGTAATTATTCACGAATTAACACTATTGGATTACACGGTGGTTAAAATACGATGTCTGGCGTTGTTGCCGCGATGGCACAGTATTGCACGATATTTTGAATTATTGATTCTTACGTGAAGGCACTACTCAATAATTGTTACGATGAGTTCTTTGTTCATTATTTTATTGATTCAATAATTCTTTGCGTTGATATTTTATATTATTGTTGTTTCAATAATTGTCACCGCACGATGATTCCCATTATCGGATCAATAATTCATATTATTTGAATAATATTATTAGATAACATTATTGGCAATGTCTAGAAAGTTCGTCGAGGAGAGGTTAGATAATCTAATCATTGCCAAAGAAGGAGAAATCCTTATCGGAAAGCCCCTCTTTCACAGGAACTACTGGTTGTCATAATTGTGATTACGTAATATTATTTGTGAATAATTAATTATTGATTTATATGATAAAGAAATATTTATTTTATGTGGATATAAATGAAGGAATTTTAGCATGAAATAATTGTTGAAAGTTTGGCATATTTTTGTGGAATTACAATTATTTCTCCGATAGAATATTCATTCAAATATTATTATTATATTGTATGATTATTTAAATAATAATATTGTTGTTATAATATATATATATATATATATATATATATTTATGCATGTGATTAAAAAGAAGGAGTGAGCAAATTGTATAGCTTGTCCGTTATTTTCCTAAGTTGGTTGGTGGTGGAGTAGTGACTGCAAAGAAAACTTATTTTCAAAAGAAGCACAGTAAGCTGTCCTTTTCTTTTTCTTCAAAGATGACTTATTTTTCTTCCTGCAAAACATTTTTTAAAGGGTGGCCCCTATTGGTTTTCTTCTTTCCTGGTGGGTGGTAGGTTTTATGCCAAATCATTTCAAAATGTGGCCCCAGCATATGAAAAATGTGAATTAGGCATGATATTCCTGCAAGCTTGTTTCAAAGGGTGGCCCTCACCCATTTGAAAATATAAAATGTTAGGCATGATATTAAGCAGAGGAGAAAAAGAAGGATATGTCAAACGCGCTGTATTTGTTTGCTTTCTCCTTCCGTTGCTATAAATAAGGGGTAACCCCTCCTTCCTCAATACACCACTTTCAAATTAGAAATCCTTATTCTTAGGTATTGTGAGTATTTTCTTGAGTATAAAAATACTTTGAGCGTAGTTTTTCTGCAAGATTTTCTCCAGTCAAATCCAGTTTCTACTAAGGTAAAGGATATTATTTTATTGCAATACTCATGAGAAATATTATTTCCTTTCATACTCCATATTATGTAAGCGATATTATTTCATCTCGTATTCCTAAATTTGAACTTACTATGGTAAGTATTGCTTCTATAATTCCTAAAATGATTAAAAATTTCGCTTCATCTAATATCATTTCATAGGAATATTGGTCTGAACTTTTTATCAAATTTGGAACTTGTCATGACGGGTACTGTTCACGGGTACTGTTCATGGGTACTGTTCACAAAAGAAAAAAGAATATTTTTTTCCTTTCTTCCAAGTTATCTGTTGTGACCCTTATTCTTGAAACTTAATCCATGTTTTGATTTTTCATCATCCTCAGTCCTAAATGATGATATTACTGAATATCTTTGGCCTGTAGTGCAAAGATGATTGATTAACTGATGAATATCTTTGGCCCGTAGTGCAAAGATGAACAGGTGTTGAGATGAACATGACCGACTGATGATATAAATGAATATCTTTGGCCTGTGGTGCAAAGATAAATATTTGATTCAAGATATATATTGATTGATGTTACAGGGATAAAATATTGATGATGGACTTTTAAATCTTAGAAGATAGTAGAACTCATTCTCTACTTGACTCTTCTAATGGATTGCTGTTTTCGCTGTATTTGTTGATCTAAAACTTGTTGTCTATTATATTCTAACAGATTTTTCCCTGTTGAGGACTAATGATAATTTGTTGTATATTATCTTAGTCATAATATTCTTTACTGGACGAGTTGAGCTCATGTGACGCCCCCAAAATAGGTATACACAACACCCATTCTGAGTCGCCAAATACATGGTACAAGAAACAAACTACAACTTCAATAATACAAATGTCGTGTGAAATACGACAATATATACTGTGAGTTTAAATATAATATTGTCTTCTAGACAATATCCACACGCAAATAAATTCCCATCATAATTATTGATACATTATTTTACAAAAATGGTGAGGACTACTAAACAACTCTCTCTAGAACCTTCATTCCATACCCCGACTAGTACTCGCTACATTCTCGCCTCCGAGAAGAAAAATGGAACAACAAGGAAAAGGGTGAGCTCAACTAGCGGTAAGAAGAATACTATGACTAAGATAATATACAACAAATTATCGTTAGTCTCCAACAGGAAAAATCGATAGAATACAATAGACAACAAGTTTCGGATCAATATTCGCAGCGGTGAAATAATAATTCATAGAAGAGTTACGTAGAGAATGAAATCTACTATAATCTATGAATTTAACGGTCCATCATCAATATTTTATCCTCGTAACATCAATCAATATTCATCTCAAATCAAATATTCATCTTTTACTTTCTACAGCCAAAGATATTCATCAATCGGTCATGTTCATCTCAACACTGTTCATCTTTGCACTAAAGGCCAAAGATATTCATCATCGATCATGTTCATTTAAACACTGTTCATCTTTGCACTACCACAGCCAAAGATATTCTTCAGAAATCATTCATCTTTGCACTACTGGGCCAAAGATATTCAATAATATCATCATTTAAGGCGAGGATGATGAAAATATTTTTAAAGAACGAATCCAAAGTGAAGCAGAATGACAAGGATTAAGGATTAAGGATTCGTACTTTGTTTTATCCATGTCCAACAATACCTCAAAAATAATCATAGTGGTGTAAAATTCAAGAATAATCAAAACATGGATACAATCAAAGCTAGTATCCGAATAGATATTTTGACGAAAAGAAGAAATTTTATTTTTAATTGAATAGTCAGATATCGTGAATAGTCTTATATCGTGAATAGTAACTCAGACACCAAAAGATAGAAATTCCATAAAAACATCTTCACGCTTCATGAATAGTACTCGTGAATAGTAACTCGTGAATAGTAACTCATGAATAGTAACTCGTGAATAGTAACTCATGAATAGTAACCCGACATGAAAAAGTTCCAAATTTGATAAAAACTTGGATCGACATTTGAAGATAATGATATTGAAGAAATAATATCATTCGAAAAAAATAATATCCCTTACCTCAAAGAATCGATTGCCGGAAGGAAAGGTCGGAAGTGATCTTTGAATGAAACTTGTCTTCTAATAAAGAACTCTCAAAGTATCTAAATACTCACAAAATACGCTCAATAATATAGAGAGAAAGAGAGAAAACTTTGTTTACGGTGTGATTTTCAATTCTAACTTAGCCCTCTATTTATAGGAAAATGTTAAGACGTCAAGAAGATTCGACTTGACACTTACTGATGGCTTTACTCGCTACTATTGCCACCCACCACATTTGAAATAAAATTCAGCACATTTCTTCACCAACCACAAGTGGGGCCCACTCAATTCTAGAATTTTCCACCAAAATCAATTATAAACCTAATTTTCGAATCCGACACCTCTTAAAATTCACAACAAATCATTCGTGCATTTTTAACGGTTCAAAATTTGTGGACATATACTCAACTTATGTATGTATAACATACCCAAAAATTACCTACAAATCAACGGTCGGATTAAAAATTATAACCCCATAATATATCTCAAAAACCACGATTTAATTTTTAATACCTCCAATACGGTAAAATCTTGATAAAACACCTCAACAATAATTTCTTCATTTATAACCACATAAATAAATCCATCATTTATATCCACATAAAATAAATATTTCTTTATCATATGAATCAATAATTAATTATTCACAAATAATATTACAGAATCACAATTATGACAACCAAGCCGTTCCCAGGAAAGAGGGGGCTTTCCAATAAGGATCTCTCCTTACTGGCGCGCAATTAGGTGACCAAACCTCTCCTCGATGAACTTTCTAGACATTGTCAATAATGTTATCTAATAATATTATTCAAATAATATGAATTATTGATCCGATAATGGGAAAATCTTGTGCGGTGACAATTATTGAACAACAATAATATAAAATATCAACGCAAACAATTATTGAATCAATAAAATAAAATATTGAACAATAACTACCGTGAAAATTATTGAGTAGTGCCTTCTTACGTAAGGATCAATAATTCAACAATATCTTGAATACCGTGTGCATCTTGTGCAACCACGCCAGACATCGTATTTTAACCAACCGGTATTCAACAGTCTTAATCAGAATAACTACGCGTAGTTATTTTTAACCAACTTATATTTGTCGTTTTCTTCATCCAATCGCTTTCCGTTATGGGGCCCACACATGGTCTGCTCTTTGTCGTCACGAATATTCCCCGACAAAGCGATCTGAATATTCCACGACCAAACGAATATTCCCGACAAAATGAATATTTTATAACCACTTGCTTATTTTGAAATATTTGCGTATTTAACCCTTAACTATCCACATTAATCAAATCAACCCTTACTATTTCAAAATAATAAATAAAGGAAATTCCTTTTATTTAAAAATTTGGGGTCTTACAACCTCCCCTTCTTATGAAATTTCGTCCTCGAAATTGACGACGATACCTGGTGTTTGAAAAGATGAGGATACCTCGCTTTCATTTCCGCTTTCAATTCCCTGTGTCATTTCTCTATATAGCATGATTCCTCCACAAAACTTTAACTTGTGGTATGACCTTTCATGGCGTGGGACATGCTCCTTCCTATCCAAAATCTTGACAGTACCTCCTCACACGTTAAGTCTTGACTATCTCGTCCTGGTTCTAACTCTATAACGTGGTTCGGTTCTTTCACATATTTACTGAAGCATGGATATGTGAAACACATTATGAACACGAGACATACTCGCAAGTCTATAGGTTACATTTCCTACTCGGTCAAGAATTTGAAATGGACCAATAAATCATGGATTGAGCTTTCTCTCTCCCCAAATCTTGTAACTCCCTTCCATGGAGCAACTCGCAATAATACATGATCCCCACACTAAATTCCACGTCCTTTCGATGAAGATTCGCATAACTCTTTTGTCGATCTTGTGCCGCTTTTATATCGTTGTCGAATCATTTGGATCTTTTCGGTAGTCATACGTACTTAACTCGGTCCCAACAATGTTGCTTCACCCACCTCATCCCAACATATTGGAGAACGATATTTTCCTCCATATAATGCTTCGAATGGAGCTACACCTATACTTGCCTGATAACTGTTGTTGTAGGAGAATTCCACCAATGGTAAATACTTATCCCAACTACCCTTGAAGTCAGGACACGAGTCTTAATAAATCTTCAAGAGTTTGAATAGTCCTCTCTGATTGTCCGTCCGTTTGGGGATGGTATGCCGAACTAAATCGCAAATCCGCGCCCATAGCTTTTTGCAAGCTAACCCAAAATCTTGAAGTGAATCTTGGGTCACGATCCGAAACTATGGATACAGGCATGCCATGCAACCTCACAATCTCATTTACGTACATACTAGCAAAGACGTTCAAGTGAATAAGTCTCCGTGACGGCAAGAAATGAAGCGAGACTTGGTTAATCTATCAACAATAACCCAAATAGCATTGATGCCTTGAGAAACCGTAGGAAGACCCGTAACGAAATCCATGGTAATGTGTTCCCACTTCCATTCCGGAATCTCAAGTGGTTGCAACGGACCCTTAGGTACTAGATGCTCCGCCTTTACACGTTAGCAAGTTAAACACATCGAGATAAACTTTGCAATCTCTCTCTTCATATTATTCCACCAAAATGTATGTCAAGATCACGATACATTTTAGTACTTCGAGGATGGATTGCAAATGATGTATTGTGTGCTTCCATCATAATCTTGTACTTCAAATCGAGTCGTTAGGAACACAAAGTCTAGAGTGGACTCAAGTATTCCTTCTTCATCAATTCTCGCTTAATAGCTCCTTCTTGTACTTTCTTCTTCATACGTATCACGCCTCCTGATTGGTGGCTTGAGCAACCTTAACTTTTTCTATTAAAGTTGGCTCTGTCATTATACTTGACATCATCGCACTCGTTCCGATATGATCTTCTACTCAATGCGCGCACTACCACGTTCGCTTTACCGGGATGGTATTGAATAAGTGTGGTCGTAGTCTTTCAATAGCTCGAGCCAACGTTGCCAAGATGTTGAGTTCTTTTTGAGTGAAGAAATATTTAAGGCTTTTATGGTGCGAATATATCTCCACTTTCTCCCCATATAGATAGTGCCTCCATATCTTTAGCGCTGCAACGCATCACGCTAACTCTAGATCATGAGTAGGATAATTCCTCTCATACTCTTTAAGTTGTCGCGAGGCATAGGCTATGACTTTCCCACGTTGCATGAGAACACATCCTAACCCTTTGCACGAAGCATCATCAGAGATAACAAATCCATCCGAACCGGATGGTATTGTTGTTAGAACAGTGCCGAAATAAGTCTCCTCTTAAGCTCTTGGAAACTCTTCTCGCATTCTTCATTCCAAACGAATTTTGTATCCTTCCGAAAGTTAGTTGAGTTAATGGAGTAGCGATTCGAGAAAACCCTTCCACGAATCTCCGATAATAACCAATTTAAGCCCAAAAAGCTACGATCTTGATCCATCGACTTGGTTGCTCTAACTTTGTATTGCTTCAATCTTCACGGATCAACAGATACTCCATGTTTTGACACCACATGCCCAAGAAATGCTACTTCCTCAAGCCGTAACTCGCATTTCTTCAATTTGGCATATAGTTGGTTTTCGCGAAGCCTTTGGAGTACCAAACTTCAAATGGTGCTCATGATCTTCACGACTTTTGGAATATATAAGGATGTCATCAATAAAGACAACAACGAATCGATCCAAATATTCCTTGAATACTCGGTTCATCATATCCATGAAAGCCGCAGGAGCATTAGTTAGTCCGAAAGACATGACTAAGAATTCATAATGCCCATACCGAAGTTCAAGGCGGTCTTTGGAATATCCTCGACTCTAATCTTGGTGATGATATCCGTAAGCTAAGATCGATTTTGAAAAGAATTGTGCCCCTTGCAATCGGGTCAAACAAATCATCAATACGAGGTAGAGGATACCTATTCTTGATGGTGACATGGTTCAATTCCGATAGTCAATACAAAAGTCGCATACTCCCGTCTTTTTTTCTTTACTGAATAAAACAGAGCACCCCAAGGAGATGTACTTAGGACGAATGAAACCGATGTCCAACAATTCGTAGTTGGACCTTTAACTCCTCAAGTTCAATAGAGCCATTCGATATGGGGTTTTAGAAATGGGCTTTGTGCGGGTTCAAGATCAATAAAGAATTCAACTTCACGTTCGGGGTGAGAGGGGAAGTTCTTCAGAAATACGTCAGAAAGTCAATAACAACAGGAATATTATTCAAATTTGACGTGTCTTTATTCAAATCCATAACATGGGCTAAGAAAGCTTGACATCCGCTTTTTCAATAAACGAATAGCTTTATGATTAGATATGATAGTGATTGATTTTAATGGTTTAGTTGCTTGAATTGCATACAACAAAGTTGGTTAGGAATATGAAAACTAACAACCTTACGAAAACAATCAATTTTGGCATGATGAGTAGTTAACCAATCAATTCTAAAATCACATCAAAAGCAAGTATCTTTAAAGAGATAAGGTCAATGTGTAAGGTAATGGTGCCAACTTGAATCGAACAAGATTTATAAGCAAAGTGGATGTGATGAAAGTTTCTCTAACGGAGTTTCCACGAGATAGGTCAAAGTCTAATTTCTCCGAGTCAAGTTTAAACGTTGAGCACATGCGGGAGAGATAAATGAATGGGTAAAGACCCCAGATCAAGTAAGGTATAAACTTCGCAAGAATTTATAAATAGCTTACCCGTGATCACCTCGTTTGGGTTCTCGTGATTATGACCGAAATACAACAAACGCTCTTCCGGAATCGTTGACTTTGACTTTTCTCGGGACGATCTTTTGAGTCACCGTCCCCATCGAACTAGGTTTCGCTCTCGTCATAATCTCGAAAGCGATATGTCCTTCCTTTCCACAACTATAGCATACCTTGAAGCTGTTGTGGGCGGTTTGACCGATATGTCCTCTTTCCGCATTTGTATATATGGCCGGTGGTCGATCTCCTCCTTAGAACCCGATTACTACCCAAGACGCATCGTCTTCACATAGTCGTTGTTAAATCTCCTCTTTTAAAATCTCCTCCTAACTCGCTTATACATTTTCATGGCCATGATTACCACCCGAGTGGTTACCATTTCGTAAAATGCTGTTTCTTTCTCCGCAGTTATCATTATTCATTGATCGCTATCTCTCGGTACGATCCTCGGTTATGGTCCTCAGTTGACCGTGACTTCGTTATCTCGCTTTCTAATAATTGAGCCCATTTACAACATCTCGAATAAAGAGAAAGTTTATGAGAAATGAGATATCGACGTACGCCGGGTTTCAAACCTCTAAGAAACATCCGCGTCATCGTTCCTCATCCTCCACCAAATGAGTGCAAAACGGATAACTCGCAAACTTTGCCTCAGACCGAGACACCGCTCGTGTTGTTTTGTTCCAATCGATGAACTCCACTTCCTTCATATACGACGAACACTTTCGGGAAAGTATTTGTCATTAAATAGTCTCTGAAACGTCTCCCAAGACATGCCGAAAAGTCTTGGTGGATGGGTACGCTTCACAGATCTCCCACCAGAGTCTGGCTTTCGCCACGGAACATAAAGGTGGCGAATGGAACCTTCTGTTCTCCGTGCATCCCAAGACATCGAATATCTTGGTAATTTGCTTGACCCATGTTTCCGCCGTGATCGGATCTCGCTTTCCCTTAAATTCGTGGTCCCAACTCTTTGAATCGCTTGCCATTCAGAATAAACCCGTGAATTGCTATCATTTCCTCCTCAGATTTTGAACACGAGTCTCCTAAATGCGATTTTGCATGAACTCGCAAAAAGCTTCTAAACATCCCCTCGTTCATCATCCTTTCAGTGGTGTTGTTCGCGGGAGGAACATTGCCAAACTGTTGCACGCTCTCCTCGTTGGTAAAGCACAGGCATCTCCACGGTCTCATTTACTCCATTGTTAATATTCTCGGTCGACATTCTCAAAATATCGCTATAAAACAAGGGTTAATTAAGGAATTCAATATATCACATAATATCCTTATATCTTGACTAACTAACAAATAAGCTTAGGTAGGACACACTAGCGAAGGATTTACTCGTCTCTCCCTCCTAGTTCTATTCCCCGATCTCCGCCGGAGATCATATCCCTAAGCTCGATATTAACCGTGACGCCCCCAAAATAGGTATACACAACACCCATTCCGAGTCGCCAAATACATGGTACAAGAAACAAACTACAACTTCAATAATACAAATGTCGTGTGAAATACGACAATATATATCTTGTGAGTTTAAATATAATATTGTCTTCTAGACAATATCCACACGCATAAATAAATTCCCATCATAATTATTGATACATTATTTTACAAAATGGTGAGGACTACTAAACAACTCTCTCTAGAACCTTCATTCCATACCCCGACTAGTACTGCTACATTCTCGCCTCCCGAGAAGAAAAATGGAACAACAAGGAAAAGGGTGAGCTCAACTAGCGGTAAGAAGAATACTATGACTAAGATAATATACAATAAATTATCGTTAGTCTCCAACAGGAAAAATCGATAGAATACAATAGACAACAAGTTTCGGATCAATATTCGTTAATGAAATAATAATTCATAGAAGAGTTACGTAGAGAATGAAATCTACTATAATCTATGAATTTAACGGTCCATCATCAATATTTTATCCTCGTAACATCAATCAATATTCATCTCAAATCAAATATTCATCTTTGCACTACTGAGCCAAAGATATTCATCAATCGGTCATGTTCATCTCAACACTGTTCATCTTTGCACTAAAGGCCAAAGATATTCATCGATCGGTCATGTTCATTTAAACACTGCTCATCTTTGCACTACTGTGCCAAAGATATTCTTCAGAAATCATTCATCTTTGCACTACTGTGCCAAAGATATTCAATAATATCATCATTTAAGACCGAGGATGATGAAAAATATTTTTAAAGAACGAATCCAAATTGAAGCAGAATGACAAGGATTAAGGATTAAGGATTCAGTACTTTTGTTTTATCCATGTCCAACAATACCTCAAAATAATCATAGTGGTGTAAAATTCAAGAATAATCAAAACATGGATACAATCAAAGCTAGTATCCGAGAATAGATATTTTGGATTTAAAAGAAGAAATTTTATTTTTCTGATTGAATAGTGTCAGATATCGTGAATAGTCCGTAGTATCACGTGAATAGTAACTCTCACACAAAAGATAGAAATTCCATAAAAACATCTTCACGCTTCATGAATAGTACTCGTGAATAAGAACTCGTGAATAAGTAACTCATGAATAGTAACTCGTGAATAGTAACTCATGAATAGTAACCCCGACATGAAAAAGTTCCAAATTTGATAAAAACTTGGATCAACATTTCAAAGATAATGATATTGAAGAAATAATATCATTACGAAAAAAATAATATCCCTTACCTCAAAGAATCGATTGCCGGAAGGAAAGGTCAAGTGATCTTTGAATGAAACTTGTCTTTGACAAAGAACTCTCAAAGTATCTAAATACTCACAAAATAATTTCAATAATATAGAGAGAAAAGAGAAAACTTTGTTTTCGGTGTGATTTTCAATTCTAACTTAGCCCTCTATTTATAGGAAAATGTTAAGACGTCAAGCAGACTTGACTGCTACACCGATGGCTTTACCCGCTACTATTGCCACCCACCACATTTGAAATAAAATTCAGCACATTTCTTCACCAACCACAAGTGGGGCCCACTCAATTCTAGAATTTTCCACCAAAATCAATTATAAACCTAATTTTCGAATCCGACACCTCTTAAAATTCACAACAAATCATTCGTGCATTTTTAACGGTTCAAAATTTGTGGACATATACTCAACTTATGTATGTATAACATACCCAAAAATTACCACAATCCAACTATCGGATTAAAAATTATAACCCCCCGCAATATATCTAAAACCCCCGATTTAATTTTTAATACCTCCAAACGGTAAAAATCGATAAAACACCTCAACAATAATTTCTTCATTTATAACCACATAAATAAATCCATCATTTATATTCACATAAAATAAATATTTCTTTATCATATGAATCAATAATTAATTATTCACAAATAATATTACGAATCACAATTATGACAACCAGCCGCTCCTCAGGAAAGGGGCTTTCAATAAGGATCTCTCTTCTTTGGCGCAATTAATTAGGTGACCAAACCTCTCCTCGATGTAACTTTCTAGACATTGTCAATAATGTTATCTAATAATATTATTCAAATAATATGAATTATTGATCCGATAATGGGAAATCTTGTGCGGTGACAATTATTGAACAACAATAATATAAAATATCAACGCAAAGCAATTATTGAATCAATAAAATAAAATATTGAATAAAGAATTCATCGTGAAAATTATTGAGTAGTGCCTTCACGTAAGGATCAATAATTCAACAATATTGTGAATACCTGGTGCCATCTTCTTTGTGCAACCACGCCAGACATCGTATTTTAACCACCGGGTATTCAACGATCTTAATCAGTAATAACTACGCCAAGTTATTTTTAACCAACTTATATTTGTCGTTTTCTTCATCCAATCGCTTTTTCGTTATGGGGCCCACACATGGTCTGGCTTGCGTCGCCGCATTTAATATTCCCAAAGCGATTTAATATTCCACGACCAAACGAATATTCCCCGACAAAATGAATATTTTATAACCACTTGCTTATTTTGAAATATTTGCGTATTTAACCCTTAACTATCCACATTAATCAAATCAACCCTTACTATTTCAAAATAATAAATAAAGGAAATTCCTTTTTATTTAAAAAATTTCGGGGTCTTACAGCTCACCCTTTTCCTTGTTGTTCCATTTTTCTTCTCAGGAGGTGAGAATTTAGCAGGGACTAGCCGGGGTATGGAGTAATGATTCAAGATAGCTGTTTTAGTAGTCCTCACTATTTTATAAAATAGTTTATTAATAAATATAATGAGGACTTATTTGAGTGTGGATATTGTCTAGAAGATAATATTTGTATTTAAACTCACAGTATGTGTTGTCGTATTTTGCACGACAATTATAATAATGAAGTTGTAGTTTTCTTTCTGTACCATGTATTTTGGCAACTCAGAATGGGTGTTGTATACCTATTTTGGGGGCGTCACAAAGAACTACAAAAAAGGCAGTTGCTAAAAGGTGTCAAAACGTGCAGTTTGAAATTTTGCAAGTTTTGCGTGTACGGCAAACAACGGAGGGTCAACTTCAAGGCAGGAGCACATACCAGTAAGAAGTACTTGATTGTGTACATTCAGATGTGTGGGGGCCGATCAAGCATACGTCAATGGGTGGTGCCCATTATTTTGTTAGCTTCATAGATGACTACTCCAGAAAGGTGTGGATGTATTTTATAAAGCAGAAATTCGAGGTTTTCAGAATCTTTAAGCAGTAGAAAGCTAAAATAGAAAACCAGACTGGAAAGAACCTGAAGTATTTCAGATCAGATAATGACACAAAATATAAAGACATGTCATTAATTCCTATAGTTCTGCCAGGATGAAGGTATCATCAGGCACTTCTTAGTTAAAAGAACTCCAAAGCAAAATTGGAATGTTCCAGATGTATGAGGTTGAATGCAAGATTGCCCAAGAGTTTCTAGACTAAGGCACTCAACACAGCGTGTTATTTGATAAATCGATCTATTTCAGTTGGAATTGATTACAAACATCCTGAAGAGGTATGAAGTGAGAAATCAGTTGATTTTTTGTGATGAAAATCTTTGGTTGTCCAGCTTATGTTCATTTGCCAATCGAGGAGAGACTGTTCAAGCTTGATCCAAGGTCAAAAGAGTGTATTATTTTCTTGGATATGAAGATGGAGTCAAGGGATACATGTTATGGGATCCAATATCTAAGAAGAAGGTCGTCAGCAGAGATGTGGTGTTTAATGAAAAACACATGATGAACAAGTCTGGAAATGAAGAATCTGTAGCAAGTGAGTTTCAGAAACACTCAATTGAGGTGGAGATTCCTGAAGAGACAAAAGAATCTGAAGAGATTAAAGATGATTATCTTTCAGATTCCCAAGATAGGTCTTATAATCTTGTGAATGATCGGGAAAGGCGAGTCAGTAAACCAGTACAGAGATATGGGTTTGATGACATGGTTGCCTTTGCCTTGATTGCTGGTAGTGGAGATCCAACTAGCTACCAAGATGCTATTCAGTTTGAGGATAATGATAAATGGGCAATAGCGATGGCAGAAGAAATGGAGTCTTTACAGAAGAACCAGACTTGGGAGTTAGTTCAACTTCCAAAAGTATCGAAGACTATAAGATGCAAGTGGGTATTCAAGAAAAAAGAAGCTCAATATGATAAATAACGTGAAAGATTCAAGGCCAAGTTAGTGGCAAAGGTATTCTCTCAAACAGAGGGAATCGACCACAATAAAATTTTCTCACCAGTTGTGAAACACACATCGATTTGGTTGCTCTTATCTATTGTAACATCACATGATATGGAGTTAAAGCAGTTCGATGTGAAAACAACTTTTCTCCATGGTGATTTAGAAGAAAAGATCTACATGAAGTATCTTGAGGAGTTTATTGAACCAGGAAAAAAGGGCTTAGTTTGTAGTTTGACGAAATCTCTCTATGGTTTGAAGCAATCCCCGAGACAGTGGTACATGAAGTTTGACAACTTTATGGTGGCTTATGATTACTCTCGTTCGGAGTATGATCCATGTGTATTTCAGATCCCTTGATGATGGTTCTCTAGTATTATTGACGTTATATGTCGATAACATGTTGATAGCAGCAAAGAGGAAATCAGATATTCTTCAGCTAAAGAATTTGTTGAGAGTAATGAATTTGACATGAAGGATCTTGGGTCAGCTAAGAAGATCCTAGGTATGGAAATTCACAGGGATCGTCAAGCAGGAAAGTTGTGGCTAACTCAGAAAGGATATGTGCAGAAGATCTTAGAGAGGTTTAACATGAACAATGCTAAAGCAGTTAACACTCCATTGGCATCACATTTCAGGTTATCTTCATAGTCGAGGCCGCAGACAGAGGATGAGGTCGAGTATATGTCCAAAGTATCGTATGCAAATGTGGTGGGTTGTCTAATGTACGCCATGGTTAGATATCTCACAAGCAGTCAGTGTGGTTAGTAGGTATATGGCAAATCTAGGAAAAAAGCATTGGAATGCTATGAAATGGATTTATCGTTATCTAGCATGTAGGTACAACCAATTACGGTCTTCTATATGTTTGATAGTGATACCGCAAGAAGTGAGGTTATAGGGTTTGTTGATTCGGATTATGCTGGAGACTTAGATGCAATGAGATCTACTACAAGATTTTTATACACCTTTTGTGGATGATGTATGTGTTGGAGGTCAGTGTTGCAGTCTACGGTAGCATTATCAACAACAGGGGTTAAGTATATGGCATTGATAGAGGCAAGCAATGAGGCTTTATGGCTTAAGGGACTAGTTGAAGAACTAGGTTTTAAGCATGACAGTATCCAGATTCAGTGTGATTGTCAAAGTGCTATTCATTTAGCAAAGAACCAGGTGTTCCATGCCAAGACCAAACATATAGATGTTCGGTATCACAAGATTTGTGAGTAGCTGAACAATGGTGACATTGTAATTCACAAAGTTCACACAAAGGAGAATGCCGCAGATATGCTCACAAAGTTAGTTACAGCTAAAAAGTTCAAGCATTGCTTGGACTTAATTCACTTCGTTGAATAATGAGTTTGTGGTGGAGTATCCAGGGAGAGGGATGCATTCACAGACGCAAAGTTCACAGTATTTGAAAAATGCAAGCCAATGTGGAGATTGTTGAATAAGGTTGCCTTGCATTAGCCTTCCCCAAATTTTGTTCCCTTTAGACTTTAGAATTTAGCCTTCCCCAAATTCTCTTCCCCTCAAACTGTGGAATTTTTCCTTCCACATTTCTTGTTCCCCTCCCCAGATTTCTCCTCTAAAAGGGAGCTTTGGCTCTTCATTTCAACACACCACAATAACAATAAGCTTAGAGAAGCAGAGACAAGTTAGAGATTGAGAAGCTCAGTTATAGCATTTTGAGAGTGAGGGTATAGAGAGAAATAAACAGTTAGTTTATTTCTCAGTAGAGAGTTTTTAATCTCCATATTATTTTCATAGTGAATTTTTGAGATCTCTCCCGTGGTTTTTCTCAATTGAGTTTCCACGTAAAATTCTTATGTTATTATTTTATATTTCATACAGTAGTGTGTTTGTATTTATTTTATATCTCATACAGTAGTGTGTTTGATTACCCAACATGTTGTTATTATTATTAAACTATAAGTATAATTAATTAATTGTAATCCTATTATATTTAGATAATATGGAGAGGGGTGAACAGGTATTTTGTTTATACGACAATTCAAAGGCTCATCTAAGAAATTGACGCGAAATCTAACCCACCTACGGCCTACCCACTCATCAATTACGATGTTCAGCTTACTTATATTATTGGAATTAAGCGCCCATCTTTTAACTGTTGTCAATTAATCTCTCGATGTTCGATTCTACTATGGTTTTAAAATTAAAAGAATTTCTTTTAAAAATCATCATACATTATATTTATTTATTAGTGAAATATCATCTTACATTATATATTTATTTATTATTAATTTCACTAAGATATAAATATAATTAAATTACCTATCATAGGATATAATTTTCAAGTCTAAAATAAAATTTTAAGTTCTATCAACACAATACATGTAAAATTATAATAAGAAAAATAGTGATTAATAAATTATTAGTACAATACAACCACCAATCTTATGATTTAATTATTTTGGTCAAAAATAAAATTAATTTCCAATCTAATAAAATAAGTATATCCGTTACAATTCAACAATCATCAACACTATAATATTTCTTCTACCAGACATGAAGCATGCTTGTTGTTTGTATCTTTCCTAATCATGCATTTAAGTTTGGTGTACATAATGTATAGCTGCTCTCATTTATCCAGCCGCCAGCAGCAAATACTTAAGCATTATATTAATTAAAGAAGTATAATTATTGTAGACAACTAAATATTTAACAACTAACTAAATATTTATCAAATAACTCTATCATATTGCTCTGCGCACCGACTTGGCTCATATTTCTTTCCCCGTGTATATTTGGACAAAATTGTATAGCAAACTAGCAAATTAAGTTGACACTTTGGAAAAAAAATTTAAGGATGTTGTAAGAACAAATATACATTTAGCGACACTTTTTAAATTGTTTTAAGAACTCTTAACACTTTAACCGACATATATTGCTTTGCTAACATATTTTTTGGAAATTGATATTTTCACAAAACTAATTAATATTTTCACATGAAAAGTATCGCTATAGATGTATAGCGACCGTAAAAACTGTCGCTATAGGATCTATAACGACGGTTTTCATGTGAAAATATCATTTTCTGCTGTGAATTTATCAGTTTCCTATTTTTATTTTAAAAATATCAACCGCCTTAAACAATTAAGTTTTAAGAACTAGGCTTCCATCCACCTAATTCCATCGATGCACATTTATTAACAAAAATATCACATTTTTAGCTAATTGTGTCGTCTTTGCCAAAACAACATTTGTGATGTTAGATATACACTAGTTGGAATGCGTGAAAAAAATAGCATCAAACTTCAAACAGAAACGATTAATCAAAGCAAACATTTCAGTAGTTAGCTATTTGTTACTCAAAAATGGCTGCAGAGAATTTTATGTGTAGTGTTTAGCAACCAAAAAAGAGAGGGAGAGAGAGAGAATAAACACACCTCGATTCGGGCATGTAAACCGATAAACTCCATTGCGACAGATGCACTGAAAACGTCGTGAATTCTCAAAATCAGAACCACACAACCCGCCGGAACTCGCACAAGCCGAGCAAGCAATATCGTCAATTATATAATCCATAAGAAATCCCTCCTTCAATAATTCCAGCATTGTCATCGACACATTCTCCCTATATTCCCTAAAAGCTTCTCGCATAACCGCAGCCACCATCTCAGTTCTGCATGCCTCAAATTTCCGAAGCTCATCAGCCCTAAATAATTCCCCGGCATAAAAACCATAATTTTGAGTCCCATTTTTCGTACACGTAAAATTCCCCCAAACTGAGCTATCTGGAAAGTCAATATTTAGCTCAAACGGACAATCATAATATAAGTATATAATTTCTGTCCCCGGATTGTAACCAAATATGGTTTTACTCAAATTTGTACTAGTGATCACCGGTGGACAAATATTTGTATCATCTTGAATATCAGAACGTGCAATTTTAATTTCGTGACCGGATTGATTGATGCTAAGTACGCGAAATGTCAAAGAATCGATGTCGATGGTGGTAAAATCATCATTTTTGCAGGTGAGCTCGAAGCCTTTTAGGCCACAATACCAGGGTCGATTGCCTCCCCAGAAAGGGTACACGATTTTTAGTATATTTTCGCCACAATTAAAGGTCGTTTGATCTTGGCATTCGGAGAATTGTTGGATTTCTTGAGCATGAAATCTTGGGGGTTTTAGTAAAATTAGTGGAATTGTGAGGAAAATGGCCTGTAAAATGTTTGGTGGGAAGAGTTGAAGAAACATTTCAAGTAATCGTGCATGGAAGAATTGGGATGGTTTTGTATAGGGGGGTCATTGATATAAAGGAGACAAAAAGTGATGATTGTTGAATAGAATGAAACTCGTAGGGAGTTTCTTTTGCATAATTGAGAAAGATGGCAGCCGATTTTCATGACTATTGAATTGTTGCTTTAGAATATATATATATATATATATATATATATATATATATATATATATAGAGCTTCCATCCAAACCGGTTATTATAGATCTTGTCTCTGTTTTTTTTTTGAATAGTTGATAAACTTATTGGAAGGTGAGATTGAAACATAAAATATCAATTCTCAAGCACAACTTATGCAGGCTTTTATTTTAATATGAGGACCCTACATAGTCAACATGTTATCGGTTTGTTTAAATAAAAGCGAATTTTTAATATTAAATAATGCCCGACTACCGGGACAAGCTCTTAAGGCTTTTAAAAAAAAATAAAATAAAAATAAAATAAAAAATACCAACCGGAACAAGCTCTTACGGCTTAAAAAAAAAAAAAAAAAAAAAAATCTAAACCAGCACAACCTCTTCCTAACATATAAAACTCAGCACAAGTTCTTTATTTGCTATTTTTTATAACAATATTTGTTATTTTATAAAAACAAATATTTTTATAATAACAAATAAAGAATATAAAATTTTTATAAAAACAAATATTTTTATAATAACAAATATTTTTATAAATCTTTATTTGCTATTTTTATAAAAATATTTTATATTCTTTATTTGTTATTTTATAATAGGATATAAAATAGGATATAAAAATATTTTTATAATTCTTTATATAACAAATATATGCTATTGTTATATAAAATAGGATATAAAATATCATAAAGAATTAATATTTTAAATTAAAGTGGGAAGAAATTAATATATTTGTTATATAAAGAATTATAAAAATATTTTTATATCCTATTTTATATCCTATTATAAAATAACAAATATTTTTATAATTCTTTATTTGCTATTTTTATAAAAATATTTTATATTATTTATTTGTTATTATAAAATATTTGTTTTTATAAAATATTTATTTTTATAAAATATTTTATATTCTTTATTTGTTATTATAAAATATTTGTTTTTATAAAATAACAAATATTGTTATAAAAATAGCAAATAAAGAACTTGTGCCACTATTAGATTTTTTATATGTTAGGAAGAGTTGTGCTACAGGCTTAGATTTTTTTTTTTTTTTTTTTTTTTTAATGTTACTAAGAACTTGTTCCTGCGGCAGCATTATTTAATATTAAAAATTCATTTTATTTAAACAAACCGACAAACATGTTGACTATGTGGGGTCCTCATATTAAAATAAAAGCTCAAGATAAGTCAGTTGCTTTCATTGTATATTTATGTTTCAATCTCACCTTCCAATAAGTTTATCAACGGTCCAAAAGGGGTGTCAGATACATTCCATAAAGAACCTATTGCTATGGAAGGGTTCCCTATATATATATATATATATATATATATATATCCCTATTAATTGAAGGAGCGAACCAAAAGCGAATTGGTTATAGCGACGGATTTTTCCGTCGTTATAGCATAAAAAATCGACTTTTTATTCTTTAACGACGAAAAAATCGTCATTATAACTGGTTCGTTCTTAATTCACTCATTTTAATTTGCTGGAGAAGCGAAATATATATATATATATATATATATATATGTTTTTGTTGAATTATAAGGTCCGGATTGACTAAGAAAGTTATTAAAAGATCGTGGCCATTGACCGGGGAAAGTGCAAATGCCTATAATGGTCCAAAAAGTGTACCAACTATGCAACTAGTCTTTGTTTTTTTTAATTTAATAATGACAATTGATATCCGCATAGCAATAATAGTATTTTTAGAGTAAAAATATTATTATTAAAATAATAATATTGTTTTAAATGTTAAATATTGTTAAAATAATTATAAAGAGTAGTTAAAATAATTATAAAAATGTCGACGTGGAACTATTTTTTTCAGTCTAGTATGGAATTAGCATCATATTATCAGAGTAAAAATATTTTTGTCAGGATAATAAATGTCACTTAAAATATTAATTATTACTAAAATAATTACACAATTGCTCTGACATTATAATTTTTAATCGGATAATATCGATAACCTAATTATATTATGATAATATTAACAACCTATTAATTGAAATATGTACCGACTAATGGCTGCAAGGTAACAAAATAGGTCGCTTTGCAATAAGATAACATTATTATGTTGATCTGAACCTTACTACATGTACTTCATGCATGTCATTTTCGGTATATTAATGTATAAAGGTTTATGGCGGCTTATAACTAAGCTCCAATAGTACAAGGAAATAAATTATAAAAATAGTACCATAACGACCATAAGGTAATCCTATTTCATTTTCCCATAAGTAGGTAGAGAGGCGCAAATAACCGACCTTCGACCTATATAATTCTAAAATAAAATAATAAAAAACAATAAAATTAAAATTATGTCTATCTTTAAAACAAATTCGATCATTCATCAGGATATCTAACGACCTATATTGTTCCATCCGCAGCTTTAATTTTTAATATTCGCAGTTGTAATCATGGACGGGATAAAAGATCTAAATGTCCCCTCCTCGTGAAAGTCTCTCGTTCAGCCTACAGACGATAACTCCCTTAAGATACGGGACGGACGTCGTTTTGTTTAAAGTATTGTTCGCAGATTAAACCGGGATTCTAGTGGAGATAAACGATGACGTTTTATTATTAACTCTCGTCGCAGATTTAATACCGCAGACTCTAGAGTTATTTAGTAAAACGACGTCGTTTGAAGTTAATACTAGTCCGCAGAACTAAACTGCGGACTCTTATTCCACTAAATCAAATCTGTAACCAATAGTTGGGGTTTCTTGTGTATTTGAGATCTAAGTAACCAACAGTTAGGGCTTCTTGCTACGATTTGTGAGAATAGCAACCAAGCAAACGAAGATCTAATCAACCAAGCAACAAATCAAATATGTAAGCTTGAATTTCGTCATATGTATATATGTTGTATTCTTCTTTGTTGCATACAAACATGCAATGTTAAATACACAAAAATGTTTATGTTGGTGGTTACAAAAAGAAACTTTGTAACGTAGTTATGTTAGATTACAATGTGTTGTTCATATATGTTTATTTTCTGTGTCAGTTACACTAATGGAATTTAATCTTGGGCCTGATGTCAATACATTGTCGTGAGATCAACCAAACCACATCTAAGCAGTCGTATGGAACAATCCCCATTACACTAGGTCATTAAGAACTGATGAGAGTGGAAGATCTTTGAAATCGTGGGTTTTAAGTGATACCCAAAAAGATTTATTACGCGACTGGGGTTTTTGGGTATTTATAAACATTAATGTCTGTAATCAAATAGATGCTTCATTGATAGAAGTATTAGTGGAGCGTTGGCGTAGTGAGACCAATACATACATTTCACTTCCTCATCGGTGAAATGACAATAACACTTGAAGATGTACATTTCATTTTAGGGTTACCGGTTATCGGGGATCCTATAACATGTACATTAATACAAAATCCTAAACAATTGTTTAATAATAGTGAATTTAGTAAATATAATTTGGAAGATGACAATGTGTATAGTAGAGGGGGAAATATGTTGTCGTGGTTGGGTAGCAGATTTTGTCAAGTTCCTCTAGATGTTGATTGGGAAATGGTGGTGATGTACACTAAAGCGTATGTATTGTTTATATTGGGGAAGATACTATTTTCGACAAACCGCGACGTCATACATGCTAGGTATCTTATATTTTTAGAATATATTAATAAAGTTTGTGATTATGCATGGGGAGCTGCGGTGTTGACTTGTTTGTTCCGCAGATTACATAAAGCATGTGACGCCCCCAAAATAGGTATACATCACCTATTCTGAGTTGCCAAATACATGGTACAGGAATATAAATACAATCTTAAATATACAACATGAAGTTATGAGTTTTAATACAAACATTGTCTTCTGACAGTATTCAAACTCAAAATAAGTCCTTAATACATTTATTATCACATATTTCATAGAATAGTGAGGACTAATAATGCTATCCTTGTGATGCCCCCAAAATAGGTATACAACACCCATTCGAGTCGCCAAAATACATGGTACGTAAAAAAAACTACAACTTCATTATTACAATTGTCGTGTAAAATACGACAACACATACTGTGAGTTTAAATACAAATATTGTCTTCTAGACAATATCCACAACCAAATAAGTCCTCAATACATTTATTGAAATACTATTTTACAAAATAGTGAGGACTATTAAAACAACTATCTTCAATCATCACTCCATACCCTAGCTTAGTCCCTCGCTATATTCTCACCTCTTGAGAAGAAAATGGAACAACAAGGAAAAGGGTGAGCTCAACTAGCCCAAGAAGAATATTATGACTAAGATAATATACAACAAATTATCATTAGTCCTCAACGGGGAAAAACTCGATAGAATATAATAGACAACAAGTTTTAGATCAACAAATGCGGTAAAACAAAGAATCCATTAGAAGAGTAACGTAGAGAATGAGTTCTACTATCTTCTAACATTTAAAAGTCCATCATCAATATTTTATCCTCAGAATAACAATCAATATACATCTTTGCACTACGTGCCAAAGATATTCATTTATATCACCCGATCGGTCATGTTCATCTCAACACTGCTCAAACTTTCAGACTACGGCCAAAGATATTCATCGATTAATCATTACTCTCTTCGCACTCTGTGCCAAAGATATTCAGTAGTATCATCATTTAGGACTGAGGATGATGAAAAATATTTTAAAAGAAACGAATCCAATGAAACAAAAGGACAAATATTAGGGATTTGTATTTCAGTATATCCAAATTCAATAATACTCTATAATAAGCAAATATAAAGCAGAATTCCAAAAATAAAGACCAAAACATGGATACTGTGATGCCCCCAAAATTAGTTATACGTCACCCATCTTGGGTCGCCACTTACATGGTACAAAAATCAAATACAAACTTAATTATACAACAGTCGTGTAAAATACGACAAAACATAAACTGAGAATTTTGAAACGAATATTGTCTTCTAGATAGTATTCAAACAAAATGGAGTCCTCATTATAATTATTATCACACTATTTCACAGAATAGTGAGGACTACTAATGCTATCATCTGGACCATCACTCCGTTCCCCGACTAGTCCTTGCTACATTCTCATTTCCTGAAGATAACAGTGAAAGAAAGGGTGAGCTCAACTAGCCCAGTAAGAAATATTATGACTAAGATAATGCAGAATAAATTATCCTTATCCTTCAACAGTATAACAACTGATAGAATATAATAGACAACAAGTTTTAGATCAAAAACTGCAGCGGAAATAAGCAACTATTAAAAGAGTCAAATAGAGAATAAAATCTACTATCTTTTAAGATTTAAAAGGTTTTTCATCACTTTTATCGCTGGGACTCAGCTTAATAAATAATCCACATCATCGAATCACCCCTGCACTACGACCAAGGATATTCTTTAGGGTCACGACCACAAATTATCCATGCACTACGGGCCAAAGATAATCGTGTTTTCATCAACGGTCCTGATCATGCCATAAAACAATTCATCTTTGCTCCAATGGCCGAAGAGAATCCATAGCCATGATCATACCAAAAATTATCCATCAATGCATTACGGGCCAATGAGGACTTTTCCACATCATTTGTAACATTACGGTTATGATTATACCGAATAATCCCTGGTCATAATCACAACAAGTCCATCTATGCACTACAGTCCACAGATGACTTTCAACATAATATAAACATGAGTATGATGACAATGATATAAGAATTCAATAAAACAACTTCAAGAATTAATTTGTCCAGGAACTAATAATGTCCAAATTGTCAACAAGATACTGTTTGTGGTGTAAAATTTAAGAATGCTCAGAAGAATATTTCCATGAAATGATACTAGATGAAACGCAAATATCAAGGATATTTCACTAATTTCATGGAGTATAGAAGTAAAAACTTTAACCAACTGAGTATAATAAAGAATGGAATAACAACAAAAATCACCATTGCATGCGGTACTTTTATATACAAAGTTATTCCAATGTAATAATAAATAATGGAATAACAATGAAATCACCATGCATGCAAAGATTTAAGATGAGACAAAGTTATTCCAATGTAATAATAAATACGAAATAATAAATAATGGAACCAGTCGTGAAATTCACAATCGCGTGGATGTTCCAACAAAATAATAAATAATTAAAACGGAACCAGGTCCGGCGTATAGCACAGACAGGATATTCCAATAGAATGAATGAATAATTAAAACGGAACCAGGTCCGGCGTATAGCACAAACAGGATATTCCAACAGAATGAATGAATAATTAAAACGGAACCAGGTCCGGCATATAGCACAGACTGGATGTTCCAACGGAGTAGTAAAGACAGAATAATAGAAGAATGTCACCAAGTATAGGGTTGCCCGCATATACAGGTTATTCCAACAGAATAATAAAGAAATGGAATAATAGAAGTTCTCTTCTTGAATACAAAAGAATAATATTCCTTACGGATACAACAAATAATATCCCTTACCGTAAAAGAAATTGGAAATAAGAGTAGGAAAGTAGCAGAATATTTTTCTTCTTTCTCTCTATAGTTTTCTCTCTCTAGAGTTTCAGTGAATTCGTAAGAAAATAATGAAGGAATGAGCTTCTATTTATAGAAAAATGTACTGCATATAGTAACTAACTCATGAGCGGTCAGATTGATTTACTTTAATCTGACCGGTCCATATTTAAAGCAAAATTTTTAAATAAAATATAATATATTCTATTTATAATCTAATAAAACAAATAACTTTATAAAAGATTTTACTATGCAAAACACTATGCAGTACTATGAAAATACTATGCATAATAAAATATAATATAATCTAATTATTGTCTAATAAAACGAATAACTTTATAAAAGTATTCTGTTTTATATAAAAAGATTTTACTATTAGCCTAATAAAACGAATAACTTTATAAAAGTATTCTGTTTTATATAAAAAGTTTTTCTGTTTTATTACGTTAACAATACTAATAAAACAAAACTTATAAATCAACAATAATTGAATCAAATAACGTGAGATACTATGCAACAACTACTGTAGCAATAATTAAACAAAACTGAGTGTTTTCTCACGTAAGCATCAATAATCAATACCGTGTGCTACTATGCAACCACGCGTATTACTGTACTTTTACTACCGAGTAGTTCAACAGTTTTAACGGTAAAACTTCTGTCGTTATTTTCAATAAAATATTTTTGAACCATCAATACCGTGTGGGTCCACCAATGATTGTACCATCGTACAGATATTCCCCGACAAAAAGAATATTTTTCGACCAATCGAATATTATATAACAACTTGCTTACTTTGCAAAATTTATAAATATTACCCACAACTATAACATTATATCAAATCCACACTATAATATAAAAAAAAATTATTTCGAGAAAATTAAATCTTTATTCATAAAATCTGGGGTTTCACAATCTCCCCTCCTTATAGAATTTCGCCCTCGAAATTTACGTACGTACCTGGCATGCCGAACAGGTGAGGATACCTTGACTTCATTTCAGATTCTAACTCTTGATGTATAACCTTTGAGTGTTGAATACGATTCTTCTTATCCAAGATTTTAACATGTATCTCTTCAAACGTTAAATCATCCGCTATCTCGTCCGGTTCTAAATTAATAATGTGGTTTGGGTCGTCCACATATTTACATAACATCGATACGTTACAAACGTTATAAACAAGTGACATTTTTGGCAGTAAAACGAGTCTATAAGCCACAGTTTCTACTCGATCGAGGATTTCAAATGGACCAATTAAATTGAGGGTTGATATTTCCTCTCTTCAGCAACTCTTGCTTTTAAAATAACGCCCTCTTGAACCTTCTTCTTAGTATTCATCATTTCTGGTCGTAGCATTGCTTTTGCGGCTTTAACTTTATCGATTAAAGTCGATTCTACTCGTATATTCGTTATCTTCATGTGGGTCCCTCGAGTCTTTAACTCTATCTTCATCATTTATAAGTTATACGAAATGGGTCTTTGCGTTGACAATATCGCACTCGTACCCGCATAAGATCTTCTACTCAACACGTCAGCTACCACGTTTGCTCTTCCACGATGATATTGAATGGTACTATCGTAATCTTCAACAGCTCGAGTCAACGTCTTTGGCTCATTATACGTCCGTTTTAAGTAAAGAAATATTTGAGGGTTTAAGAAATGGGTTTTTGTACTGGGGTCAATACAAAATTCGATTTCACGCTCTAGGGGTAGGCTAAGAAGTCTTCAGGAATACGTCAAGAAATTTTCTAACAAAAGAAATATCATTCAAAACTGTTACCCTCATCCAAGACTTGGATAGTACATCACATTGATACCAACCGTGATTTCTATCTCTTATCCTGGATAGCACCTCACAATGATACCTATCAACTTGCCATCTTCATTCACGATGTTACCTACAGAAAGTCTGGCTTCGGTGCATTCCACACAAGGAAGTCAACAACGAAAGGATCGGGGCTCTTTACTTATGGCTTGATATGACAATGATTGTCTTTAGTGGTTTGGTTACTTTAAATTCGCATAGCAAGTTCGTTAGGAGTATGAAAGCTAACCACCTTAAGAAAAGCATGATGAGTAGTTAACCAATCGTTTCCAAAAATTACATTAAAGGAAAGTATTTTCAAAGAGATAAGATCGACAGGTAACGTGAAAGTGTTTATTTGAATCAAACAAGATTTATAAATAGTGGAGGTAACGAAGGGTCCTACTAACGAAGTTTCAACCAATAAGTCAAAGTCTAACTTCTCCGGAGTCAAATTTAAACGTTGAACGCAAGCAAGAGAGATAAAATAATGGGTAGAATCGGTATCTTATAAGGTATAGACTTCGCAATTTATAATTAACTAACCCGTGCTAACTTTGTTCGAGTCACTCGCTCTTTGAGATGTCACGAAAAACGCTCTTCCTGAAACCACCGACTTTGTTTTGTCCGTACCCGCCTTTGGTGCCACCGTCCCAGCTGGACTTGACTTCACTATACGACAAAATCGAGCTAAATGACCTTCTCTTCTTGAAAATTCCACTTCTATTATCTTGGCCATGATTACCACTGAAGTGGTTACCATTCTTGGCATGATGATTTCCCCCATGATGGTCATCATTGTTCTGATGGTCGTTGCCACCGGTACAATTATTATCGTGTTGTTGGTCGTTACCTTTTGGTTGAGCTGACTCAACGGTCTCATGTGCTTCATTGCTTATCTCAATATTTTTCAGATGTCATTCGCAAACACTGTCACAAAACAAGGGTTAATTAACACATCACATATTATCCCTATACTCTGACCAACCAATTAAATAACAAATAAACTTAGGTAGGTCATACTAGCGAAGGAATTCCCCGTCTCTCCCCTCCTAGTTCTTATCTCACATCTTAGCCAGGGATCATATCCCTAAGCTTTGATACCAACTGTGATGCCCCCAAAATTAGGTATACGTCACCCATCTTGGGTCGCCACTTACATGGTACAAAAATTAAATACAAACTTAATTATACAACAGTCGTGTAAAATACGACAAAACATAAACTGAGAATTTTGAAACGAATATTTTCTTCTAGATAGTATTCAAACAAAATGGAGTTCTCATTATAATTATTATCACACTATTTCATAGAATAGTGAGGACTACTAATGCTATCATCTGGACCATCACTCCGTTCCCCGACTAGTCCCTGCTACATTCTCATTTCCTGAAGATAACAGTGAAAGAAAGGGTGAGCTCAACTAGCCCAGTAAGAAATATTATGACTAAGATAATGCAGAATGAATTATCCTTATCCTTCAACAGTATAACAACTGATAGAATATAATAGATAGCAAGTTTTAGATCAAAAACTGCAGCGAAAATAAGCAACTATTAAAAGAGTCAAGTAGAGAATAAAATCTACTATCTTTTAAGATTTAAAAGGTTTTTCATCACTTTTATCATTTGGGACTCGACTTAATAAATAATCCACATCATCGAATCACCCTCTTGACTACGCCGAGGATATTCTTTAGTGGTCACGACGACCACAAATTATCCATGCACTACGAGCCAAAGATAATCGTGTTTTCATCAACCGGTCCCGATCATGCCATAAAATAATTCATCTTTGCTCCAATGGTCAAGAGAATCCATAGCCATGATCATACCAAAATTGTCCATCAATGCATTACGGGCCAATGAGGACTTTTTCCACATCATTTGTAACATTACGATTATGATTATAATCCGAATAATCCTCAGTCATAATCACACCAAGTCCATCTATGCACTACAGGCCATAGATGACTTTCAACATAATATAAACATGACTATGATGACAATGATATAAGAATTCAATAAAACAACTTCAAGAATTAATTTGTCCAGGAACTAATAATGTCCAAATTGTCAACAAGATATTGTTTTATGGTGTAAAATTCAAGAATGCTCGGAAGAATATTTCCATGAAACGACATCTTTGGATGAAGCGCAAATATCAAGGATATTCCACTAATTTCATGGAGTATAAGTAAAAACTTTAACCAACCGAGTATAATAAAGAATGGAATAACAATGAAATCACCATGCATGCGGTATTAAGATAGGCAAAGTTATTCCAATGAGAATAATAAATAATGGAATAACAATGAAATCACCATGCATGCGGTACTTCAGACAGACGGAGTTATTCCAAAAGAATAATAAATCTGAAATAATAAATAATGGAACCAGTCGGGTGAAATTCACAATCGGCAGGATGTTCCAAATGTAATAATAAATAATTAAAAGCAGAACCGGTACAGATATATATGCAGATAAGGATATTCCAATGTAATGAATGAATAATTAAAAGCGGAACCAGTCCCCAGTATATACAGACGAGGATATTCCAATGAATGAATGAATAATTAAAAGCGGAACCGGTCAGGCATATAAACCTGATGAGGATGTTCCAGCGGAGTAGTAAAAGACAGAATAATAGAAGAATGTCACCAAGTATAAGGTTGCTGGCAGATACAAAGTTATTCCAATGAATAATAAAGAAATGGAATAATGTAAGTTCTCTTCTTGAATACAAAAGAATAATATTCCTTACGGTACAACAAATAATATCCTTACCATAAAAGAAATTAGAAATAAAAGTAGGGAAGTAGCGAGAATACTTTTCTTCTTTCTCTCTATAGTTTTCTCTCTAGAGTTTCAAAGTGAATTAAGTAAGAAAATAATGAAGGATGAGCTTTTATTTATAGAAAAATGGTACATAGTAACTAACTCATTAACGGTCAGATTGGTTTACTTTAATCTGACGGGTCATATTTAAAAGCAAAATCTTTTAAATAAAATATAATATATTCTATTTATAATCTAATAAAACAAATAACTTTATAAAAAGATTTTACTATGCAAACACTACGCGAGCACTATGCAAATACTATGCATAATAAAATATAATATAATCTAATTATTGTCTAATAAAACGAATAACTTTATAAAAGTATTACATTTTTATATAAAAGATTTTACTATTAGCCTAATAAAACGAATAACTTTATAAAAGTATTATGTTTTATATAAAAAGTTTTTCTGTTTTATTACGTTAATAATACTAATAAAACAAAACTTATAAATCAACAATAATTGAATCAAATAACGTGAGATACTATGCAACAACTACTGTAGCAATAATTAAACAAAACTGAGTGTTTTCTCACGTAAGCATCAATAATCAATACCGTGTGCTACTATGTAACCACGCGTATTACTGTACTTTTACTACCGAGTAGTTCAACAGTTTTAACGATAAAACTTCCGCCGTTATTTTCAATAAAATATTTTTGTCGTTTTCTCAATCCGACAATAATTCCGTTGTGGGGTCCACCAATGATTGTACCGTCGTACGGATATTCCCCGACAAAAAGAATATTTCCCGACCAATCGAATATTAAATAACAACTTGCTTACTTTGCAAAATTTATAAATATTACCCACAACTATAACATTATATCAAATCCACACCATAATATAAAAAAAATTATTTCGAGAAAATTAAATCTTTATTCATAAAATCGGGGTTTCACAGATACAAACAAAGATAGTACCCATAATAGATATTTTGGACAAAAGGAAAAAATTTTATTTTTCTATGAATATAGTCAGTATTCGTGAATAAGATCAGATATCGTGAATAAAGTCCAGCATACGTGAATAGTAACCTCGACACAACAAGTTCCAAATTTGATAATAAAAAGTTCAACCAATATTTTGGCATATGATATTGAAGAAAATAATATCATTTGCGAAAAAAAATAACATCCCTTACCTCAAAATAACCGTATTTATCGAATGAATTTGGATATAAAGTAAAATGAAACTTGAGCGGAATAGAACTCTCAAAGTATCAAAATACTCACTAAAATATGCTCGACAATATAGAGAGAAAGAAAGCTTGTTTCTGGTGTGATTTTCAATTCTAACCTAAGCGCCTATTTATAGGAAAATGCTAGAACGCCACAGGAGACTAAATAATAAATTAATATTATTTATTCATTCCTTTCTACGCATGCTCTTGACCAATATCAGCCACCACAATTGAACCAAAAATTCCAGCACGTGTTTTGAACAAATGACAAAAGTGGGTCCTACCCATAATTTTAATAAAAATTATTTTATTTTTCGAAACTTCAATAATTCATAGAAAATAGCCCGTTTATCAGAAAAATACGAATTTTATGTCCATTCTGCCTGAAATCGAATTCTCTACAACTTTGCAGCAGAAAGTTTTTCCAAATTCCAAACCAAAAATATCTGAAATCCACAAATGAATGACTTTAAACACAGTTTCAACACCTTTTAAAATTCATAACAAATCATGCGGTAATTTTCAATGGTTCAAAATTTGTGGATATATTCTCAATTTATATATGTATAACATATCCAAAAATCACAACGATCCAACGGTCGGATTGTGACGCCCCCAAAATTAGGTATACGTCACCCATCTTGAGTCGCCACTTACATGGTACATAAATTCAAATACAACTTACTAATATAAGCGTAGGTGTACAATACGACATAAAGCGTGAGTTTGAATACAAATATTATCTACTAGATATTATACAAACTCAAAAGGAGTCCTCATTACAACTATTATCACACTATTTCACGCAGAATAGTGAGGACTACTAATGCTATCCCTCGGACCATTACTCCGTTCTCGACTCGTCCCGGCTATGTTCTCATTTCACGAAGAGAAACGGTGAAAGAAAAGGTGAGCTCAACTAGCCCAAGAAGAAATATTATGACTAAGATAATGCGAGAATAAATTATCATTAGTTTCAACAAATGTTGTTAAACCGATAAAATACAATGATAAACCGGTTTAAGCTGCGGCGGAATAAGCAATCCATTAAAAGAGTCAAGTAGAGAATAAAGTCTACTATCTTTTAGGTTTTAAAAGGTTTTCATCAATTTTATCGCCGAGACTCAATTTTAATAAATAAACCACCACATCTAATCATCCTTGTACCACGGTCAAGGATTTTCATCAAAAATTATCAATGGTCATGACTATCCGAATCACCCACGGTCATAATCATACCAAAAATTATCCATCAACGCATTAGGTGCCACCGAGGACTTTGTCACATCATTTATATCAAGTCATGATTATACCGAATGATCCACGGTCATAATCATACTAAGTTCATCTATGCACGTAAGCCAAAGATAACATAATATAACATGAGGATGATGACAATGACATAATAATTCAATAAAACAAGTTCAAGAATTATTTAATCCATGAATTATTAACGTCAAATTGTCAACATGACATCTTTGTTTTTCAGAGAGTAAAATTCAAGAATGATCGGAAGAATATTTCCATGAAAGATATCTTTGGATGAAACGCAAATATCAAGGATATTCTACTAATTTCATGGAGTATAGAAGTCAAAGTTTTAACCATTTGGGTATAATAAAGAATGGAATAACAAAAGAAATCACCATGCATGCGGTACTTGCATGACATGAGTTATTCCAACATAATAATAATAACGGAACCAGTCGGGTGAAATTCACAACAAGCGGGATGTTCCAACAGAATAATAAAGATGGAACCGGATCCGGTGTAAAACACATGGATAGGATATTCCAACAGAATAATAAAGAGCGGAACCAGTCAGGTGTAAAACACACATGCATGGATGTTCCAATGAGAATAATAAAAAGCGGAACCGGTCCGGTGTAAAAACACAGACGCATGGATGTTCCAATGAGAATAATAGAAGAATGTCACCAAGTATAGGGTAAAGCACAGATACAAAAGTTATTCCAATGGAATAATAATAGCAATGGAATAACATAAGGATTTCACCAAGTATAGGGTATGCCAAGCGTACACGAGGTTATGTATAGGGTATGCCACTTTTTAAAGTTATTCAATGAATAATAGTGAATGGAATAATGAAGTTCTCTTCAAGAAGAAAGAATAACACCCCTTACGGGTACAACAAATAATACCCCTACTAGTAAAAGAACTGAATATAGAAGTAGTGAAGTAGCAGAATACTCTTCTTCTTTCTATAATTTTCTCTCTATAGCTTCTCTCTATAATTTCTCTCTCTAGAGTTTCAATGAATTCGTAAGAAAATAATGAAGGAATGAGCTTCTATTTATAGGAAAATGGAATGCATAAGTAACTAATCCATGAACGGTCAGATTGATTTACTTTAATCTGACGGTCCATATTTAAAGAAAAATCTTTTAAATAAAATATAATATATTCTATTTATATAAAAACATTTTACTATGCAAACACTATGCAAAACACTATGCAAAACACTATGCAACACTATGCATAATAAAATATAATATATTCTATTTATAGAATAACTTTAATAAAGTATTCTATTTTATATAAAAGATGTTTCATTTTATTACGTTAATAATACTGAATAAAACAAAACGTCATTATCGCTATAATAATTCATATTATTAATCGACAATAATGGAATCAAACCGAGTGACTTCTCACATAAGCATCAATAATCAATACTGGTGCTACTATGCAACCACACGTATTCATCGTACTTTTACTACTGAGAGTAGTTCAACAAGATATCAACGATAAAACTTCCGCCGTTATTTCAATAAAATATTTTTGTCGTTTTCTCAATCAAACAATAATTACATTGTAGGGTCCACCAATGATTGAGTAGTTGTACGAATATTCCTCGCTAAACCGAATATTCCCCGACCAATCGAATATAATATAACCACTTGCATACTTTGCAAAATTTATAAATACTACCCACAACTATAATATTATCTTAAATTCACACCATAATATTAAAAAATTATTTCAACAAAATTTAAATCTTTATTGATAAAATCTGGGGTCTCACAATCTCCCCTCCTTATGGAATTTAGCCCTCGAAATTAGGTGCGATACTGATATGATAAAGAGATGAGGATACCTTGAATACCTTTATCGTTTAAAAATATTAAATTCATCTTTGCAATCCGGCCAAAGATATTCATTAACAATTCATCTTTGCACTACAGGCCAAAGATATTTATTAACAATTCATCTTTGCACTACAGGCCAAAGATGTAAAACCAATAATACTGAGACTCAGCTTAATAGTATCACGACCACGAATTATCCATGCACTACTGGCTAAGGATATTCGTGTTTTCAATTACGGTTATGATTATACCGAACAATCCCTGGTCATAATCATACCAAGTCCATCTATGCACGTAAGCCACAGATGACTTTGAACGCATCCATGAATTAATATTTCATTGCTTGAGACTCACTCAATAATTAATCCACATCATCGAATCATCCCTGCACTACAGGCCAAGGATATTCATTAGTATCACGACCACAAATTATCCATGCACTACGGCCAAAGATAATTGTGTTTTCAATTACTGATTTATGATTATACCGAACAATCCTCGGTCATAATCATACCAAGTCCATCTATGCACGTAAAGCACGAGATGACTTTGAACACATCCATGAATTAATATTTCATTGCCGAGACTCATTTCAATAATTAATCCACATCATCGAATCATCCCCGCACTACGTGCCAGGAGGATATTCATTAGTATCACGACCACAAATTATCCATGCACTACTACTACCAAAGATAATTGTGTTTTCAATTACTGTTATGATTATACCGAACAATCCTCGGTCATAATCATACCAAGTCCATCTATGCACGCGTAAGCCACGGATGACTTTGAACACATCCATGAATTAATATTTCATTGCTGAGACTCAGCTCAATAATTAATCCACATCATCGAATCATCCCTGCACTACAGGCCAAGGATATTCATTAGTATCACGACCACAAATTATCCATGCACTACGGCCAAAGATAATTGTGTTTTCAATTACGGTTATGATTATACCGAACAATCCCTGGTCATAATCATACCAAGTCCATCTATGCACGTAAGTTTCACGCGGATGACTTTCAACATAATATAAACATGAGGATAATGATATAAAGAATCAATCAAATGAGATAAAGGATAAATATTAAACATTTATAATATAATTTATCCAGGATTCAAGAATATCCCCATGTTATCAATCATTTAATAATCTCATAATCTAATAACATTAATATTATAACAATATTTTAATCACTTCTTAAATTTATAAACAATTTATCTTAATTGTTTACACTTTACCATATAATGCATTTAATCATTCAAAATGTCATACTCATAAGATATCATCACCAATTATCAAATCCTCATCAAAAAAATATGCATATACTATATATAGGATTCTCTAGCCATAAAATCCTATTTTCAACTTCATTCTTCACATAACATATTTAACTCATATGTTCGTAATCTAAACTATTTTCATGAAAAATACCAAATCAGACCCAAAAATATTTCTTTTCTGGGATTTAGCATAATATAGTCCCATAATGAAAATATATTTTTCGGAATTTTTAAAATTTATTTACTATTTTTTAAAATCAATTTCCACTTAATTCCTTAAGAAATTAGCTACCTCAAGTTTAACTCCAAAATTCCCAAATCTTGGCAGGACCTTACACATGTTAACGTGAGCTTCAGTTTAAATTTCATGGTCATCGGAGTTATAGAACTCCGGTTATAGCGTTTTTAAATCGGAAAAACCTAAATATTGAAATAGTCATAACTTGCTCATTTTAAGTCAGAATGAGCTCATTTTTGGACAGGAGGTACTTTATACCATATACTTTCATGTCCCAAAAGGCCAGAATTTTTCTCATAATTTAAGTGGCCGAAACAGCCTCTCTAAAATCATGGCAGAAGCTTTTTCGGTTTTTGCAGCTTTGCACTCCTTTGCTAAAATCAGTCCACACAAAAATCTACAACACCTTTTCCAGTAATTCCACTTGGATTAGTTAGGTAACTCATAGATCTAACTCTAGGACTTGACCACATTCAAAAATTCAAAATATAATAGGAGATATGGTCAATTTAATTTCATGTTACGTTTTTCACTAAAATCGATTTTCAACTCTTTGTGATTTCTAAGAAACTTTCATGTTTTTTTACTACTAACCAACATAACTCATCATAAAACTTACTAATACTTCATATACCCATGATTTTCATTATTCCATTGCTTTTATTATGACTTTCATCATAAACCACGTAAAACCTATTTATTTAGTTGAAGAAATATTTGAGGGTTTAAGAAATGGGTTTTTATCTTTGGGGTCAATACAAAATTCGATTTCACGCTCTAGGGTAGGCTAGGAAATCTTCAAGAATACGTCAAGAAATTTATTAATGATAGAAATATCATTCAAAATCATTACTCTCGTCCAAGACTTGGATAATACGTCACATTAATACCAACTGTGACTTCTATCCCTTAACCCGGATAGCACCTCACAATGATACCTATCAACTTGCCATCTTGATCACATTACGCCTACTCAGAAAGTCCGGCGGTGCATTCCACACAAGGAAGTCAACAACGAAAGGTTCGGAGCTCTTTTCTTATGGCTTGATATAACAGTGATTAACTTTAGGGTTTGGTTACTTTGAATTCGTATAACAGGTTGGTTATGAATATAAAAGCTAACAACCTTACGAAAAGCATGATGATTAGCTAACCAATTGATTCCTAAAAATCACATCAAAGGCAAGTATTTTCAAAAAGATAAGATCGACAGGTAACGTGAAAATGTTTATTTGAATCAACAAGATTTAAAAATAGTAGCGTAATCTAAGGCTCCTACTAACGAAGTTTCAACCAATAAGTCAAAGTTTAACTTCTTGAGTCAAATTTAAACGTTGAACACAACTAGGTGAAATAAAAAGAGTGGGTAGAACTTGTATTGAATAAAGTATAGACTTCGCATTAATTTATAATTAACTTACCCGTAATAACTTCGTTCGGTTTCTCGATAAACGCTCTCGCTTAAATTACCGAAGTTTGATTTTTACTATAGGGTACATTCCACCCTTAAGTGCTTCTTCACATTCCCGATCCATTATTTGAATCATTATTCTCCGATCCATATCGAATTCGGGTTGACCGCTATGCATGTGGTAATTCAATTCGATGTTTGGTTCTCCCAATTCTTGCCCAAAAGCAAAGTCCATTTCATCTATTTGGCTTTATTGGATGAGACGTCTTTTCTACACTATCAACGCGTTGTGTGCCTTTTTACCCATGCATCGCCTATTCTCCTTCGTTCGATTGTTTCTTCTTTTAGCGATCTTTGATTTTTAAATTCTCGATTCCAACTTTAATATCTTACACTCGCCAAAGCGTGATTTTGTTCGAGCATCACATATCGGGTAACCCAATTTTGAATTGTTGTATCCCTTTGTTCCATGACCGTTGTTTGTTCTTCAACCTGTTCTTCTAGCTCACGAACACGATTTTGTAATTCTAAGTTTTGATCATAAATTTCTTCTAACCAATTCTCCTCTTCTTCCTCTTCTTTCTCTTCTTCCTCACTTTCACTTTGCTACCTCTCGCAACTAGCTCGGGTGCAACAATTAGTTCTTCATTCACTACGTGGATATCTCTAATTTGTTCCTCGTCGATAATCGCATTAACTCGATTAGTGATTAAAGGTGTCACAACGGTCACATTCACTCCATTGTGAATATTTTCATTTGCCATTTCCAAACACCGCCACAACACAAGGGTTAATTAATATATCAAATATTATCCCTATACTCGACCGACCAATTAAATACCAAATAAACTTAGGTAGGTCATACTAGCGAAGGAATTTTCCGCTCTCCCTCCTAGTTCTTATCTCACATCTTAGCCAGGATCATATCCTAAGCTCGATCTGTTGTGACGCCCCAAAATTAGGTATACGCCACCCATCTTGAGTCGCCACTTACATGGTACATAAATTCAAATACAACTTACTAATATAAGCGCCGTGTACAATACGACATAAAGCGTGAGTTTGAATACAAATATTATCTACTAGATATTATACAAACTCAAAAGGAGTCCTCATTACAACTATTATCACACTATTTCACGAGAATAGTGAGGACTACTAATGCTATCCTCTCGGACCATTACTCCGCTCCCCGACTCGTCTCAAATTTATGTTCTCATTTCACAAGAGAAAAAAGTGAAAGAAAGGGTGAGCTCAACTAGCCAAAGAAGAAATATTATGACTAAGATAATGCAGAATAAATTATCATTAGCCTTCAACAAAGTGTTAAACCGATAAAATACAATAGACAACCGGTTTAAGCTGCAGTGAATAAGCAATCCATTAAAAGAGTCAAGTAGAGAATAAAGTCTACTATCTTTTAGGTTTTAAAAGGTTTTCATCAATTTTTATCATTTGAGACTTCTTAATAAATAAACCACCACATCTAATCATCCTTGTACCACGGTCCAAGGATTTTCATCAAATTATCAATGGTCATGACTATACCGAATCACCCCTCGGTCATAATCATACCAAAAATTATCCATCATCGCATTACACAGCCACCGAGGACTTTGTCACATCATTTATATCAAGTCATGATTATACCGAATGATCCTCGGTCATAATCATACTAAGTTCATCTATGCACGTAAGCCAAAGATAACATAATATAACATGAGGATGATGACAATGACATAATAATTCAATAAAACAAGTTCAAGAATTATTTAATCCATGAATTATTAACGTCCAAATTGTCAACATGATCTTTGTTTCGTGAGAGTAAAATTCAAGAATGATCGGAAGAATATTTCCATGAAAGATCTTTGGATGAAACGCAAATATCAAGGATATTCTACTAATTTCATGGAGTATAGAAGTCAAAGTTTTAACCAACTGGGTATAATAAAGAATGGAATAACAAAAGAAATCACCATGCATGCGGTACTTGCATGATGAAAAGTTATTCCAACATAATAATAATAACGGAACAGTCGGTGAAATTCACACGCAAAGCGGGATGTTCCAACGAATAATAAAGATGGAACAGATCCGGTGTAAAACACACGATAGGATATTCCAACAGAATAATAAAGAGCGGAACCAGTCGGTGTAAAACACATGCATGAGGATGTTCCAATGAGAATAATAAAAGCGGAACCAGTCCGATGTAAAAAACACACATGACGAGGATGTTCAAATAGAATAATAGAAGAATGTCACCAAGTATAGGGTAAATCAGCAGATACAAAGTTATTCCAATGAATAATAAGCAATGGAATAACATAAGGATTTCACCAAGTATAGGGTATCTGGCATGATACAAAGTTATGTATAGGGTATGCCACTTTTACAAAAGTTATTCCAATGTAATAATAGTGAATGGAATAATGTAAGTTCTCTTCAAGAAGAAAGAATAACACCACTTACGGGTACAACAAATAATACCCCTCACCGTGAAAAAGAACCGAATATAGAAGTAGTGAAGTAGCGAGAATACTCTTCTTCTTTCTATAATTTTCTCTCTATAGCTTCTCTCTATAATTTCTCTCTAGAGTTTCAATGAATTCGTAAGAAAATAATGAAGGAATGAGCTTCTATTTATAGGAAAATGGAATGCATAAGAATTAATCCATGAAGCGGTCCAGATTGATTTACTTTAATCGACGGTCCATATTTAAAGAAAAATCTTTTAAATAAAATATAATATATTCTATTTATATAAAAACATTTTACTATGCAAACACTATGCAAAAACACTATGCAAAACACTATGCAACACTATGCATAATAAAATATAATATATTCTATTTATAGAATAACTTTAATAAAGTATTCTATTTTATATAAAAGATGTTTCATTTTATTACGTTAATAATACTGAATAAAACAAAACGTCATTATCATTATAATAATTCATATTATTAATCGACAATAATGGAATCAAACCGAGTGACTTCTCACATAAGCATCAATAATCAATACCGTAATGCTACTATGCAACCACGTGACATCGTATTTTTTACTACTGAAAGTAGTTCAACAAGATCAACGATAAAACTTCCGCCGTTATTTCAATAAAATATTTTTTGTCGTTTTCTCAATCCGGCAATAATTACATTGTAGGGTCCACCAATGATTGAGTTATACGAATATTCCCCGCTAAACCGAATATTCCAGACCAATCGAATATAATATAACCACTTGCATACTTTGCAAAATTTATAAATACTACCCACAACTATAATATTATCTTAAATTCACACCATAATATTAAAAAAATTATTTCAACAAAATTTAAATCTTTATTGATAAAATCTGGGGTCTCACACGGATAAAAATTATAAGTCATGCAATAGAGCTTTAAGAACACCGAAATCTAACAAAATACTGATAAAACACCTCAACATTAATTTCTTCATTTTTTAACCACATAAATAAATCCATTATTTATATCCACATAAAATAAATATTTTCTTATCATATAAATCAATAATTAATTATTCACAAATAATATTACAGAATCACAATAATGACAACCAGGCAGTTCCCAGGAAAATGGGGGCTTTCCAATAAGGATTTCTCCTTACTGGCGCGCAATTAGATGACCTAACCTCTCCTTGACAAAACTTTCTAGACATTGCCAATAATTCTATCTAATAATATTATTCAAATAATATGAATTATTGATCTGATAATAGAAATACTGTGCAGTGACAATTATTGAACAACAATAATATAAAATATCAACGCAGCAATTATTGAATCAATAAAATATTGAACAGTAACTACTGTAACAATTATTGAGTAATGCCTTCTTACGTAAGAATCAATAATTCATAAATCTTGTAATACTGGTAATAGCTCGCTTTACAACAACGCGTATTACTATATTTTAACCACCAGGTAATCTAACAGTGTTAATGGTAACAACTACGCCGTTTATTTATAAAAACACATAATTGTCGTTTTTCTTCATCCAACCATTTTTCGTTATGGGTCCCATGAAATGATAGGCTGGGCAGCATTTAATATTCCCAAGCAATGAAGAATATTCCATGACCAAACGAATATTCCCCGACAAAAATGAATATTTTAATAACCACATGTTTATTTTGAAAAATTTGCACATTTCATCCATAACCAAAGCATTATATCAAATTAATACCTTATTAATTAAGAATAATAATTAGAGAAAATTCAATTTTATTTATAAAAAGTTGGGGTCTTACAACCTCCCCTCCTTATGAAATTTCATCCTCGAAATTGACGTATGTATCTGGTGTATCGAAAAGGTGAGGGTACCTCGCTTTCATTTCTGACTCCAACTCCCATGTCATTTCCTCAATAGTATGGTTCCTCCACAAAACTTTAACTTGTGGTATAATCTTGGTGCGTAGGACATACTCTTTCCTATCCAAGATCTTAATAGGTACCTCTTTGTACGTTAAATCTTCGGCTATCTCGTCTGGTTCTAACGCAATAATGTGGTTCGAATCTTTCACATATTTACGAAGCATAGATATGTGAAAAACATTATGAACACGAGACATGTTTGGAGGTAACGCGAGTCTATAGGCCACATTTCCTACTCGGTCAAGAATCTAAAATTGACCAATAAATCGTGGATTGAGCTTTCCTCTCTTTCCAAATCTTGTAACTCCCTTCCATGGAGCAACACGTAATAGTACATGATCCCCAATACCGAATTCCACGTCCTTACGATGAAGATCCGTATAACTCTTTTGTCGATCCTGTGCCGTTTGTATACGTTGTCGAATCATTTGGATCTTTTTTGTGGTCATACGTACCAACTCTGGTCCCAACAATGTTGCCTCTCCCACCTCGTCCCAGCATACTGGAGAACGACATTTTCGTCCATACAATGCCTCAAATGGAGCCATGCCTATACTTGCTTGATAACTGTTGTTGTAGGAGAATTCCACCAATGGTAAATACTTATCCCAATTCCCTTTGAAATCAAGGACACAAAGTCTTAATAGATCTTCAAGAGTTTGAATAGTCCTCTCTGATTGTCCGTCCATTTGAGGATGGTATGCCGAACTGAATAGTAAATCCGTGCCCATAGCTTTCTACAAGCTAACCCAAAATCGTGAAGTGAATCTTGGGTCACGATCCAAAACTATGGATACTGGCATACCATGCAATCTCACAATCTCATTCACGTACATACTAGCAAGACGTTCAAGGGAATAAGTTTCTCGTATAGATAAGAAATGAGCAGATTTGGTTAATCTATCAACAATAACCCAAATCGCATCTATGCCTTGAGAAACCTTGGGAAGACCTGTAACAAAATCCATGGTAACGTGTTCCCACTTCCATTTTGGAATCTCAAGTGATTTCAATGGACCTTTTGGCACTTGATGCTCTGCCTTTACACGTTGACATGTTAATGTTAGGTTTGTAATATTCATGTGCGCAATCAAATTGCAAAATAATGCGGAAGCGTGTAAAATCAGAGTTTAAAAAAAATTTACAAACCATATACCCGGATCACCCTTTATGCACAATTATTAATTAAACGAAAAGATAAAGAATAAATCATACCCTTGAAGATCGAGCTTCCTCAGGTACAAGTTCACCTCCAAATCCTTTCTCGTTCAATCTTGAATCCACCGGGTTTGGTTCCTTCCTTTGATCAACGTTAGCCACCCAAATGTTTGGCCTCTAGAGGTGATCCACCAAGGAAGAAGAAAATTCAAGAAGAAGGGTGGTTGGCTAAACCCTAGTTTTTCTATCTCTATAGAAAAGGTGTACACTCCCAACAATTGGAATTATGTCGTATGTTGAAAAAGTCAACACCCCCAACACCCATAATAAGACTCCTCTTATTTATTGATGTGGGCAACCCTCCTTAACAATTAAGGAATTGGGTTTTATTTAATTAATTAAATTCTTTTAATTAATTAAGCTCCCCTAATCTTATTAGGGATAATTAATTAAAACTCCTTTAACTAATTTTCCTTCCTAATTCAATTAGGAATAAATGAGAAATACTTATATTAAATTAATTCCTAAACTCTTTTAGAAATTAAAATAATAATAATTGTAATAATATTAATAAGACTCCTCTTATTAATTTATATTTAATATTTCTAAAATATTAAATAATAATATTAAACTATTTAATTTATTCTATCACCATAGATTAAATTAAATATACATAACTATATTATTACGATTATGCCATTAACTTCTTAAATAATTATTCTTCCTTTTATGGTGTGACCCTTTAGGTTCTCCATATTAAATAGGTTGTGAATAAATCAATTAGAACAATTCTAATCTTATTTAAATAAATAAATTAAACAATTAATTTATTTAAATAAATAATATTTATTCTACTGATAGGATAAGCCTTCCTCAGCGATCAACGACTTTCCGGATAATATAGATTTCAACATTAATCATAAAAGAACCTTTGAGTAAATAGTTACCAGTACAATTCAATCCTTCCACCATACAATGTCCCAATTAAATATAAGACATGGAATTCTGTCAAGTCTTATTTTATTTAATTATATGTATTTCGATCCTTAAATGCACAACTCCAAATAATACAAATTAGAAACTCCTTTCTAATTTCATTACGCCATGGCCAAGGACTCTTTGGGTTGTCATTTATCGAATCACATAGGACATTCTCTTCTTTTATTAGAAGTGGTAGATTCTTTATTGATCATACATTATCTCCATGTACAACTTATTATACCCAAGCATACCCTTTGATATACCCTAAGGGTCTTAAGGAATAAGTCAAAGTATAACTCATCATACACAAGATACTATGATGATGATCAAGTCCAAGGATCACTTGTACTACTATCACTACTGAAATTCCTATTGACAGCAAAGCAAATAAAACTCCATTAGGTATTCCTTAGCGAGCCACGTTCAAATGAACTTATTCTCTAATAAGCACCTACATACTTGCTTTAGTGTCTCCACACAAATGATCATGAGATCAATCATCCTCATCCAATGAGCAAGCAACGTATGTACCAATCTATCCGGATTCACTAATCCCCAATTTAGTAATCCAATGATTGGAAACTATTTTAGTTTTAAGCTTTCTAAGAATTTAGATCTCATTAGAATGATCATCATCATTATTCTAAAAGCATTGCTTAAAACTATGGGTTTATCATATATTATAAAACAGCATCATGTAGATAATTAAAAGCCTTTAATAAATTAATACTTTTTATTAATAAATGAATAAGATTGTTACAAAGTATATGCTTTATCATCAAACATGATTGGCTTGTGTGCATACTACTTTCAGTTAAACACCTTGAAATAAACTCCGCGATCTCTCTCTTCATATTGCTCCACCAAAATGTATATCGAAGATCGTGATACATTTTTGTACTCCCGAGATGGATTGCAAATGGTGTATTGTGTGCCTCCATCATGATTCTATGCTTCAAGTCAGAATCGTTAGGAACGCAAAGTCTGGAGTTGACTCAAAGTATTCCTTCTTCATCGATTCTTGCTTCTGGAATAACACCTTCTTGCACTTTCTTCTTCATACGCATTAGCCCTAGGTCAATAGCTTGAGCAACTTTAACTTTATCGACTAAAGCCGGTTCTACTCATATATTCACCATCATCACGTTGGTCCCTGGAGTTTTTAATTCTATCTCATCCTTTGCAAGTCATATAAAATGGGTCTTTGCGTTGACAATATTGCACTCGTACCCGCATATGATCTTCTACTCAATGCGTCAGCTACTACGTTCGCTTTTCCAGGATGATATTGAATAGTGTGATCGTAATCTTTCAACTGCTCAAGCCAACGTCGTTGCCACATGTTGAGTTCTTTTTGGGTGAAGAAATATTTAAGGCTTTTATGGTCCGTATAAATCTCCACCTTCTCCCCATACAGGTAGTGTCTCCAAATTTTTAACGCAAAAACGACTGCTGCCAACTCTAGATCATGAGTAGGATAATTCCACTCATACTCCTTGAGTTGTCACGAGGCATAGGCTATGACTTTCCCATGTTGCATAAGAACACATCCTAACCCTTTGCCTGAAGCATCGGCGTAGATAATAAATCCATTCGCATTCGGATGGTATTGCGTAGCAGTGCGAAATGAGTCTCCTCTTGAACTCTTGGAAACTCTTCTCGCATTCCTCGCTCCATACAATTTTGTATCTTTCCGAGTCAACTGAGTTAACGGAGTAGCGATTCGAGAAAATCCTTCCACGAATCTCCGATAATAACCAGCTAAGCCCAGAAAGCTACGTACTTCGGTCACCGACTTCGGTTTCTCCCAACTTTGTATTGCTTCAATCTTCACCGGGTTAACAGATACTCCATGTTTTGACACCACGTGCCCAAAGAATGCTACTTCCTCAAGCCAGAACTCGCATTTCTTCAGCTTGGCATAAAGCTTGTTTTCACGAAGCCTCTCAAGTATCAGCTTCAAATGGTGTTCATGATCTTCACGGCTTTTGGAATAGATGAGGATGTCATCAATAAAGACAACAACGAACTGATCCAAATATTCCTTGAATACCCGGTTCATCATATCCATGAAGGCAGCAGGAGCATTAGTCAATCCAAAAGACATGACTAAGAATTCATAATGCCCGTACCGAGTCCTGAAGGCAGTCTTTGGAATATCCTCAGTTTTAATCCTTAGCTGATGATATCCAGAACGAAGATCAATCTTTGAAAAGAATTGTGCTCCTTGCAACTGGTCAAACAGGTCATCAATGAGAGGTAACAGATACCTATTCTTGATGGTGACATGGTTCAATTCTCGGTAGTCAATACAAAGTCGCATACTCCCGTCTTTCTTCTTTACGAATAACACAGGAGCACCCCAAGGAGACGTACTAAGATGAATGAAACTGATATCTAATAACTCCTGTAGTTGGACCTTTAACTCCTGAAGTTCAATAGGAGCCATTCGATATGGGGTTTTAGAAATGGGTTTTGTACCCGGTTCAAGGTCAATAAAGAATTCAACTTCTCATTCTGGAGGTAAACCGGGAAGTTCTTCAGGAAATACGTCAGGAAATTCATTAACAACAGAAATATTATTCAAATCTGACGTGTCTTTATTCAAATCCATAACATGGGCTATGAAAGCTTGACATCCATTTTTCAATAAACGAATAACTTTATGGCTTGATATGACAGTGACTGATTTTAGTGGTTTAGTTGTTTGAATTCGTATAATAGGTTGGTTAGGAATATGAAAACTAACAACCTTACAAAAATAATCAATTTTGGCATGATGAATAGTTAACCAATCAATCCCTAGAATCACATCAAAAGCAAGTATCTTTAAAGAAATAAGGTCAATAGGTAATGTGATGGTGCCAATTTGGATCAAACAAGATTAATAAATTGTGGATGTGACGAAAGTTTCTCCTAACAGAGTTTCAACAGATAAGTCAAAGTCCATTTTCTCCGGAGTCAAGTTTAAACGTTAAACACAAGTAGGAGAGATAAAAGAATGGGTAGAACCGGTATCTAGTAAGGTATAAACTTTGCAAGAGTTTATGTTGAGCTTACCCGTGATCACCTCGTTAGGGTTCCTGGCATTTTGGCCAGTCACGACAAACGCTCTTCCAGGAACCGCTGATTTTGACTTATCCGGGACAGCCTTTGGAGTCACCATCCCCGCTGAACTTAGTTTTGCTACCGAACAGTCTCGAGCTATATGTCCTTCTTTTCCACAGTTATAACATACCTTGGATTTTTGTGGGCAGTTTGGGCTGATATGACCCTCTTTCCCGCATTTATAGCATACGAGCGGTGGTCGTTCTCCTCCCCTAGAACCCATTAATGCTGGTGATGAAGTCTTCATGTTATCATTGTTGTATCTTCTCTTTTTTGAAATCTCCCCCCGACTCGCTTCTTCTATTATCATGGCTACGATTACCACCAGAGTGGTTACCGCTTTTGTTCGTATTCTTTCCTCCTCGCTGGTTATCACTGCTCCGATGACCGCTGCCACCGGTATAACCCTGGTTGTGGCCCTCGGTTGCATATACTCATTATATCGCTCTAATAATTGGGCCCTGTTAACAACATCGGAATACAGAGAAAATTTATGAGAGATAAGGTATTGACGAATCTCGGGTTTTAAACCTCTCAGAAACATCCGCGTCATTCGTTCCTCATTCTTAACCAAATGAGGTGTAAACTCGACAACTCGCGAACTTTCGCCGTCTTCGAGACAAATCGTCTTTGTTACTCGCTTCGATCCTAATAAACTCTACTTTTTTCATATGACGAATACTTTCAGGAAAGTACTTGTCATTGAAAAGTTTCTGAAATCTTTCCCAAGACATGTTGAGTGCATCGGTCAAGTACGCTTCATGATTTCCACCAAGAATCCGCTTCAAAGACGAAACATAAAAGGTGGCGAATGGAACCTTACGTTTCCTCCGTGCATCCCAAGACATAAAATATCTTGGTAATTTGCTTGACCCACGTTTTTGCCTTGATCGGATACGACTTTCCAATGAACTCAGGTGGTCCCAACTTTTTGAACTGCTTGGCTATGACAAACTGCGTGTTGCTATCATTTCCACCCCTATTCTGTACACGAGTCTCCCTCGTCTAATTTTGCATGAACTGCAAAAAGATTTTAAACATCCCATCATTCATCGTTTATTTGGTCGTGTTGTTTACAGGATGAATATTTCCTTCCTGTTGCACGTTCTCCTGGTTTGTGACTAAAGGTGTCTCCACAGTCTCATACACTCCATTGTTAACGTTCTCAGCTGCCATCTTAAATGCTGCCATAAAACAAAGGTTAATTAAACAAAATAACATGTCACATAATATCCCTATATTATGACCGACCACCAAATAAGCTTAGGTAGGACACACTAGGAAAGGATTTACTCATCTCTCCCCTCCTAGTTCGATTTCCCGATCTCTGCCAGAGACCTTATCCCTAAGCTCTAATACCAACTGTGACGCCCCCAAAATAGGTATACAACACCCATTCTGAGTCGCCAAAATACATGGTACAGAAAAAAATTACAACTTCATTATTACAATTGTCGTGCAAAATACGACAACACATACTGTGAGTTTAAATACAAATATTGTCTTCTAGACAATATCCACAACCAAATAAGTCCTCAATACATTTATTGAAATACTATTTTATTAATAGTGAGGACTACTAAAACAACTATTTTCAATCATCACTCCATACCCCGGCTAGTCCCTGCTATATTCTCACCTCCTGAGAAGAAAAATGGAACAACAATGAAAAGGGTGAGCTCAACTAGCCCAGTAAAGAATATTTTGACTAAGATAATATACAACAAATTATCATTAGTCCTCAACAGGGAAAAAATCTGATAGAATATAATAGACAACAAGTTTTAGATCAACAAATGCAGCGGAAACAACAATCCATTAGAAGAGTAACGTAGAGAATGAGTTCTACTATCTTCTAACATTTAAAAGTCCATCATCAATATTTTATCCCTGTAACAACAATAAATATACATCTTTTCACTACAGGCCAAAGATATTCATTTATATCACCAGTCGGTCATGTTCATCTCAACACCTGTTCATCTTTTGCACTACGGGCCAAAGATATTCATCTGTTAATCATTCATCTTGCACTACATGGGCCAAAGATATTCAAGTAATATCATCATTTAGGACCTGAGAATGATGAAAATATTTTAAAAGAAGCGAATCCCGATGAAACAAAAGGACAAATATTAGGGATTCAGTATTTCAAAGATATCCAAATTCAATAATACTCCATAATAACTAAATATGAAGCGAGAATTCCAAAAATAAAGATTCAAAACATGGATACAATCAAAGATAGTACCCATAATAGATATTTTGGACAAAAAGAAAAATTTTATTTTTAGGTGAATAGTGTATTATTCGTGAATAACAGTGCAGTCTTAGTATCGTGAATAAGATCAGTATCACGTGAATAGTAACCTCGACACAACAAGTTCCAAATTTGATAAAAAGTTCAACCAATATTTTGGCATAACGATATTGAAGAAAATAATATCATTTACGAAAAAAATAACATCTCTTACCTCAAAATAACCGTGACTTACGATTGAATTTTGGGATATAAAGTGATGTGAAACTTGAACGGAATAGCAACTCTCAAAGTATCAAAATACTCACTAAAATATGCTCGACAATATAGAGTGAAAGAAAGCTTGTTTCTGGTGTGATTTTCAATTCTAATCTAAGCGCCTATTTATAGGAAAATGCTATAACGCAATAGGAGACTAAATAATAAATTAATATTATTTATTCATTCCTTTCTACGCATGCTCTTGACCAATATCAGCCAACACAATTGAACCAAAAATTCCAGCACATGTTTTGAACAAATGACAAAAGTGGGTCCCACCCATAATTTTAATAAAAATCATTTTATTTTTTGAAACATCAATAATTCATAGAAAATAGCCCGTTTATCAGAAAAATACGAATTTTATGTCCATTCTGCCTGAAATCGAATTCTCTACAACTTTACAGAAGAAAGTTTTTCCAAATTCCAAACCAAAAATATCCGAAATCCACAAACGAATGACTTTAAACACAATTTTAACACCTTTTAAAATTCATAACAAATCATGCGTTAATTTTCAACGGTTAAAAATTTGTGGATATATTCTCAATTCATATATGTATAACATATCCAAAAATCACAACGATCCAACGGTCGGATTAAAATTTTAAGTCATGCAATAGAGCTTTAAGAACACCGAAATCTGACAAAATACTGATAAAACACCTCAACATTAATTTCTTCATTTTTTAACCACATAAATAGATCCATTATTTATATCCACATAAAATAAATATTTCTTTATCATATAAATCAATAATTAATTATTCACAAATAATATTACAGAATCACAATAATGACAACCAGACAGTTCCCATGAAAGAGAGGGCTTTCCAATAAGGATTTCTCCTTACTGGCGCGCAATTAGATAACCAAACCTCTCCTTGACAGAACTTTCTAGACATTGCTAATAATGTTATCTAATAATATTATTCAAATAATATGAATTATTGATCTGATAATAGAAATACTGTGCAGTGACAATTATTGAACAACAATAATATAAAATATCAACGCAGCAATTATTGAATCAATAAAATATTGAATAAAGAACTCATCGTAACAATTATTGAGTAGTGCCTTCTTACGTAAGAATCAATAATTCATAAAATCTTCGTGCAATACCGCGGTGCTTCTTCGTGCAACAACGCCAGACATCTTATTTTAACCACCAGGTAATCTAACAATGTTAACGGTAACAACTATGCCATTTATTTATAAAAACAAATAATTGTCATTTTTCTTCATCCAACCGTTTTTCGTTATAGGGCCCACAAATGATTGCGTCGTCGTACGAATATTCCCCGACAGCAAGAATATTCCACGACCAAACGAATATTCCCCGATAAAAATGAATATTTTAATAACCACTTGTTTATTTTGCAAAATTTGCATATTTCATCCATAACCAAAGCATTATATCAAATTAATACCTTATTAATTAAGAATAATAATTAGAGGAAATTCGATTTTATTTATAAAAAGTCGGGGTCTTACAACCTCCTCTCCTTATGAAATTTCGTCCTCGAAATTGACGTACGTACCTGGTGTATCGAAAAGGTGAGGGTACCTCGCTTTCATTTCTGACTCCAACTCCCATGCCATTTCCTCAATAGCATATTTCCTCCACAAAACTTTAACTTGTGGTATAATCTTGGTGCGTAGGACATGCTCTTTCCTATCCAAGATCTTAACAGGTACCTCTTTGTACGTCTTCGGCTATCTCGTTTGGTTCTAACGCAATAATGTGGTTTGGATCTTTCACATATTTACGAAGCATAGATATGTGAAAAACATTATGAACACGAGACATGTTTGGAGGTAACGCGAGTCTATAGGCCACATTTCCTACTCGGTCAAGAATCTGAAATTGACCAATAAATCGTGGATTGAGCTTTCCTCTCTTTCCAAATCTTGTAACTCCCTTCCATGGAGCAACACGTAATAGTACATAATCCCCAATACCAAATTCCACGTCCTTACGATGAAGATCCGCCTAACTCTTTTGTCGATCCTGTGCCGTTTGTATACGTTGTCGAATCATTTGGATCTTTTCTGTGATCATACGTACCAACTCAGGTCCCAACAATGTTGCTTCTCCCACCTTGTCCCAGCATACTGAAGAACGACATTTTCTTCCATACAACGCCTCAAATGGAGCCATGCCTATACTTGCTTGATAATTGTTGTTGTAGGAGAATTCCACCAATGGTAAATACTTATCCCAACTCCCTTTGAAATCAAGGACACAAATTCTTAATAGATCTTCAAGAGTTTGAATAGTCCTCTCTGATTGTCCGTCCGTTTGAGGTTGGTATGTCGAACTGAATCGTAAATCCGTGCCCATAGCTTTCTACAAGCTAACCTAAAATTGTGAAATAAATCTTGGGTCACGATCCGAAACTATGGATACTGGCATGCCATGCAATCTCACAATCTCATTCACGTACATACTAGCAAGACGTTCAAGGGAATAAGTTTCTCGTATAGGTAAGAAATGAACAGATTTGGTTAATCTATCAACAATAACCCAAATCGCATCTATGCCTTGAGAAACCTTGGGAAGACCTGTAACAAAATCCATGGTAACGTGTTCCCACTTCTATTTTGGAATCTCAAGTGATTGCAATGGACCTTTTGGCACTTGATGCTCTGCCTTTACACGTTGACATGTTAAACACCTTGAAATAAACTCCGTGATCTCTCTCTTCATATTGCTCCACCAAAATGTATGTCGAAGATCGTGATACATTTTGGTACTCCCAGGATGGATTATAAATGGTGTATTGTGTGCCTCCATCATGATTCTATGCTTCAAGTCAGAATTGTTAGGAACGCAAAGTCTGGAGTTGACTCGAAGTATTCTTTCTTCATCGATTCTTGCTTCTGGAATATCACATTCTTGCACTTTCTTCTTCATACGCATTAGCCCTAGGTCCGTTGCTTGAGCAGCTTTAACTTTATCGACTAAAGCCAGTTCTACTCGTATATTCGCCATCATCATGTTGGTCCCTGGAGTCTTTAATTCTATCTCCATCCTTTGCAAGTCATATAAAATGGGTCTTTGCGTTGACAATATTGCACTCCTACCCGCATATGATCTTCTACTCAATGCGTCAACTACTACGTTCGCTTTTCCAGGATGATATTGAATAGTGTGATCGTAATCTTTCAACAGTTCAAGCCAACGTCGTTGCCGCATGTTGAGTTCTTTTTCGGTGAAGAAATATTTAAGGCTTTTATGGTCCGTATAAATTTACACCTTCTCCCCATACAGGTAGTGTCTCCAGATTTTCAACGCAAAAATGACTGCTGCCAACTCTAGATCATGAGTAGGATAATTCCTCTAATACTCCTTGAGTTGTCGCGAGGCATAGGCTATGACTTTCCTATGTTGCATGAGAACACATCTTAACCCTTTGCCTGAAGCATCACTTTAGATAACAAATCCATCCGTACCAGATGGTATTGCCAGAACAGGTGCCGAAATGAGTCTCCTCTTGAGCTCTTGGAAACTCTTCTTGCATTCCTCGCTCCATACGAATTTTGTATCTTTTCGAGTCAACTGAGTTAACGGAGTAACGATTTGAGAAAATCCTTCCACGAATCTCCGATAATAACCAGCTAAGCCCAGAAAGCTACGTACTTCGGTCACCGACTTTGGTTGCTCCCAACTTTGTATTACTTCAATTTTCGTCGGGTCAACAGATACTCCATGTTTTGACACCACGTGCCCAAGGAATGCTACTTCCTCAAGCCAGAACTCGAATTTCTTCAGCTTGACATAAAGCTTATTTTCACGAAGCCTCTCAAGTATCAACTTCAAATGGTGCTCATGATCTTCACGGCTTTTGGAATAGATGAGGATGTCATCAATAAAGACAACAACGAACTGATCCAAATATTCCTTGAATACTCAGTTCATCATATCCATGAAGGCAGCAGGAGCATTAGTCAATCCAAAAGATATGACTAAGAATTCATAATGCCCATACCGAGTCCTGAAGGCAGTCTTTAGAATATCCTCAGTTTTAATCCTTAGCTGATTATATCCAGAACGAAGATCAATCTTTGAAAAGAATTGTGGTCCTTGCAACTGGTCAAACAGGTCATCAATGTGAGGTAACGGATACCTATTCTTGATGGTGACGTTGTTCAATTCTCGGTAGTCAATACAAATTCGCATACTCCCGTCTTTCTTCTTTACGAATAACACAGGAGCACCCCAAGGAGACGTACTAGGATGAATGAAACCGATGTCTAATAACTCCTGTAGTTGGACATTTAACTCCTGAAGTTCAATAGGAGCCATTCAATATGGGGTTTTAGAAATGGGTTCTGTACCCGGTTCAAGGTCAATAAAGAATTCAACTTCTCGTTCTGGAAGTAAACTGGGAAGTTCTTCAGGAAATACGTCAGGAAATTCATTAACAACAGAAATATTATTCAAATCTGACGTGTCTTTATTCAAATCCATAACATGGGCTAAGAAACCTTGACATCCGTTTTTTAATAAACAAATAGCTTTATGGCTTGATATGACAGTGACTGATTTTAGTGGTTTAGTTGTTTGAATTCGTATAACAGGTTGGTTAGGAATATGAAAACTAACAACCTTACGAAAACAATCAATTTTGGCATGATGAATGGTTAACCAATCAATCCCTAGAATCACATCAAAAGCAAGTATCTTTAAAGAAATAAGGTCAATAGGTAATGTGATGGTGCCAATTTGGATCAAACAAGATTTATAAACTATGGATGTGACGAAAGTTTCTCCTAATGGAGTTTCAACAGATAAGTCAAAGTCCATTTTCTCCGGAGTCAAGTTTAAACGTTGAGCACAAGTAGGAGAGATAAAAGAATGGGTAGAACCGGTATCTAGTAAGATATAAACTTCTCAAGAGTTTATGTTGAGCTTACCCGTGATCACCTCGTTAGGGTTCCTGGCATTTTGGCCAGTCACGACAAACGCTCTTCCAGGAACCGCTGATTTTGACTTATCCGGGACAGCCTTTGGAGTCACCATCCCCGCTGAACTTGGTTTTGCTACCGAACAGTCTCGAGCTATATGTCCTTCTTTTCCACAGTTATAACATACCTTGGATTGTTGTGGGCAGTTTGGGCTAATATGACCCTCTTTCCCGCATTTATAGCATACGACTGGTGGTCGTTCTCCTCCCCTAGAACCCGTTGATGCTGGTGATGACGTCTTCATGTTATCATTGTTGCATCTTCTCTTTTTTGAAATCTCCCCCTGACTCGCTTCTTCTATTATCATGGCTACGATTACCACTAGAGTGGTTATCGCTTTTGTCCGTATTCTTTCCTCCTCGTTGGTTATCACTGCTCTGATGATCGCTGCCACTGGTATGACCCTGGTTGTGGCCCTCGGTTGCACATACTCATTATCTCGCTCAAATAATTGGGCCCTGTTAACAACATCTGAATACAGAGAAAATTTATGAAAGACAAGGTATTGACGAATCTCGGGTTTTAAACCTCTCAGAAACATCCGCGTCATTCGTTCCTCATTTTCGACCAAATGAGGTGCAAACCTGGATAACTCTGCGAACTTTGCTTCGTACTGAGACACCGTCATCTTTTTTCATTCGATCTAATAAACTCTACTTTTTTCATATAGCCCGAATACTTTCGTGGAAAGTACTTGTCATTGAAAAGTTTCTGAAATCTTTCCCAAGACATGTTGAGTGCATCTGGCTGGGTACGCTTCACAGATTCCCACCAGTAATCCGCTTCAGCACGAAACATAAAGGTGGCGAATGGAACCTTCTGTTCCTCCGTGCATCCCAAGACATAAAATATCTTGGTAATTTGCTTGACCCACGTTTTTGCCTTGATCGGATACGACTTTCCAATGAACTCAGGTGGTCCCAACTTTTTGAACTGCTTGGCTATGACAAACCGCGTGTTGCTATCATTTCCACCCCTATTCTGTACACGAGTCTCCCTCGTCTAATAATGCTATCTAATAATATTATTCAAATAATATGAATTATTGATCTGATAATAGAAATACTGTGTAGTGACAATTATTGAACAACAATAATATAAAATATCAACACAGCAATTATTGAATCAATAAAATATTGAAAAGTAACTACTGTAAGAATTATTGAATAGTGCCTTCTTACGTAAGAATCAATAATTTATAAACACTGTGTCATACCGTGTGCTACTGTGCAACAATGCGTATTACTATATTTTAACCACCAGGTAATCTAATAGTGTTAATGGTAACAACTACACCGTTTATTTATAAAAACACATACTTGTCGTTTTTTTTCATCCAACTGTTTTTCGTTATGGGGCCCACAAATGACTGCACCGTCGTACAAATATTCCCCGACAGCAAGAATATTCCACGACCAAACGAATATTCCCCGACAAAAATGAATATTTTAATAACCACTTGTTTATTTTGCAAAATTTGCACATTTCATCCATAACCAAAGCATTATATCAAATTAATACCTTATTAATTAAGAATAATAATTAAAGGAAATTCAATTTTATTTATAAAAAGTTGGGGTCTTACAATCCTCTGGACCGTCACTCCGTTTCCCGACTAGTCCCTGCAACGTTTGTGATGCCCCCAAAATAGGTATACAACACACATTGTGATGCCCCCAAAATTAGGTATACGTCACCCATCTTGGGTCGCCACTTACATGGTACATAAATTCAAATACAAACTTAATTATACATCTGTCGTGTAACATACGACAATACATAAACTGAGAGTTCTAATAGGAATATTGTCATTTAGACAATATCCATACTCAAGGAGTTCTCATTACAATTATTGTCACACTATTTAACAGAATGGTGAGTGTGACGCCCCCAAAATAGGTATACATCACCTATTACGAGTTGTCGATACATGGTGCGAAAACAACTACAACTTTATTATTACAACAAGAAAGCTGTGAGTTTGAATACAAATATTATCTTACAGACAATATCTATACTCAAATAAATCCTCATCACATTTATTGATACATTATTTTACAAAAATGGTGAGGACTACTAAACAATCCTTTCTAAAACCTTCATTCCATACCCAGGCTCGTACTTTCGCTATATTCTCGCCTCACGAGAAAAATGGAACAAAAAGGAAAAGGGTGAGCTCAACTAGCTCATAAAGAATATTATGACTAAGATAATATACAACAAATTATCGTTAGTCTTCAACGAGGAAAAATATAATAGAATCTGATAGACAACAAATTTTAAATCAATATTCGCAATGAAATAATAATTCATTAGAAGAGTTAAGTAGAGAATGCAAACTACTATCTTCTATGTATGAATTTAAAAGTTCACCAAATCTATCTTTTATCCTGTAACATCAATCGATATACATACGGAATCAAATATTCATCTTTGCACTACTGGGCCGAAGATATTCATCGATTAAGTCGTATTCATTTAAACACTGTTCATCTTTGCACTACGGGCCAAAGATATTCTTGAAATCATTCATCTTTGCCTCTGAGGCCAAAGATATTCTTAAGAAATCATTCATCTTTACTACTGGGCCAAAGATATTCCATAATATCATCATTTAAGGCGAGGATGATGAAAATATTTTTTAAAAAAGCGAATCGGTGAAACAAAATGACAAGGATTAAGGATTAAGGATTCGTACTTGGTTTTATCCACGCGTCAAAAATACCTCAAAAATAATCATAGTGGTGTAAAATTTGAGAATGATCAAAACATGGATCTACAATCGAGTTAGTATCCGAATAGATATTTTAGACGAAAAGAAGAAATTTTATTTTTAAATTGAATAATGCAGAGTATCGTGAATAGTGCAGTATCGTGAATAGTCTTAGATATCGTGAATAGTAACTCAGACACCAAAAGATAGAAATTCCACAAAAACATCTTCACACGCCATGAATAGTACTTGTGAATAGTAACTTCGTGAATAGTAACTTCATGAATAGTAACTTAGTGAATAGTAACTCATGAATAGTAACCCATGAATAGTAACCCGAGCATGAAAAAGTTCCAAATTTGATAAAAACTTCAGATCAACATTCGGTATAATGATATTGAAGAAATAATATCATTCTGAAAAAAATAATATCCCTTACCTCGAAAGAAGCGGTACTTACATTTGGAATAATATTTGAACGAACTTGCACCCAGTATAGCAATACTCAAAGTATACTCAAAATACTCACAAGAATAAATTTCGATAATATAGAGAGAAAACTTGATTTACGGTGTGATTTTCAATTTAACCTAAGCACCTATTTATAGGAAAATGCTTTAGAACACCAAAAGCGAAAATTTAATAAAATATTAATATATATATATTAAATTCCTCGCCCACTCTCGACCATCTGACCATCTGAATTTAGCCACTAATAATGACAAAAACAAAAAAAACGTTTTGTTATTAAAATTAATTAAAACTTTCAAAAATCGATTATTTTGAACTTGAACTTCAATAATTCATAATAAATAGCCCTTTCATCAGAAAATTCGAATCTCGCGAGTTTTTATAGGAAATTCAATTCTCTACAACTTTGTAGAAGAAAGTTTTCCAAATTCCAAACAGAAATCGACCGAAATCCACAAGCAGGCGATTTTACAGTTATAATCAAATTTCGGTCGATAAATGGGGTCCGCAGAGCATGTTTAACATGTTTTAAACATTTATTGCAACAAAAATACTCTTCCTCCTCGTATACTCATATATCCCACATTCGTTGTAAAAATATCACCAGTTAATATATTATTAAAATAATATATTTAAATGAATTATTTTATCGAGAAAAAGATAAAATATTAATTTTCAACAATTGTCATTTTAAAAATTTTCTCCATCTATATCCACATAAAATCAATATTTTCCTCATCATATAAATCAATAATTAATTATTCACAAATAATATTACGAGAATCACAATATTGACAACGAGGCGGTTAAAGGGAGAGGGGCTTTCAATAAGAATTTCTTCTTCTTGGTAGCATGATTAGGTGACCAAACCTCTCCTTAAACGAGAACTTTCTAGACATTGCCAATAATGTTATCTTATAATATTATTCAGATAATATGAATTATTGCCGATAATGAAAAAATCTGTGTAATGACAATTATTGAAACAACAATGATATAAAATATCAACACGAGCAATTATTAACTCGATAAAATCTTTGAGCGGTAATTCATCGTAACCATTATTGAGTAGTGCCTTCTTTACGTAAGAATCAATAATTGGTGCAATCTGGTGTCAATTTGCTTTCAACAACAGCGTATTAGTGTGTTTTAACCACCGGGTATTCAACAAAGTAATACTTGGTAACAACTACTGTAGTTATTTAAAAACAACTTATATTTGTCGTTTTCTTCATCCAATCGCTTTCAGTTATGGGGCCCACACATGGGCTTGCGTCGCATTACGAATATTCACAAGCGATCTGAATATTCCACGACCAAACGAATATTCCCCGAAAATAATGAATATTTTATAACCACTTGCTTATTTTGAAATATTTGCGTATTTAACCCTTAACTATCCACATTAATCAAATCAACCCTTACTATTTCAAAATAATAAATAAAGGAAATTCCTTTTTATTTAAAAAAATTTTGGGGTCTTACAACCTCCCCTCCTTATGAAATTTCGTCCTCGAAATTGGCGTACGATACACAGTGTTTGAAAAGGTGAGGATACCTCGCTTTCATTTCCGTTCCAATTCGGTCATTTTCTCTATAGCATGATTCCTCCATAAAACTTTAACTTGTGGTATGACCTTTCTTGGCGTAGGACATGCTCCTTCTATCCAAGATCTTGTGGTACCTCCTCATACGTTAAGTCTTGGCTATCTCGTCCAGGTTCTAACTTTCGATAACGTGGTTCGGGTCTTTCACATATTCTGAAATGCGGATATGTGAAACACATTATGAACACGAGACATACTCGGAGGTAACGCAAGTCTATAGGCTACATTTCCTACTCGGTCAAGAATTTGAAATGGACCGATAAATCGTGGATTGAGCTTTCCTCTCTTCCCAAATCTTGTAACTCCCTTCCATGGAGCGACTCATGACAATCATGATCCCCTACATTAAATTCCCGTCCTTTCGATGAAGATCCGCATAACTCTTTTGTCGATCTTGTGCCGTTTGTATCGTTGTCGAATCATTTGGATCTTTTCGGTAGTCATACGTACTAACTTTCGGGTCTCAACAATGTTGCTTCACCCACCTCATCCCAACATATTGGTGAGCGACATTTTCGTCCATATAATGCTTGAATGGAGCCACACCTATACTTGCACGATAAGCTGTTGTTGTAGGAGAATTCCACCGATGGTAAATACTTATCCCAACTACCCTTGAAGTACAGGACACGAGTCTTAATAGATCTTCAAGAGTTTGAATAGTCCTCTCGATTGTCCGTCGGTTTGGGGATGGTATCTTTGAACTAAATCGCAAATCCGTGCCCATAGCTTTTTGCAAGCTAACCCAAAATCTTGAAGTGAATCTTGGGTCACGATCGAAACTATGGATCTGGGCATGCCATGCAACCTCACAATCTCATTCACGTACATACTAGCAAGGCGTTCGAGGAATAAGTCTCCGTATTGGCAAGAAATGAGCGGACTTGGTTAATCTATCAACAATAACCCAAATAGCATTGATGCCTTGAGAAGCCGTAGGAAGACCGTAACGAAATCCATAGTAATGTGTTCCCACTTCCATTAGGAATCTCAAGTGGTTGCAACGGACCCTTAGGTACAAGATGCTCGCCTTTTACGTTGGCAAGTTAAACACATCGAGATAAACTTTGCAATCTCTCTCTTCATATTGTTCCACCAAAATGTATGTCGAAGATCACGATACATTTTAGTACTTCGAGGATGGATTGCAAATGGCGTATTGTGTGCCTCCATCATAATCTTGTACTCAAATCAGTCGTTAGGAACACAAAGTCTAGAGTGGACTCAAGTATTCCTTCTTCATCAATTCTCGCTTAGGAATAGCTCCTTCTTGTACTTTCTTCTTCATACGCATCATTTCAAGATTGGTGGCGAAAGCGACCTTAACTTTTTCTATTAAAGTTGGCTCTGTCGTATACTTGACATCATCCTTTTCGTTCCGCATATGATCTTCTACTCGATCGTCGGCTACCACGTTCGCTTTACCGGGATGGTATTGAATAGTGTGGTCGTAGTCTTTCAATAGCTCGAGCCAAGCGTCATTGCTTGCGTGTTGAGTTCTTTTTGAGTGAAGAAATATTTAAGGCTTTTATGGTGCGAATATATCTCCACTTTCTCCCCATATAGATAGTGCCTCCATATTTTTTAGCAAAACGATGCACGCCAACTCTAGATCATGAGTAGGATAATTCCTCTCGTACTCTTTAAGTTGTCGCGAGGCATAGGCTATGACTTTCCCACGTTGCATGAGAACACATCCTAACCCTTTGCACGAAGCATCGGCATGAGATAACAAATCCATCAAGAACGGATGGTATTGTTAGAGCAGTCTTAGAAATAAGTCTCCTCTTAAGCTCTTGGAAACTCTTCTCGCATTCTTCGCTCCAAGCGAATTTTGTATCCTTAGAGTTAATTTGAGTTAATGGAGTAGCGATTAGAAAACCCTTCCACGAATCTCCGATAATAACCGGCTAAGCCCAAAAACTACGTACTTGATCCACAACTTCGGTTGCTCCCAACTTTGTATTGCTTGATCTTGGCCGGATCAGCAGATACTCCATGTTTCGACACCACGTGCCCAAGGAATGCTACTTCCTCGAGCGAACTCGCATTTCTTCAATTTGGCATATAGTTGGTTTTCACGAAGCCTTTGGAGTACCCGACTTCAAATGGTGCTCATGATCTTCACGGCTTTTGGAATATATGAGGATGTCATCAATAAAAGACAACAACGAATTGATCCAAATATTCCTTGAATACTCGGTTCATCATATCCATGAAAGCCGCGGGAGCATTAGTTAGTCCGAAAGACATGACTAAGAATTCATAATGCCCATCTAGGAGTTACGAAGGCGGTCTTTGGAATATCCTCGATTCTAATCTTGGTGATGATATCGAGCGAAGATCGATTTTGAAAAGAATTGTGCCCCTTACTGTTGGTCAAACAAGTCATCAATACGAGGTGAGGATACCTATTCTTGATGGTGACATGGTTCGATTCCGATAGTCAATACAAAGTCTCATACTCCGTCTTTCTTCTTTACAAATAAAGCAGAGCACCCCGAGGAGATGTACTGGGGCCGGATGAAAGCCGATGTCCAACAATTCTCGTAGTTGGACCTTTAACTCACGAAGTTCAATAGGAGCCATTCGATATGGGGTTTTAGAAATGGGCTTTGTACCGGGTTCAAGATCAATAAAGAATTCAACTTCACGTTACGGGGTAGGCAAGGAAGTTCTTGAAATCGTCGGGAAAGTCGATAACAACGGGAATATTATTCAAATTTGGCGTGTCTTTATTCAAATCCATAACATGTGCTAAGAAAGCTTGACATCCGTTTTTAATAAGCGAATAGCTTTATGATTAGATATAGCGGTGATCGATTTTAATGGTTTAGTTGCTTGAATTAAATACAACAGGTTGGTTAGGAATATGAAAACTAACAACCTTACGAAAACAATCAATTTTGGCATGATGAGTAGTTAACCAATCAATCCCTAAAATCACATCAAAAGCAAGTATCTTTAAAGAGATAAGATCAGCGGGTAAGGTAATGGTGCCAACTTGAATCAAACAAGATTTATAAGCGGTGGATGTGATGAAAGTTTCTCTAACGGAGTTTCCACGAGATAGGTCGAAAGTCTAATTTCTCGAGTCAAGTTTAAGCGTTGAGCACATGCGGGAGAGATAAATGAATGGGTATGCAGGTATCAAGTAAGGTATAAACTTGAGAATTTATAAATAGCTTACCCGTGATCACCTCGTTTGGGTTCCTCGCATTATGACCGGTCCTGACAAACGCTCTTTCCGAAATCGTTGACTTTGACTTTTACAGGACGATCTTTTTGAGTCACCGTCCCTATTTGAACTAGGTTTCGCATTCTTGTACAATCTCGGCGATATGTCCTTCCTTTCCACAACTATAGCATACCTTGAAGCTGTTGTGGGCGGTTTGGTGATATGTCCCTCTTTTCGCATTTGTAGCATATAATGGGTGGTCGTTCTCCTCCCTTAGAACCGATTCTTGCAAACCTTTGTCATCTTCACATGATCGTTGTTAAATCTCCTCTTTTTAAAATCTCCTCGACTCGCTTCTTCTATTTTCATGGCCATGATTACCACGGAGTGGTAACCATTTTTGTCCGTCTGTTTCTTTCTCATGAGTTATCATTATTACATTGGCTTGCTATCTCAGTACGATCTGGTTGTGGTCCCTCGGTTGGCCGTACTTTCGTTATCTCGCTTCTAATAATTGAGCCACATTTTACAACATCCGAATAAAGAGAAAGTTTATGAGAAATGAGATCTTGGCGTATCTTGGGTTTCAAACCTCTAAGAAACATCCGCGTCATCGTTCCTCATTCTCCACCAAATGAGGTGCAAACACGGATAACTCTGCAAACTTTGCCTCGTCTTTGAGACACGTCGTATGTTGTTTTGTTCAATCGATGAACTCCACTTCCTTCGTATAGCCGAACACTTTCGGGAAAGTATTTGTCATTAAATAGCTTCAAAGCGTCTCCCAAGACATCTTGAGTGCGGTTTGGATGGAGTACGCTTCTGAGACTCCACCGATGAGTACGCCTTCGCCACGGAACATAAAGGTGGCGAATGGAACCTTCTGTTCCTCCGTGCATCCCAAGACATCGAATATCTTGGTAATTTGTTTGACCCGTGTTTCGCCGTGATCGGATCGGCTTTCCCTTAAATCCTGGTGGTCCCGACTCTTTGAAGCTGCTTGCATTTGTGACAACCCGTGAATTGCTATCATTTCCTCCTGTATTTTGAACACGAGTTTCCCTAAATGCGATTTTGCATGAAGCGCAAAAACTTCTAAACATCCCTCGTTCATCATCACGCTTTCGATGGTGTTGTTCGCGGGAGGAACATTGCCCGACTGTTGCACGTTCTCCTCGTTGGTGAGTCTGAGGCATCTCCACGGTCTCATTTCCATTGTTAATATTCTCGATCGACATTCTCAAATCTTGTCATAAAACAAGGGTTAATTAAGGAAATCAATATATCACATAATATTCCTATATCTTGACCAACTAACAAATAAGCTTAGGTAGGACACACTAGCGAAGGATTTACTCGTCTCTCCCTCTAGTTACATTCCCGATCTCGCCGGAGATCATATCCCTAAGCTCGATACCAAGCTGTGGCGCCCCAAAAAATAGGTATACATCACCTATTACGAGTTGTCAATACATGATGCGAAACAACTACAACTTTATTATTACAACGGTAAAAGCTGTGAGTTTGAATACAAATATTATCTTCTGAGACAATATCTATACTCAAATAAATCCTCATCACATTTATTGATACATTATTTTACAAAAATGGTGAGGACTACTAAACAATCCTTTCTAAAACCTTCATTCCATACCCCAGGCTGCGTACTCATATATATTCTCGCCTCCACGAGAAAAATGGAACAAAAAGGAAAAGGGTGAGCTCAACTAGCTCGATAAAGAATATTATGACTAAGATAATATCAACAAATTATCGTTAGTCTTCAACGAGGAAAAATATAATAGAATCTGATAGACAACAAATTTTAAATCAATATTACGCAATGAAATAATAATTCATTAGAAGAGTTAAGTAGAGAATGCAAACTACTATCTTACATGTATGAATTTAAAAGTTCACCGTCTATCTTTTATCTCCTGTAACATCAATCGATATACATACGGAATCAAATATTCATCTTTGCACTCTGAGCCAAAGATATTCATCGATTAGTCGTGTTCATTTAAACACTGTTCATCTTTGCACTTCAGGGCCAAAGATATTCTTGAAATCATTCATCTTTGCACTTCTGAGGCGAAGATATTCTTAAGAAATCATTCATCTTTGCACTACTGGGCCAAAGATATTCCATAATATCATCATTTAAAATCGAGGATGATGAAAAATATTTTTTTTAAAAAAGCGAATCCGATTGAAACAAAATGACAAGGATTAAGGATTAAGGATTCGTACTTGGTTTTATCACGTCCAAAAATACCTCAAAAATAATCATAGTGGTGTAAAATTCAAGAATGATCAAAACATGGATCTGATCGAGTTAGTATCCGAATAGATGTTTTAGACGAAAAGAAGAAATTTTATTTTTTCGATTGAATAGTCAGTATCGTGAATAGTGCCAGTATCGTGAATAGTCTGCCAAGTATATCGTGAATAGTAACTCAGACACCAAAAGATAGAAATTCCACAAAAAACATCTTCACGCTTCACGTGAATAGTACTTGTGAATAGTAACTTCGTGAATAGTAACTCATGAATAGTAACTCGTGAATAGTAACCCATGAATAAGTAACCATGAATAGACATGAAAAAGTTCCAAATTTGATAAAAACTTCAGATCAACATTTCAAAGTATAATGATATTGAAGAAATAATATCATTTAAAAAAAAATAATATCCCTTACCTCGAAAGAAAGAAGATTTTGAAATGGAATATTTGAACGAACTTTTGCAGTATAGCAATACTCAAAGTATACTCAAAATACTCACAAGAATACATTTCGATAATATAGAGAGAAAACTTGATTTACGGTGTGATTTTCAATTCTAACCTAAGCACCTATTTATAGGAAAATGCTTAGAACACAAAGCAGAAAATTTAATAAAATATTAATATAATATATATTAAATTCCTCGCCCACTCTGACCATCTGACCATCTGAATTCAGCCACTAATAATGACAAAAAAAAAAAAACGTTTTTGTTATTAAAATTAATTAAAACTTTCAAAAATCAATTATTTGAGACTTGAACTTCAATAATTCATAATAAATAGCCCTTTCATCAGAAAATTCGAATCTCGCGAGTTTTATAGGAAATTCAATTCTCTACAACTTTGTAGAAGAAAGTTTTCCAAATTCCAAACAGAAATCGTAAAAAATCCACAAGCAGGCGATTTTACGTGCTATAATCAAATTTCGGTCGATAAATGGGGTCCGCAGAGCATGTTTAACATGTTTTAAACATTTATTGCAACAAAAATACTCTTCCTCCTCGTATACTCATATATCCCACATTCGTTTGTAAAAATATCACCAGTTAATATATTATTAAAATAATATATTTAAATGAATTATTTTATCGAGAAAAAGATAAAATATTAATTTTCAACAATTGTCATTTTAAAAATTTTCTCCATCTATATCCACATAAAATCAATATTTTCCTCATCATATAAATCAATAATTAATTATTCACAAATAATATTACTGAGAATCACAATATTGATGACGAGGTAGGTTCAGGAAGAGGGGCTTTCAATAAATTTCTTCTTCTTGTGGTATGATTAGGTGACCAAACCTCTCCTTAGACGAGAACTTTCTAGACATTGCCAATAATGTTATCTTATAATATTATTAGGATAATATGAATTATTGCTTCGATAATGAAAATCTTGTGTAATGACAATTATTGAAACAATGACAATATAAAATATCAACACGGCAATTATTAACTCGATAAAATCTTGAGCGGTAATTCTTTGTAACCATTATTGAGTAGTGCCTTCTTACGTAAGAATCAATAATTGGTGCAATCTGGTGTCTGTTGCTTTCAACAACAGCGTATTAGTGTGTTTTAACCACCGGGTATTCAATGAAGATTACTTGGTAACAACTACGTAGTTATTTAAAAACAACTTATATTTGTCGTTTTCTTCATCCAATCGCTTTCAGTTATGGGGCCCACACATGGCATGCTGCGTAAATCGAATATTCCCAAGCGATGCGAATATTCCACGACCAAACGAATATTCCAGAAAATAATGAATATTTTATAACCACTTGCTTATTTTGAAATATTTGCGTATTTAACCCTTAACTATCCACATTAATCAAATCAACCCTTACTATTTCAAAATAATAAATAAAGGAAATTCCTTTTTATTTAAAAAAATTTGGGGTCTTACGGTGAGGACTACTAATGCTATCCTCTCGGACCATTACTCCGCTTCACAGGCAAAATCCTAGCTATATTCTCATTTTCGAAGAAACGGTGAAAGAAAGGGTGAGCTCAACTAGCCCGATGAAATATTATGACTAAGATAATGCGAGAATAAATTATCATTAGTCTTCAACAATGTTAAAGCGATAAAATACAATGAGACAACTAGTTTAGCTGCGTGAATATGCGATCCATTAAAAGAGTCAAGTAGAAAATAAAGTCTACTATCTTTTAGGTTTTAAAGGTTTTCATCAATTTTTATCACTAAGACTCGGTTTAATGAATAAACCACAATATCTCGATCATCCCCCGTACCACGGTCAAGGATTTTCATCAAATTATTAATGGTCGTGACTATCTTAAGAATCACCCCTGGTCATAATCATACCAAAAACTATCCATCATTTGCATTACAGGTGCCACTTTGAGGACTTTTGTCACATCATTTATATCAAGCCGTGATTATCTTAAGAATGAACCACAGGTCATAATCATACTAAGTTCATCTATATGCACGTAAGCCAAAGATAACTTTCAACATAATATAAACATGAGGATGATGACAATGATATAAGAATTCAATAAAACAAGTTCAAGAATTATTTTATCCGGGAATTATTAACGTCCAAATTGTCAACATGATCTTTGTTTTGTAGAGTAAAATTCAAGAATGATCGGAAGAATATTTTCATGAAAAGATCTTTGGATGAAATGCAAATATCAAAGATATTCTACTAATTTCATGGAGTATAGAAGTCAAGTTTTAACCATTTGGGTATAATAAAGAATGGAATAACAAAAGAAATCACCATGCATGCGGTGCAGATGTAGGCGAGTTATTCAACGAGAATAATAATAACGGAACCAGGTCGGTGAAATTCACTGAAGCAGGATGATCAACCAGAATAATAAATGTTGAATAATAAACAATGGAACCAGTCAAGGTGTAAAACACACGATGCAGGATATTCCACGAGAATAATAAATGCGGAATAATAAACAATGGAACCCGGTCAAGGTGTAAAACACATGACGCAGGATATTCCAACGAGAATAATAAAGAATGGAATAATAGAAGAAGATCACCAAGTATAGGGGATTAAAGCGTATCTGAGTTATTCCAACGAGAATAAATAAGAATGTAATAACATAAGGATTTCACCAAGTATAGGGTATCTGCATATCTGAGGTTATGTATAGGGTATACCACTTTTTACGAGTTATTCCAAGCGAGAATAATAATGAATGGAATAATGAAGTTCTCTTCATGAATAAGAAAGAATAACACCCACTTACGAATACAACAAATAATACCCCACTAGTAAAAAAGCACTTTGGATATCAAAGTAGTGAAGTACCAGAATACTCTTCTTCTTCTTCTCTCTATAGATTTTTCTCTATAGCTTCTCTCTATAATTTCTCTCTACAGAGTTTGATTGAATTCGTAAGAAAATAATGAAGGAATGAGCTTCTATTTATATGAAAATAGAATGCATAGTAATTAATCCATGAGCGGTCCAGATTGATTTACTTTAATCGACGGTCCATATTTAAAGCAAAATCTTTTAAATAAAATATCATATATTCTATTTATATAAAAATATTTTACTATGCAAAACTTATCAAAATCTTATGCAACTTCTTATGCATAATAAAATATAATATATTCTATTTATAGAATAACTTTAATAAAGTGATACATTTTATATAAAAGATGTTTACATTTTATTACGTTAATAATCTGAATAAAACAAAAGCGTCATTATCATTATAATAATTCATATTATTAATCGTGATAATGGAATCAAATGGTGACTTCTCACATAAGCATCGATAATCAATACTGGTGTGCTTCTATATGCAACCACATGTATTCTTGTACTTTTACTACTAGAGTAGTTCAACAATATCAGCGGTAAAACTTCGTAGTTATTTCGATAAAATATTTTTGTCATTTTCTCAATCCAAACAATAATTACATGTTGTGGGGTCCACTGATAATTGAGTAGTTGTACGAATATTCCCGCTAAACCGAATATTCCCAGACCAATCGAATATAATATAACCACTTGCATACTTTGCAAAATTTATAAATACTACCCACAACTATAATATTATCTCAAATTCACACCATAATATTAAAAATTATTTGACAAAATTTAAATCTTTATTGATAAAAACGGGGTCTCTGATCTCTCCTCCTTATGGAATTTAAGCCCTCGAAATTAGGGTGCGATACGATATGATAAAGAGGTGAGGATACCTTGAATACCTTTATTGTCGAAAATATTAAATTCATCTCCATGATCCGCCGAAGATATTCATTAACAATTCATCTTTGCCTTTAAAAAGCTAAAGATATACAACTGTAAAACCAATAATCTTTGAGACGCAGCGACTTAATAGTATCACGACCACGAATTATCCATGCACCACCGGCAAGGATATTCGTGTTTTCAATCTGATCGTGATTATCTTAGAATAAATCTTGGTCATAATCATACCAAGTCTATCAATACTACTGACCAAAGATGACTTTTACCACATCCATGAATTAATATTTCATTCTTTGAGACTCAAATTTCGATAATTAATCCATATCATCGAATCATCCACGCACTACGGCCGAGGATATTCATTAGTATCACGACCACGAATTATCCATACTACTGACCAAAGATAATCGTGTATTCATTAGTATCGTGACCACAAATTATCCATGCACTACTACCAAAGATAATCGTGTATTCATTAGTATCACGACCACAAATTATCCATGCACTACGGCCAAAGATAATCGTGTATTCATTAGTATCACGACCACAAATTATCCATGCACTACTGACCAAAGATAATCGTGTATTCATTAGTATCACCACCACAAATTATCCATACACTACTACCAAAGATAATCGTGTATTCATTAGTATCACGACCACAAATTATCCATGCACTATGGCCAAAGATAATTGTGTATTCATTAGTATTATCACGACAAATTATCCATGCACTACGCCCGAAGATAATCGGCGTATTCATTAGTATCACGACCACAAATTATCCATGCACTACTACCAAAGATAATCGTGTATTCATTAGTATCACGACCACAAATTATCCATGCACTACTGACCAAAGATAATTGTGTATTCATTAAAATCACGCCCACAAATTATCCATGCACTACTGACAAAGATAATTGTGTATTCATTAGTATCACGACCACAAATTATCCATGCACTACTGACCAAAAGTAATTGTGTTTTCAATTACTGATTATGATTATCCGAACAATCCACTGGTCATAATCATACCAAGTCCATCTATGCACTCTGAGGCCCGAGATGACTTTCAACATAATATAAACATGAGGATAATGATATAAAGAATCAATCAAATGAGATAAAGGATAAATATTAAACATTTATAATATAATTTATCCAGGATTCAAGAATATCTCCATGTTATCAATCACTTAATAATCTCATAATCTAATATCATTAATATTATAACAATATTTTAATCACTTCTTAAATTTATAAACAATTTATCTTAATTGTTTACGCTTTACCATATAATGCATTTAATCATTCAAAATGCCATACTCATAAGATATCATCACCAATTATCAAATCTCTCAAAAAAATATGCATATACTCTATATAGGATTCTACAGCCATAAAATCCTATTTTCAAGTTTTGTTACTTCACATAACATATTTAACTCATATGTTTTTGTAACTAAACTATTTTCATGAAAATACCAAATCAGTCCCAAAAAATATTTCTTTTCTGGGATTTAGCATAATATAGTCCCATAATGAAAATATATTTTTCTCGAATTTTTAAAATTCATTTACTATTTTTCAAAAATCAATTTCTAATTAATTCTTAAGAAATTTGCTACCTCAAGTTTAACTCCAAAATTTCCAAATCTTGGCAGGTCCTTACACATGTTAATGTGAGCCTCAGATTTAAATTTCATGGTCATCGGAGTTATAGAACTCGGTTATAGCGTTTTAAGTCGGAAAAATCTAAATATTGAAATAGTCATAACTTGCTCATTTTAAGTCGAGAATGAGCTCATTTTTGGACAGGAGGTACTTTATACCATATACATTCATGTCCCAAAAGCCCAGAATTTTCTCATAATTTAAGTGGCCGAAACAGCCTCTCTAAAATCATGGCAGAAGCTTTTTTCGGTTTTTGCAGCTTTGCACTCCTTTGCTAAAATCAGTCCACACAAAAATCTACAACACCTTTTCCAGTAATTCCACTTGGATTAGTTAGGTAACTCATAGATCTAACTCTAGGACTTGACCACATTCAAAAATTCAAAATATAATAGGAGATATGGTCAATTGAATTTCATGTTACGTTTTTCACCAAAATCTGATTTTCAACTCTTTGTGATTTCTAAGAAACTTTCATGTTTTCACATACTAACCAACATAACTCATTATAACACTTACTAATACCACGTATACCCATGATTTTCATTAGTCCAATGCTTTTATTATGACTTTCATCATAATCCACGTAAACAGATCCTTTTAGTTGAAGAAATATTTGAGGGTTTAAGAAATGGGTTTTTATCTTGGAATTGATACAAAATTCGATTTCACGCTCTAAGTAGGCTAAGAAGTCTTCAAGAATACGCCAGAAATATATTAATAATAGAAATATCATTCAAAGCGTGACTCTCATCCAAGACTTGGATAGTACATCACATTGATACCAGCTGTGACTTCTATCCCTTAACCTAGATAGCACCTCACAATGATACCTATAAACTTGCCATCTTCATTCACGATGTTTCCTCTGAAGAAAGTAAAGCGGTGCATTCCACACAAGGAAGTCAACAACGAAAGGATCGGGCTCTTTACTTATGGCTTGATATAACAAATGATTAACTTTAGGATTTGGTTACTTTGAATTAGTATAACGGGTTGGTTAGGAATATGAAAGCTAACAACCTTACAAAAAGAATAATGAGTAGTTAATCAATCGTTTTCAAAAATTACCTCAAAAGGCAAGTATTTTCAAATAGATAAAATCGACGAATTAGCGTGAAAGTGTTTATTTGAAACAACAAGATTAATAAGCGATTGGAGGTAACGAAGGTTTCTCCCAACGAAGTTTGATAGATAAATCAAAGTCTAATTTCTCCGAGTCAAATTTAAGCGTTGAGCATAAGCAAGAGAGATAAAAGAATGGGTGGAACCCGGTATCTAATAAGGTATAGACTTACATAAGAATTTATAATTAACTAACTTGAGTGCTAACTTCGTTCGGGTTACCCACTTTTTGAGAAGTCACGAAAAACGCTCTTCCCGAAACCACCGACTTTGTTATGTCGTATCCACCTTTGGTGCCCGTAGTCCCACTAGACTTGACTTTGGTGCACAACAAAATTGAGCTAAATGACCTTCTCTTCTTGCAATTTCCACTTCTATTATCTTTGCCATGAATACCACCGAAGTGGTTACCATTCTTGGCATGATAATTTCCCCCACGATGGTTATTATTATTCTGATAGCCGTTGCTACCAGTATGATTATTATCGTGTTGTTGGTCGTTACCTTTTATTTGAGCTGAATCAACACTCTCATGTGCTTCATTGCTTATCTCAGCATTTTCAGATGCCATTTTCAAACACTGCCACAAAATAAGGGTTAATTGACATGCAACATATTATCACTATACTACGTGAGCCAATCAAATACCAAATAAACTTAGGTTGGTCATACTAGCGAAGAATTCCCGTCTCTCCCCTCCTAGTTCTTATCTCGCATCTTAGCAGAGGATCGTATCCCTAAGCTACGATACCAGGTTGTGATGCCCCCCAAAATTAGGTATACGTCACCCATCTTGGGTCGCCACTTACATGGTACATAAATTCAAATACAAACTTAATTATACATCTGTCGTGTAACATACGACAATACATAAACTGAGAGTTCTAATAAGAATATTGTCATTTAGACAATATCCATACTCAAGGAGTCCTCATTATATTTATTGTCACACTATTTAACAGAATGGTGAGGACTACTAATGCTATCCTCTGGACCATTACTCCGTTCCCCGACTCGTCCTAGCTATATTCTCATTTCCTGAAGAGAACAGTGAAAGAAAGGGTGAGGTCAACTAGCCCAGTAAGAAATATTATGACTAAGATAATGCAGAATAAATTATCATTAGTCTTCAACAATGTTAAACTGATAAAATACAATAGACAACCGGTTTAAGCTGCGGTGAATATCTGATCCATTAAAAGAGTCAAGTAGAAAATAAAGTCTACTATCTTTTAGGTTTTAAAAGGTTTTCATCAATTTTTATCACTAAGACTCGGTTTAATGAATAAACCACAATATCTCGATCATCCACGTACCACGGTCGAGGATTTTCATCAAATTATCAATAATTAAATGACTATCCGAATCACCCCCGGTCATAATCATACCAAAAACTATCCATCATTTGCATTTACGAGCCTTGCGAGGACTTTTGTCACATCATTTATATCAAGCCATGATTATACCGAATGAACCACGGTCATAATCATACTAAGTTCATCTATGCATGCGTAAGCCAAAGATAACTTTCAACATAATATAAACATGAGGATGATGACAATGATATAAGAATTCAATAAAACAAGTTCAAGAATTATTTTATCCAGGAATTATTAACGTCCAAATTGTCGACATGATCATTGTTTTTTGTAGAGTAAAATTCAAGAATGATCGGAAGAATATTTTCATGAAAGATCTTTGGATGAAATGCAAATATCAAAGATATTCTACTAATTTCATGGAGTATAGAAGTCAAAGTTTTAACTTATTTGGGTATAATAAAGAATGGAATAACAAAAGAAATCACCATGCATGCGGTACTTTGCATGCATAGGCGAGTTATTCAACGAGAATAATAATAACGGAACCGAAGTCGGGTGAAATTCACACCGCAAGCAGGATGATCCAACGAGAATAATAAATGTTGAATAATAAACAATGGAACCGGTTAGGTGTAAAAACACGACGAGGATATTCAACGAGAATAATAAATGCGGAATAATAAACAATGGAACCAGGTCGGTGTAAAAAACACACGACGAGGATATTCCAATGTAATAATAAAGAATGGAATAATAGAAGAAGATCACCAAGTATAGGGGATTCCAGCGTATACTGAGTTATTCCAACGAGAATAAATAAGAATGTAATAACATAAGGATTTCACCAAGTATAGGGTATCGCATACATACGAAGTTATGTATAGGGTATACCACTTTTACAAGGAGTTATTCAGCGAATAATAATGAATGGAATAATGAAGTTCTCTTCATGAATAATAAGAAGAATAACACCCACTACTTACGAGTACAACAAATAATACCCCTTACCTAGTAAAAGACACCTTTGGATATCAAAGTAGTGAAGTACTGAGAATACTCTTCTTCTTTCTCTCTATAGATTTTCTCTATAGCTTCTCTCTATAATTTCTCTCTCTAGAGTTTCAAATGAATTAAGTAAGAAAATAATGAAGGAATGAGCTTATTTATATGAAAATAGAATGCATAGTAATTAATCCATGAGCGGTCCAGATTGATTTACTTTAATCGACGGTCCATATTTAAAGCAAAATCTTTTAAATAAAATATCATATATTCTATTTATATAAAAATATTTTACTATGCAAACACTATGCAAAAACACTATGCAACACTATATATCGTAATAAAATATAATATATTCTATTTATAGAATAACTTTAATAAAGTATTACATTTTATATAAAAAGATGTTTACATTTTATTACGTTAATAATACTGAATAAAACAAAACGTCATTATCATTATAATAATTCATATTATTAATAAACAATAATGGAATCAAACCGAGTGACTTCTCACATAAGCATCGATAATCAATACTGGTGTCTTACTATGCAACCACATGTATTCTTTGTACTTTTACTACTAGAGTAGTTCAACAATATCAAGCGGTAAAACTTCCGTAGTTATTTCAATAAAATATTTTTGTCATTTTCTCAATCAATAATTACATTGTGGGGTCCACCAATAATTGAGTAGTTATGCGAATATTCCCGCTAAACCGAATATTCCCAGACCAATCGAATATAATATAACCACTTGCATACTTTGCAAAATTTATAAATACTACCCACAACTATAATATTATCTCAAATTCACACCATAATATTAAAAATTATTTCGACAAAATTTAAATCTTTATTGATAAAATCACGGGGTCTCACAATCTCCCTCCTTATGGAATTTAAGCCCTCGAAATTAGAACGTGCGATACTGATATGATAAAGAGGTGAGGATACCTTGAATACCTTTATTGTCAAAAATATTAAATTCATCTCGCAATCCGCCAAAGATATTCATTAACAATTCATCTTTGCACTACAAAGCCAAAGATATACAATTTGTAAAACCAATAATCTTTGAGCAGCGACTTAATAGTATCACGACCACGAATTATCCATGCACCATCGGCCGAGGATATTCGTGTTTTCAATCTGATCATGATTATACCGAATAAATCTTGGTCATAATCATACCAAGTCTATCAATGCACTACTGACCAAAGATGACTTTTTACCACATCCATGAATTAATATTTCATTCTTTGAGACTCATTTCAATAATTAATCCATATCATCGAATCATCCACTACTGGCCGAGGATATTCATTAGTATCACGACCACGAATTATCCATGCACTACTACTACCAAAGATAATCGTGTATTCATTAGTATCATGACCACAAATTATCCATGCACTTACGCCGAAGATAATCGTGTATTCATTAGTATCCGACCACAAATTATCCATACTACTACCAAAGATAATCGTGTATTCATTAGTATCACGACCACAAATTATCCATGCACTACGGCCAAAGATAATCGTGTATTCATTAGTATCACCACCACAAATTATCCATGCACTACGGCCAAAGATAATCGTGTATTCATTAGTATCATGACCACAAATTATCCATGCACTATGGCCAAAGATAATTGTGTATTCATTAGTATCACGACCACAAATTATCCATGCACTACGGCCAAAGATAATCGCGTATTCATTAGTATCACGACCACAAATTATCCATGCACTACGGCCAAAGATAATCGTGTATTCATTAGTATCACGACCACAAATTATCCATGCACTACGGCCAAAGATAATTGTGTATTCATTAAAATCACGCCCACAAATTATCCATGCACTACGGCCAAAGATAATTGTGTATTCATTAATATCACGACCACAAATTATCCATGCACTACTACCAAAGATAATTGTGTTTTCAATTCTGGTTATGATTATACCGAACAATCCCACTGGTCATAATCATACCAAGTCCATCTATGCACTACTGAAGCCACGAGATGACTTTCAACATAATATAAACATGAGGATAATGATATAAAGAATCAATCAAATGAGATAAAGGATAAATATTAAACATTTATAATATAATTTATCCGAGATTCAAGAATATCTCCATGTTATCAATCACTTAATAATCTCATAATCTAATATCATTAATATTATAACAATATTTTAATCACTTCTTAAATTTATAAACAATTTATCTTAATTGTTTACGCTTTACCATATAATGCATTTAATCATTCAAAAATGCCATACTCATAAGATATCATCACCAATTATCAAATCTCTCAAAAAATATGCATATACTCTATATAGGATTCTCTAGCCATAAAATCCTATTTTCAAGTTTGTTACTTCACATAACATATTTAACTCATATGTTTGTAACTAAACTATTTTCATGAAAAATACCAAATCAGTCCCAAAAATATTTCTTTTCTGGGATTTAGCATAATATAGTCCCATAATGAAAATATATTTTTCTCGGAATTTTTAAAATTCATTTACTATTTTTCAAAAATCAATTTCTAATTAATTCCTTAAGAAATTTGCTACCTCAAGTTTAACTCCAAAAATTTCCAAATCTTGGCAGGTCCTTACACATGTTAATGTGAGCCTCCAGTTTAAATTTCATGGTCATCGGAGTTATAGAACTCCGGTTATAGCGTTTTTCTTCGGAAAAATCTAAATATTGAAATAGTCATAACTTGCTCATTTTAAGTCAGAATGAGCTCATTTTTGGACAGGAGGTACTTTATACCATATACATTCATGTCCCAAAAGCCCAGAATTTTTCTCATAATTTAAGTGGCCGAAACAGCCTCTCTAAAATCATGGCAGAAGCTTTTTTAGGTTTTTGCAGCTTTGCACTCCTTTGCTAAAATCAGTCCACAAAAATCTACAACACCTTTTCCAGTAATTCCACTTGGATTAGTTAGGTAACTCATAGATCTAACTCTAGGACTTGACCACATTCAAAAATTCAAAATATAATAGGAGATATGGTCAATTGAATTTCATGTTACGTTTTTCACCAAAAATCGATTTTCAACTCTTTGTGATTTCTAAGAAACTTTCATGTTTTCACATACTAACCAACATAACTCATTATAACACTTACTAATACCACGTATACCCATGATTTTCATTAGTCCAATGCTTTTATTATGACTTTCATCATAATCCACGTAAATGCAGATCCTTTTAGTTGAAGAAATATTTGAGGTTTAAGAAATGGGTTTTTGTCTTTGGGGTCGATACAAAATTCGATTTCACGCTCTAAGTAGGCTAAGAAGTCTTCAAGAATACGCCAGAAATATATTAATAATAGAAATATCATTCAAAACTGTGACTCTCATCCAAGACTTGGATAGTACATCACATTGATACCAACTGTGACTTCTATCCCTTAACCTAGATAGCACCTCACAATGATACCTATAAACTTGCCATCTTCATTCACGATGTTTCCTACAGAAAGTCTGGCTTCGGTGCATTCCACACAAGGAAGTCAACAACGAAAGGATCGGGCTCTTTACTTATGGCTTGATATAACAGTGATTAACTTTAGGATTTGGTTACTTTGAATTCGTATAACAGGTTGGTTAGGAATATGAAAGCTAACAACCTTACAAAAAGAATAATGAGTAGTTAATCAATCGTTTTCAAAAATTACCTCAAAGGCAAGTATTTTCAAATAGATAAAATCGACAGGTAACGTGAAAGTGTTTATTTGAAACAACAAGATTAATAAGCGAGTGGAGGTGCTGTGAAGGTTTCTCCCAACGAAGTTTCAATAGATAAATCAAAGTCTAATTTCTCCGAGTCAAATTTAAGCGTTGAAGCATGCAAGAGAGATAAAAGAATGGGTGAACAAAGATATCTAATAAGGTATAGACTTCATGAGAATTTATAATTAACTAACCCGTGCTAACTTCGTTCGGGTTACCCACTTTTTGAGAAGTCACGAAAAACGCTCTTCCTGAAACCACCGACTTTGTTATGTCCGTATCCACCTTTGGTGCCACCGTCCCAGCTAGACTTGACTTTGGTGCACAACAAAATTGAGCTAAATGACCTTCTCTTCTTGCAATTTCCACTTCTATTATCTTTGCCATGAATACCACCGAAGTGGTTACCATTCTTGGCATGATAATTTCCCCCACGATGGTTATTATTATTCTGATAGCCGTTGCCACCAGTATGATTATTATCGTGTTGTTGGTCGTTACCTTTTATTTGAGCTGAATCAACACTCTCATGTGCTTCATTGCTTATCTCAGCATTTTCAGATGCCATTTTCAAACACTGCCACAAAATAAGGGTTAATTGACATGCAACATATTATCACTATACTCTGACCGACCAATCAAATACCAAATAAACTTAGGTTGGTCATACTAGCGAAAGAATTCCCCGTCTCTCCCTCCTAGTTCTTATCTCGCATCTTAGCGAGGATCGTATCCTAAGCTACGATACCTGTTGTGATGCCCCCAAAATTAGGTATCGTCGTCACCCATCTTGGGTCGCCACTTACATGGTACATAAATTCAAATACAAACTTAATTATACATACATGTACCGTGTAACATACGACAATACATAAACCGAGAGTTTAATAAGAATATTGTCATTTAGATAATATCCATACTCAAGGAGTCCTCATTATATTTATTGTCACACTATTTAATGAGAATGGTGAGGACTACTAATGCTATCCTCGGACCATTACTCCGTTCCCCGACATCACTCGTCCCTAGCTATATTCTCATTTCAAGAGAACGGTGAAAGAAAGGGTGAGGTCAACTAGCCAAAGAAGAAATATTATGACTAAGATAATGCGAGAATAAATTATCATTAGTCTTCAACAATGTTAAACCGATAAAATACAATAGACAACCGGTTTAAGCTGCGTGAATATGCAATCCATTAAAAGAGTCAAGTAGAAAATAAAGTCTACTATCTTTTAGGTTTTAAAAGGTTTTCATCAATTTTTATCACTAAGACTCGGTTTAATGAATAAACCACAATATCGATCATCCTGTACCACGGTCAAGGATTTTCATCAAATTATCAATGGTCATGACTATACCGAATCACCCCCTGGTCATAATCATACCAAAAACTATCCATTATTGCATTACAGAAGCCACCGAGGACTTTTGTCACATCATTTATATCAAGCCGTGATTATACCGAATGAACCACGGTCATAATCATACTAAGTTCATCTATGCACGTAAGCAAAGATAACTTTCAACATAATATAAACATGAGGATGATGACAATGATATAAGAATTCAATAAAACAAGTTCAAGAATTATTTTATCCGGGGAATTATTAACGCCCAAATTGTCAACATAATCTTTGTTTTGTAGAGTAAAATTCAAGAATGATCGGAAGAATATTTTCATGAAAAGATCTTTGGATGAAATGCAAATATCAAAGATATTCTACTAATTTCATGGAGTATAGAAGTCAAGTTTTAACCAACCGGGTATAATAAAGAATGGAATAACAAAAGAAATCACCATGCATGCGGTACTTGGCATGGCAGTTATTCAAATAATAATAACGGAACGGAACCAGTCGGGTGAAATTCACACGCAAGCAGGATGATCCAACAGAATAATAAATGTTGAATAATAAACAATGGAACCCGGTGTAAATTGTAAAACACACGCATGAGGATATTCCAACGAGAATAATAAATGCGGAATAATAAACAATGGAACCGGTCGGTGTAAAACACACAGACGAGGATATTCCAATGAATAATAAAGAATGGAATAATAGAAGAAGATCACCAAGTATAGGGGATTCAGCGTATCTGAGTTATTCAATGAGAATAAATAAGAATGTAATAACATAAGGATTTCACCAAGTATAGGGTATGTCCGCATATCTGAAGTTATGTATAGGGTATACCACTTTTACTGAGTTATTCAACGAGAATAATAATGAATGGAATAATGAAGTTCTCTTCATGAATAAGAAAGAATAACACCCCTTACGAAGTACAACAAATAATACCCCTTACTAGTAAAAAGACACCTTTGGATATCAAAGTAGTGAAGTGCGAATACTCTTCTTCTTTCTCTCTATAGATTTTTCTCTATAGCTTCTCTCTATAATTTCTCTCTAGAGTTTTCAAATTGAATTTAGTAAGAAAATAATGAAGGAATGAGCTTTATTTATATGAAAATAGAATGCATAGTAATTAATCCATGAGCGGTCCGGATTGATTTACTTTAATCGACGGTCCATATTTAAAGCAAAATCTTTTAAATAAAATATCATATATTCTATTTATATAAAAACATTTTACTATGCAAACACTATGCAACACTATGCAAAATACTATGCAAAAACACTATGCAACACTATGCATAATAAAATATAATATATTCTATTTATAGAATAACTTTAATAAAGTATTACATTTTATATAAAAAGATGTTTTTATTACGTTAATAATACTGAATAAAACAAAAGCGTCATTATCATTATAATAATTCATATTATTAATCGACAATAATGGAATCAAACCGAGTGACTTCTCACATAAGCATCGATAATCAATACAGGTGTGCTACTTATGCAACCCACACGTATTCTTTTGTACTTTTACTACAGAGTAGTTCAACAATATCAACGGTAAAACTTCCGCCGTTATTTCAATAAAATATTTTTGTCATTTTCTCAATCCGACAATAATTATGTTGTGGGGTCCACCAATAATTGAGTAGTTATGCGAATATTCCTGCTAAACCGAATATTCCCCGACCAATCGAATATAATATAACCACTTGCATACTTTGCAAAATTTATAAATACTACCCACAACTATAATATTATCTCAAATTCACACCATAATATTAAAAATTATTTCGACAAAATTTAAATCTTTATTGATAAAATCTGGGGTCTCACAATCCCCCCTCCTTATGGAATTTCGCCCTCGAAATTAGGGTACGTACCTGATATGATAAAGAGGTGAGGATACCTTGAATACCTTTATTGTCAAAAATATTAAATTCACCTTCGCAATCCGCCAAAGATATTCATTAACAATTCATCTTTTGCACTACAAAGCTAAAAGATATACAAATCAGTAAAACCAATAATCTTTGAGACGCGACTTAATAGTATCACGACCACGAATTATCTATGCACCATTGGCCGAGGATATTCGTGTTTTCATTCTGATCATGATTATACCGAATAAATCTTGGTCATAATCATACCAAGTCTATCAATGCACTACGACCAAAGATGACTTTTACCACATCCATGAATTAATATTTCATTCTTTGAGACTCATTTCAATAATTAATCCATATCATCGAATCATCCTCGCACTATAGGCGAGGATATTCATTAATATCACGACCACGAATTATCCATGCACTACTACCAAAGATAATCGTGTATTCATTAATATCGTGACCACAAATTATCCATGCACTACTACCAAAGATAATCGTGTATTCATTAGTATCACGACCATAAATTATCCATGCACTACTACCAAAGATAATCGTGTATTCATTAGTATCACAACCACAAATTATCCATGCACTACTACCAAAGATAATCGTGTATTCATTAGTATCACGACCACAAATTATCCATGCACTACTACCAAAGATAATTGTGTATTCATTAGTATCACGACCACATATTATCCATGCACTACTACCAAAGATAATCGTGTATTCATTAGTATCACGACCACAAATTATCCATGCACTACTGACCAAAGATAATCGTGTATTCATTAGTATCACGACCACAAATTATCCATGCACTACGGCCAAAGATAATTGTGTATTCATTAGTATCACGACCACAAATTATCCATGCACTACGTCCAAAGATAATTGTGTATTCATTAGTATCACGACCACAAATTATCCATGCACTACGACCAAAGATAATTGTGTTTTCAATTATGGTTATGATTATACCGAACAATCCCTGGTCATAATCATACCAAGTCCATCTATGCACTACTGGCCACAGATGACTTTCAACATAATATAAACATGAGGATAATGATATAAAGAATCAATCAAATGAGATAAAGGATAAATATTAAACATTTATAATATAATTTATCCAGGATTCAAGAATATCCCCATGTTATCAATCACTTAATAATCTCATAATCTAATATCATTAATATTATAACAATATTTTAATCACTTCTTAAATTTATAAACAATTTATCTTAATTGTTTACGCTTTACCATATAATGCATTTAATCATTCAAAATGCCATACTCATAAGATATCATCACCAATTATCAAATCTCTCAAAAATATGCATATACTCTATATATGATTCTCTAGCCATAAAATCATATTTTCAACTTTGTTACTTCACATAACATATTTAACTCATATGTTTGTAACTAAACTATTTTCATGAAAATACCAAATCAGTCCCAAAAATATTTCTTTTCGGGATTTAGCATAATATAGTCCCATAATGAAAATATATTTTTTTCGGAATTTTTAAAATTCATTTACTATTTTCAAAAATCAATTTCTAATTAATTCCTTAAGAAATTTGCTACCTTAAGTTTAACTCCAAAATTTCCAAATCTTGGCAGGTCCTTACACATGTTAATGTGAGCCTCCGATTTAAATTTCATGGTCATCGGAGTTATAGAACTTGGTTATAGCGTTTTTAAATCGGAAAAACCTAAATATTGAAATAGTCATAACTTGCTCATTTTAAGTCGAGAATGAGCTCATTTTTGGACAGGAGGTACTTTATACCATATACCTTCATGTCCCAAAAGGCCAGAATTTTTATCATAATTAAGTGGGCGAAACAGCCTCTCTAAAATCATGGCGAGAAGCTTTTTTCGGTTTTTGCAGCTTTGCACTCCTTTGCTAAAATTAGTCCACACAAAATCTACAACACCTTTTCCAGTAATTCCACTTGGATTAGTTAGGTAACTCATAGATCGAACTCTAGGACTTGACCACATTCAAAAATTCAAAATATAATAGGAGATATGGTCAATTGAATTTCATGTTACGTGAATACTGTCGTATTCGTGAATAGTGTCGTATACGTGAATAGTAACCTCGACACATCAAGTTCCAAATTTGATAAAAAGTTCAACCAATATTTTGGCATAATGATATTGAAGAAAATAATATCATTTGCAAAAAAAAATAACATCCCTTACCTCAAAATAACCGTACTTCTGACTGAATTTCGGATATAAAGCCGACAGAAACTTGAACGGAATAGCAACTCTCAAAGTATCAAAATACTCACTAAAATACACTCGACAATATAGAGAGAAAGAAAGCTTGTTTCTGGTGTGATTTTCAATTCTAACCTAAGCGCCTATTTATAGGAAAATGCTAGAACGCCATAGGAGACTAAATAATAAATTAATATTATTTATTCATTCCTTTCTATGCATGCTCTTGACCAATATCAGCCACCACAATTGAACCAAAAATTCCAGCACATGTTTTGAACAAATGACAAAAGTGGGTCCGACCCATAATTTTAATAAAAATTATTTTATTTTTCGAAATTTCAATAATTCATAGAAAATAGCCCGTTTATCAGGAAAATATTAATTTTATGTCCATTCTACCTAAAATTGAATTCTCTACAACTTTACAGAAGAAAGTTTTTCCAAATTCCAAACCGAAAATATCCGAAATCCACAAACGAATGACTTTAAACACAATTTCAACACCTTTTAAAATTCATAACAAATCATGCGTTAATTTTCAACGGTTCAAAATTTGTGGATATATTCTCAATTCATATATGTATAACATATCCAAAAATCACAACGATCCAATGGTCGGATTAAATTTATAAGTCATGCAATAGAGCTTTAAGAACATCGAAATCTGACAAAATACTGATAAAACACCTCAACATTAATTTTTTCATTTTTTAACCACGTAAATAAATCCATTATTTATATCCACATAAAATAAATATTTCCTTATCATATAAATCAATAATTAATTATTCACAAATAATATTACAGAATCACAATAATGACAACCAGGCAGTTCCCATGAAAGAGGGGGCTTTCCAATAAGGATTTCTCCTAACTGGCGCGCAATTAAATGACCTAACCTCTCCTTGACAGAACTTTCTAGACATTGCCAATAATGCTATCTAATAATATTATTCAAATAATATGAATTATTGATCTGATAATAGAAATCTTTGCATGCGTTGACAATTATTGAACAACAATAATATAAAATATCAACGACAATTATTGAATCAATAAAATATTGAGCGGTAACTCTTTGTAACAATTATTGAGTAATGCCTTCTTACGTAAGAATCAATAATTCATAAACACCGTACATACCGTAGTGTCTTCTTTGTGCAACAATGCGTATTCTCAGTATTTTAACCACGGGTAATCTAACGATGTTAAGATGTAATAACTACACCGTTTATTTATAAAAACACATACTTGTCGTTTTTCTTCATCCAACTGTTTTTCGTTATGGGGCCCACAAATGACTGCGCCGTCGTACGAATATTCCCCGATAGCAAGAATATTACACGACCAAACGAATATTCCCCGACAAAAATGAATATTTTAATAACCACTTGTTTATTTTGCAAAATTTGCACATTTCATCCATAACCAAAGCATTATATCAAATTAATACCTTATTAATTAAGAATAATAATTAGAGGAAATTCGATTTTATTTATAAAAAGTTGGGGTCTTACAATCCTCTGGACCGTCACTCCGTTTCTCGACTAGTCCCTGCAACGTTTGTGATGCCCCCAAAATAGGTATACAACACCCATTCTGAGTGGCCAAAATACATAGTACAGAAAAAAATACTACAACTTCGTTATTACAATTGTCGTGCAAATTACGACAACACATACTGTGAGTTTAAATACAAATATTGTCTTCTAGACAATATCCACAACCAAATAAGTCCTCAATACATTTATTGAAATACTATTTTATAAAATAGTGAGGACTACTAAAACAACTATCTTAAATCATCACTCCATACCCTGGCTAGTCCCTACTATATTCTCACCACCTGAGAAGAAAAATGGAACAACAAGGAAAAGAGTGAGCTCAACTAGCCCAGTAAAGAATATTATGACTAAGATAATATACAACAAATTATCATTAGTCCTCAACAGGGAAAAAATCTGATAGAATATAATAGACAACAAGTTTTAGATCAACAAATGCAGCGGAAACAGCAATCCATTAGAAGAGTAACGTAGATAATGAATTCTACTATCTTCTAACATTTAAAAGTCCATCATCAATATTTTATCCCTGTAACAACAATAAATATACATCTTTTCACTACAGGCCAAAGATATTCATTTATATCACCAGTCGGTCATGTTCATCTCAACACATGTTCATCTTTGCACTACGGGCCAAAGATATTCATCAGTTAATCATTCATCTTTGCTTCTGAGCCAAAGATATTCAGTAGTATCATCATTTAGGACTGAGGATGATGAAAAATATTTTAAAAGAAACGAATCCAGTGAAACAAAAGGACAAATATTAGGGATTCGTATTTCAGTATATCCAAATTCAATAATACTCCATAATAACCAAATAAGAAGCAGAATTCCAAAAATAAAGACCAAAACATGGATACAATCAAAGATAGTACCCATAATAGATATTTTGGATAAAAAGGAAAAATTTTATTTTTCGGTGAATAGTGTCGTATTCGTGAATAGTAACCTCGACACATCAAGTTCCAAATTTGATAAAAAGTTCAACCAATATTTTGGCATAATGATATTGAAGAAAATAATATCATTTGCAAAAAAAAAAAAAAATAACATCCCTTACCTCAAAATAACCATACTTCTGACTGAATTTTGGATATAAAGCCGACAGAAACTTGAACGGAATAACAACTCTCAAATTATCAAAATACTCACTAAAATACGCTTGACAATATAGATAGAAAGAAAGCTTGTTTCTAGTGTGATTTTCAATTCTAACCTAAGCGCCTATTTATAGAAAAATGCTAGAACGCCATAAGAGACTAAATAATAAATTAATATTATTTATTCATTCCTTTCTATGCATGCTCTTGACCAATATCAGCCACCACAATTGAACCAAAAATTCCAGCACATGTTTTGAACAAATGACAAAAGTGGGTCCCACCCATAATTTTAATAAAAATTATTTTATTTTCCAAAACTTCAATAATTCATAGAAAATAGCACGTTTATCAGAAAAATACGACGTTTATGTCCATTTTTCCTGAAATTGAATTCTCTACAACTTTGCAGAAGAAAGTTTTTCTAAATTCCAAACCAAAAATATCCGAAATCCACAAACGGATGACTTTAAACATAGTTTCAACACCTTTTAAAATTCATAACAAATCATGCGTTAATTTTCAACAGTTAAAAATTTGTGGATATATTCTCAATTCATATATGTATAACATATCAAAAAATCACACTGATCCAATGGTCGGATTAAAATTATAAGTCATGCAATAGAGCTTTAAGAACACCGAAATCTGACAAAATACTGATAAAATACCTCAACATTAATTTCTTCATTTTTTAACCACATAAATAAATCCATTATTTATATCCACATAAAATAAATATTTCCTTATCATATAAATCAATAATTAATTATTCATAAATAATATTACAGAATCACAATAATGACAACCAGGTAGTTCCCAGGAAAGAGTGGGCTTTCCAATAAGGATTTCTCCTTACTGGTGCGCAATTAGATAACCTAAACTCTCCTTGACAGAACTTTCTAGACATTGCCAATAATGCTATCTAATAATATTATTCAAATAATATGAATTATTGATCTGATAATAGAAATACTGTGCAGTGACAATTATTGAACAACAATAATATAAAATATCAACGCAGTAATTATTGAATCAATAAAATATTGAACAGTAACTACTGTAATAATTATTGAGTAGTGCCTTCTTACGTAAGAATCAATAATTCATAAATACTGTGCAATACCGTGTGCTACTGTGCAACAACGCGTATTATTGTATTTTAACCACCAGATAATCTAACAGTGTTAACGGTAACAACTACGCCGTTTATTTATAAAAACACATACTTGTCGTTTTTTTTCATCAAACCGTTTTTCATTATGGGGCCCACAAATGACTGCGCCGTTGTACGAATATTCTCCGACAGCAAGAATATTCCACGACCAAACGAATATTCCCCGACAAAAATGAATATTTTAATAACCACTTGTTTATTTTGCAAAATTTGCACATTTCATCCATAACCAAAGCATTATATCAAATTAATACCTTATTAATTAAGAATAATAATTAGAGGAAATTCGAATTTATTTATAAAAAGTTGGGGTCTTACAACGTTCTCATTTCCTGAAGAGAACAATGAAAGCAAAAGGGTGAGCTCAACTAGCCCAGTAAGAAATATTATGGCTAAGATAATGCAGAATAAATTATCCTTAGCCTTCAACAGTATAACAACTTAAAGAATATAATAGACAACAAGTTTTAGATCAAAAACTGCAGCGAAAATAAGCAATCCATTAAAAGAGTCAAGTAGAGAATAAAATCTACTATCTTTTATGATTTAAAAAGTTTTTCATCACTTTTATCATTTGAGACTCGATTTTTAATAAATAATCCACATCATCGAATCACCCTCGCACTACTGACCAATGATATTCTTTAGTATCACAACCACAAATTATCCATGCACTACGGCCAAGGACATTCGTGTATTCATTAATGGTCATGATCATGCCAAAAGCGTCCATCAATGCACTACGGGCCAATGAGGACTTTTACCACATCATTTGTAACATTACGGTCATGATTATACCGAATAATCCTGGTCGTATAATAATACCAAGTCCATCTATGCACTACAAAGCTACGAGATGACTTTCAATGAGAATATAAACATGAGGATGATGATAATGATATATGAATTTAATAAAACAAGTTCAAGAATTAATTTGTCCAGGAACCAATAACGTCCAAATTGTCAACAAGGTACTGTTTTGTGGGGTAAAATTCAAGAATGATCAGAAGAATATTTTCATGAAAAGATACTGGATGAAGCACAAATATCAAGGATATTCCACTAATTTCATGGAGTATAGAAGTCAAAACTTTAACCAACTGAGTATAATAAGGAATGGAATAACAAAAGAAATCACCAAGCATCTGGTGAGACGCCGCAGACAGCAAAAGTTATTCCAATGTAATAATAAATAACGGAACCGGTCAAAGTAAATTGCGACCAAGCGGGATGTTCCAACAGAATAATAAAGAATGAAACCTGGTCATGCGTAAATGCATAAACAGGATATTCCAGCAGAATAATAAATAGCGGAACCAGGTCACGCGTAAGCGCACAGACAAGATGTTCTAACAGAATAATAAAGAATGGAATAAAAAAAATAATTTCATGATGTATGCGGTACTTCGCATAGACAGGTTATTCCAACATAATAATAATAAAGAATGGAATAACAGAAGAATTTCACCAAGTATAGGGTAGCCCGTGTATACAGGATATTCCAACAGAATAATTAAGAATGGAATAACAAAAGTTCTCATCATGAATACAAAAGAAATAATACCCCTTACAGGTACAACAAATAATATCCCTTACCGTAAAAGAAACTGGATATAAGAGTAGGAAAGTAGTAGAATACTTTTCTTCTTTCTCTCTATAGTTTTCTCTCTCTAGAGTTTCAGTGAATTCGTAAGAAATAATGAAGGAATGAGCTTCTATTTATATAAGAATGAAAGGATACTATTTAGAAAAATTTATCACGGACGCACAGTAATTTCAGACGAATTAATTTGCAGAGTCACGGGAGAAGGTTTTCTGATAATCACGGATGACTAACCCACAATGTATGCAACTAAATTCAACCAAAATAAAAAAAACAAAAACTAACATATAATATATATATATAACCACATGTTTAATATATATATATATATAATATATATATTCCCTTCCTTATACGTTTTCCTCCTCCCACCCCAATTTCAATTCAGGTTACAAAGTCACATGTGGCCCCCACATGTGGGCCCACTAAAATAAATACTGAAAAATTTTCTACCGATTATTTTGAAAAATGGGTAAATGGAAATCCAAATAATAAGCAAAATTTACAACAATTACTATAGCAATAATTGAACCAAACTGAGTGACTTCTCACGTAAGCATCAATAATCAATACCGTGTGCTACTTACGCAACCCATGCCAGTATTCTTTGTACTTTACTACTGAGTAGTAGTTCAACAATTTTAACTGTAAAACTTCTGCCGTTATTTTCATAAAATATTTTTGTCGTTTTCTCAATCCGAAAATAATTTCGTTGTGGGGTCCACCAATGATTGCATCGTTGTACGAATATTCCCTGCTAAAATGAATATTCCCCGACCAATCAAATATAATATGACAACTTGCATACTTTGCAAAATTTATAAATATTACCCACAACTATAACATTATATTAAATTTACTCCATAATATTCAAAAATGATATCTATAGAAAATTCATCTTTATTCAAAAAGTTAAAGTCTTACAAAGCAACCCACCTTGATGCAAATAGCTTCTCCGAGACTTACAGGCTAAGTTTTCGTGAATAGTAAGGAGGTTAACTAAGAAGGTGGAAATAGTAAACCTAAGGGTTAAGTAAACTTAAGAAGTATGTAAAATTAAGGGCTAAGTTAACTTAGTGCTTAAGTCATGAATAGTAAGGAGGTTTGGGGGGCGAAATGACTAAAATACCCCTAGCCTTGGTTTTCTATAAATAGGAAGTTTATTTCATTTGTTGGGAATTTTGAAAATTGTCCAACATTTGAGAGAGAGAGAGAGAGAGAGATTTCGGATGAAGGAGAAAAGAAAAAGGAAGAGGAAAAGTTGCTCGTGAGCAAACTTTGTCCGACGGAAGGAGATTAAAGAAGAAAGGTAATTCGAAACCTAACTTTTATATAGTTTTCTTTAATTTTCTTTGTTCAAAAATATAAATTAATGAGAATAAGAAGTAATAGATGTTAAGAATGATTTCATATGGTTGAAATCATGAGAAATGAAGAAATAAGAAATTAGAAGTTTAGTTTGTAAATTTCTTAAGGAAGTATAAGATTCGTAATGAATTTCAACAATCCGAGTGGATTATATGAATGAGTATATGAATGAGTAGGTGAAATAAGTAAGGAATGGTGTTCTATAACATCAAATTCCAATAAAAAGTGAAATCGTAATCCAAAAGATCGATTAAAAATGAAGAACGAACGAAGAACACGAAGAACACGAAGAACGTTGTTGATGGACAAATTTAAAACCATCGTAGTATAAATGTTATTGATGGACAAGTTTAAAACCATCGCGTATAAGTTAGTTGCTTATTTCTTGGTTAGAAACGGTAGAAACGTTCATGAAGAACGGATTAAAACTGAGCTATAACGAAGTTATGACAAAAATTTCGTAAAAGACGAATGAGAATTAGAAAGTAAATGAACTCAAATGTGTAGGGTTTCATAAGAAAGTAAGAGAATGTAGAAAATATGAGTCGTGGACTCAAGAACGAACGAGTTCCATGTAACGCCCGATAAAATCGGATTTTTATGAGAATTAAATTTTTATTTAATTCTGTGGATTAAATGAATTTAATTGATTATTAATATGAGTAAGTTATTTGAAGGTCATTCTATGACCTAGAATGTGCGGATGTGGTTAGGATTTTGGCTATGTGGTAGAATTAAAGTGTTTGAATTTCTAAGACGAAAATAAAAGTTTTCCAAGAAATTTTCTGTAAAAATACTATTCATTAATTTCTGCACGGGAATTATTTTTGAATTTTCGAGAAACGCGTAATGATAGAATTCTAAGACAAGATGGAATATCCAATAATATTTCAGTTATAGCAAACGCAATTTTTCGCCTGCGGACTTAAAACCTAACAGTTAGGAAAAGTGATTTTCGAGAAGGAAATGAGACGCGTATAAGGAAATTAAAGCGATGATCGTATAATATGTAGGTATTATACTAGGTAATGAATACGAGTATGATACGAGGTATTATACGAGTATGTATGAATGATGGTATGTCGTATATGAATAAGTATACGAGTTGGAATACGAGATTAATACGTAGATTATACGTTATAAGGCTTTAGGCCAAATGGATTGGACTTGTAGGATTTATTGGGAATTTTACAAGCCCAAGTATAGGAATGGTTAAGCCCAATGGTAGAAATGGTCAAGTCCAATTGGAATTAAAGGTTAAGGTCCAAAGTTAATTATTTAATGAACAAGCCCAATGTTTGTTTAATTGCAAGCCTATTGTATAAGTTAAGATTGGTTAAGCTAAAAGGTCAATGTAAGAACCAATGGGTTATTGGATGGTTTAAACTCATGGGGCAACCCATGGATGACCCAAAGTGGTGGTCAAGTAAAGTACTTTGTGGCTAAGCAAGAGATAAGCTATGTGATAAGCAAGTAAACTTCATGGTTAAGCAAAGGATAAGTTTTATGGTGAGCAAACAAAAGATATAAGTTGTGGAAGCCAAGTAAACTTGGTGAGCAAATAAGGAATAGTAAGGAGGAGGATTTAAGGAGGTGGAATGGCTTATTGACCATTAAGCCCTCATTTAGTGATTCCTATAAATAAGAGATGTCCTAATTCATTTCTTACTTGTTAGATTTTCCACCAATAACTTATAGCTTATTGGTTAGAGAGAAAAAACTAGAAAAGCTAGAAAAAGTTAGCCTTTGTTAATTCAAAAAGCAAGAAGAAGATTAAAGTTTAATCAAGTGATCTTCAAAGGGTAAGAACCTAAACCATGATTCTCTTTCTCTTCAATTGTTAGAGAAGTGAGTAGTGGTAGAACATGTATGCTAAGAAGGAGTAGGAATGATTAATCAAAGGACTTAAGCCGTGAATAAGTCATGTGGTAAGATAAGCAATAAATGAAGTTTTGAACTTATGAAGAACAAGTAAGAACTTATTATATTAATAAGTTAATGAAATATGTATGTCAAGATGTTAGTATGATGGAATGAATCCATTTGAAATGAACAACAAATCATAAGTAGCGAAGTTTTGGCGGAATTCACGAGTTTGGACGATAATCGTCGAATTCGTGAAATTCTCGAAAAAGAAGTCAAATATTGACTTTGAGCTCCGAAACGTTGGTTTTTGATGGAGTATTGTCTTATTTGGCATTCTAGAGTTGCGAACACAAAAATGACCGAATTCTGACTTAGAACAAAGAAACGAGCGTGTTGAACGTTCACGAACGTTTATCGTTTTCGTTAAAATGAACTAAAAGGTGAATTTTGGGTTAATGGTTTCGAAATTGTAAAATTCTTGCATGAACACGTAGAGTATGTAATTTGTGAGCTAATGGCTGTTGAACGAGCTAATTCAGACTTGTAACGAAGAAGTAATGAATTCAAAAAATTCGTTTATATAATATTACTGTCAAAACTGTCTGGTACTGAGGTCTGGCGCCGCAGCGCTAGCCAAAGCACCATAAGTGGCGCCGCAGGGCCAATGATGTCCAGGAGCTACTAAAGTCTCATGTGCATGTCATGACAAATGAATTAAGATTGGCGCCATAGAACGCCAAGGTAGGGTTTCACCATTCTTGACTCATGGCATGTGCATGGCATAGAGAAGGAAAGCTGGCGCCGCAGTGCCAACACTAGAAGGTAGATAGAGAAGAAAGATTTTGAATGTAAAGTGAAAGAGAAGTGAATGAAGAGTGAATTAAATCGTTAATCAACTTAATGTAACATCATTTAGGATGTTATAACCTTAAGTATAACACTAAAGGTTGGAGGTAAGTCAATTGGACGTAATTTATTAATAATGAAGCGATGAACGAACGTGAGGGATTGCTATGATTGTGATTCCTTAGACGTTGAGTGATGAGGGTAATGAATAACATTTCGATGTTATGTGGTAGTAATGAGAGATAAGTGTAAAGCGTATAGATGATGTGAACACAATGCTGTTGCGATAAACGATCGGTCTTAGCATACAATGATCGGTATGGCTTCGACATTAAGAAAGAATAATGAACATGGGGTTCATAGGATGGATAATGATTGAAAACAATTAAAACATTGAGTAAAGGTTGAATGAGAGATTAAGAGACGAGCAACGTGAACGTTGAATACGTAAATGATCCTCGTGAATTGTATTTGTGACGCCCCCAAAATAGGTATACATCACCTATTCTGAGTCGCCAAATACATGGTATAAAATACAAATACAAACTAATTATACAACAGTCGTGTAAAATATGACAAAACATATGCTGTGAGTTTTAATATAAACATTGTCTTCTAGACAGTATTTAAACTCAAAATAAGTCCTTAATACATTTATTAACACACTATTTTATAGAATAGTGAGGACTACTAATGCTATCCTCTGGACCGTCACTCCGTTCCCCGACTAGTCTCTACTACGTTCTCAATTCTGAAGAGAACAATAAAAGCAAAAGGATGAACTGTGACGCCCCCAAAATTGGTCCAATCCATCCAACCTATTCTGAGTCGCCAAATACATGGTACAGAAAACAACTACAACTTTATTACTACAATTGTCGTGCAAAATACAACAACAATATATATCCTGTGAGTTTTAATACCAACTGTGACTCATGTCCCAACTATGGATAGCACCTCACATAGTTACATTACATAAAAGTACAGTCAATAACTGTTTTAGAAATTAAAATCCTTGGGAAGTGCTCAAGAAAACCTTCGTACATGGGAGGCCATGCGTCTAGGTTATAATAGATATCATATGCCCACAGAATTATCCTTGGTTGACCTAATAGACCCCAAAGAAAAACGAGAAGATTACAATCATGTTCTTTCCAGTGGTGAGTCTTCTCTTGACATATAATTATCTCCGTTGTCTCCAAGTGAAAATTATATTTCAAATAAGCTCCAAGATCATTCAGGTAGTGCTCGTAGATATACTCAGCAAGTGAATGTGCACAACCTTGTCTTATGATAACACGAGTTTGTATATCATTAGACATCTTGTATGATAGTGAAAAAACGCCCTTCCAAAGTTGGGTTCGCTTTCACCCTATTTGATTCACCAAATATAACTATTAAATGACGTATAAAATACAACACACTAAAGTCCTCAATAAAATCATTTCCATACTCTTTAGGGAGAACCTCAACAACAATAGACTACCGTTCTATTATCTTGTTATCCCCGCTCGACCCAGCTACACTCTTATTACCTAAAAGGAATTGTGAAGCAAAAGGGGTGAGCACAAATAGCCCAGTAAAGAATATCATGACTAAAGATAATTAAATTATCAATAGCCTTCGTCAGTAATAAATCAAAGATTTAGAACATATGGTAGATGATAAAACTTTTTAACCATAGTTGCAGCGGAACGAGCAATCCATTAGAAGAGTAAAATAGACCATAAAGTCTATTATCTTCTCCATGTTAAAAGTCCACCAACAATGTTTTATCCCTGTAACATCAATCAACAGTTCATGTCCGCAATCATGTGAATAACTCATAATTGTAATTCTAAATTCCTCTTCTCATCTAGGACGAAGATAATTTCATCACCTGTCTTTACCTGAAACATCAAATATCATGGTTATACCAAATCACAGTTCTTGTTCATAATCATACTAATAAATTCATCTTTACACCACGGGCCAAAGATATTCATCAATAGTTCATCTTTGCACTACATGCCAAAGATATTCAACAACAAGTCATCTTTACACTACATGCCAAAGATATTCATCAATAATTGATCTTTGCATTACAGGCCAAAGATATTCATATCTCAAAGAAATACATAATCATTTCAGAATTTATATAAACCATAATTATAACCATATATGTTGATCAATTCACCTTTGCACTTAAGCTAAAAATATTCAATTATAAATTCAATGGCATGATCATACCAGTCAACAATTCAACTTTGCACTACTAGCCAAAGAGAACCTATAGTCACGATCATACCAATAATTTACCCATCTTTTCACTCGAGTCAAAGAGAAATATCATCATTAGTGTTATAAGAATGTTTAATATGATAATAAAAACAATATAATCAACATATAGATTTAATCTCAAGAATAAGATTCATAAATCAATTATTTCATAATAACTTAATCAAAATGTTATAAATCACTTAATAATCTCATAATCTAATATTATTAATATTACCACAATATTTTAATCATTTCTTAAACTTATAAACAATTAATTCCGATTGTTTACACCTTACTAATTAATGCATTTAATCATCTTAAAATGCCAACCTCATAAGATCTCATCACCAATAACCAAAACCCTCATCAAAAATCTGCATATACCTCATATATAATTCTCAAGCCATAAAATCATATTTTCCAATTTTCTTACTTCACATAACATATTTAATTCATTTACTCATAACTAGAACATTTTCATGAAAAATACCAAATTAGTTCCAAAAATATTTCTTTTCTGGGATTTAGCATAATATAGTCCCATATTGAACATATATTTTTCTCGAAATTTTTAAAATTCATTTACTATTTTCCATATGGCCAAAACTACCGAATATTTAGACATTTATCATAAATTGTACTTTTTTCCAAACATTCTGAAATTAATAGGGTATACTGATATTATATAGATTTACTCCTAATAAAAATTTCATCAATTTTGGAGTTAATTACAAGGGGTTATAAGCGGTTACTTTTAAAATTGTCTTTTCTCATAAAATCCATAACTCCTAATCTATACATCCAAAAATCGCTTTTTTTGGACATAATCTACAAAACTCATCAAAATATCATTTCAAATTTTTTCAGAATTTTTGAAGGTCCGGAAAAATACAAAACTGAAAAACATAATCACCCTTAAAAATCCCTTACTATCCCTTACCTCAATAGTGCGAAGACTTACGACTAGAATACTTATTTGAACAAACTCATACCAGTATAGCAACACTCAAGATATCAAAATACTCACAAGAATACACTCGATAATATAGAGAGAAAACTTGATTTACGGTGTAATTTTTAATTCTAACCTAAGCACTCTATTTATAGGAAAATACTTAGAACACCAAAGCGAAAATTTAATAAATTATTAATATAATAAATTTGAATTCTACGCCCACTTTTTTGTTCAAACTTCAAGCAACACAAGTAGCCCAACTTACAAAACTTACAAAAACGTTTTGATAATTAATTAATTTAAAACTCGAAAAAAAATAATAATTAATTAATCAGGAACTTCAATAATTCACAATAAATAGCTCTTTTGTCAGAAAATTTGAATATCGCGACATTTTATAGGAAATTCAATTTTCTACAACTTTGTAGAAGAAAGGTTTTCCAAATTCCAAACAGAAATTGACCAAAATCCACAAACGGGCGATTTTACAGGCTATAATCAAATTTCAGTCAAGAAATGGGGTCCACAAACATGTTTAATATGTTTTAAACAATTTTAGTAACAAAAATACTCCTCCTCGTATACTTATATATCCCATATTTATTATAAAAAATATCACCATTATTATATTATTAAAATAATATATTCAAATGAATTATTTTATCAGAGAAGATAAAATATTAATTTTCAACAATTGTCACATTTAAAAAATTTCTCCATCTATATCCACATAAAATCAATATTTTCCTCATCATATAAATCAATAATTAATTATTCACAAATAATATTACAGAATCACAATATTGACAACTAGGCAGTTCCCAGGAAAGAGGGGGCCTTCCGGTAAAGATTTCTCCTTACTGGCGCGCAATTAAATAACCTCTCCTTAGACAGAACTTTCTAGATATTGCCAATAATGTTATCTAATAATATTATTCAGATAATATGAATTATTATTCCGATAATGGAAAATACTGTGTAGTGACAATTATTGAAACAACAGTAATAATAAATATCAACACAGCAATTATTGAATCAATAAAATAAAATATTGAACAGTAATTACTGTAACAATTATTGAGTAATGCCTTCTTACGAATTTTTTTTATCATGCTTCATGAATAGTACTCGTGAATAGTAACTCATAAATAGCAACTCGTGAATAGTAACTCATGAATAGTAACTCATGAATAATAATTATAAGAAAAATTGAATACTTTTATTTCATAAAATTCGGGGTCTTACAATCTCCCCTCCTTATGAAATTTTGTCCCCGAAATTTACGTACCTGGTATTTCAAAGAGTTGAGAATACCTTGCTTTCATTTCAGATTCCATCTTCTATGTCCTCGTGATTTCTCCATTGCTCATCTCCTGTATTTCAGATATCATTCTATAATACAGCTTCAAAACAAAGGTTAATTGACATATCACAATTTGTCAACTTAAGTAAGAAAATTCGGCTTAGGTAGGACACACACTAGCGAAGGATATTACTCATCTCTCCCCTCCTAGTTCTATTTCCCGATCTCCGCCAGAGATCATATCCTTAAGCTCTGACTCATGTCCAGACTATGGACAGCACCTCACATTGTTACATTACATAAAAGTACAGTCAATAACTGTTTTAGAAATTAAAATCCTTGGGAAGTGCTCAAGAAAACCTTCGTACATGGGAAGTCATGCGTCTAGGTTATAATAGATATCATATGCCCACAGAATTATCCTTGGTTGACCTAATAGACCCCAAAGAAAAACGAGAAGATTACTATCATGTTCTTTCCAGTGGTGAGTCTTCTCTTGACATATAATTATCTCCGTTGTCTCCAAGTGAAAATTATATTTGAAATAAACTCCAAGATCATATAGGTAGTGCTCGTAGATATACTCAGCAAGTGAATGTGCACAACCTTGTCTTATGATAACACGAGTTTGTATATCATTAGACATCTTGTATGATAGTGAAAAAACGCCCTTCCAAAGTTGGGTTCGCCTCACCCTATTTGATTCACCAAATATAACTATTAAATGACGTATAAAATACAACACACTAAAGTCCTCAATAAAATCATTTCCATACTCTTTAGGGAGAATCTCAACAACTATAGATCACCGTTCTATTATCTTGTTATCCCGCTTTCGACAAATACCTACACTCTTATTACCCGAAAGGAATTGTGAAGCAAAAGGGTGAGTGAACAATAGCTCCAATAAAAGAATATCATGACTAAAGATAATTTAATTATCAATAGCCTTCGTCGTCGTAATAAATCGTAGATTTAGAACATATGGTAGATTATAAAACTTTTCAACCATAGTTGCGATAGGAACGCAGCAATCCATTAGAAGAGTAAAATAGACCATAAAGTCTATTATCTTCTCCGTGTTAAAAGTCCACCAACAATGTTTTATCCTTGTAACATCAATCAACAGAGTTCATGTCCGCAATCATGTGAATAACTCATAATTGTAATTCTAAATTCCTCTTCTCATCTGGGGACGAAGATAATTTCATCACCTGTCTTTACCTGAAACATTAAATATCATGGTTATACCAAATCACAGTTCCTGTTCATAATCATACTAATAAATTCATCTTTGCACCACGGGCCAAAGATATTCATCAATAGTTCATCTTTGCACTACATGCCAAAGATATTCAACAACAAGTCATCTTTGCACTACATGCCAAAGATATTCATCAATAATTGATCTTTGCACTACAGGCCAAAGATATTCATATCTCAAATAAATACATAATCATTTCAGAATTTATATAAACCATAATTATAACCATATATGTTGATCAATTCACCTTTGTACTTAAGCTAAAGATATTCAATTATAAATTCAATGGTAATGATCATACCAGACAACAATTCAACTTTACACTACTGGCCAAAGAGAACCTATAGTCACGATCATACCAATAATTTACCCATCTTTTCATTCAAGTCAAAGAAAAATATCATCATTAGGGTTATAAGAATGTTTAATATGATAATAAAAATAATATAATCAACATATAGATTTAATCTCAAGAGTAAGATTCATAAATCAATTATTTCATAACAACTTAATCAAAATGTTATAAATCACTTAATAATCTCATAATCTAATATTATTAATATTACCACAATATTTTAATCATTTCTTAAACTTATAAACAATTAATTAGATTGTTTACACCTTACTAATTAATGCATTTAATCATATTAAAATGTCAACCTTATAAGATCTCATCACCAATAACCAAAACCCTCATCAAAAATCTGCATATACCTCATATATAATTCTCAAGCCATAAAATCATATTTTCCAATTTTCTTACTTCACATAACATATTTAATTCATTTACTTATAACTAGAATATTTTCATGAAAAATAACAAATTAGTTCCAAAAATATTTCTTTTAAGGATTTAGCATAATATAGTCCCATATTGAACATATATTTTTCTCGAAATTTTTAAATTTCATTTACTATTTTCCATATGGCCAAAACTACCGAATATTTAGATATTTATCATAAATTTTACTTTTTTTAAAAAATTCTGAAATTAATACGGTATACTGATATTATATAGATGTACTCCCAATAAAAATTTCATCAATTTTGGAGTTAATTACAAGGAATTATAAGCGGTTACTTTTAAAATAGTTTTTTCTCATAAAATCCATAACTCCTAATCTATACATCCAAAAATCGTCATTTTTGGACACAATCTACAAAACTCATCAAAATATCATTTCAAATTTTTCAGAATTTTTGAAGGTCCGGAAAAATACAAAACTGAAAAACATAATCACCCTTAAAAATCCCTTACTATCCCTTACCTCAATAGAAGCGAAGACTTACGACTAGAATATTATTTGAACGAACTTGCACCATATAGCAACACTCAAGATATCAAAATACTCACAAGAATACACTCAATAATATAGAGAGAGAAAACTTCAGTTTCTGGTGTAATTTTCAATTCTAACCTAAGCACCCTATTTATAGGAAAATGCTTTACACCAAAGCAAGCGAAAATTTAATAAATTATTAATATAATAAATTTAAATTCCTACGCCCACTTTTTTGTTCAAACTTCAGCAACACAAGTAGCACACCTTACAAAACTTACAAAAAACGTTTTTCATAATTAATTAATTTAAAACTCCAAAAAAATAATAATTAATTAATCCGGAACTTCAATAATTCATAATAAATAGCCCTTTTGTCAGAAAATTTGAATATCGCGATATTTTATAGGAAATTCAATTTTCTACAACTTTGTAGAAGAAAGGTTTTCTAAATTCCAAACAGAAATTGACCGAAATCCATAAACGGACGATTTTACAGGCTATAATCAAATTTCAGTCAAGAAATAGGGTCCACAAACATGTTTAACATGTTTTAAACAATTTTAGTAACAAAAATACTCCTCCTCATATACTCATATTGTGACGACCCCAAAATAGGTATACACCACACCCATTCTAAGTCGCCAAATAATGGTACAGAAACAGCTACAACTTTATTATTACAACAGTAAAACTGTGAGTTTAAATACAAATATTATCTTCTAGACAATATCTATACTCAAATAAATCCCCATCACATTTATTGATACATTATTTTACAAAAATGGTGAGGACTACTAAACAACTCTCTAGAACTTTCATTCCATACCCCGACTAAGTACTCATTACATTCTCGCCTCCCCGAGAAGAAAAATGGAACAACAAGGAAAAGGGTGAGCTCAACTAGCCCAAAGAAAGAATACTATAACTAAGATAATATACAACAAATTATCGTTAGTCTCCAACAGGAAAAATCGATAGAATACAATAGACAACAAGTTTCGGATCAATATTCGCAATGAAAATAATAATTCATGTAAGAGTTACGTAGAGAATGAAATCTACTATAATCTATGAATTTAACAAATCCATCATCAATATTTTATCCCCAGTAACATCAATCAATATTCATCTCAAATCAAATATTCATCTGCCAAAGACTCACAAAGCCAAAGATATTCATCAATCGGTCATGTTCATCTCAACACTGTTCATCTTTGCACTACTGAGCCAAAGATATTCTTCAGAAATCATTCATCTTTGCACTATGTGCCAAAGATATTCAATAATATCATCATTTAAGACTGAGGATGATGAAAAATATTTTTAAAGAACGAATCCAGTGAAACAAAATGACAAGGATTAAGGATTAAGGATTCAGTACTTTGTTTTATCCATGTCCAACAATACCTCAAAAATAATCATAGTGGTGTAAAATTCAAGAATAATCAAAACATGGATACAATCAAAGCTAGTATCCAGAATAGATATTTTGGACGAAAAGAAAAAATTTTATTTTTTGGTGAATAGTGTCGATACGTGAATAGTGTCAGATATCGTGAATAAGGCCAGACACGTGAATAGTAACTCCGACACCAAAAGATAGAAATTCCACAAAAACATCTTCACGCTTCATGAATAGTACTCGTGAATAGTAACTCGTGAATAGTAACTCATTAATAGTAACTCGTGAATAGTAACTCATGAATAGTAACCCCGACATGAAAAAGTTCCAAATTTGATAAAAACTTCAGATCAACATTTCAAAGATAATGATATCAAGAAATAATATCATTTCGAAAAAAATAATATCCCTTACCTCAAAGAATCAAGATACCGGAAGGAAAGGCTCAAGTGATGTTGAATGAAACTTGTCTTTAGCAAAGAACTCTCAAAGTATCTAAATACTCACAAAATACGCTCAATAATATAGAGAGAAAGAGAGAAAACTTTGTTTACGGTGTGATTTTCAATTCTAACTTAAATTTCTATTTATAGGAAAATGTTAAGACGTCAAAGGACTTAACTCGCAACCTGATGGCTTTACCTGCTACTATTGCCACCCACCACATTTGAAATAAAATTCAGCACATTTTTTCACCAACCACAAGTGGGGCCCACCAATTCTAGAATTTTCCACCAAAATCATTTATAACCTAATTTTCGAATCAGTCACCTCTTAAAATTCATAATAAATTATACGCTCATTTTTAACGGTTCAAAATTTGTGGACATATACTCAACTTATATATGTATAACATATCCAAAAATTACAACGATCCAACGGTCGGATTAAATATTATAACTCACACAATAAAGCTGTAATAACACCGATTTGATTTTTTTTTAATACCTCCAATCCGACAAAATACAAATAAAACATCTCAGCATTAATTCCTTCATTAATAACCACATAAATAAATCCATCATTTATATTCATATAAAATAAATATTTCCTTATCATATGAATCAATAATTAATTATTCACAAATAATATTATGTAATCACATTTTATGACAACCAGTCGTTCTGTGAGAGCAGGGGCTTTCAGATAAGGATTTCTCCATCATGGCGCGCAATTAGGTGACCAAACCTCTCCTTAGACGTAATTTTCTAGACATTGCCAATAATGTTATCTAATAATATTATTCAAATAATATGAATTATTGATCCGATAATGGGAAATATCGTAAAGTTGATAATTATGAAACAACAATAATATAAAATACCAACGCAAAGAATTATTGAATCAATAAAATAAAATATCGAGCAAGAATTATCGTAACAATTATTGAGTAGTGCCTTTCACGTAAGAATCAATAATTGATGCAATACTGGTGTCTTCATCGCTCAACAACGCGTATTAGTGTGTTTTAACCACCGGGTATTCCAACAAAGATACTTGGTAACATTTACGCCGTTATTTTTAAACAACTTATATTTGTCGCTTTTTCTCATCCAATCGCTCAGTTATGGGGCCCACACACGGTCGCTGCGTCGCATTTAATATTCCCGACAAGCATTTAATATTCCACACACCAAACTAATATTCTCCGACAAAAATGAATATTTTATAACCACTTGCTTATTTTGAAATATTTCATGATTTAACCCTTAACTATCCACATTAATCAAATCAACCCTTACTATTTCAAAATAATAAATAAAGGAAATTCCTTTTATTTAAAAAATTTTTGGTCTTACAACCTCCCTCCTTATGAAATTTCGTCCTCAAAATCGACGACGCATTCGTGTGTTTCAAAAGATGAGGATACCTCGCTTTCATTTCCGTTTCCAATTCCCGTGTCATTTCCTCTATAGCATGATTCCTCCACAAAACTTTAACTTGTGGTATGACCTTTCATAGCGTAGGGACATGCTCCTTCCTATCCAAAATCTTGACAGTACCTCCTCATACGTTAAGTCTTTGGCTATCTCGTCCGGTTCTAACTATATAACGTGGTTCGGTCTTTCACATATTTATTTAAGTACCGATATGTGAAACACATTATGAACACGAGACATACTGGAGGTAACGCAAGTCTATAGGCTACATTTCCTACTCGGTCAAGAATTTGAAATGGACCAATAAATCGTGGATTGAGCTTTCTCTCTTCCTAAATCTTGTAACTCCTTCCATGGAGCAACTCGCAATAATACATGATCCCCTACACTAAATTCCACGTCCTTTCGATGAAGATCCACATAACTCTTTTTGTCGATCTTGTGCCGCTTTGTATACATTGTCGAATCATTTGGATCTTTTCTAGGTAGTCATACGTTTTAACTTTCGGGTCCCAACAATGTTACTTCACCCACCTCATCCCAACATATTGGAGAGAACGACATTTTCGTCCATATAATGCTTCAATGGAGCCACACCTATATACTTGCTCGATAACTGCTGTTGTTGTAGGAGAATTCCACCAATGGTAAATAATCCCAACTACCCTTGAAGTCTAGGACACAGAGTCTTAATATATCTTCAAGAGTTTGAATAGTCCTCTCCGATTGTCCGTCCGTTTGGGGATGGTATGTCAACTAAATCGCAAACTGCGCTCCATAGCTTTTTTGCAAGCTAACCCAAAATCTTGAAGTGAATCTTGGGTAACGATCCAAACTACGGATACAGCATGCCATGCAACCTCACAATCTCATTCACGCATACATACTAGCAAGACGCTCAAGTGAATAAGTCTCCGTATCGGCAAGAAATGAGCGGACTTGGTTAATCTATCAACAATAACCCAAATAGCATTGATGCCTTGAGAAACCGTAGTAGGAAGACCCGTGAACGAAATCCATGGTAATGTGTTCCCACTTCCATTTCGAAATCTCAAGTGGTTGCAACGGACCCTTAGGTACTAGATGTCTCGCCTTTACACGTTAGGCAAGTTAAACACATCGAGATAAACTTTGCAATCTCTCTCTTCATATTGTTCCACCAAAATGTATGTCGAAGATCACGATACATTTTAGTACTTCCAGGATGGATTGCAAATGGTGTATTGTGTGCCTCCATCATAATCTTGTACTTCAAATCGAGTCGTTAGGAACACAAAGTCTAGAGTGGACTCAAGTATTCCTTCTTCATCAATTCTCGCCCTAATAGCTCCTTCTTGTACTTTCTTCTTCATACGATCACTCCGGCCTCGGTGGCTTGAGCAAATTTTAACTTTATCGATTAAAGTCGATTATACTCAGATATCATCACGTGGGTACCTAGAGTTTTCATCTCCATCTCTATTATTTGTAAATTATATGAAATTAGTCTTTGACAATATTGTACTCAGATTTGTATACGATCTTCTACTCAACACGCCGCCTACCACGCTCGCTTTTCCAGGATGGCATGGTCGTAACATGTCTTTGAAATGAGTCTCCTCTTGAGTTCTTCAAGCTTCTCCATTCGAATTTTGTATCTCTACGACTCACTCACGCGATAATGGAATAGCGATTCGAGAATATCCTTCAACGAATCTCCGATAATAACCAACTAAGCCTGTAAAGCTACGATTTCGAGATTCGACTTAGGTTGCTTCTCAATCGTGACTCATATCCCAATCTTGGATAAGACGTCACAATGACACCTATCGATTTACTATCGCATCGAATATGACGCCCCCCTATAGAGAGTCTAGCTTAGGTAAATTCTACAAAGGAAGTCACAAGATAAAGGCTCGGTACCAAATTTATAGTTGAATTTTTAACTCTCGAAGTTCAATAGAGCCATTCGATATGAGATTTTAGAAATGAGTTTGTCAGAGGGTTCAAAGTCGATACAATATTTAATATCAGTTTTGGGAGTAAACCAAGAAATTCTTCAGAAATACGCCAGAAAAATCAATAACAACAGGAATATTATTCAAATCTGACGTGTCTTTATTCAAATCCATAACATGGACTAAGAAAACTTGACATCCGTAATAAACGAATGACTTCATGGCTTGATATGAAAATGTTTGACTACAATGGTTTGATTGCTTGAATTGAATAACAAAGTTGCTTAGGAATATGAAAACTAACAACCTTACAAAAGCAATCAATTTGGCATGATGAGTAGTTAACCTTAAAATCACATCAAAAGCAAATATCTCTATAGAAATAAGGTTAATGTGTAATGTGATAGTGCCAACTTGAATCAAACAAGATTTTTAAACAACGGATGTAATGAAAGTTTCTCCTAATGGAGTCTCCACAGATAGGTCAAAGTTTAATTTCTCCGTAGTCAAGTTCAAACGTTGAGCGCAAGTAAGAGAGAGATAAAATAATGGGTAGAACCAATATCTAGTAAGGTATATACTTCGCAAGAATTTATAATTAACTAACCCGTGCTAACTTCGTTCGGGTTCCTCGATTTTGATCGGTCACGACAAACGCTCTTCCAAGAACCGTTGACTTTGATTTTTTCGGGACATCCTTTGAGTCACCATTCTCGCTGGATCTGGTTTCGATATCGCATAATCTCGAGCGATATGTCCTTCTTTTCCACAATTATAGCATACCTGGAAGGCTTTGAACAGTTTGACCTTATATGTCCCTCCTCTCCACATCTCAGTAGCATCTAACCGGCGATCGTTCTCTTCCCTAGAATTTGTTGATGGTGTCGATGTCATTGCCGACGCCTTCCCGTCATCGTTAAATCTTTCTTTTAGATTGGACATCTCTTTCCATAATATCAACGCGTCGCAAGGGCTTTTACCCATGCATCACTCATTCTCACTCGTTCGCTTATTTCTTCTTTCAAATTTCGATTCCAAATTTTATCATCTTATACTCGCCAAAGAGTGCTTCATTCAAGCATCACATATCGGGTAACACAAGCTTGAATCGTCAGATCCTTTTGCTCCACGATCGCTCGCAATTCTTCAAATTTGCTTCTTCTAACTCATGAATATGATTTTGCAATTCTACATTTTGATCATAAAATACCTCTAATAAACTCTCTTCGTGTACTCTTCTTTCTCCTCTTCTTCCTCACTCTCATTTGTTACCTCGCGCTGACTATCTAAGGTGCAACTATCAATTCTTCACTCACCACATGGATATCTCTAATTCCTTCTTCACCGACATCACATTATCCGGGTTGGCGATTAGAGGTGTCTCCACGATCTCATTCACTCCATTGTTAACGTTCTCGTGACCATTCTTAAAAACTATCATAAAACAAGGGTTAATTAAATAAATTAACATATCACATAATACCCCTATATTATGACCAACCAACAAATAAGCTTAGGTAGGACACACTAGCGAAGGTTTTACTCTCTGCCTCCCTCCTAGTTCTATTCCCCGATCTCCGCCAGAGATCATATCCCTAAGCTCGATATTAACCATTTGTGACGCCCCCAAAATAGGTATACACCACACCGAAGTTTCGAGTCGCCAAATACATGGTACGTAAACAACTACAACTTTATTATTACAACAAGAAATCGTGAGTTTAAATACAAATATTATCTTCTAGACAATATCTATACTCAAATAAATTCCCATCACATTTATTGATACATTATTTTACAAAAATGGTGAGGACTACTAAACAACTCTCTCTAGAACCTTCATTCCATACCCCGACTAGTATTCGCTACATTCTCGCCTCCCCGAGAGAAAAATGGAACAACAAGGAAAAGGGTGAGCTCAACTAGCCCAATAAAGAATACTATGACTAAGATAATATACAACAAATTATCGTTAGTCTCCAACAGGAAAAATCGATAGAATACAATAGACAACAAGTTTCAGATCAATATTCGCAATGAAATAATAATTCATGTAAGAGTTACGTAGAGAATGAAATCTACTATAATCTATGAATTTAAATACCATCATCAATATTTTATCCCGTAACATCAATCAATATTCATCTCAAATCAAATATTCATCTTTGCACTACACAGCCAAAGATATTCATCAATCTCCATGTTCATCTCAACACTGCTCATCTTTGCACTATGAGCCAAAGATATTCTTCGAAATCATTCATCTTTTGCACTACAGCCAAAGATATTCAATAATATCATCATTTAAGACCGAGGATGATGAAAAATATTTTAAAGAACGAATCCGGTGAAACAAAATGACAAGGATTAAGGATTAAGGATTCGTGACTTTTGTTTTATCCATGTCCAACAATACCTCAAAAATAATCATAGTGGTGTAAAATTCAAGAATAATCAAAACATGGATACAATCAAAGCTAGTATCCGTAATAGATATTTTGGACTTAAAAGAAAAATTTTTTTTTTTTCTATGAATAGTGTCAGATACGTGAATAGTCAGATACGTGAATAAGAATCCGACACCAAAAGATAGAAATTCCACAAAAACATCTTCACGCTTCATGAATAGACTCGTGAATAAGAACTCGTGAATAGTAACTCATTAATAGTAACTCGTGAATAGTAACTCATGAATAGTAACCCGACATGAAAAAGTTCCAAATTTGATAAAAACTTCAGATCAACATTTCAAAGATAATGATATCAAGAAATAATATCATTTCGAAAAAAAATAATATCCCTTACCTCAAAGAATCAAGATTGCCGGAAGAAAGGCTCAAGTGATCTTCGAATGAAACTTAGATCGAACAAAGAACTCTCAAAGTATCTAAATACTCACAAAATACGCTCAATAATATAGAGAGAGAAAGAGAAAACTTTGTTTCGGTGTGATTTTCAATTTAACTTAGCCTCTATTTATAGGAAAATGTTAAGACGTCAAGGCAGATTTAACGCGCAACTCGATGGCTTTTTACTCGCTACTATTGCCACCCACCACATTTGAAATAAAATTCAGCACATTTTTTCACCAACCACAAGTGGGGCCCACCAATTCTAGAATTTTCCACCAAAATCATTTATAACCTAATTTCTCGAATCACCACCTCTTAAAATTCATAATAAATTATACGCTCATTTTAACGGTTCAAAATTTGGGACATATACTCAACTTATATATGTATAACATATCCAAAAATTACAACGATCCAACTATTCGGATTAAATATTATAACTCACACAATAAAGTCAGTAATAACACCGATTTGATTTTTTTAATACCTCCAATCCGACAAAATACAAATAAAACATCTCAAAGATTAATTCCTTCATTAATAACCACATAAATAAATCCATCATTTATATTCATATAAAATAAATATTTCCTTATCATATGAATCAATAATTAATTATTCACAAATAATATTACGTAATCACATTTATGACAACCAGTTGCTCCCTCAGAAAGAGGGGCTTTCCGATAAGGATTTCTCCATCTTGGCGCGCAATTAGGTGACCAAACCTCTCCTTAGATGTAACTTTCTAGACATTGCCAATAATGCTATCTAATAATATTATTCAAATAATATGAATTATTGATCCGATAATGGGAAATATGCAAATGATAATTATTGAAACAAAGAATAATATAAAATACCAACGCAAAGAATTATTGAATCAATAAAATAAAATATCGAAGCAAGAATTATCGTAACAATTATTGAGTAGTGCCTTCACGTAAGAATCAATAATTGATGCAATACTGAGTGTGTGCCATTGCTCAACAACGCAGATTAGTGTGTTTTAACCACCGGTATTCCAACAAGATGGTATTCAGAATAATTACGCCGTTATTTTTAAACAACTTATATTTGTCGCTTTCCTCATCCAATCGCTTCACGTTATGGGGGCCCACACACGTCATCGCTACTGGCCGCATTTAATATTCCCCAAAGCATTTAATATTCCACGACCAAACGAATATTCTCCAAACAAAAATGAATATTTTATAACCACTTGCTTATTTTGAAATATTTATGATTTAACCCTTAACTATCCACATTAATCAAATCAACCCTTACTATTTCAAAATAATAAATAAAGGAAATTCTTTTTATTTAAAAAAATTTCGGTCTTACACATATATCCCATATTTATTGAAAAAATATCATCATTATTATATTATTAAAATAATATATTCAAATGAATTATTTTATCAGAGAAGATAAAATATTAATTTTCAACAATTGTCACATTTAAAAATTTTCTCCATCTATATCCACGAAAAATCAATATTTTCCTTATCATATAAATTAATAATTAATTATTCACAAATAATATTACAGAATCACAATATTGACAACTAGGCAGTTTCCAGGAAAGAGGGGACCTTCTGGTAAAGATTTCTCCTGACTGGCGCGCAATTAAATAACCTCTCCTTAGACAGAACTTTCTAGACATTGCCAATAATGTTATCTAATAATATTATTCAGATAATATGAATTATTATTCCGATAATGGAAAATACTGTGTAGTGACAATTATTGAAACAACAGTAATAATAAATATCAACACAGCAATTATTGAATCAATAAAATAAAATTTTAAACAGTAATTACTGTAACAATTATTGAGTAATGCCTTCTTACGAAATTTATTTTATCATGCTTCATGAATAGTACTCGTGAATAGTAACTCATGAATAGCAACTCGTGAATAGTAATTCATGAATAGTAACTCATGAATAATAATTATAAGAAAAATTGAATACTTTTATTTCATAAAATTCGGGGTCTTACAATCTCCCCACCTTATGAAAATTCGTCCCCGAAATTTACGTACCTGGTATTTCAAAGAGTTGAGAATACCTTGCTTTCATTTCAGATTCCATCTTCTATGTCCTCGTGATTTCTCCATTGCTCATCTCACGTATTTAGGATATCGCTCTAGAATACGACTTCAAAACAAAGGTTAATTGACATATCACAATTTGTCAACTTAAGTAAGAAAATTCTACTTAGGTAGGACACACACTAGCGAAGGATATTACTCGCTCATCCTCCTAGTTCTATTTCCGATCTCGCCTTGGAGATCATATCCCAAGCTCGATACTAACTGTGATGCCCCCAAAATAGGTCCAATCCATCCAACCTATTTTGAGTCGCCAAATACATGGTACGTAAAAACAACTACAACTTTATTACTACAATTATCGTGCAAAATACAACAATACATATATCGTGAATTTTAATACCAATCGTGACTCATGTCCTAACTATGGAAAGACACCTCACATTGTTACATTACATAAAAGTACAAATAATAAGCTGTTTTTTAGAAATTAAAATCCTTGGGAAGTGCTCAAGAAAACCTTCGTACATGGGAGGCCATGCGTCTAGGTCATAATAGATATCATATGCTCACAGAATTATCCTTGGTTGACTTAATAGACCCCAAAGAAAAACGAGAAGATTACTATCGTGTTCTTTCCAGTGGTGAGTCTTCTCTTGACATATAATTATCTCTGTTGTCTACAAATGAAAATTATATTTCAAATAAACTCCAAGATCATATAAGTAGTGCTCGTAGATATACTCAGCAAGTGAATGTGCACAACCTTGTCTTATGATAACACGAGTTTGTATATCATTAGACATCTTGTATGATAGTGACAAAATTCCCTTCCAAAGTTTAGTTCGCCTCACCCTATTTGATTCACCAAATATAACTATTAAATGACGTATAAAATACAACACACTAAAGTCCTCAATAAAATCATTTCCATACTCTTTAGGGAGAATCTCAACAACTATAGACCACCGATTTCTATTCTCTTGTTATCCCCGCTCGAATACCTACACTCTTATTACACCGAAAGGAATTGTGAAGCAAAAGGGGTGAGCACAAATAACCAATAAAGAATATCATGACTAAAGATAATTAAATTATCAATAGCCTTTCACAAGTAATAAATCGAGATTTAGAACATATGGTAGATGATAAAACTTTTCAACCATAGTTGCAATGAACGAAGCAATCCATTAGAAGAGTAAAATAGACCATAAAGTCTATTATCTTCTCCATGTTAAAAGTCCACCAACAATGTTTTATCCTCGTAACATCAATCAACAGATTCATGTCCGCAATCATGTGAATAACTCATAATTGTAATTCTAAATTCCTCTTCTCATCTAGGACGAAGATAATTTCATCACCTGTCTTTAGTTGAAACATCAAATATCATGGTTATACCAAATCACAGTTCTGCTCATAATCATATTAATAAATTCATCTTTGCACCACGGGCCAAAGATATTCATCAACAGATTCATCTTTGCACTACATGCCAAAGATATTCAACAACAAGTCATCTTTGCACTACATGCCAAAGATATTCATCAATAATTGATTTTGACCACAAAAGTCAAAGATATTCATATCTCAAAGAAATGCATAATCATTTCAGAATTTATATAAACCATAATTATAACCATATATGTTGATCAATTCACCTTTGCACTTAAGCTAAAGATATTCAATTATAAATTCAATGGCCATGATCATACCAGTCAATAATTCAACTTTGCACTACTGGCCAAAGAGAACCTATAGTCACGATCATACCAATAATTTACCCATCTTTGCACTCAAGTCAAAGAGAAATATCATCATTAGGGTTATAAGAATGTTTAATATGATAATAAAAATAATATAATCAACATATAGATTTAATCTCAAGAGTAAGATTCATAAATTAATTATTTCATAACAACTTAATCAAAATGTTATAAATCACTTAATAATCTCATAATCTAATAATATTAATATTACCACAATATTTTAATCATTTCTTAAACTTATAAACAATTAATTCCGATTGTTTACACCTTACTAGTTAATGCATTTAATCATCTTAAAATGCCAACCTCAAAAGATCTCATCAGCAATAACCAAAACCCTCATCAAAAATCTGCATATACCTCATATATAATTCTTAAGCCATAAAATCATATTTTCCAATTTTCTTACTTCAAATAACATATTTAATTCATTTACTTATAACTAGAATATTTTCATGAAAAATACCAAATTAGTTCCAAAAATATTTCTTTTCTGGGAATTAGCATAATATAGTGCCATATTAAACATATATTTTTCTCGAAATTTTTAAAATTCATTTACTATTTTCCATATGGCCAAAACTACCGAATATTTAGACATTTATCATAAATTGTACTTTTTTCCAAAAATTCTGAAATTAATACGGTATACTGATATTATATAGGTGTACTCCCAATAAAAATTTCATCAATGTTGGAGTTAATTACAAGGAGTTATAAGCGGTTACTTTTAAAATAGTCTTTTCTCATAAAATCCATAACTCCTAATCTATACATCCAAAAATCGCCATTTTTGGACACAATCTACAAAACTCATCAAAATATCATTTTAATTTTTTTCAAAATTTTTGAAGATCCAGAAAAATACAAAACTGAAAAACATAATCACCCTTAAAAATCCCTTACTATCCCTTACCTCAATAGAGCAGTACTTCTGACTAGAATAACGCTGAACGAACTTGCACCGTATAGCAACACTCAAGATATCAAAATACTCACAAGAATACACTCGATAATATAGAGAGAGAAAACTTCAGTTTCTGGTGTAATTTTTAATTCTAACCTAAGCACTCTATTTATAGGAAAATGCTTAGAACACCAAAGCAGAAAATTTAATAAATTATTAATATAATAAATTTGAATTCCTACGCCCACTTTTTTGTTCAAACTTCAGCAACACAAGTAGCACACCTTACAAAATTTACAAAAAACATTTTTCATAATTAATTAATTTAAAACTCCAAAAAAATAATAATTAATTAATCTGGAACTTCAATAATTCACAATAAATAGTCCTTTTGTCAGAAAATTTGAATCTCGCGTCTTTTTATAGAAAATTCAATTATCTACAATATTGCAGAAGAAAGTTTTTCCAAATTCCAAACAGAAATTGACCGAAATCCATAAACGGGCGATTTTACAGGCTATAATCAAATTTCAGTCAAGAAATGGGGTCTACAAACATGTTTAACATGTTTTAAACAATTTTAGTAACAAAAATACTTCTCCTCCTCATATACTCATATATCCCACATTCATTGTAAAAATATCACTATTATTATATTATTAAAATAATATATTCTAATGAATTATTTTATCGGAAAAGATAAAATATTAATTTTCAACAATTGTCACGTTTAAAAATATTCTCCATCTATATCCACTTAAAATCAATATTTTCCTCATCATATAAATCAATAATTAATTATTCACAAATAATATTACAGAATCACAATATTGACAACCAGTGGGTTTCAGGAAGAGGGGCCTTAGGTAAAGATTTCTCCTTACTGGCGCGCAATTAAATAACCTCTCCTTAGACAGAACTTTCTAGACATTGCCAATAATGTTATCTAATAATATTATATAGATAATATGAATTATTATTCCGATAATGGAAAATACTGTGTAGTGACAATTATTGAAACAACAGTAATAATAAATATCAACACAGCAATTATTGAATCAATAAAATAAAATATTGAACAGTAATTACAGTAATAATTATTGAGTAATGCCTTCTTATGAAAATTTTTTTTTATCATGCTTCACGAATAGTACTCGTGAATAGTAACTCATGATTAGCAACTCGTGAATAGTAACTCATGAATAGTAACTCATGAATAGTAATTATAAGAAAAATTTAATACTTTTATTTCATAAAATTCGGGGTCTTACAATCTCCCCTCCTTATGAAATTTCGTCCCCGAAATTTACGTACCTGGTATTTTAAAGAGTTGAGAATACCTTGCTTTCATTTCAGATTCCATCTTCTATGTCCTCGTGATTTCTCCATTGCTCATCTCCTGTATTTTAGATATCGTTCTAGAATACAGCTTCAAAACAAAGGTTAATTGAGATATCACAATTTGTCAACTTAAGTAAGAAAATTCGGCTTAGGTAGGACACACACACTAGCGAAGGATATTACTCTGCCTCATCCCTCCTAGTTCTATTTCCGATCTCGCCGAGAGATCATATCCCTAAGCTCTGATACCAACTAAGATGCCCCAAAATAGGTCCAATCCATCCAACCTATTCTGAGTCGCCAAATACATGGTACAGAAAACAACTACAACTTTATTACTACAATTGTCGTGCAAAATACAACAATACACATATCTTTGTGAGTTTTAATACCAATCGTAACTCATGTCCCAACTATGGGACAACACCTCACATTGTTACATTACATAAAAAAGTACGATCAATAACATTGTTTTAGAAATTAAAATCCTTGGGAAGTGCTCAAGAAAACCTTCGTATACATGGGAGGCCATACGCCAGGTTATAATAGATATCATATGCCCACGTAATTATCATTGGTTGACCTAATAGACCCCAAAGAAAAACGAGAAGATTACAATCATGTTCTTTCCAGTGGTGAGTCTTCTCTTGACATATAATTATCTCCGTTGTCTCCAAGTGAAAATTATATTTCAAATAAACTCCAAGATCATATAGGTAGTGCTCGTAGATATACTCAGCAAGTGAATGTGCACAACCTTGTCTTATGATAACACGAGTTTGTATATCATTAGACATCTTGTATGATAGTGACAAAATGCCCTTCCAAAGTTTGGTTCGCCTCACCCTATTTGATTCACCAAATATAACTATTAAATGACGTATAAAGTACAACACACTAAAGTCCTCAATAAAATCATTTCCATACTCTTTAGGGAGAATCTCAACAACTATAGACCACCGTTCTATTCTCTTGTTATCCCCGCTCGACCCAGCTACATTCTTATTACTTGAAAGGAATTGTGAAGCAAAAGGGGTGAGCACAAATAGCCCAGTAAAGAATATCATGACTAAAGATAATTTAATTATCAATAGCCTTCGTCAGTAATAAATCAGAGATTTAGAACATATGGTAGATGATAAAACTTTTCAACCATAGTTGCAGCGGAACGAGCAATCCATTAGAAGAGAAAAAAAGACCATAAAGTCTATTATCTTCTCCATGTTAATAGTCCACCAACAATGTTTTATCCTTGTAACATCAATCAACAGTTCATGTCCGCAATCATGTGAATAACTCATAATTGTAATTCTAAATTCCTCTTCTCATCTAGGACGAAGATAATTTCATCAATTGCCTGTCTTTACGAAACATCAAATATCATGGTTATACCAAATCACAGTTCTGTTCATAATCAAACTTATTAATTTCTCCTTTGCACCACGGCCAAAAAATATTAACCAACAGTTCATCTTTGCACTACATGCCAAAGATATTCAACAACAAGTCATCTTTGCACTACATGCCAAAAGATATTCATCAATAATTGATCTTTTTAGACTACGTGCCAAAGATATTCATATCTCAAAGAAATACATAATCATTTCAGAATTTATATAAACCATAATTATAACCATATATGTTGATCAATTCACCTTTGCACTTAAGCTAAAGATATTCAATTATAAATTCAATGGTCATGATCATAACAGTCAACAATTCAACTTTGCACTACTGGCCAAAGAGAACCTATAGTCACGATCATACCAATAATTTACCCATCTTTTCACTCAAGTCAAAGAGAAATATCATCATTAGGGTTATAAGAATGTTTAATATGATAATAAAAACAATATAATCAACATATAGATTTAATCTCAAGAGTAAGATTCATAAATCAATTATTTCATAACAACTTAATCAAAATGTTATAAATCACTTAATAATCTCATAATCTAATATTATTACTATTACCACAATATTTTAATCATTTCTTAAACTTATAAACAATTAATTCCGATTGTTTACACCTTACTAATTAATGCATTTAATCCTCTTAAAATGCCAACCTCATAAAATCTCATCACCAATAACCAAAACCCTCATCAAAAATCTGCATATACCTCATATATAATTCTTAAGCCATAAAATCATATTTTCCAATTTTCTTACTTCAAATAACATATTTAATTCATTTACTTATAACTAGAATATTTTCATGAAAAATACCAAATTAGTTCCAAAAATATTTCTTTTCTGGGAATTAGCATAATATAGTGCCATATTAAACATATATTTTTTCTCAAATTTTTAAAATTCATTTACTATTTTCCATATGGCCAAAACTACCGAATATTTAGACATTTATCATAAATTGTACTTTTTTCCAAAAATTCTGAAATTAATATACGGTATCTGATATTATATAGGTGTACTCCCAATAAAAATTTCATCAATGTTGGAGTTAATTACAAGGAGTTATAATGTTACTTTTAAAATAGTCTTTTCTCATAAAATCCATAACTCCTAATCTATACATCCAAAATCGCCATTTTGGACACAATCTCTAAAAACTCATCAAAATATCATTTTAATTTTTTCAAAATTTTGAAGATCCAGAAAAATACAAAACTGAAAAACATAATCACCCTTAAAATCCCTTACTATCCCTTACCTCAATAGAAGCGATACTTACGATTAGAATAACGCCGAAACGAACTTGCACCGTATAGCAACACTCAAGATATCAAAATACTCACAAGAATACACTCGATAATATAGAGAGAGAAAACTTCAGTTTCTGGTGTAATTTTTAATTCTAACCTAAGCACTCTATTTATAGGAAAATGCTTAGAACACCAAAGCAGAAAATTTAATAAATTATTAATATAATAAATTTGAATTCCTACGCCCACTTTTTTGTTCAAACTTCAGCAACACAAGTAGCACACCTTACAAAATTTACAAAAAACATTTTTCATAATTAATTAATTTAAAACTCCAAAAAAATAATAATTAATTAATCTGGAACTTCAATAATTCACAATAAATAGTCCTTTTGTCAGAAAATTTGAATCTCGCGTCTTTTTATAGAAAATTCAATTATCTACAATATTGCGGAAGAAAGTTTTCCAAATTCCAAATGTAAATTGAAGAAATCCATAAGCAGGCGATTTTACAAAAGCTATAATCAAATTTCAGTCAAGAAATGGGGTCCACAAACATGTTTAACATGTTTTAAACAATTTTAGTAACAAAAATACTTCTCCTCCTCATATACTCATATATCCCACATTCATTGTAAAAATATCACTATTATTATATTATTAAAATAATATATTCTAATGAATTATTTTATCGGAAAAGATAAAATATTAATTTTCAACAATTGTCACGTTTAAAAATATTCTCCATCTATATCCACTTAAAATCAATATTTTCCTCATCATATAAATCAATAATTAATTATTCACAAATAATATTACAGAATCACAATATTGACAACCAGGCAGTTTCCACGAAAGAGGGGGCCTTCCGGTAAAGATTTCTCCTTACTAGCGCGCAATTAAATAACCTCTCCTTAGACAGAACTTTCTAGACATTGCCAATAATGTTATCTAATAATATTATTCAGATAATATGAATTATTATTCCGATAATGAAAAATACTGTGTAGTGACAATTATTGAAACAACAGTAATAATAAATATCAACACAGAAATTATTGAATCAATAAAATAAAATATTGAACAGTAATTACTGTAATAATTATTGAGTAATGCTTTCTTACGAATTTTTTTTTTTATCATGCTTCATGAATAGTACTTGTGAATAGTAACTCATGAATAGCAACTCGTGAATAGTAACTCATGAATAGTAACTCATGAATAGTAATTATAAGAAAAATTTAATACTTTTATTTCATAAAATTCGAGGGGTCTTACAATCTCCTCCTTATGAAATTTCGTCCCCAAATTTACGACACTGGTATTTTAAAGAGTTGAGAATACCTTGCTTTCATTTCAGATTCCATCTTCTATGTCCTCGTGATTTCTCCATTGCTCATCTCCTGTATTTCAGATATCGTTCTAGAATACAGCTTCAAAACAAAGGTTAATTGACATATCATAATTTGTCAACTTAAGTTAGGAAATTCGGCTTAGGTACGACACACACTAGCGAAGGATATTACTCGTCTATCCCCTCCTAGTTTTATTTCCCGATCTCTGCCAGAGATCATATCCCTAAGCTCTGATACCAACTGTGATGCCCCCAAAATAGGTCCAATCCATCCAACCTATTCTGAGTCGCCAAATACATGGTACAGAAAACAACAACAACTTTATTACTACAATTGTCGTGCAAAATACAACAATACATATACTGTGAGTTTTAATACCAACTTTGACTCATGTCCCAACTATGGACAGCACCTCACATTGTTACATTACATAAAAGTATAGTCAATAACCGTTTTAGAAATTAAAATCCTTGGGAAGTGCTCAAGAAAACCTTCGTACGTAGGAGGCCATGCGTCTAGGTTATAATAGATATCATATGCCCACAGAATTATCATTGGTTGACCTAATAGACCCCAAAGAAAAACGAGAATATTACTATTATGTTCTTTCCAGTGGTGAGTCTTCTCTTGACATATAATTATCTCCGTTGTCTCCAATTGAAAATTATATTTCAAATAAACTCCAAGATCATATAGGTAGTGCTCGTAGATATACTCAGCAAGTGAATGTGCACAACCTTGTCTTATGATAACACGAGTTTGTATATCATTAGACATCTTGTATGATAGTGACAAAACGCCCTTCCAAAGTTGGGTTCGCCTCACCCTATTTGATTCACCAAATATAACTATTAAATGACGTATAAAATATAACACACTAAAGTCCTCAATAAAATCATTTCCATACTCTTTAGGGAGAATCTCAACAACTATAGACCACCGTTCTATTCTCTTGTTATCCCCGCTCGACCCAGCTACATTCTTATTACTTGAAAGGAATTGTGAAGCAAAAGGGGTGAGCACAAATAGCCCTGTAAAGAATATCATGACTAAAGATAATTAAATTATCAATAGCCTTCGTCAGTAATAAATCAGAGATTTAGAACATATGGTAGATGATAAAACTTTTCAACCATAGTCAGTGGCGAACGAGCAATCCATTAGAAGAGTAAAATAGACCATAAAGTCTATTATCTTCTCCATGTTAAAAGTCCACCAACAATGTTTTATCCCTGTAACATCAATCAACAGTTCATGTCCGCAATCATGTGAATAACTCATAATTGTAATTCTAAATTCCTCTTCTCATCTAGGACGAAGATAATTTCATCACCTGTCTTTACCTGAAACATCAAATATCATGGTTATACCAAATCACAGTTCCTGTTCATAATCATACTAATAAATTCATCTTTGCACCACGGGCCAAAGATATTCATCAACAGTTCATCTTTGCACTACATGCCAAAGATATTCAACAACAAGTCATCTTTGCACTACATGCCAAAGATATTCATCAATAATTGATCTTTGCACTACAGGCCAAAGATATTCATATCTCAAAGAAATACATAATCATTTCAGAATTTATATAAACCATAATTATAACCATATATGTTGATCAATTCACCTTTGCACTTAAGCTAAAGATATTCAATTATAAATTCAATGGTCATGATCATACCAGTCAACAATTCAACTTTGCACTACTGGCCAAAGAGAACCTATAGTCACGATCATACCAATAATTTACCCATCTTTTCACTCAAGTCAAAGAGAAATATCATCATTATGGTTATAAGAATGTTTAATATGATAATAAAAATAATATAATCAACATATAGATTTAATCTCAAGAGTAAGATTCATAAATCAATTATTTCATAACAACTTAATCAAAATGTTATAAATCACTTAATAATCTCATAATCTAATATTATTAATATTACCACAATATTTTAATCATTTCTTAAACTTATAAACAAATAATTCCGATTGTTTGCACCTTACTAATTAATGCATTTAATCATCTTAAAATGCCAACCTCGTAAGATCTCATCACCAATAACCAAAACCCTCATCAAAAATCTGCATATACCTCATATATAATTCTCAAGCCATAAAATCATATTTTCCAATTTTCTTACTTCACATAACATATTTAATTCATTTACTCATAACTAGAACATTTTCATGAAAAATACCAAATTATTTTCAAAAATATTTCTTTTCTAGGATTTAGCATAATATAGTCCCATATTGAATATATATTTTTCTCGAAATTTTTAAAATTCATTTACTATTTTTCATATGGCCAAAACTACCGAATATTTAGACATTTATCATAAATTGTAATTTTTTCCAAAAATTCTAAAATTAATACGGTATACTGATATTATATAGATGTACTCCCAATAAAAATTTCATCAATTTTTCAGTTAATCCCAAGGAGTTATAAGCGGTTACTTTTAAAATAGTCTTTTCTCATAAAATCAACAACTCCTAATCTATACATCCAAAAATCGCCATTTTTGGACACAATCTAAAAAACTCATCAAAATATCATTTCATATAAAAATTTTCCTCATCATATAAATCAATATTTAATTATTCATAAATAAAATTACAGAATCACTATATTGACAACCAGGCAGTTCCCAGGAAAGAGGGAGCCTTCTGGTAAAGATTTCTCCTTACTGGCGCGCAATTAAATAACCTCTCCTTAGACAGAACTTTCTAGACATTGCCAATAATGTTATCTAATAATATTATTCAGATAATTTGAATTATTGTTCCGATAATGGAAAATACTGTGTAGTGACAATTATTGAAATAACAATAATAATAAATATCAACACAGCAATTATTGAATCAATAAAATAAAATATTGAACAGTAATTACTGTAACAATTATTGAGTAATGCCTTCTAACGAAATTTTTTTTATCATGCTTCATGAATAGTACTCGTGAATAGTAATTCATGAATAGTAACTCGTGAATAGTAACTCATGAATAGTAATTATAAGAAAAATTGAATACTTTTATTTCATAAAATTCGGGGTCTTACATGAGCTCAACTAGCCCAGTAAGAAATATTATGGCTAAGATAATGCAGAATAAATTATCCTTAGCCTCCAACAGTATAACAACTGATAGAATATAATAGACAACAAGTTTTAGATCAAAAACTACAGCGGAAATAAGCAATCCATTAAAAGATTCAAGTAGAGAATAAAATCTACTATCTTTTATGATTTAAAAAGTTTTTCATCACTTTTATCGCTGAGACTCAGCTTAATAAATAATCCACATCATCGAATCACCCCTGCACTACGGCCAAGGATATTCTTTAGTATCACAACTATAAATTATCCATGCACTACGGGCCAAGGACATTCGTGTATTCATTAATGGTCATGATCATGCCAACAACTGTCCATCAATGCACTACGGGACAATGAGGACTTTTACCACATCATTTGTAACATTACGATCATGATTACACTGAATAATCCCTGGTCATATTCATACCAAGTCCATCTATGCACTACAGGCCACATATGACTTTCAACAAAATATAAATATGAGGATGATGACAATGATATAAGAATTCAATAAAACAAGTTCAAGAGTTAATTTATCCAGGAACTAATAACGTCCAAATTGTCAACAAGATATTGTTTTGTGGGGTAAAATTCAAGAATGCTCAGAAGAATATTTCCATGAAAAGATATTGGATGAACCACAAATATCAAGGATATTCCACTAATTTCATGGAGTATAGAAGTCAAAACTTTAACCAACTGAGTATAATAAGGAATGGAATAACAAAAGAAATCACCATGCATGCGATAAGATTGTGTATAAACAAAGTTATTCCAATGAATAATAAATAACGGAACCGTGTCAAGCGAAATTCAGACCAATTGAGGATGTTCCAACAGAATAATAAAGAATGGAATAACAGAAATCACCATGCATGCGGTACTTGCCGAGACAGATAGGTTATTCCAGAATACTAAATAACGGAACCGTGTCGGTGAAATTAATGACCAAGCAGGATGTTCCAACAGAATAATAAAGATGGAACCAGGTCCGGCGTAAAACGCACAGACAAGATATTCCAACCGAATAATAAAGACGGAACCAGGTCCGGAGTAAAACGCATAGACAGGATATTCCAACAGAATAATAACGAGAAGAATTTCACCAAGTATAGGGTAGCTCAGCATGATACAAAAGTTATTCAACGAATAATAAATAATGGAATAACAGAAGTTCTCTTCATGAATACAAAAGAAATAATACCCTTTACAGGTACAACAAATAATATCCCTTACCATAAAAGAAACTGGATATAAGAGCAGGAAAGTAGCATAATACTTTTCTTCTTTCTCTCTATAATTTTCTCTCTTTAGAGTTTCAGTGAATTCGTAAGAAATAATGAAGGAATGAGCTTCTACTTATAGGAGAATTGAAGGGGTACTGTTTAAGAAAAATCACGGACGAAATAATTAATGAAATCATGGGCGTCTTCAGACGATTGAATTCTAATCAATTATCAAGTAAAAACAAAAAGCTAAAATCAACCACATGTTAGTTTGAAAAAATGAACCACCCGTGGCTAGATTTTTCTCCCCCCGTCATTTCAATACTCCACCAAAATCCACTAACATATATATATATATAATAAAAAAAAATACTTCCCTCATCATTTCAATACTCCACCAAAATCCACTAACATATATATATAAAATACTTCCCTCATTTCCCACACAAGACATCAACATATCATTTTCACCTATCCTTTTCTCCCACCACATACTAATTACACACACACACACACACACACACACACACACACACACACATATATATATATATATATATATATATATATATCTCCCCTATCCCATACGTATACTCTTTCTCCCCCCATTTCCAAAATCATTTTCAACACATATGGGCCTTTAAAAAAAATTCTACCAATTATTTTGAAAACTGGATAAATAGGGATTCAAATAATAAGCAAAACTGAGTGACTTCTCACGTAAGAATCAATAATCAATACCGTGTGCTACCACGCGTATTACTGTACTTTTACTACCGAGTAGTTCAACAGTATTAACAGTAAAACTTCCGTCATTATTTTCATAAAATATTTTTGTCATTTTCTCAATCCGACAATCATTCTGTTACGGGATCCACCAATGATTGTGCCATCGTACGGATATTCCCTGACAAAAAAGAATATTCCCCGACCAATCGAATATTATATAACAACTTGCATACTTTGCAAAATTTATAAATACTACCCACAACTATAACATTATATCAAATCCACATCATAATATAAAAAAATTTATTTCGAGAAAATTAAATCTTTATTCATAAAATCTGGGGTCTCACAATCTCCCCTTCTTATGGAATTTCGCCCTCGAAATTCACGTACGTACCTGGTATGCTGAAGAGGTGAGGGAACCTTGACTTCATTTCAGATTCTAATTCTTGAGGTATAACCTTTGAATATAATCCTTCTTATCCAAGATTTTAACATGTGTCTCGTCATACATTAAATCATCCGCTATCTTGTCCATTTATGAATTAATAATGTGGTTAGGGTCGTCCACATATTTACGTAACGTCGATACATTAAAAATGTTATGAACACGCGACATACTTGGCGGTAAAACGAGTCTATAAGCCATAGTTCCTACTCGATCAAGGATTTTAAATGGGCCAATTAAATCGAGGATTGAACTTTCCTCTCTTTCCAAATCTTGTAACTCTTTTCCATGGAGTAACACGTAATAACACATGATCTCCAATATCGAATTCCACGTCCTTTCGATGAAGATCAGCATAACTCTTTTGTCGATCTTGTGAGATTTTTATACGTTGTCGGATCGTTTGAATCTTTTCCATAGTAATACGTACCAACTCTGGTCCCAACAACGTTGCTTCACCCACCTCATCCCAGCATACAGGAGAACGACACTTTCTTCCATATAACGCTTCGAATGGAGCCATGCCAATGCTTGCTTGATAACTGTTGTTGTAGGAAAACTCCACCAACGGTAAGAACTTGTCTCAACTTCCTTTGAAGTCAAGGACACAGAGTCTTAATAAATCTTCCAAAGTTTGAATAGTCCTCTCTGATTGTCCGTCCATCTGAGTATGATATGCCGAACTAAATCGTAAATCCGTGCCCATAGCTTTTTGCAAAATAACCCAAAATTGTGAAGTGAATCTTGGGTCTCGATCAGAAACTATGGATACTGGCATACCATGCAGTCTTACAATCTCGTTTATGTACATACGAAAAAGACGTTCAAGGGTATAAGTTTCTCGTATTGGTAAGAAATGAGTAGACGTGGTCAATCTATCCACAATGACCCAAATTGCATCTATACCTTGAGAAACCTTAGGAAGACCAGTAACGAAATCCATGGTAATATGCTCCCACTTCCATTTTGGAATTTCAAGTGGTTGCAATGGACCTTTTGGTACTTGATGCTCCGCCTTGACTCGTTGACAAGTTAAACACCTTGAGATAAATAGCGATATCTCTCTCTTCATATTGCCCCCACCAAAATGTATGTCGAAGATCATGATACATTTTGGTACTCCCAGGATGGATTACAAACGATGTGTTGCGCGCCTCCATCATGATTTTATACTTTAAATCAGGGTCGTTAGGAACACAAAGTCTGGAGTTGACTCGAAGTATTCCTTCTTCATCGATTCTTGCTTCTAGAATAACGCCCTCTTGAACCTTCTTCTTCACATTCATCAGCTCTGAGTATGTAGCTTGTACGATTTTAACTTTATCGATTAAAGTCGATTCTACTCGTATATTCGTTATCTTTACGTGGGTTCGTATATTCGCACTTGTAATCGCATACGATCTTCTACTCAACGCGTCAGCTACCACGTTCGCTTTTCCTACGATGGTATTGAATGGTACGATCGTAATCTTCAATAGCTTGAGTCAACGTCTTTGGCGCATGTTACGTTTATTTTAGTTGAAGAAATAATTTAGGGTTTAAGAAATGAGTTTTGTAATGGGGTCAATACAAAATTCGATTTCACGCTATAGGGGTAGGCTAGGAAGTCTTCAGGAATACGTTAGGAAATTTATTATTGATAGAAATATCATTCAAAACTGTGACCCTCATCTAAGACTTGGATAGTACGTCACATTGATACCTATCAACTTGTCATCTTCATTCACGATGTTGCCTACAGAAAGTCTGGCTTCGGTGTATTTCACACAAGGAAGTTAACAATGAAAGGATCAGGGCTCTTTATTTATGGCTTGATATGACAATGATTGACTTTAGTGGTTTGGTTACTTTGAATTCGCATAACAGGTTGGTTAGGAGTATGAAAGCTAACAACCTTACAAAAAGCATGATGAGTAGTTAACCAATCGATTCCTAAAATCATATCAAAGGCAAGTATTTTCAAAGAGATACAATCGACAGGTAACGTAAAAGTATTGATTTGAACAAGATTTATAAATAGTGGAGGTAACGAAGGTTTCTCCCAACTGAGTTTAAACAGATATATCAAAGTCTAACTTCTCCGGAGTTAACTTCAAACATTGAACACAACTAGTAGTCCTCACTATTCTATAAAATAGTGTGTTAATAAATGTATTGAGGACTTATTTTGAGTTTAAATACTGTCTTGAAGACAATGTTTGTATTAAAACTCACAGCATATATTTTGTCGTATTTTACACGATTGTTTTATAATTAGTTTATATTTGTATTCTGTACCATGTATTTGGCGACTCAGAATAGGTGATGTATACCTATTTTGGGGGCGTCACAGTTGGTATCAAAGCTTAGGGATATGATCCCTGGCTGAAATGTGAGATAAGAACTAGGAGGGGAGAGACGAGGAATTCTTTCGCTAGTTTGACCTACCTAAGTTTATTTGTTATTTAATTGGTTGGTCAAAGTATATTGATAATATGTGACATTGTAATTAAATCTTGTTTTGTGGCAGTATTTGAAAATGGCAGCTGAAAATGTCAACAACGGAGTGAATGAGACCGTGGAGACACCTCTAATCACCAACCAGGATAATGTAATATCAGGCGAAGAAGGAAATAGAGATATCCATGTGGTGAGAGAAGAATTAATAGTTGCACCTGAGCTAGTCGCAGAGGTAGCAGTTGAGAGTGAGGAAGAAGAGGAACCTGAGGAGAATTTATTAGAAGAATTCTTTGATCGAAATTTAGAATTGCAAAATCATATTCATGAGTTAGAAGAGCAGGCTGAAGAATGGCAAGCGGTCGTGGAACAAAAGGATTCAACAATTTAAATTTGTGTTACCCGATATGTGATGCTTGAACAAAATCACTCTTTGGCAGAGTGTAAGATATTAAAGTTGGAATCTGAGAATTTGAATATCAAGGATCTGCTAAAAGAAGAAACAACTGAACGAGTGAGAATGAAGGATGCGTGACCAAAAGTCGCACGACGTGTTGATATTGTAGAAAGCGACGTCCGATCCAAAATGGCTAAAATAGATGATGTACATTTCTCTTTTTGGACAGTAATTGGGAGAACCCAACATCGAGTTTTAAATTACCCTATACAGAACGGTCAATCTCAATTCGATATGGATCGAGATTGATGATTCAGATCATGAATCAGGAGTTCGATGAAGCAATTGAGGGTGGAATATGCCCTATAGAAAAGTCAATTCCAGTGATAGTGATGACACCAAATGCTACCCCAGACAAGTCAAAGTCGTGTAGTTCAAAGGAGAGCAGTTGTCATGACTTCCCAACAAGTGAGGAACCCAAATGAAGTTATCACGAGTAAGCTTATCATAAACTCTAGCGAAGTCTATACTGTGTTAGATACCGGTTCTACTCACTCGCTATCCTCTGAAGCGTCACTCCGTTCCCCGACTAGTCCCTGCTACGTTCTCAATTCCTGAAGAGAATAATGAAAGTAAAAGGGTGAGCTCAACTAGCCCAGTAAGAAATATTATGGCTAAGATAATGCAGAATAAATTATCCTTAGCCTCCAACAGTATAACAACTGATAGAATATAATAGACAACAAGTTTTAGATTAAAAACTGTAGCGGAAATAAGCAATCCATTAAAAGAGTCAAGTAGAGAATAAAATCTACTATTTTTTATGATTTAAAAAGTTTTTCATAACTTTTATCGCTGAGACTCAGCTTAATAAATAATCCACATCATCGAATCACCCCTGCACTACGGCCAAGGATATTCTTTAGTATCACAACCATAAATTATCCATGCACTACGAGCCGAGGACATTCGTGTATTCATTAATGGTCATGATCATGCCAACAATCGGCCCATCAATCGATACTACAGCCAATGAGGACTTTACCACATCATTTGTAACATTACGGTCTTGATTACACCTATTGGTTGTTCGCCAAAATAATCCTGGTCATAATCATATTAAGTCCATCTATGCACCAATGTGTGCCACGATAACTTTCAACAAAATATAAATATGAGGATGATGACAATGATATAAGAATTCAATAAAACAAAGTTTAAGAGTTAATTTATCCAGAAACTAATAGCGTCAAATTGTCAACAAGATACATCTTTGCTTTGTGGGGTAAAATTCAAAGAATGCTCGGAAGAATATTTCTCTAATCGCTTGCCGAGGATATTCTTTAGTATCACAACCAAAAGATATACGATGAAGACATTCGTATTCATTAATCAAGAGACAGGCCAATGAGGACTTTTACTCATCACATGATTAATTTCATAATCATACCAATGGAGTACAAAATATAAATATGAGGATGATGACAATGATATAAGAATTCAATAAAACAAAACAGAACTAATTATCTTTGTTTTGGTAAAATTCAAGAATGCTCGGAAGAATATTTCCATGAAAAGATATTGGATGAAGCGCAAATATCAAGGATACTCCACTAATTTCATGGAGTATAGAAGTCGTAAGAATATTTCCATGAAAAGATAAAACTTTAACCAATGGAGTTGAGTATAATAAGGAATGGAATAACAAAAGAAATCACCATACATGCGGTGCAGATTATATAAAAGTTATTCCAATGAGAATAATAAATAACGGAACCGAGGTCAAAGTAAATTGCTTGCAAGCGGGATGTTCCAACAAAATAATAAAGAATGGAATAACAATGAAATTACCATGCATACGGTACTTGGCAGATGATGCAGTTTATTCCAATGAATACTAAATAACGGAACTGGTCAAAGCGAAATTAAGACCAAGCGGGATGTTCCAACAAAATAATAAAGATGGAACTAGGTCGCGTAGAAACACATGACGAGGATATTCTAACCGAATAATAAAGGCGGGACTGAGTTCGGTACAGAAACGCATTGCAGCGAGGATATTCAATGAGAATAATAACGAGAAGAATTTCACCAAGTATAGGGTAGGCTTGGCAGATATGAGTTATTCCAATGTAATAATAAATAATGGAATAATGAAGTTCTCTTCATGAATACAAAAGAAATAATACCCCTTACAGGTACAACAAATAATATCACTTGCCGTAAAAGAAACTGGATATAAGAGTAGGGAAGTAGCAGAATACTTTTCTTCTTTCTCTCTATAATTTTCTCTCTTTAAAGTTTCAGTGAATTCGTAAGAAATAATTCAGGAATGATGTGAGACCCCGAATTTTATGAAATAAAAGTATTCAATTTTCTTATAATTATAATCTTATTTAATAAATGGTTAAATTGATAAAAGGTTAAAGTTAAGGGTGATATGTGAAAATTTTTGCAAAGTATGCAATTAAAATTTCAAATTTGAGTTCGGAGTTGAATTTAGAGACGCGGACGTGATATTTGAGTCCGGAACGATGAAATTAGTAGAAATAGACTATAAACACAAAATTTACCGGGGTTTACTTTTTGGTCAAAAAGTCAACAGTTGACTTTTTTGGAAAAGTCAAACTTCAAAATTTCAAAAATTAAATTGTTGATAAAAATATTTTCATTGTGTTGGAATTATTATTGTTAGTGAAAATCGACATCTATTTCGATGATAATTGATGTCTGGGGGTTATATTGATAAATCGGGTAATTTATCGGATAAATGAGCAATTAATTGCTACTAATTCACATGTTTATAACTATTTGTTCACATGTGTGTACTATTGATTCACATTCTTGTTACTATTAGGGGAGTTGGTGCAAGATTGATAATATTTGCATGACTAAGTTAAAAATAGAGGTATAGATGAAGGTACTATAATGTAATTAGTTTTTTCACATGATTTTACTATTGAGTCACATGAATAAACTATTAATTCACATGATTTACTATTAGGGGAGGTGGTGCAAGTTTGATAATACTTGGATGACTAAATTAAAAATAAAGGAAAAGAGGAAGGTATTATACTATAATATTTCGAGCCCCAAAATGTGAAATTATTAAAACTATGTTTTCCTATAAATAGAAGCTCATTCTTCTTCATTTCTCACCAATTCACCAAAGCTATTGTGAGACCCCAAATTTTATAAATAAAAATTTAATTTTCTCAAAATATTTTTTTAATATTATGGTGTGGATTTGATATAATGTTATAGTTGTGGGTAATATTTATAAATTTTGCAAAGTAAGCAAGTTGTTATATAATATTCGATTGGTCGGGGAATATTCTTTTTGTCTCGGAATATCCGTACGATGGTACAATCATTGGTGGACCCCACAATAGAATTATTGTCGGATTGAGAAAACGACAAAAATATTTTTATAAAAATAACGGCGGAAGTTTTTAATTTAAAGCTGTTGAACTACTCAGTAGTAAAAGTACGATGTCTGGCGTGGTTTCATAGTAGCAGCACCGGTATTGATTATTGATCTTTACGTGAGAAAACACTCGCTTTTATTTAATTATTGCTACGATGAGTTGTTGCGTAGTATCTCACGTTATTTGATTCAATTATTGTTGATTTATAAGTTTTGTTAATATTATTAACGTAATAAAATGTAATTTTTTTTTTTATATAAAATGTAATACTTTTATAAAGTTATTCGTTTTATTAGGCTAATAGTAAAATCTTTTTATATAAAGCAGAATACTTTTATAAAGTTATTCATTTTATTAGACAATAATTAGATTATATTATATTTTATTATGCATAGTATTTGCATAGTGCTGCATAGTATTTGCATAGTAAAATCTTTTATAAAGTTATTTATTTTATTAGATTATAAATAGAATATATTATATTATATTTTATTTAAAAGATTTTGCTTTAAATATGGACCGTCGGATTAAAGTATATTAATCTGGACCGTTCATGAGTTAGTTACTATCTTGATCCATTTTTCTATAAATAGAAGCTCATTCCTTTATTATTTTCTTACGAATTCATTTGAAACTAGAGAGAAAATTATAGAGAAAGAAGAAAGAAGTCTCGCTAACTTTCTTTTCCTATATCTAATTTCTTTTACGGTAAGGAATATTATTGTTTTGTATTCAAGAAGAGAACTTACATTATTCCATTTCTTATTATTACATTGGAATAACTTGTATCTGTGAGCAACCCTATACTTGGTGACATTCTTCATTATTCTGTCTTTACTATTAGTTGGAACATCACATCTACATGCTATATCTGTGGGACTGGTTCCGCTTTTAATTATTCATTCATTCGTTGGAATATCACGTCGTCTTGCTATATACGGGACTGGTTCCGCTTTTTAATTATTCATTCATTCGTTGGAATATCCCGCATGCATATTTATCGCCGGACACGGTTCCGTTTTAATTATTCATTCATTACATTTGGAATATCTGTCATCATGCTTTTTCTTGGGACTGGTTCCGCTTTTAATTATTTATTCATTACATTGGAATATCCATCATCTTTATATACGGGACTGGTTCCGCTTTTAATTATTTATTATTCATTTGGAACATCCGTCGATTGTGAATTTCACCTGACCTAGTTCCGTTATTATTATTCTGTTGGAATAACCTGTCTATGCGAAGTACCGCATGCATGATGATTTCTTTTGTTATTCCATTCGTTATTATACTCAGTTGGTAAAAATTTTGACTTCCATACTCCATGAAATTAGTTGAATATCCTTGATATTTGCGCTTCATCCAATATCTTTTCATGGAAATATTCTTCTGAGCATTCTTGAATTTTACACCACAAAACAATATCTTGTTGACAATTGGAACGTTATTGGTTGCTGGACAAATTAATTCTAGAACTTGTTTTATTGAATTCATATATCATTGTCATCATCCTCATGATTATATTATGTTGAAAGTCATCTGTGGCCTGTAGTGCATAGATGGACTTGGTGTGATTATGACCAGGGATTATTCGGTATAATCATAATCATAATGTTACAAATAATGTGGAAAAAGTCCTCATTGGCCCGTAATGCATTGATGGACAATTTTTGGTTCTTTTCGGCCATTGGAGCAAAGATGAATTGTTTTATGGCATGATCAGGACCATTGATGAATACACGAATATCCTTGGCCCGTAGTGCATGGATAATTTGTGGTCGTGATACTAAAGAATATCCTGGCAGTAGTAGTGCGCGGGGTGATTCGATGATGTGAATTATTTATTGTCGAGTCCCAAGAATAAAAATGATGAAAAACCTTTTAAATCATAAAAGATAGTAGATTTTTTTCTCTACTTGACTCTTTTAATGGATTGCTTGTTCCGCTGCAGTTAAACTTGTTGTCTATTATATTCTATCAGTTGTTATACTGTTGAAGGCTAAGGATAATTTATTCTGCATTATCTTAGTCATAATATTTCTTACTGGGCTAGTTGAGCTCACCCTTTCTTTCACTGTTGTCTTCAGGAAATGAGAACGTAGCCGGGACTAGTCGGGGAACAGAGTGATGGTCCAGATGGTAGCATTAGTAGTCCTCACTATTCTATGAAATAGTGTAATAATAAATGTAATGAGGACTTATTTGTGTTTGAATACTGTCTAGAAGACAATATTCGAGTTAAAACTCACAACATATGTTTTGTCGTATTTTAACACGACTGTTGTATAATTAAGTTTGTATTTGATTTATGTACCATGTAAGTGGCGACCCAAGATGGGTGATGTATACCTAATTTTGGGGGCGTCACAGTTGGTATCAAAGCTTAGGGATATGATCCCTGGCTAAGACGTGAGATAAGAACTAGGAGGGGAGAGACGGGGAATTCCTTCACTAGTATGACCTACCTAAGTTTATTTGGTTATTTAATTGGTCGGTTAGAGTATAGGGATAATATGTGTTATGTCAATTAACCCTTGTTTTGTGACAGTGTTTGTATTCAGATGTTGTGAATAGGACTCAGTTATTGGAGTGCGATAATGAGTCAGCTTAACCAAAAGGTAACGACCAACAACACGATAATAATCATACCGGTGGCAACGGCCATAGGAACAATGATGACCATCGTGTGGGAAATTATCATGCCAAGAATGGTAACCACTTCGGTGGTAATCATTGCCAAGATAATAGAAGTGGTAATTTCAAGAAGTGAATGTCATTTAGCTCGATTTTTTCGTGCACCAAAGTCAAGTCCAGCTGGGACGGTGGCACCAAAGGCGAATACGGACAACACAAAGTCGATGGTTTCAGGGAGAGCGTTTTTCGCGACTTCTCAAAAAGCGAGTAACCCGAACGAAGTTAGCACGGGTTAGTTAATTATAAATTCTTGCGATATCTATACCTTATTAGATATCGGTTCTACCCATTCTTTTATCTCTCTTGCTTGCGTTCAACGTTTAAATTTGACTCCGGAGAAGTTAGACTTTGATTTATTGGTTGAAACTTCGTTAGTAGGAGCCTTCGTTACCTCCACTATTTATAAATCTTTTTGATTTAAATCAACATTTTCACGTTACCTGTCGATCTTATCTCTTTGAAAATACTTTCCTTTGATGTGATTTTAGGAATCGATTGGTTAACTACTCATCATGCTTTTCATAAGGTGGTTAGCTTTCATACTCCTAACCAACCTGCTATGCGAATTCAAAGTAACCAAACCACTAAAGTCAGTCATTGTCATATCAAGCCATAAGTAAAGAGCCTCGATCCTTTCGTTGTTGACTTCCTTGTATGGAATGCACCGAAGCCAGACTCTCTGTAGGCGACATCGTGAATAAAGATGGCAAGTTGATAGGTATCATTGTGAGGTGCTATCCATGTTAAGGGATAGAAGTCACAGATGGTATCAATGTGATGTATTATCCAAGTCTTGGATGAGAGTCACAGTTTTGAAGGATATTTCTATTCTTAATAAATTTCCTGACGTATTCCTGAAGACTTCTTAGCCTACCCCTTGAGTGTGAAATCGAATTTTGTATTGACCCCAGTAAAAAACCCATTTCTTAAACCATCAAATATTTCTTTACTTAAAACGGACGTATAATGCACCAAAGACGTTGACTCGAGCTATTGAAGATTACGATAGTACCATTCAATATCATCGTCGAAGAGCGAACGTGGTAGCTGACGTTTTGAGTAAAAAATCGTATGCGTTTACGAGTGCGATGTTGTTAACACAAAGACTTTTCGTATAACTTACAAATGATGAAGATAGAGTTAAAGACTCTAGGGACCCACGTGAAGATAACGAATATACGAGTAGAATCGAATTTAATCGATAAAGTTAAAGCCGTGCAAGCTACAGAACCAGAGCTGATGAATACTAAAAAGAAGGTTCAAGAGGGCGTTATTTTAAAAGCAAGAGTTGCTGAAGAGAGGAAATCTCAACCCTCGATTTAATTGGCCCATTTGAAATCCTCGATCGAGTAGGAACTGTGGCTTATAGACTCGTTTTACCGCCAAAAATGTCGCGTGTTTATAACGTTTTTAACGTATCGATGTTACGTAAATATGTGGACGACCCGAACCACATTATTGATTTAGAACCGGACGAGATAGCGGATAATTTAACTTATGAAGATGTACCTGTTAAAATCTTGGATAAAAAGAATCATATTCAACACTCAAAGGTTATACCTCAAGAGTTAAAATTTGAAATGAAGTCAAGGTATCCTCACCTGTTCGGCATACCAGGTACGTTTGTAAATTTCGAGGGCGAAATTCCATAAGGAGGGGAGATTGTGAGACCCCAGATTTTATAAATAAAAATTTAATTTTCTCGAAATATTTTTTTAATATTATGGTGTGGATTTGATATAATGTTATAGTTGTGGGTAATATTTATAAATTTTGCAAAGTAAGAAAGTTGTTATATAATATTCGATTGGTCGGAAAATATTCTTTTTGTCAGGGAATATCCGTAAGACGGTACAATCATTGGTGGACCCCACAACAGAATTATTATCGGATTGAGAAAACGACAAAAATATTTTTATGAAAATAACGGCGGAAGTTTTACCGCTAAAACTGTAGAACTATTCAGTAGTAAAAGTACAGTAATACGCGTGGTTGCATAGTAGCTCACGGTATTGATTATTGATGCTTACGTGAGAAAACACTCAGTTTTGTTTAATTATTGCTACAGTAGTTGTTGCATAGTATCTCACGTTATTTGATTCAATTATTGTTAATTTATAAGTTTTGTTAATATTATTAACGTAATAAAACAGAATTTTTTTTTTATATAAAACAGAATACTTTTATAAAGTTATTCGTTTTATTAGGCTAATAGTAAAATCTTTTTATATAAAACAGAATACTTTTATAAAGTTATTCATTTTATTAGACAAAAATTAGATTATATTATATTTTATTATGCATAGTATTTGCATAGTGCCTGCATAGTGTTTGCATAGTAAAATTTTTTATAAAGTTATTTATTTTATTAGATTATAAATAGAATATATTATATTTTATTTAAAAGATTTTGCTTTAAATATAAACCGTTAGATTAAAGTAAATCAATCTGGACCGTTCATGAGTTAGTTACTATGCAGTCCATTTTTCTATAAATAGAAGCTCATTCCATTATTTTCTTACGAATTCACTGAAACTCTAGAGAGAGAAAATTATAGAGAGAAAGAAGAAGAGAAGTCTGCTAACTTTCTTTTCCTATATCTAATTTCTTTTACGGTAAGGAATATTATTCTTTTGTATTCAAGAAGAGAACTTCTGTTATTCCATTTCTTATTATCCTGTTGGAATAACTTGTATACGCGGGCAACCTTATACTTGGTGACATTCTTCTATTATTCTATCTTTACTATTCTGTTAGAACATCCTTTACATCTATATCGTGGGACACGGTTCCGTTTTAATTATTCATTCATTACATTTGGAATATCACATGCGTGCTTTATCGTCGGACTGGTTCCGCTTTTAATTATTCATTCATTACGTTGGAATATCCTATCTCATCTTTATCTGTGGGAATTCTGGTTCCGCTTTTAATTATTCATTCATTACATTGGAATATCCTGCATGCGTGCTTTACGCCTTTGGGACTGGTTCCGTTTTAATTATTCATTCATTCATTGGAATATCACGCATGCATGCTATCGTCGGACATTGGTTCTATTTTAATTATTTATTATTACTGTTGGAACATCACATCGATTGTGAATTTCACGACGACTGGTTCCGATTATTATTATTCATTGGAATAACTTGCATCATGCGTAAATACCGCATGCATGATGATTTCTTTTGTTATTCCATTCATTATTATACTCAGTTGGTTAAAATTTTGACTTCCATACTACATGAAATTAGTGGAATATCCTTGATATTTGCGATTCATCCAATATCTTTTCATGGAAATATTCTTCTGAGCATTCTTGAATTTTACACCACAAAACAATATCTTGTTGACAATTGGAACGTTATTGGTTCCTGGACAAATTAATTCTTGAACTTGTTTTATTGAATTCATATATCATTGTCATCATCCTCATGATTATATTATGTTGAAAGTCATCTGTGGCCTGTAGTGCATAGATGGACTTGGTGTGATTATGACCAGGGATTATTCGGTATAATCATAACCGTAATGTTACAAATAATGTGAAAAAAGTCCTCATTGGCCCGTAATGCATTGATGGACAATTTTTGGTATGATCATGACTATGGATTCTCTTCGGCCATTGGAGCAAAGATGAATTGTTTTATGGCATGATCGGTACCATTGATGAATACACGAATATCCTTGGCCCGTAGTGCATGGATAATTTGTGGTCGTGATACTAAAGAATATCCTTGACCGTAGTGCAGGGGTGATTCGATGATGTGAATTATTTATTAAGCTGAGTCCCAGCGATAAAAATGATGAAAAACCTTTTAAATCATAAAAGATAGTAGATTTTATTCTCTACTTGACTCTTTTAATGGATTGCTTGTTCCGCTGCAGTTAAACTTGTTGTCTATTATATTCTATCATTTGTTATATTGTTGAAGATTAAGGATAATTTATTCTGCATTATCTTAATCATAATATTTCTTACTGGGCTAGTTGAGCTCACCCTTTCTTTCACTGTTCTCTTCAGGAAATGAGAACGTAGCCGGGACTAGTCGGGGAACAGAGTGATGGTCCAGATGGTAGCATTAGTAGTCCTAACTATTCTGTGAAATAGTACAATAATAAATGTAATGAGGACTTATTTGTGTTTGAATACTGTTTAGAAGACAATATTCGAGTTAAAACTCACAGCATATGTTTTGTCGTATTTTAACACGACTGTTGTATAATTAAGTTTGTATTTGATTTATGTACCATGTAAGTGGCGACCTAAGATGGGTGATGTATACCTAATTTTTGGGGCGTCACAGCTATAGAGAAATTATTATAGAGAAATTATAGAGGGAGAAACTATAGAGAGAAAGAAGAAGAGAAGTCTGCTACCTCTCTACTCCATTATTCAGTTTCTTTCTAAGGTAAGGGATATCATTATTGTGTAAGGGGTGTTATTCTTTTTTATTCATGAAGAGAACTTCTGTTATTCCATTCTTTATTATTCTGTTGGAATAACCTGTATACGCGGCATACCCTATACATAACTTGTATAAACGGCATACCCTTTACTTGAAGAAATCCTTATGTTATTCCATTCTTTATTATTCTGTTGGAATAACCTGTATACGCGGCATACCCTATACATAACCTGTATAAGCGGCATACCCTTTACTTGGTGAAATCCTTATGTTATTCCATTCTTTATTATTACATTGGAATAACTCAGATACGCTGTGATACCCTATACATGGTGAAATTCTTCTATTATTCCATTCTTTAATATTCGTCGAATATCACATGCATGCGCTTTTCACTGTGGGACTGGTTCCATTATTTATTATTAGTATTTATTATTACTGTTGGAATATCACGTCGGTGTGAATTTCACCGACTGGTTAAAATCATTTATTATTCTGTTAGAATAACCTGTCTATGCGAAGTACCGCATGCATGGTGATTTCTGTTGTTATTCTATTCTTTACTATGTTGTTGGAACATCCGCGTCGATTGTGAATTTCACGACGACCGGTTCAGATTATTTATTATTCATTGGGAATAACACGTATGCATGCGGTCTTTATCGCATGCATGGTGAATCCTTCTGTTATTCCATTCTTTATTATTTTGTTGGAATAACATGTCTATGTGGATTAACACATGCATGGTGAATAATCCTTTATATTCATTCCTTATTAAATTATGGAAATGATTTGGTTGCGTTGATTATGATGAGAGTTATAATAAAAGCTTTGGACTGATAAAAATCATGGGTATATGAAGTATTAGTAAGTGTTATGATGAGTTATGTTGGTTATTATGTGAAAACATGAAAGTTTCTTAGAAATCACAAAGGGTTGAAAATCAGATTTTTGTGAAAATGGAACATGAAATTCAATTGATCATATCTTCTATTATATTTTGAATTCTTGAGTGTGGTCAGGTTCCAGAGTTAGATCTATGAGTTTTGTAGCATCTCCAAGTGGAATCACTGTAAAAGGTGTTGTAGATTTTCGTGTGGACTGATTTTAGCAAAGGAGTCAAAAGCTATAAAATACCAAAAAATTTCTGTCTAGATTTTAAAAAGGGCATTTTAGGCCACTTAATTTGTGAGAAAAATTATGGCCTTTTGGGACATGCAAGTATATGGTAAAAGGTAACTCCTGTCCAAAAATGAGCTCATTCCGACTTAAAATGAGCAAGTTATGACCATTTCAATATTTAGATTTTTTTCGACGAAAAACGCTATAACCGGAGTTTTATAACCCCGATGACCATGAAATTTAAACTGGAAGCTCACGTTAACATGTGTAAGATTCTGCCAAGATTTGGGAATTTTTGGAGTTAACCTTGAGGTAGCTAATTTCTTAAGGAATTAATTTGAAATTGATTTTTGAAAAATAGTAAATAAATTTTAAAAATTCTGAGAAAATATATGTTCATTATGGGACTATATTCTGCTAAATCCCAGAAAAGAAATATTTTTTGGACTGATTTGGTATTTTTCATGAAAATAGTTTAGTTACGAGCATATGAGTTAAATATGTTATGTGAAGTAACAAAGTTGGAAAATAGGATTTTATGGCTTGAAAATCCTATATAAGGTATATCTAGATTGTTGATAAGGGATTTGATCATTGGTGATGAAATCTTATGAGTATGGTATTTTTGAATGATTAAAATGCATTATTCGGTAAAGTGTAAATAATTAGAATAAATTATTTATAAGTTTAAGAAGTGATTAAAATATTGTTATAATATTAATAATATTAGATTATGAGTTTATTAAGTGATTGATAAACATTTGGATAAATTTAAAGTCTTTAATATTTATCCTTGTTTTCGTTTGATTAATGCTTATATTATTGTCATCATCCTCATGCTTATATTGTGATGAAAGTCATCTTTGGCTTACGTGCATAGATGGACTGTTGGTTATGGGTTTTACAGTTGTATGTCTTTGGCCTGTAGTACAAAGATGATCTGTTGTTTGATAGCTTTGGCCTATAGTGCAAAGATGGACAGGTGTATGACATGATCATGACCACCGGTGATACTAATGAATATCATTGGCCGTAGTGCAGGGATAATTCGATGATGTGATTGGCAGGATCATGGCCATTAGTTAACAGTTGAATGTCTTTGGCCGTAGTGCACTGACATGCAATTGATTGGTATGATCATGACCATTGGTTTTATAGTTGAATATCTTTGGCCAGTAGTGCAAAGATAGACAATTGATTGGTATGATCATTGTTATTACATTTGAATATCTTTAGCCTTTGGGGTAAGGATATTGAGTAAATGTTCTATTAAGCCTTTGTGGCAAGGAGAAACTGTTGATTCACATTATTATAAATATGAATTGTGAATTTAACTGACATCTTTGGTGGTTCAGGTGAAGACAAGTAATGAAAGTTCTATTTATCTTGGGTATAATAAAGAACTGTTGATGGGTATTACAGGGATAAAATTAATGATAAACTTTTAAATCTTAAAAGATAGTAGATTTTAATCTCTACTTGACTCTTTTAATGGATTTCTTATTTCCGCTACAGTTTTTGATCTTAAACTTGTTGTCTATTATATTCTATCAGTTGTTATATTGTTGAAGGCTAAGGATAATTTATTCTGCATTATCTTAGTCATAATATTTCTTACTGGGCTAGTTGAGCTCACCCTTTCTTTCACTGTTCTATTCAGGAAATGAGAACGTAGCTGGGACTAGTCGGGGAACAGAGCGACGGTCTAGATGGTTGCATTAGTAGTCGTCACTATTCTGTGAAATAGTGTGATAATAAATGTAATGAGGACTCCATTGTGTTTGAATACTGTCTAGAAGACAATATTCATTTCAAAACTCTCAGCTATGTTTTGTCGTATGTTACACGACTGTTGTATTCAGACGATTGAATTCTAAACAATTATCAAGTAAAAATAAAAAGCTAAAATCAACCACATGTTAGTTTGAAAAAATGAACCACCCGTGGATAGATTTTTCTTCCCCCGTCATTTCAATACTCCACCAAAATCCACTAACATATATATATATATATATATAATAAAAAAACAAATACTTCCCTCATCATTTCAATACTCCACCAAAATCCACTAATATATATATATATATATATATATATATAAAATACTTCCCTCCTTTCCCACACAAGACATCAACCTATCATTTTCACCTATCTTTTTCTCCCACCACACACTCATTACACACACACACACACACACACACACACATATATATATATATATATATATATATATATATATATATATCTTCCCTATCCCATACGTATACTCTTTCTCCCCCCATTTCCAAAATTATTTTCAACACATATGGGTCCCACCTTTAAAAAATTTTCTACCGATTATTTTGAAAAATAGGTAAATAGGGATTCAAATAATAAGCAAAACTGAGTGACTTCTCACGTAAGCATCAATAATCAATCTACCAGTTGCTACTTGCAACTAATGCAGACATCAGATTACATTTTTTACTAATGAAAGTAGTTTAACAAAGATGATAGCAAGTAAAACTTCCGTCGTTATTTTCATAAAATATTTTTATCGTTTTCTCAATTCGATAATCATTCTGTTGCGGGGTCCACCAATGATTGTGACGTCGTACGGATATTCCCTGACAAAAAAGAATATTCCCAGACCAATCGAATATTATATAACAACTTGCATACTTTGCAAAATTTATAAATACTACCCACAACTATAACATTATATCAAATCCACACCATAATATAAAAAAAAATATTTCGAGAAAATTAAATCTTTATTCATAAAATCTGGGGTCTCACAGTATTCGCGTAGGACAAACGTTCTAAGTATACCCTGGTTGTATGACGTAGACATTGACGAAGGTAGTAAGTAAGATATGAATTATCGAGAAAATCATAACGAACGGTAATAAGATTAATGAAAGCTGAATTTGAGTTGATAAGAATGAATCCTGAGGTATGGCATTTAGTTGCCAGAAAGCCGTAAGGGATAAGAAATTAACATAACAAACGTTATAGTTAATGGTTCGGATAAGTTACGATAAGTTAGGTTGTGTTATAATCGTAACCTTTGATGGTTGATATATAGGAGCTGGGCTAAACAATTCCTTCAGAGAGCGAAGGTATATACGAAACTGGCAACCGATCTAACTCACTGTGATGGCAGTGTAGATGAGACGGGAACTTGTTTGTTGGTTGTTTGTGGGAAACCACTCAGAGTACCATATGGACTACTAGCAGAGAAGCGATGTGTGCTGAGTCCTAAAGAAGTTATAAGAAGAAGATAAGAATGTAAATCATCAAAGATGATGAATGTTTTGAGTAAGACATCTCCGTATGTCATGAAGCCGTAAACTGGTAAAGGAAGTTAGTCGCGTTAACTTATATTGCAAGAACGCGAACCTTAAGAAGTAAAGTTAAGTAAACCAATGTGTAAGTTCAATATATGACTAATTGGTGTTTATGTTTTCTCTTTATGTGTTATATAGGAATTCGAATGAGCAGTTAAGCGTAAACTCTAAGCTGTAGCTGTGAGTAAGGCAAGTTTTCTAACTTCATTAATATTCTAAATGAATGCTAGTTTCTTAAACTTCTCAGATGTTGAACTTGAGAAGTTATGTCTATGTGCAAATGTGCGATATTTGTGCAAGGTGGTAGAACTTATGAGGCCTTGTGCCACAATATGAACACTTTGGTGTTTCTATGATATGAACTGTTCTGTGATTGAACTGTTCAATAAGAGACTGCTCTGTATATATATGATTCATTATTGTTAAGTCTGTACTAATGATTCTAGCCAGACAGGATGAGTATGAAAAAGGTAGAAGAATGAAAGTATTTCAAAGTGTATGTGAATAATGTTTTAAAATGATAGGAATCGAAATTATTCCTATTGTTCAAGCTGCTTCATAGCCTTGTTCGGTTATCGAAGTTATAAAGAATGTTTGAATTCTCAAAGTTGTTAGTTCAACTGCTATGACTTACTGGGCAATTGAATGCTCACACTTGCTTTAAATGAAAAACATTTTCAGCGAATGATGTTAGAAGAACTTGAAGATCCCGTAAAGATCAAGCTGATGGTATCTAGATGAAGTGCCATTCAGAATGTGAATGAGCGAGAAGATCAAGTGAAGACTTGTAATGTAGAAAGATGAAATTGAACTATAGACTAGTTTAATGAACTGTTATGTATCCTTGGTGGCGGATAAAAGTCACTCTTGTAAGATGAAATGAATAATGTATTTACCAATATTTGTAATAAAAGAGGTTATAAGGTTTCTAGAAATTGGGATGTGAGAATGTATGTTGTTATATTTCAGTATATAATTGTGACGCCCCCAAAATTAGGTATACATCACCCATCTTGAGTCTCCACTTATATGGAACATAAATCAAACACAAACTTAATTATACAACAGTCGTGTAAAATACGACAAAACATAAACTAAGAGTTTTAATAAGAATATTGTAATCTAGACAGTATTCAAACACAAATAAGTTCTCATTACATTTATTATCACACTATTTCACAGAATAGTGAGGACTACTAATGCTATCATCTTGACTGTCACTCCGTTCCCCGACTCGTCACAGCTATATTCTCATTTCCTGAAGAGAACAGTGAAAGAAAGGGTGAGCTAAATTAGCCCAGTAAGAAATATTATGACTAAGATAATGCAGAATAAATTATCGTTAGCCTTCAACAGTGTTAAACTGATACAATATAACAAAAATAAAGTTTAACTGCAGCGGAACAAGCAATTCATTAGAAGAGTCAAGTAGAGAATAAAACCTACTATCTTCTATGATTTAAAAATGTTTTCATTAACTTTTATCACCTGTATTCACCTTAACCACTAAAGATTTTAATTAAGTTCACAATTCATATTTATAATAACATGAATTAACAATTCCTTCTTGCCACAAGGCTTAATAGAACGTTTACTCAATATCCTTACCCCAAAGGCTGAAGATATTCAAGTGTAATAACAATGATCAGACAAATCAGTTGTCTACCTTTGCACTACGTGCCAAAGATATTCAACTATAAAACCAATCGCTGAGACTCAGCTAAATAAATAATCCACATCATCGAATCATCCCCGCACTACGTGCCAAGGATATTTGTTAGTATCACCAATGATCATGATCATGTCATACACCTGTCCATCTTTGCGCTACGGGTCAAAGCTATCAAATAACAGATCATCTTTACACTACAGGCCAAAGATATTCAACAACATATCATCTTTGCACTACATGCCAAAAGACATATCTGTTGTAAAACCAATAACCAACAACGGTATAATAAAGAATGGAATAATAAAGAATTTCACCATGTATCCAAAGATTGCATGTATAAAGTTATTCCAACATAATAATAAAGAATGGAATAACAATAGCTCTCTTTATGAATACAAAAGAAATAATACTCCTTATTATAATAATAATAATATCCCTTACGAATATTGAAGCGAAAATAATATTCCTTACGAATATTAAACGAAAATAATATTCCTTACGAATATTAAACGAATATAATGAATATTGAACGATAATAATATTCATATGAATATGAAAAATAATTTCTCTTCAGAATAAAAAAAATAATAATCCTTACCTGAAAATAAGAGTATTCCAACTGGTATAGCGAATATATTCTTGAAGAAAACTTTCACTGTTTTCTACGCTCAAAATTTTCTAAAACTCTAAAGAAATACGCTCGATATTATAGAAGGAGAATTCTCTGAACTTCTGGTGTGATTTCAATTCTAACTAAGCTTCCTATTTATAGGAAAATAGACTGCATAGTAACCAATCCATGAACGGTCCAGATTGATTTGCTTTAATCTGACGGTCCATATTTAAAGCAAAATCTTTTAAATAAAATATAATATATTCTATTTATATAAAAAGATTTTTACTATGCAAAACACTATACGGAGCACTATACAAACACTATGCATAATAAAATATAATATATTCTATTTATAGAATAACTTTAATAAAGTATACATTTTTATATAAAAAGATGTTACATTTTTATTACGTTAATAATAATGAATAAAATAAAACTTCATCATCACTTACTTTGAAAAAATTTTAAATATCACCCTTAAATTTAAACTTTTATCAATTTAACTATTCACCAAAATAGAAAAATTGAACACTTTTATTTCATAAAATTTGGGGTCTCGTAATCTCCCTCCTTATGAAATTTAAGCCCTCGAAATTTACGTGACGTACTGATATTGAAGAGATGAGAATACCTTGCTTTCTTTTTAGATTGTACCTTTCCGGTAATTTCCTCGCTATCATGATTTTCTCATTTCTCATCTCCTGTATTGCAAATATCATTCTAGAACATAGTTTCAAAATAAGGGTTAATTAACATATCACATATTATCCCTATACTCTGACCGACCAATTAAATACCAAATAAACTTAGGTAGGTCATACTAGCAAAGGAAATCCCCATCTCTCCCCTCCTAGTTCTTGTCTCACATCATAGCCAGGGATCATATCCCTAAGCTTTGATACCAACTGTGATGCCCCCAAAATTAGGTATACATCACCCATCTTGAGTCGCCACTTACATGGTACATAAATCAAATACAAACTTAATTATACAACAGTCGTGTAAAATACGACAAAACATAAACTGAGAGTTTTAATAAGAATATTGTCATCTAGACAATATTCAAACGCAAATAAGCCCTCAATACATTTATTGTCACACTATCTAACAGAATATTGAGGACTACTAATGCTATCATCTGGACCGTCACTCCGTTTCCCAACTCGACACAGCTATATTCTTATTTCCTGAAGAGAACAGTGAAAGAAAGGGTGAGTTCAACTAGCCCAGTAAGAAATATTATGACTAAGATAATGCAGAATAAATTATCGTTAGCCTTCAACAGTGTTAAACTAATACAATATAACAAAAATCAAGTTTAACTGCAGCGAAACAAGCAATTCATTAGAAGAGTCAAGTAGAGAATAAAACCTACTATCTTCTATGATTTAAAAATGTTTTCATCAACTTTTATCACCTGTATTCACCTGAACCACTAAAGATTTTAATTAAGTTCACAATTCATATTTATAATAACATGAATTAACAATTCCTTCTTGCCACAAGGCTTAATAGAACGTTTACTCAATATCCTTACCCCAAAGGCTGAAGATATTCAAGTGTAATAACAATGATCAGACAAATCAGTTGTCTCACCTTTTACCACGTGCCAAAGATATTCAACTATAAAACAAATTGCTGAGACTCAGCTAAATAAATAATCCACATCATCGAATCATCCCCGCACTACGTGCCAAGGATATTCGTTAGTATCACCAATGGTCATGATCATGTCATACACCTGTCCATCTTTGCGCTACGGGTCAAAGCTATCAAATAACAGATCATCTTTGCACTAAAGGCCAAAGATATTCAACAACATATCATCTTTACACTACATGCCAAAGACATACAACTGTAAAACCAATAACCAACAGTATAATAAAGAATGGAATAATAAAAGAATTTCACCATGTATTTAGTACTTCGCATAGACAGGTTATTCCAACATAATATAAAGAATGGAATAACAATAGCTCTCTTCATGAATACGAAAGAAATAATACTCCTTACTATAATAATAATATCCCTTACGAATATTGAGCGAAAATAATATTCCTTACTTAATATTAAACAAAAATAATATTTCTTACGTAATATTAAACGAATATAATGAATATTGAATGATAATAATATTCATATGAATATGAAAAATAATTTCTCTTCAAAATAAAAATAATAATAATCCTTACCTGAAAATAAAAGTATTCCAACTGGTATAGCGAATATATTCTTGAAGAAAACTTCCACTGTTTTCTACGCTCAAAATTTTTTAAATCTCTAAAGAAATACGCTCAATATTATAGAAGGAGAATTCTCTGAACTTCTGGTGTGATTTCAATTCTAACTAAGCTTCCTATTTATAGGAAAATAGACTGCATAGTAACCAATCCATGAACGGTCCAGATTGATTTACTTTAATCTGACGGTTCATATTTAAAGCAAAATCTTTTAAATAAAATATAATATATTCTATTTATATAAAAAGATTTTTACTATGCAAACACTATGCAGACACTATGCAAACACTATGCATAATAAAATATAATATATTCTATTTATAGAATAACTTTAATAAAATATTTTATTTTATATAAAAAGATGTTCTGTTTTATTACGTTAATAATACGAATAAAATAAAACTTCATCATCACTTACTTTGAAAAATTTTCAAATATCACCCTTAAATTTAAACTTTTATCAATTTAACTATTCACCAAAATAGAAAAATTGAACACTTTTATTTCATAAAATTCGGGGTCTCACAATAATGATGTATGTTAGAGGAATGATGTACTCGTGACGTACGAAATCCGGGTGTGAAGATAAACCGAATTTCGGGGCATTACAAAGGGTGAGCTCAAATAGCTCAGTAAAGAAAATATTGACTAAGATATTGAATAATAAATTATTTTTAGTCTTCAACAGTGAAAAATCTGATAAAATATAATAAACAACAAGTTTCAGATCAATAACTGCAGCGAAAATAACAATCCATTTGAAGAGTCAGGTAGAGCGTGATATCTACTTTCTTCCATGATTTAAAACTCATCATCAATATTTTATCCATGTAACACCAATCAACCATTCCTATTTATAATAATGTAACTCAACAATTTAGCTTTGCACTACGAGCCAAAGATATTCATTTGTATCACCAGTGGTCATGATCATGCCAAACAACAGTTCATCTGTGAGACCCAAGATTTTATAAATAAAGATTTAAATTTCTCGAAATATTTTTTTAATATTATGGTGTGGATTTGATATAATGTTATAGTTGTGGGTAGTATTTAAAAATTTTGCAAAGTACGCAAGTTGTTATAAAATATTCGACTGGTCGGGGAATATTCGTTTTAACAGGGAATATTCGTACGATGGCACAATCATTGGTGGACTCCACAACAGAATTATTGTCGGATTGAGAAAACGACAAAAATATTTTTATTAAAATAACGACGGAAGTTTAACCGTTAAAACTGTTGAACTACTCTGTAGTAAAAGTACTGATGAATCTGGCGTGGTTGCATAGTAGTAGCACGGTATTGATTATTGATACTTACATTGAGAAAACACTCGATTTTGTTTAATTATTGCACATGATGGTTGTTGCGTAGTATCTCACGTTATTTGATTCAATTATTGTTGATTTATAAGTTTTGTTTTATTAGTATTATTAACGTAATAAAGCGGAAAAACTTTATATAAAGCGAATACTTTTATAAAGTTATTCGTTTTATTAGGCTAATAGTAAAATCTATTTATATAAAAATGAATACTTTTATAAAGTTATTCGTTTTATTAGACAATAATTAGATTATATTATATTTTATTATACATAGTATTTTCATAGTGCATGCATAGTGTTTGCATAGTAAAATCTTTTATAAAGTTATTTATTTTATTAGATTATAAATAGAATATATTATATTTTATTTAAAAGATTTTGCTTTAAATATGGAACGTCAGATTAAAGTAAATCAATCTGACCGTTCATGAATTAGTTACAATGCAGTCCATTCTTCTATAAATAGAAGCTCATTCCTTCATTATTTCTTACGAATTCACTGAAACTCTAAAGAGAGAAAACTATAGAGAGAAAAGAAGAAAAATATTCTGCTACTTCCCTACTCTTATATCCAGTTTCTTTTACGGTAAGGGGTGTTATTCTTTCTTATTCATGAAGAGAACTTCGGTTATTCCATTCTTTATTATTCTGTTAGAATAACCTGTATACGCGGCATACCCTGTACTTGGTGAAATCCTTATGTTATTCCATTCTTATTTATTCTGTTGGAATAACCTGTATACGTAGACTCCCCTATATTTGGTGAAATCCTTATATTATTCCATATTTAATATTCAGTTGGAATATCCTGTCGGTGTGAATTTCACCTGACCTGGTTCCAATATTTATTATTCCGCATTTAATATTCTGTCGGAATATATCCTCGCTTGTGAATTTTTACGACACGGTTCCAATATTTATTATTCCGCATTTAATATTCTGTCGGTGTGAATTTCACCTGACCTGGTTCCATTATTTATAAATAAGTTGGTTAAAGTTTTGACTTCTATACTCCATGAAATTAGTGGAATATCCTTGATATTTTCGCTTCATCCAGTATCGTTTCATGGAAATATTTTTCTGAGCATTCTTGAATTTTACACCACAAAACAGTATCTTGTTGACAATTTGGACGTTATTGGTTCCTGGACAAATTAATTCTTAAAGTTGTTTTATTGAATTCTTATAACATTGTCATCATCCTCATATTTATATTTTTTTGAAAGTCATCTATGGCCTATAGTGCATAGATGGACTTGGTATGATTATGACCAGGGATTATTCGGTATAATTATGACCGTAATGTTACAAATGATGTGATAAAAGTCCTCATTGGCACGTAGTGCATTGATGGATAGTTGTTGGCATGATCATGACTATTGATGAATACACGAATATCCTTGGCCCGTAGTGCATGGACAATTTGTGGTCGTGACCCTAATGAATATCCTTGGCCATAGTGCATGGAGAATGTGGCATGATCATGACCATTGATGAATACACGAATATCCTTGGCCCGTAGTGCATGGATAATTTGTGGTCGTGATACTAAAGAATATCCTTGGCCGTAGTGAAGGGGTGATTGGATGATGTGGATTATTTATTAAGCTGAGTCCCAGCGATAAAAATGATGAAAAACCTTTTAAATCATAAAAGATAGTAGATTTTATTCTCTACTTGACTCTTTTAATGGATTGCTTGTTCCGCTACAGTTAAACTTGATGTCTATTGTATTTTATCAATTTAACATTGTTGAAGGCTAATGATAATTTATCCTGCATTATCTTAGTCATAATATTTTATCGGGCTAGTTGAGCTCACCCTTTCTTTCTTTCATTCTCTTGTGAAATGAGAACGTAGTAGGGACTAGTCGGGGAACGGAGTGATGGTCCAGATGATAGCATTAGTAGTCCTCACTATTCTGTGAAATAGTGTGATAATAATTATAATGAGGACTCCATTGTGTTTGAATAATGTCTAGAAGACAATATTCGTTTCAAAATTCTCAACTATGTTTTGTCGTATGTTACATGACAGTTGTATAATTAAGTTTTTATTTGATTTATGTACCATGTATTTGGCGACTCAGAATAGGTGATGTATACTATTTGGGGGGGCGTCATGATTTGGTATCAAAGCTTAGGGATATGATCTCTGGCTAAGATGTGAGATAAGAACTAGGAGGGGAGAGACGGGGAATTCCTTCGCTAGTATGACCTACCTAAGTTTATTTGTTATTTAATTGGTTGGTCAGAGTATAGGGATAATATGTGATATGTTAATTAATCCTTGTTTTGTGACAGTGTTTGTATTTAGATGTTGTGAATAGGGCTCAGTTATTGGAGCGCGATAATGAGTCAGCTCAACCAAAAGGTAACGACCAACAACACGATAATAATCGTACCGGCGGCAACGACCATCGGAATAATGATGACTATCGTGGGGGAAATTATCATGCCAAGAATGGTAACCACTTCGGTGGTAATCATAACCAAGATAATAGAAGTGGAAATTTCCAAAAGAGAAGGTCATTTAGCTTAATTTTATCGTGCACCAAAGTCAAGTCCAGCTGGGACGGTGGCACCAAAGGCGGATACGGACAAAACAAAGTCGGTGGTTTCAGGGATAGCATTTTTCGCGACTTCTCAAAAAGTGAGTAACCCGAACGAAGTTAGCACGGGTTAGTTAATTATAAATTCTTGTGAAGTCTATACCTTATAAGATACCGATTCTACCCATTATTTTATCTCTCTTGCTTGCGTTCAACATTTAAATTTGACTCTGAAGAAGTTAGACTTTGACTTATTGGTTGAAACTTCGTTTGTAGGAGCCTTCGTTACCTCCATTGTTTATAAATCTTGTTGATTCAAATCGACATTTTCACGTTACCTGTCGATCTTATCTCTTTGAAAATATTTTCCTTTGATGTGATTTTAGGAATCGATTGGTTAAACTACTCATCATGCTTTTCGTAAGGTTGTTAGCTTTTATATTCATAACCAACCTGTTATGTGAATTCAAAGTAACCAAACCACTAAAGTCAATCATTGTCATATCAAGCCATAAGAAAAGGGCCCCGATCCTTTCATTATTGACTTCCTTGTGTGGAATGCACTGAAGCCAGACTTTCTGTAGGCGACATCATGAATGAGGATGGCAAGGTTATAGGTATCATTGTGAGATGCTATCCAGGTTAAGGGATAGAAGTCACCGTTGGTATCAATGTGACGTACTATCTAAGTCTTGGATGAGGGTCACAGATTTGAATGATATTTCTATCGTTAATAAATTTCCTGACGTATTCTTGAAGACTTCCTAGCCTATCCCTAGAGCGTGAAATCAAATTTTGTATTGACCCCAGTAAAAAATGCATTCTTAAACCCTCAAATATTTCTTCAACTAAAACGAACGTAACATGTGCCAAAGGCGTTGGCTTGAGCTGTTGAAGATTACGATCGTATCATTCAATACCATCGTGGAAAAGTGAACATGGTAGCTGACGTGTTGAGTAGAAGATTATATGCATTTACGAGTGCGATGTTGTTAACACAAAGACTTATTTCGTATAACTTATAAATGATGAAGATAGAGTTAAAGACTCTAGGGACCCACGTGAAGATAACGAATATACGATTAGAATCGACTTTAATCGATAAAGTTAAAGCCGCTCAAGCTACGCACCTGGAGCTGATGAACACAAAGAAGAAGGTTTAAGAGGGCGTTATTTTAAATAACAAGAGTTGCTGAAATCTCAACCCTCGATTTAATTGGTCCATTTAAAATCCTCGATCGAGTAGGAACTGTGGCCTATAGACTCGTTTTACCGCCAAAAATATCGCATGTTTATAACGTTTATAACGTATCGATGTTACGTAAATATGTGGATGACCCGAACCACATTATTGATTTGGAACCGGACGTGATAACGGATAATTTAACGTATGAAGATGTACCTGTTAAAATCTTGGATAAGAAGAATCGTATTCAACACTCAAAGGTTATACCTCAAGAGTTAGAATCTGAAATGAAGTCAAGGTATCCTCACCATTTCTAAGATACCAGTAACGCACGTAAATTTCGAGGGCTTAAATTCCATAAGGAGGAGATTGTGAGACCCCAGATTTTATAAATAAAGATTTAAATTTCTCGAAATATTTTTTTAATATTATGGTGTGGATTTGATATAATGTTATAGTTGTGGATAGTATTTGAAAATTTTGCAAAGCACGCAAGTTGTTATATAATATTCGATTGGTGGGGAATATTCGTTTTAAAAGGGAATATTGATGACGACAAGACAATCATTGGTGGACCCCCTAATGTAATTATTGGTCGGATCGAGAAAACGACAAAAATATTTTTATGAAAATAACGACGGAAGTTTTACCGTTAAAACTGTTGAACTACTCGGTAGTAAAAGTACAGTAATACGCGTGGTTGCATAGTAGCACACGGTATTGATTATTGATGCTTACGTGAGAAAACACTCAGTTTTGTTTAATTATTGCTACAGTAGTTGTTGCATAGTATCTCACGTTATTTGGTTCAATTATTGTTGATTTATAAGTTTTGTTTTATTAGTATTATTAACGTAATAAAACAGAAAAACTTTTTATATAAAACAGAATACTTTTATAAAGTTATTCATTTTATTAGGCTAATAGTAAAATCTTTTTATATAAAACATAATACTTTTATAAAGTTATTCATTTTATTAGACAATAATTAGATTATATAATATTTTATTATGCATAGTATTTGCATAGTGCCTGCATAATGTTTGCATAGTAAAATCTTTTATAAAGTTATTTGTTTTATTAGATTATAAATAGAATATATTATATTTTATTTAAAAGATTTTGCTTTAAATATGGACCGTCAGATTAAAGTAAATCAATCTGGACCGTTCATGAATTAGTTACTATGCAGTCCATTCTTCTATAAATAGAAGCTCATTCCTTCATTATTTCTTACGAATTCACTGAAACTCTAGAAAGAAAAAACTATAGAGAGAAAGAAGAAAAATATTCTACTACTTCCCTACTCTTATATCCAGTTTCTTTTACGGTAAAGGGTGTTATTCTTTCTTATTCATGAAGAGAACTTCGGTTATTCCATTCTTTATTATTCTGTTAGAATAACCTGTATACGCGGCATACCCTATACATAACATGTATAAGCGACATACCCTGTACTTGGTGAAATCCTTATGTTATTCCATTCTTATTTATTCTGTTGGAATAACCTGTATACGTGGACTCCCCTATACTTGGTAAAATCCTTATATTATTCCGTATTTAATATTCTGTCGGAATATCCTGTCGGTGTGAATTTCACTTGACCTGGTTCTAATATTTATTATTCCGCATTTAATATTCTGTCGGAATATCCTGTTGGTGTGAATTTCACCTGACCTGGTTCCAATATTTATTATTTCGTATTTATTATTTTGTTGGAATAACCTGTCTATGCGAAGTACCGCATGCATGGTGATTTCTGTTGTTATTACATTCTTTATTAATCGGTTGGAATAACCTGTCTATGCGAAGTACCGCATGCATGGTGATTTCTGTTGTTATTCCATTCTTTATTATACTCAGTTAGTTAAAGTTTTGACTTCTATACTCCATGAAATTAGTGGAATATCCTTGATATTTTCGCTTCATCCAGTATCGTTTCATGGAAATATTTTTCTGAGCATTCTTGAATTTTACACCACAAAACAGTATCTTGTTGACAATTTGGACGTTATTGGTTCCTGGACAAATTAATTCTTGAAGTTGTTTTATTGAATTCTTATAACATTGTCATCATCCTCATGTTTATATTTTTTTGAAAGTCATCTGTGGCATGTAGTGCATAGATGGACTTGGTATGATTATGACCAGGGATTATTCGGTATAATCATGACCGTAATGTTACAAATGATATGATAAAAGTCCTCATTGGCCCGTAGTGTATTGATGGACAGTTGTTGGCATGATCATGACCATTGATGAATACACGAATATCCTTGGCCCGTAGTGCATGGACAATTTGGGGTCGTGGCCCTAATGAATATCCTTGGCTGTAGTGCATGGAGAATGTGGCATAATCATGACCATTGATGAATACACGATTATCCTCGGCTCATAGTGCATAGATAATTTGTGGTCGTGATACTAAAGAATATCCTTGGCCGTAGTGCAGGGGTGATTCGATGATGTGGATTATTTATTAAAGTCGAGTCCCAATGATAAAAATGATGAAAAACCTTTTAAATCATAAAAGATAGTAGATTTTATTCTCTACTTGACTCTTTTAATGGATTGCTTGTTCCGCTGCAGTTAAACTTGATGTCTATTGTATTTTATCAATTTAACATTGTTGAAGGCTAATGATAATTTATCCTGCATTATCTTAGTCATAATATTTCTTACTGGGCTAGTTGAGCTCACCCTTTCTTTCACTGTTCTCTCTTCAGGAAATGAGAACGTAGCAGGGACAAGTCGGGGAACAGAGTGATGGTCCAGATGATAGCATTAGTAGTTCTCACTATTCTGTGAAATAGTGTGATAATAATTGTAATGAGGACTCCATTGTGTTTGAATACTTTCTAGAAGACAATATTCGTTTCAAAATTCTCAACTATGTTTTGTCGTATGTTACACGACAGTTGTATAATTAAGTTTGTATTTGATTTATGTACCATGTATTTGGCGACTCAGAATAGGTGATGTATACCTATTTTGGGGGCGTCACATCATCTTTGCACTATGGGCAAAAGAGAACTTTTACCACAAGCCTTTTCATGTAACATTAAAGGTCATGATTATACCAATACACAATTCTTGGTCATTATCATACCAATCAACAGTCCATCTTTGCACTATGGGCCAAAAAAATTTTCACCATAATTTAAATCGAATAATTACAATATATGATATAAAGGATGAATTAATAAGATCAAGAATAAACATTAGAGATTTTTAATTTATCCAGAGTTCAAGAAAGTCCAAATTGTCAACATGATGATCAAAACGTGGATTCAAATTCAAGAATAAGATTCATATTTCAAAGATAATTTGGACAGTAAAGGTTAAACTTCATCGTGAATAGTACTCTGACATAAATAGTACCCCAACATGAATAGTGCCCCGGCATAAATAATACTCTGGCATGAATAGATTAAAAATTTAATAAGAACGTTCATGCAAATATTCAAGTGAAATGATATTAGATGAAGTGCAAACCTCAAGGAATTTTTAATCATTTCAGGAATTATAGAAGCAATACTTACCATAGTAAATTTAGATTTAGGAATATGAAATGAAATAATATCACTTACATAATATGGAGTATGAAAGACAATGATATCCCTTACGAGTATTGAAAGAAAATAATATCATTTACCTTAGTAGGAGACTAGATCTGACTGTAATAAAGGAGATTATTTTGAGGAATTCTTGAACTAATAGAAACTCTCAAGGTATCCTTATACTTTGAAGAATACTCACAATATTATAGTCGAAGAATTTTGTATTTTTTGTGTCTCTTTTGTTTCTCCACTAAGTAACCTATTTATAGGAGAAATGGAAGTACACATGCTTTTAAAAAACTCTGCAGAAGAGAACTTGGACACGCCAAGTCTGAAAAGCTTTGCAATCTGATAATGATAATATGTTATTATGTGACGCCCCCAAAATTAGGTATACGTCACCCATCTTGGGTCGCCACCTACATGGTACAAAATACAAATAAAACTTAATTATACAGCTGTCGTGTAAAATACGACAAAACATATGCTGTGAGGTTTAATACAAATATTGTCATCTAGACAATATTCAAACACAAATAAGTCCTCAATACATTTATTGTCACACTATCTAACAAAATAGTGAGGACTACTAATGCTATCATCTGGACCGTCACACCGTTCCCCGACTAGTCCCGGCTACGTTCTCATTTTCTGAAGAGAACAGTGAAAGAAAGGGTGAGCTCAACTAGCCCAGTAAGAAATATTATGACTAAGATAATGCAGAATAAATTATCATTAGCCTTCAACAGTGTTAAACTGATACAATACAACAAAAATCAAGTTTAACTGCAGTGGAACAAGTAATTCATTAGAAGAGTCAAGTAGATAATAAAACCTACTATCTTCTATGATTTAAAAATAATTCATCAACTTTTATCACCTGTATTCACCTGAACCACTAAAGATTTTAATTAACTTAACAATTCATATTTATAATAACATGAATTAACAATTCCTTCTTGCCACAAGGCTTAATAGAACGTTTACTCAATATCCTTACCCCAAAGGCTGAAGATATTCAAGTGCAATAAAAATGATCAGACAAATCATTTGTTCACCAGACCACGTACAAAGATATTCAACTATAAAACCAATCGCTGAGACTCAGCTAAATAAATAATCCACATCATCGAATCATCCCCGCACTACGTGCCAAGGATATTCGTTAGTATCACCAATGGTCATGATCATGTCATACACCTGTCCATCTTTGCGCTACGGGTCAAAGCTATCAAATAACAGATCATCTTTTGCACTATGCATCAAAGATATTCAACAACATATCATCTTTGCACTACATGCCAAAGACATATAAATTATAAAATCAATAACCAACGATATAATAAAGAATATATGAAAGCGCAAATTGATTTTCACCGCCACGCAGTAATCCACGATATCTGAGATCATTTCCACAATTTAATAAGGAATGAATACAAAGGATCATTCACCATGCATGTGGTAATCCACATGTATAAAAGTTATTCTAATGTAATAATAAAGATGTAATAATTGAAGAAAGTCACCAAGTATAGGGTTGCGGCATTATACAAAAGTTATTCCAATGTAATAATAAAGAAATGGAATAATGTAAGTTCTCTTCTTGAATACAAAAGAATAATATTCCTTACTATAACAATATCCCTTTACGAATATTGAACGAAAATAATATTTATATGAATATGAAAAATAATTTCTCTTCAGTATAAAAAATAATAATAATCCTTACCTGAAAATAAGAGTATTCCAACTGGTATAGCGAATATATTCTTGAAGAAAACTTCCACTGTTTTCTACGCTCAAAATTTTCTAAAACTCTAAAGAAATACGCTCAATATTATAGAAGGAGAATTCTCTGAACTTCTGGTGTGATTTCAATTCTAACTAAGCTTCCTATTTATAAGAAAATGGACTGCATAGTAACCAATCCATGAACGGTCCAGATTGATTTACTTTAATCTGACGGTCCATATTTAAAGCAAAATCTTTTAAATAAAATATAATATATTCTATTTATATAAAAAGATTTTTACTGTGCAAACACTATGCAGGCACTATGCAAACACTATGAATAATAAAATAAAATAAATTCTATTTATAGAATAACTTTAATAAAGTATTCTGTTTTATATAAAAAGGTGTTCTGTTTTATTACGTTAATAATACGAATAAATAAAACTTCATCATCACTTACTTTGAAAAAAAATTCAAATATCACCCTTAACTTTAAACTTTTATCAATTTAACTATTCACCAAAATAGATAAATTGAACACTTTTATTTCATAAAATTCGGGGTCTCACAATCTCCCCTCATTATGAAATTTTGCCCTCGAAATTTACGTACGTACCTGATATTCGAAGAGATGAGAATACCTTACTTTCTTTTCAGATTGTACCCGTCCGGTAATTTCCTCGCTATCATGATTTCCTCATTTCTCATCTCCTATATTTCAAATATCATTCTAGAACATAGTTTCAAAATAAGGGTTAATTAACATATCACATATTATCCCTATACTCTGACCGACCAATTAAATACCAAATAAACTTAGGTAGGTCATACTAGCAAAGGAATTTCTCGTCTCTCCCCTCCTAATTCTTGTCTCACACCTCAGCCAGGGATCATATCCCTAAGCTTTGACACCAACTGTGACGCCCCCAAAATTAGGTATACGTCACCCATCTTGGGTCGCCACCTACATGGTACAAAATACAAATAAAACTTAATTATACAGCTGTAGTGTAAAATACGACAAAACATATGTTGTGAGGTTTAATACAAATATTGTCATCTAGACAATATTCAAACGCAAATAAGCCCTCAATACATTTATTGTCACACTATCTAACAGAATATTGAGGACTAATAATGCTATCATCTGGACCGTCACTCCGTTCTCCGACTAGTCCCGGCTACGTTCTCATTTCAAGAGAGAGCGGTGAAAGAAAAAGGGTGAGTTCAACTAGCCCAAGAAGAAATATTATGACTAAGATAATGCAGAATAAATTATCGTTAGCCTTCAACAGTGTTAAACTGATACAATACAACAAAAATCAAGTTTAACTGCAGCGGAACAAGCAATTCATTAGAAGAGTCAAGTGGAGAATAAAACCTACTATCTTCTATGATTTAAAAATGTTTTCATCAACTTTTATCACCTGTATTCACCTAAACCACTAAAGATTTTAATTAAGTTCAAAATTCATATTTATAATAACGTGAATTAACAATTCCTTCTTGCTATAAGGCTTAATAGAACGTTTATTCAATATCCTTACCCCAAAGGCTGAAGATATTCAAGTGTAATAACAATGATCAGACAAATCGGTTATTCTACCTTTGACCACGTACAAAGATATTCAACTATAAAACCAATCACTGAGACTCAGCTAAATAAATAATCCACATCATCGAATCATTCCCGCACTACGTGCCAAGGATATTCGTTAGTATCACCAATGGTCATGATCATGTCATACACCTGTCCATCTTTGCGCTACGGGTCAAAGCTATCAAATAACAGATCATCTTTGCACTACAGGCCAAAGATATTCAACAATTCATGCCAAAGACATACAACTGTAAAACCAAAAACCAATAGTATAATAAAGAATATATGAAACTGCAAATTGATTTTCACCCGCCATGCGGTAATCCACGTATACAGATCATTTCCACAATTTAATAAGGAATGAATACAAAGGATCATTCATGTGACGAACGAGAATTTTGTAATTAATTTTAATATTTATTGAATTACATAAATATTTTTCGATGATTTAATTATTAGATTAAATAATTAATTGACGTAATTGTGGTAGATTAATTTAATTATATGTGTTACATTTATTAAATTAATGTAGAGAGTTTTATTATCAAAGTATGTGATTATGTGAGCTAAGCTGTATTAAAAGAAATATTTAATAAGCATATTGGTATTTTAATTAATTTAATTATTAATTAGAGAATTAATAATTTGACATTATTTATTAATGAGTTATTTAATTATGTGACTATGTGAATTTATGAGAAATTATTATATTTTATTTATAATAAATTAAATAAGATATGAGTTTATTTTATAAAGGAGTGTGACATTAATTAAACTATATGATAAAGGTTTTATTTAATTAAATGAGATTAAGTCTTTTGAAGCTAGCCAAACAAGGCCCTAAGAGGAGTTAGTGCGATTAACCCATGATTGGGCCAATCGACCACTCAAGGCCAGCTTATATCGATCATTATATCTGACGTCTTCTTTTTCTTTTTCTTTTTTTTTGCCTAAGTCTAAGAAATATTCAGAGAGAGTCTGAGAATTTCCAAGAAGAATTAAGATACTGTGAAAGAGAATTGAGAGTGAGGAAACTAAGCCTACTAATTATATCCTACAGGGTAATCTCCTTCTTCCCAAATTCTATTTTACATATTTAGTTTTCATAAAATGTGTTTCATAGTTTTTGGCTTTCAAACCTCTGTTATGTCTCTGTAATTGAGAAATTGTGCTATTATATGGATATATATAATAATAAGAGTAGCATAACATGTTTTATATATATATTGCATGATTCCATATCATCAGTTTCATAGTATTACATCGTATATGATTTCTACAAAATTACAGAGTTTGGGTTTTGGCCTTAAGGCCTTATACGTGATTTTAGTATGTCAAACATAAATGTTTTCGTAAAATTTACACTCATATGATGTTATGCATGTTGATACGAAGAGACCAAAGTTTAAATAAACGGATTCGGTGTTATAACGAATCCGTAATGACAATTTTCTTGTTTTATTTTCAAAACCTTCAAGAACATCAAGAACAGTGAAAGTAAATGTGTTAATTTTGCAAATTATGTGTTGTAACTTGTTAAAAATCATGCTAGATGGGTTAAGTAATGATTATATATGTATTACAATGATTGGGTAAGTCTAAATTCGTGTAAAAAATAACTAATTGGAAGTTATGGCCATATTCATGTATAATTTTACGTCTGATTGATTTTGGCCTAATTTGACCTTGTTATATTCATGAATGATACGCAGCTCGCAGAACTACGTAAACTCGCAAAAAATGAGCTAAGTAACCCAGCTTCTGGCATGCGTTACTAAACTAAATTACCACTTACATTGATCAATAAAATAAATAAATAAATAAATTAAATTAAATTAAATTAAAAAAATAATAATAAATAAATATTTGATAAATATTATTATTAAAATATTTATAAAATAAATTAAATATTTTAATTGAGATATTTATGAAATAAAATAAATATTCGATGAAAATTATTATTAAAATATTTATAAAATAAATTAAATATTTTAGTTGAGATATTATGGAATAAAATAAATATTCAATGAAAATTATTATTAAAATATTTATAAAATAAATTAAATATTTTAATTGAGATATTATGGAATAAAATAAATATTCGATAAAAATTATTATTAAAATATTTATAAAATAAATTAAATATTTTAATTGAGATATTATGGAATAAATTAAATATTCGATGGAAATTATTATGAAATAATTTATTCGAGTGTAATAATAGTAAGAGAATGAAAATATTCTAATTTAATTAAGTAATTAAATTAGAAGGGTAATGATTTGTTAAATAAAGTGGAGTTTATATTAAATAATTAAGTGAAAATGTAACTAATGAATTTCGTGAATATATATGGTATGTGTGTAGGACTTATGGTGAACGAAAGTAGTAATCATTTAGCCTACACATGAGGCAAGTTCCTAAACCTTAATTCTTTACATAAAGCAAATTCATTATTCTATCTTGTTTAATATTGTTCAAGTCAAGATTTCATATTAGATCTTACCATTCTTTAAAAACATAATTCCTATTATACAATACTTATTCGATTGTATACATCTTGAATTTTATTATTCAAATTGAATATCAATTATTGTTGAACCTTGTAAGACTAGTGAACCCTTATTGATTCAACTAGTCCATAGTTGATAAGCGTTATAAATTCTAGAACTTTTATTGAGCTTACCAATCCAAACTTCCTTTGGCGCGGACTCCAATGTCAAACGAGATGAACAACCCTTTAATAGGGGATTATTTACGCTTTAGCGTTAAGATATTGTGCGCGATGATGGTACTAAGGGTGATCCCCTAAAAATGCACGAGAAGAAGAGTCCATAGTCTTATGATATTAAAGGTTTCAAGAATAAACACTTGACAACCTAGGACATAGTTCAAGGTCTTGTGACCCTCAGAATTTCTTTTGATTCTTGTTATTCATTCTTGATTCAAAAGTTGAACTTTTATATTCAAAGTTATTAATTCATTCGCATGTTATTATTATTCATTTATTATATTGATATACTTCAGGCAATCGTGCTCTTTCTTGCGTAATAATAACATTGCGATTAAAACGAAGAGAATGAGGCGAGCCTTCCACTAGTAAAGGCAAGGGCAAGATTAGCAAGTAATGAAGACTATTTATTTATGGGGTTGTGTAATGACATTTAGAATTGATGTTACTTAAGACTTAATTGTTATGTTTCATACGAGATATTTTAAGGTTAGATCAACTGGGATTTATTTAGTTATGCGATTGATGTAACCCCGTAAGTGGAGAGAGAGTTATTATTTATTCTATCTATTGTATTGTTGTATTTTATTTATGGGTAGATAGATAGATGATGTTTTTATCTGATGAACACCAAATCTCTGTGGAAATGGAAAATACTGGGATTTGGGGTGTCAGTATGTTAGTATCAAAGTCATGAGGTTATGAACCTTAGGTGGGGAACAACCTTAGGTAGTAGCCTTATAAAATGAAGATAGTGATGGAAAACTCTTATCGAGTTATAAGAAATGAATTTATGTAATTCATTTAAGATAATAAAAGACCTTATGTGTTTATGTGTTAAAATATGCGTTAGATGATACGACTTAGTAACTAAAACTTAAAATTTTGTGTCAGGATGTCGAATGTTGGAGAAGCTAGTCAAGCTGGGGAGGAAGAACCTCGTGTACCTATAGTACCGACAGAGGAGGAGCCCCGAGACATTCATGTCGTTAGGGAGCAGCTGGTACAGAGGGAGTCATTTCCATTGATCACCGTTGTTGGTCAGGAGCATGAGCCCGAGACTGATCCTGAGGAGGATCCTGAGGAGGAATTGGTTAAGGAAGAGGAAGAGGAAGAAGAGGAGTTACCACGGTACATCGTTGATGCTGAGATGTATAACACGTTATACGACCGTAACGTGGAGTTACGAGACGAGGTCGAGATTTGGACCGAGAAGCGGTTATTCAAAGATATTACTCTCAGAAAGCGTAAGGAGAGGAGATTTCGACTCTTCACTCTCGACCGGCAAATGTAGAATGGGATTTGGTCCATGAGAAGGTCAAATGAAGATAAGAACGAGGAGATAGAAAATCAAGAAGGAACTCAAGGAAACCTCCGAAAAGACCGAACATAGCGAAGAGAGATGGGTAAGAGAATCGCGTCGAAAGTGATCGTGCGAAGATGATAGTCGTCTGAAAGAAGGCAAAGCTTGAAGAGACATATTCTACACTTAATCATGCAATGGATGAGGCCCAAGATCGAAGTTTTGAGGTACCCCATTCGGTTCGAAGGACTTCCATCGATACGCTTTGGATCGCAGGACGATATCTCGTATCATGGATGAGGAGCGTGGCAAGGCTATTCAACACCTTGATAGACAGGTGATAGAATTTGTTTAATTATGTGAAAGACTTAATTAGTTTTTATATGTAAATTCGACGTGTTTATGAACGAAAGAATATTTGAATGTTTTAAATTCTGTGGATTCTTTATTCCAGGATAATTGATGTAAATAGCAGTTATGCTATCGTTTAATGTTAAAACTTTGATTTGAATGCAAATATATCAAGTTGTTTGAGATGATGTGTTAAGTGATACGTTAAATTGTTGAGTAATGCCTTAACTATTTAGAGAAATAAATAAAGTTCTAATAAAGCATTTATTTAACAGAAAAATGCCGCCAAGGAGAAGACAACAACGTCAACCGGCTCAGGAAGAGTCAACCAATAATAACAATTATGCCAACGCTAATCCCGTGCAGCAGTTGGTGAACTTACTGACTAGAGCCATAAATATCCAACCTCAAGCTCCACCAAACACAACGTTTAAGAACTTCAAGGCAGTGGGACCGCTAGAGTTCAAAGGTTCCATGAATCCAATCGAGGCTCAAACGTGGATTATGGAAATGGAGAAGGTTTTCGACGTTGCTAGGGTTAGAGAAGACCAGAAGACCGCTTTTGCAACGTTTATCTTTGAAGTCCGAGGCTAATCGCTACTGGTGGCAAGCAAACAAAGTGCGAGGAGGTGAAGGTATAATTATGTGGGAGAGATTTAAAGAGATATTTTTCGAAATGTATTTCCCAACTAGTTCACAGAACCAGATGGAGGTTCAATTTCTAGAGTTGAAGCAGGGAAATATGAGTGTGCCTGACTATGCGGCTAAATTCAACGAATTGGCAAGGTTTGCCCCGTATCAAGTTCACACGGATGAGAGGAAGGCGAGACGGTTTGAGCAAGGACTAAAGCCTTGGGTGTACAGCAAGGTATCAATGTTTCAAATTTAAACACGTTTCTTTGGAGTATTGGAAAAGGCCATCCTCGCTGAAGGAGGAAGCGATGCGGTGACCAAGTACAATCAAGATCAAAAGAAGAAGAAGAGTGAAAGTGAAGGAAATAACAAGGTCAGTGGAAGTGGCACAGGAGGTGGAAATTTCAATCAGAAGAAAAGGTGGAACAATGACTCATCATTGGGGAATCGCAAGAAGGTAGTCGGAAGAAAAGAATTGAAGCATGCCCGAGGCTTGCGGAAAGCCCATCTGGGAGTTTGTATGAAAGGAAAAGAGTGTGCTACAATTGTGGGCGTGAAGGCCACATAGCACCAAACTATCCAAACCCAAAGAAGGGTGCTTGTTTTACTTGTGGTTCAAGGACCATCTGGCAAGAGATTGTCCCAATAAGGGATCGGGAGGGTCGGGGATCGAGGAGGAAACCGGAAATAATAATGGAAATGCCTTAACCATCACCGGACCAATCGCAACAAACCAACCGAACCGCCTGGGACTTTCAATACGACGGCAGCGAGGATGCAATCCATCCTCGATGATGTGGTGTCGGTATCATTCATCAATGAAATTAATGCTTATGTTTTATTTGATTCAAAGCTACTTGTTCCTTTATATCCAAGACTTTGCTAATAGTTTAGATTTACGTATGGATGAGTTGGAATATCCCATGAATATAGAAATTGCCAATAGAGAGATAATTCTGTTAAATACGTGTTTAAGAAGCGTAGAGTGGATATTAAGGGTAATATCATGAACGTAGATCTTATCCCTATTCGACTTGGGGAATTTGACGTTATTTTGAAATGGATGGTTATTCAATTACGGGTACGTAATTGATTGCCAAAGAAGCGTATTAACCTTATGACTCTGTCAAAGGTTGTATTTTATGGTAGCAAGTCGCCTAGACAAGCGAGTTGTCTGACGATGATGCAGGCCAGGAAGTTATTGAGATAAGGCTGTGTAGGATACTTAGCTTACATAGTCAATAGTCGAAAAGAGAATCCGAAGGTAGAAGAAATACCTATTATGAGGGACTTCGTCGACGTATTTCCAGACGATTTACCAGAACTTCCACCAGATAGAGAGGTAGATTTTGTAATCGATTTGGCGCCCGGAACTGCTCCAATATCGAAGGCACTATACCGAATGGCACCAGTAGAGATGAAGGAATTAATGGTATAACTACAAGAATTGTTGGACAAGAAGTACATTCAACCGAGCGTATCGTCGTGGGGAGCGCCGGTGTTGTTTGTGAAAAAGAAGGATGGATCGATGCGACTCTGCATTGACTACAGAGAACTGAATAAGGTCACGATTAAGAACAGATATCCATTACCGAGGATCGAAGACCTGTTTGATCAATTGAAGAGAGCGAGATACTTTTCCAAGATAGACTTGAGAAGCGTTTATCATCAATTGAAGGTGAGGCCGGAGGATGTACCAAAGACTGTGTTCAGAACGCGATACGGTCACTACGAATTTTTAGTAATGTCGTTTGGTCTTTACGTAATGCTCCTGCTTGATATTTATGGGACTAATGAATTGTGTGTTCAAGCCATTTTTGGACAAGTTCGTAGTGGTATTTATAGATGACGTTTTGGTCTATTCGAAAACCAAAGAAGAACACGAAGAGCATTTGAGATTAACGTTGGAAGTATTGAGAAGGGAAAAGTTGTATGCCAAGTTTTCGAAATGCGAATTTTGGATTGAACGAGTGCAATTTCTTGGGCACGTGATCGATAAAATGGAATCTCAGTAGATCCATCCAAAGTCGAAGCCGTGATTAATCGGGATCGGTAGGACGCCGTCGAAGTCTGAAGTTTTCTTGGATTGGCGGGGATATTATAGAAGGTTCATACAAGACTTTTCCAAGATTGTAACTCAGATTAACGAATTTAACTCAAAAAGTTGTGAAATTTGTTTGGGACGGATAAGTGTGAGGAAAGTTTTCAAGAATTGAAGAAGAGGTTGAAAGTATTACCCCTGTGTTATCTCTTAGGAGGATACAGAAATTTTGTTGTTTATAGTGATGCATCACATAAAGGACTTGGGCGTGTGTCTTGATGCAAAACGGCAAAGTCATTGCGTATGCATCACGACGATTGAAGGATTACGAGAAGGGTTACCCAACCCATGATTTGGAGTTAGGCTGCAGATTGTTTTTGCTCTAAAAATTTGGAGGCACTATCTATACGGGAGAAGTGTGAAATATATACGGACCACAAGAGTCCAAATATATTTTTTACGAAGGATTTGAACATGCGTCGAGAGAAGATGGTTGGAATTAATTAAGGATTACTGATTGTGAGATTTTATACCATCGGGGAAAGCAAATGTGGTTCTTGGCGCCTTAAGTAGAAAGGGTCGTGAGAAATTGATGATGTTAACTGCTCAGGAGGAGCTAATTACAGAAATAGAGAAACTAGAGTTGGAAGTGAAGTATCCTATGGAGATTGATGAGAAGTTATTTCAGATGCAATCTGGTACAACTCTACTAGATAAAGTAAAGGAGGCTCGACTTGGGACGAAGAATGTAAAAAGGTGACAAAGAAGATATCTGAAGGAACCGAACCAAGATTTAAGATGGATAAGGAAGGAATACTAAGATTTGAAAATAGAATCTGGATTCCGCCAGTACAAGAAATTAAGGAAGAAATTTTGAGTGAGGCTCAAAGTTCGAGATATTCGATTCACCGTGTAGTACAAAGATGTATCAAGATCTTCGACAACATTTTGGTGGCCGAATTTGAAAAAGCGATGTTGCAGAGAATGTGTTGCCAAGTGTGTCGACACGCCGAAAGTAAAAGTAGAACATCGAGACCGAAAGTGGATTGCTACAACCGTTAGAAATCCCCGAATGGAAATGGGAACATATTACAATGGACTTCGTGGTTGACCTTCCGACGACTCAGAAAGGCTACGACGCAGTATGGGTTATCGTTGACCGTCGCGAAATCCGCACACTTCCTTCCAATCAAAATCAGATTCAACTTAGATCGGTTAAGCAAGGTTATATGTGAAAGAGATTGTTTTGAGACACGAGTTGGGTGTCAATTATTTCGATAGAGATCCCGCTTCACATCAAATTTCGGAAATGTCTTGAGGAATGCATGGGTACGCAATTGCGAATGAGTACTGACTTACCACCCCTCAAACGAATGACAGAGTGAGAGAACGATTCAAACATTAGAAGATATCCGAGAGATCGTGTGATGGACTTCAAAGGAAATTGGGATGATCACCTACCGTTAGTAGAGTTCGGCTACAACAACGATTACCACGCTTAGTATAGGCATGTCGCCTTATGAAGCGTTATACGCGAGAAAGTGTAGAACTAAAACTTTCTTTGGGATGAAGTTGGTGAAAGACAATTGCTAGGGGGCGAATTGGTACAATGAGGACGGCAGAAATAGTCAAAGTGATCCGAGCACTAATTGGTAGTGGCTCAAGATCGACAGAAGAAATCTGTTGATCCACATCGTAAAAATATCGAGTTTGAATCGGTAGTTATGTTTTCTTGAAGGTCTCTCCACGGAAGGGAAGATCAAGTTCAAAAGAAAGGGAAATTGAGCCCAAGATTCATTGGACCCTTTGAAGTACTAAGAAGAATCGGAGAAGTTCGTCGACGAGGTAGCCTTACCTCCAAAGACTCGAGAATGTCCACAACGTCTTCCATGTTTCAGTATTACGACCTACAAGGCCGATTACAAGCATGTAATTGAATATGAACCCCTACATTTTGAGAAAGACTTATCTTACGAAGAAATTCTGCCCAAATTGTCAAATAAAAGAACAAGTTCTCGTAAATAAAGTTATACCTTACATTAAGGTAGTAGTTGGAGGAACCACAACGCAATGACGAAGCTACTTGGGAACTCGAAAGAGAATATGATGAAGAATTACCCTCATTTATTTACTTTATTATATGTAACCGATTCGGGGATGAGAATCTTTGTAAGAGGGGGAGAATGTAATAGGGTCGAATTTATTGAGTCGTGATTACGGGACGAGAATCTTTTAAGGGGAAAAGATATAATGAACGAGAATTTTGTAATTAATTTTAATATTTATTGAATTAAATAAATATTTTTGATGATTTAATTATTAGATTAAATAATTAATTCGACTTAATTATGGTAGATTAATTTAATTATATGTGTTACATTTATTAAATTAATGTAGAGAGTTTTTATTATCAAAGTATGTGATTATGTGAGCTTATTGTATTAAAAGAAATATTTAATAAGCATATTGGTATTTTAATTAATTTAATTATTAATTGGAGAATTAATAATTTGACATTATTTATTAATGAGTTATTTAATTATGTGACTATGTGAATTTATGAGAAATTATTATATTTTATTTATAATAAATTAAATAAGATATGAGTTTATTTTATAAAGGAGTGTGACATTAATTAAACTATATGATAAAGGTTTTATTTAATTAAATGAGATTAAGTCTTTTGAAGCTAGCCAAACAAGGCCCTAAGAGGAGTTAGTGCGATTAACCCATGATTAAAGCGAATCGACCACTCTGCTTTCAGATTATCGATCATTATATACGACGTCTTCTTTTCTTTTTTCATTTTTGCCTAAGTCTAAGAAATATTCAGAGAGAGTCCGAGAATTTCCAAGAAGAATTAAGATCTTGTGAAAGAGAATTGAGAGTGAGGAAACTAAGCCTACTAATTATATCCTACTGTGGTAATCTCCTCCTTCCTAAATTCTATTTTACGTATTTAGTTTTCATAAAATGGGTTTCATAGTTTTGGCTTTCAAACCTCTGTTATGTCTCGTAATTGAGAAATTGTGCTATTATATGGATATATATAATAATAAGAGTAGCATAACATGTTTTATATATATATTGCATGATTCCATATCATCGGTTTCATAGTATTACATCGTATATGATTTCTACAAAATTACTGAGTTTGGGTTTTTGGCCTTAAGGCCTTATCGTGATTTTAGTATGTCAAACATAAATGTTTTCGTAAAATTTACACTCATATGATGTTATGTATGTTGATACGAAGAGACCAAAGTTTAAATAAGCGGATTGATTGTTATAACGAATCAGTAGTGACAATTTTCATGTTTTATTTTCAAAACCTTCAAGAACATCAAGAACAAGTGAAAGTAAATGTGTTGATTTTGCAAATTATGTGTTGTAACTTGTTAAAATCATGCTAGATGGGTTAAGTAATGATTATATATGTATTACAATGATTGGGTAAGTCTAAATTCGTGTAAAAATAACTAATTGGAAGTTATGACCATATTATTATATAATTTTACGTCGATTGATTTTGGCCTAATTTGACCTTGTTATGTTGTGATGAATCATGAGAATGAGAACTACTAAACCGCAAAAAAATGAGCCTAAGTAACTTGCCCCGCCATGCGTTACTAAACTAAATACACTAAATGATCACAAAAATAAATAAATAAAAAATAATAATAATAATAATAATAAATAAATATTTGATAAAATTATTATTAAAATATTTATAAAATAAATTAAATATTTTAATTGAGATATTTATGAAATAAAATAAATATTCGATAAAATTATTATTAAAATATTTATAAAATAAATTAAATATTTTAATTGAGATATTATGGAATAAAATAAATATTCGATGAAAATTATTAGTAAAATATTTATAAAATAAATTAAATATTTTAATTGAGATATTATGGAATAAAATAAATATTCGATAAAAATTATTATTAAAATATTTATAAAATAAATTAAATATTTTAATTGAGATATTATGGAATAAATTAAATATTCGATGGAAATTATTATGAAATAATTTATTCGAGTGTAATAATAGTAAGAGAATGAAAATATTCTAATTTAATTAAGTAATTAAATTAGAAGGGTAATGATTTGTTAAATAAAGTGGAGTTTATATTAAATAATTAAGTGAAAATGTAACTAATGAATTTTGTGAATATATATGGTATGTGTGTAGGACTTGTGGTGAACGAAAGTAGTAATCGTTTAGCCTACACACGAGGCAAGTTTCTAAACCTTAATTCTTTACATAAAGCAAATTCATTATTCTATCTTGTTTATTATTGTTCAAGTCAAGATTTCATATTAGATCTTACCATTCTTTAAAAATATAATTCCTATTATACAATACTTATTCGATTGTATACATCTTGAATTTTATTATTCAAATTGAATATCAATTATTGTTGAACCTTGTAAGACTAGTGAACCCTTATTGATTCAACTAGTCCATAGTTGATAAGCGTTATAAATTCTAGAACTTTTATTGAGCTTACCAATCCAAACTTCTTTTGGTGCGGACTCCAATGTCAAACGAGATGAACAACCCTTTAATAGGGGATTATTTACGCTTTAGCGTTAAGATATTCATGCATGATATGGTACTAAGGTGATCCCTTAAGTAACGGAAGAAGAAGAGTCCATAGTCTTATGATTGTTAAAGGTTTCAAGAATAAACACTTGACAACCTAGGACATAGTTCAAGGTCTTGTGACTCTCAGAATTTCTTTTGATTCTTGTTATTCATTCTTGATTCAAAAGTTGAGCTTTTATATTCAAAGTTATTAATTCATTCGCATGTTATTATTATTCATTTATTATATTGTTATACTTGTGGGCAATCGTGCTTACTCTCTTGCGTAATAATAACATTACGCAGTTAAGAACGAGAGAATAATTTGAGCCTTCCACTAGTAAAGGCAAGGGCAAGATTAAAAGTAATGAAGACTATTTGTTTATGGGGTTGTGTAATGACATTTAGAATTGATGTTACTTAAGACTTAATTGTTATGTTTCATACGAGATATTTTAAGGTTAGATCAACACAGGATTTATTTAGTTATGCGATTGATGTAACCCCATAAAGGGAGAGAGTTATTATTTATTCTATCTATTGTATTGTTGTATTTTATTTATGGGTAGATAGATAGATGATGTTTGTACAGTGAACACCAAATCCTGTGGAAATGGAAGTACCGGATTTGGGGGTGTCACAATTCACCATGCATGTGGTAATCCACATAGACAGGTTATTCTAACAGAATAATAAAGACAGAATAATAGAAGAATGTCACCAAGTATAGAGTTGTCCGCGTATACAGGTTATTCCAACAGAATAATAAAGAAATGGAATAACAGAAGTTCTCTTCTTGAATACAAAAGAAAAATATTCCTTACTATAATAATATCCCTTTACGAATATTGAACGAAAATAATATTTATATGAATATGAAAAATAATTTCTCTTCAGAATAAAAAATAATAATAATCCTTACCTGAAAATAAAAGTATTTCAACTGGTATAGCGAATATATTCTTGAAGAAAACATCCACTGTTTTCTACGCTCAAAATTTTCTAAAACTCTAAAGAAATACGCTCAATATTATAGAAGGAGAATTCTCTGAACTTCTGGTGTGATTTCAATTTTAACTAAGCTTCCTATTTATAAGAAAATGGATTGCATAGTAACCAATCCATGAACAGTCCAGATTGATTTACTTTAATCTGACGGTCCATATTTAAAGCAAAATCTTTTAAATAAAATATAATATATTCTATTTATATAAAAAGAATTTTACTATGCAAACACTATGCAGACACTATACAAACACTATGCATAATAAAATATAATATATTCTATTTATAGAATAACTTTAATAAAGTATTTACATTTTATATAAAAAGATGTTCATTTTATTACGTTAATAATATGAATAAAATAAAACTTCATCATCACTTACTTTGAAAAAAATTTGAAATATCACCCTTAACTTTAAACTTTTATCAATTTAACTATTCACCAAAATAGAAAAATTGAACAGTTTTATTTTATAAAATTCGGGGTCTCACATATTATATTTCAAAGTTAGGCAAGAAATTTTGGCATACTATTCTTATATTGCAAAGTTAGGTAGGAAATTTTGGCATACTATTCTCATATTGCAAAGTTGGGCAGGAAATTTTGGCACCTTGTTAATATATAATAAATTTAGGCACCGTATTTCTTTTTTAAGTGTCGGCAATGTACTATTAAAATATTATACTATTTTAATATCATATTAAAATAATGCATATTATTTTCGGAGAAGATCGATAATCATGGAAAATATGTCAAACTTACAGTAAAAGCCTTACGCTAAACCCCTATTTTTATATCAAAAATTTGAATAGTCATCTACACTCATTTCCTATTTTAATCAACACATTTCCAATCTTTCAATAATTATCCACAATATTATAGACTCACAATACTGACAACCAGATCGTTCCCAAGAAAGAGGGAGATTTCTGATAAGGATTTTCCATACTGGCGCGCAATTACATAACCTAACCCCTTTCCTCGAAAGAACTTACTAGACATTGCTAATAATGCTAACTAATAATATCATTTCAAATAATATGAGTTACTTTGTCGTGACAATTATTGATTTAATAATGTGAAATACTAGACATTTATCACTATAGCAATTATTAAATCAATAATATGAGTTACTGTGCAATAACTGCTGTGACAATTATTGAATGAAATACTGAGTGACTTCTTACATAAGAATCAATAATCAGAGCTACTGTGAAATATCGTGTGTTACTATGTAATACCGCATACTCTATGGAACAACGCGTATTACTATACTTTTATCACCGGTTATTTCAATAGTTAACGGTAAAAGTTATGCTGTCAATTTTGTTAAAAATTATTTTTGTTGCTTTCTATATCCGATAGTTATTACGTTGTAGGGCCCACCAATGATTGGTTAGTTTGGCATCGTCGTATGAATATTTCCCGACAAAAAGAATATTTTTTCGACAACTGTTTACTTTATATAATTTGCACATATCACTCATAACTATAACATTTATTAAATCAATACCTTATAACTATTTAGAATAATATTTAGGAAAAATTAAATCTTATTCATAAAAAATTGGGATCTTACATCGTGTATTCCCCTCATTTGGCTCGACATGGTAGAATTCAAATACCTAATCATGTCTTGAGACAATTAGGGGAAGCGCAAGATATTCTCGAGGACCCGGTAAATATGGGTGAACTCCATCAAGAGTGGGATGGGATCCGCGCATACCACTACATCAAGTTGAGGAGTCATTACATCGGTATGTGGTATGCATGACAAAATATTATTGTTGATTTTGTGGTGGCCACAAGACAGAATATCAGTCTGGCTGCATAACTCATGTGGTATAGTCAGATGACTCGTTTGAGAATTAGTCGCCCACAAATTGAGACAAACGAGACATTTACACCACGTGGTTTATTTCATCAACACGAAGCTGCAAACCTTGTAAGTTACAGTAGAATATTTTGTCAAATTAATTTATAATGTATTATAATCTTGTTGCTAATGAAGTGTATATATTTTTTGTACAGATCGAGGCAGCTCGAGATTTTGTTCAAAATATTCTTTCAAAACCCGCCTGTGCACAACCCTCGTCATGTGTATGAGAAGTGGTATGCAAGGTTGATACTATTCAATAAAGAGTACCAGGGAGTTTTTGAAGAACTGTACACCACCATCCCCAACGTTCCCCTTGAGCAATTCACATAAGAAACAACATTCTCTAGTTTTGATCCATTTAGTCAAAGCTGTCGAGGATCCCCTTATAAGCCCGAGATGCCATTTGTTGCTGAGAATCCACCCCCAGTATATATATCACCTCCTCCCCCTTTCATGCGTCATTGGGGTCCGACTACTGATGATAAGACTACGGGACAATTGCAGCTTATGCATTTGACCCCAATATTAGAAGAAACCTCAGTTACTTTATCATATACACAACCTATTCTTAGTGGGGAGGAGGGCGTGTTTGGAATTTTGCCTTCATGGCTAAAGGTGGAGTGTTCTCGGTACTTTAAAAAGGATCCTCTCAAGCCACTAAAGGTAGAAAAGGTGGAATGGATAACCAGAATTGGTTTTCTAATGTGGTGAACGAAGATCAATTTTCTCATGTAGGTCCTGATGACGAGTACAGATTGGTGCATAAGGACCTACCATTGCTTAAGCCTTGGAAAGAAGTATGGGATCAGACGATCGACTCATATCTCAATTTGTTGAAGTTAGACGAAGATTTTCTACGGCGAGAACAAAACGAGCAGGGAAAATTTTATTTCATGCCCGGCTATTTTTTCCAATTACTAGCACAATGGTACAAACCATACAACAAATTGTCAATGGCTAATAAGAAGAAATATGATGTTTCCGACGTGGCACCCTATTTTTTCAGCCAAGGAGCCCAACCAGAAATGTCAGAGTGTGATTTTGCATTCCTTTCAGTTAACCACCATAAACTCCCATTATTTTTTTTAGTTGTAGATATTAAAAAATGGCGGATTATGTTTGTAGATTATTTGTACGATGACGTACCAACTGACAAAATAAGTGTTCGATATCAACTAGAGATTGAATATGTGATAAGTCCTTAATTTTGCTTATTTGATGATTCAATTACATTGATGTTATAGTGTCATACTAACATTATCTCCCATTTAATGTACAATGTGATTTTTTTTTCAAAAGTTATGCGGATCTTCAACCCTGAGCAGAATTTCTCGAAGAAAAAGATGTCTTGGGCATTCAAGACAGTCCAACCTAAATAAAAGAATCTTTTGGATTGTGGAGTCTACGTAATAAAGTACATTGACTACATTATCCAAAGAATGTCTTTAGAGGAGGTCGACTGGTCCGAAGAAGATGCCTCCTTGTTTAGGTATAAAATTTCCCATGAATTGCGTAAGCATAGGGCTAAAGATATGAAATCTACACTTATAAGTAGTTGAGTCTCACATTTATCTTAATTTCTACAATGTTAACATGTAATTATATTGGATTTACACGGTGGTTTGGATGGTGCAGATGATGTCTGCAAATTGATTTATATATGTGAATATTTTTTATGAATTTGTTGTTAGATGTGATCTATGTAGACTATTCTTCATTATTTGTTGTTTCGTTGTGATGTTTGGTTTTACGTTTAAAACCATAGGGGGAACAACCTAAATCCATACTATATTGTTATTTTAAAAAATTGGCATCCACGATTCAACATGCATGAGCCTATAAGGACCGAGGACTTGTGAAAAAAATTGGACTTTAGAGTCCGCGGTATTAAAGCGTGAAGCGAGAGTTAATAATAAAACGCGTCATCGTTTTATCTCCACTTTGGACTTATATTTTTTAATATTAAACTATGGGACGAGAATTAATAATTTTTTATTAAAAAGCAGCATGCAGTTTTATAATTAAAACATCGCCCCACGATGATATTAAAGCTGCAGACGAGAGATATTGACTCAAATACTAAAACGACGGTGTCCCGTATCCTTCATTATCGTTCGCAGTTTAATACTGCGGACGAGAGACTTTCACAAGGAGGGTCATTTAGGTCTTTTGTCTCGTCTGCAGGATTAAACTAAGGAATATTGAAAATTAAACTGCGAACGGGGGCAATATAGGTCGTTAGATATTCAAATGGACGATCGAAATTTGTTATAAGGATAGACATTTTTTTACAACGTTGTAAGTGAATCATCCTCTATATATGTGTGTGTGTGTGTGTGTGTGAGAGAGAGAGAGAGAGAGAGAGAGAGATGTTAACTAGCTAATCATTGCCAACTAATTAAGTTGTCCCATGCACCGCAGATATTCATGTGAATCATGAGAGCATATCATCTGTCCCTAAATTTTCTGTCCTCTTGTGTCCCTCCACTTAAATTTTGACACATAATCTCTTACTTAACACTAATTAATTCTAAAATTAAATAAAAGGACATGTGTCAAAATTTAAGTAGAGGGACACAAGGGAAACAGAAAATTTGAGGACAGAGGATCTGCTCTCGTGAATCATATATGCGCTCAAAGAGGAAAAAGTAAATCTATTTTTAAGGAGATCTAACAGAATTAAACAAAAGTTCTAAATTTGTGATATGATGCTAAAATTGTGACATTAAAATTAAAGACATTTTATTATGTTATATATATTATCATCAATAATAAAATAAAAAATTCTTTTGGTGGAACTAAATGGAACAAAATTTTAATTTCTACAAATGGGACTCTAATCTAAAAAATTTGTGTCCATTTTTATACTCTTTTTGTTTCATTAAAAAATCTCATTTATCAAAATTATAACGACTAAAATATAAAACAGTACCATGAGTTTATCACTTTATAAAACAGTAAATAGCGCTCTTTTATGGCGTAGAGATGGATTATTAAATAAACTCATGGACTACACACTTTAAATTTGTAATTATTTATAAAATAATGTTATATAGGGGTCTCAATTTTAAACTATCAAATAATTAATGTTCTAAATGATTGTGCTTACAACAACATATTATTTTAAATAAATAAAAAAATTAAAATCCCTGACGTTCAATGTCCAACGTTGTCCACAAAGAGCAAAACTCTTAGCACGAGTACTTTGGTTTCACGTTGCGGAGAACCATTTTTTTATTCATGTCTGACTGAACAAGAAAAGTTACTTCCCATTATGTGATATATATATATACTAGTCGTGTCTCGTGACTCCGGTACTATATGAACGGTGGAATTTATTTCAAACTTTGAACGACCCAGATTATTTATTAGATGAGCAAAAAATTTAAAATCAGTTATATTTTGTTATATATATAATATATACGATCTGTAAGACCCCGACTTTTTATTAATAAAATAAAATTTTCTCTATTTATTATTTTAAAATAATAAGGGTTAATTTGATTAATGTGGTTAATTATGGGTGAAATACGCAAGTGGTTATAAAATATTCATTTTATCGAGGAATATTCGTTTGGTCGTAGAATTCTTACCGTCGGGGAATATTAAATGCAATGGCCCTTGAATTTATTAAGCCCTATAATGTAAAAGCGAATGGATGAAGAAAGCGACAAATATAAGTTGTTTATAAATGGCAGGCGTAGTTATTACAATTATCATCGCTAAAATACTTTCGGTGGTTAAAACACAAGAAGACAGCGGTATGCACCAATTATTGATTCTTACGTAAAAGTATTTCTACTCAATAATTGTTATAGTAATTATTTATTCAATATTTTATTTTATTGATTCAATAATAATTGTTGTGTTGATATTTATTATTTATGTTATTTCAATAATTGTCACTACACAAAGTATTTTCCATTATCTGACAATAATTCATATTATCCGAATAATATTATTAGATAACATTATTAGCGATGTCTAGAAAGTTACATACAGGAGAGGTTATTTAATTTGCAAGAAAGGAGAAATCTTTTTAGGAAAGCCCTCTTTCACAGGAACTATACAGTTATCAATATTGTGATTCGTAATATTATTTATGAATAATTAATTATTGATTTATATGATGAGAAAAATATTAATTTTATGTGGATATAGATGGAAAATTTTTTAATGCGACAATTGTTGAAAATTAATATTTTATCTTTTCCGATAAAATAATTCATTTTGAATATATTATTTTAATAATATAATAATGGTGATATTTTTTACATTGAATGTGGGATATATGAGTATATGAGGAGGAGGAGTATTTTTGTTATTAAAATTGTTTAAAACATGTTAAACATGTTTGTGAACCCCATTTCTTGTTGAAATTTAATTATATACCGTAAAATCGCCTCATTTGTAGATTTGATTCGATTTACATTTGGAATTTGGAAAAACTTTTTTTTGCAAAGTTGTAGAGAATTGAATTTTCTATAAAAATTCGCGAGATTCGAATTTTCTGATAAAAGGGCTATTTATTATGAATTATTGAAGTTCCGAAGCTCTGAAATAATTAATTTTTGAAGTTTAAAATATTTTAAATATGAAAAACGTTTTTTGTCATTATTGTGGGTCTTGCATGTATTGGAATTGGCTGAATTCAGATCTCTAAATGTGGGCGTAGGAATAAAAATAAATAATATTAATATTTTATTAAATTTTCTGCTTTGGTGTTCTAAGCATTTTTTTATAAATAGGGTGTTTAGGTTAGAATTGAAAATTACACTAGAAACTGAAGTTTTGTGACGCCCCCAAAATTAGGTATACATCACCCATCTTGGGTCGCCACTTACATGGTACATAAATCCAAATACAACTTAATTATACAACAGTCGTGTAAGATACGACAAAATACATACTGTGAGTTTTAACTCAAATATTGTCATCTAGACAGTATTCAAACACAAATAAGTCCTCAATACATTTATTGTCACACTATTTAACAAATTAGTGAGGACTATTAATGCTATCATCTGGACTGTCACTCCGTTCCCCGACTCGTCCCCACTACGTTCTCATTTCCTGAAGAGAACAATGAAAGAAAGGGTGAGGTCAACTATTAAAGAAGAAATATTACGACTAAGATAATGCGAATAAATTATCATTAGTCTCCAACAATGTTAAAAGCGATAAAATCTGATACATCAAGTTTAAGCTGCAGTGAACAAAGCTAATCCATTAAAAGAGTCAAGTAGAGAATAAAATCTACTATCTTTTATGATTTAAAAGTTTTTCATCACTTTTATCATTTGAGACTCGACTTAATAAATAATCCACATCATCCCTACACTACGGCCAAGGATATTCATTAGGGTCACGACCACAAATTCCATGCCTACTGGGCCAAGGATATTTATGTATTCATCGATGGTCATGATCATGCCAACAATCGTCCATCAATGCACTACGGGCCAATGAGGACTTTTACCACATCATTTGTAACATTACGGTCATAATTATACCAAATAATCTCTGGTCATAATCATACCAAGTCCATCTATGCACTACAGGCCACAGATGACTTTCAACATAATATAAACATGAGTATGATGACAATGATATAAGAATTCAATAAAACAACTTCAAGAATTAATTTATCCAGAACTAATAATGTCCAAATTGTCAACAAGATATTGTTTTGTGGTGTAAAATTCAAGAATGCTCGAAGAATATTTCCATGAAACGACATCTTTGGATGAAGCTTAAATATCAAGGATATTCCACTAATTTCATGGAGTATAGAAGTCAAAACTTTAACCAACTAAGTATAATAAAGAATGGAATAACAATGAAATCACCATGCATGCGGTGCTTCAGATAGATGAGTTATTTCAATGAGAATAATAAAGAATGGAATAACAACAAAAATCACCATGCATGCGGTACTTGACATGATGTTATTCCAATGAATAATAAATACTGAAATAATAAGTAATGGAACCGGTCGGGTGAAGTTCACACACAATGGATATTTTTAATGAGAATATAAAATGCGGAATAATAAATATTGGAACCAGTCGGTGAAATTCACTTGCAAGCGATGATATTAAACGAGAATATTAAATGACGGAAAATATAAATATTGAAACTAGGTCAAGGGTGAAATTACACCGACCAGGATATTCCGAGAATATTAAATGACGAAAAATATAAATATTGGAACGAAGTCGGGTGAAATTCCTGCAAGCATGGATATTAAATGAGAATATTAAATGACGGAAAACATAAATATTGGAACCAGGTCAGGTGAAATTCACACCGACAGAATATTCCGACAGAATATAAATGACAGAATAATATAAGGACTTCACCAAGTACAGGGTATGCCGCTTATACAGGTTATGTATAGGGTATGCCGCGTATACAGGTTATTCCAACAGAATATAAAAAATGGAATAACATAAGGATTTCACCAAGTAAAGGGTATGTCGCTTATACAGGTTATGTATAGGGTATGTCTGGCGTATCTGAGTTATTCCAATGTAATAATAATAAAGAATGGAATAACAGAATTTCTCTTCATGAATAAGAAAGAATAACACCCTTACCGTAAAAGAAACTGAAAATAGAAGTAGTGAAGTAGCAAAGTTTCTTCTTTCTCTCTATAATTTTCTCTCTCTAGAGTTTCAGTGAATTCGTAAGAAAATAATGAAGGAATGAGCTTCTATTTATAGAAGAATGGAATGAATAGTAACTTATTCATGAACGGTCCAGATCGATTTACTTTTAAACGAACGATCCAGATCGATTTACTATTAAAACTTAAAACAACGGTCCATACTGATTTACTATTAAAACTTTAAACCAGCGACCCATATTGATTCACTATTATAACTTTCCACCAGCGGTCCATATTAATTCATTCAACCAACGGTCTGAAAAATTAGCACATCTCCTCATGAAATAATATTGTACCCAAATACCCGAATGCACAATAATAGAGTGAATAGTAGCTGGGTGAATAGTAACTCATGAATAGTAACTCGTGCATAGTAACTCGTGAATAGTAACTCATAAATAATAACTCGTGAATAGTAACTCATGAATAGTAACTCGTGAATAGTAACTCATGAATAGTAACTCCGACACAAAAAGTATCCTAAATACTCGAGTGAACAATACTAGAGTGAATAGTAATTTCGGTGAATAGTAACCCGTGAATAGTAACTCGTGAATAGTAACTCCGACATAAAAAGTGTCCCAAATACTCTTCAGATATCAATTATTGATTTAACAATATAACAAATAATGCAGATGATACTGTGACAATAATCGAATCAATAATATGAGAGATATGATGCAAAGAATTCTTGTAGTAATAATTGAGTATAACCGAGTGACTTATCACGAAGCGTCAATAATCAATACCGTGTGTGCTACTTATGCAACCACGCGTAGACATCAGATTTTTACTACTAGGGTAGTTCAACAAGATAACGGTAAAAACCTTCGCCGTTATTTTCATAAAATATTTTTGTCGTTTTCTAATTACGACAGTATTTCCGTTGTGGGGTCCACCAATGATTATGTCGTCGTACGAATATTCCCGATAAAAAAAATATTCCCCGACAAAAAGAATATTTTATAACAACTTGCATACTTTGCAAAATTTTCAAATACTACCCACAACTATAACATTATATCAAATCCACACCATAATATTAAAAAAAATATTTCGAGAAATTATAATCTTTATTTATAAAATCTGGGGTCTCACAAGTTTTCTCTCTCTTTCTCTCTCGATATATTGAGCGTATTCTTGTGAGTATTTTAATACTTTGAGTGTTGCTTTATCTATATCTGAAGTTTAAGTCATAGCCTTTATATCCAGGTGTTTCAACTAAATAACTGTCTTTACAAGGTAAGGGGTGTTAATTTTTTTTCGTAATGATGTTATTCTTTCAATATCATTATGCCGAAATATTGATCTGAAGTTTTTATCAAATTTAGAACTTTTGGTGTTGGGGTTACTATTCACGTGATACTAAGACTATTCACGTGATATCGATAATTATTCATGTAAAAGTTAAATTTTCATTTTTGTCCAAAATATCTATTATGGATACTAGCTTTGATTATATCCATGTTTTGATCATTCTTGAATTTTACTCCACTATGATTATTTTTGAGGTATTTTTGGATATGGATAAACGGAATTACGAATCCTTAATCCTTGTCTTTTGTTTCTTTGGATTCGTTTCTTTAAAATATTTTCATCATCCTCGGTCCTAAATGATGATGTTCTATGAATATCTTTGACACGTAGTGCATAAAAGATGGTTGATTTTCTTATGAATATCTTTGGCCCGTAGTGCAAAAGATGAGCAGTGTTGAGTGAACATGACCCGGTGATGAATATCTTTGGCACAGTAGTGCGTAGAGATGAATATTTGATTCAAGATGTATATTGATTGATGTTACAGGGATAAAATATTGATGAAGAACTTTTAAATTCATAGATACTAGTAGATTTCATTCTCTACGTAACTCTTCTATGAATTATTATTTTCGCTGCGAATATTGATCTGAAACTTGTTGTCTATTATATTCTATCAGATTTTTTTTCCCTGTTGAGGACTAACGATAATTTGTTCTATGTTATCTTAGTCATAACATTCTTTCTTTGGGCTAGTTGAGCTCACCCTTTTCTTGTTGTTCCATTTTTCTTCTCGGGGAGGCGAAAATGTAATGAAAGTATTTGAGTCGGGGTGTGGAATGATGGTTCTAGAAAGTTGTCTTAGTAGTCCTCACCATTTTTGTAAAATAATGTATCAATAATTGTAATGAGGACTTTGTTGGGTATGGATATTGTCTAGATGACAATATTTTTATTTAAACTCATATTTTTATGTTGTATTAATAAAGTTGTAGTTGTTTCTGTACCATGTTATTGATGACTCAAAATGGGTGACGTATACCTATTTTGGGGGCGTCACACGATCCGTATCTTAAGCTCATCCCTTATCTAACATACCTTGCATACTCCCCTTTAGCGACGGATTGGGCGACGATTCGGTCTGTCGCTATATATAGAACCGTCGTCTTAGCTTTTAGGGGCGGACAACATATAGCGACGGACCGAACCTATAGCGACGAACCGAATCGTCGCTCAGTCCGTCGCTAAAGGGGGTATGTTAGATAAATGGTGAGCTTAAGATCCGGACAGATATATATATATATATATATATATATATATATATATATATATATATATATGTTCACATCCGTGACAATCGATTAATATAGGTTCAAAGAACTATAATCTCTATCGTTAATCAACATAATTGATGGCTTGAATTGAAAGAAGAAGAAAAAATTAGATTTGTCATTATAGGTTGTAGTGGTAGTAATAACCACGATAGCGACTAGCATATTTACTATTATGCCCCTCAAATGATTATATTAATTGTTGTCGTGCCCTTCATAAATATTACGACATTTATAGCGCAAGCAGCGGTGTAGCATTCATGAAGGGCACGACAATAATTAATATAATCATTTGGAAGGGCATGATAGTAAATATTCTAGCCACTATCAAGGTTATTACTACCCCTACAGCATGTAGTGGTAAGGAGGAATTTTTTCAATCCAAACAATCAATTCTATTGATCAACGGTGGAGATTATGTTTGTTTGAATACTACATGTGGCAACCGGTTGCCCTGGATGCATATATATATATATATATATATATATATATATATATATATATATATATATACACGGAGAAGATCAAGTGTATACCCATTTATTTAGCATACCTTGCTCACCACCTTTAGCGATGAGATAGAAATGACGGTTCGGTCGTCGTGTATATCGTAGAACCGTCGTTTTAGTTTTTAGTAGCGATCGATCGAATCGTCGCCATAACATATAAACCGTTTATCTGTTCTATAGCGACGGACCAAACCGTCGCCTGGTCCGTCGTCAAAGGTAGTGAGCAGAGTATGTAAAATAAAGGGATATGCACTCGTAAACGATTTATATATATATATATATATATATATATATATATATATATATATATATATATATATATATATATATGGGGTATGATTAGCCCCTTAGTTGAGTGGGATCAATTTTTTAAAACAAAAAGTTACAAAGAAATAAAATAAAGGCAAAAAAAGGATGTGATGGACAATGCAAATAAATGTGTGAGCTATCAAATAAAATCGATGTTATTTTATGTAATTGAATACATTTCCTCTCATGTTATATACAAAGGATATTTTATAATTTTTTAAACATTGTTATTATAATAGATAGATACCACAGCGTAAGAATAATTGAAAGTAGTATGCACACAAGTCAATCATACTTAATATGATAAAGCATATACTTTATAATAATCTTATTCATTTATTAATTAAAGAATAGTTTATTAAAAGCTTTTATATTATCTACATAATGTTGTTATATTAAATGTGATAAACTCATAGTTCACAATCATTGAATTACTAAATTGGGAATTAGTGAAGACGGATAGATTGGTACATATGTTGCTTGCTCATTGAATGATGGTGATTGATATCATGATCATTTTTATGGAGACACTAAAGCAAGTATGTAGGTTCTTATTGGAAAATAAGTTCACTTAACGTGGCTCACAAAGGAATACTTAATGGAGTTTTACTTGCCTATCAATAGAAATTCCTTTAGTGATAGTAGTATAAATAATCCTTAGACTTAAGATTATCATAGTATCTTGTGTGCGATGAGTTCTAATTTGCATTATCTAGAGTTGTGCATTTAATGATCGAAATACATATAATTAAATAAAATTGACTTGATAGTAATTTCATGTCTTATATTTAATTGGGACATTGTATGGTGAAAGGAATGAATTGTATGTAACTATTTACTCAAAGGTTTTTTTATGATTAATATAATCTATATTACCTGAAAAGTCGTTGAGCGCTAAGAGGGTTTACCGTTATTGTAGAATAAATGTTATTTATTTAAATAATATTAGAATTATTCTAATTGATTTATTCACAACCAGTTTAATGTAAAAAACCTAAAGGGTTACACCATAAAAAGAATAATATTTATTTAAGAAGCAAATGACATAATCGTAATAATTATAAGTTAAGTGTATTTAATTTAATTTGTGGTGATAGAATAAATTAAATAACTTAATATTTATTATTTAATATTTTGAAGATATAAAATATAAATTAATAAGAGAAGTTTTATTATTACTATTACTATTATTATTAATTTAATTCTTAAAGGAGTTTGGAAATTAATTAATAAAAGTACTCTCATATATTCCTAATAAGATTAGGGAAGCCTAATTAATTAATTAAATGAAACCCTAATCCTAATTAATTGGTTAGGAGAGTTACTTATATCTATAAATAAGAAAGTCTTATTATAGATTAGGGTTACGCGACATACACTAACAATTACAAGAGTTGAGAGAGTATAGAAATTAGAGTTTTGTCAAATAATAATCTTCTTGAATAATTGTTCTTCCTTGGTGGATCACTTCTAGAGGCCAAACACTTGGGTGGCTAGATCAAAGGAAGGAATCAATCTCGTAGATTCAAGTTGAACGTGAAAAGAAATTAGAATAGAGCTCGTACCTGAGGAAGCTAGATCTACAAGGGTATGAATCTGATATCCTTCTCTTTTATATTGAATTGATAGTTAAGCATAAAGTATGATCATGGTGATAGTTTGTATAAAATTTTTAAACTCCCTTTGATCGCGCTTCTGCTATGTTTATATGATTTGATTACGTAATCGCGCTACATACAAACCTAACATGTGAGGTATCCCTCACCTCCCGTGCCCTCTTAAATAAATTATAAAACTAAATAATATTGCTAAAATATTATCTATAACAATATTTTTCGAAACTTCATTGCTTGAAACTATTGCAATGATAGCTTCATTTCAATAGCTGTAAAAATATCATGTTCAATGTAAGTTACTAAACAATATAAAAAAGTGGAGTGTTAATGTTAGTAAAAATTTGAGATATTTAATAATTTTTCGGTCTAAATTTTTTTATTTTCACTAAACACCTTATAAAATAAAAAAATAAAAAATGGACTCATAAAAGTGTGGTCAATTGACTTTTGTCCCCAAGGCTAGATCCTATATATATATATATATATATATATATATATATAGGATATATATATATATATATATATCTAATTCATTACTCTTATCTAACATACCCCCCCCTTTAATGATTGAATAGGGACGACGATTGATTAAAATCGATATATATAAACAAATCTTCTTAACTTTTATCGACGGATGACATATAGCGATGCATAGAACTTATAGTGACGAGATAGAATAAATACATGGAATTAAAATCGCTAAAGGTGGATATGCAAGGTATGTTAAATAAAGAATAAACTTAAGATAAGATTAAGATATATATATATATATATATATATATATATATATATATAGAGAGAGAGAGAGAGTGGGATCTTAAGCTTTATTTATTCAACTCACTGAGCTCACCCCTTTAGCGATGGACTGACGACGATTCGATTATATATAACCGCTCGTAAATACTTTTAGCGACGCTATAGTCGTCGCTAAAAGTATGAACGAACCGTAACCGAACCATCGTTGGGTCCATCATAAAAAAGGTGGGGGTGAGTTGGATAAGAGTGAAATTTAAGATAAAGAATATATATTAAGATCAGGGACCATATATATATATATATATATATATATATATATATATATATGTTGACCTTTACTACATATGTATTGGAGTATAGAATGGGAAAAAAAATAGTTTTAAGTTGTTAGAGATAAAAATTTAAGTGGACGATGAAAGTATATCTACCATGTTAAAGAGAAAAATAAATATATTGAAATATATTATTATTTACGGGAGAGAAAATAATTTTGTGCAAAAATATACTATTTTGCCTTTATAATAAACTTACATGACATCCGCATGTCTTGCTAATTTTGACCAAAATTAATTAGAAGGGACGGTTTTGTAAAAAATTATAACATTGCAAAAATTAAAAACAAGAATTTAATAACACTTTTTAAGAAATTAGTTTGGTCCATAGGGATAGAAAGAGAAATAGGTTAATCTCAATAATGACCCACTTTGGAAAAAGAGATAATGTATCTTCCAAGAAGACGTCTTAAGCCTTGCTTCCTTGTACCAAGATTTGAAACAATAATAAATGAGAGTTAAGTTAATTTTTGATTGATCGATTGATTAACGATGCAAAGTTGGCGAGATGATCTACGCATGCGGAGGTGATCTCTCTGCGTTGTCAAGATTTGTATTGGCTAATCGACCAACTTACTAATGAAATTAACTTCATGATAACCGGATTTGGAACAATAGTATCCGATTCACAAAGACTAAGAAATATAAAGAATAATAATTATCCTCTTCATATTGATTTTGTAATTTTTATATCCTTTACAAAATGATAATGGGACAGCAGTATTTCCAACAATCAGAGTAAAGGGATACCCAAACCCTTCTTGGCAAGAATTGATCTCCTAGAATCCTCATTTAAACAATATACACAAACCTAAGAAATATAAAGAATAAAAGAATTAAAATTCGTAACCTTTGATTGATGCCATAAGTCAAAGAATGGAGCTGAAGCTTTCAATGGGGTCGGATTCTTCAAGCATGGTGGCTGCCTGGAAGCAATCTGCAGCATCAGCTAGTCGTCCATCATCCCTATGAACCAATGCCAAGTGATACCAAGCCACACGGTTGGTAGGTTCGATCCTTAATGCATCTGAGAGCAAGGTTCTTACAGCCGGCAACATCTTTGAGCCCATCTTAGACAAGAGAGCGCCGAGCAAGATCTTGCAAGGTACGTAACTTGGCTCAAATAAAAGAGCGTTCACATAAGCAGCCAAAGCTTCATTAGTTTGTCCACGTCTTTGGCACATAACACCTGCTACAAATAGTAATGAAAATTAGAATCTTCTTTTTCCAAATTTTAAATTTTGGGAAACTGCAGAAATTAAACATAACAAATAGTCCATCATATTTAGTATTTTGGAAAGCAAAACATCTATCCTCATAATCGTTAACAGAACCTGTTACAATATTCTCCCTCCATTCCAAAATTAGAGTCCCATTTGAATTCTTAAATATTTTTACGTATATTAAAGGTTTCAGGGGACACTTGCTCATAACTTTGTCCAACAATATTTCCCAATAACCTATTTTAGTATTGAAATTAAATATTCAAATAAGATTACGTCTAAGGGTGCACAATTAACAAATCACATACTGTTCTTTCATACCTCTAGAGCAGAATGGTTTTCAGAATACTGTTCTTTCTCCTTTTTTTCCCACAAATATCAACTCAGAAAAATGAAACGAAACGAAACAAGCATGACTCAAGAAACTACAAGCGAGTAACAAGTCCCACAGCATACCTGTCCTAGAGAATGGAAACATCAAACAATAACCTTTCCCCATCTTGTTTGCAGGAAAAAAACCAGCTGATATATTCTTTTAATCATCATAAGATCGTCTCCTGTCAATACAGTTGACCCAAATTGCCTCCAAAGACGGACAAAAATAAAATAGAAAACACTCCGAGTTGCAGCTTGATTTCCAAATAGGCATCCAACAAGGTAAGGATCTACTCTCCCCCTAGATAACCGACAGTCGAAGTATTTAACAGAGAACTATCCATACTTTTCACACACACACACACACACAGAGAACTGGCAGCCAGTCTTCCCTCCCTCCTCTTGAATTGAAGCATATGAATAAAGAAGCTCATGCTAACCAGAATTCAACTCCAAATCATTAAATTCTTCTAAATTTGAATTCCAGGTCTTTTTCTCCTCCCTAACTGACAAAGAAGCACTTCAAACCCTCATCCTAGCAATGCTGAACAGTGAAGGGAAAGCCCTCCTCAACTCCACCTCATTGCATCATGCATCAAACCATAACCTAACGGAAACTTCATCCCACACTACAGACCAAATATGTTTACTAAATTGACAACAGAACAACACCAAACCAAGATTGTAAGACAATTTTTTTCTTTCCTAATCAGTAAATTTGGTAGTCAAAGATGATGGTCTAATTAAGAAGTACAATTAGATTTTCTTTAATTTAGAGATAAAAGGAAAAAAATATTAGAAAAAAGAGAGAGATCACAATGCAAAAGCAGCCAATGAGTCCACCATGAGAAAATAAAACAAAGCCAAAACAAGTGGGAAAACCATACAACCCTCCAAATCTTTATGTAATTCAGACAAAGATACCCAACTAAAAGCATCCATCATGGAAGCTCATAGAGAAGAAAAATAAAAAAGTTCCCCAAAGCAATTGAAAAGCCTGACATTCCTCTCCGTCCAAATACCCCAAGGAATAGTAATGAATGCGCATCTCCACAAGATCTTGTCATTCTTATTGATACCAAACCCCAAAACCTGCACTGAAGGAGGCTTTCACTCTAGTCGAACAACCCCAACTCTCCCCAACACATTAAATAAATGTCACCAAATATATCTAGTCACTGAACAATGTAAAATAGGTGAGAATGAAACTCGCAAAAATATCAGAACTTGCAAGGTCTTCACCTCTACTGAATGTCATTAGTATTAGATTTTTGTTATTCAATAACATAAATAAGTTTATACCCTCTCTAAATATACATTAAATATGTTAATCTAAAGGTTTGCAACATTTCATTTTCCTTTATTGGTTTGAAACTACTGTCATAAAATACTGAACTCTTTTAGTGTTTAACTGGAAAATCAATTACTTGACACAATAATGCAACTCGTAAACATATACAACCTACTTCATGTGACACCTTTGAATCTTCTGTAGGCTATGGTCATTGCATATCCCACGTAACAATCTAGTCTATTAGTTACAAGTTGATTTTATAAGAGACAATATTTAAAGATGTCTAAAGTATTCATAACTGAAGGTTAAAGTACCATAATGGTTGGCTTGCCTGCATTAAATATGAGGGGGTTGGCTAGGCTTTAGGGTCTCTTCTAGCTAAGAATTTTAAATTAAACATAAATTTCGTTCATCAAAGAAATATTCAGTCAAATTAGTTTTCAAGCTATGGCTCATTTTCAGGTGTAACACATCAAAATTGTGCACATAATGAAAGTAAGAAAGACAGCATGTGGTTGCTCATTTTTTATCCAAGATAAGAAAATGAACCTATGGATGGTGTAACTTTTGTCTTAAAAAATAAAAAATGTACCGCTTATCTTCACCTATATGGTAAAAGGTCCACTAGATAACTAATTGAAAACTATAAAATTGATTAGCTCATCTCAAATATATGACAGTACAATCAAACTCTTAAGAGATTTGGAGAATATATTTGTAAGTTCTTTCTAACTATTTTACCATTCATTATTTGTTTAAATTCAACTAACATCAAGTATACATGAACTTCGACATTAGGATCTACAGCTTCCACCCCTAACAGTGAGCTTATTTGGTCTACCCTATATGATCTGTTGGTTCCACCCCTTACAGTTACTTATCTGGTCTACCCTGCGGACAATTACAATAGCTAAGAATCAAATTTAAAGACTACATATTCAGGAAGTCTAGGATTAATAAGTTAATAACCCAGATTAAAAATGAATGAAGGTAGAAGTTATTCTTGTAGAATATAAAGATTGAATCTTGCCTTCTGTGTGCAGTGTCTCTGCGGAATACTCTACGAACGCACTAGCTTTTTCCAAGCATATCTCTGCATCCTTCCACTGTGAAAGGCTGGAGTACAAATTAGCGAGACCATGCCAAACTTCATATTCAGTAACCTTATCATCCTCAACCTGCCATACAGAGAAGCCTACAGATGAAATCAAATGCAAAAAATAGATCCACTTTATTAAAAATAAAAAAGAAAAGAAAAAGAAAAACATTGAAAAATAAAATAAAAAATTACTGAGTTAGGTAGATGCCTGATGTGTAACTCGGAGAGGCCCATAAGATTTCTTTTGGGCTTGAACTAATGCAAGGAGGTAACGGTAAGTTTCAATGGCATCCTTGTGTAGAGACTGGGAAATTTTAAGCTTTGCTTTCATCCTGAGGAGAGGTCCTTGCTCCCACTTTGCAGTCTCATCTAAAGCTGCATCAGTGACGACTTGAGCCTCTGAAAAGCGTTGTTGAGCGGATAAAACCAAAGCAAGTAATCTCCAACCTCTTAATATGGACCCTCCAGTTGCGTCAATGTACTGCTTGGCATAACGCAAAGCTGCATTTAAATTCCGGTGCTCTGCGTATTGAACACCCAACTCAAAAATCAGATCTGAGTTATTAGGCTCAAAAGAAATTGCCCCATCTAATGATTTCAATGCTTCAGACTGAAGACGTGACCTCTCAAAGTCTGAGGAAGAGATTTTCGCTTGCTTTCCCAAACAGAGACCTAACATGCGAAGACCAACACCCTTTAAATGTTGATTTGCCCCATGTGCATTATTTATCGCCCTTCGGGCATATCCCACTCCTTCGGCAGCGAAAAGGCTATCCTCACTGCAGATTTTCGCAGCCAACAACAATGACATAATATCATCTGGATTTTCATGTTTGTGTAAAGATTTCCTCAGTAGATTCAAGGCAGTTTCATTTTTCCCTGCTCCACTAAGGCAAAGAGACAATAACTTCCAGCGATCAACACGATGTAATAGTCCAGGCATGACTTCCTCAAGTTGCTTTGCTAAAACAGAAGTTTGGCTGCATAGAGATAGAGCATACGTAAGGTGCTCAATAACTGATGGATCCCATGGAGTCTTACAAAGGTAAAATTTTCTCATTAGTATCATCAGAAGTAAAATTGCCTCTTCGAGATTGTTTCGAGGCACATACGAACCATCAATCTGAACAGCTAAACTGGGTGGCGTAACCTCCACTCCACTGTACAGCAAAAAAACTGCAAATCTTTTCTGGATCCTTGCACAGCAGTCATTGTCAAGATTCCATTGGCTAAGGAGAGCACGCCGATATGCAGACATTGCTTCAGGATAGCACTCAGCCAGCTTTAATAGCTCTGGCAAGAGCTCAACAGCACGACTAACCGTCTCTTGCAGCTTATTATCTACTAAGGCATCAGATATGCCTTGATAGAATATCTTCTCTACAGCATCAAGCACGTTTTGACATTCATTAGCAGCATCTACAGAAGAAAAGAAAATCAAAGTTTAGAAAATCCAAAAATAAAATAAAAAATATCTTCGAAATGCAAATTAAAAAGGAAAAGGATAATAATAAATTCCATGCCACACAAATTTGAGGTAATGAAAGAGGTCATAGAAATTGACAGACTAATTTTCTCAAAACAGTAGAACTACATCGGAATAGCTTCATACCACTTACTCTCCCAAGCTTTTGAAGAGACTTGGCTTTCAAATATATGGCTTCAAGTATCAAACTAGCAGCATGCTGTGAGACTGCATGCATAGATTCACTGCGAGAGCGGCCCTTCTTGGAAGGTTGTTTCTCGGTAAGAGAAGGTTGCATTCTCTGTATAGCAGCTTGAAGATCAATTCCATCAAAAACACGAAGAGCCCCTTCCACATTTCCTCTTTGATATTCCAACCTTCCTAGAAGAGCTCGTGCTTCCTGTATAATTACAATAATAGCCTCTGAGGTCCTATATGATACATGCATAAGAGTATTTCTAGAACTTATAAATGAATTAAACATTGTTAAGGGATCCCTCACAAACTTACACACACAGGTCAACCAGAGCCAGCCACTTTACCTTAATATTAAAATTTAAAAGAACCAAAATCCTTGAATCTACTTGAGTAGTTGGTTTACATTTCCTTTCTGTTTTATATTCCGAATACAAAAAATTAGTAAAGATAAATCCTTTCATTTCATTATATCAATGCTCACTTGAAGCAAATACATCAAATCTTAGCAGGAAATACAGATTAGTTACTCATTAATCTAACTTCTTTCTTTATTGAAACCACGTTCGCTGATGAATCAAGATGTAAGAAAGTAAGGCATGAACTTTAAATTTATAAAGAATTTTTTGACAAAAGCCAAACCTCGAAATTGAGTGATAAACCCTCACGTAAGGCAGACTCTGCCTCTTGAATATTTCCCTCATCAAGCTTCGCTTCGACTGTATTTGTTTCAATGCAAACCCCATTTGCACAAATTTTTCGAACCGAAGGATCATCAAGCTGACCTGATTCTGCTGATACATTTTCTGACATATCTGCCTTTAGCTTTGCTCACCAAAACAAACACAATTGAAAAAACCCCATCAATTACTTATCTGCATTTCATACACATCAAATAAACACATAATGCTAACTCCAATTATTCAAATTGAAAGAATTAAGAAGTGCAAGAGAAAAAAAAAACATGAAATGGGTGTTTGTATATTACATACTTATAATCAAATATACACACTGTTTCAAAACCACATAGAAAGCTTAAATTTTGTGCCCAATTATCAGTTAATAACAGAAATAGAAATCAAAAGTGAAACTTTTTTTGCAAAAATCAAATTAAAATGCTGAATTAACAATACCCATGAGATTCTTAATAAACCCAAAACAAAACAAAAACAATTTAGAAAAGAATGTCATTCAGAAATGTAATAATGTATACAAAAAGGGTAGATCTCAAACCTTTTGTACCAGCGTTCAATTCTTTGCCGCAGAAGAATTTGGTCAAAAGGAAGAAGAATGAGAAGGATTTTCTGGATCAGAAGAATTTGAAACTCTGATATTGTGTTTTGACCCCATGACTCAAACGGTTTAAAGAAAAAACTAAAAAAATAATAATAATAAGAGAATGTCTACATAGAATTGATATTTTTACAAATAAATTTAATAGTTTCACAAGTTCCTTTTTGATAATGTGTTTCATTTTTAAATGAGAGAGGATCTTGTGAAATTAACATTTTCACGTGTGGAAATATCAATTCCCTATCTATATTAATGAGATAGAATTCAATTTAAATTTGGGTAGAAAAGCACAAAGACGGTTCAAACTCATTCTAATTGATTTTTGTCGAAAAGTACAAGTACGATTTAGATTCATTCTAATTTTTAAATTGTTAAAATGGAAAGACGGAGGATTTCGTTACGCCGTGTCTGCAATTCTAATTATCCTTCTATTAGTATTTTTTTTAGAGAAATAGAATGGATAAAATTATACTAAAAAAATATATAAAAAATGAAAAAAATTTATATTACGTATTGCGATAAATTTATAATTATTTATCAATACATAAAATTGTTAGAAATTATAAGAGAACTCTATGTAATACAGATCTCGCTTAAAAAGTTACTATTTATACTAATTCATATAATTGACAATTAAAAAATCAAATATAAATATTCGCAATAAATACATAACTTATTCTTTAATATTTTATTAATAAGTTACACAATTTTTTATGTTATACATTTTTTTAGTACACTATGATAAACTTTTTGCAATAATTAGTAAAAAATTATTGATAGTGACCCCATCTTTGTTTGTTTTAGATTGTAATTGTAATTGTAATAATGAGAAAAATAACATATGTTAGAGTAGCAATAAAAGTTATCAATCCTCAGCCGGCACATATATTTTATTTGATTGACAATTTGACATGATATGGAGTTGGGTCACGTTTATTTTCTGGACTAATTGTTGGGTTGGCTAAAAAAGAGACATGGACTTGTAGTTAGCCCTAAAATAAGAAGGGAAAATTACATAGATTAGTACATTTTTAAAATTAATTAAAAAAATCATACCTCTATAAAATAATTATAAAAATATTACACTTCATCATTTTTATTTACAATAGTAATACAATTAAAAGTCCATAATTTAAGGGATTAATATTAATTGACTGACATGGCAAATTGGCAAATTAGTGTCTATCTTATAATCAGGTTGGTTTTTTTTGAAACGCTTAATAACAGCTCATCTATTTTTCTATCCAGATCTGAGATGCTCCGTTTTTCTCTCCTCCGATCTTGTGCACCACCATTAATCGGAAGAACATAATAACTTTGAGTTGGACAAATCTCTACCTTCTATCTCCACAACACTTTCACTTTCTCTCTCTCCCTAAATTTGTAAAATCAGAGTCGATTTCGGTAAGGATGAAACAGAGGATCTTCTCGAAAAATTTGAATTTTTTTGGTATACAGCATTGACCCACCAAAAAATGGCTTCGCGGAGCTTGTCCTTCTACTCCAAAATTATCTAAATCTCATCTTTTATATGTGAGATGAAAAGGGTTTGTTTATGGGTCTATGGATGTGGTTCTTTAATGTTTGATTGAACTTGTAATATCTTGTTGTAATTCGATTTGATGTGTCTGTTTAATTGAAAGTTCTTTGTTATAGGTTATATTGGGGGTATTGTGATGTTGTAATTATAGTCTTCAGCTAGACTTTAAAGAATTTTAGCAACGGAAATTTGTTTGAGTTTGTGCAGTTGGATTCTGATTTTGATGTCCATGTAGTTAAGACAGAAGCTCAAGTTCATAGCCAGAAGATATTTCCATCCCAAATTTTTTTAAAGGTGTGCTAATTTAAATTTTGTTATTGTTACTATCATATAACTATTTGGTTAGTCCTTTATTATGTTTTGGTTACTGTTAGCTTGTGATTCGGATACAATTTTTGTTACCTTAATTTGGTATTTTGGTTACTTTTTTATGTTGTTAAATATGGTTACCATGTATTTGCTTAGTATACATGGTTAACTAAACTGGTTTTGGTGTACATGTTGTTTATGTATTGGTTACCATTAAAATATGTTTTAGTTACTATCATATAAATATTTGGATATTTCTTTAGTATATTTTTTGTTACTGTTAATTTCTGATTTGGATTCCATTTTTGTTTTCTTGAGTTGGGATTTTGGTTACTGTTTTTTGTTGTTTTGATTACCATGTATTTGCTTAGTATATATGGGTTGACTAAACTGTGTTTGGTCTATATGTTGTTTATGTATTGATAACCATTAATATATGTTTTGGTTACTAACATATAACTGTTTGGTTACTTCATTAATATATTTTTTGTTACTGTTAGCTTATGATTTGGATAACATTCTTTTTTCCTCAATTGGGATTTTGGTTACTTTTATATGTTGTTTTGGTTACAATGTATTTGCTTAGTATACATTGGTTGACTAAACCGTGTTTGGTCTACATGTTGTTTATGTGTTGGTTACCATTAAAACATGGTTTGGTTACTATCATATAACTGTTTGGTTACTTCTTTAATATATTTTTTGGTATACATGTTTTTGTTTTGATGACCTTTAAATTATGTTTTGGTTAATATTATATATAACTGTTTGTTTACTACATAAAATGGTCTGTACTACATGTTGTTTATATTTTGGTTACCATTAGATTATATAATATAATTTTTTGGTTACTGTTTTATTATGGTATGGTTAATGTTATATTATGATATGATAACTATTATTGTGCGATTAATGTGGGATGTTGGTTATTTGTTATAGTCTGCTTTTGACTCATCGTGTAATTGTTATATTATGTTTTGGTTAGTATGCTCTTATTTGTTGGTCACTCACGAATCATTTATGTTAAAAATATTGTTTATATCTGGTTACTAATAACTGTGTAAATTTGATTTTGTTTATTTGCGGTTATGGGATCTTTACTATGAGGAATGCAACAAAAAATTCACTGGAAAAGTTATATATTGGTGTGACATGGAAGTCTTATAACCAAGAAATTGAACCCAAGTCAGTTGGAGAAGTTTAAGGCATTATTAGTTTGTGGATGTATTATTTTTGTAAATAATAAACCCAAGTCATAATAAACCATGTATTTGGTTAGTATACATTGATGTATTATTTTTGGTAGTAACCAGATAGTTACAAGCTTGTATCAGGACATATATCAAGTGTTATATGTACATGTGAGAGTATACATGAGTTGCCTAAACTGGGTTGGATATACAGGTTGTTTCTATTTTGGTTACCATTAAAACATGTTCTGGTTACTTTCATATAACTATTTGGTTACTTCTTTATTATATTTTGGTTACTGTTACCTTATGGTTTGGCTACTATTATTGTGTCCTCAATGTGGGATTTTGGTTATTTTTATTTTTTATTATGGTTAATATGTAATTGTTTAGTTTACATGGATTGCTTAAACTAGGTTTCATTACATGATGTTTATGTTTTGGTTACCATTAAAACCTGTTCTGGTACTATCATATAATTATGTGGTTACTGTTTTATTATATTACATTATGGTTACTGTTATTAATAACCAGATAGTTACAAGCTTGTATCAGAACAAACATCAAGTATTAAATGTACATGTTAGAGTGTCCTATTTATCTAGCTGATGTATATTTATAAATTACATATATACTCCTAAAAATTATTTAGAAATTGTACAATTGGTATTTAAATCTGCATACAGAGGTAACCATTTTATTTTTTGTGAGTAACCAAATTTACATAAAATTGGTTCAGAACAGTATCCATCAGCTATTTCAGTTGAAATGTTAGGTTGATATCCAAATATATATATATAATAACCATTTTTATTTTTGTTAGTAACCAGATAATTATAAGTGTAAGACCCCGAAATTTTTTTAAATAAAAAGGAATTTCCTTTAATTATTATTTTGAAATAGAAAGGGTTGATTTGATTAATGTGGATAGTTAAGGGTTAAATACGCAAATATTTCAAAATAAGCAAGTGGTTATAAAATATTCATTTTTGTCGGGGAATATTCGTTTGGTCGTGGAATATTCATACTGTCGGGGAATATTCGTACGACGGCGCAGCCATGTGTGGGCCCATAACGGAAAGCGATTGGATGAAGAAAACGACAAATATAAGTTGGTTAAAAAATAACTACTGTAGTTATATCGTTAAGATCATTGGAATACCCTTGGTTAAAATACAAGAATACGCTGGTCGCACAAAGAATTACCAGATTAAGACAAAGATTGTTGAATTATTGATCCTTACGTAAGATGGCACTACTCAATAATTGTTACGATGAATTATCGCTCAAAGATTTTATTTTATTGATTCAATAATTGTGCGTTGATATTTTATATAATTATTGTTTCAATAATTGCCATCGCATGACAAGATTTCCCATTATCGATCAATAATTCATATTATTTGAATAATATTATTAGATAACATTATTGGCAATGTCTAGAAAGTTACCTAAGGAGAGGTTTGGTCACCTAATCAAGGCGCACCAAGAAGGAGAGATCCTTATTGAAAGCCCTCTTTCCGGGAACTGGTTGTCATTATAAATGTGATTACGTAATATTATTTGTGAATAATTAATTATTGATTCATATGATAAGGAAATATTTATTTTATATGAATATAAATGATGGATTTATTTATGTGGTTATTAATGAAGGAATTAATGTTGAGGTGTTTTATCGGTATTTTATCGGATTGGAGGTATTAAAAATCAAATCGTGGGTTTTGAGATATATCATGGAGGTTATAATTTTTAATCCGATAGTTGGATCGTTGTAATTTTGGATATGTTATACATACATAAGTTGAGTATATGTCCACAAATTTTGAACCGTTAAAATGCACGAATGATTTGTTGTGAATTTTAAGAGGTGTCGGATTCGGAAATTAGGTTTATAATTGATTTTGGTGGAAAATTTAGAATTGAGTGGGCCCCACTTGTGGTTGGTGAAAAAATGTGCTGAATTTTATTTCAAATGTGGTGGGTGGCAATAGTAGCGAGGTAAAGCCATCATCAAAAGTAGCAGTCAAGTCCGCTTGGTAGGGCTAACATTTTCCTATAAATGAGGGCTAAGTTAGAATTGAAAATCACACCGTAAACAAAGTTTTCTCTTTTCTCTCTATATTATTGAGTGTATTTTGTGAGTATTTAGATACTTTGAGAGTTTTTGTTCAAGAAAAGTTTCATTCAAAGATCACTTCCGACCTTTCCTTCCCAAGCATCGATTCTTTGAGGTAAGTGGATGTTATTTTATTCTCAAATGATATTATTTCTTCAATATCATTATCTTTGAAATGTCGATCCAAGTTTTATCAAATTTGGAACTTTTTCATGTCGGGATTACTATTCATGAGTTACTATTCACGAGTTACTATTCATGAGTTACTATTCACGAGTTACTATTCACGAGTACTATTCATGTAAGCGTGCCAAGATGTTTTTTTTTGTGGAATTTCTATCTTTTGGTGTTTGAGTTACTATTCACGATACTAAGATGATTCACGATACTGAAGACTATTCACGAATCTAAGACTATTCACCGAAAAATGAAAATTTTTCTTTTCGTCTAAAATATCTATTCTGGATACTAGCTTTGATTGTATCCATGTTTTGATCATTCTTGAATTTTACACCACTATGATTATTTTTGAGGTATTTTTGGACGTGGATAAAACCAAGTACGAATCCTTAATCCTTGTCATTTTGTTTCATTGGATTCGTTCTTTAAAAGTATTTTCATCATCCTCGCCTTAAATGATGATATTATTGAATATCTTTGGCTGTAGTAGCAAAGATGAATGATTTTCAAGAATATCTTTGGCCCAGAAGTGCAAAAGATGAAGCGGTGTTTAAATGAATATGACTAATCGATGAATATCTTTGGCCAGTAGTGCAAAAAGATGAGCAGTGTTTAAATGAACATGACTAATCGATGAATATCTTTGGCTCAGTAGCAAAAGATGAAAGCGGTGTTTAAATGAACATGACTAATCGATGAATATCTTTGGCCTGTAGTGCAAAGATGAGCGGTGTTTAAATGAACATGACCGATCGATGAATATCTTTGGCCAGTAGTGCAAAGATGAGTAGGTGTTTAAATGAACACGACCGATCGATGAATATCTTTGGCCTTTAGTGCAAAGATGAACAGTGTTGAGATGAACACGACCGATTGATGAATATCTTTGGCTCAGTAGTGCAAAGATGAATATTTGATTTGAGATGAATATTGATTGATGTTACAGGGGATAAAATATTGATGATGGATCGTTAAATTCATAGATTATAGTAGATTTCATTCTCTACGTAACTCTTCTATGAATTATTATTTCGCCATGCGAATATTGATCCAAAACTTGTTGTCTCATTGTATTCTATCGATTTTTTCCTGTTGAAGACTAACGATAATTTGTTGTATATTATCTTAGTCATAATATTCTTTATCGGGCTAGTTGAGCTCACCCTTTTCCTTGTTGTTCCATTTTTCTTCTCGGGAGGCGAGAATGTAGCGAAAGTACTCAATGGGGTATGGAATGAAGGTTCTAGAGAGAGTTGTTTAGTAGTCCTCACCATTATTGTAAAATAATGTATCAATAAATGTGATGAGGATTTATTTGAGTATAAATATTGTCAGAAGATAATATTTGTATTTAAACTCACTGATTTTATTGTTGTGATAATAAAGTTGTAGTTGTTTCGCACTCATGTGTATTTGGCACTCGAATGGGTTGGATGGAATGGACCTATTTTGGGGTCGCCACAATTGGTATCGAGCTTAGGATATGATCTCGGCGGAGATCGGGAATAAAACTAGAGGGGAGAGAGAGTAAATCCTTTGCTAGTGTGTCCTACCTAAGCTTATTTGTTAGTTGGTCAAGATATAGGGATATTATGTGATTGATTTCCTTAATTAACCCTTGTTTTTTGGCGACAAAGAATGAGAATGTCAATCGAGAATATTAATAGTGGTGTAAATGAGACCGTGGAGATGCTCAGACTTAACAACGAGGAGAACGCAACAGTGGCAATGTACCTCCGTGAATAACACCACCGAAAGCGCAGATGATGAACGAGGGGATGTTTAGAAGCTTTTTGCGAGTTCATGCAAAATCGACGAGGAGACTCGTGTTCAAAAATACGAGGAGGAGATGATAGTAATTCACGGGTGGTCACAAATGCAAGCGCTCAAAGAGTTGGGACCACCAGAATTCTGGGGAAAGCCAGATCCGATCATGGCGGAAACATGGGTCAAGCAAATTACCAAGATATTCGATGTCTTGGGATGCACGAAGGAACAGAAAGTTCCATTCGCTACTTTTATGTTCCGTGGCGAAGCAGATTCTTTGGGGGAATCAGGAAGCGCACTCCATTCACCGCACTCAAGATGTCATGGGAGATGTTTCAAAAACAGATTCAATGACAAGTACTTCCCGAAAGTATTCGCTATATGAAGGAAGTGGAGTTTATTAGATCAGAAGCGAGAATAACACGATTTGTCCCAAAGACGAGGCGTAAGTTCGCGGAGTTATCCGTGTTTGCACCTCATTTGGTGGAGAATGAGGAACGATGACGCGGATGTTTCTTAGAGGTTTGAAACCCGACATACGCCGAAGATCTCATTTCATAAATTTTCTCTCTATCGGATGTTCAAAGGTGGCTCGATTGTTAGAAGCGAGATAAACGAGTACGCTCAACCGAGGGACCATAACCGTGGATCATACCAAAGATAAAGATCATCGTAATAACGATAACAAAGTGGAGAAAGAAGAATACGGACAAAGGCGGTAACCACACTGGTGGTAATCGTGGCCATGAAAATAGAAGAAAGTTTAGTGGAGGAGATTTTAAAAGAGGAGATTCAACAACGACCATGTGAAGACGTCGGCCAAGAAGAACTAGTTCCAAGGAGGAGAAAGACCATCTGGTCGTATGTTACAAATGCGGGAAAGAGGGATATATCACCAAACCCGCCCACAACAGTTTAAGGTATGTTATAATTGTGGAAAAAGAAGGACATATCGCTTTCGAGATCAGACGATATCGAAACCAGATCCAATAGGAATGGTGACTCAAAAGGATGTCCAAGAAAAGTCAAAGTCAACGATTCACGGAAGAGCGTTTGTCGTGACTTCATTAAAATACGAGGAACCCGAACGAAGTTAGCGGGTTAGTTAATTATAAATTCTTGCGAAGTTTATACCTTACTAGATACTGGGTTCTACCCATTCTTTATCTCTCTTTGCTTGCGCCAACGTTTGAACTTGACTACGGAGAAATTAGACTTTGAATTTATTTATGGAGACTCTGTTAGAGAAACTTTCATTACATCCGTTGTTTAAAAAATCTTGCTTGATTCAAGTTGGAACTATCACATTACCGTTAACCTTATTTCTATAGAGATATTTGCTTTTGATGTGATTTTAAGGTTAACTACTCATCATGCCAAAATTGATTGCTTTCGTAAGGTTGTTAGTTTTCATATTCCTAAGCAACTCGTTATTCAATTCGCCAATCAAACCATTGTAGTCAAACATTTTCATATTAAGCCATGAAGTCATTCGCTTATTACGGATGTCAAATTTTCTTAGTCCATGTTATGGATTTGAATAAAGACACGCCGATTTGAATAATATTCTTGTTGTTATTGATTTTTCCCGACGTATTTTTTAAAGAATTTTTCGCTTACTCCCAAAGATCGATATTAAATTTTGTATCGACTTTGAACCCCAGACAAAACTCATTTCTAAAATCTCATATCGAATGGCTCCTATTGAACTTCGTGAGTTAAAATTCAACTATAGAATTTGGTACCGAGCCTTTATCCGGTGACTTCCTTTGTGGAATGCAATCAAGATGACTCTCCGTAAGGGACACCATATTCGTGCGATAGTAAATCGATAGGTGTCATTGTAACGCTTATCCAAGGTTGGGATATGAGTCACGATTGAGAACAACCTAAGTCAAGAATCGAAATACGTAGCTTTCTAGGTTTAGTTGGTTATTATCGGAGATTCGTTGAAGGATATTCTCGAATCGCTATTCCATTAACGAAATGACTCATAGAGATACAAAATTCAAATGGAGCAAGGAATGTGGGAAGAGCTTCAAGAACTCAAGAGGAGACTCATTTCAAAGACATGTTCGACCATGCCATCCTCGAAAAGCGAACGTGGTAAATGACGTGTTGAGTAGAAGATCGTATACAAGTACGAGTACAATATTGTCAAAGACTCATTTCAGATAATATACAAATAATAGAGATGGAGATGAAAACTCTAGGTACCCACGTGATGATATACGAGTACGTGATGATATACTGAGTATAATCGACTTTAATCGATAAAGTTAAAGTCGCTCAAGCTACACCGAAGTGATGAATTTGAAGAAGGAGGCAAGAAGTTGTTATTTTAAAAGCGAGAATCGGTGAGGTGAGGAAAGCTCAAACCTTCGATTTATTAATCCATTTGAAATTCTCGATCGAATAGGAACCGTGGCCTATAGACTGCTTTTACCGCCAAGTACGACGCGTGTTCATAACGTTTTTTCACGATCGATGTTACGTAAATATGTGGACGATTCAAACACATCATTGAAGTTAGAACCAGGACGAGATAGCCAAGACTTAACGACGAGGAGGTACTGTCAAGATTTTGTAGAGGAAAGAACATGACCTATGTACCGAGGTTATACCATAAGTTAAAATTTTGTGGAGAAACCATGCTATTAAGGAAATGGCCTGGGTGTTGGAAACGAAAATGAAAGCGAGGTATCTTTACCTTTCGAAACACCAGTACGTACGCCAATTTCGAGGACGAAATTTCATAAGGAGGGAGGTCAGAAGACCCCAAATTTTTTTAAATAAAAGGAATTTCCTTTAATTATTATTTTGAAATAGAAAGGGTTGATTTGATTAATGTGGATAGTTAAGGGTTAAATACGCAAATATTTCAAAATAAGCAAGTGGTTATAAAATATTCATTTTTTGTAGGGAATATTCGCTTGGTCGTGGAATATATTCGTCATTGTCGGGGAATATTCGACGATGGCGCTAAAACCATGTGTGGGCCCATAACGGAAAGCGATTGGATGAAGAAAACGACAAATATAAGTTGGTTAAAAATAACGGCGTAGTTGTTACTGTTAAGATTGTTGGAATACCCGTTGGTTAAAATACGACAAGAATACGCGTGGTCGCACAAAGAAGATTACCAGTACAGCGAAGATTGTTGAATTATTGATCCTTACGTAAGATGGCACTACTCAATAATTGTTACAGTAATTACTGTTCAGTATTTTATTTTATTGATTCAATAATTGTTGCGTTGATATTTTATATAATTATTGTTTCAATAATTGTTATCGCACAAGATTTCCCATTATCGGATCAATAATTCATATTATTTGAATAATATTATTAGATAACATTATTGGCAATGTCTAGAAAGTTTCGCCTCAAGGAGAGGTTTGGTCACCTAATCAAGGCAAGATGAGGAGAGATCCTTATTCGAAAGCCCCCTCTTTCCGGGAACGATTTGGTTGTCATTATAAATGTGATTCTCGTAATATTATTTGTGAATAATTAATTATTGATTCATATGATAAGGAAATATTTATTTTATATGAATATAAATGATGGATTTATTTATGTGGTTATTAATGAAGGAATTAATGTTGAGGTGTTTTATCAAGATTTTATCTGATCGAGGTATTAAAAATCAAATCAGGGTTTCAGAGATATATTGCGGAGGTTATAATTTTTAATCCAAACCGTTGGATCGTTGTAATTTTTGGATATGTTATACATACATAAGTTGAGTATATGTCCACAAATTTTGAACCGTTAAAAATGCACGAATGATTTGTTGTGAATTTTAAGAGGTGTCGGATTCTAAATTAGGTTTATAATTGATTTTGGTGGAAAATTCTAGAATTGAGTGGGCCCCACTTGTGGTTGGTGAAAAATGTGCTGAATTTTATTTCAAATGTGGTGGGTGGCAATAGTAGCAGTAAAAAGCCATCAGAAGCAGGTCAAGTCTGCCTTGCTATGGCTAACATTTTCCTATAAATAGAGGGCTAAGTTAGAATTGAAAATCACACCGTAAACAAAGTTTTCTCTTTCTCTCTATATTATTATTGAGTGTATTTTGTGAGTATTTAGATACTTTGAGAGTTCTTTGTTCAAGAAAAGTTTCATTCAAAGATCACTTGACCTTTCCTTAGGAAATCAATCGATTCTTTGAGGTAAGGGATGTTATTTTATTCTCAAATGATATTATTTCTTCAATATCATTATCTTTGAAATGTTGATCTCAAGTTTTTATCAAATTTGGAACTTTTTTCATGCTTCGGGTTACTTATTCATGAGTTACTATTCACGAAGTTACTATTCATGAGTTACTATTCACGAGTTACTATTCACGCAGTACTATTCATGAAGCGTGAAGATGTTTTTTTTGTGGAATTTCTATCTTTTGGTGTCTGAGTTACTATTCACGATATCAAGACTATTCACGATATACCAGACTATTCACGAATACAAGACTATTCAATCGAAAATGAAAATTTTTCTTTTCGTCTAAAATATCTATTCGGATACTAGCTTTGATTGTATCCATGTTTTGATCATTCTTGAATTTTACACCACTATGATTATTTTTGAGGTATTTTTGGACGTGGATAAAACCAAGTACTAATCCTTAATCCTTGTCATTTTGTTTCATTGGATTCGCTCTTTAAAAAGTATTTTCATCATCCTCGGTCTTAAATGATGATATTATTGAATATCTTTGGCCCCCGTAGCAAAGATGAATGATTCTGAAGAATATCTTTTGGCCCGTAGTGCAAAAGAAGCGGTGTTTAAATGAACATGATTAATCGATGAATATCTTTGGCTCGTAGTGCAAAAGATGAGCAGTGTTTAAATGAACATGATTAATCGATGAATATCTTTGGCCCGTAGTGTAAAAGATGAGCGGTGTTTAAATGAACATGATTAATCGATGAATATCTTTGGCCCGTAGTGCAAAGATGAGCAGTGTTTAAATGAACACGACCGATCGATGAATATCTTTGGCTGTAGTGCAAAGATGAGCGGTGTTTAAATGAACACGACCGATCGATGAATATCTTTGGCCTTTAGTGCAAAAAGATGAACAGTGTTGAGATTTAAACATGACTGATTGATGAATATCTTTGGCTCTGTAGTAAAAAGATGAATATTTGATTTGAGATGAATATTGATTGATGTTACAGGATAAAATATTGATGATGGACCGTTAAATTCATAGATTATAGTAGATTTCATTCTCTACGTAACTCTTCTATGAATTATTATTTCATTCATGTAATATTGATCCCAAACTTGTTGTCTATCAGATTCTATCGATTTTTCCTGTTGAAGACTAACGATAATTTGTTGTATATTATCTTAGTCATAATATTCTTCTATCGGGCTAGTTGAGCTCACCCTTTTCCTTGTTGTTCCATTTTTCTTCTCTCGGGAGGCGAGAATAATGAGTAGTACTAGTTTGGGTATGGAATGAAGGTTCTAGAGAGAGTTGTTTAGTAGTCCTCACCATTATTGTAAAATAATGTATCAATAAATGTGATGAGGATTTATTTGAGTATAAATATTGTCTAGAAGATAATATTTGTATTTAAACTCACGCTTTATTGTTGTGGTAATAAAGTTGTAGTTGTTTTACGCACCATGTATTTGGCATTTTCGAATGGGTTGGATGGAATGGACCTATTTTGGGGTCGTCACAATAAGTTTGTATCAGGACTGTTATAAAGTGTTAAATGTATATATTTTATTTATACCCTGTCATCATGATGGAATAATAAACTCCAATTAAGAGCTCCCATTTATTATATATATGATATTCATTTATAGATCTCATATTAAAATAAAAATAGTTTGAGAGTTGCAGTTGGTATCCAAACCTGCATATAAGGGTAACTATTTTAGTTTTTGTTAGTAACCAAATAATTATAAACTTATATTAGAACAGTTATCAAGTGCTTAATGTACATGTGAGAGTTCCCATTTATCTAGCTGATGGATACTTTTAAATTACGTAGTTATAAAATTTATTTAGAAATGGTCCATGCCAGTTGATAACTAAATATGAATATAGAGGTAACCATTTTATTTTAGATGGGTAACCAAATTTTTATAAAAATGTTTCAGAACAGTTACCAATTGTTCAATGTATATGTTTACTTTAAATATGACAACTCATGATGGAATCAAAAATCAAAATATTAATCAACATCAATTTTGGTTACTGTACACTATTAAAAATGTTACCAACCATGTGGTTAATGGTTACTAACAGTAAACGATTATATATTCCTGTAAACAATTAAATTTGTTGTATTGGTTACTGTCAGTCTCTTTTGTCTAACAACTGAATAAACATTATAAAGTAACCAAATAATTATTAGACAGTAACCAAACTACATAATCTTAGTAACCAAAAAATAAACCAAATTTTTTACATGCGAATTTGAAGGCCTAAATGATGGAATTCGACCAAAAAACCATGCAGTTCACCAGCAAAGCTTGTGATTTTTGATTATTGATCCGTTTCCAATAAAATTAGGCTCCAAAAACGCCAAAATCTGACACTCCAAACTTGACAGAAATTGTCAAATTGTCACTGCAACCAAATAAACATTATACTGTAACTAATTAAATAGTATACAACAACTAATATATATATATATAATCAGATTAACAGTTGTATGAAGGTAACCAATGTAGTTAATAAGTAACCACCAATATAAAAGAAACAACTATAAAACTCAATAACATTATTGAGTAACCAAATAAACACCTTACAATATCTAAATATATATTATACAGTAACCAAGATATATGTAATTAGTAGTCAAGATTATAAAAAATCTTTTTACATTCATTTTACAACCAAAACAATCAGTAATGACTTTGTTACAAATTAAAGACTAACAGGTGTATGAAGGTAACCAATGTAGTTAATAAGTAACTATCAATATAAAAAAAATCAGTATAAAATACAGTAATATTATGTAGTAACCATGGTAATATTACTGTTAGCTTATGGTCTGTAAAGTAACCAACTCAATGTCAGATAGTAACCAAACTACATAATGTTAGTAAATGCGAACATGAACCTGGGGGGTAATATTATGCAAAGAACCATTGCAATTTTACACGAAGAACCAAGTCAAAGATTATATACTAACCAAATAAACATTATATCAGAACCAATTAAATAGTATACAACAACCAATATATATAATCGATTAATAAATTGTATGAAGGTAACCAATGTAGTCAAGAATCAAGTCATAATTAAGTTTGATTAGTCAAGAATCAAGTCGTAATTAGTCAAGAATCAAGTCAAAGATTAGTCATTAAATAATTTTACACAAAGAACTAAACTCAAAGACTATAATTTTACACATTAACCAAGTCAGCATTAGTCAGTAACCATTATAGTTTTACACAGTAAACAAGTCAACATTAGCCAGTAACAAAAATAATGTTACATAGTAACCAAATCAACATTAGTCAGTAACCAATTCAACATTAATTAGTAATATTGCAAAGAACTAAGACAACATTAGCGACAAAGAAAAGACAACAATAGACAGTTTTAATGTTACACAAAGAATTCAAGATGAATAGTCAAGAATCAAGACATCATTAGACAGTAACCAATTTTTATAACCTTAGTAACCATAATATACAACATTTTTTCAAATACATTTTGCAATCAAAACATTCATTATTCTTACTGTGTGACCATTTTAAGTGCAAAAAACTTAAGAAAGGTAACCAATATAGTAATTCGTAGTAACCATAGGTAACTATATGATTATAAATTTTAAACTCACATACCTCAGTATTTTGTATCGAAGTTGATGTTGATTTTATATTCAACAATCACTGCAGTATTTGGTTACTGAACTTGAAGGCGTTGTTGATTTTGTATGCTATTTTCGATCTTAGACATGCGTCGCGACAACAGACTTCGTCTTTTCCGATTACGAGTTTAGTCACGACAGGAGGCTTCGTCTTCTCCAATATCAGAGTTGTGTCGCGACAGAAGATTTTGTCTTCTCCGATTGATTTTCTTAGTTGTTTGAATTTAGGTGCAGTTGATTACAAATATGAAAGGAAAATAACTGACGTGTAGGAGTTAATGATACGTGATTTTAGGAATCATAATATATAGTGTTTTGTTATTTTTGTAATTATTTTGCGTGTGTTTTATTTTTATAAATACTTTTTAATTATTATATATTAGTGTTAAGGACTCAAATAAGAATTAGAAATAAGTAAATTGAATTATAAAAAGCACTATTAAATCAATGAATATGAATTTGCAAAAACCCTAGCTCGAATTAGTGAGTTAAAAAGTATGAAAAATTTGGTCCAAAAAAAATAAGAGCTGAGTTAATGGAAGAGGGAAATATGATTTTTATTTTATTTAAAAAAATAGATTATAGCGTAAAATAGTAAAATGAAAAGAATTCAATATTTTCCCAATACAAAAATAACTGTCAATTTTTTTTAATGGGTTTGTTTTGTTGGTTACCAACGTTTGTAGGGTTTGAACTTAAAAACGTAACGTGTCAAAAAATTTGGTGCGCTACGTTTGTGAATTAAATAAACTGTATTTGAAATAAGTTATTTCTAGACGAACAAAATTTTAAAGCGTGTTTAGACTTTCAAATGCAACAAACACTCCAAAAGTTTCCAACGATTTGTAATTAAACAGACACAACCTAGATAGGGAATTGAAATTTTCATAAATAAAAGTAATCGGCTCATAAGGTCTTTCTCATATAAATAGTAAATAAGTTCCATCACGTATGGGTGATATTGTGAAAATATCAATTTTTAATAGATGTATAAACCATCATAATTCTGTTTGCCCAGGCCCAGTTCTCAAAAGGTCTCAAGAGAACAGGCCCATTAAAACGAAGTAGTACACTATGCTCCTACTTCGTAAACTCTATACCAGCCCATAGTAAACCATTGTATAAGAATCCGCAAAAACCCTAGCTCGTCATCACCATTTGCCGTCACTTAAGTTCCACAGGAGGGAGAGAGAGAGAGAGCGAAAATGAAGTACAATCCTAGGGTTTCCAGCTCCCGCAGGAAGAACAGGAAAGCCCATTTTACGGCACCGTCGAGCGTCCGTCGCGTTCTAATGAGCGCGCCTCTCACTGGGGATCTCCGTTCCAAGTACAACGTCCGATCCATGCCGGTTCGCAAGGATGATGAGGTTCAGGTGGTTCGTGGGACCTACAAGGGCCGGGAAGGTAAAGTTGTGCAAGTCTACCGCCGGAAATGGGTCATCCACATCGAGCGCATAACGCGAGAGAAGGTTAACGGCTCCACCGTCAACGTCGGAATCAACCCCTCGAAGGTGGTGATCACCAAGCTCCGCCTCGACAAGGATCGGAAATCGCTCCTCGATAGGAAAGCCAAGGGACGCGCCACCGCGGATAAGGACAAGGGCACCAAGTTCACCGCCGAGGACATTATGCAGAACGTTGATTGATTGGATTATTATTAATAATCCATCTTTTGGTATATCACTTTGTCAATCTTTATTTGAGTTGAATTTTAATTATGGATCTCTCTAGCTATTTAATTTCTGTTTTTTTTTTGTGAGAGAAATTAGTATGTTTTTAATGTTTTGAAATTTGCTCTGGAAAATTTGCTGATAGTTATTAATGGTCATTTTTGGTTTCATTAATTTCTCTCTTTATGACTATTATTGTTTATTAACCATGTTATTTAATCCGTTGGTATGGATGAGATTGTTGCTATGTGATATAAATGAGATTTGTGGCACAACTCTTTTATCCAAGTAATAATTTGGAAATATGAACACCTTTTTTGGATTTCATATTGGTATTACAGAGGTTAAGAATTGTATAGAAATTTTGAGCTTTTACTCCCCATGAGATGATTTAGGTTAAAGGTTTGATAAATTGACGATTTTTTTGATTCTATACCTTGAACATTCGTATCATCGAAACAATTATGCATCTATAGCAAACTTCTGAAATGAAATTCTTTTTAGATTTATGATGTTGATGGGATACATATCATTGATATCAAAGGAAGCAAATGACAGATGTTTTACTTCTGATGAATGAAATGATGTAAACTGTAAGCAATATATGATATTTGATCGTGTGCTTATCGAGTTTTGGGGTTTCAAATAGTATCCCATAGTTCCCCTACATTTGCAGTAGTGCGTTCACCCGAAATTACTCCAGCTCTCGTTGTTCCTCTTCATCACATTCTTTTTCTTCACATGCTTTTGGGCTAACCAGGGTGACTCGTTACCATTTCATTTCGACAGATCTTTCTTTCACTTAGAAACTCAAACTCCCTCTGAATCGAATGAAAAAGCTCCATATAAAACTTCTCAGTGTTGAATTTCCATTCCTTATGAAGACAATAGGTACTGCAATTTTTACATGAGCATGCTTTCTTTTTCTTGCATGATTTCAGCTTTAATATGAGCTAGTGCTTTAGTATTACTCTTAACTCATTGTGCTGTTGATATTTACTTGGATTAGTGTACAAGTTTTTCGATCAAATATATTGTCCATTGTTTTGAGCGAGTTATGGAGAGAGCAGGGGTATACACCTGAGGCGTATAGATGTTTTCTGATGTCACAATGATTCCAGGTAGATAGTTTTATCAGTAATACGTATGAAGGAGATTGCATATCCTTGTATGAATTTTTTTTTAATTACTGATTCAAAATCCAATTGCATGTTCAAAGTATACCGTTGAATCCTGTGGTTGCCATTGCTCTTCATAAAAAACAATGGTCATTCAACAAGTCACCTTGTGAGCTCTGTTTCAGCCTGGGTTACTAGCTCGTTGATCGGGTGTTCTTGAAGTTGCTTTCTTTTTCTTGTATGTTTGCTTGTGTTGCATTTTAGTAATGTTTAAGCATATGCTTCAAGTTCTCATCTGCAATGCCCTATTTTCTTGTTCACTAAATTTTTTTCTGAAACTGTGTGATAACACTAGACCTTGTGAAGTCTGTTATATGCAATTTCTAGCTTACGAGAAACGTTAGTGTAAAATGTTTAGTATTTCCTATAGAATAGATGAAAATGGATCTTGTATACAAGATACTGATACCTCATGAGCAGTTGTTTTATTACGCTGCTGAAGGAAAAACACTTCTTAAATGACATTTCACATACATTGGCAAACTGAAACGAGTATGTGACACTGGCAAATGTAAAACACACGTCACATACTGCCATTATGTTTTGTGTAGGAATGCCTTTTCTCCCAATGTATGGAACTTCTTGCCCTTTTGGAAGTCGAGCTTTTATGTGTGTACCATCAATTGCTCTAATACAATTCTAATAACGTATGGAAAAGAAAACTTTCATACATGTATAATTAATATACACTTTATTTAGAGAAAAAGAAACATTTATACCTCAAAAAATGAAAGATATTGATCATTCTGGGACATGATATTGTGCTCCATTATTATAATTGACATCCGGTCTAATAATATTTGTAGAAAGTTGTAAAACTGAATTTAACACCATATAAAAATCTTACTGATAGTATCTCCCGAATGTTAGAAAAGTTTCTTGTATCGATCTATTTCCAACCCCATGTGCTGAAGTCATCAAGAACATTCCTACTTGTTCTTCCACAACGATGTCATGTGGGTTTCAATCCATAATGATTTCTAAGATCACTACACAATTCTAAAAAGAAATGAGAAATGAGAAATGATCCTAAAGATGTGAGTTACAGATTTACGGAGAGATGAATTTAAAGGGTAAATAAAAAAACTTCACTTTTGGTGTTAAAAGTGAAAGGGTATTTTTGGAAAAGTCAAAAAGGTTCATCAAAATTGTTTATAGAGAAGTTCCCTCCTGCTTTGTGGCACATAGTGATACATAAAACCTAGGGTTTGCAATTGTTGCAGAAATTGGGATGGAGGAAATTGAGATGGAGTTATCGTTATTCAATTGGTTAAATTTACCTGAAGAGATGCAGGTGGAGATTCTGAAGAGGGTACCTGTGAAGCCTCTTTCTCGATATAAATGCGTCTCCAAATTATGGTACAATTTAATTTCAACTATTTATGCACCCCTCTCTGGATTTCTAAACATGGGCAGAAACTTTTTCCAACGGAAGGAATTTTTGGATTATATTTCTTTTTGTTGTTATGGAGAAATTGAGGGTAAAGGTAGTGACTTTGTGATCTCTTTTTCGTCTCTATTCCTTTTTCAGCCTACTAAGAAAGATTTTCTAGACTGTTGCAATGGGCTGCTACTGTTCCTTAATAGCAGTGTTCTTCCATCGGAGTTATTTGTGTGTAATCCATTTACTAAGCAATGCATTCCCATCCCTGTTAATCCTGCACACACCAGCAACACCAGTGCCACTTTTCTTGCTTTTGATCTATCCCTTTCCCCTAACTACCGGATTTTGCACATTTGTCGTGTCTCTGAGTACCAAAGAAAGATGGATGTTTTCTGGTCAGAGACAGGGAAGTGGGTTACCCGATTCATACCTGTTCTTCCTGAACATAATGAGATGGTTAGGCCTGTTTACTTAAATGGGATTTTGTACGTGTTGACGAAGGTTTATTATCTCTTAGGTTTTTTGACCAAAACCTGAATGCTCAGCATTTTCAGTTACCGTGGAAAAAACGAACCACACCTTATGGATTTATTGGAGCATCCAATAGAAACCTTTTTTACTCCAATAATGATTCGGTTAGCTTGAAGGTTTGGTTATTCGAGGACAATAGTGGCGGCAGTGGTGGTTATTGTTTCTGGACGCTGAAGCACAACATAAAGATTTATGATTCGATCAAGTCTCCTCATAAAGAAATTCTCCTAAAACAGTGCTATAAGATTTTATTCATTCCTTGTGCATTGCATCCATTCTCTGATGTAATTTTCATTGGGATTCCTAAGATGATCTTTAGTTACCATCCCCAAACCAAGAGTTTCGAACTGTTTTTTACTGCCAAGGAAGACACATATAATGTGTGGGCAAAATCTTGTCTACTGTTACAGGCGCTGCGCCATTGTTCTCAAGGACTTCAGGACAAGGTATCAGAGAAATCTTATTTGTGAGTTGCTACTTTCTTTAGCCAGCTTACTTTTCTTGTTGCTTGGTTGTTTTTCTTAATTAATTTTAATGTTTGTCAAAACTTGATTCGCTACCCGGTACCCCAATGCGTGATTAGGTTCTCCTATCGCTAGTTTACATTTAATTTTGGTTGAGTGTATCTTCAAGAGACTAATATTGCATAAGCATGGACATATTTCACAACATAAAAAAGGGATGAGAAGAAATGCAGTAAAAGCTTGATCAAATTGAATAAACAAACTACAAACAAAAGAACAATGTTTTGGTATTAGCAAATACTAAGTATATTCTCGTGAAAGTTAAAAGTTTACTTCATAGGATATGTTGCAAGGCTAGAATATACTATAGGTAAATTGGTCCAAACTCGTATAATTGTAGTTAAAAAATGAAATAAAATAAATCAAATATTTTTTGAAATATTCCAACTTAAATGTTTTGAAAAATTATGGAAAAAGAAAAAAGAAATAATTTGTGTCCTTATTCTATTGAGAGCATCATGCCTTTGAGAGTACAGCTGAACATTCTAAAAAATTATGTCTACTTAAATGGTGTTCCATCTGGGAATGGTTTTTCAGGGGTGATGCTCCTCTAAGGGAGTCGAATAGTCACTCCAAGGTCTAACCATTCTCTACACAGATTGGCAATAGTTTTCAGGCCCACTTTTACTGTTTCGGGCAAGGGTGACTCCACCTGTCCACTTCCTGTCTCAACAAGATTTAACAAATCTTTCAAATTCATCTTCTCTACCTGCCACCGACCTCGTCTCTTATAACTTACTTTGGTCTAAAATTGAGAACTAAATGTGTTTTTGGTAAAATTTCTATTATTTTTATTTTTGGCGACAGTTTTTTTCCCCTAATTGAAGTACCATTTTGAAATAAGGAGCCTTATTCTACCCGACCGGAGAGTATGCGCCTATATATCCATCTTCATTATATTTTCTTCATCTCCGTACAAATAATATTTTTCTGCTGGATTATGTGATGTCACTGCAAGTCCAACCACGTTCCTATGAAAATTTTTAAGTTTTAACCCTACCTATTACTTTTGTTTTAGGGCATCTGACATCATATTTTTGATGTTGCATTAGTGTCTTGTTAATTTTTAAAAAACACTTACACTTGAAGTTGAATGAGTTTTGAAACAACACATATTATGGGGATAACTTGATATTTTGGAAAAAGTCATGGAGACGAAGGGTTTGCAGGTAGTTGGAGAAAGTGGTTATAAATTTTGTTTCAAGTTTTTGTGCTTAATTGTATGGTTAATGGGAGCAGAAAATTTGATCCAAGGCTCGAGGATAAGGTTGTAAATTAATCAAACAGTTCGCCGACTCGAAAAAATACGAGCAAGCGAGACTTGGATTCATTAATAATATGATTCTAATCTGAGTATAAAAAATAATTTGAATAAAAATATGAGTAGAATCTGAATAAGGTTATACTCGACTTGTTTAAGATTCAAATTACTCGAATTCTTGATTATGATTCGATACATACTCGATTGCTACATATTCGATTAGATACTCGATACATTCTCTTCTAATATAAACAAAATTAAATCAAATTAGGATAAGTAATTACTATTATTTTGTTTTGTTTTTAATCTTAATTGTGATTTTATATTTGTAAAGTGTAATGATAAATATATTTTTTCGTGTCTAAGTAAAACAACAAATTCAATTTATAATTATATTTATTATAAAGCTAGTTATTATGTTGAGACTCGAATTTGAGCTTAAATTTGAAATTCGTTAGTAGATTGAATATAATTCGATCCGAGACGGATTGAATATGAGTAATAAATATTCGAGGAGAGTCGAATTTAAGTAGAAATTTTCAAATACAATTCGAATTCGAGTATGAATTTAACGTTTTCAGTCGAATTTGAGCTGCTCTCCATTTGCTTTGGTTCGACTCGTTTACACCCTTACTCAAGGATGGGTGACCACAAATTTTCACGTCTCTTCAAACTGTCTTGATTTAGGTCGCGGGTGGAGTCTAGTTTTGGGAAGTCATTTGTTTGATTGTCTTTATGGGTGAGAAAGGTTGGTGCATATCTCCATAATATTTTGTGGACTAACATCTAACATCATCAGCTTCATACACGTATACTTATCTTTGAGAGCATCTCAGGTTCTATTACTGAACAAAAGTATAGTTGTTAGTGTTAACATGGGTAAGCAGGATAAATCAGTTGTGATTATGTAAGCTCATAATGATGCTTTGACATGGGATGCTGTTGCTACAATTCTATTTGAAGTTACGGGGCATAGCAGTAGCTATTTGGGCCTTTCAGTTTTGGTTTTACCGGGCATAACAGTAGCTCATATTTTTTTTATGAAATTTTTAAAGACAAAGTAGATTGCATTGATCAAAGGTGGTTACCAGAATCAACTGTATTCTGTATCTTGGGGCAGTATCTTATCTATTTGCTCATTTGGTATTATTACAGCAGCATGTTAGGGTTGTGTCTTTGCTTATTTATTTATTTATATTTTATCCCTGTAAAATGCTTTTGTTTGAATAATAATATTGAATTCATTACTAAACTACTGGGATAAATAAATACTACTTGTGTTTTTGTAGTATTTTGTATGTAGTTTATATGTATTTTTATAAACTCTACAACATTTTTTATAATTAAAAAATATATATTCTAGCAAATTTAAAGTGCCTTGTGCTTATTATTGGTCGATATCTCAAGAGTCAAGGGAGGAGGTTTCCTCAAGAGAGATGCGTGCTTAGGGAGTTTTTTTGAATTCTATTGTACATGAATTTTAATTTGTTGTAATTGATTTATTAATATTAAAGGAAAACTATTGTGTATCAATTGATACCTAGTCATAGAGTAGAAGACTAAGGGGCCGAAATAAATATAAATCTTGGTGTGGTTGTATGTTTGATATTTGAATTACATATTCTATTTATTTAATTATCTTTATCACTTATTTTCTGCATTAGAAAACCTAAGACATATTAAATTGGAGAGCTTAAAGAGGAAAAAATATATATATATATATATATATATATATATATATGAAGAAAATAATTGATGTAACTGAGAAAAAGTGAATTAATTTGCTAAACAGCGGGAAAAAAAATATAATGAGAATAAAATTAAAGCTTATAGTAAAAATTTCTTAAATTAATTTTTAAAACTAACAATAATTAAATAATATGAAACGGAGAGAGTATTTTTTTTTGTATAAAAGTATCAATTTCTTAAAAAAATAAAATAAGATGGACATAGTGAATTTGAGGATTTCTTCGGTTAAAAAATGGGTTTGGGCTTTGACAATCAAATACTACTTGAAAGTTGAACAGATCATCAAATACAAAACAATTATCTTCTTTTCCACCTCTCCCAGCCTTATATTACACTTTTGAAGAAGCACCCAACACTCTCAGCAGCCGAATCACCATACACAGCCCATTTTCTCAGCCGTCCGATCTTCTTCCCATCAAACCCATGTGGGTCCCCGCCGTTTCCCTCAAGAACTTCTCACATAGTCTCTTTTGCCAAGAAGCTCTCCTCCAGAACAGGGAAATTTGACAGCAAGAAGAAGAGGAGCTCAACTTCAACAAAAGAAGAAGGGGATGAACGAACGGCTGAGATTGAAAGCCCCAATGGTAGTGGTGGATTAGGGATCGTTGATTCTGGGGTTGTTGAGAATTTTGACTGGTATATCTTGCCTGACCTTCCTGGGACTGAAAATGATTTTTGGGAAGGGCCAGAATGGGATGCTTTTGGCTTCTTCATTCAGTATTTGTGGGCTTTTGGTATCCTTTTCGCGGTATTTCTCTCTCTTAGATTTCTTGTTTAATTAATGATTTATCATGAATTTGTTTAATGAGCTTTTGGTTTGATGTTCCACAATGGGGTTTTAGCAAGTGTTTCACAATCATAATTACCCTGATTTGTAACTGAAATAGGCTGATTAATGTAATAAGAAAGCATTGAAAAGAGTTTTTTTTTTTAAAGAAAAAAACAAATTCAGTCTCTCTAGAATGTGGAGTGCTCGAACTATTTCCCGTAAGAGAACTGCTAAAAGAGAGAAGAAAAGTTTGGCAACTATTGACCAGTAGGAACCATGACTTCTTTCATGAGCAAGGACACATTCAATTTTATGTAATCATGTTAGGTGTTAATCCTCTTCAAATAGTAAAAGGTCTGAAATCAGAGCAATCTGATTACTTATCCTTCTATTTAGGAAATTAAGTACTATATTATTTGTCAAAAAATTACTTTTTGACAATGCCTTGTTTCTTCGATAAAGCATTAAATTATTGCCTAAACCAATAAAACTTCAATACCTTTAATAAATAAAATTTAATAAGCAATCCGTTAATAATAAATTTATTCAAGGTGTAATTGATTTCAATAGAAATAAAATACATAGACATGTCATAAGCAACAATAGAACACTATATTATGATTTCTTAGAAAACTTTAATTAGTTTGAAACTTAGAACTCAACACTCAAAACTCAGAACTCAAAACTCAACATATAATGTTTATCAGCAAAGACAAAGCTACCACCACCCACAAGTGAATCTGTGTCTTAAAAATTCATAGATGCATTTTTGTGAAAGCCAAGTCCCATAATGCTTGATCTCAAGCGCCACCATAACCATGGGAAAGTCGAAATCACAAACAAAAGAGCATGTCAAGAAATTTGATTTAGAAAACAGAAATTAATCTTCCTAACTAGACTTTTAAAAAATATTAAATTACAATCTAATATTCCGGAAAATAAGGTCCTGTTTGGACATCCTTATATATATGTATACACACATATTATAAGCACGTCCAAGGTTAACAAAAGACGGTTAAATAACGCATCTTATGAGGTCTCGAGCAAAGTCGACTAAGCTAGACAGTAGAATTGGTTTTGGTACCAAAGGAAATTTGAGAAGCAGGTGAGGTAGGAGGCAAAGGAGCCCCTTCACAAAACACAATATCAATAATATATTATTGCATTTAACATATTTGTTTAGCATCTAAAAAATGTACAAAATAGATTTAAGAGGAAAATGTGAAACTATGATACTGTACACTATATATGCTGAGTAAGTGTGAACCTGAACAAATCGAGATGTCAACTTGGAGATGGCATAGAAGTGGGAGCTGTAGAGCAAGTGTGTGATTGATAGGGAAAGAGTCAAAGTAGTCATTCAGCAAGAGGCAAAGACAACCAGCTTGCTAGGTGTATATAGATTTGTTTTAGGTTATCGTAACACGTTTGTGCGGGAGAGGGCACTCTACCTTGAACAAATGGTGCGCACGAGGCTAAAGATAGTAGGCTTGTCCAGCATTGGGTGATGGTGGGACCTGATTTAGGGTTTTGTGAAAAGGTGGGTGGTGCAAGGTAAGAGAGAATTACAAGAAAAGTATATTTAGTTGTGGGAAGGAAAGAGTGATGCGGAGAAGCCATTCTATATGTTCATCAAGGTAGCTAGAGTATATGTTCTGTTTCTGTGGAGAACTTACTTTCTAAATAGATGAAGATGTATTGATTTGGTGTGAAAATTTAGCATGCTTTATGTGTGTCAGTTAAAACACAATTTCTATTATATCTCTGGTAAACAACCATTTTGGAGCTGCGGTAGCAATTTTATTTGAAAATGCAGTATGCGTGATATGATGATATCTCTTAGAGCTATGTTTTCAACTTGAGAAAAGAAGGAAAAGGAAAAGAGGGGAAACAGAAAACAAAGTTAAAGAAAAAATCTATACCTCTAAAAGAAATTAATATCAACAAGTATTATGATGAGGTAGCACAATGGAATTATTTAAATCTCCATTTTTTGGGGTGATAATCCTTTCTTTAATTCCCAAACTGTAGTTGTTTTTCATGTTTAGTCTCGTAACTATTATTTTATTTTTAATTTTTTATTTACTTATTTTTTTTTGCGTATTTTGTCTTCCACCCGTCGTTAGTCACTAAACTATAGCTAGTTTTCACGTTTAGTTCCCAAATTATAGTTATTTTCATGTTTAATCCTCAAAGTACACTTATTTTAATTTCAAGTTTAATTCATTTTAATTGCTCTAATTTTTGTGTTGTTGGATTGAGATTGCATAAATAATAATGTTCGACAACAAAATACTAATAAAAAGTAAATAGGGAACTAATCGTTAAAAACAATTATATTTGATGGCTAATTAAGATATTATCCTCCCCATATATAAAATGTATGTGTATGTGTGAGTGAAAAATTTGAAGTTTGGATAAATAGAACATACTATCAAGTCAGGGCGTAGAAGTCATAAGGATCTTCGAGCTTGGGGATCAAATAGTTGGCCGACTGTAACCATGTGCAGTGAATCTTGAAGCGGAGACTTTTTCTTTGTTAGTTCCGTAGAAACTTGTTTCATGTTAGGCCTACATTCTGGACTTTGATGTAAACAAGAAAATGCGAGCCTCGCAACAAAAACCATTTCCTCTGCCACTTCATTAGTAGGGGGTGAGAGGCGTCATTCAACAAGTCATTAATAGTACACCGTAGCGAGATGATGATGAAAGATATGAGATGTCATCACTCGGATGCCTCCCCATAATCACTTCTAGTAACAACACTCCAAAGCTATAGACGTCGCTTTTCTCGTTTACTTCCATTGTGTATGCTAATTCTACAATACATAAACTCATCATGTAAAAAAAATCTATGAGAAAGTAAGTTATGGGTTTGTCATTATTTCTATTATTTAAAATGATTAATATGCATTCCTTGTGTGATCTTTATAAAATAAGTTGTATCATATCTATTACCAAAAACTTGAGTAAAAAATTCCAGTTCCTCATTTCTTAAATTTTCTAACAATAAATAATGCATTATTATTCTAGTATGCAAATACGGCATAAAACTACAACGAAATGTACCTGGAGCCGCATAACCTAAAGTCCCAGCAAATGAACTCCAGTTAGATGAGTATGCCTTTAAAAGCTTCGCAGTACCAAAATCAGATATGTGAGCCTCATAATCAACATCTAACAATATATTCTTGCTCGATATGTCTCGGTGAACTATCGGAGGCGAGCACTCATGGTGCATGTATGATAAACCATTTGCCACACCTCTAATAACTTTGAGCCTATTTTTTCAATCAAGTTGCATTGTTTCTTCATTGTTGCTCAATATTTTACCCAGGCTTCCCCCTTCATGGAACTCAGAACCAAGAACAAGTGCGATTCTATGCGAACGAAACCATAGAGCTTCATGATATTTCGATGCAGATTTACATTAATACACGAATCTCACTTGTAAAACTTTTTAGATTCCTTAGGTCCCCATCTTGTGATGAAAAAACTTTTCACAAAGAACAACTTGACCACTTGCCATTTCAACTTTGTACACCACAACCGTAACCTCCTCGCCAATGATGTGTCGTGGAGTTGAAATTTTTAGTGGCCTCGATGATGTTTTCATACACCATCTTCCCATCATAACTCCATATTGTGAACAAATTTACATTTTGAACATCTCTTCGATCATCTGTTTTGCTCTTCGACACCATATGAAAATAAAAATACATGCCACCAAATATCAACAAAAGAAGCAGAGAGCTCAAAAGAGGAAGTGTGACAGAGAGCACTACACGTACATTTTTTCTCTTTCTAACATTGGCTCCATTGGGACAAGGCATCAAACCAGGAACATTTCCACACAAGCCTTTATTATGTTCAAGTGAAGATAAAAGAGCTTCTTGAAAAGCTTTGATGTTGGGAAGAGGCCCCTGAAACTGATTATAGGATATATCAATAGATGTCAAACTCAACATTCCATGGAAAGTCGATTCAATAGAACCAGAAATCTCATTATGTGAAAGATTCAAATTCACTAGTTTCCCTAGCTCTCCAATTTTCCGTGGTAGCACATCCGACAATAAGTTCTGACTAAGGTCCATATTTTCTAGATTTTTCAAGTTACCTAGTTCATACGGAATACCCTTCTGAAAACTATTCATGCTCAAATTCAAGCTCTGAAGATTCATGCAATCGCCTAATTGTTTTGGAATCGAACCGCTCAAATTATTCTTTGCAAAGTTTAGATTCCATAAGTTGGACAACAAGCCAATCTCAAGAGGAATATAGCCAGAAAGATTATTGTCTTGTAGCTTAAGGTCTAATAATGACCTTATATTTCCAAAACTTTTGGGAATTTCACCAGCTATATGATTTGATGAGAGATCAAGTAGAACCAACTGAGTTGCTTTGCCAAACTCGGGTGGTATCCTTCCGGTGAGATTATTGTTGGCTATCTTTAAGGTTCTAAGATTCTTATAGAGACCCCACTTTAGTGACAAATCACCGTAAAACATGTTATTACTCAAATCAATATAGTCCAACTTTGGGTATATGCCAAAATCTTCTGATATATTTCCTGTAAATTGGTTTCCATCAAGCCTAAGTCTGTATAAGCTTGTACAATTCGTCAAGATTTTAGGGATAGAACCTGTGAAAAAATTCTCACTTACACCAAGCCTTTCAAGTAATCCACCACGACATATATCTTGTGGTAGATGACCCGTGAGCATGTTTTCAGATATTTGAAATACTTTTAGATATGTAAGATTATTCATTTCTGGAGGAATGGAACCAGTGAGGTCATTTGTGAATAATGCTAGATCAACAAGGGATTTCAACTTCCCCAAACTTGAAGGTATTGATCCTGAATTTAAATACTACTAAAAAAAGTAGGAAGTGTGTGAGAAATTCTCTTATACGAGTAGTTGTGTTATTTAAGCCGTTTCATTATCACAACTAACTGGCTGTTGGGATTTTTCCATGCTTGTTCTTCATGCATGGGTCATGATTTTGAAGGGTCATGAATTTGATGAAGGGATGAGTGATTTTTAAATGAAACAAATAAATTGCCGTGCTACTCGGTCGGTTGGTTTCCTACATGCATGGGTGCTCATTTTTCCATGCCGTGCAAAACCGTCAAGAGACTGCCCTACATGGTGCATATATATATATATATATATATTTTTCAATCTTCCTACATGGTCATGATTTTGATGGGAAATGAAACAAATAAATTGCCGTGTGCTACTCGGTTGGTTTCCTACATGGCCGGGTGCTCATTTTTCCATGCCGTGCAAAACCGTCAAGAGACTAAAGCTTAAAGAGACTGCCCTACATGGTGCATATATATTTTTCAATCTTCAACTTTGGATCCTTTCAAATGACCCCAAGTCTTCAAGCCACTAAAATAAGTAAATTACAATCTAGAGCTTGTTCTTCTTTATTTAGAAAAAGAGCATCTCAATAAATTTGTTTTAGAAATCATAAATTAATCTTCCTAACTGGACTTTTAAAATAAGTAAATTACAATCTAATATTCTAGAAAATAAGGGCCTATCTGGCAACCAATATATATATATATACACACACACACACGCTTCTGGGGCAACAAAAGAGGCTTAAGTGACAAGAAAAGTGTACGTAGTTGTGGGAAGGAAAGAAGGAAAGAAAAGTGTAATAATCCCATTTTTTTAAAAATTTAATCTTCATAAGAACACAATTGAATTATAAAAGTTAAGGTAATATCTTTTTTTTTCTTTTTTCTTTTGAAAAGGTAAATGTTCTTTAATATATAATTTATTAATTGAATTAATTAAAATTAAGCAGTTCATTAGGGTTGTGGGAACTCCTGTATTGTTTTTATATATTTAGGGAATGAAAGATGAAACTCTAATTTTATTCTAACTTGATAAGTTCAATGCTCGAGTAAAATCCTTATGTGTTCTGCAACACCTTAAAAAAATGATAATTAATTCACGCGATATCGAAATTGAGTGTAAATTATAAAAATGATAACTCCGTTACACACGTTGCGTGTAAATTATATGAGATAAAATATGAAATTTATAAAATTTGAAGGATTACATAAAATAATATTTGTAAGATCAAGAATGAGTTTTGGATTCTTCATTGAAAATAAAGGGAAACGATGTGGCTACAACAAATCCGGTTTGAGTGAATCCAACTTTTCATTGCATTGGGTATAAAAAATACAACATTAATCATTACAATAAAAAGTTACAGAACTTATCAATGCAATAATAAGTTATAAAATTTTTAATTTGAGTGCTTTTGTGTTGGGAATATTTTCCCCATATATGAGTTGGTCTGAAATCACATCTTGACCCAAAAATTTAACCTATTAGGTCCATAGTGTATTAGAGTATATATATCCTTAATTATTCTCCTTGTATTTCAATGTGGGACACTATCACGCGATACCTCAACAATTTCCCCCTTAGCGCTCTTTCCCTTAACGCGTGATATCTTCAAGTCACCCTCTTCAATACACCAAGCTCCCTCTTGAACTATAATAACTCAGAAAATCCTATGTAATATTCAGTTAATATAATGTCAAATTTTGTGTATATTTTTTTTTTATTTCATTTAGTATTGTGACCTTATAATTATTTGTTACTTTATATTTTATTAAATATCTTAGATTATGAATGGTAAATAAAGAGATGATGATATACATTAATATAATGTCATATAAACCTCAAGAATGAAAAGGAAAGCCAACATGACTTAGTTATGAAATATTCTTGGCATGAAACTACCTATGTGGCTAATGAAACAATTATATTATAATATAATTGATTTCATTCAAAGGTATTATTTGGTACTAAAGAAGGAAAATGATGAGTACTCAAATAGGTTAATTAAATTACATGGAACCATTATTTTTAATAATGATGTTTGTGTTAATTACAATTTTGTTAGCCTAAATAACTGTGGTAGATAAATTTACATATATTAATATGTGTAAGTGTCCACATTTAAATATTGGGCCAACTTAATTTTTCATGTTTGTGTGCAAGCATTTTAATTTCTTTAAGTGTTAAGGGTAGTTGTATTATGCCAAAAATAAAGCTATATCCACTCTCTCTTAATGTCCAAATTCAGTAGCCCACGTTGGGAAAATAAGGAGTTGATTTTATACTTTGAGCCCAAATACCAAACTTAAATCCACCCCTTTCATTGTACATTCCAGCAACCACATTGGGAGAAATAAGCCAAGTCTTATTAGTTAGCTGATAGTAGAACTGGTTCCAAAAAGAGAGAAATTAGTTAGTTGGTTAGCAGTTAGTTAGATACTAGGCTATAGGAGGCTGGTAGGGGTCACCTTGCTATAAGAGCCAAGTGTGTAAGGTAGCTATCATAGGGGCCAAGTATGGTGTATGGTGTATGAGCTAGGATTAGTAGGAGCCAATAGACTGTTGTGTCAGGGGGCTGAATTAGGCTATAATCTAGCCAGATAGAGGCTAAAGAAAGACCAGCAATAGAGCCATGATGACTAGACCCTTCTTCCTTATCTACATATAGCTATACAAAGTACCTCAGTTTCAGTTGATATACTACTAACTGAGCTTCAAAACCGAAACACGCTTAGAGAGAGGAGAAGGGAGTCTGATTGAGGAGGGAAAGAAATTGAGCAACAACCATTTGCAATATCTGAACTATTAAGGTAAGTTCTCAAATCCCTTTCCATTCCGTTTTTCATTCCATTCTTGTTAAGAAAATGACTGTCATGGCCGAGTGACTGATCATTGAACTTAAAGGACTGTTTTTCCTTTTTAGTTGCTATGTTGTTGCTGTAAGATTTAATTCACTAGTATGCTACTATTATGTATGTAAATTAGGCACAAAGAGATAGGTTGGGTTGTGGAGTAATAAGGATGTTGTTATGGGTTGTTAAAGTAAACAAATGGTAGTTAATTTGGTAACACAAAACTATGCACACCACCTGTTTGATAAAAGTCTCAAGTGGGCTGTTTTGACAAAAACTAACCATTAGTGTAAGACCCCAACTTTTATGAATAAAAATGAATTTTCTATAAATATCATTTTTGAATATTATGGAGCAAATTTGATATAATGTTATATTTGTGGGTAATATTTATAAATTTTGCAAAGTACGCAAGTTGTTATATAATATTCGTTTGGTCGGGGAATATTCCTTTTGTCGGGGAATATTAAATGCGACGACATAATCATTAGTGGACCCCCTAAGCGGAAGCTTCTTTGTCGTAGTTAGTAGTTAGCAAACGACAAAAATATTTTATGAAAATAACGGCGGAGGTTTTACCGTTAAAACTGTTGAACTACCCGGTAGTAAAAGTACGAGAATCTGGCGTGGTTGCATAGTAGCACACGGTATTAATTATTGATGCTTACGTGATAAGTCACTCAGTTTTACTCAATTATTGCTACAGTAATTGCTGCATCATATCTCTTATATTATTGATTCGATTATTGTCACAGTATCATCTGCATAATATGTTATCTTATTAAATCAATAATTGAGACGACAAAGTTATTCATATTATTAAATTGCAATATTTACAATGTCTAGAAGTTCTGTCAAGGAGAGGTTAGGTAATTGCGCGCTAGTGAGGAGAAATCCTTACCGGAAGGCCCCCTCTTTCTTGGGAACGACCTGGTTGATAAATATTGTGAGTTATAATATTAATGATGATTGTTAATTGAAGTTATGTTCGGAGTTGAATTTGGAGACGCGGACGTGATAGTTGAGTCCGGAACGACGAAATTAGTAAAAATAGTCTATAAACACAAAATTTTCCGGAATTCACTATTTGGTCAAAAAGTCAATAGTTGACTTTTTCTGAAAAAGTCAAACTTCAAAATTTCAAAATTTATATTTTTGATAAAAATAGTTTCATTATGTTAGAATTATTTGTGTTGGTAAAAATCGACATTTATTTCGATAATATTTGATGTCTAAGGGCTATATTGATAAATCGGGTAATTTATCAGATAAATGAGCAATTTATTGCTACTAATTCACATGATTATAACTATATGTTCACATGTGTGTACTATTGATTCACATTCTTGTTAATATTAGGGGAGTTGGTGCAAAATTGATAATACTTGCATGACTAAGTTAAAAATAGAGGTATAGATGAAGGTACTATAATGTAATTAGTTTTTTTCACATGATTTTACTATTGAGTCACATGAATAAACTATTAATTCACATGATTTACTATTAGGGGAGGTGGTGCAAGTTTGATAATACTTGGATGACTAAATTTAAAATAAAGAAAAAGAGGGAGGTATTGTACTGTAATTTTTTAAGCCCTAAAATGTGCAATTATCGAAACTATATTTTCCTATAAATAGAAGCTCATTCTTCTTCATTTCACACCAATTCACTAAAGCTATAGAGCGGTTATTATAGAGAGAAATTGTAGGGAGAAATTGTAGAGAGAAAATCTAAAGAAGAAGAGAAGTTTACTACATCACTACTCCTTTATCCAGTTTCTTTTACGGTAAGGGGTGTTATTCTTTCTTATTCATGAAGAGAACTTCTGTTATTCCATTATTTATTATTCTTTTGGAATAACCTGTATACGCGGCATACCCTATACATAACATGTATAAGCAGTATACCCTTTACTTGGTGAAATCCTTATGTTATTCCATTCTTTATTATTATTACGTTGGAATAACTTTGTGATATCTGTGACATACCCTATACATAAATTCCATTCTTTATAAGCGTATTCCATATATGCTTGTGAAATCCTTATATTATTCTCGTTTTATTATTTAATATTCTCATTTAATATCTTTCGAATATCAGAATTATTAATTTCACGACTGGTTCCAATATTTATTATTCCGCATTTAATATTTTGTCGAATATATCGCTTGCGGTGAATTTTTCACGAATTCGGTTCTAATATTTATTATTCCATATTTAATATTCTCATGCCGGAATATCTGTCGGTGTGAATTTCACGACTGGTTCCATTATTTATTATTTCAGTATTTATTATTACATTGGAATAACCTCTCTACGCCAAGCACCGCATGCGATGGTGATTATTTGTTATTCCATTCTTTATTATTCTGTTGGAATAACACATACATCATCAAGTACCGCATGCATGGTGATTTTGTTATTCCATTTTTTATTATACTCGAGTGGGTTAAAGTTTTGATTTTTATACTCCATGAAATTAGTAGAATATCCTTGATATTTGCGCTTCATCCAAAGATCTTTTCATGGAAATATTATTTTCGAGCATTCTTGAATTTTACACCACAAAACAATATCTTCAGCGACAATTTGGACATTATTAGTTCTGGATAAATTAATTCTTGAACTTGTTTTATTCAATTCTTATATCATTGTCATCATCCTCATATTTATATTTTGTTGAAAGTCATCGTGGCACTTAGAGAGCATAGATGGACTTGGTATGATTATGACCGAGGATTATTCGGTATAATCATGGTAGTAATGTTACAAATGATGTGATAAAAGTCCTCATTATCCGTAGTGCATTGATGGACGGATTGTTGGCATAATCATGACCATTGATGAATACACGAATATCCTTGGCCCGTAGTGCATGGATAATTTGTGGTCGTGATACTAAAGAATATCCTTGGTAGTAGTGCGAGGGGTGATTCGATGATGTGGATTATTTATTGTTTGAGTCCCAATGATAAAAGTGATGAAAAACTTTTAAATCTTAAAAGATAGTAGATTTTATTCTCTACTTGACTCTTTTAATGGATTGTTTATTTTCATTGTAGTTTTGATCTAAAACTTGTTGTCATTATATTCTATCGGTTGTTATATTGTTAAAAGGCTAAGGATAATTTATTACGCATTATCTTAGTCATAATATTTTTTCTTGGGCTAGTTGAGCTCACCCTTTTCTTTCATTATTCTCTTGAGAGAAATGAGAGCGTGGCGAGGGACTAGTCGGGGAACAAAGTGATGGTCCTAGATGGTGTATTAGTAGTCCTCACTATTACGTGAAATAGTGTGATAATAAATGTAATGAGGACTCTATTGTGTTTGAATCTTTCGTGCAGATGATAATATTCTTATTAAAACTCTCGATTTATGTTTTTGTCGTATTTTACATTTTGTTGTATAATTAAGTTTGTATTTGTATTTTGTACCATGTATTTGGCGACCCAAGATGGGTGATGTATACCTATTTTGGGGGCGTCACAGTTGGTATCAAAGCTTAGGGATATGATCCCTGGTGGGATGTAAGACAAAAACTAGGAAGGGGAGAGATGGGGAATTCCTTCGCTAGTATGACCTACCTAAGTTTATTTGGTATTTAATTGGTTGGTCAGAGTATAGAGATAATATGTGATATGTTAATTAACCCTTGTTTTGTGGTAGTATTTGAAAATGACATCCGAGAATGTTGAGAATAGCAATGGAGCACAGGAGACCGTTGAGTCTCCCCAGATCAATAATCAGGATAATGTGCATCAGGAAGGTGACAATCCTCGGGCGAAACAACATCTTGACCAAATGATGAAGCGATGGAATGTTCGGAGGCTTTATGCAATTCATGCGACATCGAGCAAGAGCGGCTCTCGTCCAAAATGCGAAGTGGAAACACTGGCAACTCTCGGACGGTCACCGCTAAGCAGTTTAAGGAACTGGGACCACCGGAGTTTATTGGAGAGCCAAAACCACTTAAGGTGGAGACGTGGATAAAGCAGATTACCAAGATATTTGATGTCTTGGGATGCTCCGAGGAACAAAAGGTTCCTTTGCACACCTTCGTATTGCGAGGAGAGGCGATTCTTGGTGGGAATCAAAAGCGTACTCAACTGCCGCTTGCATGAAGATGACTTGGGAGAAGTTCCAAGAATTGTTCAACGACAAGTACTTTCCGAAAGTATTCGTCACATGAAAGAGGTAGAGTTCATCAAGCTAGAGCAAAACAACATGGCCAGTGTCGCGAGACGAAGCCAAGTTTCTTTGAGTTGTCGCGGTTTCGTCCCATTGGTTGATAATGAGGAGAGAATGACGCGAATGTTTCTAAGAGGTTTGAAACCCGAGATACGTCAATATCTTATCTCTCATAAACTATGTTTGTATTAGGATGTTGTTAATAGGGCTTAGTTATTGGAGCATGATAATGAGTCAATCCCAACAAAAAGATAGAACAAACAAAATGATAATACTAGTGATGATAGCGATCGTGAAGAGGTGGTGTGATAAGCGTGGAGGAATCAACGTGCGAAATGGTAACCACGGTGGTAATCATGACCAAAATAATAAGAATGGACATTTCAAGAAGAGGAGATTCAACAATGATGGAAAGACGTCAGCATCAGCACCTGTCGTTAAAGAAGGAGAACGACCACTTATCATATGCTTTAAATGTGGAGGAGAGGAACACATCAGTCCAAACTGCGGGATGCCATCCAAAGCATGTTACAATTGTGGAAGGGAAGGTCATTTAGCCCAATTTTGTCATTCACCGAAGGCAAGTTCAGCTGGGATGGAGGCACCAAAGGCCTTCCCAGAAAAGTCAAAGCAGGTAGTTCAAGGGAGAGCGTTTGTTGTGACCTCCCAGAAAGCAAGGGACCCAAACGAGGTCATCACGTGTAAGCTTATCATAAACTCTAGCGAAGTCTATACCTTATTTGATACCGGTTCTACCCATTCATTTATTTCTCCTACTTGCGCTCAACGTTTAAATTTGACTCCGGAGAAATTAGACTTTGAATTATCTGTTGAAACTCCGTTGGGAGAAACCTTCATTACATCCACTGTTTATAAGTCTTGTTTAGTTCAAATCGGCAACCGCACGTTACCTGTCGATCTTATTTCTTTGAAAATACTTGCATTTGATGTGATCCTAGGGATTGATTGGTTAACTACTCATCATGCAAAAATTGATTGTTTTTATAAGGTTGTTAGCTTTCATATTCCTAAGCAACCTATTATGCGAATTCAAGCAACCAAACCATTAAAATCAATCACTGTCATCTCAAGCCATAAAGCTATTCGTTTATTGAAAAATGGATGTCAAGTTTTTTTAGCCCATGTCATGGATTTAAATAAAAATACGTCAGATTTGAATGATATTTCTATTGTTAATAAATTTCTGACGTATTCACGAAGAACTTCTGGCCTACCCCGAGGCGTGAAATTGAATTTTGTATCGACCTTGAATCCCAGACAAAACCCATTTCCAAAGCCCCATATCAAATGGCTCTATTGAACTTCGTGAGTTAAAAACCCAACTCTGAGGAATTGTTAGACATCGGTTTTATTTGTCCTAAGACGTCTCCTTGGGGTGCTCCTGTTCTATTCGTGAAGAAGAAAGATGGGAGTATGCGACTTTGTATTGATTATCGGAAGTTGAATCATGTCACCGTCAAAAATAGGTACCCATTGCTACGTATTGATGACCTGTTTGACCAGTTGCAAGGCGCCAAATTCTTTTCAAAAATAGATCTACATTCCGGATATCATCAGTTGAAGATTAAAACTGATGACATTCCAAAGACGACTTTCAAAACTCGGTACATACATTATGAATTCCTATTCATGTCCTTTGGATTGACTAATGCTCCTGCTGCCTTCATGGAAATGATGAACCGAGTATTCAAGGAATATTTGGATCACTTTGTGGTCGTCTTTATTAATGACATCCTTATATATTCTAAAAGCCGTGAAGACCATGAGCAACACTTGAGGATGGTACTCCAAAAGCTTCGTGAAAACAAGCTTTATGTCAAGTTGAAGAAATGTGAGTTTTGGCTTGAGGAAGTTGCATTCCTTGGGCACGTGATATCAAATCATGGAATATCTGTTGACCCAGCAAAGATTGAAGTAATTCAAAGTGGGAGAGCATGACTAAGTCGATGGATAGAAGTCACGTAGTTTTCTCGGCTTATTTGGTTATTATCTGGAGATTCAGTAGAAGGGTTTTCTTGAATCGCTACTCCATTAACTCAGCTGACTCGAAAAGATACAAAATTCGGCTAGAGTAAGGAATGTGAGAAGAGTTTTCAAGAACTCAAGAGGAGACTCATTTCAAAGACTGTTCGATAATACCATCCGGCTCGGAGGATTTGTCATCTCTGATGATGCTTTAGCAAAGGGTTAGGATGTGTTCTCATGTAACATGAGAAAGTCATAGCTTTATGCTCTCTACGACAACTCAAAGAATATGAGTGGAATTATCCTACACATGATCTAGAGTTGGCATTTATATTTTTCGCACTAAAGATTTGGAGGCATTACTTGTATGGGGGGAAAAGTGGAGATCTTTAAGGATCATAAAAGCCTCAAATATTTTTTCACTCAAAAGGAACTCAATATGAGACAATGACGTTGGCTTGAACTATTGAAAGATTATGATCATACCATCCAATACCATCCACGGAAAAGAGAGCGTGGTAGCGCAGCGCATTGAGTAGAAGATCATATGCGGGTATGAGTGCGATATTGTCAACGCAAAGGCCCATTTTGTGTGACTTGCAAGGAATGGAGATAGAGATAAAGACTCCAGGGACCCACGTGATGATGACAAATATACGAGTAGAACCGACTTTAATTGATAAAGTTAAAAGTCGCTCAAACTACGGACACGAGCCGATGCGTATAAGGAAGAAGGTGCAAGAAGGTGCTATTAGGAAGCAAGAATCGATGATGAAGGAATACTTCGAGTCAACTCCAGACTTTGTGTTCCTAATGATCCTGAGTTAAAGTATAAAATCATGATGGAGGCACACAACACACCGTTTGCAATCCATCTTGGGAGTACCAAAATGTATCGTGATCTTTGTCATACATTTTGGTGGAGCAATATGAAGAGAGAGATAACGCTATTTATCTCAAGGTGTATAACTTGTCGGCGAGTCGGTAGAGCATCAAGTACCAAAAGGTCCATTACAACCACTTGAAATTCCAGAATGGAAGTGGGAGCACATTACCATGGATTTCGTTACTGGTCTTCCCAAGGTTTCTCAAGACATAGATGCGATTTGGGTCATTTTTGATAGATTAACCAAGTCTGCTCATTTCTTACCGATACGAGAAACTTATACACTTGAACGTTTTGCTAGTATGTATAGAAACAAGATTGTAAGATTGCATGGTATGCCAGTATCCATAGTTTCTGATCGAGACCCAAGATTCACTTCAAGATTTTGGGTTAGTTTGTAAAAAGCTATGGGCACAGATTTACGATTTAGTTCGGCATATCATCCTCGGGGACGGGACAGACAATCGAGAGAGGACTATTCAAACTCGGAAGATTTATTAGAGACCGTGTGTTCTTGACTTCAAGGGAAGTTGGGATAAGTTCTTACCATTGGTGGAGTTTTCCTACAACAACAGTTATCAAGCAAGTATTGACATGACTCCATTTGAGGCGTTGTATGGAAGAAAGTATCGTTCTCCAGTATGCTTGGATGAGGTGGGTGAAGCAACGTTATTGGGATCAGATTTGGTACTTATGACTACGGAAAAGATTCAAAGGATCCGACAACGTATAAAAACCTCACAAGATCGACAAAAGAGTTATGCTGATCTTCATCGAAAGGACGTGGAATTCGATATTGGAGATCATGTGTTGTTACGTGTTGCTCCATGGAAAGGAGTTACGAGATTTGGAAAGAGAGGAAAGCTCAATCCTCGATTCATTGGCCCATTTTTAATCCTCGAATGAGTAGGAACTGTGGCCTATAGACTCGCCTTACCACCAAGTATGTCTCGTGTTCATAACGTTTTTCATACATCTATGTTACGTAAATATGTGAAAGACCCAAACCACATTATTGAGTTAGAACCAGACGAGATAGAGGAAGATTTAACGTATAAAGAGTTACCTGTTAAAATCTTGGATAAGAAGGATCATATTCTACGCTCCAAGGTTATACCTCAAGTCAAAGTTTTGTGGAGAAACCACGATGTGGAGGAAATGACTTGGGAGTTAGAATCTGAGATGAAATCAAGGTATCCTCACCTCTTCGTCATACCAGGTATGTACCCTAATTTCGAGGGCGAAATTTCATAAGAAGGGGAGATTGTAAGACCCCAACTTTTATGAATAAAATAAATTTTCTATAAATATCATTTTTGAATATTATGGAGTAAATTTGATATAATGTTATAGTTGTGGGTAATATTTATAAATTTTTAAAAAACGCAAGTTGTTATATAATATTCGTTTGGTCGGGGAATATTCCTTTTTATCGGGGAATATTAAATGCACGACGACATAATCATTGGTGGACCCCCCTAGCGGAAGCTAATCGTCGTAGTTAGTAAAACGACAAAAATATTTTATGAAAATACGGGCGGAGGTTTTATCGAATTAAAAGCGTTGAACTACCCCAGAGTAGTAAAAAAATACGATGTCTGGCGTGGTTGCGTAGTACACAGTATTGATTATTGATGCTTACGTGATAAGTCACTCAGTTTTACTCAATTATTGCTATAGTAATTGCTGCATCATATCTCTTATATTATTGATTCGATTATTGTCAAAGTATCATCTGCATAATATGTTATCTTATTAAATCAATAATTGAGACGACAAAGTTATTTATATTATTAAATTGAAATATTTATAATGTCTAGAAGTTCTGTCAAGGAGAGGTTAGGTAATTGCGCGCCAGTGAGGAGAAATCCTTACCGGAAGGCCCCCTCTTTCCTGGGAACGACCTGGTTGATAAATTTTGTGAGTTATAATATTAATGATGATTGTTAATTGAAGTTATGTTCGGAGTTGAATTTGGAGACGCGAATGTGATAGTTGAGTCCAGAACGACGAAATTAGTAAAAATAGTGTATAAACACAAAATTTTCCAAAATTCACTATTTGGTCAAAAAGTCAATAGTTGACTTTTTCGAGAAAAGTCAAACTTCGAAATTTCAAAATTTATATTTTTGATAAAAATAGTTTCATTATGTTGGAATTATTTGCGTTGGTAAAAATTGACATTTATTTCAATAATATTTGATGACTAATGGCTATATTGATAAATCGGGTAATTTATCGGATAAATGAGCAATTAATTGCTACTAATTCACATGATTATAACTATTTGTTCACATGTGTACTATTGATTCACATTCTTGTTACTATTAGGGGAGTTGGTGCAAAATTGATAATACTTGCATGACTAAGTTAAAAATGGAGGTATAGATGAATGTACTATAATGTAATTAGTTTTTTTCACATTATTTTACTATTGAGTCACATGAATAAACTATTAATTCATATGATTTACTATTAGGGGAGGTGGTGCAAGTTTGATAATACTTGGATGACTAAATTTAAAATAAAGAAAAAGAGGGAGGTATTGTACTGTAATTTTTCAAGCCCTAAAATGTGCAATTATCGAAACTATGTTTTTCTATAAATAGAAGCTCATTCTTCTTCATTTCTCACCAGTTCACTAAAACTATAGAGCGGTTATTATAGAGAGAAATTGTAGGGAGAAATTGTAGAGAGAAAATCTAAAGAAGAAGAGAAGTTTACTACATCACTACTCCTTTATCCGGTTTTTTTACTACGGTAAGAGGGTGTTATTCTTTATTATTCATGAAGAGAACTTACATTATTCCATTCTTTATTATTACATTGGAATAACTCAGATATCTGTGACATACCCTATACATAACCTGTATAAGCGGCATACCCTTTACTTGGTGAAATCCTTATGTTATTCCATTCTTTATTATTCTGTTGGAATAACTCAGTATCTGTGACATACCTTATACATAACTCAGTATATAAGCGGCGTACACTTGGTGAAATACTTATATTATTCCATCATTTAATATTACATAGAATATATCCGCTTGTGTAATTTCACGACACTGGTTCCAATATTTATTATTCCGCATTTAATATTCTCCGAATATATCATCGCTTGCGGTGAATTTCACCGACACTGGTTCCAATATTTATTATTACGCATTTAATATTACATCGAGAATATCGCTTGGGTGTAATTTCACACGACTGGTTCCAATATTTATTATTATTCGCATTTAATATTACATCCGAATATCACGCTTAATTGTGAATTTCACGACGACTGGTTCCATTATTTATTATTTTGTATTTATTATTACGTTGGAATAACACATACATCTGCAATTACGCATGCGTGGTGATTTCTGTTGTTATTCCATTCTTTATTATTCATTGGAATAACTTTATCTGCAAGTACGCATGCGTGGTGATTTCATTGTTATTCCATTCTTTATTATACTCAGTTGGTTAAAGTTTTGACTTCTATACTCCATGAAATTAGTAGAATATCCTTGATATTTGCGCTTCATCCAGTATCGTTTCATGGAAATATTCTTCTGAGCATTCTTGAATTTTACACCACAAAACAGTATCTTGTTGACAATTTGGACATTATTAGTTCTTGGATAAATTAATTCTTGAACTTGTTTTATTGAATTCTTATATCATTGTCATCATCCTCATATTTATATTTTATTGAAAGTCATCTGTGGCCTGTAGAGCATAGATGGACTTGGTATGATTATGACCAGGGATTATTCAGTATAATCATGACCGTAATGTTACAAATGATGTGATAAAAGTCCTCATTGGCCTGTAGTGCATTGATGGACAGTTGTTGGCATGATCATGACCATTGATGAATACACGAATATCCTTGGCCCGTAGTGCATGGATAATTTGTGGTCTTGATACTAAAGAATATCCTTGGCCGTAGTGCAGGGGTGATTCGATGATGTGGATTATTTATTAAGCTGAGTCCCAGCAATAAAAGTGATGAAAAACTTTTTAAATCTTAAAAGATAGTAGATTTTATTCTCTACTTGACTCTTTTAATGGATTGCTTATTTCCGCTGTATTTTTGATCTAAAACTTGTTGTCTATTATATTCTATCAGTTGTTATACTGTTGAGGGCTAAGGATAATTTATTCTGCATTATCTTAGTCATAATATTTCTTACTGGGCTAGTAGAGCTCACCCTTTTCTTTCATTGTTCTCTTCAGGAAATGAGAACGTAGCAGGGACTAGTCGGGGAACAGAGTGATGGTCCTAGATGGTGTATTAGTAGTCCTCACTATTCTGTGAAATAGTGTGATAATAAATATAATGAGGACTCCATTGTGTTTGAATACTGTCTAGATGACAATATTCTTATTAAAACTCTCAGTTTATGTTTTGTCATATTTTACATGACTGTTGTATAATTAAGTTTGTATTTGTATTTTGTACCATGTATTTGGCGACCCAAGATGGGTGATGTATACCTATTTTGGGGGCGTCACAATTAGACTACAGTTAAGCATGAGCTTGATTTATTTATTACATGTGGTGTTAAATGGAGTGTTAGGAATGTGTTAAGTGAGAACAAAAAAAAATCTAACTTCTTATTAAGATGAAAACAGAACTAAAACTTGGTATATCAAGTTACTTAAAGATCCTATCTGTGCAGTTAAAGTGGGGAGGATATTAGGTGGCCAATACTCCTTCTTTAGCTTGTTAGGATGTCTATAAACAAAAAGGAAATGTACAGAGGAATGGGAGTTAAGGAACCTATCTACTAAGAAACTTTGAATTAAAGCCAAAGATAGATAAATCCATTGTAAAGGCTGTTAGTGCAGCCAACTGAAACTAAATTTGTGGTAGGGATATCTAAGAAGGTATATAGTTGATCAATTGAATTTGAAATAACAAATTAGAGTGTTTGAACATACTAAATGGTAGCAAGAAGTAAATTTTAGCAAAAGACCAAAGGTAGAAAAATCTGGTATATCAAACACCTTTGTACATTGTTTTGGGACAGTTTGGGGAGATTAATTTGATTGTGCTATAAGTTCTAAAGGTACTTCTATGTGCTAGATGTAATATATATCTAAACTTGGGTATAATTAAGCTTTTGATCCTAAGTCTATGTATTAGGAAAGGAGAGCTGAGAAGGGGTTATAACTACTCTCTTAAACAGTAGCATTATAGCAGTATAGCAATATAGTAGTATAGCAGTGTAGCAGTTATTAACTAACTGCTGTGCTAACAGCTTGGGTCCAGTACTTATCTGTGGAACTTGGCATGGTGTATAAGGTTAACAATAAAGCTTATTTTCTAAACTCCTAAAGTAGTAGGTGCACAGAACTTATAAGACATTAATACTTAATCTATCAAGGCCAAGATAAAGGGGCTGCTATCAAGTAGTAGCAGTAGGTAACCTCAGCTGATTTCTAGTGTATTTAAGAGAGCTACTAGACACACTTAGCCCTCCAATACACTTTAGTATAGTATAGTTTTGTTGGTTAAACCTTAGCACAATGTAGTTTTAGGCTAAATCTAGTAGTAGGAATGCTAGCTTGATTAGTCCTTTGGCACACTGTGATTAGCAGTAGCTGAGCTAAGGAATCAAGCTTGATAGAATTTTTAAAGCCCACTTGGATAACCTTAAAACTCTAAAAGATTATAGCCAAGCGGCATGTTCTTAAGAATTTAGCAAAACTGAGACTAAAGGATGGCTGGGAATGGGATAACAAGCAGGGGCTGCTGCTAAATTGTAGTAACAAATAGCCTCAGGGACATACCAGATATAAGATTGAGCAAATCAGTAGATTACATCACTATTAACATGTCCAGAGGTTGTAGATACACAAATAAAGGGGAAGGACTGCTACTAAAGGTAGCAATGTGTAGTAGCAATGACAGATAAGTACCAACCCAAAATTAAGTAGCTGCTGTCTTTGGCAATAACAAGTAGGTAACTGCAGTGCCAATTTGGCAACTAAGTTTATTTCTTTTGGCTTTCTTTTAACTGGAGTTAGTAAGTTGGGATAAAATTTAAAGTGTAGCAAAGTTTAGGATCAAGAGGATAAGCTACTCTCCGAGGACAATAGCTGTTACCAATAACAGTGGGTATCTAAATACCTCCTATAACTTTGTTCTAACATCCCAATATTGAGAAACTGTGTGAGTTATATTATTCCAACTGATAGCTGACTTGAGAGTGAAAAATTTGATAAAAAGAGAATCATGGGACTGCTAACAGTCAACAATAAAATATGGCCTCAACTAACTGTTATTATAGTGTTAAGCTTGCTAAATTCAGTTGAAGCTGAGAACAATTTAAGCCACATTAAATTCCTTATTATCAAAACTTAAGAACTGTTAGCCTCATGATATAATATAGGTTATTGGTAAATCTTAGAGGGAAATGGGTAGGTTGGTAAAGGAAATGGAGCTGCTGCCTATAGGCAGCAGCAAATTATAGAAGACAACTGCTATGGCAGTTTTGGAACAACCACTTTTGGCTTTGTGGTTTAATTTAAAGGCTTACCCATTATGTTCAAATTCTAAATAAGAAAGTGTGTGGGAAATATAACTAAATTATAATTTATCTAGGCAGGTAAAGGAAAAGGAGGTGGAGCTACTGCTTTTAGGTAGTAGCAGGTCACAAACAAGCAACTGCTATGACAGTTTTGATTACCTAGTTGACTTTGAAAATAAAATTTGAAGAATTAGACATAGAATGTAATTTTTATCGAAGTAAAATTGTATATAAGCCTGTTAATGTGGTTACAATTCTCTGTAAAGGAGTTATTAATTAAATTCAAGGACAATACCTGTGTTAGAAGTTGGGACTGTTGGGGCTAAGGCTGGTTCAAATGGTCGGGGCTGTGAGGCCAACTGTAGCCACACCAAGCTTAGCTAAGCCTTATGGAGCCAAGCCAAGCTTTGTTGCTGGCATAAAAGAACCATAAGGAACCAGTTAGTACACCTAATAAAATGAATATAGAAAGGGACTGTTTTAAGTATAATCTTAAAACGTGTTAGCCTAACACACTAATTGATATGAATAAACCTACAAGATACTCAAATATTGTATAAATGAGTTAACCAACTCTGGAATAGAACTAACATGAGTGGGTGCCTTAGGTTGGATCTATTAAACCAAATTGGGTCTAGTAAAGCCTTAGAGGGCTGTTTTGGTCATAATTAAGAATTATAGTAAGTTAAATGAATAGTTTAACATTATATTTTTGCAAAGCAAAAAGGGAAGCTAAAGTTTACTCTATAATACACAACCATACTCAATTCATGAAATACCGTATGTATTCACCTTGAAATACCCAAATTATATAGAAGGTTGCAATATATATGAACTTAAATCATCTAAGGGTTATGAATTGAAAGTAAGTCGAACCCTATTAAAGAGAAAAATGACTAATGTGAAAACATGGATGAGATATTTAAAAAATGTATAAAATATCTCAGATATAGAAATCTATATAAACTACAATCTTGACCACTAATTATGTGATGTGTGAACATACACAAGCTATATCACTTGGCTATTTGGCTAATATGCTTGTAAATGCAAATAAATTATGTACACTATAAGAAAAAAAGTCATTGTCGACAGGCATCGCCGTCCGCATGATGACCATAATCTTGCGTCGGCATTGAGGTCATTAAGCGACGCACGCTGCCAAGACACCCATCGCCCTACGTGTCGTCAGCCTCGGCTCCGCCGCCAAACCGCGCTAAAAGATCATCATTGTCATTGCCGACGGGAGTCATTAGCGACGACCTAATGTCACTGACGACGGCTATCTGATTTAATAAGGTAGTCAACAAAGACACCCCTGATTTTTGAGAGAAACCTCATTTAAAATGACAAGACGTCATTTAAGAATGACCTTAAAGTCATGTCTGTCGCTATATGTCATTGGTGACGACATAGCCGTCGCTATTACCCCCGTCGGTAATGACTACATATATTTTGAATTTTTTTTAAATTTCAAAATTTCTCTGTTCATTTACAAATATACACCTGTTATAAACTAATAACAACCATCAAATCATAACTATACCTGTTATAAACTAGTAACCCAAATCAAATATATAGATAAAAAATATAATGGCCGTCGGTACAACTCAAAAACTATACAAATACATACATACGTGAAACTCAGAATATAACATAAACTAAACTAACTACAACCCGTCACCTGTCTCCATGTCATCGAGTCGACGGTCATCACCCTGTACTGGAGGAGGCTGCTCGTTATAAACTCGACGGTCATCGCCCTGTATTGGAGGAGGCTGCTCGTCATCAACTCAGCGGTCATCTCCAGTGCCTCCACCTCCACCTCCACCTCCACGAGTCTCGTCAACAAGAGCCTACAAAATTAAAATATTAATAACAAAATCAAAATGAAAACATATTTACATTATTTTAGTTTGTGTTCTTCAAGTTAGGCGGACGAAACTCGAACTCGGGCTCCGTATATTGGAATTGAGTCCCGTCAGTTGTAATGCGTGTCTATTGCCTATGAGGTGCTATTGCCTATGTTTGCGTGTCAACTGGACGATCGGGGCGGGTTTTAGGCTCTTTTTCGGCTTTTTGCCTAACTATTGGCAGGTTTTGCAAACTGGGACTTAACTCGATCTCCGTATGTCAGAATTGAGTCCCGTAAGTTGTAACGCGTGTCTAATACCTACGCGGTGCTATGTGTGTGTTTGCGTGGCGTTCGGACGGCCAATGCGGGTTTTGGGTTCTTTTTTGACTTTTTGCCTGACTGTTGGCGGGTTTTGCAAACAAGTACTTAACTCGGTCTTTGTATGTCGGAATCAAGTCCCGTAAGTTCTAACGCATGTCTAATACCTGCTCGGTGCTATGTGTGTGTTTGCATGGCGTTCGGACGACCGAGGCGGGTTTTGACCTATTTTTCGGCTTTTTGCCCAAGTGTTGGCGAGTTTTGCAAACTGGGCTATAACTTGGATTCTGTATGTCGGAATCGAGTCCCGTAAGTTCTAACGCGTGTCTAATACCTACTCGGTGCTACGTGTGTGTTTGGGTGGCATTCGGATAACCGAGGCGGATTTTAACCTATTTTTCGTCTATTGCTGAAGTGTGGGCGAGTTTTGTAAACTGGGCGATAACTCGAATTCCGTATATCGAAATCGAGTCCCATAAGTTCTAATACATGTCTAATACCTACTCAGTGTTATGTGTGTGTTTGAACGGCCAATCGAGACCAAGTTTTGACTGTTTTTGACTTTTTACTAAGTGTTCATGAGTTTTGTAAATTGGGGGATAACTCGGATTCCGTATATCAGAATCGAGTCCCGTAAGTTCTAACACGTGTCTAATACCTACTCGATGCTACGTGTGTGTTTGCGTGGCATTTGGACAACCGAGGCGGGTTTTGACCTATTTTTCGGCTTTTTACCTAAGTGTTGGCGAGTTTTGCAAACTGGGCGATAACTCGGATTCCGTATGTCAGAATCGAGTCCTGTAAGTTCTATCGCGTGTCTAATACCTACTCGGTGCTACGTGTGTCTTTTCCCTTTTTCTTGCGATGTTCACAGTATCTACTTGTACCACAAATATCACACGACCTCTTATCTTTATTGACATCACCGTAATACAACATACAGTCATTCTCACAAGCATCAATCTTCTCATACCCTAGATTGAGCCTTTTGACCATTTTCTTCACATCATAAATACGACTCCAAGTAACTTATTGCTCTTTGGTAAGCACTCCTTCACAATGCTTAACAGTTCATTAAAACCTCTCTCGCTTCTGATCGTGCTCGTTCTTGAAGTGTAAAAACTTAGTCACGATCGATAAGGCGGTGTACTTTCGTGCGTGGTCATACGATGGCGTCGCCGCTTCATCTGATAACTCATGAAACCCTTAGCCCCATCATTCGGCTCTTGCCGTATTCATCGCCATCCACATCGTATTCCACTAGAAGTATGAACCAGCAGCTTCGACTATCATGTTAGTACATTCAAAGGTTTCATCACCTCCGAATTCTGGTTCTAATTCATGTTCATCCAACCAGGTTTCCCCATGATAGATCCATGTCGTATAACCCTGCTTGAACCCATACGCAAATAAGTCACACATGACATCACTCCTTTCCTTCCACACTTCATTCACACACCTCTTACAAGGACTTCTGATCTCATCGCCGCTGACTTGCTCAAACGCGAAGTTGAGAAACTGTTCAACCCCACTACGATACTCGAGCTAAGCTACCCCCTATCGGTGGCTACCCTACGTTCCATCCAACTTCGATCAACAGACATCTCGGAAAAGCTCTCGCTATATATATGGAAAGTTAGACAAACACAATCAAGTCTCAAGTTAATGTATATGCAAGCATACGAAGTTTCCTAACTTCATCTCCCACTCTAACGAATCAAGAAGCTTTATCCCATTCCTATATGTGTCACCTCATCGATGCGATAACTTGAACACATCTTTAAATTTTTTAGAAATTTCGGCAGCACCTCCCCATGATCTTCAAGTACATGAAATAGACTAACACATCGTAGTCTAAATATGCACCCGAAGAACATCAAGAGATATATATCGACCAGAAAATTCAAAAAATATAAAGACGCGATTTCAAGTCATTAACACAAACCTAAGTGAGATCGAAACATACAAGAACAAAGTCCAAAAGCAGGGGACTATTTGAGATCCACTCCTACTAAGTGAATCTCAAATGGGTTTCTAAGCTTCCTAAACTATATGAAAATATGCAAATGTCAAGAAATTGAAGTATCCGCTGAATAGTAATGATGATAAATTAAGAAGATTATGTCATTTTATAATTGTAAAAAAGTTGACAATGTCAACTATAAACGAATGTCTTCCAACATATTTTACTCTTACTCATATTTTCTTAGCAACATACTCAAAAACACTTAAAGAGCTCAAGGACATAATTATATACAAACTAAGCCCCAAACTGTATGTCGAGACAAATACAGAGCTCAAGGACATAATTATATAATGCAACCTCTATACATTAATCCCAGGTCTACAGTCTACACTGAACCTAGGTTAATAACTATAGAGGTTCGCATGTTTTATTTTTTCCCCTTCAACAGTTTGGAGAAACCAGACCAGAAGTTTCAACATCTAATAGTTGAGCTAGAACAAGAGTTATAATTACGTAAGCTTTTGAACTACCTTCAAGAAGTATAGTTGCTAAATGAATTTGGAAAATCTAGAATATACAAGAATCCAGTTATAAAAACATTAAGAAATGATTTCAACTCCTATCACATTTGTTACTTGGTACATACTTGAAAAGAATATGGTGTGGGTATCTATTTCCAATAATATACATATACACTAATGACTTTAAGTACTTTTGATCAACAAAGGATTTTTGTATGATAATGTTGATGCATACAACAAGAGACATTCAATAAACAGAGTTCATTTAGAATTATGTCTCAAAATATTATAAACCCAAGCATGTGTAAAAGAAAAGAGAATCATTATAAACCCTAAATATTATGGAAGACCCTCTAATCAAGCAATTATACTTGTATAAAAGTAGTTCTTTTCTCTTTTTCAAATCACATAAATAATATAGCTTTATATATAACACAAAACTACAGATAATTAACCCAAGTGTTATTTATATAAATGCTCATAACATAGCTTAATTAATATGATAATACATGCCTTTTTGTTGAACTTACAGAAAGTTTACACACACTTGAAATCATGTAAAAAATGACTGAAAATTATTGTTCATATATATTACTGCATATATACGTAGTAAAGTTATAACTAATCAATCACTTGAAATCATATCTTATCACAATGAACCACTATTTCATGGCTTTAGTACAATTATTAAATAAAGGAAATAGAAAAAGGAAAACTTTGAGCAAAGCTTTCACATGGGAAAAACCATATACCAGTTTACATACACTAAATGGAGGAACAAACTAAACTATTTCAAGTTTTATATCCTAATTAAACTAGTAATAAGAATTGAATGAAAACCATAAGTATGAATCAACAAGTTGCTATACAAACTGAAAAGTATTGCATTATATAATATCATACCCACATCAAGTTCATCTATTTAACCCACTTAAACAACCCCCAATGTGAAATCTAAGTTAACACTGATAGAATTTTATGTTCATAATAGGAGCAATAAATCATGTTCAGTAGCTATTTAGAGAAGAAACAATACCTTTAAGAAGAACAGTGCTTGACCAGTCAGCGTCGGTGAACAGTGGCGAGGAATAGGGAAAAGTAACAGAGCAAGAGGAAGGAAAGGGGCGAACTGCAGTGAGATAATGGAGTAAAATAGGTGCAATTAATCGAGCATTTTGACCTAGTTAAACCAACTGAGTCTTCAATTGAGAGGGAAACGAGCGAATTGAGAGGGAAATGAGAAAATCTTAGACGAAAGAGGGAAAAGGAACAAAAGAAGACGTTGCCGTCACGAACCAGGGTTTTAAAATATATTACTCATTCTCGACGGCATATGCCGTCGCTCGAGTCCCGTCACCATTATGTCATTCGCGACGACATTCCCGTCGCCTTTTATTTTTATGTCCGTCGCTAATGAATTTTCCCTCCACCGCCAATTTTCGCACCTATTTTTCCTGGGGGAAAAGGTATTATTGACGACACTCATTAGCGACGACGTTCCCGTCAGCATTGGTGTCATTATCGACGGGTTAATGGCCGTCACCAATAACCCCATCGCCAATAACCAATTTCCTTGTAGTGGTAGGCTCTGTGAGAATACATTAAGCTGAATCTTATCAATAGTCTACAAATGAGGCAAGTTTCTAACTCTTACTCTTTATTGAGCTACAAATGAGGCAAGTTTCTAACTCTTACTCTTTATTGAGCAAGTATTCTAGAATGGATAGGTTCTCTAACTTCTGAATTATCTCTCATTATTTATGAATAATATAAGGCTAAATAACCTTTTTATTCTAACCAGCTTCAAAAGAGTAGTATATCGAACTTTTCTCTCTTAAATAAGTTTATATCGAAAGAATGTCAATGCCATTATTTCGGTTAGACAACTGTTGAGATACATTGATATTATTCATGAAAATCTCATTTAATATTTTCCAAACCATTTTGTTGTGGTGCGGACTCTTATATAATGCTGTGAACGAACAACCCTTTTATAGGGGCATATTGTACCAGACATATGATTTCGAAGGACATGTAAAGTGTTATTAGACTGTTATGTTGTGCACAATGTAGGGTACTTAGGCTGATCCCCTAAAGTACAAGTCTAGGATATTGAACAACTTTAATAACTGTTTGTATCCATGGATTGTAGTGTTAGTGTTGTCGATTCTAGTACAGAGTTCACTGGTCATTCGACCTTACAGCATGCTAAAGCCTGATTTTCAGACTCAACACTTTTAAAGAACTATATTGTTCGGTATATATTGAATTGTATCCACATTGTTATAAATATTTTTGTTCCATTATATTCAACTGATTATTTCCTTGTTGAGCAAGCTTTTGCTCACCCTTGCGTTAAATATAATGTTTTTAGTTAAAACTGAAGGCACTGGTCCGTCTGGGAAAGATAAAAGAAAAGGAAAAGTTGTTGAATAATCTTTTATTAAGCGTCTGTGCTTATTTGAACTTATTAGTGAATGTAATAAATACTTTTAATGTGACGCCCCCAAAATAGGTATACATCACCTATTCTGAGTCGCCAAATACATGGTACAAAATTCAAATACAACTTTATAATACAACAGTCGTGTAAGATACGACAAAACATAATATAAGAGTTTTAATAAGAATATTGTCATCTAGATAATATCCACACTCAATGAAGTCCTCATTACATTTATTGTCACACTATCTATGAGAATAGTGAGGACTACTAATGTTATCATCCGGATGATCACTAGCTCCGTTCTCGACTAGTCCCATTACGTTCTCATTTCACGAAGAGACGAGTTAAAGAAAAGGTGAGCTCAAACTAGCCCAAGAAGAAATATTATGACTAAGATAATGCGAGAATAAATTATCCTTAGCCTTCGATAGTATAACAACTGATAGAATATAATAGACAACAAGTTTAACTACAGTGGAACAAGCAATCCATTAAAAGAGTCAAGTAGAGAATAAAATCTACTATCTTTTATGATTTAAAACATTTTTTCATCACTTTTATCGCTGAGACTCAGCTTAATAAATAATTCACATCATCCCTGCACTACGGCCAAGGATATTCATTAGGGTCACGACCACAAATTATCCATGCACTACGGGCCAAGGATATTCGTGTATTCATCAATGGTCATGATCATGCCAACAACTGTCCATCAATGCACTATGGGCCAATGAGGACTTTTACCACATCATTTGTAACATTACGGTCATGATTATATCGAATAATCCCTGGTCATAATCATACCAAGTCCATCTATGCTCTACAGGCCACAGATGACTTTCAACAGAATATAAATATGAGGATGATGACAATGATATATGAATTCAATAAAACAAGTTCAAGAATTAATTTGTCCAGGAACCAATAACGTCCAAATTGTCAACAAGATACTGTTTTGTGGGGTAAAATTCAAGAATGCTTAGAAGAATATTTCCATGAAAAGATATTGGATGAAGCGCAAATATCAAGGATATTCCACTAATTTCATGGAGTATAGAAGTCAAAACTTTAACCAACTGACTATAATAAGGAATGGAATAACAAAAGAAATCACCATGCATGCAGTGCCATGCATAGACGGAGTTATTCCAACAGAATAATAAATAACGGAACGGTCGGTGAAATTGCTTGCCCAACGGGATGTTCCAACAGAATAATAAAGAATGGAATAACAACGAAATCACCATGCATGCAGTACTTGGCGATAGATAGGTTATTCCAATGAATACTAAATAACAGAACCCGGTCCCACAGTAAAAACGCAGATAGGATATTCAAATGAATAATAAAGAATGAAATAACAACGAAATCACCGGTATACGGTAATCAGCAGATACTGAGTTATTCAACAGAATAATTAATGGAACGAGTCGAGGAAAAATTCGCGCAACGGGATATTTTTGAGTAAGAATAAAGAAACGGAATAATAGAAGAATTTCACCATGTATGCATGCCGCATAAACAAAGTTATTCAACATAATAATAAAGAATGGAATAATGGAAGAATTTCACCAAGTATATGGTACTCAGATATCTGAGTTATTCCAACAGAATAATAAAGAATGGAATAATGAAGTTCTCTTCATGAATACAAAAGAATAACACCCCTCTTAGTAAAAAGCTGGATATAGAAGTAGTGAAGTAGCAGAGTACTCTTCTTCTTTCTCTCTATAATTTCTCTCTAGAGTTTTAGTGAATTCGTAAGAAATAATGAAGGAATGAGCTTTATTTATAGGAGAATGGATTGAATAGTAAATAATTCATGAACGGTCAGATTGATTTACTTTTAAATGGACTATCCATATTGATTTACTATTAAAACTTAAAAAACAACGATCTATCTTGATTTACTATTAAAACTTTAAACCAGCGATCCATATTGATTCACTATTATAACTTTCCACCAGCGGTCTATATTGATTCACTATTATAACTTCAACCAACGGTCTGAAAAATTAGCACATCTCCTCATGGAATAATATTGTACCCAAATACCCGAATTTATAATACTAGAGTGAATAGTAACTGGGTAAATAGTATCTCATGAATAGTACTCCAACACGAAAAGTTTTACGAATACCCGATTAAACAATATAACCTCCAGACATCAATTATCATCGGAATAGATGTCAACAAATAATCCCAACACAATGAAACTATCAAATTCATCTTTAATCAATACGAACTTATTCATCATTAATATTATAAGTCCTGATATATATAGCAACGAGGTTGTTTCGAGAAAGAGGGCTTTCGATTAGGATTTCTCCTATTGACGTGCGATTAGGTGACCAAACCTCTCATTGATGAACTTACAGACATTGTAAATATTGCGATTTAATAATATGAATAACTTTTTGTCGTCTCAATTATTGATTTAATAATATAACATATAATGCGAGATAATCTTTGTGACAATAATCGAATTAATATTATGGGAGATATGATGCATCAATTACTGTAGCAATAATTGAGTAAAAGCGGTGACTTCTCACGTAAGCATCAATAATCAATTCCGTGTATTCTTATGCAACCACGCGTATTCATCGTACTTTTTTACCGGGTAGTTCAACGGTTTTACTTGATAATACCTTGATAGTTATTTATAAAATATTTTTGTCGTTTTGTCAATCAAACAATAATTAAGATTCTTGGGTCCACCAATGATTGTGTCGTTGTACGAAATATTCCCTGCAAAACGAATATTCCCCGACTAATCGAATATTATATAACAACTTGCATACTTTACAAAATTTATAAATATTACCCACAACTATAACATTATATTAAATTCATTCCATAATATTCAAAAATAATATTCATAAAAAAAATCATTTTTATTCATAAAAGTTGGGGTCTTACAACCTCCCCTTCTTATGAAATTTCGCCCTCGAAATTAGGGTACGTACCTGGTATATCGAAGAGGTAAGGATACCTTGATTTCATTTGATTCTAACTCCCGGTCATTTCCTCAACATCGTGGTTCCTCCACAAAACTTTGACTTGAGGTATAACCTTGAGGCGTGTAGACTATGCTCCTTCTTATCCAAGATTTTAACAGGAACCTCCTCATACGTTAAATCTTCCATTTATTTAAATGGGTTCTAACTTCGATAATGTGGTTCGGGTCTTTCACATATTTACGTAATATAGATATATGAAAATTGTTATGAACACGAGACATACTTGGCGATAAAAGTGAGTCTATACGCCACAGTTCCTACTCGATCGAGGATTAAAATGGGCGATGAATCGAGGATTGAGCTTTCCTCTCTTTCCAAATCTCGTAACTCCTTTCCATGGAGCAACACACAACAACACATGATCTCGATATCGAATTCCACGTCCTTTCGATGAAGATCAACATAACTCTTTTGTCGATCTTGTGAGGTTTTTATACGTTGTCGGATCGTTTGAATCTTTTTCGTAGTCATACGTACCAACTCCGGTCCCAACAACGTTGCTTCACCCACCTCATCCTAGCATACTGGAGAATGACACTTTCTTCCATACAATGCCTGAAATGGAGCCATGCCAATACTTGCTTGATAACTGTTGTTATAGGAAAACTCCACTAATGGTAAGAACTTGTACAAAATAGGTATACATCACCTATTCTGAGTCGCCAAATACATGGTACAAAATTCAAATACAACTTTATAATACAACAGTCGTGTAAGATATGACAAAACATAATATAAGAGTTTTAATAAGAATATTGTCATCTAGACAATATCCACACTCAATGAAGTCCTCATTACATTTATTGTCACACTATCTAACAGAATAGTGAGGACTACTAATGCTATCATCTGGACCGTCACTAGCTCCGTTCCCCGACTAGTCCCGGCTACGTTCTCATTTCCTGAAGAGAACAGTTAAAGAAAGGGTGAGCTCAACTAGCCCAGTAAGAAATATTATGACAAAGATAATGCAGAATAAATTATCCTTAGCCTTCAACAGTATAACAACTGATAGAATATAATAGACAACAAGTTTAACTACAGCGGAACAAGCAATCCATTAAAAGAGTCAAGTAGAGAATAAAATCTACTATCTTTTATGATTTAAAACGTTTTTTCATCACTTTTATCGCTGAGACTCATCTTAATAAATAATCTACATCATCGAATCACCCCTGCACTACGGCCTAGGATATTCTTTAGTATCACGACCATAAATTATCCATGCACTACGGGCCAAGGATATTTGTGTATTCATCAATGGTTATGATCATGCTAACAAGCGTCCATCGATGGACTACGGGCGATGATGAGGACTTTTACCACATCATTTGTAACATTACGATTCGTGATTATAGAATAATCCTGAGTCATAATCATACCAAGTCCATCTATGCTCTACGGGCCACATATGACTTTCAATGAGAATATAAACACGAGGATGATAACAATGATATATGAATTCAATAAAACAAGTTCAAGAATTAATTTGTCCAGGAACCAATAACGTCCAAATTGTCAACAAGATACTGTTTTGTGGGGTAAAATTCAAGAATGCTCAGAAGAATATTTCCATGAAAAGATACTGGATGAATCGTAAATATCAAGGATATTCCACTAATTTCATGGAGTATAGAAGTCAAAACTTTAACCAACTGACTATAATAAGGAATGGAATAACAAAAGAAATCACTATGCATGCGGTACTTCGCATAGACAGGTTATTCCAACAGAATAATAAATAACGGAACGAGTCGGGCAAAATTCGCACCAAGCGGGATGTTCTAATGAGAATAATAAAGAATGGAATAACAACAAAAAATACCGTACATGCGGTGCCAGATGTAGGCGAGTTATTCAACAGAATACTAAATAACGGAACCGGTCCAGGCGTAAAACCTGCATACGTGATATTCCAACAGAATAATAAAGATTGGTATAACAATGAAATCACCGGGTATCACAGTAATCGCGTATATAGGTTATTCAATAGAATAATTAATGGAACCGGTCGAAGTAAATTGCTTGACCAAGCGAGGATATTAAACAGAATAATAAAAAGCGGAATAATAGAAGAATTTCACCATGTATGCGGTGCCGCATAAATGAGTTATTCAACATAATAATAAAGAATGGAATAATGAAGAATTTCATCAAGTATAGGGTAGTCGCGCGTATACTGAGTTATTCAACAGAATAATAAAGAATGGAATAATGAAGTTCTCTTCATGAATACGAAAGAATAACACCCACTACCAGTAAAAGCTGGATATAGAAGTAGTGAAGTAGAGAGTACTCTTTCTTCTTTCTCTATAATTTCTCTCTCAGAGTTTCAATTGAATTCGTAAGAAATAATGAAGGAATGAGCTTCTATTTATAGGAGAATGGATTGAATAGTAACTAATTCATGAACGGTTCAGATTGATTTACTTTTAAATGGATGATCCATATTGATTTACTATTAAAACTTAAAGCAACGGTCCATACATATTTACTATTAAAACTTTAAACCAACGATCCATATTGATTCACTATTATAACTTTCCACCAGCGGTCCATATTGATTCACTATTATAACTTCAACCAACTGATGCGAAAAATTAGCACATCTCTCGTGGAATAATATTGTACCCAAATACAATGCCTGATATTAGAGTGAATAATGCTTAGGATAAATAGTAACTCGTGAATAATAACTCGTGAATAGTAACTTGTGAATAGTACTCCAACACGAAAAGTTTCCCGAATACCCGATTGAACAATATAACCTCCAGACATCAATTATCATCAGAATAGATGTCAACAAATAATTCCAACACAATGAAACTATCAAATTCATCTTTAATCAATCGAACTTATTCATCATTAATATTATAACTCACAATATTTAGCAATTAGGTTGTTCCACAGGAAAGGGGCTTTCGATAAGGATTTCTCCACTATTAGCGCATGATTAGGTGACCAAACCTCTCCTTGATAGAATTTCTAGACATTGTAAATATTGCAATTTAATAATATGAATAACTTTATCGTCTCAATTATTGATTTAATAATATAACATATAATGAAGATGATACTGTGACAATAATCGAATCAATAATATGGGAGATATGATGCAACAATTACTGTAGCAATAATTGAGTAAAACTGGGTGATTTTTCACGTAAGCTCTAATAATCAATCTACAGTGTCTTCTTATGCAACCACGCCGTATTATTATACTTTTACTACTAGGGTAGTTCAACAATTTTAAACAATAATACCTCTGTAGTTATTTATAAAATATTTTTCATTTCTCAATCAATAATAATTAGATTCTATGGGGTCCACCAATGATTGTCTTGGTTATGCGAATATTCCCTACTAAACGAATATTCCCCGACCAATCGAATATTGTATAACTACTTGCATACTTTGCAAAATTTATAAATATTACCCATAATTATAACATTATATCAAATTCATTCCATAATATTCAAAAATAATATTCATAAAAAAAATTATCTTTATTCATAAAAGTTGGGGTCTTACATTTAATACTATGTTTTGTAATTTTATTCGGTTTGTAAGTTATGTAAAAGGTTTATAGAACTTGGGATTTAAGTAAAATATTTATGTAATATAAGACATATTTATGATAGTATGAATGGGTATTTTAGTATCATGAGCACCAAACTCGAGTTAAAGATAACCCAAATTTGGGGGCGTCACAGGTTGGTATCAAATCTGATAGGTTATAACCTTAGGAATGGGGAAAAACCTTAGAATTATGACCTTAAGAGAACTAGTTAACTCATTTCGAGTATAAGAAATGAATTCTGGGAATTCATTGTTAAAGAAAATAAAAATTTTAAATGTGATTACTTGATAATGTTGTATAGAAACTTATTAAGTTTGTTAATGTGTTTTGTAGATGCCTGGGATGGGAGAGTCCAGTAGAGTCAAGGAAGATTTAAAGTAGGAAGATCCAAAGGAGTAGATGGGGGGTTTCTTTAAAGAAACCTTCATAAAGGAGGCTGATGCCCTGATGGAACTAACCTATAAGAATTGGGAGTTGGAGGCCCAAGTCCAGGACCTAGAAGGAGAAAAGAAAGAACAACAGGCATCTATAATGTTGTTTGAGTCCTTAGTCATGCACACTATATCAAAGAATGTGGAGATGGGCCACATTCTCTATGGCAATGCATGTCAAAAAGAGGCCCTTAGGCAGGAGAACATAGTTCTTAGGCATGAGATAGAAATACCAAAAATTGACAAGAGGAGCGTTGAACAACAGAGAGACAGTGCATTAGGCAGAGCCCATGAACTGGAGGACGAGGTTAGGGGCAGAGATGCCAAAATGGAAAAAATGGAGTATACGTTTGAGACTGCATTCGGACGTTGGAAGCATAGGGTGCAGCTTCACACTGTAGATGAAGGTGGAAGTGAGTTGGTTCTGACTCACAAAAGGGTGTTGGACATCGGGGACGAGGAGCTCTGTAGTGCCAAAAGGCAAGACATGCTTCTCCAGTAGTCTGACTGGGCTTTTATGTTGTGACTATTTGGTGTAGGTATCTTCATAGTATGTCTTTAGTAATTGGATGTACCCCTCTTTTTTATATTAAGGGGATAATACTTTTGGAGCCCGACTTTTGTGGTTAAGGGCAGTTTAAATGTAAATCCCGACTATATATAGTTAAGAAGGGATTAGAATGTTTATAGCAGTATGCAACGTGATGTAATGTGCTTAGCACAACTTGAAAAAGCATATGAATATAAACATGTATGTTTTTCTGTTATGGGAGGATTTGTTCACTTAATACAATGTGCATTATTATATCTATTAAATGATAAAAATATAAAACTTATATTAAACAAAATATGCCACCAAGATGGAGCGGAAGAGGAAGAGGAAGACTTGGGGCACAGACCCCATCAACTCAAGAGGAGTCTGTGAATAACTTGGCAGGACCTGTAAACCTTATGCAGCAGCTTATTGACTTGTTAACACAAACACTTCAAGGTAGGAATGTCACACCGCCAGTAAACCCAAACCCTAATGAAGGTTGTTTGACCACCTTTTAGGATTTTAAAGCGATAGGACCCCCAGAGTTCAAGGGAACTAATAATCCAATAGAAGCCCCAACATGGGTAAATGAAATAGAAAAGGTATTCGAAGTTGTCAGAGTTGTTGAGGATCAAAAGGCGACTTTTTGCCTCTTTTCATCTTGAAAGGGAATAAAAGCTCTTGGTGGGAGCCAACAAAATAGAAATTTGAGTAGGAGTAGTGACCTGGGATAGGTTTAAAGAACTATTTTTCGAAGCCTATTTTCCCCGTATCATGAAAAATAAAATGGAGCTCGAATTTCTTGAACTTAAATAAAAAGTATGGTATGCACGATTATCTTTGCGAAATTGATGAATCGTCGAGGTTTTGGCCGCATCGAAGTTGACACTAAAGAACGAAAGGCTCAGAGATTTGAACAAGGACTGAAGCCTGTACTTTTCAGTAAGGTTTCGATGTTTCAAATAAATATGTTTTCTGACATGCTGGAAAAAGCCATAATCGCTGAAGGAGGAATTGACGCACTGGCCAAATTTCACAAAGAGTAAAAGACTAAGAAGATAGCTGGAGGACCTCAAGAGGGAAGTAGCAGATGAAATAATTTTAGGAGGTGTGCTAATTTTTCAGACCGTTGGTTGAAGTTATATTAGTGAATTAATATGGACCGCTGGTGGAAAGTTATAATAGTAAATCTATATGGATCGCTGGTTTAAACTTTTAATAGTAAATCAATATGGGTCGCTGGTTTAAAGTTTTAATAGTAAATCAGTATGGACCGTTGCTTTAAGTTTTAATAGTAAATCGATCTGGATCGTTCGTTTAAAAGTAAATCGATCTGGACCGTTCATGAATTAGTAACTATTCATTCAATTCTTCTATAAATAGAATCTCATTCCTTCATTATTTTCTTACGAATTCACTGAAACTCTAGAGAGAGAAAATTATAGAGCGAAAGAAGAAACTCTGCTACTTCACTACTTCTATTTTTAGTTTCTTTTATGGTAAGGGGTGTTATTCTTTCTTATTCATGAAGATAACTTCTGTTATTCCATCCTTTATTATTTTGTTGGAATAACTTGTATACGCGGCATACCCCATACATAACCTGTATAAGCGGCATACCCTTTACTTGGTGAAATCCTTATGTTATTCCATTCTTTATTATTACATTGGAATAACATGTATATCTGTGACATACCCTATACATAACTCGCATAAATGGCGTACCCTATACTTGGTGAAATTCTTATGTTATTCCATTCTTTATTATTACATTGGAATAACTTTGTATGCTGTGACATACCCTATACATAATCTATAAGAGGCATACCACGTACTTGGTGAAATCCTTATATTATTATTCATTTATTTAATATTTCGGAATAATATGTGGATGCATAATTTCACGACTTTGGTTCCATTATTTATTATTCGCATTTAATATTCTATCGGAATATCACATGCGTGTGAATCTCACGATTTGGTTCCATTATTTATTATTTCACATTTAATATTACGCGGAATATCACATCGATTGTGAATTTCACTAACATGGTTCCATTATTTATTATTCCGTTATTTATTATTATGTTGGAATAACTTTATCATGTAAAGTACCGCATGCATGGTGATTTACATTGTTATTCCATTCTTTATTATACTCGGTAAGTTAAAGTTTTGATTTCTATACTCCTTGAAATTAGTGGAATATCCTCGATATTTAAGGCTTCATCCAAAGATATCTTTTCATGGAAATATTCTTCTGAGCATTCTTGAACTTTACACCACAAAACAGTATCTTGTTGACAATTTGGACGTTATTAGTTCCTGGATAAATTAATTCTTGAAGTTGTTTTATTAAATTCTTATATCATTATCATCATACTCATGTTTATATTATGTTGAAAGTCATCTGTGGCCTGTAGTGCATGGATGGACTTGGTATGATTATGACCAGGGATTATTCGGTATAATCATGACTGTAATGTTACAATGATGTGGTAAAAGTCTTGATTGGCCCGTAGTGCATTGATGGACAGTTGTTGGCATGATCATGACCATTGATGAATACACGAATATCCTTGGCCCGTAGTGCATGGACAATTTATGGTCGTGACCCTAATGAATATCCTTGGCCATAGTGCATGGATGATGTGGCATGATTATAACCATTGATGAATACAAGAATATCCTTGGCCCGTAGTGCATGGATAATTTGTGGTCGTGATACTAAAGAATTTCCTTGGCCATAGTGCAGGGGTGATTCGATGATGTGGATTATTTATTAAGCTGAGTCCCAGCGATAAAAAATGATGAAAACATTTTAAATCATAAAAGATAGTAGATTTTATTCTCTACTTGACTCTTTTAATGGATTGCTTATTCTGCTGCAGTTAAACTTGATGTCTATTGTATTTTATCAGTTTAACATTATTGAAGGCTAAGGATAATTTATTCTGTATTATCTTAGTCATAATATTTCTTCTTGGGCTAGTTGAGCTCACCCTTTGCTTTTTCATTGTTCTCTTGAAATGAGAGCGTGGCGAGAGACTAGTCGGGGAGCGGAGTGATGGTCAGGATGATAGCATTAGTAGTCCTCACTATTACGTGAAATAGTGTGATAATAATTGTAATGAGGACTCCATTGTGTTTGAATCATCAGAAGGCGATATCGTTTCAAAATTCTCACTATGTTTTTGTCGTATGTTACACGACAGTTGTATAATTAGTTGTATTTGATTTATGTACCATTTAAGTGGCGACCCAAGATGGGTGACGTATACCTAATTTTTGGGGCGTCATAGTTGGTATCAAAGCTTAGGGATATGATCACAGCTAAGATGTGAGACAAGAACTAGGAGGGGAGAGAGCGGGGAATTCCTTCATTTAGTATGACTACCGAGTTTATTTGGTATTTAATTGGTCGGTCGAGTATAGGGATAATATGTGATATGTTAATTAACCCTTGTTTTGTGACAGTGTTTTCGAATGACATCTAAAAATTTTTAGATAAGCAATGGAGCAAAACAATATGACCGTGGTGCATTACGAAGCTAAGTTTGCCGAGTTATCCCGATTTACGTCCCGTTTGGTCGATAATAAGGAGCGAATGACGCGAATGTTTCTGCGAGGGCTCAGTTATTGGAGCGCGATAAGGAGTCAGCACAACCAAAAGGTAACGACCAACAACACGATAATAATCGTGCGTCTGCAGGTTCTGGCCATCGTGAACAATGATAACCATCGTAGGGGAAATTATCATGCCAAGAATGGTAACCACTTCAGTGGTAATCATTGCCAAGATAATAGAAGTGGAAATTTCAAGAAGAGAAGGTCATTTAGCTTGATTTTGTCGTGCACTAAAGTCAAGTCCTGCTGGGACGGTGGCACCAAAGGCGGATACGGACAAAACAAAGTTTCGGTGGTTTTTCAGGAAGAGCGTTTTCGCGGCTCCTCAGCGAAGTAACCCGAACGGTTAGCAGGTTAGTTAATTATAAATTCTTACGAAGTCTATACCTTATTGAATCTGGGGTTCTACCCATTCTTTTATCTCTCTTGCTTGAGTTCAACATTTAAATTTGACTCCGAAGAAGTTAGACTTTGACTTATTGGTTGAAACTTCGTTAGTAAGACCCTTCGTTACCTCCACTGTTTATAAATCTTGTTGATTCAAATCGACATTTTCACGTTACCTGTTGATCTTATCTCTTTGAAAATATTTTCCTTTGATGTGATTTTAGAAATCGATTGGTTAACTACTCATCATGCTTTTCATAAGGTTGTTAGCTCTCATATTCCTAACCAACCTGTTATGCGAATTCAAGTAACCAAACCACTAAAGACAATCATTGTCATATCAAGCCATAAGTAAAGAGCCCCAATCCTTTCATTGTTGACTTCCTTGTGTGGAATGCACCAAAGCCAGACTTTCTATAGGCGGCATCGTGAATGAAGATGGCAAGTTGATAGGTATCATTGTGAGGTGCTATCCAGGTTAAGGGATAGAAGTCACAGTTGGTATCAATGTGACGTACTATCCAAGTCTTGAATGAGGGTCACAATTTTGAATGATATTTCTATCGTTAATAAATTTCTTGACGTATTCTTGAAGACTTCTTATCCTACCCCTAGAGCGTGAAATCGAATTTTGTATTGACCCGATCAAAACCCATTTCTTAAACCCTCAAATATTTCTTCACCTAGAACGAACGTAACATGTGCCAAAGACGTTGGCTCGAGCTGTTGAAGATTACGATCGTACCATTCAATACCATCGTGGAAAAGCGAACGTGGTAGCTAACGCGTTGAGTAGAAGATCATATGCGTTTATGAGTGTGAATATACGAACCCACGTGAAGATAGCGAATATACGAGTAGAACCGATTTTAATTGATAAAGTTAAAGCCATGCAATCTACATACTCAGAGCTGATGAATGTGAAGAAGAAGGTTCAAGAAGGCGTAATCTCAACCCTCGATTTAATTGGCCCATTTGAAATCCTCGATCGAGTAGGAACTGTGGCTTATAAACTCGTTTTACTGCCAAAAATGTCGCGTGTTCATAACGTTTTTAACGTATCGATGTTACGTAAATATGTGGATGACCCAAATCACATTATTGATTTAGAAACAGACGAGATAGTGGATAATTTAACGTATGAAGATGTACCTGTTAAAATCTTGGATAAGAAGAATCGTATTCGACACTCAAAGGTTATACCTCAAGAGTTAGAATCTGAAATGAAGTTAAGGTATCCTCACCGTTTAAGATACCAATACGTCACGTAAATTTCGAGGACGAAATTCCATAAGGAGGGAGATTGTGAGACCCAGATTTTATAAATAAAGATTTAAATTTCTCGAAATATTTTTTTAATATTATGGTGTGGATTTGATATAATGTTATAGTTGTGGGTAGTATTTGAAAATTTTGCAAAAGTATCTAAGTTGTTATAAAATATTCCTTTTATGGTTGGGAATATTCTTTTTCATGACGCCCAAAATAGGTATACATCACCCATTACGAGTTGTCACAAAATACAGTGATGTAAACAACTACAACTTTATTAATACAATATAAAAACTGTGAGTTTAAATACAAATATTGTCATCTAGACAATATCCATACCCAACAAAGTCCTCTTTATAATTATTGATATATTATTTTACAAAAATGGTGAGGACTACTAAGACAACTTTCTAGAACCATCATTCCACACCCCGACTCGTACTCGCTACATTCTCGCCTCCTGAGAAGAAAAATGGAACAACAAGGAAAAGGGTGAGCTCAACTAGCCCAGTAAAGAATATTATGACTAAGATAATATAAAACAAATTATCGTTAGTCCTCAAAAAGGAAAAATCGATAGAATACAATGTAGCAACAAATTTGAGATCAATATTAAGTAAGCGGAAATAATAATTCATGTAAGAGTTACGTAGAGAATGAAATCTACTAGTATCTATGAATTTAAAAGTTCATCATCAATATTTTATCCTGTAACATCAATCAATATACATCTTGAATCAAATATTCATCTTTGCACTCTGAGCCAAAGATATTCATCGATTAGTCATATTTCACCTCAACACTGCTCATCTTTGCACTATGGGCCAAAGATATTCATAAGAAAATCAACCATTTTTGCACTACGAAGTCGAAGATATTCAATAACATCATCATTTAGGGTGAGGATGATGAAAAATATTTTTAAAAAGCGAATCCGGTGAAACAAAAGAAAAGGATTAAGGATTAAGGATTCGTAATTCGGTTTATTCACGTCCAAAAATACCTCAATAATAATCATAGTGGAGTAAAATTCAAGAATGATCAAAACATGGATACAATCAAAGCTAGTATCTATAATAGATATTTTGGACAAAAACGAAAATTTAACTTTTCTGTGAATAGTGCGGTATTCGTGAATAGTGTCGTATACGTGAATAGTGCCGTATACGTGAATAGTAACCTAGACACCAAAAGTTCTAAATTTGATAAAAAGTTCAGATCAATATTTCGGCATAATGATTTTGAAAGAATAACATCATTAGAGAAAAAAAATAACATCCCTTACCTCAGAAAGAATAGTACTTCCGATTTGGAATATTTGGATATAGTCTTTGAAAGAACTTCAGACCGTAGTATAGCAATACTCAAAGTACTAAAATACTCACAAAATACGCGATATTATAGAGAGAGAGAGAGATAAAACTTAAGTTTTTACGGTGTAATTTTAATTTAACCTAAGCACCCTAGTTATAGGAAAATGCTTAGAAATATTAAAGCGAGAAAATTTAATAAATTAATAATATATTTATATAAATTTCTACGCACACCAAGCATCTGAATTGACCACCTAATCACATGTTAAATGAGTGTGACAATGTAAAAAAGCGTTTTTCTTACTAATGATAATTAAAACTTCAAAAATTATTTATTTTGAACTTGAACTTGATAATTCATAATAAATAGCCTTTTCATCGTAAAATTGAATCTCGTGGCGTTTTTATAGGAAATTCAATTCTCTACGACTTTGCGAGAAGAAAGTTTTTTCAAATTCCAAAGCGAAATTGACCGAAATCCACAAACGGACGATTTTACAGGCTATAATCAAATTTAAGTCAAGAAATGGAGTCCACAAACATGTTTAACACGTTTTAAACAATTTTAGTAACAAAAATACTCCTCCTCCTCCTCCTCATATACTCACATATCCCACATTCATTGTAAAAATATCACCATTATTATATTATTAAAATATAATAATATATTTAAATGAATTATTTTATCAAGAAAAAGATAAAATATTAATTTTCAACAATTGTTACATTAAAATTTTCTCCATCTATATCCACATAAAATGAATATTTTCTTCATCATAAAAATCAATAATTAATTATTCACAAATAATATTACCAGAATCATATTACTGTCAACCGGGGCCCCAAGAAAGAGGGGTTTTAGGTAAAGATTTCTCCTTCTTGGTAGCGTAATTAAATAACCTCTCCTTTAAGGCGAACTTTCAGACATTGCCGATAATGTTATCTAATAATATTTTTCAGATAATATGAATTATTGCTCCGATAATGGAAAATACTGTGTAGTGACAATTATTGAAATAATAGCAATAATAAATATCAACACAACAATTATTGAATCAATAAAATAAAATATTGAACAGTAATCACTATAAAAATTATTGAGTAGTGCCTTCTTACGTATAATCTGGGTGTCTTCTTGTGTTTTAACCACTGAGTATTTTAACAGTATTAATGGTAACAACTACGTCGTCATTTATAAACAACTTATATTTGTCGTTTTCTTCATCCAATCGCTTTCCGTTATGGGGCCCACGCAATTGTCGCTACGTCATCGTATGAATATTCCCTGACAGCAAGAATATTCCACGACTAAACGAATATTTTATAACCACTTGCTTATTTGAAATATTTGCGCATTTTTACCCATAACTAACCACATTAATCAAATCAACCCTTACTATTTCAAAATAATAAATAGAGGAAATTTTATTTTATTAATAAAAAGTCTGGGTCTTCTGACCTCCCTCCTTATGAAATTTCGTCCTCGAAATTCGACACATCTTGGTGTTTCAAAAGGTGAGGATACCTCGCTTTCATTTACATTTCTAACTCCCGGTCATTTCCTCTTTAGCATGGTTCCTCCACAAAACTTTAACTTGTGGTATGACCTTCGTCATAGACATGCTCCTTTCTATCCAAGATCTTGGCAGTACCTCTTAAATACGTTAAGTCTTGGCTATCTCGTCTGGTTCTAACTTCGATAATGTGGTTCGTATTTCACATATTTACTGAAGTATAGATATATGAAACACATTGTGAACATGAGCACATACTCGGAGGTAATAGCAGTTCATAGGCTACATTTCCTACTCTCGGTCGAGAATCGAAATGGACCGATAAATCATGGATTGAGCTTTCCTCATTTTCCAAATCTTGTAACTCCCTTCCATGGAGCTACACGCAACAATACGTGATCCCCAATACTAAATTCCACTTCCTTTCGATGAAGATTCGCATAACTCTTTTGTCGATCATGTGCCATTTGTATACGTTATCGAATCATTTGGATCTTTTTCGTAGTCATACGTACCAACTCGGGTCCCAACAATGTTGCTTCACCCACCTCATCCCAACATATTGGAGAGCGACACTTTCGTCCATATAATGCTTCGAATGGAGCTACACCTATACTTGCCTAATAACTGTTGTTGTAGGAGACTTCCACCAATGGTAAATACTTATCCCAAGTCCCTTTGAAGTCTAGGACACAAGGTCTTAATAGATCTTCAAGAGTTTGGATAGTCCTCTCTGATTGTCCGTCTGTTTGAGGATGGTATGCCGAACTGAACCATAAATCCGTGCCCATAGCTTTTTGTAAGCTAACCCAAAATCTTGAAGTGAATCTTAGGTCACGATCCGAAACTATGGATACTGGCATGCCATGCAACCTCACAATCTCATTCACATACATACTAGCAAGACGTTCGAGGAATAAGTCTCCGTGATCGGCGAGAAATGAGCGGAGACTTGGTTAATCTATCAACAATAACCCAAATAACATTTATGCCTTGAGAAATCGTGGGAAGACCCGTAACAAAATCCATGGTAATATGTTCCCACTTCCATTTCGGAATCTCAGTGGTTCTGATGGACCCTTAGGCACTTGATGCTCGAAGCTTTACATGTTGACAAGTTAAACACATCGAGATAAACTTTGCAATCTCTCTCTTCATATTGTTCCACCAAAATGTATGTCGAAGATCACGATACATTTTGGTACTTCCAGGATGGATTGCAAATGGTATATTGTGTGCTTCCATCATGATCTTGTACTTCAAAACAGAATCGTTAGGAACACAAAGTCTGGAATGGACTCAAAGTATTCCTTCTTCATCGATTCTTGCTTCTGGAATAACACCTTCTTACACTTTCTTCTTCATCCGCATCAGCTCCGGATCTGTGGCTTGAGCAACTTTTACTTTATCGATTAAAGCTGGTTCTATGCGCATACTTGACATCATTGCATGGGTCCCTGGAATCTTGAATTCTATCTTCATCTTTTGTAAATCACACAAAATGGGCCTTTGTGTTAACAACATCGCACTCGTTCCTGCGTATGATCTTCTACTCAATGCGTCAGCTACCACGTTTGCTTTTCCAGGATGGTATTGAATAGTTTGGTCGTAATCTTTCAACCACTCGAGCCAACGTCGTTGCTCATGTTGAGTTCCTTTTGAGTGAAGAAATATTTGAGGCTTTTATATCTCCACTTTCTCCCCATATAGATAGTGCCTACAAATCTTTAGCGCGAAAACGACGGCTGCCAACTCTAGATCATGAGTAGGATAATTCCTCTCATATTCTTTAAGTTGTCGCGAGACATAGACTATGACTTTCCCACGTTGCATGAGAACACATCCTAACCCTTTGCCTGAAGCATCGCTGTAATTAACAAATCCATCTGAACTAGACGGTATTGTCAGAACAGGTGCCGAAATGAGTCTCCTCTTAAGCTCTTGGAAATTCTTCTCGCATTCCTCGCTCCATACGAATTTTGTACCCTTTCGAGTCAACTGAGTTAACGGAGTAGCGATTCGAGAAAACCCTTCCACGAATCTCCGATAATAACCAAATTAAGCCAGACTACGTCTTGACCGCAAGTCTTGGTTGCTCCCAACTTTGTATTGCTTCAATCTTCGCCGGGTCAACAGATACTTCATGTTTTGACACCACGTGCCCAAGAAATGCTACTTCCTCAAGCCAGAACTCGCATTTCTTTAACTTAGCATATAACTTGTTTTCACGAAGCCTTTGGAGTACCAGCTTTAAATGGTGCTCATGATCTTCACGACTTTTGGAATATATGAGGATGTTATCAATAAAGACAACAACAAAATGATCCAAATATTCCTTAAATACTCGGTTCATCATATCCATGAAAGCCGCAGGAGCATTAGTCAATCCAAAAGACATAATTAGGAATTCATAATGCCCGTACAGAGTTCTAAATGCAGTCTTCGGAATATCCTCAATTCTAATCCTCAATTGATGATATTCAGAACAAAGATCGATCTTTGAAAAGAATTGTGCTCCTTGTAACTGATCAAACAAGTCATCAATACGAGGTAGCGGATACCTATTCTTGATAGTGACATGATACAATTCCTGGTAATCAATACAAAGTCGCATACTCCCGTCTTTCTTCTTTACGAATAAAACAGGAGCACCCCAAAAAGATGTACTAGGACGAATGAAACCGATGTCCAACAACTCCTGTAGTTAGACCTTTAACTCCTGAAGTTCAATAGGAGCCATTCGATATGGGGTTTTAGAAATGGGCTTTGTACGGAGTTCAAGGTCGATAAAGAATTCAACTTCTCGTTACGGGGGGTAGGCCCGGGAAGTTCTTCAGGAAATACATCAGGAAAGTCAATAACAACAAGAATATTATTCAAATTTGACGTGTTTTTATTCAAATCCATAACATGGGCTATGAAAGCTTGACATCCATTTTTTAATAAACGAATAGCTTTATGATTAGGTATGACAGTGATTGATTTTAATGGTTTAGTTGCTTGAATTCGAACAACATGTTGTTTAGGAATATGAAAACTAACAACCTTACGAAAACAATCAATTTTGGCATGATGAGTAGTTAACCAAAATCAATCCCTAGAATCACATCAAAAGCAAGTATCTTTAAAGAGATAAGGTCAACAGGTAAGGTGATGGTGCCAACTTGGATCAAACAAGATTTATAAACAGTGGATGTGATGAAAGTTTCTCCTAACGAATTTTCAACAGATAAATCAAAGTCTAATTTCTCTAGAATCAATTTTAAACGTTGAGCACAAGCAGAAGAGATAAATGAATGGGCAGCACCGGTATCTAGTAAGGTATAAACTTCGCAACAATTTATAAATAACTAACCCATGCTAACTTCGATCGGGTTCCTCGCATTCGTCGAAATTAATGATAAGCGCTCTTCCAGGCAGATTGACTTTGACTTTTTCGGGACAACCTTTTGAGTCACCATCCCCATTGGACTTGGTTTCGCTTCTCAGTATAATCATGAGCGATATGTCCTTCATTTCCACAATTATAACATACCTTGAACTGTTGTGGACAGTTTGGACTGATATGTCCCTCTTTCCCGCATTTATAGCACATAACCGGTGGTCGTTCTCCTCCCTTGGAACCGGTTGTTCTTTGGTCTTTGACGTCTTCACACGGTCGTTGTTGAATCTCCTCTTTTAAAATCTCCTCCCACTCGCTTCTTCTATTCTCATGGCCATGACTACCATCGAGTGGTTACCATTTTTGTTCGTCTTTTTTCTTTCTTCATTTGGTTATCGTTATTACATTGATCGCTATATCTCGATGTATGATCTGGTTGTGATCCCTCGGTTGACCGTAATCGTTATCTCGCTCTAACAATTGAGTCCTGTTGACAACATCTGAATAGAGAGAAAATTTATGAGAAATGAGATACTGACGTATGTCGGGTTTCAAACCTCTCAGAAACATCGCGTCATACGTTCCTCATTCTCCACCAAATGAGGTCTGAACACGGATAACTCCATGAACTTCGCCTCGTCTTTGGGATCTGCCGTGTTGTTGTTTTGCTCTGATCTAATAAACTCTACCTCCTTCATATATAGCGAACACTTTCGGGGAAAGTATTTGTTATTGAGCAGTTTACGAAATGTTTCCCAAGACATCTTGACGCAATTTGGGTGGAGTACGCTTCTGATTCCCACCATGAATCCGCCTCATTACGGAACATAAAAGTGGCGAATGGAACCTTTTGTTCTTCAGTGTATCCCAAGACATCGAATATCTTGGTAATTTGTTTGACCCACGTCTCCGCCTTAATCGGATCCGGCTTTCCCCAGAATTCGGTGGTCCCGACTCTTTGAAGCGCTTTGTTTGTGACCGGTATCACGTTACCATTGTTTCTTCTGTATTTTGAGCAGGAATCTCCTTCATCGTCGATTTTTCATGAGCAGTAAAAACTTCTAAACATCTCATCGTTCATCGATACGCTTTCGGTGGTGTTGTTTACAAGAGGAACATTGCTAGCCTGTTTTACGTTCTCCTCGTTGGTGAGTACAAGCGTCTCCACGGTCTCATTTACTACACTGTTAACGTTCTCAGTTGCCATTCTTAAATACTGCCATAAAACCAGGGTTAATTAAACAGATTAATAAATCACATAATACCCCTATATTATGACCTACCAACAAATAAGCTTAGGTAGGACACACTAGCGAAGGATTTACTCGTCTCTCCCCTCCTAGTTCTATTCCTCGATCTCCGCCAGGGATTATATCCCTAAGATCTGATACCAACTGTGACGCCCCCAAAATAGGTATACATCACCCATTTTGAGTTGTCAAATACACGGTACAGAAACAACTATAACTTTATTAATACAATATAAAAACTGTGAGTTTAAATACAAATATTATCATCTAGACAATATCCATACCCAACTAAGTCCTCTTTACAATTATTGATATATTATTTTACAAAAATGGTGAGGACTACTAAGACAACTTTCTAAAACCATCATTCTACACTCCGACTCGTACTCGCTACATTCTCGCCTCCTGAAAAGAAAAATGGAACAACAAGGAAAAGGGTGAGCTCAACTAGCCCAGTAAAGAATATTATGACTAAGATAATATAGACCAATTATCGTTAGTCCTCAACAGGGAAAAATCTGATAGAATATAATAGACAACAAATTTCAGATCAATATTTGCAGCGGAAATAATAATTCATAGAAGAGTTACGTAGAGAATGAAATCTACTAGTATCTATGAATTTAAAAGTTCATCATCAATATTTTATCCCTGTGACATCAATCAATATACATCTTGAATCAAATATTCATCTTTGCACTACAGGCCAAAGATATTCATCAGTTGGTCATGTTCACCTCAACACCTGTTCATCTTTGCACTACGGGCCAAAGATATTCATAAGAAAATCAACCATCTTTTGCACTACTGGTCAAAGATATTGAGACTTTATCATCATTTAGGATCGAGGATGATGAAAATATTTTAAAGAAAGCGAATCTAGTGAAACAAAAGACAAGGATTAAGGATTAAGGATTCGTAATTCGGTTTATTCACGTCCAAAAATACCTCAATAATAATCATAGTGGAGTAAAATTCAAGAATGATCAAAACATGGATACAATCAAAGCTAGTATCTATAATAGATATTTTGGACAAAAACGAAAATTTAACTTTTCTGTGAATAGTGCGGTATTCGTGAATAGTGTCGTATACGTGAATAGTGCCGTATACGTGAATTGTAACCCCCACACCAAAAGTTCCAAATTTGATAAAAAGTTCAGATCAATATTTTGGCATAATGATATTGAAAGAATAACATCATTACAGAAAAAAAAATAACATCCCTTACCTTAGAAAGAATAGTACTTCTGACTGGAATACTGGATATAGTGCTGAAAGTGTTAGGGTTTGTAATATTCATGAACACAATCAAATTGTATAAAATAAGCGGAAACGTGTAAAATCAGAGTTTAAAAATTTTACAAACCATAAAGAATGGAATAACAAAAGAAATCACCATGCATGCGGTACTTGATAGGCAAGTTAAGTTATTCAACGAGAATAATAATAACGGAACCCGGTCGGTGAAATTCACGCAAGCGGGATGTTCAACGAGAATAATAAAGATGGAACCGAGATCCGGTGTTAAACACATGATAGGATATTCAGCGAGAATGATAAAGAGCGGAACCAAGTGGGGTGTAAAACACATGAACAAGATGTTGAATAGAATAATAAAAGCGGAACCGGTAGGTGTAAAACACACGAGACAGGATGTTCCAGCAGAATAATAATAAAAGCGGAACCGGTTAAGGTGCCAAAAACACACAAATAGGATGTTCCAATGAGAATAATAGAAGAATGTCACCAAGTATAGGGTAAACCACGTATACAAAGTTATTCCAATGAGAATAATAAGCAATGGAATAACAACAGTTCTCTTCATGAATAAGAAAGAATAACACCCACCACGGTACAACAAATAATATTCCCTACCTTAGAAGAAGCTGAATATTGGCAAGGTGAAGTAGCGAGAATGCTTTTCTTCTTCTCTCTATATAGTTTCTCTCTAGAGTTTCGGTGAATTTCGTGGAAAATAATGAAGCACTAGGCCTCTATTTATAGAAGATTTCTAGCTTAAGACCGTCATGTGAAAAGGCAAGTGGCTTGATTTAATTGGTGATGTGAAAAGAAAAGTGGGTTGGCGCTCAGTAATGTGAAACGACAAGTGGTTCGGCCTTTGTAATGTGAAACGACAAGTGGTTCGGCGCTTTGTAATGGTAATTACTATTGGCGAAGGTAATTACTATTCACAAAGGTAATTACTATTAACGAAGGTAATTACTTATTGACGAAGATAATTACTATTCACAAAGGTAATTATTATTGTGAAGGTAATTACTATCGATTGAAGAGACTCTTAGATGATGACATATGGGCCCCCATAAAATAATCAAACTTACCACAAATGTCTCATAACAGACTCTTTATATACATCAAGGATTGAATAAATATTACCACAAATCATTTATTTTTAATCAACACATATTTAATCTTTTAACAATTATTAATCATTTATAACTTGTCGTCTCAATTATTGATTTAATACTATAACATATTATCTGAGATGATCTTTGTGACAATAATTGAATCGATAATATAAGAGATATGATCAAAAGAATTACTATAGCAATAATTGAGCATAATTTGAATGACTTCTCACGTAAGCATCAATAATCAATATCGTGTGCTTCTATACAACCACGGCGTATCTTTGTACTTTTACTACTAGGGTAGTTCAACGCTTTTAACGGTAACACCTCTGTAGATTATTTTTATAGAAAGATAATTTTGTCGTTTTTCTAACTACGACAATACTTCCGTTAATGGGGTCCATTAATGATTGAGTAGTCCGCATTTAATATTCCCCGACAAAAAGAATATTCCCAGACCAAACGAATATTTGATAACAACTTGCATACTTTGCAAAATTTATAAATACTACCCACAACTATAATATTATCTTAAATTCACACCATAATATTAAAAAATTATTTCGACAAAATTTAAATCTTTATTGATAAAATCTGGGTCTCACAATCTCCTCTCTTATGGAATTTAGCCCTCGAAATTAGGAAGTACGACTGGTATGATAAAGAGGTGAGGATACCTTGAATACCTTTATCGTTAAAAATATTAAATTCATCTTCGCAATCCGGCCAAAGATATTCATTAACAATTCATCTTTGCACTACAGGCCAAAGATGACTTTTACCACATCTATGAATTAATATTTCATTGCTGAGACTCAGCTCAATAATTAATCCATATCATCGAATCATCCCTGCACTACAGGCCAAGGATATTCATTAGTATCACGACCACTAATTATCCATGCACTACGGCCAAAGATAATCGTGTATTCATTAGTATCACGACCACAAATTATCCATACACTACGACCAAAGATAATCGTGTATTCATTAGTATCACAACCACAAATTATCCATGCACTACTACCGAAGATAATCGTGTATTCATTAGTATCACGACCACAAATTATCCATGCACTACTACCAAAGATAATCGTGTTTTCAATTACGGTTATGATTATATTAGAACAAACGATCCTGGTCATAATCATACCAAGTCCATCTACGCACTCACAAGCTGCGAGATGACTTTCAACATAATATAAGCGTGAGGATAACGATATAAAGAACCAATCAAATGAGATAAAGGATAAATATTAAACATTTATAATATAATTTATCCAGATTCAAGAATATTCCCATGTTATCAATCACTTAATAATCTCATAATCTAATATCATTAATATTATAACAATATTTTAATCACTTCTTAAATTTATAAATAATTTATCTCAATTGTTTACGCTTTACCATATAATTCATTTAATCATTCAAAATGCCATACTCATAAGATATCATCACCAATTATCAAATCCCTCAAAAAATATGCATATACTCTATATAGGATTCTACAGCCATGAAATCATATTTTCAACTTTGTTACTTCACATAACATATTTGACTCATATGTTCAGTAATTAAACTATTTTCATGAAAAATACCAAATCAGTCCCAAAAATATTTCTTTTCCGGGATTTAGCATAATATAGTCCCATGATGAAAAATATATTTTCTCGGAATTTTAAAATTCATTTACTATTTTTCAAAAATCAATTTCTAATTAATTCCTTAAGAAATTAGCTACCTCAAGTTTAACTCTAAAAATTCTCAAATCTTGGCAGGATTTTACACATGTTAACGTGAGCTTCTAGTTTAAATTTCATGGTCATCGGAGTTATAGAACTCCGGTTATAGCGTTTTTCGTCGAAAAAACCTAAATATTGAAATAGTCATAACTTGCTCATTTTAAGTCATAATGAGCTCATTTTTGGACAGGAGGTACTTTATACCATATACCTTCATGTCCCAAAAGGCCAGATTTTTTCTCATAATTTAAGTGGTAAAAACAAATTTCGTCTAAAATCATGGCGGCAGACTTTTTCGGTTTTGCAGACTTTGCACTCCTTTGGTAAAATCAGTCCACACAAAAAATCTACAACACCTTTTCCGGTAATTCCACTTGGATTAGTTAGGTAACTCATAGATCTAACTCTAGGACTTGACCACACTCAAAAATTCAAAATATAATAGGAGATATGGTCAATTGAATTTCATGTTACGTTTTTCACCAAAATCGATTTTCAACTCTTTGTGATTTCTAAGAAACTTTCATGTTTTCACATACTTAACCAACATAACTCATCTTAAAACTTACTAATACTTCATATACCCATGATTTTCATCATTCTATACTTTTATTATGACTTTCATCATAATCCACGTAAATGAGATCCTTTTAGTTGAAGAAATATTTGAGGGTTTAAGAAATGGGTTTTTTTCTTGGGGTCAATACAAAATTCGATTTCACGTTCTAGGGTAGGCTAGGAAGTCTTCAAGAATCGCCAAGAAATTTATTAATGATAGAAATATCATTCAAAAGCTATACTCGTCCAAGACTTGGATAAGACGTCACATTAATACCAATGCGACTTCTATCCCTTAACCCGGATAAGACCTCACAATGATACCTATCAACTTGCCATCTTCAGTCACGACGTCGCCTAGAGAAAATCTGCGGTGCATTCCACACAAGGAAGTCAACAACGAAAGGATCGGGGATCTTTACTTATGGCTTGATATAACAGTGATTAACTTTAGGGTTTGGTTACTTTGAATTTGTATAACAGGTTGGTTAGGAATATGAAAGCTAACAACCTTACAAAAAGAATAATGAGTAGTTAATCAATCATTTTCAAAAATTACCTCAAAGGCAAGTATTTTCAAAGAGATAAGATCATGAAAGTGTGTTTATTTGAAACAACAAGATTAATAAACAGTGGAGGTAACGAAGGTTTCTCCCAACGAAGTTTCGATAGATAAATCAAAGTCTAATTTTTCACGAGTCAAATTTAAACATTGAACACAACTAGGTAGAATAAAAAAGTGGGTAGAACTTATTTTGAATAAAGTATGACTTTCGTAATAATTTATAATTAATTTACCCGTAATAACCGTTCGGGTTTTTTCGACAAACGCCTCGCTTAAATTACCGAAGTTTGATTTTACTATAGGTACATTCCACCCTTAAGTGCTTCTTCACATTCCGATCCATGATTTGAATCATTATTCTCTCGATCCATATCGAATTCGGGTTGGCCGCTATGCATGTGTTAATTCGAATTCGATGTTGGGTTCTCCCAATTCTTTGTTCAAAAGCAAAGTCCATTTCATCTATTTTGGCTTTATTGGATCGGACGTCTTTTCTGCACTTGACTATCAACGCGTTGTGCGAGCTTTTACCCATGCATCGCCTATTCTCTTTCGTTCAGTTGTTTCTTCTTTCGGTGATCTTTGATTTTTAAATTCTCGATTCAACTTTAATATCTTACACCTCGCCAAAGCGTGATTTTGTTCGAGCATCACATATCGGGTAACCCAATTTTGAATTGTTGTATCCCTTTGTTCCACGACCAGTTTTTGGTTCTTCAACTCGTTCTTCTAGCTCACGAACACGATTTTGTAATTCTAAGTTTTGATCATAAACTTCTTCTAACCAATTCTCCTCGGGTTCCTCTTCTTCCTCTTCTTCCTCTTCTTCCTCATTCTCATTTGCTACCTCTCGCAACTAGCTCTAGGTGCAACAATTAGTTCTTCATTCACTACGTGGATATCTCTAATTTGTTCCTCGTCCCGACTTTGCATTAACTCGATTAGTGATTGAAGGTGTCATGGCGGTCACATTCACTCCATTGTGAATATTTTCAAATTGCCATTTCCAAACACCGCCACAACACGAGGTTAATTAATATATCAAATATTATCCCTATACTCGTGACCAATTAAATAACAAATAAACTCGGGTAGATCATACTAGCGAAGGAATTCCCGTCTCTCTCCTCCTAGTTCTTTATCTCGCATCTTAGCGAGGATCATATCCACAGGCTCGATACCAACCATGATGGCCTTGTAAAATTAGGTATCGTCACCCATCTTGGGTCGCCACTTACATGGTACATAAATTCAAATAAAACTTACTAATATAAGCGTAGGTATGCAATATCGACATAAAGCGTGAGTTTGAATACAAATATTGTCTACTAGATATTATACAAACTCAAAAGGAGTCCTCATTACTACTATTATCACACTATTTATTTCACGAATAGTGAGGACTACTAATGCTATCCTCCGGACCATTACTCCGTTCCCCGACTCATCCCAAATTTATGTTCTCATTTTCTGAAGAAAACAGTGAAAGAAAGGTGAGCTCAACTAGCCCAAGAAGAAATATTATGACTAAGATAATGCAAAATAATTTATCATTAGCCTTTCAACGGTGTTAAACTAATAAAATGTAATGTACAACAAGTTTAACTACAAAGGAATAAGCAATCCATTAAAAGAGTCAAGTAGAGAATAAAGTCTACTATCTTTTAGGTTTTAAAAGGTTTTTCATCATTTGTTATAAATTTGAGACTAGAAACTTTAATAAATAATCCACATCATCGAATCACCCCACACTACTGCCGAGGATATTCATCAAATTATCAATGGTCGTGACTATACCGAATCACCCCTAGTCATAATCATATACCAAAACTATCCATCAACGCATTATAGGCCACCGAGGACTTTTATCACATCATTTATAACAAGCCATGATTATCTTAGAATGATCCCCTGGTCATAATCATACTAAGTTCATCTATACACGTGGTAGAAGATAACATAATATAACATGAGGATGATGATGATGACATAATAATTCAATAAAACAAGTTCAAGAATTATTTTATCCGAGGAATTATTAACGTCCAAATTGTCAAAATGATCTTGTTTTTATAGAGTAAAATTCAAGAATGATCGGAAGAATATTTCCATGAAAAGATCTTTGGATAAAACGTAAATATCAAGGATATTCTATTAATTTCATGGAGTATAGAAGTCAAAGTTTTAACCATTTGGGTATAATAAAGAATGGAATAACAAAAGAAATCACCACGTACGCATTGATTGCAGATAGTAAGTTATTCAATGTAATAATAATAACGGAAACAGATCGGTGAAATTCACATGCAAGCGGGATGTTCCAATGAATACTAAAGATGGAACCAGATCCGGTGTAAAACACATGATAGGATATTCCAACGAGAATGATAAAGGCGGAACCCGGTCGTGTTGTAAAACACATGCACAAGATGTTCCGATAGAATAATAAAAAGCGGAACCCGGTCGGGTGTAAAACACATGCATGGATGTTCCAAGAATAATAATAATAAAAGCGGAACCGAGTCGGTGTAAAAACCACAAATAGGATGTTCCAACGAGAATAATGAAGAATGTCACCAAGTATAGGGTAAACCACGATATCTGAGTTATTCCAAGCGAGAATAATAAGCGATGGAATAACAACAGTTCTCTTCATGAATAAGAAAGAATAACACCCCTTACGGTACAACAAATAATATTCCCTACCTTAGAAGAAGCCGAATATTGGCGAGGTGAAGTAGCGAGAATGCTTTTCTTCTTTCTCTCTATAGTTTTTCTCTCTCAGAGTTTCGGTGAATTTGTGGAAAATAATGAAGCACTAGGCCTCTATTTATAGAAGATTTCTAGCTTTAGCTTTACGTGAAAAGGCAAGTGGCTCGACGAATTGGTGATGTGAAAAGAAAAGTGGTTTGGCGTCGTAATGTGAAACGACAAGTGGTTCGACGCTGTAATGTGAAACGACAAGTGGTTCGGCCTTTGTAATGGTAATTACTATTGGCGAAGGTAATTACTATTCACAAAGGTAATTACTATTGACGAAGGTATTTCTTATTGGCGAAGATAATTACTATTCACAAAGGTAATTATTATTGTGAAGGTAATTAATTTATTGTGAAGAGACTCTTAGATGATGACATATGGCCCCCCATAAAATAATCAAACTTACCACAAATGTCTCATAATGGACTCTTTATATACATCAAGGATTGAATAAATATTATCACAAATCATTTTATTTTTAATCAACACATATTTAATCTTTCAACAATTATTAATCATTTATAACTTGTCGCCCTCAATTATTGATTTAATACTATAACATATTATCTGGATGATCTTTGTGACAATAATTGAATCGATAATATAAGAGATATGATCAAAGAATTATCGTAAGTGATAATTGAGCATAATTGAATTACTTCTCACGTAAGCATCGATAATCAATATCGTGTGCTCTTATACAACTACGGCAGACATCTTGTACTTTTACTACTAAGGGTAGTTCAGCGGTTTTAACGGTAACACCTCTGTAGTTATTTTTATAGAAAGATAATTTTGTCGTTTTCTAACTACGACAATACTTCCGTTAATGGGGTCCACTAATGATTGAGTAGTCGTCACGAATATTCCCAAATAAAAAGAATATTCCCCACCAAACGAATATTTGATAACAACTTGCATACTTTGCAAAATTTATAAATACTACCCACAACTATAATATTATCTTAAATTCACACCATAATATTAAAAATTATTTGACAAAATTTAAATCTTTATTGATAAAATACGGGGTCTCACACCTTCCAATTCATCGCACCACTGCTCAAGGTAACCCTTTACCTTAAAGTGGATTTTTCGTCGTCTTAGTGCATGCGAAAAACTTGAGTCTGTTAAGCCCTCTAGTTTTAATTTAGACCCACCATGAATATGATCACATCCTTAGTCTTGGGTTAAGCACTTTAAGATGTTTTCACGACTCATAGTGAACTTCTCCATAATATGATCGATCAACATCGGTCTCGTACATTTCATTGCATACATGATTGTCACTCATGCGACCTCTCTTTTCGAGAGTCTGTGGGGACTATTAAGAGATACACTCCATAGCTAATCGACATGAGACATCTCTTGGAGTTTGCCATGCTAAACGACTTTAGCATCAAATAAATATCGTTCCTTGGGTTAAGTCGAGCATCCTCTTAAATCTATCTATATAGATTTATATCCCCAATTAAGATACTCTTCCAAATCATTCATGGAGGAATGTTTAGACAACTTTATCTTTCTTGATTGTAGCATTGGTATGTCATTCCTTATCCGTAGTATATCATATATATAGTACTAGGAATGTCACGATGCTCCCACCGACCCTTTTGTACACTTTAGGATCATTCTTATTTTTGATAAAATCAAACTCTTTTGATTGCCTCATCAAAACGAATGTTCCATATTTGAGAAAACTTGCTTGATCCATTTCTACGAGTATCTACAACACTTACCTCATCGTATGTAACTAGATCATCATCTTCATGATGTGTACCTCATCATCATCATCTATGATGAATCCATACCTCCAGGTATCTTCTTGATTACTATTCATTTACTGATTAGGTTGTGGTATAATAGGTCTATCTCTACAGGTTCCTCTTATTTGACTTATAGTATTTTGTGGTTCTTGAACTCTTTAAGATCTATTATCCTCCCACTAGCCCCTTTTAATGATAAACACCTTTATCTTAGAAGGCGATGTAACAAACACCTTTACTAAGTAGAATTATAGAACATATACCCTAAACTTACTTTAGGATGTCCCACAAATCATACATGTCAAATCTTGTCCCAAGCTTATCCTTGAAACCTTTTCACATAAGTTGGACAACCCCTTATCTTAAGATACTTAAGATTAGGAATCCTCCCATCCATAACTTTTATGGAGTCTTGAAATTTGGATTTTGAGGTTACCTTTTCGTAGAGATGTCGACCATTTCTAGGACATGGTCCAGAAGGATCTTGGAATGTCGGTAAAATCATTTTGGACCGTACCATGTTCAACAAGGTATGATTTTTCCTTTCAGATACATCAATCAATTATTACGTATCATGAGGTGTCCATTATGAGAAAACCATTTGAGATGATCTAGAAACTTATTGCTCAAGTATTTATTCCTTGATCTAATCAAAGAATCTTAATACTTTGTCAATTTGTTTCACTTATGAATTCTTTGAACTTTTCAAATAATTCACACTTGTATTCATCAAATACATAGATTTAAATCTTTGAATGATTATCTCCTTTTCATATACTAGTTTGTTGATTTGCAAAATTATTTTCACGTAAGTCAGTATACAAAATCCATTAAGTAATATTTGAGTTCTTTTACAAAACATTATTATTATAAATAGAACAACAATTGTTCTTAATTATAATATCAAATTTCATTGTCAACAACAAAATGAAAATAATGTTTCAACGAAGGCTGGAATACTGATAACAACTTATTGACTTAATAGATTTGCTCAGTAAATGCTAAACTATAAGTTTCTATGGCTAATGCGTGACCTTTGCTTCATTTCCACACATAGGATTACTTATATTTGTTTAGCTTTTTTTACTTCGCTTGGTCCTTCATAAATCTATATTTATGATAACCAAAGTCAGTAACCAATACCCAAGTAGAACCTTGACTTAAAGAAAATTTTATTTTAAATCATGAACAAATTTGTATTTATCTTAGAAACTTCATTAAGCTTCTTTGGTTAGCCTCTGCAAGATACTTTCGCAGCTTTTCTTTCCGGTGTCGAGCTTATTGCGGTGGAAGCAAGCTCCTTTCTTATCCGTATCGAGTTTTGTTCTTATTATCCTTTGTTTATGCCTTTCTATTTACCTTCTTTGAATCGTTCTTTTTTTCAGAAGATCCTTTGGCCCCTACCAGTAAGACATGGTCTTTCTTGGTTGAAAAGTGACTCTCATCATTTTTTAACATGTTAAGCAAATCAACGAAGATGATATCTAGCTTGTTTATATGAAAAATTCACAACAATTGTGAAAGGAGTCCGGGAGTGAGTGCAAGATCAAATCTTGGCTCAACTCTCCATCCATGACAAAACTCGTTGTCCTAATTGATCAATCAAATTGATAATGTTAAGGACTTTTATCTGTACTGTAGTGTCATCGATTATTCTAGATCAGAAGAGCTCCTTAGATATCTGATATCTATCAGTCCTACTTTCCTCATCATCAACTACTTGATGTGCGGGAATATAGTAGAAGCATCCATAGTTTCATCGTGTGCATTTGAAGCTCGTTACTCGTAGATCTGAGCATGATGCATTGAGCAGTGTGCATCATCTTGCCACTTTCTAAAAGTAGCAATGTCTTCCTCAGAGGTATTATGCGCAACCATTGCGAGGATAGGCGTATTAAGGACATAAGATAACTTTTTGACCATGAGAACTATTCTCAAATTCCTTAACCAATCCAGATTTAATACGGTCCGGTTAAATAACATCTAATATGTTTCACGTTGATAGTAATTAAGACATTGTAAAATTTTGTAAATGAATTTGTAATTAACAACATTTTAGCATACATTCTTTTATTAATTACCAAAATAAATTAGGTCTTGTTTTAAATTGGTATCTCCCACTATTTTCTTCAAACTATATTACCTCACTTATATAGTTTAAGCAAAATCTAATTAAAATTTGCTAGTGAGAATAAGGATCCCATTTCAAATGTATATAGCCTTGTGGTGACAAAACAAACTATATATAAATAAATAGGTAGACAACTTTTGTCAATTACATCAACTATGCAACTCCTTTTCTTTTGCCTCTTAGATTATTTTGATCAGTGGTGGCACATCCAGAATCAAAATTATCCAAGTTAAGTCCGACCTAGCACTCCATATATTCAAAAAGAAAAAATATCATCCTTGTGGTGACACAACAAAACAATATTGTTCAATTTTCTTTATAAGCATCAAATGTGATAAATTAACATCTTAAATACTTAATACTTGCCTTGTGGTGACACAACAAACTCATATTAAATATTTAATACTCTATTAATTTTATCATGCTAGAAGGCGACGTTCGATATTCCAAATATCTTTGAGCGCTTAGGACTTAATATAAAAAAATTGAGGGTTTTGTTATTAATTTGTCTCATCTTGTTTAGTAGCATTACGTATATATATATAAAATAAGCGTCGTATTAATGAACATGCGAAGCATGTTTGCATAATATATAATATATATAGTATAAGCATGCACATATAGAATACTATATTCTAGGATTGATTATGGACTTTTATTCTAGTTTGGTTCACTAGAGCCACCAAGTGAACCAAAAGGTCAAACCTAAGGGGTGCAAGAAATAATATTTAAATATAACTATTACATTTAAACCGGGCTCCATTATAAAGCGGGTCTTCAAGCGCTCCTTGCTCCTTGATCTCCAATTTTTCAAAATTAATTCTAACTATTCCTATTACAAAACTATTTAAAATAAATAGAAACCTTGATCGCAATCAAGGGAAGTACATAGGAGGAGTTAGAATTTACATTAAGAAAAATTAGAGAAGGCGAGTACTGCAGCAGACCCCCATTTAATAAAACCCATACATTCATGCATCCAACTAAAATAAAATCCAATCACATTGGTCGATAGTCCATAATCAATCCCATTTATTATCATACACATTACCATATGCATCAATAAATAACATTCATCTCATGAATAATAAACATTCAATATATATATTGATATCATTTAATGGGCAAATTTAGTTAGTATAAAATCAAATTTTTGAATCAAAATAAACTCTTTTATTTTAATCCAAATTTAAATCAAAATAAAACTATTTTATTTTAATTTATCCAATTTTGAATAAAATAAATTATTTTATTTTAATCAAAATCTTTAATCAAAATAAACTCCTTTATTTTAATTAATTATGGAATCCAATTCCATGTAAAAAAAAATAAACTCCTTTATTAAAGGAAACACAGATTCTCTTTCCTATTCATAAATAAACTCCTTTATTTTGAATAATATGAAATCATATTTCATATCTAAATAAACTCCTTTATTTAAGGAAATTAGGATTCTCTTTCCTATTCACAAATAAACTCCTTTATTTTGAATAATATGACATCTTTTTTCATATCTAAATAAACTCCTTTATTTAAGAAAATATGAAATCTAATTTCAACTCCAATTAGTTATCATGGAATCCAATTCCAACTCTAATTAGTTAGCATGAAATTTAATTTTAAAATTAAAATAATTTTTTTTTAATTTTAATTAAAAAATTATTATATATATTATAATATATATCCGTATAAAACAAAATCCTGTAATCCTTGCAGATTCGGTGGGATTCACGTGAAAAATTAGTAGGATACTGGATTCCTGTAACTTTTCAAAAACCAAGCTCCTGAATCCCTTTACTTTTTGCATGATTACTAAGGTTAAATATATATATATATATATATATATATATATATATTGATTAACGTAATCATATTACAGAAGTACATCATGCACCAGTACGCAATCAATATACACATTAAATTTGAATAATTAATAATTCGCATAAAGGTTTGGCTCTGATGCCACTGTTAGGGTTTGTAATATTCATGAACACAATCAAATTGTATAAAATAAGCGGAAACGTGTAAAATCAGAGTTTAAAAATTTTACAAACCATATACCAGGATCACCCTTTATGCACAATTATTAATTAAACGAAAAATTGAAGAACAAGAATCATACCTTGAAGATCAAGAAGCTTCCTCGTACAAGTTCACCTCAAATTCTTTTCGCGTTCAACTTGAATCCACCGGGTTTGGTTCCTTCCTTTGATCAACGTTAGCCACCCAAGTGTTTGGCCTCTAGAGGTGATCCACCAAGGAAGAAGAAGGATTCAAGAAGATGGGTGGTTGGCTAAACCCTAGTTTTTCTATCTCTATAAAAAAAAGAGCGTACTCTCCAACCATTGGAATTATAACGTAGTCTTAATATCTGATATAAGACTCCTCTTATAAAGATATCAAGTAACCCTATTAAAATAAGGTATTATTTAATTAAACTCTTTTAATTAAATGGGCTCCCTAATCTTATTAGGGATAATTAATTAAACTCTTTTAATTAATTTTTCCTTCTAATCCTATTAGGAATAAATGAGAGTACTTATATTAAATTAATTCCTAAACTCTTTTAGAAATTAAAATAATAATAATTGTAATAATATTAATAAGACTCCTCTTATTAATTTATATTTAATATTTCTAAAATATTAAATAATAAATATTAAGCTATTTAATTTATTCTATCACCATAGATTAAATTAAATATACTTAACTATATATTATTACGATTATGTCATTAATTTCTTAAATAATTATTCTTCCTTTTTATGGTGTGACCCTTTAGGTTCTCCATATTAAGCAGGTTGTGAATAAATCAATTAGAACAATTCTAATCTTATTTAAATAAATAAATTAAATAATTAATTTATTTAAATAAATAATATTTATTCTCTGATAGGGATAAGCCTCCCTAGCGATCAGCGACTTTCTAGATAATATAGATTTCAACATTAATCATAAAAGAACCTTTGAGTAAATAGTTCTTGCAGACAATTCAATCCTTCCACCATACTGATGTCCCAATTAAATATAAGGCATGGAATTTCTTTGTCAAGTCTTATTTTATTTAATTATATGTATTTCGATCCTTAAATGCACAACTCAAATAATGCAAATTAGAAACTCCTTTCTAATTTCATTACGCCGCCGAGGACTCTTGAGTTGTCATTTATCGAATCACATAGGACATTCTCTTCTTTTTTATTAAGTGGTAGATTCTTTATTGATCATATATTATCTCCATGTATACAACTTGTTATACCCAAGCATACCCTTTGATATACCCTAAGGGTCTTAAGGAATAAGTCAAAGTATAACTCATCATACACAAGATCTTATGATGATCTCAAGTCCAAGGATCACTAGACTACTATCACTACTGAGAATTCTATTATCGATGAAAAGTAAAACTCCATTAGGTATTCCTTAACGAGCCACGTTCGGTGAACTTATTCTCTAATAAGCACCTACATACTTGCTTTAGTGTCTCCACACAAATGATCGTGAGATCAATCATCCTCATCCAATGAAAGCAAGCAACGTATATACCAATCTATCCAGGATTCACTAATCCCCAATTTAGTAATCCAATGATTGGGAACTATTTTAGTTTTAAGCTTTTAAGAATTTAGATCTCATTAGAATGATCATCATCATTATTCTAAAAGCATTGCTTAAAACTATGGGTTTATCACATATTATAAAACAAAGATCATGTAGATAATTAAAAGCCTTTAATAAATTAATACTTTTATTAATAAATGAATAAGATTGTTACAAAGTATATGCTTTATCATCAAACATGATTGGGCTTTGTGTGCATACTACTTTTCGGAAAGAACTTGCAATCAGTATAGCAATACTCAAAGTACTAAGATACTCACAAAATACGCTCGATTTATAGAGAGAGAGAAAGAGAAAGAAAACTTTAGTTTACGGTATAATTTTTAATTCTAACCTAAGCACCCTATTTATAGGAAAATGCTTAGAACACAAAAGAGAAAATTTAATAAATTAATAATATATTTATATAAATTTTCTCTTTTTACCAAGCATCTGAATTGACCACCTAATCACATGTTAAATGAGTCCCAACAATGTAAAAACGTTTTCTTATTAAAATAATTAAAACTTCAAAAATTAATTATTTGAGCTTGAACTTCAATAATTCATAATAAATAGCCCTTTTATCGAAAAATTCAAATCTCATGAGTTTTTATAGGAATTTGATTCTCTACAACTTTACTGGAAGAAAGGTTTTCCAAATTCCAAGCGAAATTGGTAGAAATCCATAAGCAGACGATTTTACAGTCTATAATCAAATTTCAGTCAAGAAATGGGATCCACAAACATGTTTAACATGTTTTAAACAATTTTAGTAACAAAAATACTCCTCCTCCTCCTCCTCCTCATATACTCATATATCCCACATTCATTGTAAAAATATCACCATTATTATATTATTAAAATATAATAATATATTTAAATGAGTTATTTTAAAAAAAAAAGATAAAATATTAATTTTCAACAATTGTTACATTAAAAATTTTCTCCATCTATATCCACATAAAATGAATATTTTCTTCATCATAAAAATCAATAATTAATTATTCACAAATAATATTACAGAATCACATTCATCCAACTAGCGGTTCTACAGAAAGAGGGCCTTCTTAGGTAAAGATTTCTCTTCTTCATCGCATGATTCAATAACCTCTCCTTAGATGTAACTTTCTAGACATTGCCAATAATGTTATCTAATAATATTATTCGAGATAATATGAATTATTGCTTCGATAATGGAAAATCTTGTGTAGTGACAATTATTGAAACAACAAAGTAATAATAAATATCAACACATCAATTATTGAATCAATAAAATAAAATATTGAGCAAGAATTGTAAGACCGAAATTTTTAAATAAAAGGAATTTCCTTTATTTATTATTTTGAAATAGTAAAGGGTGGATTTGATTAATGTGGTTAGTTATGGGTAAAAATGCATAAATATTTCAAAATAAGCAAGTGGTTATAAAATATTCATTGTTGTTTCGGGAATATTCGTTTGGTCGTGGAATATTAAATCTTTGTGGGGAATATTAAATGCGGCAGCCTTGACCATGTGTGGGGCCCATGTGAAAGCGATTGAATGAGGAAAGCGACAAATATAAGTTGGTTAAAATAACTTGGCGTAGTTATTACCAATTAAGATTTGTTGGAATACCCGTTGGTTAAAACACACTAATCTCGCGTTGTTGAAGCAAGATAGACTTGCGGTATTGCATCATTTATTGATCCTTACGTGAAAGGCACTACTCAATAATTATTACGATAATTCTTTATTCGATATTTTATTTTATTGATTCAATAATTCTTTGCGTTGGTATTTTATATTATTGTTGTTTCAATAATTGTCCTTCGCATGATATTTCCCATTATCGGATCAATAATTCATATTATTTGAATAATATTATTAGATAACATTATTGGCAATGTCTAGAAAGTTACATCAAGGAGAGGTTTGGTCACCTAATCAATTGCGCCTTGATAAGGAGAGATCCTTATTGGAAAGCCCCTCTTTCTGAGGAAATGTACGGTTGTTATAAATGTGATTACGTAATATTATTTGTGAATAATTAATTATTGATTCATATGATAAGGAAATATTTATTTTATATATAAATGATGGATTTATTTATGTGGTTATTAATGAAGGAATTAATGTTGAGGTGTTTTATCAGTATTTTATCGGATTGGAGGTATTAAAAATCAAATCAGTATTTTTACGATATATTGCGTGAGTTATAATTTTTAATCTGACCGTTGGATCGTTGCGATTTTTGGATATGTTATACATATATAAGTTGAGTATATGTCTACAAATTTTGAACCGTTAAAAATGAACGAATGATTTGTTATAAATTTTAAGAGGTGTTTGATTCGAAAAGTAGGGTTATAATTGATTTTGGTGGAAAATTCTAGAATTGAGTGGGCCCCACTTGTGGTTGGTGAAAAATGTCTTTGAATTTTATTTCAAATGTGGTGGGTGGCAATAGTAGCGAGTAAAGCCATCAATTGGCGGTCAAGTTTTGCTTTACGGGCTAACATTTTCCTATAAATAGAGGGCTAAGTTAGAATTGAAAATCACACCGAAACAAAGTTTCTCTCTTCTCTCTATATTATCGAGCGTATTTTGTGAGTATTTAGATACTTTGAGAGTTCTTTGTTGATCTAAGTTTCATTCAAGATCACTTCCGACCTTTCCTAGGAAATCTCGATTCTTCGAGGTAAGGGATGTTATTTTCTTCTCAAATGATATTAATTCTTCAATATCATTATCTTTGAAATATTGGTTGGTACTTTTATCAAATTTGGAACTTTTTCATGTGAGTTACTTATTCATGAGTTACTATTCACGAGTTCTTATTCATGAGTTACTTATTCACGAGTTCTTATTCACGAGTACTATTCATGAAGCGTGAAGATGTTTTTTGTGGAATTTCTATCTTTGGGTGTGAGTTACTATTCACGATACGGTGACTATTCACGATATCTGAGACTATTCACGAAACATTTAAGATTATTCAAGAAAATGAAAATTTTTCTTTTCGTCTAAAATATCTATTCGGATACTAGCTTTGATTGTATCCATGTTTTGATCATTCTTGAATTTTACACCACTATGATTATTTTTTGGGGTATTGTTGGACATGGATAAAACAAAGTACGAATCCTTAATCCTTAATCCTTGTCATTTTGTTTCACTTTGGATTCGTTCTTTAAAAATATTTTCATCATCCTCGGTCTTAAATGATGATATTATTGAATATCTTTGGCCCGTAGTGTAAAAGATGAATGATTTGAAGAATATCTTTGGCTGTAGTGCAAAGAAAAAGCGGTGTTTAAATGAACATGACCGATCGATGAATATCTTTGGCTGTAGTGCAAAGATGAGCAGTGTTGAGATGAACACGACCGATTGATGAATATCTTTGGCTGTAGTGCAAAGATGAATATTTGATTTGAGATGAATATTGATTGATGTTCTGAGGGGATAAAATATTGATGATGGATCGTTAAATTCATAGATTATAGTAGATTTCATTCTCTACGTAACTCTTCTATGAATTATTATTTCAAGCTGCGAATATTGATCCGAAACTTGTTGCTCATTGTATTCTATCGATTTTTCCTGTTGGAGACTAACGATAATTTGTTGTATATTATCTTAGTCATAACATTCTTTCTTGGGCTAGTTGAGCTCACCCTTTTCCTTGTTGTTCCATTTTTCTTCTCGGGGAGGCGAGAATGTAGCGAAGTACTAGTGGGGTATGGAATGAAGGTTAGAGAGAGTTGTTTAGTAGTCCTCACCATTATTGTAAAATAATGTATCAATAAATGTGATGAGGATTTATTTGAGTATAAATATTATCAGAAGATAATATTTGTATTTAAACTCACAGTATATATTGTCGTATTTCACACGACATTTGTATTATGAAGTTGTAGTTTGCTTTTCGTACCATGTATTTGGCGACTCGAGAATGGGTGTTGTGTATACCTATTTTGGGGTCGTCACGGTTAATATCGAGCTTAGGGATATGATCTCTGGCGGAGATCGGGGAATAGAACTAGGAGGAGAGACGAGTAAATCCTTTTGCTAGTGTGTCCTACCTAAGCTTATTTGTTAGTTGGTCGTATATAGGGATATTATGTGATTGATTTCCTTAATTAACCCTTGTTTTTATGACAAGAATTGAGAATGTCGATTCGAGAATATTAATAGTGGTGTAAATGAGACCGTGGAGATGCGTGTACTTACCAGCGAAGAGAGCGTGCAACAGTGGCAATGTACCTCCCATGAACAACACCCACCGAAAGCGAGATGATGAACGAGGGGATGTTTAGAAGTTTTTTGCGATTCATGCAAAATCGGACGAGGAGACTCGTGTTCAAAATACTGAGGAGGAAATGATAGTAATTCATGGGTGGTCAAACAAAGCAGTTCAAAGAGTTGGGACCACGAGAATTCGGGGAAAGCGATCCGATCATGGTGGAAACATGGGTCAAGCAAATTACCAAGATATTCGATGTCTTGGGATGCACGGAGGAACGAAGGTTCCATTTGCCACCTTTATGTTAAAGTGGCGAGGGCATCATCGGTGGGAGTCTGCGTGAAGCGTACTCCATCCAAACCGCACTTTCGGCGTCGTGGGAGACGTTTTAGAAAGCAGTTCAATGACAAGTACTTCCCGAAAGTATTCGCTATATGAAGGAAGTGGAGTTTATTAGATCGAGCGAGAATAACATGGCGGTATCCCAAAGACGAGGCGAAGTTCGCGGAGTTATCTGGTTTGCACCTCATTTGGTGGAGAATGAGGAACGTATGACGCGGATGTTTCGAGAGGTTTGAAACCCGAGCATACGTCGATATCTCATTTCTCATAAATTTTCTCTCTATTCAGAGATGTTGTCAACAGGCTCAGTTGTTAAAGCGAGATAACGAGTACATTCAACCGAGGGACCATAACCGAGGATCATACCAAAGATAGCGATCATCGTAATAACGATAACCAAAGTGAAGAAAGAAGAATACGGACAAAGGCGGTAACCACTCGGGTGGTAATCGTGGCCCATGAAAATAGAAGAAGCGAGTTGGGAGGAGATTTTAAAAGAGGAGATTCAACAACGACCATGTGAAGACGTCGTGGCCGTAGAGTAATCGGTTCCAAGGGAGGAGAAAGACCATCGGTCGTGTTACAAATCGGGAAAGAGGGACATATCACCAAACCGCGCCTACAAACAGGTTTAAGGTATGCTATAATTGTGGAAAAGAAGGACATATCGCTTCGAGATTATACGATATCGAAACCTAGTGCGGTGAGGCGGTGACTCAAAAGGATGTCCCGTAAAAGTCAAAGTCAACGATTTCGGAAGAGCATTTGTCGTGACCGGTCAAAATGCGAGGAACCCGAAGTTAGCAGGTTAGTTAATTATAAATTCTTGTGAAGTTTATACCTTACTAGAATCTCGGATTCTACCCATTCTTTTATCTCTCTTACTTTATTTCAACGTTTGAACTTGACTACGGAGAAATTAAACTTTGACCTATCTGTGGAGACTCCATTAGGAGAAACTTTCATTACATCCGTTGTTTAAAAATCTTGCTTGATTCAAGTTGGCACTATCACATTACCGTTAACCTTATTTCTATAGAGATATTTGCTTTTGATGTGATTTTAAGGTTAACTACTCATCATGCCAAATTGATTGCTTTTGTAAGGTTGTTAGTTTTCATATTCCTAAGCAACTTCGTTATTCAATTCAAGCAATCAAACCATTGTAGTCAAACATTTTCATATCAATCCATGAAGTCATTCGTTTATTACGGATGTCAAGTTTTCTTAGTCCATGTTATGGATTTGAATAAAGACACGTCGATTTGAATAATATTCTTGTTGTTATTGATTTTTCCGACGTTTTTTCAAGAATTTCTTGGTTTACTCCCAAAGATCGATATTAAATTTTGTATCGACTTTGAACCCAGACAAAACTCATTTCTAAAATCTCATATCGAATGGCTCCTATTGAACTTCGTGAGTTAAAAATTCAACTATAGAATTTGGTACATGAGCCTTTATCTTGTGACTTCCTTTGTGGAATTCACCAAGCCGAGACTCTCTCGTAGGGGACGCCATATTAGCATGCGATAAGTAAAGCGATAGGTGTCATTGTGACGTCTTATCCAAGGTTGAGATATGAGTCACATTGAGAACAACCTAAGTTTCAGAATCGAAATACGTAGCTTTCAAAGCTTAGTTGGTTATTATCGGAGATTCGTTGAAGGATATTCTCGAATCGCTATTCCATTAACGGTGACTCACTAGAGATACAAAATTCAAATGGAGCAAGGAATGTGGGAAGAGCTTTGAAGAACTCAAGAGGAGACTCATTTCAAAGATATGTTTCGACCATGCCATCCGGAAAAAGCGAACGTGGTAGGCGACGTGTTGAGTAGAAGATCGTATACAAGCACGAGTACAATATTGTCAAAGACTCATTTCAGTATAATATACAAATAATAGAGATGGAGATGAAAACTCTAGGTACCCACGTGATGATATACTAGTACGTGATGATATCTGAGTATAATCGACTTTAATCGATAAAGTTAAAGTCATTCAAGCTACACACCGAGTGATGAATTTGAAGAACGAGGTGCAAGAAGTTGTTATTTTAAAAGCGAGAATCGGTGAGGTGAGGAAAGCTCAAACCTTCGATTTATTAATCCATTTGAAATTCTCGATCGAATAGGAACCGCGGGCCTATAAAGTCGCTTTTTTTACCACCAAGTACGACGCGTGTTCATAACGCTTTTCACATATCGATGTTACGTAAATATGTGGACGAACCGAAACACGTCATTGAAGTTAGAACCCAGGACGAGATAGCCAAGACTTAACGTCACGAGGAGGTACTGTCAAGATTTTTGTAGAGGAAAGAACATGACCTATGTCACGAGGTTATACCATAAGTTAAAGTTTTGTGGAGAAACCATGCTTTATTGAGGAAATGACACGGGAGTTGGAAACGAAAATGAAAGCGAGGTATCTTTACCTTTTCGAAACACCAGGTACGTACGTCAATTTCGAGGACGAAATTTCATAAGGAGGGGAGGTTGTAAGACCCCGAAATTTTTTAAATAAAAAGGAATTTCCTTTATTTATTATTTTGAAATAGTAAGGGTGGATTTGATTAATGTGGTTAGTTATGGGTAAAATGCGTAAATATTTCAAAATAAGCAAGTGGTTATAAAATATTCATCATTGTTGTGGGGAATATTCGTTTGGTCGTGGAATATTCAATCTTTTTCGGGGAATATTAAATGCGGCCAATAGCGACCATGTGTGGGCCCCATGTGGAAAGCGATTGAATGAGAAAAGCGACAAATATAAGTTGGTTAAAATAACGGCGTAGTTGTTACCAATTAAGACTGTTGGAATACCCAATTGGTTAAAACACACTAATCTGGCGTTGTTGAGCAAAGAAGCACAGTATTATTGCATCATTTATTGATCCTTACGTAAGAAGGCACTACTCAATAATTATTACGATAATTATCGCTCAATATTTTATTTTATTGATTCAATAATTCTTTGCGTTGGTATTTTATATTATTGTTGTTTCAATAATTGTCATCTTGACAAGATTTCCCATTATCGGATCAATAATTCATATTATTTGAATAATATTATTAGATAACATTATTGGCAATGTCTAGAAAGTTACATTCTAAGGAGAGGTTTGGTCACTTAATTGCGCGCCAAGAAGGAGAGATCCTTATTGGAAAGCCCCCTCTTCTCAGGGAACAACTGGTTGTCATAAATGTGATTCGTAATATTATTTGTGAATAATTAATTATTGATTCATATGATAAGGAAATATTTATTTTATATATAAATGATGGATTTATTTATGTGGTTATTAATGAAGGAATTAATGTTGAGGTGTTTTATCGGTATTTTTATCGGATTGGAGGTATTAAAAATCAAATCAAGTATTTTTACGATATATTGCGTGAGTTATAATTTTTAAATCAACCGTTGGATCGTTTGCGATTTTTGGATATGTTATACATATATAAGTTGAGTATATGTCCACAAATTTTGAACCGTTAAAATGAACGAATGATTTGTTATAAATTTTAAGAGGTGTTTGATTGAAAAGTAGGGTTATAATTGATTTTGGTGGAAAATTCTAGAATTGAGTGGGCCCCACTTGTGGTTGGTGAAAAATGTCTTTGAATTTTATTTCAAATGTGGTGGGTGGCAATAGTAGCAAGTAAAGCCCATCAGTGGTGGCGGTCAAGTCGCTTGGTACGGCTAACATTTTCCTATAAATAGAGGGCTAAGTTAGAATTGAAAATCACACCGTAAACAAAGTTTTCTCTCTCTCTCTCTATATTATTGAGCGATTTTGTGAGTATTTAGATACTTTGAGAGTTCATTATTCAAGATAAGTTTCATTCAAAGATCACTTCCCGACCTTTCCTTCCAAGCATCGATTCTTTGAGGTAAGGGATGTTATTTTCTTCTCAAATGATATTAATTCTTCAATATCATTATCTTTGAAATATTGGTTGGTACTTTTATCAAATTTGGAACTTTTTTCGCTTGAAAGTTACTTATTCATGAGTTCTTATTCACGAAGTTACTATTCATGAGTTACTATTCACGAGTTACTATTCACGAGTACTATTCACGTAAGCGTGAAGATGTTTTTTTTTTGTGGAATTTCTATCTTTGGGTGTTGAGTTACTATTCACGATACTAAGACTATTCACGATACTTTGACTATTCACGAATCACGCAAGACTATTCACCTAGAAAAATGAAAATTTTTCTTTTCGCCTAAAATATCTATTCGGATACTAGCTTTGATGTATCCATGTTTTGATCATTCTTGAATTTTACACCACTATGATTATTTTTGGGGTATTGTTGGGATATGGATAAAACAAAGTACGAATCCTTAATCTTTAATCCTTGTCATTTTGTTTCACTTTGGATTCGTTCTTTAAAAATATTTTCATCATCCTCGGTCTTAAATGATGATATTATTGAATATCTTTGGCCTGTAGTGCAAAGATGAATGATTTCTGAAGAATATCTTTGGCTTTGTAGTGCAAAGATGGCAGTGTTTAAATGAACATGACCGATCGATGAATATCTTTGGTTCTGTAGTGCAAAGATGAGCAGTGTTGAGATGAACATGGGATCGATTGATGAATATCTTTGGCACAGTAGTGCAAAGATGAATATTTGATTTGAGATGAATATTGATTGATGTTACTGAGGGATAAAATATTGATGATGGACCGTTAAATTCATAGATTATAGTAGATTTCATTCTCTACGTAACTCTTTATGAATTATTATTTTACACTTTGCGAATATTGATCCGAAACTTGTTCATCTATTGTATTCTATCGATTTTTCCTCGTTGGAGACTAACGATAATTTGTTGTATATTATCTTAGTCATAACATTCTTTATCGGGCTAGTTGAGCTCACCCTTTTCCTTGTTGTTCCATTTTTCTTCTCGTGGAGGCGAGAATGTAGCGAAAGTACTAGTCGGGGGGTATGGAATGAAGGTTCTAGAGAGAGTTGTTTAGTAGTCCTCACCATTATTGTAAAATAATGTATCAATAAATGTGATGAGGATTTATTTGAGTATAAATATTATGCAGAAGATAATATTTGTATTTAAACTCACAGATATATTGTCGTATTTCACACGACATTTGTATTATTGAAGTTGTAGTTTGCTTTTCGTGCATCATGTATTTGGCGCACTCGGAATGGGTGTTGTGTATACCTATTTTGGGGTCGTCACAAGAATCACTATAAAATTATTGAGTAGTGCCTTCACGTAAGAATCAATAATTGGTGCAATACCGTGTCTTCTTATGTTTTTAACCAAGAGTATTTTAACGGTGATTAATCTGTGAATAACTACTTCGTCATTTATAAGCAACTTATATTTGTCGTTTTCTTCATCCAATCGCTTTCCGTTATGGGGCCCACACAAGGATGCACCGTCGTACGAACTTTTAATCCAAACAATCAACTTGTAGCTTCATTTATAGCTATATACTTTGTCTTTATCACTAAACCAAAGAACTCTTTCTTTGTTTGGAACCTTTCCAATTCATCGCTGCACCAATCGCTCAAGGTAACCTTTACCTTAAAGTGGATTTTTCTGTCGTCTTGGTCTGTCTGAAAAACTTGAGTCTGTTAAGCCCTCTAGTTTTAATTTAGACCCACCATGATTATTATCACATCCTTAGTGCCGGTTAAGCACTTTAAGATGTTTTTCACTAACTCATAGTGAACTTCTCCATAATATAACTGATCAACATCAGGTCTCGTACATTTCATTGCATACATGATTGTCACTCATGCGACCTCTCTTTTCAAGAGTCTGTGGGAACTATTAAGAGAGATACACTCCATAGCTCATCGACATGAGATATCTCTTGGTGTTTGCCATGCTAAACGACTTTAGCATCAAATGAATATACGTTCCTTGGGTTAAGTCGAGCATCCTCTTAAATCTATCTATATAGATTTATATCCCCAATTAAGATACTCTTCCAAATCATTCATGGAGGAATGTTTAGACAACTTTATCTTTACTGATTGTAGCATTGGTATGTCATTCCTTATCCGTAGTATATCAATATATAGTACTAGGAATGTCACGATGCTCCCATTGACCCTTTTGTACACACTAGGTTCATTCTTATTTTTGATAAAATCAAACTCTTTTGATTGCCTCATCAAAACGAATGTTCCATATTTGAGAAACTTGCTTCAATCCATTTCTCTGAGTATCTACAACACTTACCTCATCGTATGTAACTGGATCATCATCTTCTATGATGTGTACCTCATCATCATCATCTATGATGAATCCATACCTCCCAGTATCTTGGTGACTATTCGATTTACGATTCGGTTGTGGTATAATAGGTCTATCTCTGAGTTCCTCTTATTTGACTTATAGATTTTGTGGTTCTTGAACTCTTCAAGATCTATTATCCTCCCACTAGCCCCTTTTAATGATAAACACCTTTATCTTAGAAGGAAGCTTGTAACAAACACCTTTGCTAAGTAGAATTATAGAACATATACCCTAAACTTACTTTAGGATGTCCCACAAATCAGTACATGTCAAATCTTGTCCCAAGCTTATCCTTCAAACCTTTTCACATAAGTCGACAACCCCTTATCTTAACATACTTAAGATTAGGAATCCTCCCCATCCATAACTTTTATGGAGTCTTGAAATGGATTTTGAGGTTACCTTTTCTTAGATATGCGTACCATTTCTAGGACATGATCCTGAAGGATACCGGAATGTCAGTAAAATCATTTTGGACCGTACCATGTTCAACAAGGTATGATTTTTCCTTTCGGATACATCAATCAATTATTACGTATCATGAGGTGTCCATTATGAGAAAACCATTTGAGATGATCTAGAAACTTATTGCTTTCAAGTATTTATTCCTCGATCTAATCAAAGAATCTTAATACTTTGTCAATTTGTTTCACTTATGAATTCTTTGAACTTTTCAAATAATTCACACTTGTATTTCATCAAATACATAGATTTAAATCTTTGAATGATTATCTCCTTTTCATATACTAGTTTATTCAATTTGCAAAATTATTTTCACGTAAGTCAAGTATACAAAATCCATTAAGTAATATTTCATTCTTTACAAAACATTATTATTATAAATAGAACAACAATTGTTCTTAATTATAATATCAAATTTCATCATTCAACAACAAAATGAAAATAATGTTTCCAACGAGAACCGGAATACAATAACAACTTATCGACTTAATAGATTTTCGCCGTAGCAATGCTAAACTATAAGTTTCTATGGCTAATGCAAAGAACCTTTGCTTCATTTCCACACATAGGATTACTTATATTTGTTTAGCTTTTTATCGCTTGGTCCTTCATAAATCTATATTTATGATAACCAAGTCGGTATCCAATACCCAAGTAGAACCTCGACTTAAAGAAAATTTTATTTTAAATCATGAACAAATTTGTATTTATAAATCAAACTTCATTAAGCTTCTTTGGTTAGCCTCTGCAAGATACTTCTCGCAGTTTCTCTCCAAAGTGTCCGTGCTTATTGCAGGTGGAAAGCAAGCTCCTTTGCTATCCGTGTCGCTTTTGTTCTTATTATCCTTTGTTTATGCCTTTCTATTTACCTTCTTTGAATCGTTCTTTTTTTCGTAAGATCCTTTGGCCCCTACCAAGAAGACATGGTCTTTCTTGGTTGGAAAGTGACTCTCATCATTTTTCAACATGTTAAGCAAATCAACGAAGTCGATATCTAGCTTGTTTATATGAAAAATTCACAACAATTGTGAAAGGAGTCCGGAGTGAGTGCAAGATCAAATCTTGGCTCAACTCTCCATCCATGACAAAACTCGTTGTCCTAATTGATCAATCAAATTGATAATGTTAAGGACTTTTTATCACATCAGTAGTGTCATCGCCGATTATTCTAGATCGGAAGAGCTCCTTAGATATCCGATATCTATCACCCCACTTTCCTCACCATCAACTACTTGATGTGCGGGAATATAGTAGAAGCATCCATAGTTTCATGCCGACGTCAAGCTCGTTATTTCATAGATCTTGAGCATGATGCATCGAGCCAAGTGTGCATCATCTTGCCACTTTCTAAAAGTAGCAATGTCTTCCTCAGAGGTATTATTCGCAACCATTGCGAGGATAGGCGTATTAAGGACATAAGATAACTTTTCAACCATGAGAACTATTCTCAAATTCCTTAACCAATCCGCTTAATACTGGTCCGGTTAAATAACATCTAATATGTTTTTTGCGTTGATAGTAATTAAGACATTATAAAATTTTGTAAATGAATTTGTAATTAACAACATTTTAGCATACATTCTTTTTTTTAATTACCAAAATAAATTAGGTCTTGTTTTAAATTGGTATCTCCCACTATTTTCTTCAAACTATATTACCTCACTTATATAGTTAAGCAAAATCTAATTAAAGATTTGCTAGTGAGAATAAGGATCCCATTTCAAATGTATATAGCCTTGTGGTGACACAACAAACTATATATAAATAAATAGGTAGACAACTTTTGTCAATTACATCAACTACGCAACTCCTTTTCTTTTGCCTCTTAGATTATTTTGATCAAGTGGTGGCACATCCGAATCAAAATTATCCAAGTTAAGTCCGACCTAGCACTCCATATATTCAAAAAAGAAAATATCATCCTTGTGGTGACACAACAAAACAATATTGTTCAATTTTCTTTATAAGCATCAAATGTGATAAATTAACATCTTAAATACTTAATACTTGCCTTGTGGTGACACAACAAACTCATATTAAATATTTAATACTCTATTAATTTATCATGCTAGAAGGCTGACGCTCGATATTCCAAATATCTTTGAACGCTTAGGACTTAATATAAAAAATTGAGGGTTTTGTTATTAATTTGTCTCATCTTGTTTAAGCGCGGCATGCATATATATATATAAATACGCGTCAATATATTAATGAACATCGCAAGCATGTTTGCATAATATATAATATATATAGTATAAGCATGCACATATAGAATACTATATTCTACCCGGATTGATTATGGACTTTTATTCTAGTTTGGTTCACTAGAGCCACCAAGTGAACCAAAAGGTCAAACCCTAGGGGTGCAAGAAATAATATTAAATATAACTATTACATTTAAACCCTGCTCCATTATAAACGGGTCTTCAAGCGCTTCTTGCTCCTTGATCTCCAATTTTTCAAAATTAATTCTAACAATTCCTATTACAAAACTATTTAAAATAAATAGAAACCTTGATCAGCAATCAAGGGGAAGTACATAGGAGGGAGTTAGAATTTACATTAAGAAAAAATTAGAGAAGACGAGGTACGCAGTAAACCCCATTTAATAAAAACCCATACATTCATGCATCCAACTAAAATAAAATCCAATCACATTCGTCAATAGTCCATAATCAATCCCATTTATTATCATACACATTACCATATACGCATCAATAAATAACATTCTTCTCATGAATAATTAACATTCAATATATATATTGATATCATTTAATGGGCAAATTTAGTTAGTATAAAATCTAATTTTGAATCAAAATAAACTCTTTTATTTTAATCCAAATTTAAATCAAAATAAAACTATTTTATTTTAATTTATCCAATTTTGAATAAAATAAATTATTTTATTTTAATCAAAATCTTTAATCAAAATAAACTCCTTTATTTTAATTAATTATGGAATCCAATTCCATGTAAAAAAAAATAAACTCCTTTATTAAAAGGAAACATGATTCTCTTTCCTATTCATAAATAAACTCCTTTATTTTGAATAATATGAAATCATATTTCATATCTAAATAAACTCCTTTGTTTAAGGAAATTAGGATTCTCTTTCCTATTCACAAATAAACTCCTTTATTTTGAATAATATGACATCTTTTTTCATATCTAAATAAACTCCTTTATTTAAGAAAATATGAAATCTAATTTCAACTCCAATTAGTTATCATGGAATCCAATTCCAACTCTAATTAGTTAGCATGAAATTTAATTTTAAAATTAAAATAATTTTTTTTTAATTTTAATTAAAAATTATTATATATATTATAATATATATCCAGTATAAAACAAAATCCTCGTAATCCTTGCATATTCTATTGGGATTCACGTGAAAAATTAGTAGAGATCTTTGGATTCCTCGTAACTTTTCAAAACCAAGCTCCCTGAATCCTTTACTTTTTGCATGATTACTAAGGTTAAATATATATATATATATATATATATATATATATATATATATATCGATTAAATAATCATATTTTTAAGTACATCATGCACCAAAGACGTTAATATAAACGAAATCATGTATTTCGCAATTTTTTTAAAATTTTATACAATAAAATTATGTCCAATTAAATTGTTCAAAACACATATCAATATACACATTAAATTTGAATAATTAATAATTCGCATAAAGGTTTGGCTCGATGCCACCGTTAGGGTTTGTAATATTCATGAACACAATCAAATTGTATAAAATAAGTTTAAACGTGTAAAATCGTAGTTTAAAAATTTTACAAACCATATACGGGATCACCCTTTACGCACAATTATTAATTAAACGAAAAATTGAAGAACAAGAATCATACCCTCAAGATCCGAAGCTTCCTCGTGTACAAGTTCACCTCAAATTTTTTTCGCGTTCAACTTGAATCCACCGGGTTTGGTTCCTTCCTTTCGATCAACGTTAGCCACCCAAGTGTTTGGCCTCTCAGAGGTGATCCACCAAGGAAGAAGAAGGATTCAAGAAGATGGGTGGTTGGCTAAACCCTAGTTTTTCTATCTCTATAAAAAAGAGCGCATTTCTCCAACCATTGGAATTATAACGTAGTCTTAATATCCGATATAAGACTCCTCTTATAAAGATATCAAGTAACCCTATTAAAATAAGGTATTATTTAATTAAACTCTTTTAATTAAATGGGCTCCCTAATCTTATTAGGGATAATTAATTAAACTCTTTTAATTAATTTTCCTTCTAATCCTATTAGGAATAAATGAGAGTACTTATATTAAATTAATTCCTAAACTCTTTTAGAAATTAAAATAATAATAATTGTAATAATATTAATAAGACTCATCTTATTAATTTATATTTAATATTTCTAAAATATTAAATAATAATATTAAGCTATTTAATTTATTCTATCACCATAGATTAAATTAAATATACTTAATATATTATTACGATTATGTCATTAATTTCTTAAATAATTATTCTTCCTTTTATGGTGTAACCCTTTTAGGTTCTCCATATTAAACCGGTTGTGAATAAATCAATTAGAACAATTCTAATCTTATTTAAATAAATAAATTAAACAATTAATTTATTTAAATAAATAATATTTATTCTACAATAGGATAAGCCTCCCTAGCGATCAACGACTTTCTAGATAATATTGATTTTAACATTAATCATAAAAGAACCTTTGAGTAAATAGTTACTGCATAATTCAATCCTTCCACCATACAATGTCCCAATTAAATATAAGACATGGAATTACTTGTCACAAGTCTTATTTTATTTAATTATATGTATTTCGATCCTTAAATGCATTAACTCAAATAATGCAAATTAGAAACTCCTTTCTAATTTCATTCTCGCCTCGCCAAGGACTATCGAGTTGTCATTTATCGAATCACATAGGACATTTCTTCTTTATTAGAAGTGGTAGATTCTTTATCGATCATATATTATCTCCATGTACAACTTGTTATACCCAATCATACCCTTTGATATACCCTAAGGGTCTTAAGGAATAAGTCAAAGTATAACTCATCATACACAAGATACTATGATGATCTCAAGTCCAAGGATCACTCAGACTACTATCACTACTGAGAATTCCTATTCGACAGCAAGTAAAACTCCATTTGGTATTCCTTAATGAGCCACGCTCAAAGTGAACTTATTCTCTAATAAGCACCTACATACTTGCTTTAGTGTCTCCCACACAAATGATCATGAGATCAATCATCCTCATCCAATGAAAGCAAGCAACGATATACCAATCTATCCGGATTCACTAATCCCCAATTTAGTAATCCAATGATTGGGAACTATTTTAGTTTTAAGCTTTCTAAGAATTTAGATCTCATTAGAATGATCATCATCATTATTCTAAAAGCATTGCTTAAAACTATGGGTTTATCACATATTATAAAACAGCATCATGTAGATAATTAAAAGCCTTTAATAAATTAATACTTTTTATTAATAAATGAATAAGATTGTTACAAAGTATATGCTTTATCATCAAACATGATTGGCTTGTGTGCATACTACTTTCAGAAAGAACTTGCACCGTATAGCAATACTCAAAGTACTAAGATACTCACAAAATACGCTCGATTTATAGAGAGAAAGAGAAAGAAAACTTTAGTTTCTGGTATAATTTTTAATTCTAACCTAAGCACCCTATTTATAGGAAAATGCTTAGAACACCAAAGTAAAATTTAATAAATTAATAATATATTTATATAAATTTTCACGCACACCAAGCATCTGAATTCAGCCACCTAATCACATGTTAAATGAGTCCCAACAATGTAAAAACGTTTTTCTTATTAAAATAATTAAAACTTCAAAATTAATTATTTTGAGCTTGAACTTCAATAATTCATAATAAATAGCCCTTTTATCGAAAAATTCAAATCTCATAGTTTTTATAGGAATTTCAGTTTCTACAACTTTACTGTAAGAAAGGTTTTCCAAATTCCAAATGTAAATTGACCGAAATCCATAAGCGGACGATTTTTTACGCCTATAATCAAATTTCAACCAAGAATGGGATCCACAAACATGTTTAACATGTTTTAAACAATTTTAGTAACAAAAATACTCCTCTCCTCCTCCTCCTCCTCATATACTCATATATCCCACATTCATTGTAAAAATATCACCATTATTATATTATTAAAATATAATAATATATTTAAATGAGTTATTTTAAAAAAAAGATAAAATATTAATTTTCAACAATTGTTACATTAAAAATTTTCTCCATCTATATCCACATAAAATGAATATTTTCTTCATCATAAAAATCAATAATTAATTATTCACAAATAATATTACGTAATCACATTATCACAACTAAGCGCCTTGTAGGAAAGAGGGCCTTCCTAAGTAAAGATTTCTCTCCTTCTTGGCGCAAGTAATTCAATAACCTCTCCTTAGATGTAACTTTCAGACATCGCCAATAATGTTATCTAATAATATTATTCGAGATAATATGAATTATTGCTTCGATAATGGAAAATCTAGTAGTGACAATTATTGAAACAACAGTAATAATAAATATCAACACATCAATTATTGAATCAATAAAATAAAATATTGAACAGTAATCACTATAAAAATTATTGAGTAGTGCCTTCTTACGTAAGAATCAATAATTGGTGCAATACCGCAAAGCATCGTGTTTTAACCACCGAGTATTTTAACAAAGATAAGCAGAATAACTACTTTGGCCATTTATAAGCAACTTATATTTGTCGTTTTCTTCATCCAATCGCTTTCCGTTATGGGGCCCACACAAGGATGCACCGTCGTACGAACTTTTAATCCAAACAATCAACTTGTAGCTTCATTTATAGCTATATACTTTGTCTTTATCACTAAACCAAAGAACTCTTTTGTTTGTTTGGAACCTTTCCAATTCATCGCACTAACTGCTCAAGGTAACCCTTTACCTTAAAGTGGATTTTTCTGTCGTCTTGGTCTGTCCGAAAAACTTGAGTCTGTTAAGCCCTCTAGTTTTAATTTAGACCCACCATGAATATGATCACATCCTTAGTGCCGGTTAAGCACTTTAAGATGTTTTTCACTGACTCATAGTGAACTTCTCCATAATATAACTGATCAACATCAGGTCTCGTACATTTCATTGCATACATGATTGTCACTCATGCGACCTCTCTTTTCAAGAGTCTGTGGGAACTATTAAGAGAGATACACTCCATAGCTCATCGACATGAGATATCTCTTGGTGTTTGCCATGCTAAACGACTTTAGCATCAAATGAATATACGTTCCTTGGGTTAAGTCAAGCATCCTCTTAAATCTATCTATATAAGTTTATATCCCCAATTAAGATACTCTTCCAAATCATTCATGGAGGAATGTTTAGACAACTTTATCTTTACTGATTGTAGCATTGGTATGTCATTCCTTATCCGTAGTATATCAATATATAGTACTAGGAATGTCACGATGCTCCCATCAACCCTTTGTACACACTCAGGTTCATTCTTATTTTGATAAAATTAAACTCTTTTGATTGCCTTCATCAAAACGAATGTTCCATATTTGAGAAACTTGCTTCAATCCATTTCTCTCGAGTATCTACAACACTTACCTCATCGTATGTAATCGGATCATCATCTTCTATGATGTGTACCTCATCATCATCATCTATGATGAATCCATACCTCCTGTGTATCTTGAAGATTATTCAGCATTTACGATTGGGTTGTGGTATAATAGGTTCATCTATGTGTTCCTCTTATTCGACTTATAGTATTTTGTGGTTATTGAACTCTTCAAGATCTATTATCCTCCCACTAGTCCCTTTTAATGATAAACACCTTTATCTTAGAAGGCGTGATGTAACAAACACCTTTTGCTAAGTAGAATTATAGAACATATACCCTAAACTTACTTTAGGATGTCCCACAAATCAGTACATGTCAAATCTTGTCCCAAGCTTATCCTTCAAACCTTTTCACATAAGTTGGACAACCCCTTATCTTAACATACTTAAGATTAGGAATCCTCTCCCATCCATAACTTTTATGGAGTCTTCAATGGATTTTGAGGTTACCTTTTCGTAGATATGCGTACCATTTCTGTGACATGATCCTGAAGGATCTTTGGAATGTCAAGAAAATCATTTTGGACCGCATCATGTTCAACAAGGTATGATTTTTCCTTTCGGATACATCAATCAATTATTACGATCACGAGGTGTCCATTATGATAAAACTATTTGAGATGATCTAGAAACTTATTGCTTCAAGTATTTATTCCTCGATCTAATCAAAGAATCTTAATACTTTGTCAATTTGTTTCACTTATGAATTCTTTGAACTTTTCAAATAATTCACACTTGTATTTCATCAAATACATAGATTTAAATCTTTGAATGATTATCTCCTTTTCATATACTAGTTTGTTCAATTTGCAAAATTATTTTCACGTAAGTCAAGTATACAAAATCCATTAAGTAATATTTCAGTTCTTTTACAAAACATTATTATTATAAATAGAACAACAATTGTTCTTAATTATAATATCAAATTTCATCATTCAACAACAAAATGAAAATAATGTTTCCAACGAGAACTCGGAATACAATAACAACTTATCGACTTAATAGATTTGCTCAGTAGCAATGCTAAACTATAAGTTTCTATGGCTAATGCAAAGAACCTTTGCTTCATTTCCACACATAGGATTACTTATATTTGTTTAGCTTTTTTCTTCGCTTGGTCCTTCATAAATCTATATTTATGATAACCAAAGTCGGTATCCAATACCCAAGTAGAACCTCGACTTAAAGAAAATTTTATTTTAAATCATGAACAAATTTGTATTTATAACCGAAACTTCATTAAGCTTCTTTGGTTAGCCTCTGCAAGATACTTCTCGCAGATTTCTTTCCAAATTGTCTGTGCTTATTGCAGTGGAAGCAAGCTCCTTTGCTATCCGTGACGCTTTTGTTCTTATTATCCTTTGTTTATGCCTTTCTATTTACCTTCTTTGAATCGTTCTTCTTTTCAGAAGATCCTTTGGCCCCTACCAGTAAGACATGGTCTTTCTTGGTTGGAAAGTGACTCTCATCATTTTTCAACATGTTAAGCAAATCAACGGAAGTCGATATCTAGCTTGTTTATATGAAAAATTCACAACAATTGTGAAAGGAGTCCGGAGTGAGTGCAAGATCAAATCTTGGCTCAACTCTCCATCCATGACAAAACTCGTTGTCTAATCGATCAATCAAATTGATAATGTTAAGGACTTTTATCATGCATCAGTAGTGTCATCGGTTATTCTAGATCGGAAGAGCTCCTTAGATATCTCGATATCTATCACCCCACTTTCCTCACCATCAACTACTTGATGTGCGGGAATATAGTAGAAACATCCATAGTTTCATCTTGTCCGACGCCAAGCTCGTTACTCATAGATGCTGAAAGCATGATGCATCGAGCCAAGTGTGCATCATCTCTTGCCACTTTCTAAAAGTAGCAATGTCTTCCTCAGAGGTATTGTCTGCAACCATTGCAGGGATAGACGTATTAAGGACATAAGATAACTTTTCAACCATGAGAACTATTCTCAAATTCCTTAACCAATCCGTTTAATACGGTCCAGTTAAATAACATCTAATATGTTTCGCAGTTGATAGTAATTAAGACATTGTAAAATTTTGTAAATGAATTTGTAATTAACAACATTTTAGCATACATTCTTTTATTAATTACCAAAATAAATTAGGTCTTGTTTTAAATTGGTATCTCCCACTATTTTCTTCAAACTATATTACCTCACTTATATAGTTCTAGCAAAATCTAATTAAAGATTTGCTAGTGAGAATAAGGATCCCATTTCAAATGTATATAGCCTTGTGGTGACACAACAAACTATATATAAATAAATAGGTAGACAACTTTTGTCAATTACATCAACTACTAACTCCTTTTCTTTTTGCCTCTTAGATTATTTTGATCAAGTGGTGGTACATCCGAATCAAAATTATCCAAGTTAAGTCCGACCTAGCACTCCATATATTCAAAAAAAGAAAATATCATCCTGTGGTGACACAACAAAACAATATTGTTCAATTTTCTTTATAAGATCAAATGTGATAATTAACATCTTAAATACTTAATACTTGCCTTGTGGTGACACAACAAACTCATATTAAATATTTAATACTCTATTAATTTATCATGCTAGAAGGCGACGCTCGATATTCCAAATATCTTTGAACGCTTAGGACTTAATATAAAAAATTGAGGGTTTTGTTATTAATTTGTCTCATCTTGTTTAGCGCATTTATTTATATATATATATAAAATACGCGTCATATTAATGAACATGTGAAGCATGTTTGCATAATATATAATATATATAGTATAAGCATGCACATATAGAATACTATATTCTACCCAGGATTGATTATGGACTTTTATTCTAGTTTGGTTCACTAGAGCCACCAAGTGAACCAAAAGGTCAAACCCCTAGGGGTGCAAGAAATAATATTTAAATATAACTATTACATTTAAACCCGGGCTCCATTATAAACGGGTCTTCAAGCGCCTCCTTTCCTTGATCTCCAATTTTTCAAAATTAATTCTAACTATTCCTATTACAAAATTATTTAAAATAAATAGAAACCTTGATCGCAATTAAGGGGAAGTACATAGGAGGAGTTAGAATTTACATTAAGAAAAATTAGAGATTTAGGTACGCAGTAACCCCATTTAATAAAACCCATACATTCATGCATCCAACTAAAATAAAATCCAATCACATTTGGTCAATAATCCATAATCAATCCCATTTATTATCATACACATTACCATACGCATCAATAAATAACATTCATCTCATGAATAATAAACATTCAATATATATATTGATATCATTTAATGGGCAAATTTAGTTAGTATAAAATCTAATTTTGAATCAAAATAAACTCTTTTATTTTAATCCAAATTTAAATCAAAATAAAATTATTTTATTTTAATTTATCCCATTTTGAATAAAATAAATTATTTTATTTTAATCAAAATCTTTAATCAAAATAAAGTCCTTTATTTTAATTAATTATGGAATCCAATTCCATGTAAAAAAAAAATAAACTCCTTTATTAAAGGAAACATGATTCTCTTTCCTATTCATAAATAAACTCCTTTATTTTGAATAATATGAAATCATATTTCATATCTAAATAAACTCCTTTATTTAAGGAAATTAGGATTCTCTTTCCTATTCACAAATAAACTCCTTTATTTTGAATAATATGACATCTTTTTCATATCTAAATAAACTCCTTTATTTAAGAAAATATGAAATCTAATTTCAACTTCAATTAGTTATCATGGAATCCAATTCCAACTCTAATTAGTTAGCATGAAATTTAATTTTAAAATTAAAATAATTTTTTTTTAATTTTAATTAAAAATTATTATATATATTATAATATATATCCGTATAAAACAAAATCTCGTAATCCTTGCAGATTCTATTGGGATTCACGTGAAAATTAGTAGGATAACCGGATCAGTATTTCGCAATAAAAAAAAATTTCGTATTTTTTTTTTTTTAAAATTTTATACAATAAAATTATGTCCAATTAAATTGTTCAAAACACATATCAATATACACATTAAATTTGAATAATTAATAATTCGCATAAAGGTTTGGCTCGATGCCACCGTTAGGGTTTGTAATATTCATGAACACAATCAAATTGTATAAAATAAGTTTTAAACGTGTAAAATCGAGTTTAAAAATTTTACAAACCATATACCAGATCACCCTTTACGCACAATTATTAATTAAACGAAAAATTGAAGAACAAGAATCATACCCTCAAGATCCGAAGCTTCTCAGTGTACAAGTTCACCTCAAATTCTTTTCGCTCAACTTGAATCCACCGGGTTTGGTTCCTTCCTTTGATCAACGTTACCCAATCAAGTGTTTGGCCTCAGAGGTGATCCACCAAGGAAGAAGAAGGATTCAAGAAGATGGGTGGTGGCTAAACCCTAGTTTTTCTATCTCTATAGAAAAAAGAGTTGCATTCTCCAACCATCGAATTATAACGTAGTCTTAATATCTCGATATAAGACTCCTCTTATAAAGATATCAAGTAACCCTATTAAAATAAGGTATTATTTAATTAAACTCTTTTAATTAAATGGGCTCCCTAATCTTATTAGGGATAATTAATTAAACTCTTTAATTAATTTTCCTTCTAATCCTATTAGAATAAATGAGAGTACTTATATTAAATTAATTCCTAAACTCTTTTAGAAATTAAAATAATAATAATTGTAATAATATTAATAAGACTCTCTTATTAATTTATATTTAATATTTCTAAAATATTAAATAATAAATATTAAGCTATTTAATTTATTCTATCACCATAGATTAAATTAAATATACTTAACATATATTATTACGATTATGTCATTAATTTCTTAAATAATTATTCTTCCTTTTATGGTGTGACCCTTTAGGTTCTCCATATTAAACCTATTGTGAATAAATCAATTAGAATAATTCTAATCTTATTTAAATAAATAAATTAAACAATTAATTTATTTAAATAAATAATATTTATTCTACAATAGGGATAAGCCTCCCTAATGATCAACGACTTTCTAGATAATATAGATTTCAACATTAATCATAAAAGAACCTTTGAGTAAATAGTTACCGTACAATTCAATCCTTCCACCATACAATGTCCCAATTAAATATAAGATATGGAATTACTGTCAAGTCTTATTTTATTTAATTATATGTATTTCGATCCTTAAACGCACAACTCAAATAATGCAAATTAGAAACTCCTTTCTAATTTCATTCTGCCTTGGCCAAGGACTACTGGGTTGTCATTTATCGAATCACATAGGACATTTCTCTTCTTTTATTAGAAGTGGTAGATTCTTTATTGATCATATATTATCTCCATGTACAACTTGTTATACCCAAGCATACCCTTTGATATACCCTAAGGGTCTTAAGGAATAAGTCAAAGTATAACTCATCATACACAAGATACTATGATGATCTCAAGTCCAAGGATCACTTCAGACTACTATCACTACAGAATTCCTATCGATGTGCAAGTAAAACTCCATTAGGTATTCCTTAACGAGCCACGCTCAAATGAACTTATTCTCTAATAAGCACTCTACACACTTGCTTTAGTGTCTCCACACAAATGATCATGAGATCAATCATCCTCATCCAATGAAAGCAAGTTAACGATATACCAATCTATCCAGGATTCACTAATCCCCAATTTAGTAATCCAATGATTGGGAACTTTTTTAGTTTTAAGCTTTCTAAGAATTTAGATCTCATTAGAATGATCATCATCATTATTCTAAAAGCATTGCTTAAAACTATGGGTTTATCACATATTATAAAACAAAGATCATGTAGATAATTAAAAGCCTTTAATAAATTAATACTTTTATTAATAAATGAATAAGATTGTTACAAAGTATATGCTTTATCATCAAACATGATCGGGCTTGTGTGCATACTACTTTTCAGAAAGAACTTGCAGTCAGTATAGCAATACTCAAAGTACTAAGATACTCACAAAATACGCTCGATTTATAGAGAGAGAAAGAGAAAGAAAACTTTAGTTTCTGGTATAATTTTTAATTCTAACCTAAGCACCCTATTTATAGGAAAATGCTTAGAACACCAAAGCAGAAAATTTAATAAATTAATAATATATTTATATAAATTTTCTACGCACACCAAGCATCTGAATTCAGCCACCTAATCACATGTTAAATGAGTCCCAACAATGTAAAAAACGTTTTTCTTATTAAAAATAATTAAAACTTCAAAAATTAATTATTTCAGAGCTTTGGAACTTCAATAATTCATAATAAATAGCCCTTTTATCAGAAAATTCAAATCTCGCGAGGTTTTATAGGAATTTCAGTTCTCTACAACTTTACAGAAGAAAGGTTTTCCAAATTCCAAACAGAAATTGACCGAAATCCATAAATGGACGATTTTACAGTCTATAATCAAATTTCAGTCAAGAAATGGGATCCACAAACATGTTTAACATGTTTTAAACAATTTTAGTAACAAAAATACTCCTCCTCCTCCTCCTCCTCATATACTCATATATCCCACATTCATTGTAAAAATATCACTATTATTATATTATTAAAATATAATAATATATTTAAATGAGTTATTTTAAAAAAAAAAGATAAAATATTAATTTTCAACAATTGTTACATTAAAAATTTTCTCCATCTATATCCACATAAAATGAATATTTTCTTCATCATAAAAATCAATAATTAATTATTCACAAATAATATTACAGAATCACATTACTGTCAACTAGGCAGCCCTCAGAAAGAGGGGCCTTAAGAAAGATTTCTCCTCATGGCGCCAAGTAATTCAATAACCTCTCCTTAGACAGAACTTTCTAGACATTGCCAATAATGTTATCTAATAATATTATTCAGATAATATGAATTATTGCTTCGATAATGGAAAATACTGTGTAGTGACAATTATTGAAACAACAGTAATAATAAATATCAACACATCAATTATTGAATCAATAAAATAAAATATTGAAGCAAGAATCACTATAAAAATTATCGAGTAAGTGCCTTTTCACGTAAGAATCAATAATCGTGCAATACCGGTAATGTCATCTTGTGTTTTAACCACCGAGTATTTTAACGAAGATTAATCAGAATAACTACTTGGCCATTTATAAGAAACTTATATTTGTCGTTTTCTTCATCCAATCGCTTTCGTTATGGGGCCCACACAAGGATGCACCGTCGCATTTAACTTTTAATTCAAACAATCAACTTCAGCTTCATTTATAGCTATATACTTTGTCTTTATCACTAAACCAAAGAACTCTTTCATTGTTTTGGAACCTTTCCAATTCATCGCACCAATCGCTCAAGGTAACCCTTTACCTTAAAGTGGATTTTTCTCGTCGTCTTGGTCTCGTCTCGAAAAACTTGAGTCATAAAGCCTCTAGTTTTAATTTAGACCCACCATGAATATGATCACATCCTTAGTGCTTGGGTTAAGCACTTTAAGATGTTTTTCACCGACTCATAGTGAACTTCTCCATAATACGACCGATCAACATCGTGTCTCGTACATTTCATCAGCATACATGATTGTCACTCACATGCGACCTCTCTTTTCAAAGAGTCTGGGAACTATTAAGAGAGATACACTCCATAGCTCATCGACATGAGATATCTCTTGGTGTTTGCCATGCTAAACGACTTTTAGCATCAAATGAATATACGCTCCTTGGGTTAAGTCGAGCATCCTCTTAAATCTATCTATATAGATTTATATCCCCAATTAAGATACTCTTCCAAATCATTCATGGAGGAATGTTTAGACAACTTTATCTTTACCGATCAGAAGCATTGGTATGTCATTCCTTATCCGTAGTATATCAATATATAGTACTAGGAATGTCACGATGCTCCCATCGAACCCTTTTGTACACACTAGGTTCATTCTTATTATTGATAAAATCAAACTCTTTTGATTGCCTCATCAAAACGAATGTTCCATATTTGAGAAACTTGCTTCAATCCATTTCTCCGAAAGTATCTACAACACTTACCTCATCAGATGTAATCGGATCATCATCTTCTATGATGTGTACCTCATCATCATCATCTATGATGAATCCATACCTCCTGTGTATCTTCAGACTATTCCGCATTTACTTATTGATTTGTGGTATAATAGGTCTATCTACGTGTTCCTCTTATTCGACTTATAAGATTTTGTGGTTCTTGAACTCTTCAAGATCTATTATCCTCCCACTAGCCCCTTTTAATGATAAACACCTTTATCTTAGAAGGCAACATGTGACAAACACCTTTTGCTAAGTAGAATTATAGAACATATACCCTAAACTTACTTTAGGATGTCCCACAAATCAGACATGTCAAATCTTGTCCCAAGCTTATCCTTCAAACCTTTTCACATAAGTCGACAACCCCTTATCTTAACATACTTAAGATTAGAATCCTCCCCATCCATAACTTTTATGGAGTCTTGAAATGGATTTTGAGGTTACCTTTTCTTAGATATGCAGTACCATTTCAGGACATGATCCTGAAGGATACCGGAATGCTCAGTAAAATCATTTTGGACCGCATCATGTTCAACAAGGTATGATTTTTCCTTTCGGATACATCAATCAATTATTACGTATCATGAGGTGTCCATTATGAGAAAACCATTTGAGATGATCTAGAAACTTATTGCTTTCAAGTATTTATTCCTCGATCTAATCAAAGAATCTTAATACTTTGTCAATTTGTTTCACTTATGAATTCTTTGAACTTTTCAAATAATTCACACTTCAGTATTTCATCAAATACATAGATTTAAATCTTTGAATGATTATCTCCTTTTCATATACTAGTTTGTTCAATTTGCAAAATTATTTTCACGTAAGTCAAGTATACAAAATCCATTATAATATTTCAGTTCTTTACAAAACATTATTATTATAAATAGAACAACAATTGTTCTTAATTATAATATCAAATTTCATCATTCAACAACAAAATGAAAATAATGTTTCCAACGAGAACCGGAATACAATAACAACTTATCGACTTAATAGATTTGCTCGTAAGCAATGCTAAACTATAAGTTTCTATGGCTAATGCAAAGAACCTTCGCTTCATTTCCACACATAGGATTACTTATATTTGTTTAGCTTTTTACTTCGCTTGGTCCCTTCATAAATCTATATTTATGATAACCAAAGTTTCAGTATCCAATACCCAAGTAGAACCTCGACTTAAAGAAAATTTTATTTTAAATCATGAACAAATTTGTATTTATAACCGAAACTTCATTAAGCTTCTTTCGTTAGCCTCTCCGCAAGATACTTCTCAGCTTTCTTTCCGTTGTCCAGCTTATTGCATGGAAGCAAGCTCCTTTGCTATCCGTGACGCTTTTGTTCTTATTATCCTTTGTTTATGCCTTTCTATTTACCTTCTTTGAATCGCTCTTCTTTTTCGTAAGATCCTTTGGCCCCTACCAAGAAGACATGGTCTTTCTTGGTTGGAAAGTGACTCTCATCATTTTTCAACATGTTAAGCAAATCAACGAAGTCGATATCTAGCTTGTTTATATGAAAAATTCACAACAATTGTGAAAGGAGTCCGGGAGTGAGTGCAAGATCAAATCTTCGCTCAACTCTCCATCCATGACAAAACTCGTTGTCTAATCGATCAATCAAATTGATAATGTTAAGGACTTTTATCCGCATCTTTGTAGTGTCACCTGTTATTCTAGATCTAAGAGCTCCTTAGATATCCGATATCTATCGGCCCCACTTTCCTCACCATCAACTACTTGATGTGCGAGAATATAGTAGAAGCATCCATAGTTTCACGCCGACGTCAAGCTCGTTACTCATAGATGCGAGCATGATGCATCGAGCTAAGTGTGCATCATCTCGCCACTTTCTAAAAGTAGCAATGTCTTCCTCAGAGGTATTATTCGCAACCATTGCAGGATAGGCGTATTAAGGACATAAGATAACTTTTCAACCATGAGAACTATTCTCAAATTCCTTAACCAATCCGCTTAATACGGCCCGCTTAAATAACATCTAATATGTTTCGCATGATAGTAATTAAGACATTGTAAAATTTTGTAAATGAATTTGTAATTAACAACATTTTAGCATACATTCTTTTATTAATTACCAAAATAAATTAGGTCTTGTTTTAAATTGGTATCTTCCACTATTTTCTTCAAACTATATTACCTCACTTATATAGTTTAAGAAAATCTAATTAAAGATTTGCTAGTGAGAATAAGGATCCCATTTCAAATGTATATAGCCTTGTGGTGACACAACAAACTATATATAAATAAATAGGTAGACAACTTTTGTCAATTACATCAACTATGCAACTCCTTTTCTTTTTTGCCTCTTAGATTATTTTGATCAAGTGGTGGCACATCCGAATCAAAATTATCCAAGTTAAGTCCGACTCTAGCACTCCATATATTCAAAAAAGAAAAATATCATCCTTGTGGTGACACAACAAAACAATATTGTTCAATTTTCTTTATAAGCATCAAATGTGATAAATTAACATCTTAAATACTTAATACTTCTCTTGTGGTGACACAACAAACTCATATTAAATATTTAATACTCTATTAATTTTATCATGCTAGAAGGCGACGCTCGATATTCCAAATATCTTTGAACGCTTAGGACTTAATATAAAAAATTGAGGGTTTTGTTATTAATTTGTCTCATCTTGTTTAAAGGCATGCACATATATATATATATAAAATACGCGTTATATTAATGAACACGCAAGCATGTTTGCATAATATATAATATATATAGTATAAGCATGCACATATAGAATACTATATTCTACCCTTGATTGATTATGGACTTTTATTCTAGTTTGGTTCACTAGAGCCACCAAGTGAACCAAAAGGTCAAACCTGGGGTGCAAGAAATAATATTTAAATATAACTATTACATTTAAACCCTGCTCCATTATAAACGGGTCTTCAAGCGCCTCCTTGCTCCTTGATCTCCAATTTTTCAAAATTAATTCTAACTATTCCTATTACAAAACTATTTAAAATAAATAGAAACCTTGATCAAGAATCAAGGGAAGTACATAGGAGGAGTTAGAATTTACATTAAGAAAAATTAGAGAAGATTAGGCACGCAGACCCCATTTAATAAAACTCATACATTCATGCATCCAACTAAAATAAAATCCAATCACATCATCGTCAATAGTCCATAATCAATCTCATTTATTATCATACACATTACCATACGCATCAATAAATAACATTCATCTCATGAATAATAAACATTCAATATATATATTGATATCATTTAATGGGCAAATTTAGTTAGTATAAAATCTAATTTTGAATCAAAATAAACTCTTTTATTTTAATCCAAATTTAAATCAAAATAAAACTATTTTATTTTAATTTATCCAATTTTGAATAAAATAAATTATTTTATTTTAATCAAAATCTTTAATCAAAATAAACTCCTTTATTTTAATTAATTATGGAATCCAATTCCATGTAAAAAAAATAAACTCCTTTATTAAAGGAAACACAGATTCTCTTTCCTATTCATAAATAAACTCCTTTATTTTGAATAATATGAAATCATATTTCATATCTAAATAAACTCCTTTATTTAAGGAAATTAGGATTCTCTTCCTATTCACAAATAAACTCCTTTCTTTTGAATAATATGACATCTTTTTTCATATCTAAATAAACTCCTTTATTTAAGAAAATATGAAATCTAATTTCAACTTCAATTAGTTATCATGGAATCCAATTCCAACTCTAATTAGTTAGCATGAAATTTAATTTTAAAATTAAAATAAATTTTTTTAATTTTAATTAAAAATTATTATATATATTATAATATATATCCATATAACAAAACTCGTAATCCTTGCAGTAGATTGTGGATTCACGTGAAAAATTAGTAGGATACTGGATTGTATTTCGCAATTTTTTTTTTTAAAATTTTATACAATAAAATTATGTCCAATTAAATTGTTCAAAACACATATCAATATACACATTAAATTTGAATAATTAATAATTCGCATAAAGGTTTGGCTCTGATGCCACTGTTAGGTTTGTAATATTCATGAACACAATCAAATTGTATAAAATAAGCTTAAAACGTAAAATCGAGTTTAAAATTTTATAAACCATATACCGTGATCACCCTTTATGCACAATTATTAATTAAACGAAAAATTGAAGAACAAGAATCATACCCTCAAGATCCGAAGCTTCCTCAGTACAAGTTCACCTCAAATTCTTTTTCGCTCAACTTGAATCCACCGGGTTTGGTTCCTTCCTTTGATCAACGTTAGCCACCCAAGTGTTTGGCCCTCAGAGGTGATCCACCAAGGAAGAAGAAGGATTCAAGAAGATGAGTGGTTGGTTAAACCCTAGTTTTTCTATCTCTATGTAAAAAAAGAGCGTACTCTCCAACCATCGAATTATAACGTAGTCTTAATATCCGATATAAGACTCCTCTTATAAAGATATCAAGTAACCCTATTAAAATAAGGTATTATTTAATTAAACTCTTTTAATTAAATGGGCTCCCTAATCTTATTAGGGATAATTAATTAAACTCTTTTAATTAATTTTCCTTCTAATCCTATTAGAATAAATGAGAGTACTTATATTAAATTAATTCCTAAACTCTTTTAGAAATTAAAAAATAATAATAATTGTAATAATATTAATAAGACTCTCTTATTAATTTATATTTAATATTTCTAAAATATTAAATAATAATATTAAGCTATTTAATTTATTCTATCACCATAGATTAAATTAAATATACTTAATATATTATTACGATTATGTCATTAATTTCTTAAATAATTATTCTTCCTTTTATGGTGTGACCCTTTAGGTTCTCCATATTAAACCTGGGTTGTGAATAAATCAATTAGAACAATTTAATCTTATTTAAATAAATAAATTAAACAATTAATTTATTTAAATAAATAATATTTATTCTAAAATAGGATAAGCCTCCCTAATGATCAACGCACTTTCTAGATAATATAGATTTCAACATTAATCATAAAAGAACCTTTGAGTAAATAGTTACTCATAATTCAATTCAATCCTTCCACCATACAATGTCCCAATTAAATATAAGACATGGAATTATCACAAGTCTTATTTTATTTAATTATATGTATTTTCGATCCTTAAACGCATTAACTCAAATAATGCAAATTAGAAACTCCTTTCTAATTTCATTTCGCTTAACGCCAAGGACTACTCTGGGTTGTCATTTATCGAATCACATAGGACATTTCTCTTCTTTTATTAGAAGTGGTAGATTCTTTATCGATCATATATTATCTCCATGTATACAACTTGTTATACCCAAGCATACCCTTTGATATACCCTAAGGGTCTTAAGGAATAAGTCAAAGTATAACTCATCATACACAAGATACTATGACGATCTCAAGTCCAAGGATCACTAGACTACTATCACTCTGAGAATTCCTATCGACAGCAAGTAAAACTCCATTAGGTATTCCTTAACGAGCCACGCTCAAAGTGAACTTATTCTCTAATAAGCACCTACATACTTGCTTTAGTGTCTCCACACAAATGATCATGAGATCAATCATCCTCATCCAATGAGCAAGCAACGATATACCAATCTATCCGGATTCACTAATCCCCAATTTAGTAATCCAATGATTGGGAACTATTTTAGTTTTAAGCTTTCTAAGAATTTAGATCTCATTAGAATGATCATCATCATTATTCTAAAAGCATTGCTTAAAACTATGGGTTTATCACATATTATAAACAAAGATCATGTAGATAATTAAAAGCCTTTAATAAATTAATACTTTTTATTAATAAATGAATAAGATTGTTACAAAGTATATGCTTTATCATCAAACATGATCGTTTGTGTGCATACTACTTTCGGAAAAGAACTGCACCAGTATAGCAATACTCAAAGTACTAAGATACTCACAAAATACGCTCGATTTATAGAGAAAGAAAGAGAAAGAAAACTTTAGTTTCTGGTATAATTTTTAATTCTAACCTAAGCACCCTATTTATAGGAAAATGCTTAGAACACCAAAGTAGAAAATTTAATAAATTAATAATATATTTATATAAATTTTCTACGCACACCAAGCATCTGAATTCAGCCACCTAATCACATGTTAAATGAGTCCCAACAATGTAAAAAACGTTTTTCTTATTAAAAATAATTAAAACTTCAAAATTAATTATTTGAGCTTGAACTTCAATAATTCATAATAAATAGCCTTTTATCGAAAATTCAAATCTCATGAGTTTTTATAGGAATTTCAGTTCTCTACAACTTTACAGAAGAAAGGTTTTCCAAATTCCAAACAGAAATTGACCGAAATCCATAAACGGACGATTTTACAGTCTATAATCAAATTTCAGTCAAGAAATGGGATCCACAAACATGTTTAACATGTTTTAAACAATTTTAGTAACAAAAATACTCCTCCTCCTCCTCCTCCTCCTCCTCCTCCTCATATACTCATATATCCCACATTCATTGTAAAAATATCACCATTATTATATTATTAAAATATAATAATATATTTAAATGAGTTATTTTAAAAAAAAAAGATAAAATATTAATTTTCAACAATTGTTACATTAAAAATTTTCTCCATCTATATCCACATAAAATGAATATTTTCTTCATCATAAAATCAATAATTAATTATTCACAAATAATATTATGTAATCACATTATCACAACCAGCAGCCTTCAGGAAAGAGGGGCCTTCCTAAGAAAGATTTCTCTCATCGCCGTAATTCAATAACCTCTCCTTATGTAACTTTCTAGACATCGCCAATAATGTTATCTAATAATATTATTCAGATAATATGAATTATTGCTTCGATAATGGAAAATCTTGTGTAGTGACAATTATTCAAACAACAAGAATAATAAATATCAACACATCAATTATTGAATCAATAAAATAAAATATTGAACAAGAATCACTATAAAAATTATCGAGTAAAGGCCTTCTTCACGTAAGAATCAATAATTCGTGCAATACCGTGCTACTCGTGTTTTAACCATTTAGTATTTTAACAAGATTAATCTGTGAATAACTACTTCGTCATTTATAAGCAACTTATATTTGTCATTTTTCTTCATCCAATCGCTTTTCAGTTATGGGGCCCACACAAGGATGCACCGTCGCATTTAACTTTTAATCCAAACAATCAACTTGTAGCTTCATTTATAGCTATATACTTTGTCTTTTATCACTAAAAACCAAAGAACTCTTTCATTGTTTGGAACCTTTCCAATTCATCGCACCACTGCTCAAGGTAACCCTTTACCTTAAAGTGGATTTTTCGTCGTCTTGGTCTCGTCGAAAAACTTGAGTCTGTTAAGCCATCTAGTTTTAATTTAGACCCACCATGAATATGATCACATCCTTAGTGCCTTGCTAAGCACTTTAAGATGTTTTTCACCGACTCATAGTGAACTTCTCCATAATATGACCGATCAACATCGTGTCTCGTGACATTTCATTGCATACATGATTGTCACTCATGCGACCTCTCTTTTCAAGAGTCGTGGGAACTATTAAGAGAGATACACTCCATAGCTCATCGACATGAGATATCTCTCGAGTTTGCCATGCTAAACGACTTTAGCATCAAATGAATATACGTTCCTCGGGTTAAGTCGAGCATCCTCTTAAATCTATCTATATAGATTTATATCCCCAATTAAGATACTCTTCCAAATCATTCATGGAGGAATGTTTAGACAACTTTATCTTCACCGATCAGTAGCATTGGTATGTCATTCCTTATCCGTAGTATATCAATATATAGTACTAGGAATGTCATGATGCTCCTAATCGCCCTTTTGTACACACTAGGTTCATTCTTATTTTGATAAAATCAAACTCTTTTGATTGCCTCATCAAAACGAATGTTCCATATTTGAGAAACTTGCTTCAATCCATTTCTCCGAGTATCTACAACACTTACCTCATCGATGTAATCGGATCATCATCTTCTATGATGTGTACCTCATCATCATCATCATCTATGATGAATCCATACCTCCTAGGTATCTTTAAGACTATTCCGCATTTACGATTGGGTTGTGGTATAATAGGTCTATCTCTGTGTTCCTCTTATTCGACTTATAAGATTTTGTGGTTCTTGAACTCTTCAAGATCTATTATCCTCCCACTAGCCCCTTTTAATGATAAACACCTTTATCTTAGAAGGCGCGATGTAACAAACACCTTTTGCTAAGTAGAATTATAGAACATATACCCTAAACTTACTTTAGGATGTCCCACAAATCAGACATGTCAAATCTTGTCCCAAGCTTATCCTTCAAACCTTTTCACATAAGTTCGACAACCCCTTATCTTAACATACTTAAGATTAGAATCCTCCCATCCATAACTTTTATGGAGTCTTCAATGGATTTTGAGGTTACCTTTTCGTAGATATGCAGACCATTTTTCTAGGACATGATCCTAAAAGGATACCGGAATGCTCAGTAAAATCATTTTGGACTGCATCTATGTTTAATAAGGTATGATTTTTCCTTTCGTATACATCAATCAATTATTACGTATCATCGAGGTGTCCATTATGAGAAAACCATTTGAGATGATCTAGAAACTTATTGCTCAAGTATTTATTCCTCGATCTAATCAAAGAATCTTAATACTTTGTCAATTTGTTTCACTTATGAATTCTTTGAACTTTTCAAATAATTCACACTTGTATTTCATCAAATACATAGATTTAAATCTTTGAATGATTATCTCCTTTTCATATACTAGTTTGTTCAATTTGCAAAATTATTTTCACGTAAGTCAAGTATACAAAATCCATTAGTAATATTTCAGTTCTTTACAAAACATTATTATTATAAATAGAACAACAATTGTTCTTAATTATAATATCAAATTTCATTGTCAACAACAAAATGAAAATAATGTTTCCAACGAGAACCGGAATACAATAACAACTTATCGACTTAATAGATTTTTCAGTAAGTAATGCTAAACTATAAGTTTCTACGGCTAACGCAAAGAACCTTTCGCTTCATTTCCACACATAGGATTACTTATATTTGTTTAGCTTTTTACTTCGCTTGGTCCCTTCATAAATCTATATTTATGATAACCAAAGTTGGTATCCAATACCCAAGTAGAACTTTGACTTAAAGAAAATTTTATTTTAAATCATGAACAAATTTGTATTTATAACCGAAACTTCATTAAGCTTCTTTGGTTAGCCTCTGCAAGATACTTCTCGCAGTTTCTTTCCAGTGTCCAGGCTTATTGCAGTGGAAGCAAGCTCCTTTGCTATCCGTGACGCTTTTGTTCTTATTATCCTTTGTTTATGCCTTTCTATTTACCTTCTTTGAATCGTTCTTCTTTCGAGAAGATCCTTTGGCCCCTACCAGTAAGACATGGTCTTTCTTGGTTGGAAAGTGACTCTCATCATTTTTCAACATGTTAAGCAAATCAACGAAGCAGATATCTAGCTTGTTTATATGAAAAATTCACAACAATTGTGAAAGGAGTCCGGAGTGAGTGCAATATCAAATCTTCGCTCAACTCTCCATCTATGATAAAACTCGTTGTCCTAATCGATCAATCAAATTGATAATGTTAAGGACTTTTATCCGTACAGTAGTGTCATCGGTTATTCTAGATCGGAAGAGCTCCTTAGATATCTGATATCTATCAGTCCTACTTTCCTCACCATCAACTACTTGATGTGCGTGAATATAGTAGAAGCATCCATAGTTTCATGCCGACATCAAGCTCGTTACTCATAGATGCGAGCATGATGCATTGAGCCAAGTGTGCATCATCTTGCCACTTTCTAAAAGTAGCAATGTCTTCCTCAGAGGTATTGTCTGCAACCATTGCAGGGATAGACGTATTAAGGACATAAGATAACTTTTCAACCATGAGAACTATTCTCAAATTCCTTAACCAATCCGTTTAATACGGTCCAGTTAAATAACATCTAATATGTTTCGCAGTGATAGTAATTAAGACATTGTAAAATTTTGTAAATGAATTTGTAATTAACAACATTTTAGCATACATTCTTTTATTAATTACCAAAATAAATTAGGTCTTGTTTTAAATTGGTATCTTCCACTATTTTCTTCAAACTATATTACCTCACTTATATAGTAGTTAATAAAATCTAATTAAAGATTTGCTAGTGAGAATAAGGATCCCATTTCAAATGTATATAGCCTTGTGGTGACACAACAAACTATATATAAATAAATAGGTAGACAACTTTTTGTCAATTACATCAACTACGCAACTCCTTTTTCTTTTGCCTCTTAGATTATTTTGATCAAGTGGTGGCACATCCGAATCAAAATTATCCAAGTTAAGTCCGACCTAGCACTCCATATATTCAAAAAGAAAAATATCATCCTTGTGGTGACACAACAAAACAATATTGTTCAATTTTCTTTATAAGCATCAAATGTGATAATTAACATCTTAAATACTTAATACTTGCCTTGTGGTGACACAACAAACTCATATTAAATATTTAATACTCTATTAATTTTATCATGCTTGTAAGGCTTACGCTCGATATTCCAAATATCTTTGAACGCTTAGGACTTAATATAAAAAATCGAGGGTTTTGTTATTAATTTGTCTCATCTTGTTTAGCGCATTTTATATATATATATAAAATACGCCATTATATTAATGAACATGCCAAGCATGTTTGCATAATATATAATATATATAGTATAAGCATGCACATATAGAATACTATATTCTACCCGGATTGATTATGGACTTTTATTCTAGTTTGGTTCACTAGAGCCACCAAGTGAACCAAAAGGTCAAACCCTCAAAGGGTGCAAGAAATAATATTTAAATATAACTATTACATTTAAACCCGGGCTCCATTATAAACTGGGTCTCAAGCGCCTCCTTGCTTCTTGATCTCCAATTTTTAAAATTAATTCTAACTATTCCTATTACAAAACTATTTAAAATAAATAGAAACCTTGATCAAGAATCAAGGGAAGTACATAGAGGAGTTAGAATTTATATTAAGAAAAATTAGAGAAGACGAGGTAGGTACGCAGACCCCATTTAATAAAACCCATACATTCATGCATCCAACTAAAATAAAATCCAATCACATTAGTCAATAGTCCATAATCAATCCCATTTATTATCATACACATTACCATACGCATCAATAAATAACATTCATCTCATGAATAATAAACATTCAATATATATATTGATATCATTTAATGGGCAAATTTAGTTAGTATAAAATCTAATTTTGAATCAAAATAAACTCTTTTATTTTAATCCAAATTTAAATCAAAATAAAACTATTTTATTTTAATTTATCCAATTTTGAATAAAATAAATTATTTTATTTTAATAATAATCTTTAATCAAAATAAACTCCTTTATTTTAATTAATTATGGAATCCAATTCCATGTAAAAAAAATAAACTCCTTTATTAAAGGAAACACGATTCTCTTTCCTATTCATAAATAAACTCCTTTATTTTGAATAATATGAAATCATATTTCATATCTAAATAAACTCCTTTATTTAAGGAAATTAGGATTTCTCTTCCTATTCACAAATAAACTCCTTTATTTTGAATAATATGACATCTTTTTCATATCTAAATAAACTCCTTTATTTAAGAAAATATGAAATCTAATTTCAACTCCAATTAGTTATCATGGAATCCAATTCCATCTCTAATTAGTTAGCATGAAATTTAATTTTAAAATTAAAATAATTTTTTTTTAATTTTAATTAAAAAATTATTATATATATTATAATATATATCCGTATAAAACAAAATCCTGTAATTCTTGCAGATTCGATGGGATTCACGTGAAAAATTAGTAGGATACTGGATTCCTGTAACTTTTCAAAAACCAAGCTCCTGAATCCCTTTACTTTTTGCATGATTACTAAGGTTAAATATATATATATATATATATATATATATATATATATATATATTGATTAACGTAATCATATTACAGAAGTACATCATGCACCAGTACGCAATATAAACGAAATCATGTATTTCGCAATTTTTTTTTTGAAATTTTATACAATAAAATTATGTCCAATTAAATTGTTCAAAACACATATCAATATACACATTAAATTTGAATAATTAATAATTCGCATAAAGGTTTTGCTATGATGCCACTGTTAGGGTTTGTAATATTCATGAACACAATCAAATTGTATAAAATAAGCGGAAACGTGTAAAATCAGAGTTTAAAAATTTTACAAACCATATACCAGGATCACCCTTTATGCACAATTATTAATTAAACGAAAAATTGAAGAACAAGAATCATACCCTTGAAGATCCGAGCTTCCTCAGGTACAAGTTCACCTCAAATTCTTTTCGCGTTCAACTTGAATCCACCGGGTTTGGTTCCTTCCTTTGATCAACGTTAGCCACCCAAGTGTTTGGCCTCTAGAGGTGATCCACCAAGGAAGAAGAAGGATTCAAGAAGATGGGTGGTTGGCTAAACCCTAGTTTTTCTATCTCTATGAAAAAGAGCGCATTTCTTCAACCATTCGAATTATAACGTAGTCTTAATATCCGATATAAGACTCCTCTTATAAAGATATCAAGTAACCCTATTAAAATAAGGTATTATTTAATTAAACTCTTTTAATTAAATGGGCTCCCTAATCTTATTAGGGATAATTAATTAAACTCTTTAATTAATTTTCCTTCTAATCCTATTAGGAATAAATGAGAGTACTTATATTAAATTAATTCCTAAACTCTTTAGAAATTAAAATAATAATAATTGTAATAATATTAATAAGACTCCTCTTATTAATTTATATTTAATATTTCTAAAATATTAAATAATAATATTAAGCTATTTAATTTATTCTATCACCATAGATTAAATTAAATATACTTAACATATTATTACGATTATGTCATTAATTTCTTAAATAATTATTCTTCCTTTTATGGTGTGACCCTTTAGGTTCTCCATATTAAACCGGTTGTGAATAAATCAATTAGAACAATTCTAATCTTATTTAAATAAATAAATTAAACAATTAATTTATTTAAATAAATAATATTTATTCTACAATAGGGATAAGCCTCCCTAGCGATCAACGACTTTCTAGATAATATAGATTTCAATATTAATCATAAAAGAACCTTTGAGTAAATAGTTACCGTACAATTCAATCCTTCCACCATACAATGTCCCAATTAAATATAAGATATGGAATTATCACAAGTCTTATTTTATTTAATTATATGTATTTCGATCCTTAAATGCACAACTCCAAATAATGCAAATTAGAAACTCCTTTCTAATTTCATTCTCGCTTGCCAAGGACTATCCGGGTTGTCATTTATCGAATCACATAGGACATTTTCTTCTTTTATTAGAAGTGGTAGATTCTTTATCGATCATATATTATCTCCATGTACAACTTGTTATACCCAAGCATACCCTTTGATATACCCTAAGGGTCTTAAGGAATAAGTCAAAGTATAACTCATCATACACAAGATACTATGATGATCTCAAGTCCAAGGATCACTTAGACTACTATCACTACAGAATTCCTATCGACAGCAAGTAAAACTCCATTAGGTATTCCTTAGCTTGAGCCAACGCTCGTTGAACTTATTCTCTAATAAGCACCTACATACTTGCTTTAGTGTCTCCACACAAATGATCATGAGATCAATCATCCTCATCCAATGAGCAAGTTAACGTATATACCAATCTATCCCGGATTCACTAATCCCCAATTTAGTAATCCAATGATTGGGAACTATTTTAGTTTTAAGCTTTCTAAGAATTTAGATCTCATTAGAATGATCATCATCATTATTCTAAAAGCATTGCTTAAAACTATGGGTTTATCACATATTATAAAACAAAGATCATGTAGATAATTAAAAGCCTTTAATAAATTAATACTTTTTATTAATAAATGAATAAGATTGTTACAAAGTATATGCTTTATCATCAAACATGATTGGCTTGTGTGCATACTACTTTCAGAAAGAACTTGCACCGTATAGCAATACTCAAAGTACTAAGATACTCACAAAATACGCTCGATTTATAGAGAGAGAAAGAGAAAGAAAACTTTAGTTTCTGGTGTAATTTTTAATTCTAACCTAAGCACCCTATTTATAGGAAAATGCTTAGAACACCAAAGCAGAAAATTTAATAAATTAATAATATATTTATATAAATTTTCTACGCACACCAAGCATCTGAATTCAGCCACCTAATCACATGTTAAATGAGTCCCAACAATGTAAAAAACGTTTTTCTTATTAAAAATAATTAAAACTTCAAAAATTAATTATTTCAGAGCTTCGGAACTTCAATAATTCATAATAAATAGCCCTTTTATCAGAAAATTCAAATCTCGCGAGTTTTTATAGGAAATTCAGTTCTCTACAACTTTATAGAAGAAAGGTTTTCCAAATTCCAAACAGTAATTGACCGAAATCCACAAACGGATGATTTTACAATCTATAATCAAATTTCAGTCAAGAAATGGGATCCACAAACATGTTTAACATGTTTTAAACAATTTTAGTAACAAAAATACTCCTCCTCGTATACTCATATATCCCACATTCATTGTAAAAATATCACCATTATTATATTATTAAAATATAATAATATATTTAAATGAGTTATTTTATCAAAAAAAGATAAAATATTAATTTTCAACAATTGTTACATTAAAAATTTTCTACATCTATATCCACATAAAATGAATATTTTCTTTATCATAAAAATAAATAATTAATTATTCACAAATAATATTACAGAATCACATTATCACAACCTGTGCAGCTCCCAGTGAAGAGGGGCCTTCCCAGAAAGATTTCTCCATCGGGCGCCAAGTAATTCAATAACCTCTCCTTGTATGTAACTTTCTAGACATTGCAAAAATGTTATCTAATAATATTATTCAGATAATATGAATTATTGCTCGATAATGGAAAATACCGTGTAGTGACAATTATCAAACAACAAGTAATAATAAATATCAACACAGCAATTATTGAATCACTAAAATAAAATATTGAACAGTAATCACTATAAAAATTATTGAGTAGTGCCTTCTTACGTAAGAATCAATAATTGGTGCAATACCGTGTGCTACTGTGTTTTAACCACCGAGTATTTTAACAGTATTAACGGTAACAACTACTTCGTCATTTATAAGAAACTTATATTTGTCGTTTTCTTCATCCAATCGCATTCCATTATGGGGCCCACATTAAGGTCAAGATCATTGCATTTAATATTCCCCGACAAAGAAGAATATTCCACGACCAAACGAATATTTTATAACCACTTGTTTATTTAAAATATTTACGCATTTTTAACCATAACTAACCACATTAATCAAATCAACCCTTACTATTTCAAAATAATAAATAGAGGAAATTTTAATTTAGTAATAAAAAGTCGGGGTCTTACACTCTTTGTCGGGAATATTCGTTCAACGACATAATCATTGGTGGACCCCACAACGGAATTATTGTCGGATTGAGAAAATGATAAAATTATCTTTTTATAAAAATAACTACGAAAGTTTTACCGCTGACATCATTGAACTACCGGTTGTAAAAAAAGTACAGAAGAATGTCTGGCGTGGTCGCATAAGAGTAATCTTAAGATTGATTATTGATCCTTACGTGATAAGTCACTCAGTTATACTCAATAATTGCTACAGTAATTGCTGCATCATATCTCTCATATTATTGATTTGATTATTATCACAGTATCATCTGTATTATTTGTTATATTGTTAAATCAATAATTGATATCTGGAGAGTATTTGGGACACTTTTTGTGTCGGAGTTACTATTCACGAGTTACTGTTCATGGGTTACTATTCACCGAAATTACAATTCACTCTAGTATTGTTCACTCGAGTATTTGGGACACTTTTTGTCAGAGTTACTATTCACAAGTTACTATTCACGGGTTACTATTCACCAAAATTACTATTCACTCTAGTATTGTTCACTCGAGTATTTGGAACACTTTTTGTGTTAGAGTTACTATTCATGAGTTACTATTCATGAGTTACTATTCATGAGTTACTATTCACGAGTTACTATTTACGAGTTACTATTCATGAGTTACTATTCACTCTAGTGTCAGGTATTCTAGTATTTGGGTACAATATTATTCCATTTGAGGAGGTGTGCTTAATTTTTTGAATCAGTTAGTTGAAGTTATATTAGTGAATTAATATGGACCGCTGGTGGAAAGTTATAATAGTAAATCAATATGGATCGCTGGTTTAAACTTTTAATAGTAAATCAATATGGGTCGCTGGTTTAAAGTTTTAATAGTAAATCAGTATGAACCGTTGCTTTAAGTTTTAATAGTAAATCGATCCGGATCGTTCGCTTAAAAGTAAATCGATCTCAGACTGCTCATGAATTAGTAACTATTCATTCCATTCTTCTATAAATAAGCTCATTCCTTCATTATTTTCTTACTAATTCATTCAAACTCTAGAGAGAGAAAATTATGAGAGTAAAGAAAGAAGAAACTCGCTACTTCACTACTTCTATTTTCAATTTCTTTACTAGTAGTGGGTGTTATTCTTTCTTATTCACGAAGAGAACTTATGTTATTCCATCCTTTATTATTCATTTGAATAACTCAGATACGCCGATATACCCTATACATAACCTCGTATAAGCGTATACCCTTTACTTGGTGAAATCCTTATGTTATTCCATTCTTTATTATTCATTGAATAACTCAGATATATGTGGCATACCCTATACATAACCTCGTATAAGCTTGCAGATACCCGTGACTTGGTGAAATCCTTATGTTATTCCATTCTTTATTATTCATTGAATAACTCAGATACGCCATGATACCCTATACATAACCTATATAAGCGGCATACCCTGTACTTGGTGAAATCCTTATATTATTCCGTCATTTAATATTCTGTCGGAATATCCTGTCTGTGTGAATTTCACCTGACCTGGTTCCATTATTTATTATTCCGCATTTAATATTCGTTTAATATCCCGCTTGCGGTGAATTTCACCTGACCTTGTTCCATTATTTATTATTCCGCATTTAATATTCTGTCGGTGTGAATTTCACTTGACATGGTTCCATTATTTATTATTCTGTTGGAATAACCTGTCTATGTGAAGTACCGCATGCATGGTGATTTCTGTTGTTATTCCATTCTTTATTATACTCAGTTGGTTAAAGTTTTGATTTCTATACTCCATGAAATTAGTGGAATATCCTTGATATTTGCGCTTCATCTAGTATCTTTTCATGGAAATATTCTTCTAAGCATTCTTGAATTTTACACCACAAAACAGTATCTTGTTGACAATTTGGACGTTATTAGTTCCTGGACAAAATAATTCTTGAAGTTGTTTTATTAAATTCTTATATCATTGTCATCATACTCATGTTTATATTATGTTGAAAGTCATCTCGTGTATTCAGAAGTGCATGGATGGACTTGGTATGATTATGACCTGTGGATTATTCGGTATAATCATGGACCGTAATGTTACAAATGATGTGGTAAAGTCCTCATCGTCCGTAGTGCATTGATGGACAGTTGTTGGCATGATCATGACCATTGATGAATACACGAATATCCTTGGCCCGTAGTGCATGGGCAATTTGTGGTCGTGACCCTAATAAATATCCTTGGCTGTAGTGCATGGATGATGTGGCATGATCATGACCATTGATAAATACAAGAATATCCTTGGCTCGTAGTGCATGGATAATTTGTAGTCGTGATACTAAAGAATATCCTTGGCCATAGTGCAGGGGTGATTCGATGATGTGGATTATTTATTAAGCTCCCAGCGATAAAAATTGATGAAAAAATTTTAAATCATAAAAGATAGTAGATTTTATTCTCTACTTGACTCTCTTAATGGATTTCTTATTCCGATGCAGTTAAACTTGATGTCTATTGTATTTTATCAGTTTAACATTATTGAAGGCTAAGGATAATTTATTCTGTATTATCTTAGTTATAATATTTTTCATTGGGCTAGTTGAGCTCACCTTTGCTTTCATTGTTTCTCTTGTGAAATGAGAACGTAGCGAGGACTAATCGGGAATGGAGTGATGGTCCGGATGATAAGATTAGTAGTCCTCACTATTCTATGAAATAGTGTGATAATAATTGTAATGAGGACTCCATGTGTTTGAATACCGCTCTGTAAGAGGCGAAGATTCGTTTCAAAATTCTCATTATATATTTTGTCGTATGTACGACGGTTGTATAATTAGTTTGTATTTGATTTATGTACCATGTAAGTGGCGACCCAAGATGGGTGACGTATACCTAATTTTGGGGGCGTCATAGTTGGTATCAAAGCTTAGGGATATGATCCCTGGCTAAGATGTGAGACAAGAACTAGGAGGGGAGAGACGGGGAATTCCTTCGCTAGTATGACCTACCTGAGTTTATTTGGTATTTCATTGGTCAGTCAGAGTTTATGGATAATATGTGATATGTTAATTAACCCTTGTTTTGTGACAGTGTTTTCGAATGACATCTAAAAATGTTGAGATAAGCAATGGAGCAAAACAATATGACCGTGGCGCAGTACGAAGCTAAGTTTGCCGAGTTATCCCGATTTGCGTCCCATTTGGTCGATAATAAGGAGCGAATGTTTCTGTGAGGGCTCAGTTATTGGAGCGCGATAAGGAGTCAGCACAACCAAAAGGTAACGACCAACAACACGATAATAATCGTACCGGTGGCAACGGTCATCGGAACAATGATAACCATCGTAGGGGAAATTATCATGCCAAGAATGGTAACTGTGACGCCCCCAAAATAGGTATACACAACACCCATTCTGAGTCGCCAAATACATGGTACGAAAAGCAAACTATAACTTCAATAATACAAATGTCGTGTGAAATACGACAATATATACTGTGAGTTTAAATATAATATTGTCTTCTAGACAATATCCACACGCAAATAAATCCCCATCATAATTATTGATACATTATTTTACAAAAATGGTGAGGGCTACTAAACAACTCTCTCTAGAACCTTCATTCCATACCCCGACTAGTACTCGCTACATTCTCGCCTCCTGAGAAAAATGGAACAAAAAGGAAAAGTGTGAGCTCAACTAGCCCAGTAAAGAATGTTATGACTAAGATAATATAGAACAAATTATCATTAGTCTTCAACAGGAAAAATCTGATAGAATACAATAGACAACAAGTTTCAGATCAATATTCGCAATGAAATAATAATTCATGTAAGAGTTACGTAGAGAATGAAATCTACTATAATCTATGAATTTAATAAATCCACCATCATCAATATTTTATCCTCGTAACATCAATCAATATTCATCTCAAATCAAATATTCATCTTTTGCACTATGTGCCAAAGATATTCATCAATCATTCATGTTCATCTCAACACTGCTCATCTTTTGCACTAAAGGCCAAAGATATTCATCAATCGGTCATGTTCATCTCAACACTGCTCATCTTTGCACTCTGTGCCAAAGATATTCATCAATCCATCATGTTCATCTCAACACTGTTCATCTTTGCACTACGTGCCCAAAGATATTCATCGGTCATGGCCATGTTCATTTAAACACCGCTCATCTTTGCACTACTGTGCCAAAGATATTCAATAATATCATCATTTAAGATCGAGGATGATGAAAAATATTTTTAAAGAACGAATCCAAAGGAAACAAAATGACAAGGATTAAGGATTAAGGATTCGTACTTTGTTTTATCCATGTCCAATAATACCTCAAAAATAATCATAGTGGTGTAAAATTCAAGAATGATCAAAACATGGATACAATCAAAGCTAGTATCCGTAATAGATATTTTAGATTTAAAAGAAAAATTTTCATTTTTCTATGAATAGTGCCAGATTCGTGAATAAGGCCAGTATACGTGAATAAGACCGTATACACGTGAATAGTAACTCCGACACCCAAAGATATAAATTCCACAAAAAACATCTTCACGCTTCATTAATAGTACTCGTGAATAGTAACTCGTGAATAGTAACTCATGAATAGTAACTCGTGAATAGTAACTCGTGAATAGTAACCCGACATGAAAAAGTTCCAAATTTGATAAAAAGTACCAACCAATATTTCAAAGATAATGATATGAAGAATTAATATTATTTGAGAAGAAAATAACATCCCTTACCTCAAAGAATCAAGATTTCTAAGGAAAGGAAAGGTCGGAAGTGATCCGAATGAAACTTTCAGATCGAACAAAGAACTCTCAAAGTATCTAAATACTCACAAAATACGCTCAATAATATAGAGAGAGAAAGAGAAAACTTTGTTTCGGTGTGATTTTCAATTCTAACTTAGCCCTCTATTTATAGGAAAATGTTAGCCGTACCAAGCGGACTTCGACCGCCACCGATGGCTTTACTCGCTACTATTGCCACCCACCACATTTGAAATAAAATTCAAAGCACATTTTTTCACCAACCACAAGTGGGGCCCACTCAATTCTAGAATTTTCCACCAAAATCAATTATAACCCTACTTTCCTAATCAAAACCTCTTAAAATTTATAACAAATCATTCGTTCATTTTTAACGGTTCAAAATTTGTAGACATATACTCAACTTATATATGTATAACATATCCAAAAATCACAACGATCCAACTATTTGATTAAAAATTATAACCCCATAATATATCTCAAAACCCCGATTTGATTTTTAATACCTCCAATCCGATAAAATACCGATAAAACACCTCAACATTAATTCCTTCATTAATAACCACATAAATAAATCCATCATTTATATATAAAATAAATATTTCCTTATCATATGAATCAATAATTAATTATTCACAAATAATATTATGTAATCACATTTATGACAACCAGTCGTTTCCTAGAAAGAGGGGCTTTCGATAAGGATCTCTCTCATCGGGCGCCGCAATTAGGTGACCAAACCTCTCCTTAGATGTAACTTTCTAGACATTGCCAATAATGTTATCTAATAATATTATTCAAATAATATGAATTATTGATCCGATAATGGGAAATATTGGCAAATGACAATTATTGAAACAACAATAATATAAAATACCAACGCAAAGAATTATTGAATCAATAAAATAAAATATCGAATAAAGAATTATCGTAATAATTATCGAGTAGTGCCTTCACGTAAGGATCAATAAATGATGCAATACCGTGTGCTACTGTTCAACAACGCGTATTAGTGTGTTTTAACCACCGGGTATTCCAACAGTATTAACGGTAACAATTATGCCGTTATTTTTAAACAACTTATATTTGTCGCTTTCCTCATTCAATCGCTTTTCAGTTATGGGGCCCACACATGGTTGCTACTGGTCGCATTTAATATTCTCGACAAAGCATTTAATATTCCACCACCAAACGAATATTCCCAAAAGATTTAATATTCCACGACCAAACGAATATTCCCAAACAAAAATGAATATTTTATAACCACTTGCTTATTTTGAAATATTTTATGATTTAACCCTTAACTATCCACATTAATCAAATCAACCCTTACTATTTCAAGATAATAAATAAAGGAAATTCCTTTTATTTAAAAATTTCGGTCTTACAACCTCCCTCCTTATGAAATTTCGTCCTCGAAATCGACGACACATACTGGTGTGTTTCAAAAGGTAAAGATACCTCGCTTTCATTTTCGCTTCCAACTCCCGTGTCATTTCCTCAATAAAGATGGTTTCTCCACAAAACTTTAACTTATGGTATAACCTCAGACATAGGTCATGTTCTTTCCTCTACAAAATCTTGACAGTACCTCCTCGACACGTTAAGTCTTCTATTATCTCGTCCGGTTCTAACTCAACGACGTGTTTCGGGTCGTCCACATATTTACGTAACATCGATACGTGAAAAACGTTATGAACACGCGCCATACTTGGTGGTAAAACGACTTTATAAAGCTACGTTCCTATTCGATCGAGAATTTTAAATGGATTAATAAATCGAAGGTTTGAGCTTTCCTCACCTCACCGATTCTCGCTTTTAAAATAACAACTTCGCACCTCCTTCTTCAAATTCATCACTCCGTGTGTAGCTTGAATAAACTTTAACTTTATCGATTAAAGTCGATTATACTCAGATATCATCACGCATCAGTATATCATCACGGGTACCTAGAGTTTTCATCTCCATCTCTATTATTTGATATTATACTGAAATGAGTCTTTGACAATATTGTACTGCACTTGTATACGATCTTCTACTCAACACGCCGCCTACCACGTTAAGCTTTTTCCGAGGATGGCATGGTCGTAACATATGTTGAAATGAGTCTCCTCTCGAGTTCTTCAAGCTCTTCCCACATTCCTTGCTCCATTTGAATTTTGTATCTCTACGAGTCAACCCACGTTAATGGAATAGCGATTCGAAAATATCCTTCAACGAATCTCCGATAATAACCAACTAAGCCTGTAAAGCTACGTATTTCGATTCCGACTTAGGTTGTTCTCAATCGTGACTCATATCTCAACCTTGGATAAGACGTCACAATGACACCTATCGCTTTACTATCGCATCGAATATGACGTCCCCTACAGAGAGTCGGCTTAGTGAATTCCACAAAGGAAGTCACAAGATAAAGGCTCATGTACCAAATTTATAGTTGAATTTTTAACTCCTCAAGTTCAATAGAGCCATTCGATATGAGATTTTAGAAATGAGTTTTGTCTTGGGTTCAAAGTCGATACAAAATTTAATATCATCTTTGGGAGTAAACCAAGAAATTCTTCAGAAATACGTCAGAAAAATCAATAACAACAGAATATTATTCAAATCGACGTGTCTTTATTCAAATCCATAACATGGACTAAGAAAACTTGACATCCGTAATAAACGAATGACTTCATGGCTTGATATGAAAATGTTTGACTACAATGGTTTGATTGCTTGAATTGAATAACAAAGTTGCTTAGGAATATGAAAACTAACAACCTTACAAAAGCAATCAATTTGGCATGATGAGTAGTTAACCTTAAAATCACATCAAAAGCAAATATCTCTATAGAAATAAGGTTAATGTGTAATGTGATAGTGCCAACTTGAATCAAGCAAGATTTTTAAACAACGGATGTAATGAAAGTTTCTCCTAATGGAGTCTCCACAGATAGGTCAAAGTTTAATTTCTCCGTAGTCAAGTTCAAACATCGAGCGTAAGTAAGAGAGATAAAAGAATGGGTAGAACCCCAGATCTCAGTAAGGTATAAACTTCGCAAGAATTTATAATTAACTAACCTGCTAACTTCGTTCGGTTCCTCAGATTTTGACCCCGGCCACGACAAACGCTTCTTCCGTGAATCGTTGACTTTGACTTTTCTCGGGACATCCTTTTGAGTCACCGCCTCACGCACTAGGTTTCGATATCGCATAATCTCGAAAGCGATATGTCCTTCTTTACACAATTATAGCATACCTTAAACTGCTGGGCGGTTTGATGATATGTCCTCTTTTCGCAGATTTGTAACATACGATCGATGGTCTTTCTCCTCCTTGGAACCATTTACACCACCCTACGACGCCTTCACATGGTCGTTGTTGAATCTCTCTTTTAAAATCTCCTCCCAACTCGCTTCTTCTATTTTCATGGCCACGATTACCACCAGTGAGTTGGTTACCGCCTTTGTCCGTATTCTTCTTTCTCCATTGGTTATCGTTATTCGATGATCGCTATCTTTGGTATGATCCTCGGTTATGGTCCTCGGTTGAATGTACTCGTTATCTCGCTTCTAACAACCTGAGCCTCGCTGACAACATCTCGAATAGAGAGAAAATTTATGAGAAATGAGATATCGACGTACGTGTCGGTTTCAAACCTCTCGTAAACATCCGCCATACGCTCCTCATTCTCCACCAAATGAGGTGCAAACTCGATAACTCATGAACTTCGCTTCGTCTTTGGGATACCGCCATGTTATTCTCGCTTCCGCCTAATAAACTCCACTTCCTTCATACGATTTAATACTTTCGGGAAGTACTTGTCATTGAACTGCTTCAAATGTCTCCCATGACATGCTAAGTGCGCATTGGATGGGTACGCTTCATGCACTCCCACCAATGAGTCCGCTTCGCCACGGAACATAAAAGTAGCGAATGGAACCTTCGTTTCCTCCGTGCATCCCAAGACATCGAATATCTTGGTAATTTACTTGACCCATGTTTCGCCATGATCGGATCTCGGCTTTCCTTAAATTTCGTGGTCCCAACTCTTTGAATCGCTTGGGTTGTGACCACCCGTGAATTGCTATCATTTCCTCCTATATTTTGAACACGAGTCTCCCAAATCTCGATTTTGCATGAATCGCAAAAAGCTTCTAAACATCCCTCGCTCATCATCTACTCGTTGGTGTTGTTTCATGGGAGGTACATTGCCAAACCACAGCACGCTCTCTTCGTTGGTAAGTACATGCATCTCCACGGCCTCATTTACACCACTATTAATATTCTCGCCGACATTCTCAATTATCATCATAAAACAAGGGTTAATTAAGGAAATCAATCACATAATATCCCTATATACTTGACCAACTAACAAATAAGCTTAGGTAGGACACACTAGCAAAAGATTTACTCGTCTCTCCCTCCTAGTTCTATTCCCCGATCTCCGCCAGAGATCATATCCCTAAGCTCGATATTAACTGTGACGCCCCAAAATAGGTATACACAACACCCATTCTCGAAGTCGCCAAATACATGGTACGTAAAAGCAAACTACAACTTCAATAATACAAATGTCGTGTGAAATACGACAATATATCTTCGTGAGTTTAAATATAATATTGTCTTCTAGACAATATCCACACGCAAATAAATCCCCATCATAATTATCGATACATTATTTTACAAAATGGTGAGGGCTACTAAACAACTCTCTCTAGAACCTTCATTCCATACCCGACTAAGACTCGCTACATTCTCGCCTCCCGAGAAAAATGGAACAAAAAGGAAAAGGGTGAGCTCAACTAGCCCAAGAAAGAATGTTATGACTAAGATAATATAGAACAAATTATCATTAGTCTTCAACAGGGAAAATCGATGAATACAATGTACAACAAGTTTCAGATCAATATTCACAGTGAAATAATAATTCATAGAAGAGTTACGTAGAGAATGAAATCTACTATAATCTATGAATTTAATAAAATCCATCATCAATATTTTATCCTGTAACATCAATCAATATTCATCTCAAATCAAATATTCATCTTTGCCTACTGTGCCAAAGATATTCATCAATCGGCCATGTTCATCTCAACACTGCTCATCTTTGCACTAAAGGCCAAAGATATTCATCAATCGGTCATGTTCATCTCAACACTGCTCATCTTTTGCACTACAGCCAAAGATATTCATTAATCCATCATGTTCATCTCAACACTGCTCATCTTTGCACTATGTGCCAAAGATATTCATCGATCTGGTCATGTTCATTTAAACACCGCTCATCTTTGCACTCTGTGCCAAAGATATTCAATAATATCATCATTTAAGATCGAGGATGATGAAAATATTTTTAAAGAACGAATCCAAAGTGAAACAAAATGACAAGGATTAAGGATTAAGGATTCGTAGACTTGTTTTATCCATGTCCAATAATACCTCAAAAATAATCATAGTGGTGTAAAATTCAAGAATGATCAAAACATGGATACAATCAAAGCTAGTATCCGAATAGATATTTTAGATTTAAAAGAAAATTTTCATTTTTCGTGAATAGTGCCAGATTCGTGAATAAGGTCAGATACGTGAATAAAGTCCGATACACGTGAATAGTAACTCGGACACCCAAAGATGAAATTTCCAAAAAAACATCTTCACGCTTCATTAATAGTACTCGTGAATAAGAACTCGTGAATAGTAACTCATGAATAGTAACTCGTGAATAGTAACTCGTGAATAGTAACCCCGATATGAAAAAGTTCCAAATTTGATAAAAAGTACCAACCAATATTTCAAAGATAATGATATCAAGAATTAATATCATTTGAGAAGAAAATAACATCCCTTACCTCAAAGAATCAAGATTGCCGGAAGGAAAGGCTCAAGTGATTCGAATGAAACTTGTATTTAACAAAGAACTCTCAAAGTATCTAAATACTCACAAAATACGCTCAATAATATAGAGAGAGAAAGAGAAAACTTTGTTTACGGTGTGATTTTCAATTCTAACTTAGCCCTCTATTTATAGGAAAATGTTAGCCCGGCCAAGCAGACTTGACCGCCACCGATGGCTTTACTCCGCTACTATTGCCACCCACCACATTTGAAATAAAATTCAGCACATTTTTTCACCAACCACAAGTGGGGCCCACTCAATTCTAGAATTTTCCACCAAAATCAATTATAACCCTACTTTCCTAATCAAACACCTCTTAAAATTTATAACAAATCATTCGCTCATTTTTAACTGCTCAAAATTTGTAGACATATACTCAACTTATATATGTATAACATATCCAAAAATCACAACGATCCAACTATTTGATTAAAAATTATAACCCCGCAATATATCTCAAAACCCCGATTTGATTTTTAATACCTCCAATCCGATAAAATACTGATAAAACACCTCAACATTAATTCCTTCATTAATAACCACATAAATAAATCCATCATTTATATATAAAATAAATATTTCCTTATCATATGAATCAATAATTAATTATTCACAAATAATATTACGTAATCACATTTATGACAACCAAAGGTTCCCGTGAAAGAGGGGCTTCCGATAAGGATCTCTCCTCATCGGGCGCCGCAATTAGGTGACCAAACCTCTCCTTGTACGTAACTTTCTAGACATTGCCAATAATGTTATCTAATAATATTATTCAAATAATATGAATTATTGATCCGATAATGGGAAATATCGTGCAGGTGACAATTATTGAAACAACAATAATATAAAATACCAACGCAAAGAATTATTGAATCAATAAAATAAAATATCGAACAGTAATTATCGTGAATAATTATCGAAAAGTGCCTTTCACGTAAGGATCAATAAATGATGCAATACCGCAGTGCCTTCGCTCAACAACGCGTATTAGTGTGTTTTAACCACCGGGTATTCCAACAAAGATAATCTGTAACAATTATGCCGTTATTTTTAAACAACTTATATTTGTCGCTTTTCCTCATTCAATCGCTTTCCGTTATGGGGCCCACACACATGGTCGCTATTTGTTGTCGCATTTAATATTCCCCGACAAGCATTTAATATTCCACGACCAAACGAATATTCCCGATAAAGATTTAATATTCCACGACCAAACGAATATTCCCTACAAAAATGAATATTTTATAACCACTGCTTATTTTCAAATATTTCATGATTTAACCCTTAACTATCCACATTAATCAAATCAACCCTTACTATTTCAAGATAATAAATAAAGGAAATTCCTTTTTATTTAAAAAATTTCGGGGTCTTACAGTAACCACTTCGGTGGTAATCATGGCCAAGATAATAGAAGTGGAAATTTCAAGAAGAGAAGGTCATTTAGCTCGATTTTGTCGTGTACCAAAGTCAAGTCCAGCTGGGACAGTGGCACCAAAGGCGGATACGGACAAAACAAAGTTGGTGGTTTCAAGAAGAGCGTTTTTCGTGACTCCTCAAAAAGCGAGTAACCCGAACGAAGTTAGCACGAGTTAGTTAATTAGAAATTCTTGCGGAGTCTATACCTTATTAGATACCGGTTCTACCCATTCTTTTATCTCTCTTGCTTGTGTTCAACGTTTAAATTTGACTCCGGAGAAGTTAGACTTTGACTTATTGGTTGAAATTTCGTTAGTAAGACCCTTCGTTACCTCCACTGTTTATAAATCTTGTTGATTCAAATTAACATTTTCACGTTACCTGTTGATCTTATCTCTTTAAAAATATTTTCCTTTGATGTGATTTTAGAAATCGATTGGTTAACTATTCATCATGCTTTTCATAAGGTTGTTAGCTCTCATATTCCTAACCAACCTGTTATGCTAATTCAAGAAACCAAACCACTAAAGACAATCATTGTTATATCAAGCCAAAAGTAAAGAGCCCCGATCCTTTCATTGTTGACTTCCTTGTGTGGAATGCACCAAAGCCAGACTTTCTGTAGGCGACATCGTGAATGAAGATGGCAAGTTGATAGGTATCATTGTGAGGTGCTATCCAGGTTAAGGGATAGAAGTCACAGTTGGTATCAATGTGACGTACTATCCAAGTCTTGGATGAGGGTCACAGTTTTGAATGATATTTCTGTCGTTAATAAATTTCTTGACATATTCTTGAAGACTTCTTATCCTACCCCTAGAGCGTGAAATCGAATTTTTTATTGACCCCAGTACAAAACCAATTTCTTAAATCCTCAAATATTTCTTCACCTAGAATGAACGTAACATGTGCCAAAGACGTTGGCTCGAGCTGTTGAAGATTACGATCGTACCATTCAATACCATCGTGGAAAAGCGAACGTGGTAGCTGACGCGTTGAGTAGAAGATCGTATGCGTTTATGAGTATGAATATACGAACCCACGTGAAGATAACGAATATACGAGTAGAACCGATTTTAATTGATAAAGTTAAAGCCATGCAAGCTACATACTCAGAGCTGATGAATGTGAAGAAGAAGGTTCAAGAAGGCGTAATCTCAACCCTCGATTTAATTGGCCCATTTAAAATCCTCGATCGAGTAGGAACTGTGGCTTATAAACTCGTTTTACCGCGAAAAATGTCGCGTGTTCATAACATTTTTAACGTATCGATGTTACGTAAATATGTGGATGAACCGAACCACACTATTGATTTAGAACCGGACGAGATAGTGGATAATTTAACGTATGAAGATGTACCTGTTAAAATCTTGGATAAGAAGAATCGTATTCGACACTCAAAGGTTATACCTCAAGAGTTAGAATCTGAAATGAAGTCAAGGTATCCTCACCTGTTCGGCATACCAGGTACGTACGTAAATTTCGAGAGCGAAATTCCATAAGGAGGGGAGATTGTGAGACCAAAGATTTTATAAATAAAGATTTAAATTTCTCGAAATATTTTTTTTAATATTATGGTGTGGATTTGATATAATGTTATAGTTGTGGGTAGTATTTGAAAATTTTGCAAAGTATGCAAGTTGTTATAAAATATTCTTTTTATCGGGGAATATTCTTTTTGTGACGCCCCCAAAATAGGTATACATCACCCATTCTGAGTTGTCAAATACACGGTACAGAAACAACTACAACTTTATTAATACAATTTAAAAACTATGAGTTTAAATACAAATATTTTCATCTAGACAATATCCATACCCAACTAAGTCCTCTTTCCAATTATTGATATATTATTTTACAAAAATGGTGAGGACTACTAAGACAACTTTCTAGAACCATCATTCCACACCTCGACTCGTACTCGCTACATTCTCGCCTCCTGAGAAGAAAAATGGAACAACAAGGAAAAGGGTGAGCTCAACTAGCCCAGTAAACAATATTATGACTAAGATAATATAGAACAAATTATCGTTAGTCCTCAAAAGGGAAAAATCTGATAGAATGCAATAGACAACAAATTTCAGATCAATATTCGTAGCGGAAATAATAATTCATAGAAGAGTTACGTAGAGAATGAAATCTACTAGTATCTATAAATTTAAAAGTTCATCATCAATATTTTATCCCTGTAACATCAATCAATATACATCTTGAATCAAATATTCATCTTTGCACTACAGGCCAAAGATATTCATCAGTTGGTCATGTTCACCTCATCACCTGTTCATCTTTGCACTATGGGCCAAAGATATTCATAAGAAAATCAACCATCTTTGCACTACAGGTCAAAGATATTCAGTAATATCATCATTTAGGACTGAGGATGATGAAAAATATTTTTAAAGAAACGAATCCAGTGAAACAAAAGACAAGGATTAAGGATTAAGGATTCGTAATTCGGTTTATTCACGTCCAAAAATACCTCAATAATAATCATAGTGGAGTAAAATTCAAGAATGATCAAAACATGGATACAATCAAAGCTAGTATCCATATTAGATATTTTGGACAAAAACAAAAATTTAACTTTTTTGTGAATAGTGCCGTATTCGTGAATAGTGTCGTATACGTGAATAGTGCCATATACGTGAATAGTAACTCCGACACCAAAAGTTCCAAATTTGATAAAAAGTTCAGATCAATATTTCGGCATAATGATATTGAAAGAATAACATCATTATAGAAAAAAAATAACATCCCTTACCTCAGAAAGAATAGTACTTCTGACTGGAATACTAGATATAGTGCTGAAAGATCTTGCACCGTATAGCAATACTCAAAGTACTAAAATACTCACAAAATACGCTCGATATTATAGAGAGAGAAAGAGAGAGAAAACTTCAGTTTCTGGTGTAATTTTCAATTCTAACCTAAGCACCCTATTTATAGGAAAATACTTAGAACACAAAAGCAGAAAATTTAATAAATTAATAATATATTTATATAAATTTTCTACGCACACCAATCATCTGAATTCAGCCACCTAATCACATGTTAAATGAGTCCCAACAATGTAAAAAACGTATTTCTTATTAAAATAATTAAAACTTCAAAAATTAATTATTTCGGAGCTTCAGAACTTCAATAATTCATAATAAATAGCCCTTTTATCAGAAAATTCGAATCTCGCGAGTTTTTATAGGAAATTAAATTCTCTACAACTTTATAGAAGAAAAGTTTTCCAAATTCCAAATAGAAATTGATCAAAATCCACAAACAGACGATTTTACAGGCTATAATCAAATTTCAGTCAAGAAATGGGGTCCACAAACATGTTTAACATGTTTTAAACAATTTTAGTAACAAAAATACTCCTCCTCCTCATATACTCATATATCCCACATTCATTATAAAAATATCACCATTATTATATTGTTAAAATATAATAATATATTTAAATGAATTATTTTATCAGAAAAAGATAAAATATTAATTTTCAACAATTGTTACATTAAAAATTTTCTCCATCTATATCCACATAAAATGAATATTTTCCTCATCATAAAAATCAATAATTAATTATTCACAAATAATATTACAGAATCACATTATCAATTAACTGTGCAGCTCCGTGAAGAGGGGCCTTCCTAAGAAAGATTTCTCTCATCGGGCGCCGCAATTAAATAACCTCTCTTTAGACAGAACTTTCTAGACATTGCCAATAATGTTATTTAATAATATTATTCAGATAATATGAATTATTGCTCCGATAATGGAAAATATTGTGTAGTGACAATTATTGAAATAACAGTAATAATAAATATCAACACAACAATTATTAAATCAATAAAATAATATATTGAACAGTAATCACTATAACAATTATTGAGTAGTGCCTTCTTACGTAAGAATCAATAATTGGTGCAATACCGTGTGCTACTGTGTTTTAACCAACGAGTATTTTAACAGTATTAACGGTAACAACTACGCCGTCATTTATAAATAACTTATATTTGTCATTTTCTTCATCCAATCGCTTTCCATTATGGGGCCCACACAAGGCTGCGCCGTTGTACGAATATTCCCCGACAGCAAGAATATTCCACAACCAAACGAATATTTTATAACCACTTGCTTATTTGAAATATTTGCGCATTTTTAACCATAACTAACCACATTAATCAAATCAACCCTTACTATTTCAAAATAATAAATAGAGGAAATTTTATTTTATTAATAAAAAGTCGGGGTCTTACAACCTCCTCTCCTTATGAAATTTCGTCTTCGAAATTGACGTACGTACCTAGTGTTTCCAAAAGGTGAGGATACCTCACTTTCATTTCCGTTTTTAACTCCAGGTCATTTCCTCTATAGCATGGTTCCTCCACAAAACTTAAACTTGTGGTAGGACCTTCGTGCGTAGGACAAGCTCCTTTCTATCCAAGATCTTGACAGGTACCTCTTCGTACGTTAAGTCTTCGGCTATCTCATCCGGTTCTAACTCAATAACGTGGTTCAGGTCTTTCACATATTTATGAAGTACAGATATGTGAAACACATTGTGAACGTGAGATATACTCGGAGGTAACGCGAGTATATAGGCTACATTTCCTACTCAGTCAAGAATCTGAAATGGACCAATAAATCATGGATTGAGCTTTCCTCGTTTTCCAAATCTTGTAACTCCCTTCCATGGAGCTACACGCAACAATACATGATCCCCAATACTAAATTCCACATCCTTTCGATGAAGATCTTCATAACTCTTTTGTCGATCATGTGCCGTTTGTATACGTTATCGAATCATTTGGATCTTTTCCGTAGTCATACGTACCAACTCGGGTCCCAACAATGTTGCTTCACCCACCTCATCCCAACATATTGGAGAGCGACACTTTTGTCCATATAATGCTTCGAATGGAGCTACACCTATACTTGCCTGATAACTGTTGTTGTAGGAGACTTCCACCAATGGTAAATACTTATCCCAACTCCCTTTGAAGTCTAGGACACAGAGTCTTAATAGATCTTTAAGAGTTTGGATAGTCCTCTCTGATTGTCCGTCCGTTTGAGGATGTTATATCGAATTGAACCGTAAATCCGTGCCCATAGCTTTTTGCAAGCTAACCCAAAATCTTGAAGTGAATCTTGGGTCACGATCCGAAACTATGGATACTGGCATGCCATGCAACCTCAAAATCTCATTCACGTACATACTAGCAAGACGTTCAAGGGAATAAGTCTCCCGTATCGGCAAGAAATGAGCAGACTTGGTTAATCTATCAACAATAACCCAAATATCATTTATGTCTTGAGAAATCGTGGGAAGACCCGTAACAAAATCCATGGTAATATGTTCCCACTTCCATTTCAGAATCTCAAGTGGTTACAATGGACCCTTAGGCACTTGATGCTCCGCCTTTACACGTTGACAAGTTAAACACATCGAGATAAACTTTGCAATCTCTCTCTTCATATTGTTCCACCAAAATGTATGTCGAAGATCACGATACATTTTGGTACTTCCAGGATGAATTGCAAATGGTGTATTGTGTGCTTCCATCATGATTTTGTACTTCAAATCAGAATTGTTAGGAACACAAAGTCTGGAATGGACTCGAAGTATTCCTTTTTCATCGATTCTTGCTTCTGGAATAGCACCTTCTTGCACTTTCTTCTTCATCCGCATCAGCTCCAGATCTGTGGCTTGAGCAACTTTAACTTTATTGATTAAAGCTGGTTCTATGCGCATACTTGACATCATTGCATAGGTCCCTGGAATCTTGAATTCTATCTTCATCTTTTGTAAATCACACAAAATGGGCCTTTGTGTTAACAACATCGCACTCGTTCCCGCGTATGATCTTCTACTCAATGCGTTAGCTACCACATTTGCTTTTCCAGGATGGTATTGAATAGTGTGGTCGTAATCTTTCAACCACTCGAGCCAGTGTCGTTGCCGCATGTTGAGTTCCTTTTGAGTGAAGAAATATTTGAGGCTTTTGTATCTCCACTTTCTCCCCATATAGATAGTGCCTCCAAATCTTTAGCGCGAAAACGACTGCTGCCAACTCTAGATCATGAGTAGGATAATTCTTCTCATATTCTTTAAGTTGTCGCGAGGCATAGGCTATGACTTTCCCATGTTGCATGAGAACACATCCTAACCCTTTGCTCAAGCATCATCAGTAAATAACAAATCCATCCGAACCGCACCGGTATTGCCGAGCAGTGCGAAATGAGTCTCTCTTAAGCTCTTGGAAACTCTACTCACATTCCTCGCTCCATACTTAATTTTGTATCCTTCCGAGTCAACCGAGTTAATCGGAGTAGCAATTCGAGAAAACCCTTCCACGAATCTCCGATAATATCCAATTAAGCCCGTAAAGCTACGCACTTTCACCACCATCTTGGTTGCTCTAACTTTGTATTGCTTCAATCTTCGCCCGGTCAACAGATACTCCATGTTTTGACACCACGTGCCCAAGAAATGCTACTTCCTCGAGCCAGAACTCGCATTTCTTTAACTTGGCATATAACTTGTTTTCACGAAGTCTTTGGAGTACCAGCTTCAAATGGTGCTCATGATCTTCACGACTTTTGGAATATATGAGGATGTCATCAAAAAAGACAACAACAAACTGATCCAAATATTCCTTGAATACTCGGTTCATCATATCCATGAAAGCCGCAGGAGCATTAGTGAATCCAAAAGACATGACTAGGAATTTATAATGCCCGTACCGAGTTCTAAAGGTAGTCTTCGGAATATCCTCAGTTCTAATCCTCAATTGATGATATCCAGAACGAAGATCGATCTTTGAAAAGAATTGTGCTCCTTGTAACTGATCAAACAGGTCATCAATATGAGGTAGCGGATACCTATTCTTGATAGTGACATGATACAATTCCCGATAATTAATACAAAGTCGCATACTCCCGTCTTTCTTCTTTACGAATAAAACAGGAGCACCCCAAGGAGATGTACTAGGACGAATGAAACCGATGTCCAACAACTCCCCGTAGTTGGACCTTTAACTCTGAAGTTCAATAGGAGCCATTCGGATACGTGGGGTTTTAGAAATGGGCTTTTGTATGCAGTTCAAGGTCAATAAAGAATTCAACTTCTCGTTCGGGGGTAGACCGGAAGTTCTTCAGAAATACATCGGAAAGTCAATAACAACAGGAATATTATTCAAATTTGACGTGTCTTTATTCAAATCCATAACATGGGCTATGAAAGCTTGACATCCGTTTTTTAATAAACGAATAACTTTATGATTAGGTATGACAGTGATTGATTTTAATGGTTTAGTTGCTTGAATTCGAACAACAGGTTGTTTAGAAATATGAAAACTAACAACCTTACGAAAACAATCAATTTTGGCATGATGAGTAGTTAACCAATCAATCCCTAGAATCACATCAAAAGCAAGTATCTTTAAAGAGATAAGGTCAACAGGTAAGGTGATGGTGCCAACTTGGATCAAACAAGATTTATAAACAGTGGATGTGATGAAAGTTTCTCCTAACGGAGTTTCAACAGATAAATCAAAGTCTAATTTCTCCAGAATAAAGTTTAAACGTTGAGCAAAAGTAGGAGAGATAAATGAATGGGTAGCACCGGTATCTAGTAAGGTATAAACTTCGCAAGAATTTATAAATAACTAACCCGTGCTAACTTCGTTCGGGTTCCTCGCATTCTGACCGGTCATGACAAACGCTCTTCCAGGAACCGTTGACTTTGACTTTTCTAGGACAACCTTTTGAGTCACCATCCCCGCTGGACTTGGTTTCGCTACCGTACAATCGCGAGCGATATGTCCTTCCTTTCCCCAATTATAACATACCTTGAACTGTTGTGGACAGTTTAGACTGATATGTCCCTCTTTCCCGCATTTATAGCACATAACCGGTGGTCGTTCTCCTCCCTTGGAACCAGTTGTTGCTGGCACTGACGTCTTCACATGGTCGTTGTTGAATCTCCTCTTTTTAAAATCTCCTCCCGACTCGCTTCTTCTATTCTCATGGCCATGACTACCACCAGAGTGGTTACCATTTTTGTCCGTCTTTTTCTTTCTCCGCTGTTTATCGTTATTTTGTTGACTGCTATCTCCAGTATGATCCTGGTTGTGATCCCTCGGTTGACCGTAATCATTATCTCGCTCTAACAATTGAGCCCTGTTGACAACATCTGAATAGAGAGAAAATTTATGAGAAATGAGATACTAACGTATGTCGGGTTTCAAACCTCTCAGAAACATCCGCGTCATACGTTCCTCATTCTCCACCAAATGAGGTGCAAACCTGGATAACTCCGCGAACTTCGCCTCGTACTGGGATACCGTCATGTTGTTTTGCTCTAGTCTAATAAACTCTACCTCCTTCATATGATGAATAATTTCAGGAAAGTATTTGTCATTGAACAGTTTCTAAAATGTTTCCCAAGACATGCTGAGCGAGACTGGGTGGGTACGCTTCACAGATTCCCACAAGTAATCTGCCTCATTACGTAACATAAAAGTGGCGAATGGAACCTTTTGTTCTTCCTTGCATCCCAAGATATCGAATATCTTGGTAATTTGTTTGACCCACGTCTCTGCCTTAATCGGATCCGGCTTTCCCAGTGCGGTGATCCCAACTCTTCGAATCGTGCATTTGTGACCGGTAGCACGTTACCATTGTTTCTTCCTGTATTTTGAACAGGAATCTCCTTCATCTGATTTTGCATGAACCGTAAAAAACTTCTAAACATCTCATCATTCATCGTCTGCTCAGTGGTGTTCTTTACAGGAGGAACATTGTCAGCCTGTTGTACGTTCTCCTCGTTGGTGAGTACAGGCGTCTCCACGGTCTCATTTACTCCACTGTTAACGTTCTTAGTTGCCATTTTTAAATACTGCCATAAAACCAGGGTTAATTAAATAGATCAACAAATCACATAATACCCCTATACTATGACCAACCAACAAATAAGCTTAGGTAGGACACACTAGCGAAGGATTTACTCGTCTCTCCTCTCCTAGTTTTATTCCACGATCTCCGCCAGAGATCATATCCCTAAGCTCTGATACCAACTGTGATGCCCCCAAAATAGGTATACATCACCCATTTTGAGTTGTCAAATACACGGTACAGAAACAACTACAACTTTATTAATACAATATAAAAACTGTGAGTTTAAATACAAATATTGTCATTTAGACAATATCCATACCCAACTAAGTCCTCTTTATAATTATTGATATATTATTTTATAAAAATGGTGAGGACTACTAAGACAACTTTCTAGAACCATCATTCCACACCCCGACTCGTACTCACTACATTCTCGCCTCCTGAGAAGAAAAATAGAACAACAAGGAAAAGGGTGAGCTCAATTAGCCCAGTAAAGAATATTATGACTAAGATAATATAGAACAAATTATTGTTAGTCCTCAACAAGGAAAAATCTGATAGAATATAATAGACAACAAATTTCAGATCAATATTCGCAGCGGAAATAATAACTCATAGAAGAGTTACGTAGAGAATGAAATCTACTAGTATCTATGAATTTAAAAGTTCATAATCAATATTTTATCCCTATAACATCAATCAATATACATCTTGAATCAAATATTTATCTTTGCACTATAGGCCAAAGATATTCATCAGTTGGTCATGTTCACCTCAACACATGTTCATCTTTGCACTACGGGCCAAAGATATTCATAAGAAAATCAACCATCTTTGCACTACAGGTCAAAGATATTCAATAACATCATCATTTAGGACTGAGGATGACGAAAAATATTTTTAAAGAAACGAATCCAGTGAAACAAAAGACAAAGATTAAGGATTAAGGATTCGTAATTCGGTTTATTCACGTCCAAAAATACCTCAATAATAATCATAGTGGAGTAAAATTCAAGAATGATCAAAACATGGATACAATCAAAGCTAGTATCCATAATAGATATTTTGGACAAAAACAAAAATTTAACTTTTCTGTGAATAGTGCCGTATTCGTGAATAGTGTCATATACGTGAATAGTGCCGTATACGTGAATAGTAATCCCGACACCAAAAGTTCTAAATTTGATAAAAAGTTCAGATCAATATTTCGGCATAATGATATTGAACGAATAACATCATTACAGAAAAAAAATAACATCCCTTACCTCAGAAAGAATAGTACTTCTGATTGGAATCTTTGGATATAGTCTTTGAAAGAACTTGCACCGTATAGCAATACTCAAAGTACTAAAATACTCACAAAATAATTTCGATATTATAGAGAGAAAGAGAGAAACTTAGGTTTACGGTGTAATTTTAATTCTAACCTAAGCACCCTATTTATGGAAAATGCTTAGAAAACCAAAGCAGAAAATTTAATAAATTAATAATATATTTATATAAATTTTCTACGCACACCAAGCATCTGAATTCAGCCACCTAATCACATGTTAAATGAGTCCCAACAATGTAAAAAACATTTTTCTTATTAAAAATAATTAAAACTTCAAAAATTAATTATTTCGGAGCTTCGGAACTTTAATAATTCATAATAAATAGCCCTTTTATCAGAAAATTCGAATCTCGCGAGTTTTTATAGGAAATTCAATTATCTACAACTTTGCAGAAGAAAGGTTTTCCAAATTCTAAATAGAAATTGACCGAAATCCACAAACATACGATTTTATAGGCTATAATCAAATTTCTGTCAAGAAATGGGGTCCACAAACATGTTTAACATGTTTTAAACAATTTTAGTAACAAAAATACTCCTCCTCATATACTCATATATCCCACATTTATAGTAAAAATATCACCATTATTATATTATTAAAATATAATAATATATTTAAATGAATTATTTTATCGAGAAAAAGATAAAATATTAATTTTCAACAATTGTTACATTAAAATTTTCTCCATCTATATCCACATAAAATGAATATTTTCCTCATCATAAAAATCAATAATTAATTATTCACAAATAATATTACGTAATCACATTCATCACAACCGTATAGTTCAGGAAAGAGGGGCCTTACGGTAAAGATTTCTCCTCATTTGGCATACAATTAAATAACCTCTCCTGTATGTAACTTTCTAGACATTGCCAATAATGTTATCTAATAATATTATTCGGATAATATGAATTATTGTCTCGATAATGGAAAAAAATTGTGTAGTGATAATTATTGAAACAACAAGTAATAATAATAAATATCAACACAACAATTATTGAATCAATAAAATAAAATATTGAATAGTAATCACTATAACAATTATTGAGTAAAGGTTTTCACGTAAGAATCAATAATTGGTGCAATACTGCTGTGCTATCAGTGTTTTAACCATCGAGTATTTTAACAAGATTAATTCAGTATAACTACGCCTGGCCATTTATAAATAACTTATATTTGTCGTTTTCTTCATCCAATCGCTTTTAGTTATGGGGCCCACACATAAAAGGTCATATCAGTCGACGAATATTCTCTCGACAATGAAGAATATTCCATGACCAAACGAATATTTTATAACCACTTGCTTATTTGAAATATTTGCGCATTTTTACCCATAACTAACCACATTAATCAAATCAACCCAAACTATTTCAAAATAATAAATAGAGGAAATTTTATTTTATTAATAAAAAGTTGGGGTCTTACACTTTTTGTTGGGAATATTCGTACGACGACATAATCATTGGTGGACCCCACAATGGAATTATTGTCGGATTGAGAAAATGACAAAATTATCTTTTTATAAAAATAACGGCTGAAGTTTTACCGTTGATACTGTTGAACTACCCGGTAGTAAATGTGAAACCCCAGATTTTATGAATAAAGATTTAATTTTCTCGAAATAATTTTTTTATATTATGGTGTGAATTTGATATAATGTTATAGTTGTGGGTAATATTTATAAATTTTGCAAAGTATACATGTTGTCATATTATATTCGATTATTCGGGAAATATTCTTTTTGTCAGGAATATCCGTACGACGGTACAATCATTGGTGGACCCCACACCGGAATTATTGTCGGATTGAGAAAACGACAAAAATATTTTTATGAAAATAACTACGAAAGTTTTTCGTTAAAAGCTGTTGAACTACCTCAGTAGTAAAGTACAAGATGTCTGGCGTGATTGCATAAGTAGTAACACCTGTATTGATTATTGATGCTTATACATGTGAAAACACTCGGTTTTGTTTAATTATTGCTACGATGGTTGTTGACAAGTATCTCACATTATTTGATTCAATTATTGTTGATTTATACGTTTTGTTTTATTAGTATTATTAACGTAATAAAAATGTAAATATCTTTTATATAAAACAAAATATTTTATTAAAGTTATTCTATAAATAGAATATATTATATTTTATTATGCATAGTGTTGCATAGTGCCTGCATAGTGTTTGCATAGTAAAAATCTTTTTATATAAATAGAATATATATTATTTTATTTAAAAGATTTTGCTTTAAATATGGACCGTCAGATTAAAGTAAATCAATCTGGACCGTTCATGAGTTAGTTACTATGCAGTCTATTCTTCTATAAATAGAAGCTCATTCCTTCATTATTTTCTTACGAATTCACTAGAGAGAGTAAATTATAGAGAGAAAGAAGAAGAGAAGTCTGCCAACTTTCTTTTCCTATATCTAATTTATTTTACGGTAAGGAATATTATTCTTTTGTATTCAAGAAGAGAACTTCTGTTATTCCATTTCTTTATTATTCATTGGAATAACTTTGTATCTGTGCAAGCAACCCTATACTTGGTGACATTCTTCTATTATTCGTCTTTACTATTCCGTTGGAACATCCATCGTCTTGCTGCTGTGGGGACTGGTTCCGATTTTAATTATTCATTCATTCTGTTGGAATATCACGTCTCGTGCTATACGCCTTTGGGATTCGGGTTCCATTTTAATTATTCATTCATTCTGTTTGAATATCCACATCATGCTATACACTAGACACGGTTCGGTTTTAATTATTCATTCATTTTGTTGGAATATCCATTCAGGCTATATCTTGGGACTGGTTCCGTTTTTTAATTATTCATTCATTCTGTTGGAATATCCTCGCATGTGCTATATCTGTGGGACCGGTTCCGCTTTTAATTATTTATTATTACGTTGGAACATCCCGCCAAGTGTGAATTTCACCCTTTCGGTTCCGTTATTATTATTCTTGGAATAACATCATATGCAAGCACCGCATGCATGGTGATTTTTTTGTTATTCCATTATTTATTATACTCGGTTGGTTAAAGTTTTGACTTCTATACTCCATGAAATTAGTAGAATATCCTTGATATTTGCACTTCATCCAATATCTTTTCATGGAAATATTCTTCTGAGCATTCTTGAATTTTACACCACAAAACAGTATCTTGTGGATAATTTGGACATTATTAGTTCCTGGACAAATTAATTCTTGAACTTGTTTTATTGAATTCATATATCATTGTCATCATCCTCATGTTTATATTATGTTAAAAGTCATATGTGGCCTGTAGTGCATAGATGGACTTGGTATGATTATGACCAGGGATTATTCGGTATAATCATGACCGTAATGTTACAAATGATGTGGAAAAAGTCCTCATTGGCCCGTAATGCATTGATGGACATTTTTTGGTATGGTTATGGCTACGGATTCTCTTCGGCCAAGAGTGCAAAGATGAATTGTTTTATGGCATGATCAGGACCGTTGATGAAAACACGATTATCTTTGGCCCGTAGTGCATGGATAATTTGTGGTCGTGACCCTAAAGAATATCCTCGTCAGAAAAGTGAGGTGATTCGATGATGTGGATTATTTATTGTCGAGTCCCAAATGATAAAAGTGATGAAAAACCTTTTAAATCTTAAAAGATAGTAGATTTTATTCTCTACTTGACTCTTTTAATGGATTGCTTATTTTCGCTGCAGTTTTTAATCTAAAACTTGTTTTCTATTATATTCTATCAGTTGTTATACTGTTGAAGGCTAAGGATAATTTATTCTGCATTATCTTAGTCATAATATTTCTTACTGGGCTAGTTGAGCTCACCCTTTCTTTCACTGTTCTCTTCAGGAAATGAGAATATAGTTGTGATCAGTCGGGGAACGGAATAACAGTTCAGATGATAGCATTAGTAGTCCTCACTATTCTGTTAGATAGTGTGACAATAAATGTATTGAGAACTTATTTGTGTTTGAATACTGTCTAGATGACAATATTCGAGTTAAAACTCTCAGTTTGTATTTTGGCGTATTTTACACGACTGTTGTATAATTAAGTTGTATTTGTATTTATGTACCATGTAAGTGGCGACCCAAGATGGGTGATGTATACTTAATTTTAAAGAAAAGTATAAAAAGAATACGCTCTGGGTTGCATAAAGCACCGGTAGATTGATTATTGATGCTTACGTGATAAGTCACTCAGTTATACTCAATTATTACTACAGTAATTGCTGCATCATATCTCTCATATTATTGATTCGATTATTATCACAGTATCATCTGTATTATTTGTTATATTGTTAAATCAATAATTGATGTCTGGAGAGTATTTGGGACACTTTTTGTGTCAGAGTTACTATTCACCGAAATTACTATTCACTCTAGTATTGTTCACTCGAGTATTTGGGACACTTTTTGTCGGAGTTACTATTCATGAGTTACTATTCACCAAAATTACTATTCACTCTAGTATTGTTCACTCGAGTATTTGGGACACTTTTTGTGTCGGAGTTACTATTCACGAGTTACTATTCACGAGTTACTATTCATGAGTTACTATTCACTCCAGTGTTGTGCATTCGGGTATTTGGGTACAATATTATTCCATGAGGAGGTGTGCTAATTTTTCAGACCGTTGGTTGAAGTTATATTAGTGAATTAATATGGACCGCTGGTGGAAAGTTATAATAGTAAATCAATATGGATTGTTGGTTTAAAGTTTTAATAGTAAATCAATATGGGTTGTTGGTTTAAAATTTTAATAGTAAATCAGTATGGACCGTTGCTTTACGTTTTAATAGTAAATCGATCTGGATCGTTCATTTAAAAGTAAATCGATCTGGACCGTTCATGAATTAGTAACTATTCATTCCATTCTTCTATAAATAGAAGCTCATTCCTTCATTATTTTCTTTTAATTCTTTGAAACTCTAGAGAGAAAATTATAGAAGCGAAAGAAGAAACTCGCTACTTCACTACTTTATTTTCGCTTTTTTTTTACGGTAAGGGTGTTATTATTCTTATTCATAAAGAGAACTTACGTTATTCCATCCTTTATTATTCGTTAGAATAACTCAGATATGTCTGGACATACCACGTACTTGGTGAAATCCTTATATTATTCCGTCATTTAATATTTTGTGGAATATCCCGTTTCATGTGAATTTCACGACATTTGGTTCCATTATTTATTATTCGCATTTAATATTACGCCGGAATATCACTTCGGTGTGACTTTCACGACTCGGTTCCATTATTTATTATTCCGCATTTAATATTCTCGCCGGAATATCCCGCTTGCATATAATTTCAACCTGACATGGTTCCATTATTTATTATTCCGTTATTTATTATTACATTGGAATAACACATACATACAATAAATACCGCATGCATGGTGATTTCTGTTGTTATTCCATTCTTTATTATACTCAGTTGGTTAAAGTTTTGATTTCTATACTCCATGAAATTAGTGGAATATCCTTGATATTTGCGCTTTATCCAGTATCTTTTCATGAAAATATTCTTCTGAGCATTCTTGAATTTTACACCACAAAACAGTATCTTGTTGACAATTTGGACGTTATTAGTTCCTGGACAAATTAATTCTTGAAGTTGTTTTATTGAATTCTTATATCATTGTCATCATATTTATGTTTATATTATGTTGAAAGTCATCTGTGGCCTGTAGTGCATGGATGAACTTGGTATGATTATGACCAGGGATTATTCGGTATAATCATGACCGTAATGTTACAAATGATGTGGTAAAAGTCCTCATTGGCCCGTAGTGCATTGTTGGACAGTTGTTGGCATGATCATGACCATTGATGAATACACAAATATCCTTGGCCCGTAGTGCATGGACAAATGAATATCCTTGGCCATAGTGCATGGATGATGTGACATGATCATGACCATTGATGAATACACGAATATCCTTGGCCCGTAGTGCATGGATAATTTGTGGCCATGATACTAAAGAATATCTTTGGTCGTAGTGCAGGGGTGATTCGATGATGTGGATTATTTATTAAGCTGAGTCCCAGCGATAAAAATTGATGAAAATGTTTTAAATCATAAAAGATAGTAGATTTTATTCTCTACTTGACTCTTTTAATGGATTGCTTATTCCGCTGCAGTTAAACTTGATGTCAATTGTATTTTATCAGTTTAACATTATTGAAGGCTAAGGATAATTTATTCTGTATTATCTTAGTCATAATATTTCTTACCGGGCTAGTTGAGCTCACCCTTTGCTTTCATTGTTCTTTTCAGGAAATGAGAACGTAGCAGGGACTAGTCGGGTAACGGAGTGATGGTCCAGATGATAGCATTAGTAGTCCTCACTATTCTGTGAAATAGTGTGATAATAATTGTAATGAGGACTCCATTGTGTTTGAATACTGTCTAGAAGACAGTATTCGTTTCAAAATTCTCAGCTATGTTTTGTCGTATGTTACACGACAGTTGTATAATTAGTTTGTATTTGATTTATGTACCATGTAAGTGGCGACCCAAGATGGGTGACGTATACCTAATTTTGGGGGCGTCACAGAAATAATATCATTTATGAAAAAAATATAACATCCCTTACCTTAAAAGGACAGTACCTTTGATTGGAATACCAGATAGTGTGCTGAAAAAAACTTGCATCGTATAACAACACTCAAAGTATCAAAATACTCACAAAAATACACTCGATAATATAGAGAGAGAAAACTTCAGTTTCTGGTGTGATTTTTAATTCTAACCTAAGCACCCTATTTATAGGAAAATGCTTAGAACATCAAAGTAAAAAATTTAATAAAATAATATTATATATAAAAAAATTTCACGCCCACCTCTTCAATCTGAATTCAACACATTTATATCACATGTGGGGCCCACCAAAATGAAAAATATGTTTTAAATATTTTTTGCAACAAAATTAATTCAGACCCAAAATTTTGGAACATCAATAATTCATAATAAATAACCCTTTTATCAGAAAAATTTGAATCTTATGTCCATTCCATGGGAAATTAAATTCTCAAGCAGAAATTGACCGAAATCCAAGCAGAAATTGACCGAAATCCACATACGGACGATTTTGTAGGCTATAATCAAATTTCAGTCAAAAATGGGGTCCACCAACACACAAAACATGTGTTAAACATTTTTTGTCACAAAAATACTCTTCCTCTTCATTTATTCATATGTCACACATTCATTGCAAAAATATCACCATTATTATATTATTATAATATAATAATATATTAAATAAAATATTTTATCAGAAGAGATAAAATATCAATTTTCAACAATTATCACTTTTAAAAAAAATTCCTCCATTTATATCCTCATAAAATAAATATTTTTCTTATCATATAAATCAATAATTAATTATTCACAAATAATGTTACAGAATCACAATACTAATAACCAGGCTGTTCCCAAGAAAGAGGGAGCTTTTTGGTAAGGATTTTTCCTTACTAGCGCACAATTACCTAATCTCTCATTGACAGAACTTTCTAGACATTGCCAATAATGTTATCTAGTAATATTATTAAAATAATATGAATTATTGATAATGGGAAATACTGTGTGGTGATAATTATTGAAACAACAATAATATAAAATATCAACGTAGCAATTATTGAATCAATAAAATATTGAACAGTAATTACTGTAACAATTATTGAGTAGTGCCTTCTTACGTAAGAATCAATAATTGGTGCAATACTGGTGTGCATTCTTGTAACACCACCAGACGTATTCTTGTGTTTTAACCAAGGGTATTCCAACGGTTATTCTGCAGAATAACTACGCAAGTTATTTATAAAAACTCATACTTATCGTTTTCTTCATCCAATCGCTTTCCGTTATGGGACCCACAAAAGGCTGCGCCGTCGTACGAATATTCCCCGACAGCAAGAATATTTCACGACCAAACGAATATTCCCCGACAAAAAAAATGAATATTTTATAACCACTTGCTTATTTAAAATATTTGTGCATTTTACCCATAACTAACCACATTAATCAAATCAACCCTTACTATTTCAAAATAATAAATAGAGAAAATTCTATTTTATTCATAAAAGTTGGGGTCTTATAGAACAGGCAAGTTCTCTAACTCAAACTTGAGTTATTATTTTCAAAGCATGTTAGTGGATAATTATTGTTGATTACTCCACATCCTTAATGATTATTGTGAATCGCATTTTGTGCAATTAAATTCCTGTTCAATTATTATTGAATTGTGAATTAATTAAAGTTCTTTCGTTCTTGAACTGTTTATGAGATATATCTATGCTAGTTGTATCAGCTAGATCGAATATGTTTAGATTTGTTAAATCAAATATGTTTTAAAAGTTGTTCTTAACCAATTGATTTGGCAAGGACTCGAGACTGAGGAAAAGAAGAATTTTAGTAAAGCATTATATTGGAAAACAATTGTTGCTGGACTATTAAGTGTTTATGCATAATACTCCGGGTATGAAAGGTTGTTCCCCTTGATTACCAAAACTTATTAAAAGGACCAGTTTAACTACTGACAACCTTAGTATATGTTCATGGTTATTTCAAACCACTCAGCATCTATTATTCAATTTTTTGAATATTCAATTTTTGAAACTTAATTCATATTCTTTCACAATCGATTCTATTGTTGAACATTGAAAGCTAAATTCCTTTCTAATTATGATATACCTTTCTTGTATTTAAACTTGCTAAGCAAACTAGTTTCTTACCCTTGCTATATCATGACAATTATTTCAGCTAAGCCCGAAGGATCGAATAAGAAAGACAAATGCAAGGGTAAGGTCCAAGAATAGTTTAATATGAATGTTAATTATTATATTATCTGATCGAATTATGTATGTAAACCTTTTGTAATATTAAAGGTGTGTTTAAGTTAAGGTAAAGAAGACCTTGGAATTATGTTATAAAACTTTATTATAATGAACAATGTATGTTTATTATTCCGCAATAATTTATAGAATGCTTATGACGATGATAGATCGTGAGCACTGAATCTGAGGTTAGAGAACCTGGATTTGGGGGCGTCACATACCACATCATTTGTAGCATTACAAGTCATGATTATACCGATACATAGTCATAATCACACCAATCAACATTTCATCTATGCACTACGGGCCAAAGATGACTTTCATCACAATATAATCATGAAGATGATGACAATGATATAAGCATCAATCAAAAGAAATCAAGGATAAATATTAAAGATTTTTAATTTATCCAGAGTTTAAAAATATCCAAATTGTCAACATGATAACTGTTTTATGGAGTAAAATTCAAGAATAATATTCACGTATCAAAAATAATTTGGACAGAAAAGAATCAAATTTTTGTCGTGAATAGTACCCGAGTGAATAGTACCCCATGAATAGTACTTTGTGAATAGTGTCGTACATATGAATAGTACCGTACGTATGAATAGTGTCGTATAAATAAATAGTACCCCGACATGAAAACATCAAAATTTAACAAGAATGTTGAGAAAAATATCATTGTGAAACGATACTAGATGAAGCGCAAATTTCAAAGATATTCTACTAATTTCAAGGAGTATAGAAGCAATACTTAACAAAATGAGTGTAGAATTCAAAATCTGAAACGAAATAATATTACTTATACACTACAGAGTATAGAAGAAAATATTATTTCTTACAAATATTGAACAAAATAATATCCCTTACGACTGTTGAACGAAAATAATATTCCTTGCGAATATTAAAAGAAAATAAAATTCCTTACGAATACGAAAAATAATATCGTAAGCGAATATAAAATAAATAATACCCCTTACTATACGAAAATAACGTACCTTACCTTAAAAGAAGAGTATTTCTGACTGGTATAGCGGATATATTCTTGAAGAAAACTTTCACTATTTTCTACACTTAAAGCTTCCTTAAACTCAAAAGAAATACACTTAATATTATAGAAGAAGAATTTTCTGATTTTGGTGTGATTTTCTTTTCTAAACTGAGCATCCTATTTATAGGAGAATGACAGGATACTATTTGGACGCACAGTGGGGAAGAATCACGGGTGAAGAATCCGCTGGTTTCGTTTGAAAATTTAATTTTACTATGCAATACTATGCAATAAAATATTCTAATTAAACGAAAACTTTTAAATAAATTATATATATATATATATATTATCACACTCATAACACACTAATTTGAAAAATGAGTAGGTGGAGGTTCATATAATAAGCCAAATTTATAACAAATACTTCATAAAATACTCATCTATTTATCTCAATTCACTTGGCTTCACTAAACACATTTTTAATAATATTTATTCATCATTATTATAACTCGCAATATTAACAACCAGATCATTTCCAGGAAAAAGGGGGCTTTCCGATAAGGACTTATCCTTATTGGCGTATGATTAGGTGACCAAACTCCTTCCTCTACGTGAACTTTCTAGATATTGTCGATAATAATGCAAATAATAATATGAATAACTTTGTCGTCTCAATTATTGATTTAATAATATAAAATATTATGCAAATGATACTGTGACAATAATTGAATAAATCTGAGTGACTTCTCACGTAAGCATCAATAATTTAGAGATATTGTGTAATACCGTGTGCTACTGTGCAACCATGCGTATTACTGTATTTTTATCACCGAATATTTCATCAGTTAACGGTAAAAGTCTTACCGTTATTTGCCGACAGTTATTCCGTTGTGGGGTCCACCAATGATTGTGCCATCGTACGGATATTCTCCGACAAAAAGAATATTCTCCGACCAAACGAATATTTTATGACAACTTGCTTACTTTGTAAAATTTTCACATATCACCCTTAACTTTAACCTTTTATCAATTTAACCATTTACTAAATAGAATAATAATTATAAGAAAATTGAATACTTTCATTTCATAAAATTCAGGGTCTTACACTTGACCCTTAACCACATACTGTACACACATAATCAGTATACACAAAATCATATACACTCATACACTTAACCATATAAGTTCTTCACAAAATTTTTAAATCCATATTTATTTGCAGTCTAGGTTTTACTATTGAACCTTTATTCAATCAATTACGATTTTATAAATTCTATAAATTCCCAGGTTGTCACAGGTTGTATAACCATGGGGCGGTAATTGATTGCCAAAAGAAATAGATAAACTTTCAGACTCCTAATAAGTCAAAAATCGTGTTTTATGGTAACAAATTGCTGAGACAGTCATGTTGTCTGACGATAATGCAGGCCAAGAAGCTGTTAAGAAAAGAGTGTGTTGGTTATTTAGCCCACGTAGTTGACACCTAAAGAATGGAAACGAAAATAGAACAAAGACCAATAGTAAGAGAATTCACGGATGTATTTCCAAATGAGTTGACAGGGTTACGACCGGATCGGGATATCGAATTTGTGATAGACTTAGTGTCTGGTACAAACCCGATTTCCAAAGCTCCGTACCGAATGGCTCCGGTAGAAATGAAAGAACTAATGGTTCAATTACAAGAATTGTTAGATAAAAAGTACATTCAACCAAGCGTGTCTGCCTGGGGAGCATCTGTGTTATTTGTTAAAAAGAAGGATGGATCGTTACGACTGTGTATCGATTATAGAGAATTGAATAAAGTCACAATAAAAAATAAGTATCCGTTACCAAGAATTTATGATCTTTTTGATCAACTGAAGGGAGCTCGCTATTTTTCTAAGATAGATTTGCGAACGGGTTACCACCAATTGAAAGTGAGGAATGAAGACGTGCCAAAGACCGCATTTAGGACTCGTTACGGCCACTATGAGTTCTTAGCGATGTTGTTTGGACTGACTAATGGACCTGCAACATTCATGGATTTAATTATGCATCTATAGCAAACTTCTGAAATGAAATTCTTTTTAGATTTATGATGTTGATGGGAAATTCTTTCTGAAATGAAATTCATTGATATCATTGATATCAAAGGAATCAAATGACAGATGCTTTACTTCTGATGAATGAAATGATGTAAAGTAAACTGTAAGCAATATATGATATTTGATTGTGTGCTTATCGAGTTTTGGGGTTTCAAATAGTATCCCATAGTTCCCCTACATTTGCAGTAGTGCATTCACCCTAAATTACTCCAACTCTCTTTGTTCCTCTTCATCACATTCTTTTTCTTCACATGCTTTTGGGCTAACCAGGGTGACTCGTTACCATTTCATTTCGACAGATATTTCTTTCGCTTAGAAACTCAAACTCCCTCTGAATCGAATGAAACTTCTTTATGAAGACAATAGGTACTGCAATTTTTACATGAGCATGCTTTCTTTTTCTTGCGTGATTTCAGCTTTAATATGAGCTAGTGCTTTAGTATTACTCTCAACTCATTGTGCTGTTGATATTTACTTGGATTAGTCTACAAGTTTGTCAATCAAATATATTGTGCGTTGTTTTGAGTGAGTTATGGAGGGAGCAGGGGTATACGCCTGAGGCGTATAGATGTTTTATGATGTCACAATGATTCCAGGTAGATAGGTTTATCAGTAATACGTATGAAGGAGATTGCCATTGCTCTTCATAAAACACAATGGTCATTCAAGAAGTACTAATTCAAGAAGTACCGTTGAAGTACTAGCTCGTTGTTTTTGTTTATTAAAAAGCAACAAATTGCAATTTTTATGTAGTACTAATTCAATGATCAATGCAACGCATATAACAGCAAAGGCGGAAGTAAAACAATCCTAAATTATAATTACCTCTTTCCTAAAATTCACAAATACGTGACAAACAATAACAAAAAATCTTATAAATCTGAATTTAAATAAATTGAACAAAATAAACAGTAGGATCTTTGTACCAATAAAAAAACATAGGATCTAAGTTTCGAGCTTTAATTCCATTAATAAATTTTCTTGTGGGAGTAATATTTTTACATGTGATTTTGATATCTTCTCACATGAAAGTGAGACCCATTGTATGCTCGTGTGAGAGGATAATGTAAAAATATCAAAAATACACATGAAAATATTAATTTCTATTTTCTTACTATGAATAAATAAGAAACATTATCATCGTAATCTGAAACATTATCTCTAATTTGTATGTTCAATTTTATATCATCCACCCACTTATTATGTGAGTGAATGTGGGCGGAAACCATTTATACCTTTTTTTTTACCCAGTTATTATGGGAGTCAAGTCGATCGAACTTGAGACTTAAAGTTCTTAGTACATCAATCTTAACTACTGAGCGAAAAGACTTATTTAACTTGATATGTCATAGCAATCCCACATTCACTATTGCAATTTGGAAGTGTATGCATGTCTTCAAATGGTATGCACATTTAACTTAGAAAATTGATAAATTCACAATAAAAAATAATATTTTCATAACAAAATTGTCGTTATAGATAAAAAACCGTCGTTATACATCTATAACGATATTTTTGTTGTAGAAATATCAGTTTCATTACCTTAATATCATAACAATCCCACATGCACTATTGCAATTTGGAAGTTTATATACGTGTCTTCACATGGTATATATGCACGTTGCACCAAACACCGTTTAATATTGGAGCGAGATTTAAATTTGATACTTAAACAAGTCAGATTTAAATTTATTTTAATATTTAGACATTTATGCGATGGAATCGAATATTAACCGCCTATTGTTCACTCATTTTAGACCTATTGTTCAAACTTGAGACTTAAAGGTCTTAGTACATCGATCTTAACTACTAAGCTAAAAGACTTATTTAACTTAATATGTCATAGCAATCCCACATGCACTATTGCAATTTGGAAGTGTATGCATATGTCTTCAAATGGTATGCACATTTAACTTAAAAAATTGATAAATTCACAACATAAAATGATATTGTCACAATAAAATCATCGCTATAGATCGAAAACCGTCGTTATACAGGTATAACGACATTTTTGTTACCAATCCCACATGCACTATTGCAATTTGAAAGTTTATACATGTGTCTTCACATGGTATGCACATTGCACCAAACACCATTTAATATTTAAACGAGTCAAATTACCCCGATTTGAAATCGGTTCCGGATCAACTTAAAAAATTGGTGCGAGATTCAAATTTGATATTTAAACGAGTCAAATTTAAATTTATTTTAAAGACACTTATACGATGAAATCGAATATTGGCCGCATACTGTTCACTCATTTAAGTATCAAATTTTTCTTACCTCATTCTCGATACAAATTCGTTGATCCTTATATACATTATCAAGTATATTTGTTTGATATATTTTTTTAGTTCTCAATAATTAAATTTTCTACATAATTTGAGAAGTGAAAGGATTTTTAAAATTTGAATTATTCTAAAATTGGAGAATAAATTTTTTTGATGCACTTCCCCTCATATTGAGAATTACAAAAGTCATCAGGTATGTTTTAAAAAAATTACTCTTTAATTTTATTCATTATCATAATATAAATTACCTAGTTACGATTAGTATGTCTCAAATATTTGAAAATAACTAATAAAAGAGCCGAATCGAACTTGAGTACAACAAAATGAGTTAAATATTGGAGTCTAAGAAAATATTGCAAAATTGTAATCAAACTCGAATACGAAAATGTAAGTATTGTTAAATGTAATCAAAAATATGCCAAATATATTACTTCCATTATAAATAAATATTAGCACTGATGACAATACATTTAGTAAAACTTCACCACAATAATTGGGATAATAAACACTACAACATGTTCTATTTCCCAATTACACCATGCATCCTTTAAAGAATACATAGATACTAGAGGATCGGAATGATCACATTATTCTTAATTTTTATATATATATATATATATATATATATATATATATATATATATATTACCTGCAGATGAATTCCTCACATAAAAGGAATTAATTTATGGAACTGGTCCAACTGGAAAAAGTTCTAACACTTGGGAAAAGGAATCTTGCAAGTGGTAGAGATCTTCTGAGCATTAGAAGAATCAAAATATTTCTTGTACAAGGGGTTCTTGGAGTACTGGCAAAGGCAGGGCTTTTGCTCATTGATCTTAACGCAGCAGGCTTTTGTTGGCAGCGGCGGCCCCGTGAGCGCGGGCAGGCACGGCGAAAGCTCGTTTGGGTTGCATGTCACTGCCAGAACCGAGAGCTGGGCTTGTGCTGCCAACAGAAGCACTAGCACAGCGCATATAGCAGTGTATGAAGACCTCATTTTTTCAAATTAATTAAGCTATGTGCAAAAAGTTTGGGAGAGTTTATTAGCTAGATATGGGTTGAGTTGCATTTGGCTTGGGTGTATCATCTCAATTTATAGAGGAGAGATTGGTAATCCAAATCCAAATCCAAAAATGGGCAAGGGTGTTTTAGGTATTTAAGGGTATGAATTTGGGAGGCTAGCTCAATCAATAATTAATGAAGAAATTGAAGTAAAACAAACATCTTGTGTGGTCCATTTGTTAGGAATTCAAAACCATTTTTCTAGAGCCATTCAATCGGCATGAGTAAAGTAAGAGACTCCCGTCGAATTGAACTAAGCTAGATTCATCTAATCGATCTTCAATGGCACTAGTGAATTTGGAATCCCACATCAGATATAGATAAAGAATGGTGAATTATTAATAAGACACATTATTAATAAACTATGTTGGTGTATCGGTGTTAAAATTATGACACATTATTAATAAAGTATGTGTTGGCTGAAACTTTTAGACAGTGTATAGAGAGAGCAGATTCTCTGTCCCTCACTTAAATTTTTGATACCTGATCTCTTACTTAAATTTAGAGTATATAGAAGAGCGATGTTAAAATTATAACACAAAGTAGGTGTCGTTGCTTCTTCTCGTTTCTAACAGACAAACCGTGCTAAAAAGATCTAGACTTGGCTTTTAACTTCCTAAAGAAACTCATTCCCCACCCGAAAATCTAATTCCCCAACGAGATTAAGACTTATAACGATATCACAGATGCAATTCCGGTGTGATACTAGACAACTTTCATAATATTCAAAAATGAAAGTTCTACTTTTATTTTTTAATTATTTTTTTTAAGAAAATATTAAGAATTATAGGAACGTGATTAGCAATATTGTCTATATAAATTTCATAAATTAAAAATAAATAAAAATTATTACCAAAAGTTATGTCGTATATTTGTGTACGTATTCAAAATTATATTTTTTATTACGATTATATTCCATTTATCATCATATATAATAGGAATATTGAAAAGCAACTTTAGAATACTATTAGACTTATTTAGCAATTTACAACTTTAGAATACTATTAGACTTATTTAGCAACTTTTGAAAAGCAACTTCAAAATTATTTGTGTACATTTCTAAATTAGATTCAAGTTAGGTGAATTTTTTGAAATGCACCTAATTTGAATATAACCCATCTCTCATTTGAATATAACCCATCTCTATTAGTGGCTAAATGTTTTAGAAAGTAAACAGTAGATATAGTAATTATATGGGTTGGAGTGTGATTATTTGGGTCTAGTTAAGATGTAATCTAATTTATTTAATGGATTAAATTTGGTGTTGACTCATAATATATATTTATTTTGACAGTGAGAGTGTAACACCTCAGTCCCACATCGAAAGATAGGGGAAAAATTTGTCTGCATATAAGGAAATAAGTTACTACCAATAGTACCTTCAAGTCATGACTTTTTGGGTGAGCCTGTGTGGGCTAAGTTGACCCAAGAATATACTATTGGGCCAGTAGTTTGAGGCCTTATTTTGATGGATTTGATTTGATTCGGACTTGGGATTTGACCCAAGATTTGTTCCGGACTTGGGATTTGACCCGGGTTGTTACATATGGTATTAGAGCTGACTCTCGAAAGCTCTGGTCGGGTCATCCGATCGAGTTGTCAGAGATGGGGACACGAAGGCTGAAAGTATTATCCCACAATGAAGAGATTGAGGTCCGGAGGTGGGGACACGAAGCCAGCCGATATTATCCCACAATGGCTAGAGAGGCAAAGATCTTTGGGCTGCATGTATAATCGGTTCTGACGGGGACGTCAGAAATTTAAGTGGGGAGTTTGTAACACCCCAGTCCCACATCGAAAGATAGGGGAAAAATTTGTCTGCATATAAGGAAATAAGTTACTACGTACCAATTGTACCTTCAAGTCATGACCTTTTGGGTGAGCCTGTGATGGGCTAAGTTGACCCAAGAAGATACTATTGGACCAATAATTTGAGGCCTTATTTTGATGGATTTGATTCGATTCGGACTTGGGATTTGACCCAAGATTTGTTCCAGACTCGGGATTTGACCCGGGTTGTTACATATGGAATCAAGGGCAAGTGTGACGAGAGCTCCCTTCTATCCAATAGTTTTGACATAATTTGTTAGGCTATGATACATTGATTTATTTAGAGTTGTAATGGTTATTTTAGATTATGGTTTGAGCCAGTGTGTCATTCATTATGATTTGACCCGGGTTGTTACATATGGTATCAGAACCAACTCTCGAAAGCTCGGGTCGAGTCATTCGATCGGGTTGCCGGAGGTGGGGACACGAAGGCTGGTGGTATTATCCCACAATGGAGAGATGGAGGTCCGGAGGTGGGGACACGAAGCCAGCCGGTATTATCCCACAATGGCTAGAGAGGCAAAGATCTTTGGGCTGTGTGTGTGATCGGTTCTGACGGGGACGTCAGAAATTTAAGTGGGAAAGTTTGTAACACCCCAGTCCCACATTGAAAGGTATGGAAAAAATTTGTCTGCATATAAGGAAATAAGTTACTACCAATAGTACCTTCAAGTCATGACCTTTTAGGTGAGCCTGTGGTGGGCTAAGTTAACGCAAGAAGATACTATTGGGCCAATAGTTTGAGGCCTTATTTTGATGGATTTGATTCAATTCGGACTTGGGATTTGACCCAAGATTTGTTCCGGACTCGAGATTTGACCCGGGTTATTACAGAGAGAGTCCTTATTAAAGTAAGATTGTGTTTCTATGTTTGGTGAGAGCAGATCTTGTGTCCCCCCACTTAAATTTTGACACATGTCCTTTTATTTAATTTTAAAATTAATTAGTGTTAAGTAAAAGATTAGGTGTCAAAATTTAAGTGGAGGGACACAAGGGGACAGAGAATTTGGGGACAGAGGATCTGCTCTCTTGTTTGGTGGGATTAGGAGGTTTAATTTGAAAAGGAATCTATCAGCCATTAATTGTAGTTATAAGGTGATTCTGAAAAGGAATCCTACTCCTAACAGGATAAAAAAGGGACAAGAGCATATGACACAAATAAATATTTTGTACTCTCCATATTGTTATAATGGATTTCTCTCTCTCTCTCCGTGGTTTTTTTATAATTGGGTTTTCACGTAAATTCTTGTGTTTATATATTTATATCTCTTTATTTATGTTTATGTGAATGTATTTCGTGAGTTTGATTTCACAACAATACAATCAACCGTTAGCGCAATTTTGGCCAGCTATTTTGGTGATTTCATCAGGCGTACAAAATTTGGCGTTAACATTGGCGCCCTATGTGGTAAACTTTTAATATTGTTAAAATCACTGATTTATCAAGAAAGAGAGCCAAAACATAAAGCTAAGTTACTTTTTAATTTTATTTTATTAAATTAAAGATGTGTGTGTGGATATATGCAGTATAGGTCGATAGGCGTATAATTATTACTCAGCTAATAGCAATCGAAGCATGATTATAACCAAGTATTTATTACTTTACATGTTACATCGTTTATATTATAAAAGGTAGAGATATTATTCATGTTATATATATTAAATCAAAGCATTAATCACTTTGATTATTGATTCAGGTGAGTAAAAGATGCATTACTGCTAACATTCTAAAAGAGTCGCCACATAAGCGACAATAATTCGTATGGGCCCATCATGTTATGTGTAAAACTCCAACTTTTATGTATAAAGATTATTTTTTTTCGAAATATATTTTTGAATATTATGGTGTGGTTTTGATATAATGTTATAGTGTGGGTAATATTTATAAATTTGCAAAGTAAGCAAGTGGTTATATAATATTCGATTGGTCGGGGAATATTCATTTTAATAAAGAATATTCGTACGACGACACAATCATTGGTGGACCCCACAACGAAAGTATTGTCGTAGTTAGAAAACGACAAAATAATCTTTTTATAAAAATAACGGTGAAAGTTTTACCGTTAAACTGTTGAACTACCCGGTAGTAAAAGTACAGTAATACACGTGACTGCATAGTAGCACACGATATTGATTAATGATGCTTACGTGAGAAGTCACTCAGTTATACTCAATTATTGCTACAGTAATTTCTGCATAATATCTCTCATATTATTGATTCAATTATTGTCACAGTATCAATATTGTTATATTATTAAATCAATAATTGAGACGACAAAGTTATTCATATTATTATTTACAATATTGATGATGTCTAGAAAGTTCTGTCGATGAGAGGTTTGGTCACCTAATTGCGCGCCAATAGGGAGAAATCCTTATCGGAAAGTCCCCTCTTTCCTGGGAATGATCTGGTTGTTAAAAATTATGAGTTATAATATTAATGATGAATAAGTTCGTGTTGATAGTTCCATTGTGTTGGGATTATTAGTGTTAGTGGAAATCAACATTTATTTCGATAATAATTGATGTCTAGAGTTATATTGACCAATCGGGTAATTAATAAGATAAATGAGCAATTAATTGCTATTAATTCACATGCTTATAACTATTTGTTCACATGTATACACTATTGATTCACATGCATGTACTATTAGAGAAGGTGGTGCAAGATTTATAATACTTGCATGACTAAATTAAAAATGGAGGTATAGATGAAGGTACTATACTGTAACTATTTTTTTCACATATATAGAACTATTGATTCACATGAATGAACTATTGATTCACATGATGCACTATTAAGGGAGTTGATGAAAGTTTGATAATACTTGCAGGACTAAATTAAAAATAAAGAAAAAGATGAAGGTATTATACTGTAATATTTCGAGTCCCAAAACGTGCAATTATCGAAACTATATTTTCCAATAAATAGAAGCTCATTCTTCTTTCATTCTCACCAATTCACTAAGACTCATAAGAGCAATTATAGAGAGAGAAGGTATAGAGAAAAATAAGAAGAGAAGTCTGTTACCTCACTATTCTAGTATCCAGTCTTCTTTTGAGGTAAGGGATATTATTTTTGTTCAGTATTCATAAGGAATAATATTTTCTTCCATACTCTATAGTATGTGAGTAATATTATTTTGTCTCGTATTCCTAATTATACCCTCATTTTGATAAAGTATTGCTTCTATACTACGTGAAATTAGTAGAATATCCTTGAAATTTGCGCTTCATCTAGTATCATTTTACAAGGATATTTTCTGCACAATCTTGTTAAATTTTAAGCTTTTCATGCTGGAGTACTGTCCATGAGTACTATTTATTTATACAGTATTATTCATAAAAGTACTATTTATGGGTACTATTCACCGAGTATTATTCATAAAGTACTATTCACGAGTACTATTCACAAAGTACTATTCATGGGGTACTATTCACCCAAGTACTATTCACCTGAAGTACTATTCATAACAAAAAATTGATTTCTTTTCGGTCCAAATCATTTTTGATACAATATCATTATTGAATTTTACTCCACAAAGCAGTATCATGTTGGCAATTTGAACATTATTGAATTCTGGATAAATTAAATTATAAATCTTTAAAAATTTATCCTTTGTTTCTTTTAATTGAATTCTTATATCATTTTCATCATCCTCATGCTTATATTGTGATGAAAGTCATCTTTGACCTACGTGCATAGATGGACTGTTGATTGGTATGATTATGACTAGGGATCATTCGGTATAATCATGACGCGTAATGTTACAAATAATGTGGTAAAAGTCCTCATTGGCCTGTAGTGCATTGATGGACAGTTGTTGGTATGATTATGACCAAGGATTATTCGGTATAATCATGAACATTGATGATTACATGAATATCCTTGGCCGTGGTGCAGGGATGATTCGATGATGTGGTTTATTTATAAAGTTGAGTCTTAAGATAAAGTTGATGAAAAACCTTTTTAAATCATAGAAGATAGTAGATATCATGCTCTACTTGACTCTTCTAATGGATTGCTTGTTCTACTGCAATTAAACTTGATGTTTATTGTATTTTATCAGTTTAACACTGTTAAAGGCTAACGATAATTTATTCTGCATTATCTTAGTCATAATATTTCTTACTAGGCTAGTTGAGCTCACCCATTTGCTTTCATTGTTCTCTTCAGGAAATGAGAACGTAGCCGGGACTAGTTGGGGAATGGAGTGATGGTCCAGATGTTTGCATTAGTAGTCCTCACTATTCTATGAAATAGTGTGATAATAAATGTATTGAGGACTTCATTTGAGTTTGAATCATCGCCTATGAGACAATATTCGTGTAAAAACTCTCAGCTACGTTGTTGTCGTATTGTATAAAAGAAGTTTGTATTTTATTTTTGTACCATGTATTTGGCGACTTAGAATAGGTGATATATACCTATTTTGGGGGCGTCACAGTTGGTATCAAATCTTAGTGATATGATCCCTGGCTGAGATGTGAGACAAGAACTAGGAGGGGAGAGACGGGAAATTCCTTCGCTATTATGACCTACCTAAGTTTATTTGGTATTTAATTGGTCGGTCAGAGTATAGGGATAATATGTGACATGTCAATTAACCCTTGTTTTGTGGCAGTGTTTGAAAATGACATCTAAAAATGTTAAGATCAACAATGAAGCACATGAGATCGTTGAGTCACCAATGATCAATACCCAGGATAATGTGCAATAGGAATACAATAATCCTTAGGTAAATAATAACACCGATCAAATGATGAACGATGAGATGTTCAGAGGCTTTATGCAATTCATGTAACTCAGGCGAGAGCGGCTCCTGTTCAAAATACAGGTGGAAACACTGGAAACTCTCGGATGGTCACCGCTAAACAGTTCAAGGAGCTGGGACCATCGGAGTTTTTGGGAGAGCCAAAACCACTTAAGGCGGAGACGTGGATAAAGCAGATCACCAAGATATTTGATATCTTGGGATGCTCCGAGGAGCAAAAGGTTCCCTTTGCCACCTTCATGTTGCGAGGAGAGGCAAATTACTGGTGGAAATTTTTAAAGCGTACTCAACCTGCCGCACTGAAGATGTCTTGGGAGAAGTTCCAAGAACTGTTCAACGACAAGTACTTTCCCGAAAGTATTCATCACATGAAGAAGGTAGAGTTTATCAAGCTGGAGCAAAAAAATATGACCGTGTCACAGTGCGAAGCGAAGTTTGCCAAGTTGTCCCGGTTTGCGTCGCACTTGGTTGATAATGAGGAGAGAATGGCACGGATGTTTCTAAGAGGTTTGAAACCTGAGATACGTCAATACCTAATTTCTCACAACCTGTGTTTATATTCAGATGTTGTAACTAGGGCTTAGTTATTGGAGCGCGATAATGAGTCAACCCAACCAAGAGAGAGCAGCCGGCAAATAGATAATACTAGTGGTAGCAGTCATTAAAGCGGTGACAACAAACGTGGAGGGAATCAACATGCCAAAAATGGTAACCACTTCGGTGGTAATCATGGCCAAGATAATAGAAGTGAAAATTTAAGAGGAAATTCAATAATGATGGAAAGACGTCAGCACTAGCACCTGTTGTTAAGGAAGGAGAACGACCGCCGATCGTATGTTACAAATGCAGAGGGGAGGTACACATCAGTCCAAACTGTACGCAGCAGTCCAAGGCATGTTACAATTATGGAAGAGAAGGTCACCTAGCCCAATTTTGTCGTGCACCGAATTTAAGTTCAGCTGGGATGGAGGCATCAAAGGCCGTCCGAGATAAGACAAAACCGGTAGTTCAAGGGAGAGCGTTTGTCGTAACCTCCCAAAAAGCGAGGAATCCGAATGAGGTGATCACGGGTAAGCTAATCATAAACTCTAGCGAAGTCTATACTTTATTTAATACCGGTTCTACCCATTATTTTATTTCTCCTACTTGCGCTCAACGTTTAAATTTGACTCCGGAGAAATTAGACTTTGACTTATCTGTTGAAACTTCGTTGGGAGAAACCTTCATTACGTCCACTGTTTATAAGTCGTGTTTGATTCAAATCGGTAAACGCATGTTACCTATCAATCTTATCTCTTTGAAAATACTTGCATTGAATGTGATTTTAGGGATTGATTGGTTAACTACTCATCATTCAAAAATTGATTATTTTCGTAAGGTTGTTAGCTTTCATATTACTAACCAACCTATTATGCGAATTCAAGTAACCAGACCACTAAATTCAATCACTGTCATATCAAGCCATAAAGCTATTCATTTATTGAAAAACGATGTCAAGCTTTCTTAGCCCATGTCATAGATTTAAATAAAAATATGTCAGATTTGAATGATATTTCAATTGTTAATAAATTTCCTGACGTATTCCCTGAAGAACTTCCTGGCCTATCCTCAGAGCGTGAAATTGAATTTTTTATCGACCCTAAATCCGGTACAAAACCCATATCGAATGGCTCCTATTGAACTTCAGGAGTTAAAGACCCAACTGCAGGAATTTTTAGACATCGGTTTCATTCGTCCTAGTACGTCTCCTTGGGGTGCTCCTATTCTATTCGTGAAGAAGAAAGATGGGAGTATGCGTCTTTGTATTGATTATCGGGAGTTGAATCATGTCACCATCAAAAATAGATACCCTTTGCCTCGCATTGATGACCTATTTGACCAGTTACAAGGAGCTAAATTCTTTTCGAAGATCGATCTTCGTTCCGGATATCACTAATTAAAGATTAAAACTGATGACATTCCAAAGACTGCTTTCAGAACTCGGTAAGGGCACTATAAATTCCTAGTCATGTCCTTTGGATTGACTAATGCTCCTGGTGCCTTCATTGATATGATGAACCGAGTATTCAAGGAATATTTGGATCATTTTTTGGTTGTCTTTATTGATGACATCCTCATATACTCCAAAAGCCGTGAAGATCATGAGCAACACTTGAGGCTGATACTCCAAAAGCTTCATGAAAACAAGCTATATGCCAAGTTGAAGAAATGCGAGTTCTGGCTTGAGGAGGTAACATTTCTTGGACACGTGATATCAAATCATGGAATATCTGTTGACCCAGCAAAGATTGAAGCAATTCAAAGCTGGAAGCAACCTAAGTAAGTGACCGAAGTACGTAGCTTTCTCGGCTTACCTGGTTATTATCAGAGATTCGTAGAAGGTTTTCTTGAATCGCTACTCCATTAACTCAGCTGACTCAGAAAGATACAAAATTCGGTTGGAGCGAGGAATGTGAGAAGAGTTTTCAAGAGCTCAAGAGGAGAATCATTTCAGCACCTGTCCTGACAATACCATCTGGCTCGGAGGGATTTGTCATCTACAGTGATGCTTCGGGCAAAAGGTTAGGATGTGTTCTCATGCAACATGGGAAATTCATAGCCTATGCCTCACGAAAACTCAAAGAATATGAGAGGAATTATCCTACTCATGATCTAGAATTGGAAACTGTTGTTTTTGCGCTTAAGATTTCGTTATTGGTCTTCCCAAGGTTTCTCAAGGCATAGATTCGATTTGGGTCATTATTGATAGATTGACCAAGTCTGCTCATTTGTTACCGATACGAGAAACTTTTACACTTGAACGTCTTGCTCGTATATACATAAACAAGATTGTAAGATTGCATGGTATGCCAGTATCCATAGTTTCTGATCGAGACCTAAGATTCACTTTAAGATTTTGGGTTAGTTTGCAAAAGACTATGGGCACGGATTTATGATTTAGTTCGGCATATCATCCTCAAACGGACGGGCAGTCAGAGAGGACTATTCAAACTCTTGAAGATTTATTAAAACTCTGTGTCCTTAACTTCAAAGGAAGTTGGGACAAGTTCTTGCCATTGGTGGAATTTTCTTACAACAACAGTTATCAAACAAGTATTGGCATGGCTCCATTTGAGGCGTTGTATGGAAGAAAGTGTCGTTCTCCAGTATATTGGGATGAGGTGGGTGAAGCAACGTTGTTGGTACGTATGACTACGGAAAAGATTCTAACGATCCGACAATGAATAAAAACCTCACAAGATCGACAAAAGAGTTATGCTGATCTTCATCGAAAGGACGTAGAATTCGATATTGGAGATCATTTTTTGTTACGTGTTGCTCCATGAAAAGGAGTTACGAGATTTGGAAATAGAGGAAAGCTCAATCCTCGATTCATTGGCCCATTTGTAATCCTCGATCGAGTAGGAACTGTGGCCTATAGACTCGCATTACCGCCAAGTATGTCTCGTGTTCATAACATTTTTCACATATCTATGTTAGGTAAATATGTGAAAGACCCGAACCTCATAATTGAATTAGAACCGGACGAGATAGCGGAAGATTTAACGTATGAAGAGTTACCTGTTAAAATCTTGGATAAGAAGGATCATATTCTACGCTCCAAGGTTATAATTCATGTCAAAGTTTTGTGGAGAAACCACAATGTTTAGGAAATAACCTGGGAGTTAGAATCTGAAATGAAGTCAAGGTATCCTCACCTCTTCAACGTACTAGGTACGCACCCTAATTTTGAGGAAAAAATTTCATAAGAAGGGGAGGTTGTAATACCCCAACTTTTATGAATAAAAATTAATTTTTTTCTCGAAATATATTTTTGAATATTATGGTGTGGTTTTGATATAATGTTATAGTGTGGGTAATATTTACAAATTTTGCAAAGTAAGCAGGTGGTTATATAACATTCGATTGGTTGGGGAATATTCGTTTTAACAGGAAATATTCGTACGACGACACAATCATTGGTGGACTCCACAACGAAAGTATTGTCATAATTAGAAAACGATAGAATTATCTTTTTATAAAAATAACGGCGAAAGTTTTACCATTAAACTGTTGAACTTCTCGTTAGTAAAAGTACAGTAATACGTGTGGTTACATAATAGCACACGGTATTGATTATTGATTCTTACGTGAGAAGTCACTCAGTTATACTCAATTATTGCTATAATAATTGCTGCATAATATCTCTCATATTATTGATTCAATTATTGTCACAGTATCAATATTTTTATATTATTAAATCAATAATTGAGACGACAAAGTTATTCATATTATTATTTGCAATATTGACGATGTCAAAAAAGTTCTGTCAATGAGAGGTTTGGTCACCTAATTGCGTGTCAATAGGGGAAAATCCTTATCGAAAAGCCCCCTCTTTCCTGGGAATGATCTGGTTGTTAAATATTGTGAGTTATAATATTAATGACGAAATAAGTTCGTGTTGATTAAAGATGAAATTGATAGTTTCATTGTGTTTGGATTATTAATGTTAGTGGAAATCAACATTTATTTCGATAATAATTGATGTCTGAAGGTTATATTGACCAATCGGGTAATTAATCGGATAAATGAGCAATTAATTGCTATTAATTCACATACTTATAACTATTTGTTCACATGTGTGTACTATTGAATCACATGCATGTACTATTAGAGAAGGTGGTGCAAGATTGATAATACTTGCATGAATAAATTAAAAATAGAGGTATAGATGAAGGTACTATACTGTAACTATTTTTTTCACATTTATAGAACTATTAATTCACATGAATATTGTGACGCCCCCAAAATAGGTATACAACACCCATTCTGAGTCACCAAATACATGGTACATAAAGCAAACTACAACTTTAATAATATAAATGTCGTGTGAAATACGACAATACATGCTGTGAGTTTAAATACAAATATTGTCTTCTAGACAATATCCACACTCAAATAAGTCCTCATTACAATTATTCAAACTCTATTTTTTACAGAAATAGTGAGGACTGCTAAAACATCTTTCTAGAACCATTACTCCATACCCCGACTCGATCCTGCTATGTTCTCACCTCCTGAGAAGAAAAATGGAACAAAAAGAAAAAGGGTGAGCTCAACTAGCCCAGTAAAGAATATTATGACTAAGATAATATACAACAAATTATCGTTAGTCCTCAACAGGGAAAAATCTGATAAAATATAATAGACAACAAGTTTTAGATCAACAACTGCAGCGGAAATAACAATCCATTAGAAGAGTCAAGTAGAGAATGAGTTCTACTATCTTCTAAGATTTAAAAGTCTATCATCAATATTTTATCCCTGTAACAACAATCAATATACATCTTTAATTAATATTCATATTTGCACTATAGGCCAAAGATATTCATTTGTATCACTAGTTGGTCATGTTCATCTCAACACCTGTTCATCTTTGCACTACGGGCCAAAGATATTCATCAATTAATCATTCATCTTTGCACTACAGGCCAAAGACATTCAGTAATATCATCATTTAGAACTGAGGATGATGAAAAATATTTTAAAGAAAACGAATCCAGTGAGACAGAAGAACAAGTATTAGGGATTCATATCACTGTTTATCCAAGATCAATAATACTCCATAATAACCAATTTTGAAGCAAAAATCAAAATTAACAATCAAAACATGGATACAATCAAAGATAGTGATCATAATAGACATCTTGGACAAAAAGAAGAAATTTTATTTTTCGGTGAATAGTGCTGTATTCGTGAATAGTCGTGAGTATCGTGAATAAGTAACCCGACACAAAAAGTTCCAAATTTGATTAAAAAGTTCACCAATATTTCGGCATAATGATATTGAAGAAAATAATATCATTTAAGAAGAAAATAACATCCCTTACCTCAAAATAATCGTACTTCTGACTGAATTTTGAGTATAGTGCTGATAGAAACTTGCACCGTATAGCAACACTCAAAGTATCAAAATACTCACAAGAATACGCTCGATAATCTAGAAAGAAAGAAAACTTGTTTCTGGTGTAATTTTCAATTCTAACCTAAGCGTCTATTTATAGGAAAAATGCTAGAACACCATAGGAGACTAAATAATAAAATAATATTATTTTCATTTTTTTCTCTTACGCAACCTAAGTTGCCAACAAAGACCAGCCACCTTTGATGTGACGCCCCCAAAATTAGGTATACGTCACCCATCTTGGGTCGCCACTTACATGGTACATAAATTAAATACAAACTTAATTATACAACTGTCTTGTAACATACGACAAAACATAGCTGAGAATTTTGAAACGAATATTGTCTTCTAGACAGTATTCAAACACAAATAAGTCCTCATTACATTTATTGTCACACTATTTAACAAAATAGTGAGGACTACTAGCTAATACTATCATCTGGACAATCACTCCGTTCCCTGACTTGTCCCAGCTACGTTCTCATTTCCTAAAGAGAATAGTGAAAGAAAGAGTGAGCTCAACTAGCCCGGCAAGAAATATTATGGCTAAGATAATGCAGAATAAATTATCCTTAGCCTTCAACAGTATAACAACTGATAGAATATAATAGACAACAACTTTTAGATCAGAAACTGCAGCGAAAATAAGCAATCCATTAAAAGAGTCAAGTAGAGAATAAAATCTACTATCTTTTATGATTTAAAAAGTTTTTCATCACTTTTATCGGTGAGACTCAACTTAATAAATAATCCACATCATTAAATCATCTTTGCACTACAGGCCAAGGATATTCTTTAGGGTCACGACCAAAAATTATCCATGCACTACGGGCCAAAGATAATCGTGTTTTCATCAACGGTCCTGATCATGCCATAAAACAATTCATCTTTGCTCCCTTGGCCGAAGAGAATCCATAGCCATAATCATACCAAAAACTGTCCATCAATGCATTACGGGCCAATGAGGACTTTTTTCACATCATTTGTAACATTATGGTCATGATTATACCAAACAATCGTTGGTCATAATCATACCAAGACCACCTATGCACTACAGGCCACAGATGACTTTCAACAGAATATAAACACGAGGATGATGACAATGATATAAGAAATCAATAAAACAACTTCAAGAATTAATTTGTCCAGGAACCAATAACGTTCCAATTGTCAACAAGATATTGTTTTATGGTGTAAAATTCAAGAATGCTCAGAAGAATATTTCCATGAAAAGATATTGGATGAAGCTCAAATATCAAGGATATTCCACTAATTTCATGGAGTATAGAAGTCAACATTTTAACCAACTGAGTATAATAACGAATGGAATAACAAAAGAAATCACCATGCATGCGGTACTTCAAATAGACATGTTATTCCAACAGAATAATAATAACGGAACCAGGTCAGGTGAAATTCACACCGACAGGATGTTCTAAAAGAATAATAAATAATTAAAAGCGGAACCGGGTTTCTAGGTATAAGATGAATGGGATATTCAATGTAATGATAAAAGGCAGAATAATGAAGAATGTCACCAAGTATAGGGTTGCTCGCAGATACTGAGTTATTCCAATGAATAATAAAGAAATGGAATAATGAAGTTCTCTTCTTGAATACTGAAAAAGAATAATATTCTTACAGTAAAAGAAATTAGATATAGGAAAAGAAAGTTAGCGAGACTTCTCTTCTTCTTTCTCTATAATTTTCTTTCTCTAGAGTTTCAAATTGAATTCAGTAAAAAAATAATGAAGGAATGAGCTTCTATTTATGAAGAATGGAATGCATAGTAACTAACTCATAAACGGTCCATATTGATTTACTTTAATCTGACGGTCCATATTTAAAGCAAAATCTTTTAAATAAAATATAATATATTCTATTTATATAAAAAGATTTTTACTATCTGCAAACACTATCGAGCACTATGCAAACACTATGCATAATAAAATATAATATATTCTATTTATAGAATAACTTTAATAAAGTATTCTGTTTTATATAAAAAGAAGTTTTTGTTTTATTACGTTAATAATACTAATAAAACAAAACGTATAAATCAACAATAATTGAATCAAATAATGTTAGATACTATGCAACAACTACTGTAGCAATAATTAAACAAAACTGAGTGTTTTCTCACGTAAGCATCAATAATCAATACCGTGTGCTACTATGCAACCACACGTATTACTGTACTTTTACTACCGAGTAGTTCAACAATTTTAACGGTAAAACTTCCGCCGTTATTTTCATAAAAATATTTTTGTCGTTTTCTCAATCCGATAATAATTCCGTTGTGGGGTCCACCAATGATTGTACCGTCGTACGGATATTTTCTGACAAAAAGAATATTTCCCGACGAATCGAATATTATATAACAACTTGCTTACTTTGCAAAATTTATAAATATTACCCACAACTATAACATTATATCAAATTTACTCTATAATATTAAAAAAATATTTCGAGAAATTTAAATCTTTATTTATAAAATCTGGGGTCTCACAATCTCCCCTCCTTATAGAATTTCGCCCTCGAAATTTACGTACGCATACACAGTATCTTAGAAACGGTGAGGATACCTTGACTTCATTTCAGATTCTAACTCTTGAGGTATAACCTTTGAGTGTTGAATACGATTCTTCTTATCCAGGATTTTAACAGGTACATCTTCATACGTTAAGTCTTTCGCTATTTCGTCCGGTTCAAACTCAATAATGTGGATCGGGTCGTCCACATATTTACGTAACATCGATATGTTACGAACGTTATAAACACGCGACATTTTTTGGCGATAAAGATAGTCTATAAGCCACAGTTCCTACTCGATCGAGGATTTCAAATGGGCCAATTAAATCGAGGGTTGAGATTTCCTCTCTTCAGCAACTCTTGCTTTTAAAATAACGCCCTCTTGAACCTTCTTCTTAGTATTCCTCAGCTCCGGGTCTGTAGCTTGCACGGCTTTAACTTTATCGATTAAAGTCGATTCTACTCGTAGATTCGTTATCTTCATGTGGGTCCCTCGAGTCTTTAACTCTATCTTCATCATTTATAAGTTATAGGAAATGGGTCTTTGTGTTAACAACATCGCACTTGTAAACGCATACAATCTTCTACTCAACACGTCAGCTACCACGTTCGCTCTTCCACGATGATATTGAATGGTACTATCGTAATCTTCAACAAATTTATGAAATAAAAGTATTCAATTTTTTCTTATTACTTTATGGTTTGATTAGGTAAATGGTTAAATTGATAAAAGTTAAAAGTTAAGGGTGATATATGATTTTTTTAAAAATAATATCAACAAGTGGTTATAAAATATTCATTGTTTGTTGTGAAAGGGAATATTCGTTTGGTAAAAGTGGAATATTCTTTTACGTGAGGGAATATTAAATTGATAAAAGTTAAAGTAGCGACCATTTTTTTTTACCAAGTGGTTATAAAAATCAGTTGTGGGAATATTAGCATGGAAGAAAGCGACAAAATTAAAAGCAGTCATTTTTACAAAAATAAAGTTCGTAATAAATTCGTAGTTATTCTTAATTTGTTGGAATACGGTTGGTTAAAAAACGATAATGGCGTTGTTTGCGTTGATGTATTGCGCGGTTTTACAGATATTTTTGAATTATTGATCCTTACGTAAGAAGGCACTACTCGATAATTGTTAAAGTAATTCTTGTTCGATATTTTATTTTATTGATTGATAATTTTTGCGTTGATATTTTATATTATTGTTGTTTGATAATTATCTTTGCCTGATATTTCTCATTATCGGATCGATAATTCATATTATTTGAATAATATTATTAGATAGCATTATTGGCAATGTCTAGAAAGTTACATCTAAGGAGAGGTTTGGTCACCTAATTGCTTGCGCTTGATGAGGAGAAATTCTTATTGGAAAGCCCCTCTTTCTCTGAGAGCTGCACTGGTTGTCATTATTGTGATTACGTAATATTATTTGTGAATAATTAGTTATTGATTTATATGATAAGAAAATATTTATTTGATGTGGATATAAATGATGGATTTATTTATGTATTTATAAGTGAAGGAATTAATGATGAGGTGTTTTATCGGTATTTGTCGAAATGGAGAACAAAATATGGGATTTTCGGAAAAATTAGTTTATTACTTGATTTTGTAAAATCCATAACTCTTTCTTTGTATAATGAGTTAAGAGATGAGCCATATATCAAAAGAAAGCCCTAGAAGTAAGCTAAGCTGTAGAAATTTGAATCACCCAAAAATTCTTTGTAGATATTTTCGTGGTGAAATTTTGAATGAAAGCTGGTCAGAAGGACTAATAGTCGAAAAAATCGAGTGTTCTTGACTATATTGCGTGAGTTATAAATTTTGATCAAATAGTTGGATCGTTGTAATTTTGGATATGTTATACATATATAAGTTGAGTATATGTCCACAAATTTTGAACCGTTAAAAATGAGCGTATGATTTGTTATGAATTTTAAGAGAGTGGCTGATTAGGAAATTAGGTTTTGGTGGAAAATTCTAGAATTGAGTGGGCCCCACTCTTGGTTGTTAGGGAAGATGGCTGATTTTTGGTGGGTGGAATAGTAGCGGTAAAGCCATCGGTGTAGCGAGTCAAGTCTTCTTGGCGTCTTAACATTTTCCTATAAATAGAGGGCTAAGTTAGAATTGAAAATCACACCAGAAACATAAGTTTTCTCTCTTTCTCTCTCTAGATTATTGAGTGTAATTTGTGAGTATTTAGATACTTGGTGAGTTGATATTCATCAGTGCAAGTTTCCTTCAGCGTCATATCCGATATCCTGTCAGAAGTGCTGCTCTTTTGAGGTAAGGGATAGTAAGGGATATTATTTTTTTTCGTAATGATATTATTTCTTGATATCATTATCTTTGAAATATTGTTGGAACTTTTTATCAAATTTGGAACTTTTTCATGTCGGGTTATCGGGGTTACTATTCATGAGTTTCTTATTCACGAGTTCTTATTCATGAGTTCTTATTCACGATTCTTATTCACGAGTACTATTAATGAAGCGTGAAGATGTTTTTTGTGGAATTTCTATCTTTTGGTGTCGGAGATTCTTATTCGCGTATCTCGGCCTTTATTCACGTATCTGACCTTTATTCACGAATCTGACCTTTATTCATAGAAAAATAAAAATTTTTCTTTTAAGTCTAAAATATCTAATACGGATACTAGCTTTGATTGTATCCATGTTTTGATCATTCTTGAATTTTACACCACTATGATTATTTTGAGGTATTTTTGGATGTATAGATTAGGAGTTATGGATTTTATGAGAAAAGACTATTTTAAAAGTAACTATTTATAACTCCTTGCGGTTAACTCCAAAATTGATGAAATTTTTATTGAGAGTACATCTATATAATATCGATTGTACTCTGTGAATTTTGAATTTTTGGATAAAAGTACAATTTATGATAAATGTTTAAATATTAAATTGGTTTTGGCCGTATGAAAAATAGTAAATGAATTTTTAAAATTTCGAGAAAATATATATTCGATATGGGACTATTTTATGCTAAATCCCGGAAAAGAAATATTTTTAGAAGGCGATTTGGTATTTTTCATGAAAATGTTCTAGTTATGAGTAAATGAATTAAATATGTTATGTGAAGTAAGAAAATTAGAAAATATGATTTTATGGTTTGAGAATCATATATGAGGTATATATCTGATTTTTGATGAGGGTTTTAGTTATTGGTGATGAAATTTTATGAGTTTGGCATTTTATGATGATTAAATGCATTAATTAGTAAAGTGTAAACAATTTAATTAAATTGTTTATAAGTTTGAGAAATGATTAAAATATTATTATAATATTAATAATATTAGATTATGAGATTTCTAAGTGATTTATAACATTTGGATTAAGGTGTTATAAATATGGATATGAATTTTATTATGAAACTTTATCTTTTTAGGTATCGAGGTTCTTATGCGCGTATACGGGACTATGTACGAATACGAGTCTTATTCAAAACAAATTGGTTTCTTCTACGACCAAATTATCGTTGATTTATGAATCTTACTCTTGAAATTAAAACCATGTTTTGATTATATTATTTTTATATAACATTCTTATAACCCCTAATGATGATATTTCTCTTTGACTTGAGTGTAAAGATGGGTAGATTATTGGTATGATCGTGACCATGGGTTCTCTTTGGCGATGGTGCAAAAGTTGAATTGTTGGTTGGTATGATCATGACCATTGAATTACAATTGAATATTTTTAGCTTAAGTGCAAAGGTGAATTGATCGACATGGTTATAATTATTGTTATATAACCACGAAATGATTATGTATTTATTTGAGATATATGAATATCTTTGGCTCGTAATCTGAAGATGACTTGTTGATGAATATCTTGCTTTGTAGTGCAAAGATGAATTATTGATGAATATCTTTGATGAATATCTTTGTTGTTGAATATAATGCAAAGATGAAAGATGAATTGTTGAATATCTTTGGCTTTGTAGTCTGAAGATGAATTATTGATGAATATCTTTGGCTCGTAATGCTTTGGCTCGTGTCAAAAGATGACATTGTTGAATATCTTTTGCTGTTGAAGATATTGTGAATAAGATGAATTATTGATGAATATCTTTGGCTCGTAATCAAAGATGACTGTTGTTGAATATCTTTGCTTTGTAGTGCAAAGATGAATTATTGATGAATATCTTTGGCTCATGTAATCTGAAGATGACATTGTTGTTGAATATCTTTTTTGTAGTGTAAAGATGAGCTGTTGATGAATATCTTTGGCCGTGGTGCAAAGATGAATTTATTAATATGATTATGAGCGAGAGGCTGTGATTTGGTATAACCATGATATTTGATGTTTGAGGTAAAAAGCGGTGATGAAAATTATCTTCGTCTGGATGAGAAGAGAATTTAGAATTACAATTATGATTATGAGTTATTCATATGATTGTGGAAAAGGCTGTTGATTGATGTTACGAGGGGATAAAACATTGTTGGTGGACTTTTAACGTGGGAAGATAATAGACTTTATAGTCTATTTGACTCTTTTAATGGATTGCTTTCGTTCATTTGCAACTATGGTTGAAAAGTTTTATCATCTACCGTATGTTCTAAATCTACGATTCATTCTTGATGAAGACTATTGATAATTTATTTATCTTTAGTCATAATATTCTTTCTTGAGCTAGTTGTGCTCACCCTTTTGTTTCACAATTCCTTTCGGGGTAATAAAAGTGTATTTGGGTTGGCCCGGGGATAACAAGGGAATAGAGCGGTGGTCTATAGTTGTTGAGGTTCTCCTAAAAAGAGTATGAAAATAATTTTATTGAGGGCTTTAGTGTGTTGTATTTTATACATCATTTAATAGTTATTTTGGTGAATTAAATAGGGGTGGCGAACCCTGACTTTGGAAAGGTGTTTTGTCACTATCATCAAGATGTCTAATAATGACATACAAACTCGTGTTATCATAAGACATGGTTGTGCTCATCCACTTCTTTGAGTATATTTACAAAAGCACTACTATATAATCTTGGTGTTTGTTTGGAGTATAATACCAAATTAGAGGCGAGTGGAGATAATGATATGTCGAGAGAAGACTCACCATTGGGAAGAATATGATAGTAATCTTCTCGTTTTTCTTTGGGGTCTATTAGATTGACGAGGATAATTACGTGGCCATATGATATCTACCATAACCTAAAAGCATGGCCCCCCGTATACGAAGGTTTTCTTGAGCACTTCCCAAAGATTCTAATTTCTAAAAGCAGGTTTTTGACTATACCTTTATGTAAGGTGTCATTGTGGCGTCTTCTGAGTTGGTATCTACAGTTGGTATATATTTGTATCAAACTCACGGCATATGTTGTTTGTTATATTTTGCGACAATTGTTGTAATAAAGTTGTAGTTGTTTTTACGTACCATATATTTGGCGACTCGAGAATGGGTTGGATGGAATGGACCTATTTTGGGGGTTGTTACATTTGGTATCGAGCTTAGGGATATGATCTCTCTGGCGGATATGATCTACTGGCGGATCGGGATTAGAACTAGGAGGAGAGATGAGTAAATCCTTGTTGTGTGTCTACTACTAAGCTTATTTGTTGGTCGATCATAATATCGGGATATTATGTGATATATTAATTTATTAAATTAACCCTTGTTTTGAAGTTGTATTCTAGAATGATATACGAAATACGAGGAGATGAGCAATGGAGAAATCATGATGGCGGGAAAGATAGAATATGAAATGAAAGCAAGGTATTCTCGACTCTTTGAAATACCGAATGCGTAAATTTGAGGGGCGAAATTTCATAAGGAGGGAGATTGTAAGACCGAATTTTATGAAATAAAAGTATTCAATTTTTCTTATAATTACTATTAGGTAAATGGTTAAATTGATAAAAGTTAAAGTTAAGGGTGATATATGAATTTTTTTTCAAAATACACAAGTGGTTATAAAATATTCATTGTTGTGGGGAATATTCGTTTGGTCGTGGAATATTCTTTTACGTAGAATATTAAATATGACAGTAGCTTGATCATTTTGGGCCCCATAACAAAATAAGCGTCGGATGAAGAAAGCGACAAGTTTGAGTTTTTATAAATAATGGCGTAGTTATTCTTTATTAACCTTTGTTGGAATACCGGTTGGTTAAAATACGATGTAATGGCGGCGTGTTACTTGCGGTAGCACGGTTTACGAGTATTTTTGAATTATTGATCCTTACGTAAGAAGGCACTACTCAATAATTGTTAAAGTAATTCTTGTTTCGATATTTTATTTTATTGATTGATAATTCTTTGCGTTGATATTTTATATTATTGTTGTTTGATAATTATCAACTTTGCCTGATATTTCTCATTATCGGATCGATAATTCATATTATTTGAATAATATTATTAGATAGCATTATTGGCAATGTCTAGAAAGTTACATCTAAGGAGAGGTTTGGTCACCTAATTCTTGGCGCGATGATGAGGAGAAATTCTTATTGGAAAGCCCCTCTTTCTGAGGGGCTGCTGGTTGTCATTATTGTGATTACGTAATATTATTTGTGAATAATTAGTTATTGATTTATATGATAAGAAAATATTTATTTGATGTGGATATAAATGATGGATTTATTTATGTATTTATAAGTGAAGGAATTAATGATGAGGTGTTTTATCGGTATTTGTCGAAATGGAGAACAAAATATGGGATTTTCGGAAAAATTAGTTTATTACTTGATTTTGTAAAATCCATAACTCTTTTATGTATAATGAGTTAAGAGATGAGCCATATATCAAAAGAAAGCCCTAGAAAAGTAAGCTAGCTGTAGAAATTTGAATCACCCAAAAATTCTTTGTAGATATTTCGTGGTGAAATTTTGAATGGCGGTCAGAAGGACTAATAGTCCGAAAAATCGGTGTTCTTGACTATATTGCGTGAGTTATAAATTTTGATCCGATAGTTGGATCGTTGTAATTTTGGATATGTTATACATATATAAGTTGAGTATATGTCCACAAATTTTGAACCGTTAAAAATGAGCGTATGATTTGTTATGAATTTTAAGAGTGGCGATTAGGAAATTAGGTTTTGGTGGAAAATTCTAGAATTGAGTGGGCCCCACTCTTGGTTGTTAGGGAAGATGGCTGATTTTTTTGGTGGGTGGAATAGTAGCGAGGTAAAAGCCATCGGTGGCGAGTCAAGTCTTCTTCGGCGTCTTAACATTTTCCTATAAATAGAGGGCTAAGTTAGAATTGAAAATCACACGAGAAACATAGCTTTTTCTCTCTTTCTCTCTCTAGATTATTGAGTGTAATTTGTGAGTATTTAGATACTTGGTGAGTTGATATTCATCGGTGCAAGTTTCCTTGACGATCATATCAGATATCTGTCGAAGAAGTCTTGCTTTCTTTTGAGGTAAGGGATAGTAAGGGATATTTTTTTTTCGTAATGATATTATTTCTTGATATCATTATCTTTGAAATATTGAGTTGGAACTTTTTATCAAATTTGGAACTTTTTTCATATCGGGGTTACTATTCATGAGTTTCTTATTCACGAGTTCTTATTCACGAGTTCTTATTCATGAGTTCTTATTCACGATTCTTATTCACGAGTATTATTAATGAAGCGTGAAGATGTTTTTGTGGAATTTCTATCTTTTGGTGTCAGATTCTTATTCACGTATCGGCCTTTATTCACGTATCTGACACTATTCACGAATCGGCTTTATTCATAGAAAAATAAAAATTTTTCTTTTAAGTCTAAAATATCTAATACGGATACTAGCTTTGATTGTATCCATGTTTTGATCATTCTTGAATTTTACACCACTATGATTATTTTGAGGTATTTTTGGATGTATAGATTAGGAGTTATGGATTTTATGAGAAAAGACTATTTTAAAAGTAACTATTTATAACTCCTTGCGGTTAACTCCAAAATTGATGAAATTTTTATTGAGAGTACATCTATATAATATCGATTGTACTCTGTGAATTTTGAATTTTTGGATAAAAAAGTACAATTTATGATAAATGTTTAAATATTAAATTGGTTTTGGCCGTATGAAAAATAGTAAATGAATTTTTAAAATTTAGAGAAAAATATATATTCAATATGGGACTATTTTATGCTAAATCCCGGAAAAGAAATATTTTAGAAGCTGATTTGGTATTTTTCATGAAAATGTTCTAGTTATGAGTAAATGAATTAAATATGTTATGTGAAGTAAGAAAATTAGAAAATATGATTTTATGGTTTGAGAATCATATATGAGAGGTATATCTGATTTTTGATGAGGGTTTTAGTTATTGGTGATGAAATTTTATGAGTTTGGCATTTTATGATGATTAAATGCATTAATTAGTAAAGTGTAAACAATTTAATTAAATTATTTATAAGTTTGAGAAATGATTAAAATATTATTATAATATTAATAATATTAGATTATGAGATTTCTAAGTGATTTATAACATTTGGATTAAGGTGTTATAAATATGGATATGAATTTTATTATGAAACTTTATCTTTTTAGGTATCGGAGAGTTCTTTATGCGCGTATCACGGGACTATATGTACGAATACGAGTCTTATTCAAAACAAATTGGTTTCTTCTCGACCAAATTATCGTTGATTTATGAATCTTACTCTTGAAATTAAAACCATGTTTTGATTATATTATTTTTATATAACATTCTTATATAACCTAATGATGATATTTCTCTTTGACTTGAGTGTAAAGATGGGTAGATTATTGGTATGATCGTGACCATAGGTTCTCTTTGGCGATGGTGCAAAAGTTGAATTGTTATTTGGTATGATCATGACCATTGAATTTACAATTGAATATTTTTTAGCTTAAGTGCAAAGGTGAATTGATCGACATGGTTATAATTATTGTTATATAACTTACGAAATGATTATGTATTTATTTGATATATGAATATCTTTGGCTCGTCGTAATGCAAGAAGATGACTTGTTGATGAATATCTTAGCTTTGTAGTGCAAAGATGAATTATTGATGAATATCTTTTGCTCGTAATCTGAAGATGACTTTTGTTGTTGAATATCTTTGCTTTGTAGTGCAAAAGATGAATTATTGATGAATATCTTTGGCTCGTAATCTGAAGATGACTTTGTTGTTGAATATCTTTTCTTTGCTTTGTAGTGCAAAGATGAATTATTGATGAATATCTTTGGCTCGTAATGCAAAGATGACTGTTGTTGAATATCTTTGCTTTGTAGTGCAAAGATGAATTATTGATGAATATCTTTGGCTCGTAATGTCTGAAGATGACTATTGTTGAATATCTTTGCTTTGTAGTGTGAAGTAGTGTAAAGATGAGCTGTTGATGAATATCTTTGGCCATGTTGAATAGATGAATTTATTAATATGATTATGATATCTTTGTGAGTGGTGGCTGTGATTTGGTATAACAGGAGGCTGTGATTTGTATATTTGATATTTGATGTAAAGGCGGTGATGAAAATTATCTTCGTCACGGATGAGAAGAGAATTTAGAATTACAATTATGATTATGAGTTATTCATATGATTGTGGAAAGGAATTGTTGATTGATGTTCTGAGGGATAAAACATTGTTGGTGGACTTTTAACGTGGAGAAGATAATAGACTTTATAGTCTATTTGACTCTTTTAATGGATTGCTTTCGTTCATTTGCAACTATGGTTGAAAAGTTTTATCATCTACCGTATATTTCTAAATCTACGATTCATTCTTGATGAAGACTATTGATAATTTATTTATCTTTAGTCATAATATTCTTTCTTGAGCTAGTTGTGCTCACCCTTTTGTTTCACAATTCCTTTCGGGTAAAAAAAGTGTATTTGGGTTGGCGGGGATAACAAGGGAATAGAGCGGTGGTCTATAGTTGTTGAGGTTTCTCCACTAAAGAGTATGAAAATAATTTTATTGAGGGCTTTAGTGTGTTGTATTTTATACATCATTTAATAGTTATTTTTGGTGAATTAAATAGGGTGAAAGAACCCCTGACTTTGGAAGGTGTTTTGTCACTATCTCATACAGAGATGTCTAATGACATACAAACTTCGTGTTATCATAAGACATGGTTGTGCTCATCCACTTCTTTGAGTATATTTACAAGCACTACTATATAATCTTGGTGTTTGTTTGGAGTATAATACCCAATTAGAGGCAGTGGAGATAATGATATGTCGAGAGAAGACTCACCATTGGGAAGAATATGATAGTAATCTTCTCGTTTTTTTCTTTGGGGTCTATTAGGGTGACCAAGGATAATTACGTGGCCATATGATATCTACCGTAACCTAAAAGCATGGCCTCCCGTATACGAAGGTTTTCTTGAGCACTTCCCAAAGATTCTAATTTCTAAAAGCAGGTTTTTTACCTATACCTGTATGTAAAGGTGTCATTGTGACGTCTTCTGATTGGTATATATTTGTATCAAACTCACGGCATATGTGTTGTTGTATTTTGCACGACAATTGTTGTAATAAAGTTGTAGTTGTTTTTTACGTACCCATGTATTTGGCGACTCGAGAATGGGTTGGATGGAATGGACCTATTTTGGGGTTGTTACATTTGGTATCGAGCTTAGGGATATGATCTCTGGCGGAGATCGGGATTAGAACTAGGAGGAGAGATGAGTAAATCCTTCTAGGAGGGAGCTAGTGTGTCTACCTAAGCTTATTTGTTGGTCGATCAATAATATCGGGATATTATGTGATATATTAATTTATTAAATTAACCCTTGTTTTGAAGTTGTATTCTAGAATGATATCGAAATACGGAGATGAAGCAATGGAGAAATCATGATGGGGGGGAGATAGAATGCGAAATGAAAGCAAGGTATTCTCGACTCTTTGAAATACCAGTGCGTAAATTTTTGGGACGAAATTTCATAAGGAGGGAGATTGTAAGACCGAATTTTATGAAATAAAAGTATTCAATTTTTCTTATAATTACTATTAGGTAAATGGTTAAATTGATAAAAGTTAAAGTTAAGGGTGATATATGAATTTTTTTCAAAATACACAAGTGGTTATAAAATATTCATCATTTTATTGGGGAATATTCGTCGTTTGGTCGTGGAATATTCTTTACGTAGGGAATATTAAATGCGACGCCAGTAGCGATCATTTTTTGGGCCCCATAACAGAATAAGCTGTCGGATGAAGAAAGCGACAAGTTTAAGTTTTTATAAATAACGGCGTAGTTATTCTTTATTAACCTTTGTTGGAATACGGTTGGTTAAAAAATCGATGTCTGGCGTTGTTGTTGCCGCGATTTTGCACGGTATTTTACGGTATTTTGAATTATTGATCCTTACGTAAGAAGGCACTACTCGATAATTGTTAAAGTAATTCTTATTCAATATTTTATTTTATTGATTCAATAATTCTTTGCGTTGATATTTTATATTATTGTTGTTTGATAATTATCACGCCTGATATTTCTCATTATCGGATCGATAATTCATATTATTTGAATAATATTATTAGATAGCATTATTGGCAATGTCTAGAAAGTTACATCTAAGGAGAGGTTTGGTCACCTAATTGCTTGGCCCGATGAGGAGAAATTCTTATTGGAAAGCCCCTCTTTCACAGGAGCTGCACTGGTTGTCATTATTGTGATTACGTAATATTATTTGTGAATAATTAGTTATTGATTTATATGATAAGAAAATATTTATTTGATGTGGATATAAATGATGGATTTATTTATGTATTTATAAGTGAAGGAATTAATGATGAGGTGTTTTATCGATTATTTGTCGAAATGGAGAACAAAATATGGGATTTTCGGAAAAATTAGTTTATTACTTGATTTTGTAAAATCCATAACTCTTTAATGTATAATGAGTTAAGAGATGAGCCATATATCAAAAGAAAGCCCTAGAAGTAAGCTAGCTGTAGAAATTTGAATCACCCAAAAATTCTTTGTAGATATTTCGTGGTGAAATTTTGAATGAAAGCTGGTCAGAAGGACTAATAGTCCGAAAAATCGGTGTTCTTGACTATATTGCGTGAGTTATAAATTTTGATCCGACCGTTGGATCGTTGTAATTTTGGATATGTTATACATATATAAGTTGAGTATATGTCCACAAATTTTGAGCCGATTAAAAATGAGCGTATGATTTGTTATGAATTTTAAGAGTGGCTGATTAGGAAATTAGGTTTTGGTGGAAAATTCTAGAATTGAGTGGGCCCCACTCTTGGTTGTTGGAGAAGATGGCTGATTTTTGGTGGGTGGAATAGTAGCAGGTAAAGCCATCAGGTAGCAGGTCAAGTCTTCTTCGGCGTGCTAACATTTTCCTATAAATAGAGGGCTAAGTTAGAATTGAAAATCACACCAGAAACATAAGCTTTCTCTCTTTCTCTCTCTAGATTATTGAGTGTAATTTGTGAGTATTTAGATACTTGGTGAGTTGATATTCATCAGTGCAAGTTTCCTTCAGCGTCATATCCGATATCCTGTCAGAAGTGCTGTTCTTTTGAGGTAAGGGATAGTAAGGGATATTATTTTTTTTTCGTAATGATATTATTTCTTGATATCATTATCTTTGAAATATTGATTGGAACTTTTTATCAAATTTGGAACTTTTTCATATGGGGGTTACTATTCATGAGTTCTATTCACGAGTTACTATTCACGAGTTACTATTCATGAGTTCTTATTCACGAGTTCTTATTCACGAGTACTATTAATGAGCGTGAAGATGTTTTTTGTGGAATTTCTATCTTTTGGTGTAGATTCTTATTCACGTATCGGCACTTTATTCACGTATCTCTGACTTTATTCACGAATCTGGCACTTTATTCATAGAAAAATAAAATTTTTCTTTTCGTCTAAAATATCTAATACGGATACTAGCTTTGATTGTATCCATGTTTTGATCATTCTTGAATTTTACACCACTATGATTATTTTGAGGTATTTTTGGATGTATAGATTAGGAGTTATGGATTTTATGAGAAAAGACTATTTTAAAAGTAACTATTTATAACTCCTTGCGGTTAACTCCAAAATTGATGAAATTTTTATTGAGAGTACATCTATATAATATCGATTGTACTCTGTGTGATTTTGAAATTTTGGATAAAAGTACAATTTATGATAAATGTTTAAATATTAAATTGGTTTTGGCCATATGAAAAATAGTAAATGAATTTTAAAATTTCGAGAAAAATATATATTCAATATGGGACTATTTTATGCTAAATCCCGAGAAAAGAAATATTTTTAGAGGCTGATTTGGTATTTTTCATGAAAATGTTCTAGTTATGAGCAAATGAATTAAATATGTTATGTGAAGTAAGAAAATTAGAAAATATGATTTTATGGTTTGAGAATCATATATGAGGTATATCTGATTTTTGATGAGGGTTTTAGTTATTGGTGATGAAATTTTATGAGTTTGGCATTTTATGATGATTAAATGCATTAATTAGTAAAGTGTAAACAATTTAATTAAATTGTTTATAAGTTTGAGAAATGATTAAAATATTATTATAATATTAATAATATTAGATTATGAGATTTCTAAGTGATTTATAACATTTGGATTAAGGTGTTATAAATATGGATATGAATTTTATTATGAAACTTTATCTTTTAGGTATCGAGGTTCTTATGCGCGTATACGGGACTATACGAATACGGGTCTATTCAAAACAAATTGGTTTCTTCTACGACCAAATTATCGTTGATTTATGAATCTTACTCTTGAAATTAAAACCATGTTTTGATTATATTATTTTTATATAACATTCTTATAACCCTAATGATGATATTTCTCTTTGACTTGAGTGTAAAGATGGGTAGATTATTGGTATGATCGTGACCATAGGTTCTCTTTGGCGATGGTGCAAAAGTTGAATTGTTGGTGGTATGATCATGACCATTGAATTTACAATTGAATATTTTTTAGCTTAAGTGCAAAGGTGAATTGATCAACATGGTTATAATTATTGTTATATAACTTACGAAATGATTATGTATTTATTTGAGATATGAATATCTTTGGCTCGTGTGCAAAGATGACTTGTTGATGAATATCTTAGCTTTTGTAGTGCAAAGATGAATTATTGATGAATATCTTTTGCTCGTAATGTCAAAGATGACTGTTGTTGAATATCTTTGGCTTTGTTGAATATTATTGATGAATATCTTTGGCTGTAGTGCAAAGATGAATTATTGATGAATATCTTTTGCTTTGTAGTGCAAAGATGAATTATTGATGAATATCTTTTTGGCTCGTGTCTGAAGACTTTTGTTGTTGAATATCTTTGCTTTGTAGTGCAAAGATGAATTATTGATGAATATCTTTGGCTTGTAATGCAAAGATGACTGTTGTTGAATATCTTTGCTTTGTAGTGCAAAGATGAATTATTGATGAATATCTTTGGCTGTAATCTGAAGATGACTGTTGTTGAATATCTTTTGCTTTGTAGTGTAAAGATGAGCTGTTGATGAATATCTTTGGCCCGTGGTGCAAAGATGAATTTATTAATATGATTATGAGCAGAGGCTGTGATTTGGTATAACCATGATATTTGATGTTTGGGTAAAGGCGGTGATGAAAATTATCTTCGTCTGGATGAGAAGAGAATTTAGAATTACAATTATGATTATGAGTTATTCATATAATTGTGGAAAGGCTGTTGATTGATGTTAAAGGGATAAAACATTGTTGGTGGACTTTTAACGTGGAGAAGATAATAGACTTTATAGTCTATTTGACTCTTTTAATGGATTGCTCGTTCATTTGCAACTATGGTTGAAAAGTTTTATCATCTACCATATGTTCTAAATCTACGATTCATTCTTGATGAAGACTATTGATAATTTATTTATCTTTAGTCATAATATTCTTTCTTGAGCTAGTTGTGCTCACCCTTTTGTTTCACAATTCCTTTCGGGTAATAAAAGTGTGCATTTGGGTTGGCGGGGATAACAAGGAATAGAGCGGTGGTCTATAGTTGTTGAGGTTCTCCTAAAGAGTATGAAAATAATTTTATTGAGGGCTTTAGTGTGTTGTATTTTATACATCATTTAATAGTTATTTTGGTGAATTAAATAGGGTGAGGCGAACCTGACTTTGGAAGGGTGTTTTGTCACTATCATACAAGATGTCTAATGACATACAAACTTCGTGTTATCATAAGACATGGTTGTGCTCATCCACTTCTTTGAGTATATTTACAAGCACTACTATATAATCTTGGTGTTTGTTTGGAGTATAATACCCAATTAGAGGCAGTGGAGATAATGATATGTCAAGAGAAGACTCACCATTGGGAAGAATATGATAGTAATCTTCTCGTTTTTTCTTTGGGGTCTATTAGGTCAACCAAGGATAATTACGTGGCCATATGATATCTACCATAACCTAAAAGCATGGCCTCCCATATCGAAGGTTTTCTTGAGCACTTCCCAAAGATTCTAATTTCTAAAGCAGGTTTTGACTATACCTTTATGTAAGGTGTCATTGTGACGTCTTCTGAGTTGGTATATATTTGTATCAAACTCATGACATATGTGTTGTTGTATTTTGCACGACAATTGTTGTAATAAAGTTGTAGTGGAATTTTTACGTACCATATATTTGGCGACTAATTCGAGAATGGGTTGGATGGAATGGACCTATTTTGGGGTTCTTACATGGTACATAAATCAAATACAAACTTAATTATACAACTGTCGTGTAACATACGACAAAACATAGTTGAGAATTTTGAAACGAATATTGTCTTCTAGACAGTATTTAAACACAAATAAGTCCTCATTACATTTATTGTCACACTATTTAACAGAATAGTGAGGACTACTAGCTAATACTATCATCTGGACAATCACTCCGTTCCCCGACTTGTCCCAGCTACGTTCTCATTTCCTAAAGAGAACAGTGAAAGAAAGGGTGAGCTCAACTAGCCCAGCAAAAAATATTATGACTAAGATAATGCAGAATAAATTATCCTTAGCCTTCAACAGTATAACAACTGATAGAATATAGTAGACAACAAGTTTTAGATCAAAAACTGCAGCAGAAATAAGCAATCCATTAAAAGAGTCAAGTAGAGAATAAAATCTACTATCTTTTATGATTTAAAAAGTTTTTCATCACTTTTATCGCTGAGACTCAGCTTAACAAATAATCCACATCATTAAATCATCCCTGCACTACAGGCCAAGGATATTCTTTAGGGTCACGACCACAAATTATCCATGCACTACGGGCCAAAGATAATCGTGTTTTCATCAATCATCCCCGATCATGCCATAAAACAATTCATCTTTGCTCCCCTTGGTCAAGAAGAGAATCCATAGCCATAATCATACAAAAAACTGTCCATCAATGCATTACGGGCTAATGAGGACTTTTTCCACATCATTTGTAACATTACGGTCATGATTATACCGAACAATCCCTGGTCATAATCATACCAAGTCCATCTATGCACTACAGGCCACAGATTACTTTCAACAGAATATAAACATGAGGATGATGACAATGATATAAGAAATCAATAAAACAACTTCAAGAATTAATTTGTCCAGGAACCAATAACGTTCCAATTGTCAACAAGATATTGTTTTGTGGTGTAAAATTCAAGAATGCTCAGAAGAATATTTCCATGAAAAGATATTGGATGAAGCTCAAATATCAAGGATATTCCACTAATTTCATGGAGTATAGAAGTCAACATTTTAACCAACTGAGTATAATAACGAATGGAATAACAAAAGAAATCACCATGCATGCGGTACTTCGCATAGACATGTTATTCCAACAGAATAATAATAACGGAACGGTCGTCGTGAAATTCACACCAAGCGGGATGTTCTAATGAGAATAATAAATAATTAAAAGCGGAACCAGTCCGGCGTATAGCATGCATGGATATTCAAATGAATAAATGAATAATTAAAAGCGGAACCGTGTCCCACGTATAATGATGACAGGATATTCCAATGAATGAATGAATAATTAAAAGCAGAACTGTGTCTCGGCGTATAAGATGACAAGGATATTCCAACGGAATAGTAAAGAGCGTAATAATAGAAGAATGTCACCAAGTATAGGGTTGCTCACAGATACAAAGTTATTCCAAGCAGAATAATAAAGAAATGGAATAATGAGAAGTTCTCTTCTTGAATACAAAAGAATAATATTCCTACTAGAAAAAAAAATTAGATATAGGAAAAGAAAGTTAGCAGACTTCTCTTCTTCTTTCTCTCTATAATTTTCTTTCTCTAGAGTTTCAGTGAATTCGTAAAAAAATAATGAAGGAATGAGCTTCTATTTATAGAAGAATGGAATGCATAGTAACTAACTCATGAACGTTCCATATTGATTTACTTTAATCTGACGGCCCATATTTAAAGCAAAATCTTTTAAATAAAATATAATATATTCAATTTATATAAAAAGATTTTTACTATGCAAACACTATGCAGGCACTATGCAAATACTATGCATAATAAAATATAATATATTCTATTTATAGAATAACTTTAATAAAGTATTATGTTTTATATAAAAAGAAGTTTCTATTTTATTACGTTAATAATACTAATAAAACAAAAACGTATAAATCAACAATAATTGAATCAAATAATGTTAGATACTATGCAACAACTACTGTAGCAATAATTAAACAAAAGCGAGTGTTTTCTCACGTAAGCATCAATAATCAATACTGCAGGTGTAGCTACTATGCAACCACGCCAGACATCGCATTTCTTTTACTACCGAGTAGTTCAACAGTTTTAACGGTAAAACTTCCGTCGTTATTTTCATAAAAATATTTTTGTCATTTTCTCAATCCGACAATAATTCCGTTGTGGGGTCCACCAATGATTGTACCGTCGTACGGATATTTCCTGACAAAAAGAATATTTCCCGACCAATCGAATATTATATAACAACTTGCTTACTTTGCAAAATTTATAAATATTACCCACAACTATAACATTATATCAAATTTACTCCATAATATTAAAAAAATATTTCGAGAAATTTAAATCTTTATTTATAAAATTTGGGGTCTCACATTTGAAGCAAATATCAGCAACCCACATGTTTTCAAACAAGAGTGGGTCCCACCCATAATTTAATAAAAATCATTTTATTTTCCAAAATTTCAACAATTCATAGAAAATAGTCCGTTTATCAGAAAAATACGAATTTTATGTCCATTCTGCCTGAAATCGAATTCTCTACAACTTTGTAGCTTTGAGTTTTTCCAAATTCCAAATAGAAAATATCTGAAATCCACAAACGGGTGATTTTTAATACTTCTCTTCCGACAAAATACTGATAAAACACCTCAGCATTAATTCCTTCAATTATATCCACATAAAATAAATAAATCCATCATTTATATCAAATAAATATTTCATTATCATATAAATTAATAATTAATTATTCAAAAATAATATTACAGAATCACAATTATGACAACCAGGCCGTTCCCAGTAAAGAGGGGGCTTTCCAATAAGGATTTCTCCTTACTGGCGCGCAAGTAGATGACCTAACCTCTCCTTGACAGAACTTTCTAGACATTGTCAATAATGTTATCTAATAATATTATTCAAATAATAAGAATTATTGATCTGATAATGGGAAATACTGTGCAGTGACAATTATTGAAACAATAATAATATAAACTAACAATGCAGCAATTATTGAATCAATAAAATAAAATAATGAACAATAATTATTATAACAATTATTGAGTAGTGCCTTCTTATGTACAAATCAATAATTCAACAATACTGTGCAATACCGTGTGCTACTATGCAACCACACATATTACTGTATTTTAACCACCAGGTAATCCAACAGTGTTAACGATAACAATTACGTCGTTATTTATAAAACTCAAACTTTTTTGTTTTCTTTCATCCAACCGTTTTCCATTATGTGGCCCACAAATGACTGCGTCGTCGTACGGAGATTCCCGACAAAAAGAATATTCCACGACCAAACGAATATTCCCCGACAGAAATGAATATTTTATAACCACTTGCTTATTTTGCAAAATTTGCACATTTCACCCATAACCAAAGCATTATATCAATTTAATACCTTATTAATTTAAAATAATGAATAGAGGAAAAATTCAATTTTATTTATAATAAGTTGGGGTCTTACAAATATACTATTTATTCACATTATGTACTATTAGGGGAGGTAGTGCAAGTTTGATAATACTTGCAGGACTAAATTAAAAATGAAGAAAAAGATGAAGGTATTATACTGTAATATTTTGAGCCCCAAAACGTGCAATTATCAAAACTATATTTTCCTATAAATAGAAGTTCATTCTTCTTTCATTCTCACCAATTCACTAAGACTCACAAGAGCAATTATAGAGAGAGAAGCTATAGAGAGAAAGAAGAAGAAAAGTCTGCTACCTCACTATTCCAGTATCCAGTCTTCTTTTGAGGTAAGGGTTATTATTTTTGTTCAGTATTCATAAGGAATAATATTTTCTTCTATACTCTGTAGTATGTGAGTAATATTATTTCGTCTCGTATTCCTGATTATACCCTCATTTTGATAAAGTATTTCTTTTATACTCCGTGAAATTAGTAGAATATCCTTAAAATTTGTGATTCATCTAGTATTGTTTCACAAGGATATTTTCTACACATTCTTGTTAAATTTTAAGCTTTTCATACTGGAGTACTGTCCATGAGTACTATTCATTTGTACGGTATTATTCACAAAAATACTATTCACAAAGTACTATTCATAAAGTACTACTCATGAAATACTATTCATGGGGTACTATTCCTAAAGTACTATTCATAGGGTACTATTCACCCGGAGTACTATTCATGACAAAAAATGATTTCTTTTCGGTCCAAATCATTTTTGATACAATATCATTATTGAATTTTACTCCACAAAGCAGTATCATGTTGGCAATTTGAACATTATTGAATTTTGGATAAATTAAATTATAAATCTTTAAAAATTTATCCTTTGTTTCTTTTAATTGAATTCTTATATCATTGTCATCATCCTCATGCTTATATTGTGATGAAAATCATCTTTGGCTTACGTGCATAGATGGACTGTTGATTGGTATGATTATGACCAGGGATCATTCAGTATAATCATGACCCGTAATGTTACAAATGATGTGGTAAAAGTCCTCATTGGCCTGTAGTTCATTGATAGACAGTTTTTGGTATGATTATGACCAGGGATTACTCGGTATAATCATGACCATTATTGATAATTACATGAATATCCTTGGCAGTGGTGCAGGGATGATTCGATGGTGTGGTTTATTTATTAAGCTGAGTCTCAGCGATAAAGTTGATGAAAAACCTTTCTAAATCATAGAAGATAGTAGATATCATGCTCTACTTGACTCTTCTAATGGATTGTTTGTTCCGCTGCAATTAAACTTGATGTTTATTGTATTTTATCAATTTAACACTGTTGAAGGCTAACGATAATTTATTTTGTATTATCTTAGTCATAATATTTCTTATTGGGCTAGATGAGCTCACCCTTTTTCTTTCATTGTTCTCTTCAGGAAATGAGAACGTAGCCGGGACTAGTCGGGGAATGGAGTGACGGTCCATATGTTTGCATTAGTATTCCTCACTATTCTATAAAATAATGTGATAATAAATGTATTGAGGACTTCATTTGAGTTTGAATACTATCTATGAGACAATATTCGTGTAAAAACTCTCACCTACGCTGTTGTCGTATTATATAAAAGAAGTTTGTATTTGATTTTTGTACCTCGTATTTGGTGACTCAGAATGGGTGATGTATACCTATTTTAGGGGCGTCACATCACGAGTCAGCAACAACATCTTTTATATTATTCTCAAAGCCAACCAAGGTAATCCAAGCCCATCGGCTTCAGCAAAATAAAACGAGCACCTGGAATCAACACTGATCGTCGGGTGAATAACAAGCCTCGGATAGAATATGCGTGGCTCTTAATTTTCACAAATGGAGGGGAGCGAGCAATCACCTCCACATATTACATAAAAGGTTTCGTTGTCCTTCGTCACTATCAACATCTGCCGACCACATGGGAACAGATGAAGTTGGATTTGGACCACTTCGCCAATCTCTTTGGCAATTCCTCTTCGGGCCACACCAGTTTTATTATGTCTTTGGATGTTTACTTTTGGCAGATATAAAGTCTGATCGAAGCCTCCCACAAGGGTCGAAACGGATATTATGGCGGCATAAGGTCGGAGGGGGTATAAGGTCGGACAAGCGTCTTTCGGAAGTGGCTTTGTCCCCACGAATGGATGAGCGTCCATCGGAAGTAGCTTTTTCCACCCGAACGGACGAATATCCATCGAAAGTGGCTTTGTTCCTTGAACAGACAAAAGTCCTTCGAAAGTGGCTTTGTTCCACCCAAACGGACAAAAATCTTTTGAAAGTGACTTTGTTCCCTACCGATCGGACAAACATTCTTCGGAAGTGGCTTTGTTCCTCCCGAACGGACAAAAGCAAAGGGTTGGGAAGGCATTTTTGTTGGGATAAATTTGTATACTCTCTTATTTTAAAGTTACTTATAAATAAGAGACTAGGGGCAATGTTAGAGTGTGATTATTTGGGTCTAGCCAAGGTGTAAACCAATTTATTTAATGGGCTAAATTTGGTGTTGACCCATAATATATATTTATTTTGACAGTGAGAGAGTCCTTATTAAAGTAAGATTGTGTTTCCTTGTTTGGTGGGATAAGAAGGTTTAATTTGGGAAGGAATCTATCAGCCATTAATTGCAGTTATAAGGTGATTCTGAAAAGGACTCCTACTCCTAACAAGATAAAAAAGGGACAAGAGCATATGACACAAATAAATACTTTGTACTCTCCATATTATTATAGTGGATTTCTCTATCTCGCCGTGGTTTTTTTTTCAATTGGATTTTCACGTAATTCTTGTGTTCATATATTTATCTCTCTTTATTTATGTTTATGTGAATGTATTTCGTGAGTTTGATTTCACAAAAATACAATCAACCGTTAGCGCGATTTTGACCTGCTGTTTTGGTGATTTCGTCAGGCGTCGCTCGTATGTGATGGTCCCACGGGGGCTCTCGGACGCAGACGCTGGCTAGAGCCTAAAAAAATAAATATAAAATGAATAATATTATAATTAAGTTCACTTTATTTATAAACAAGAATTAAACTAAAATATTATACCTCCAGGCAGTGTATAGGCTAGTATCCTCGGCAACCCCAGCACTCGATAACGGCCGATAGTGCTAGTGGGAGTGTGAGACCCCAGATTTTATGAATAAAGATTTAAATTTCTCGAAATATTTTTTTAATATTATGGTGTGGATTTGATATAATGTTATAGTTGTGGGTAATATTTATAAATTTTGCAAAGTATGCAAGTTGTTATATAATATTCGATTGGTCGGGGAATATTCGTTTTAGCAGGGAATATTCGTACAACGGCGCAATCATTGGTGGACCCCACAACGAAATTATTGTCGGATTAAGAAAATGACAAAAATATTTTTATGAAAATAACGACGGAAGTTTTACCGTTAAAACTGTTGAACTACTCATTACTAAAAGTACAAGAATACTGGCATTAGGTGCATAGTAGTACACGCAGTATTGATTATTGATGCATACGTGAGAAAACACTCGCTTTTGTTTAATTATTGCTACTGATGGTTGTTGTGCACGACAAGTATCTCACATTATTTGATTCAATTATTGTTGATTTATACATTTTGTTTTATTAGTATTATTAACGTAATAAAATGCGAAACATCTTTTATATAAAATAGAATACTTTATTAAAGTTATTCTATAAATAGAATATATTATATTTTATTATGCATAGTGTTTGCATAGTGCTCTGCAGATAGTGTTTGCATAGTAAATTTTTTTTTTATATAAATAGAATATATTATATTTTATTTAAAAGATTTTGCTTTAAATATGGACCGTCAGATTAAAGTAAATCAACTGACCGCTCATCATGAGTTAATTCTTATGCAATCCATTCTTCTATAAATGAAGCTCATTCCTTCATTATTTTCTTATTTAATTCATTGAAACTCTAGAGAGAAAATTATAGAGAAAGAAGAAGAGAAGTCTGCTAACTTTCTTTTCCTATATCTAATTTCTTTTACTAAGAAGGAATATTATTCTTTTGTATTCAAGAAGAGAACTTCGTTATTCCATTTCTTTATTATTCATTTGGAATAACTCGTGATATGCTGGGCAACCCTATACTTGGTGACATTCTTCTATTATTCTGTCTTTTACTATTCCGTTGGAACATCCATACGTATATACGCGTCGGACTTGGTTCCGCTTTTAATTATTCATTCATTCTCGTTGGAATATCACATGCGTGTTATACGTGGGGACTGGTTCCATTTTAATTATTTATTATTCTGTTGGTACATCCTGTAGGTGTAAATTTCACCGACACAGTTCATTATTATTATTCATTGAATAACTAACTTTCATACATCGCAAGCACCGCATGCATGGTGATTTCTTTTGTTATTCCATTCTTTATTATACTCAGTTGGTTAAAGTTTTGACTTCTATACTCCATGAAATTAGTGGAATATCCTTGATATTTGCGCTTCATCCTATATCTTTTCAAGTAAATATTCTTCTGAGCAATCTTGAATTTTACACCACAAAACAATATCTTGTTGACAATTGGAACGTTATTGGTTCCTGGACAAAATAATTCTTGAAGTTGTTTTATTGAATTCTTATATCATTGTCATCATCCTCATGTTTATATTCTGTTGAAAGTCATCTGTGGCCTGTAGTGCATAGATGGACTTGGTATGATTATGACCAGGGATTATTCGGTATAATCATGACCGTAATGTTATAAATGATGTGGAAAAAGTCCTCATTAGCCCATAGTGCATTGATGGACAGTTTTTGGTATGATCATGGCTATGGATTCTCTTCGGCCAATGGAGCAAAGATGAATTGTTTTATGGCATGATCAGGACCGTTGATGAAAACATAATTATCTTTGGCCCGTAGTGCATGGATAATTCGTGGTCGTGATACTAAAGATTTATATCCTTGGCCTGTAGTGCAGGGATGATTTAATGATGTGGATTATTTATTGAGCTGAGTCTCAGCGATAAAAGTGATGAAAAACCTTTTAATTCTTAAAAGATAGTAGATTTTATTCTCTACTTGACTCTTTTAATGGATTGCTTATTTCCGCTGCAGTTTTTGATCTAAAACTTGTTGTCTATTATATTCTATCAGTTGTTATACTGTTGAAGGCTAAGGATAATTTATTCTGCATTATCTTAGTCATAATATTTCTTACTAGGCTAGTTGAGCTCACCCTTTCTTTCACTGTTCTCTTCAGAAAATGAGAACATAGCCGGGACTATTCGGGGAACGGAGTGACGGTCCAGATGATAGCATTAGTAGTCCTCACTATTCTGTTAGATAGTGTGACAATAAATATATTAAGGACTTATTTGTGTTTGAATGCTGTCTAGATGACAATATTCGAGTTAAAACTCATTGTATATATTTTGTCGTATCTTACACAACTGTTGTATAATTAATTTTGTAGTTGATTTTTGTACCACGCAAGTGGTGACCCAAGATGGGTGATGTGTAAGACCCCAACTTTTATAAATAAAGATGAATTTTCTATAAATATTATTTTTGAATATTATGGAATAAATTTGATATAATGTTATAGTTGTGGGTAATATTTATAAATTTTGCAAAGTAAGCAAGTTGTTATAAAATATTCGTTTGGTCGGGGAATATTCTTTTTGTCGGGAAATATTCGTACGACGGCTCAATCAATTGTGGACCCCACAACGGAAGTATTGTCATAGTTAGAAAACGACAAAATTATCTTTCTATAAAAATAACGGCGGAGAGGTGTTACAATTAAAACCGCTGAACTACCCGGTAGTAAAAAAATACGAATCTGCGCCAGTTGTATAGTAGACACGATATTGATTATTGATGCTTACGTGAGAAGTCACTCAACTATGCTCAATTATTGCTACAAGAATAATTCTTGATCATATCTCTTATATTATTGATTCAATTATTGTCACAAGATTATCATCGTATAATATGTTATAGTATTAAATCAATAATTGAGACGACAAGTTATAAATGATTAATAATTGTTGAAAGATTAAATATGTGTTGATTAAAAATAAAATGATTTGTGGTAATATTTATTCAATCCTTGATGTATATAAAGAGTCTGTTATGAGACGTTTGTGGTAAGTTTGATTATTTTATGGGGGGGCCATATGTCATCATCTAAGAGTCTCTTCGTCAATAGTAATTACCTTCGTCAATAGTAATTACCTTTGTGAATAGTAATTACCTTCGTCAATAGTAATTACCTTTACCAAACGTCGAACCACTTGTCGATTCACATTACAGGCGTCAAACCACTTTTCTTTTCACATCACCAAATTGTCAAGCCACTTGCCTTTTTTTCACACGGCAAAAAGCTAAGCTAAAAATCTTCTATAAATAGAGGCCTAGTGCTTCATTATTTTTCACTTAATTCATTCAAGTTTATAGAGAGAGAAAGTATAGAGAGAATAAAGAGAAAGAAGAAGAGTATTTTGTTCTTACACTATCAGTAAAGATTCAATCTCCTACCAAAAGTAAGGAGTGTTATTCTTTCTTATTCATGAAGAGAACTGTTGTTATTCCATTGCTTATTATTACATTGGAATAACTTTGATAACGTGGTTTACCCTATACTTGGTGACATTCTTCTATTATTCTATTGGAACATCTTGTCGTGTGTGTTTTTTACACCGGACCGGTTAAAATCTTTATTATTATTCTATTGGAACATCCCGTGCTGTGTGTTTTACACCTGACGGGTTCCGCTCTTTATTATTATTCATTGGAATATCCCATGCATATGCTTTTACGCCGGACTGGTTCCGTTATTTATTATTCATTGGAATAACTTCCGCTCGTGAATATCTATCGCATGCATGGTGATTTCTTTTGTTATTCCATTCTTTATTATACCCATTTGGTTAAAACTTTGACTTTATACTCCATGAAATTAGTGGAATATCCTTGATATTTGTGCTTCATCCAAAGATCCTTTCATGGAAATATTCTTCTCTCAAGATTCTTGAATTTTACTCTACAAAGCGAAGATCATGTTGTGATTTGGATGTTATTGGTTCCTAGATAAATTAATTCTTGAACTTGTTTTATTGAATTCTTATATTCTTGTCATCATCCTCATGTTTATATTATGTTGAAAGTCATCTCGTGGCCTGTAGTGCATAGATGGACTTGGTATGATTATGACCAGAGACTATTCGGTGTAATCATAATAGTAATGTTACAAATGATGTGGTAAAATCCTCGGTGGTGTGTAGTGCATTGATGGACGATTGTTGGCATGATCATGACCATTAATGAATACACAAATATTCTCGGCCCGTAGTGCATGAATAATTATGGTCGTGATACTAAAAAATATCCTGGTCAGAGTGCGAGGGTGATTCGATGATGTGGAATATTTATTAAAGTCGAGTCTCATTTATATGTTGATGAAAATACCTTTTAAATCATAAAAGATAGTAGATTTTATTTTTACTTGACTCTTTTAATGGATTCTTTGGTTCATTGTAGTTAAACTTGATGTTCATTATATTTTATCGGTTTAACAACTGCCAGAAGCTAATGATAATTTATTTTGCATTATCTTAGTCATAATATTTCTTCTCGAGCTAGTTGAGCTCACCCTTTCTTTCTCACATTCTCTTCGTGAAATGAGAATATATTTTGGACGAGTCTGGGGAGCGGAGTAATGGTCCGAGAGGATAAGATTAGTAGTTCTCACTATTCGTGAAATAGTGTGATAATAATTGTAATGAGGACTCCTTTTGAGTTTGTATGATCTCTAGTAGACAATATTTGTATTCAAACTCACAGTTTTATATCGTATTGCATACTTACGATTATATTAGTAAGTTGTATTTAAATTTCGTACCATGTATCCGACTACCCAAGATGGGTTATGTATACCTAATTTTGGGGCGCCACGGTTAGTATCGAGCTTAGGATATGATCCCTGCTAAGATGTGAGAATAGTACTAGGAGGGAGAGACGGGAATACCTTCGTTAGTATGACCTACCTAAGTTTATGTCTTTATTTTATTGGTTGGCCGTAATATATGGATAATATGTTACATGTCAATTAACCTTTTTTTTTTTGTGACAAGATCTCAAAATGACATCTTAGAATGTTGAGAATAAATGGATGGAAGACAAAGCGATCGTTGATTCACCACATATCAATAATCAGGATAATGTGCATCAGGAAGGCGACAATCCTCATGCAAACAACAACACTGACCAAATGATGAATGATCAAATGTTCAGAGGCTTTATGCAATTCATGCAACAGCAGGCGAGAGCGACTCCTGTCCAAAACATAGGTGGAAACACGGAAAACTCTCGGGCGGTCACCGCTAAACAGTTCAAGGAGCTGGGACCACCGGAGTTTAAGGGAGAGCCAAAACCACTTCTGGCGGAAGCATGGATAAAGCAGATTACCAAGATATTTGATGTCTTGGGATGCTCCGAGGAGCAAAAGGTTCCCTTTCACGCCTTTTATGTTGCTGAGAGAGGCGGATTCTTTGGTGGGAATCCAGAAACGCGACTCAACCTCTTTCAGATGAAGATATCTTGAGAGAAGTTCCAGAGTCGTTTCAATGACAAATACTTTCCGAAAGTATTCGCCACATGAAGGTGGTGGAGTTTATCAAGTTGGAACAAAACAATATGACCGTGTCACAACACGAGGCAAAATTTGCGGAGTTATCACACTATTATACGTCCCACTTGGTGGATAATGAAGAGAATGGCGCGAATGTTTTTAAGAGGTTTGAAGCGGAGATACGTCAACATCTTATTTCTCATAAACTATGTTTGCATTCAGATGTTGTAAATAGGGCTCGATTAATGGAGCGCGATAACGAGTCAACGATAACTAAAGAGAAGCAAATTGGCAAAATTATAATACCAATGTAGAGTAGTCATCAAGCGGTGACAACAAGCGTGGAGGGAATCAACAAAGCCGGATATGGTAACCACTTCGGTGGTAATCGTGGCCAAAACAATAAGAATGGACATTTCAAGAAAAGGAGATTCAACAATGATGGAAAGACGTCAAAGACCAAAGACCCGTTGTTAAGGAAGGAGAAAGACCACTATCATCATATGCTTCAAATGCGGAGGAGAGGGACACATCATCAAACCGCGCCATGCCGCCCAAAGCATGTTATAATTGTGGAAGAGAAGGTCACTTAGCTCGATTTTTTGCCATCAAGACAAATTCAGCTAGGATGGAGGCACCAAAGGTCAGTCCCGGAAAAGTCAAAACCGGTAGAGTGCAAGGAGAGCGTTTGTTGTGACCTCCCAAAGAGCAAGGAACCCGAATGAGGTCATCACGGGTAAGCTTATCATAAACTCTAATGAAGTCTATACTTTATTTGATACTGGGTTCTACCCATTCTTTTATTTCTCTTACTTGCGCTCATCGATTAAATTTGACTCGGAGAAATTAGACTTTGACTTATCTGTGGAAACTCCGTTGGGAGAAACCTTCATTACATCCAATCGCTTATAAGTCTTGTTTGGTTCAAATCGGTACCCTCACATTACCCGTCGATCTTATTTCATTAAAAATACTTGTATTTGACATGATTCTAAGGATTGATTGGTTAACTACTTATCATGCAAAAATTGATTGTTTTCGTAAGGTTGTTAGCTTTCATATTCCTAACCAACCTATTATGCTAATTCTGCGACCAAACCATTAAAATCAATCACGGTCATCTCAAGCCATAAAGCTATTCGTTTATTGAAAACGGATGTCAAGCTTTCTTAGCTCATGTCACGATTTAAACAAAAATACCTCGCTTTTGAACTATATTTCTATTGTTAATAAATTTCAAGTATTCCTCAAGAACTACCGCCTACCCCCAGGCGTGAAATTGAATTTTGTATTGACCTTGAACCCTAAGACAAAACCTATTTCCAAAGCCCCATATCGAATGGCTCTATTGAACTTCAGGAGTTAAAGACCCAATCGCAGAATTGTTAGACATTGGCTTTATTCGCCCTAGTACTTCTCCTGGGGTGCTCTGTTCTATTCGTGAAGAAAAAAGATGGGAGTATGCGACTTTGTATTGATTATCTGGAGTTGAATCATGTCACCATCAAAATAGATATCCATTGCCACGATTGATGACTGTTTGACCCGGTTGCAAGGAGCCAAATTCTTTTCAAAGATTGATCTTCGTTAGGATATCACCAATTGAAGATTAAGCTCACGACATTCCAAAGACGGGCCGGAACTCTAAGACGGCATTATGAATTCCTAGTCATGTCCTTTGGATTGACTAATGCTCCTGCTGCCTTCATGGATATGATGAACCGAGTATTCAAGGAATATTTGGATCACTTTGTGGTCGTCTTTATTGATGACATCCTTATTTATTCCAAAAGCCGTGAAAATCATGAGCAACACTTGAGGCTGACACTCCAAAAGCTTCGTGAATATAAGCTTTATGCCAAGTTGAAGAAATGCGAGTTCTGGCTTGAAGAAGTAGCATTCCTTGAGCACGTGGGATCAAGTTAGCTGGGAACAACCTAAATCAGTGACTGAAGTACGTAGCTTTCTCGGTTTAGCTGGTTATTATCGGAGATTCGTGGAAGGATTTTCTCGAATCGCTTCTCCATCGACTCGGTGACTCGGAAAGATACAAAGTTGGTTTGAGCGAAGAATGTGAGAAGAGTTTTCAAGAACTTAAGAGGAGACTTATTTCAAGACTGCTGCTCGACAATACCATCCGGCCTCGGAGGATTTGTCATCTACAAGTGATGCTTCTTAGCAAAGGGTTGGGATGTGTTCTCATGCAACATAGAAAAGTTATAGCCTATGCCTCATGACAACTAAAAGAATATGAGAGGAATTATCCTACTCATGATCTAGAGTTAGCGTTGTTGTCTTTGCACTTAAAATTTGGAGGCATTACTTGTATGGGAGAAAGTGGAGATCTTTACGGATCATAAAGCCTCAAATATTTCTTCACTCAAAAGGAACTCAACATGCGACAAACGGCGTTGGCTTGAATCATTGAAAGATTATGATCATACCATCCAATACCATCCCGAAAGCGAACGTAGTGGTACGCGATTGAGTAGAAGATCATATGCAAGTACGAGTGCGATATTGTCAACGCAAAGGCCCATTTTGTGTGACTTGCAAAGGATGGAGATAGAGTTAAAGACTCTAGGGACGCATATGATGATAGCGAGTATAAGAGTAGAACCGACTTTAATCGATAAAGTTAAAGTCGCTTTCAAGCTCTGGACTGGAGCCGATGCGTATGAGGAAGAAAGTGCAAGAAGGTCTTATCTAGGAAGCAAGAATCGATGAAGAAGGAATACTTCGAGTCAACTCCAGACTTTATGTTTCTAACGACCCTGATTTAAAGTATAATATCATGATGGAGGCGCACAACACACCATTTGCAATCCATCTTGGGAGTACCAAAATGTATCATGATATTCGTCATACATTTTGGTGGAGCAATATGAAGAGAGAGATAGCGTTGTTTATCTCAAGGTGTTTAACTTGTCAACGAGTTAAAGCGGAGCATCAAGTACCAAAAGGTCCATTGCAACCACTTGAAATTCCAGAATGGAAGTGGGAGCACATTACCATGGATTTCGTTACCGGTCTTCCTAAGGTTTCTCAAGGCATAAATGCGATTTGGGTCATTGTTGATAGATTGACCAAGTCTGCTCATTTCTTACCGATACGAGAAACTTATAATGTTATAGTTGTGGGTAATATTTATAAATTTTGCAAAGTAAGCAAGTTGTTATAAAATATTCGTTTGGTCGGGGAATATTCTTTTGGTGGGGAATATTCGCACGACGGCTCAATCATTAAGTGGACCCCATTAACGGAAGTATTGTCGTAGTTAGAAAAACGACAAAATTATCTTTCTATAAAAATAACGGCAGAGGTGTTACCGTTAAAACCGTTGAACTACCCTAAGTAGTAAAAGTACGAAGAATACGCGTAGTTGTATAGTAGCACACGCGATATTGATTATCGATACTTTACGTGAGAAGTAACTTCAAATTTATGCTCAATTATTACTATGAAGAATTTCACGATCATATCTCTTATATTATTGATTCAATTATTGTCACAAAGATCATCTCGATAATATGTTATAGTATTAAATCAATAATTGAGACGACAAGTTATAAATGATTAATAATTGTTGAAAGATTAAATATATGTTGATTAAAAATAAAATGATTTGTGGTAATATTTATTCAATCCTTGATGTATATAAAGAGTCTGTTATGAGAAGTTTGTGGTAAGTTTGATTATTTTATGGGGGGCCCATATGTCATCATCTAAGAGTCTCTTCGTCAATAGTAATTACCTTCGTCAATAGTAATTACCTTTGTGAATAGTAATTACCTTCGTCAATAGTAATTACCTTTACTAGACGTCGAACCACTTGTCGTTTCACATTACAGGCGTCGAACCACTTGTCGTTTCACATTACAGGCGTCAAACCACTTTTCTTTTCACATCACCAAATATCAAGCCACTTGCGCTTTTCATGGCGGTGCTAAGTTAGAAATCTTCTATAAATAGAGGCCTAGTGCTTCATTATTTTTCACTTAATTCATTCAAGCTATAGAGAGAGAAAGTATAGAGAGAATAAGAGAGAAAGAAGAAGAGTATTTTATTACTACACTCATCGCAGATTCAATCTCCTACCAAAAGTAAGGGGTGTTATTCTTTCTTATTCATGAAGAGAACATTGTTATTCCATTGCTTATTATTATGCGTTGGAATAACTTTGTATACGTGGTTTACCCTATACTTGGTGACATTCTTCTATTATTCTATTGGAACATCACATCATGTGTTTACACAGGACCTGGTTAAAATCTTTATTATTATTCTATTGGAACATCCTGCATGTGTTTTACACGGGACTGGTTAAAATTTTTTATTATTATTACATTGGAAGATCCTGCATGTGTTTTTACGCCGGACTGGTTCCATTCTTTATTATTACATTTGAATATCCTCGTCATGCGTGCTTTTACGCTGGGACCGGTTCCGTTATTTATTATTATTGTTGAATAACTCGCTGCTGTCTTGGCCTATCGCATGCATGGTGATTTCTTTTGTTATTCCATTCTTTATTATACCCAATTGGTTAAAACTTTGACTTCTATACTCCATGAAATTAGTGGAATATCCTTGATATTTTGCGCTTCATCCAAAGATCCTTTCATGGAAATATTCTTCTCAAAGATTCTTGAATTTTACTACAAAGCGGTATCATGTTGGCGGGTTTGGATGTTATTGGTTCCTAGATAAATTAATTCTTGAACTTGTTTTATTGAATTCTTATATTATTGTCATCATCCTCATGTTTATATTATGTTGAAAGTCATACGTGGCCTCTGTAGTGCATAGATGGACTTGGTATGATTATGACCGAGACTATTCTTGTAATCATTTAAGTAATGTTACAAATGATGTGGTAAAAATCCTCGTGTGGTCTGTAGTGCATTGATGGATAGTTGTTGGCATGATCATGACCATTAATGAATACACAAATATTCTTGAATTCAGAAGTGCATGAATAATTATGGTCGCGTGATACTAAAGAATATCCTTGGGTAGTAGTGCGTGGGGTGATTCGATGATGTGGAATATTTATTAAAGTTGAGTCTCAATTTATATAATGATGAAAAACATTTTAAATCATAAAAGATAGTAGATTTTATTTTCTACTTGACTCTTTTAATGGATTCTTTGGTTCATTGTAGTTAAATTTGATGTTCATTATATTTTATCGCTTTTTAACATTTATGTAGGCTAATGATAATTTATTCTCGTATTATCTTAGTCATAATATTTCTTCTTGAGCTAGTTGAGCTCACCCTTTCTTTTCTACGTTCTCTTCACGAAATGAGAATATATGGGGGACGAGCCTGGGGAGCGGAGTAATGGTCCGGAGGATAGCATTAGTAGTCCTCACTATTCGTGAAATAGTGTGATAATAATTGTAATGAGGACTCCTTTTGAGTTTGTATGATCTCTAGTAGACAATATTTGTATTCAAACTCACAGTTTATATCGTATTGTACACGACAGTTATATTAGTAAGTTGTATTTAAATTCTGTACCATGTATCTGACTACCCAAGATGGGTGATGTATACCTAATTTTGGGGGCGTCACATGATGTATACCTAATTTTGGGGGCGTCACAGTTGGTATCAAAGCTTAGGGATATGATCCCTGGCTAAGATGTGAGACAAGAACTAGGAGGGGAGAGACGAGGAATTCCTTCGCTAGTATGACCTACCTAAGTTTATTTGGTATTTAATTGGTCGGCCAGAGAATAGGGATAATATGTGATATGTTAATTAACCCTTGTTTTGTGCTAGTGTTTGCGAATGACATCTGAGAATATTGAGATAAGCAATGAAGCACGCGAGACCGTTGAGTCAGCTCAATCAAAAGGATAACGAGAAACAACACGATAATAATCGTACCGGTGGCAATGGTCATCGGAGCAATGATAACCATCGTGGGGGAAATTATCATGCCAAGAATGGTAACCACTTCGGTGGTAATCATGGCCAAGATAATAGAAATTGACATTTCAAGAAGAGAAGGTCCTTTAGCTCGATTTTGTCGTGCACCAAAGTCAAGTCCAGCTGGGACGGTGGCACTAAAGGCGGATACGGACAAAACAAAGTCGGTGGTTTCAGGAAGAGCATTTTTCGTGACTTCTCAAAAAAAGCGAGTAACCCAAACGAAGTTAGCACGGGTTAGTTAATTATAAATTGCGAAGTCCATACCTTATAAGATACCGATTCTACCCATTATTTTATCTCTCTTGCTTGCGTTCAACGTTTAAATTTGACTCCGGAGAAGTTAGACTTTAACTTATTAGTTGAAACTTCGTTAGTAGGAGCCTTCGTTACCTCCACTGTTTGATTCAAATAAACACTTTCACGTTACCTGTCGATCTTATCTCTTTGAAAATACTTGCATTGATGGGATTTTTGGAAACGATTGGTTAACTACTCATCATGCTTTTCATAAGGTTGTTAGCTTTCATATTCCTAACCAACATATTATGCGAATTCAAGCAACCAAACCACTAAAGACAATCATTGTTATATCAAGCCATAAGTAAAGAGCCCCGATCCTTTCATCGTTGACTTCCTTGTGTGGAATGCACCGAAGCCAGACTTTCTGTAGGCGACGTCCTGAATAACGATGGCAAGTTGATAGGTATCAATGTGACGTGTTATCCAAGTCTTGGATGAGGGTCAAAGTTTTGAATGTTATTTCTATCGTTAATAAATTTCTTGACGTATTCCTGAAGACTTCTTAGCCTACCCTAGAGCGTGAAATCGAATTTTGTATTGACCCCGGTACAAAAACCCATTTCTTAAACCCTCAAATATTTCTTTACTTAAAACGGACGTATAGTGCGCCAAAGACGTTGACTCGAGCTGTTGAAGATTACGATAGTACCATTCAATATCATCGTGGAAGAGCGAACGTGGTAGCTGACGTGTTGAGTAGAAGATCGTATGCGGGTACGAGTGCGATATTGTCAACGCAAAGACCAATTTCGTATAACTTACAAATGATGAAGATAGAGTTAAGGACTCTAGAGACCTACATGAAGATAACGAATATACGAGTAGAATCGACGTCGCTCAAGCTACATACTCCGAGCTGATGAATGTGAAGAAGAAGGTTCAAGAGGCGTTATTCTAGAAGCAAGAATCGATGAAGAGAGGAAATATCAACCCTCGATTTAATTGGCCCATTTGAAATCCTCGATCGAGTAGGAACTGTGGCTTATAGACTCGTTTTACCGCCAAAAATGTCGCGTGTTCATAACGTTTTTAACGTATCGATGTTACGTAAATATGTGGACTTCCTGAACCACATTATTGATTTAGAACTAGACGAAATAGCGGATGATTTAACGTTTGAGGAGATACGTGTTAAAATCTTGGATAAGAAGAATCGTATTCAACACTCAAAGGTTATACATCAAGAGTTAGAATCTGAAATGAAGTCAAGGTATCATCAACCGTTCGGCATACCAGGTATGTACGTAAATTTTGTGGGCGAAATTCCATAAGGAGGGGAGATTGTGAGACCCCAGATTTTATGAACAAAGATTTAAATTTCTCGAAATATTTTTTATAATATTATGGTGTGGATTTGATATAATGTTATAGTTGTGGGTAATATTTATAAATTTTTCAAAGTATGCAAGTTGTTATATAATATTTGATTGGTCGGGGAATATTTGTTTTAGCAGGGAATATTCATGACAACGACGCAATCATTAGTGGACCCATTAATGTAATTATTGGCTCGGATTGAGAAAACGACAAAAATATTTTTATGAAAATAACGGCGGAAGTTTTACCGTTAAAACTGTTGAACTACTCGGTAGTAAAAGTACAGTAATACGTGTGGTTGCATAGTAGCACACGGTATTGATTATTGATGCTTACGTGAGAAAACACTCATTTTTGTTTAATTATTGCTACAGTAGTTGTTGCATAGTATATCACATTATTTGATTCAATTATTATTGATTTATACGTTTTGTTTTATTAGTATTATTAACGTAATAAAACAGAAATATCTTTTTATATAAAACACAATACTTTATCAAAGTTATTCTATAAATAGAATATATTATATTTTATTATGCATAGTGTTTGCATAGTGCCTGCATAGTGTTTGCATAGTAAAAATCTTTTTATATAAATAGAATATATCAAATTTTATTTAAAAGATTTTGCTTTAAATATGGACCGTCAGATTAAAGTAAATCAATCTGGACCGTTCATGAGTTAGTTACTATGCAATCCATTCTTCTATAAATCGAAGCTCATTCCTTCATTATTTTCTTACGAATTCACTGAAACTCTAGAGAGAGAAAATTATAGAGAGAAAGAAGAAGAGAAGTCTGCTAACTTTCTTTTCCTATATCTAATTTCTTTTACGGTAAGGAATATTATTCTTTTGTATTCAAGAAGAGAACTTCTGTTATTCCATTTCTTTATTATTCTCTTAGAATAACTTTTGTACACGTGAGCAAACCTATACTTGGTGACATTCTTCTATTATTCATCTTTTTATTCCGTTGGAACATCTCGTCATGCTATACATGGACACGGTTCCATTTTAATTATTCATTCATTCATTTGGAATATCCCGTCTGTTATATCGTGGGACCTAGTTCTATTTTAATTATTTATTATTCTGTTGGAACATCCTGTCGGTGTGAATTTCACCTGACCTGGTTCCGTTATTATTATTCTGTTGGAATAACCTGTCTATGCGAAGTACCGCATGCATGGTGATTTCTTTTGTTATTCCATTCTTTATTATACTCAGTTGGTTAAAGTTTTGACTTCTATACTCCATGAAATTAGTGGAATATCCTTGATATTTGCGCTTCATACAATATCTTTTCATGGAAATATTCTTCTGAGCATTCTTGAATTTTACACCACAAAACAATATCTTGTTGACAATTGGAACGTTATTGATTCCTGGACAAATTAATTCTTGAAGTTGTTTTATTGAATTCTTATATCATTGTCATCATCCTCATGTTTATATTCTGTTGAAAGTCATCTGTGGCCTGTAGTGCATAGATGGACTTAGTATGATTATGACCAGGAATTATTCGGTATAATCATGACCGTAATGTTATAAATGATGTGGAAAAAGTCCTCATTGGCCCGTAGTGCATTGATGAAAAGTTTTTGGTATGATCATGGCTATGGATTCTCTTTGGCCAATGGAGCAAAGATGAATTGTTTTATGGCATGATCAGGACCGTTGATTAAAACACAATTATCTTTGGCCCGTAGTGCATGGATAATTCGTGGTCATGATACTAAAGATTTATATCCTTGGCCTGTAGTGCAGGGATGATTTAATGATGTGGATTATTTATTGAGCTGAGTCTCAGCGATAAAAGTGATGAAAAACCTTTTAAATCTTAAAAGATAGTAGATTTTATTCTCTACTTGACTCTTTTAATGGATTGCTTATTTTCACTGCAGTTTTTGATCTAAAACTTGTTGTCTATTATATTCTATCTGTTGTTATACTGTTGAAGGCTAAGGATAATTTATTCGGCATTATCTTAGTCATAATATTTCTTACTGGGCTAGTTGAGCTCACCTTTTCTTTCATTGTTCTCTTCAGGAAATGAGAACGTAGCCGGGACTAGTCGGGGAACGGAGTGACGGTCCAGATGATAGCATTAGTAGTCCTCACTATTCTGTTAGATAGTGTGACAATAAATATATTGAGGACTTATTTGTGTTTGAATACTATCTAGATGACAATATTCGAGTTAAAACTCATTGTATATATTTTATCGTATCTTACACGACTGTTGTATAATTAGTTTGTATTTGATTTATGTACCCTGTAAGTGGTGACCCAAGATGGGTGATGTATACCTAATTTTGGGGGCGTCACAGGGAGTATCCTGAGACGCGGCCCAAAGAGATGTCTCCTCATCCTGAGATAAACTAATATCCAAGTGAGGGACGGTGGGATCACTGTCTCAAGATCGCCCTAAAGCGACTGCAACTCTCATATATCTGTTGGTCATGAGCTTCTCAAATTGGTCCTGTAATTTAATATATGTACCGGTCTCATAGTTTTATTTTATTTTATTTTGTATTATTTTATTTTATTTATATGTTTTACTTTAATTTAATTTAATTTAGTTAAATTAAATTAAATTAATTTATTTATTTAGATTTATTTATTTATTTTATTTTATTTTTATAATATTATATTAAATAATAAAGTAAATTTATTTTATTGTATTAAATTAATCTAATTTATTTTATTTTTAATTATATTATATTAAATAATAAAGTAAATTTATTTTATTTTATTAAATTTATTTTGTGTTATTAAACTTATTTTATTATAAAGTTTATTATATTATATTATATAATTGAAAGTCCAATAATAATCTAGAAGGGGGGGTTGAATAGATTATTACAGATTTAAAAATTATCTAAGGCCTTTTTGAATTTTTGAATAATTAATTTGCAGTGTTAGAAATTAATATACAAGACAGTAAAAATTCAATCACACAATGCACAGAGATTTGTCTGGTTCACAACATATATCCCGGGTATGCTGGTATGTCTAGTCTCAAGCTCCTCTCCAAGACTTGAGATCCTATTACTATCAGTAATAAATACTCCTTCAACAGGCGGAGAAGCATTTATAAAGTTTTATAGTCAAACTTCCAACTGTTCCCAACTAATCTATTTTGAACAGCAAGCACCCAGCTCCCTCCTCAAGTTTAGTTGTACTTCTTTTGAGTTCAGTTCTATTCTATGATCTGGTCTTGAAACAACAGTCTCTTCCTCACCTCACAAGTACACTAGAGACCCAACTTCCCGCTGACATCTCTAAGACTCTAGTCTTGGTCTTAGAATTACTCGTCTTTCTCACAGGTACATAAAATAAATTAACTCTGACCTTTTCTTTTTTTACAAATGATTTTACAATAATTTGCTTCTAAAATAAGCAGATAAGAATTTAGTACAGATTGATGCTTCTCAAATAAGCAGATATCAATTAAAGAGCAGATATATTTATAAAAGTTCAAAGAATTTTATACTTGAGAAAATATTCTTCTTAGTAAGCATATATTAATTTATGCTTTGATCAAATAGTGCTTCTGTGTAAGCAAATATGTAAATTATGCAATGTTATAAAAGTTTAAATAACTTTTATATTTTATGTGAAAAAGTGTTTCTTGAATAAGCAAATAGATCAATTTTAGCTTTTACTCAAAAATGCTTCTGTTTAAGCAGATATATAATTTAATGCAAATTATAAAGAATTATTTATTCTTTATGGAGTAAAGAAAAGTCACTTTAACTTTTTAGAGTGAAATGCTTCTGAGTAAGCAAATAAGTTATTTTAAGCTTTGAATCAAATATGCTTCTAATTAATCAGATATATTCACTTAAGTTTGTGAAATAAAAGTTTAAATAACTTTTATATTATGCAACAAGTATTTTATGAATAAATAAATTTATGAACAAATACTTGTGATGTGACACCCAAAAATATATATATATATATATATATATATATATATATATATGTTTTTGTTGAATTATAAGGTCCGGGATTGACCTAAGAAAGTTATTAAAAGATGCATGGCCATTGACCAGGGAAAGTACCGTCTATAATGGTCCAAAAAGTGTACCAACTATGCAACTAGTCTTTGTTTTTTTTAATTTAATAATGACAATTGATATCCGCATAGCAATAATAGTATTTTTAGAGTAAAAATATTATTATTAAAATAATAATATTGTTTTAAATGTTAAATATTGTTAAAATAATTATAAAGAGTAGTTAAAATAATTATAAAAATGTCGACGTGGAACTATTTTTTCGATCTAAGTATGGAATTAGCATCATATTATCGAGTAAAAATATTTTTGTCGGGATAATAAATGTCACTTAAAATATTAATTATTACTAAAATAATTACACAATTGCTCTCGACATTATAATTTTTAATCGGATAATATCGATAACCTAATTATATTATGATAATATTAACAACCTATTAATTGAAATATATATAACTAATGGTCGCTAAGGTAACAAAATAGGTCGCTTTGCAATAAGATAACATTATTATGTTGATCTGAACCTTACTACATGTACTTCATGCATGTCATTTTCGGTATATTAATGTATAAAGGTTTATGGCGGCTTATAACTAAGCTCCAATAGTACAAGGAAATAAATTATAAAAATAGTACCATAACGACCATAAGGTAATCCTATTTCATTTTCCCATAGTAGGTAGAGGGCCGCAAATAACCGACCTTCGACCTATATAATTCTAAAATAAAATAATAAAAAAACAATAAAATTAAAATTATGTCTATCTTTAAAACAAATTCCGATCATTCATCCGGATATCTAACGACCTATATTGTTCCGTCCGCAGTTTAATTTTTAATATTCCGCAGTGTAATCCTGCGGACGGGATAAAAGATCTAAATGTCCCTCCTTGTGAAAGTCTCTCGTTCGCAGCTACGGACGATAACTCCCTTAAGATACGGGACGACGTCGTTTTGTTTAAAGTATTGTTCGCAGTATTAAACTGGGGATTCTAGTGGAGATAAAACGATGACGTTTTATTATTAACTCTCGTCCGCAGTTTAATACCGCAGACTCTAGAGTTATTTAGTAAAACGACGTCGTTTGAAGTTAATACTAGTCCGCAGAACTAAACTGTGGACTCTTATTCCACTAAATCAAATCTGTAACCAATAGTTGGGGCTTCTTGTGTATTTGAGATCTAAGTAACCAACAGTTAGGGCTTCTTGCTACGATTTGTGAGAATAGCAACCAAGCAAACGAAGATCTAATCAACCAAGCAACAAATCAAATATGTAAGCTTGAATTTCGTCATATGTATATATGTTGTATTCTTCTTTGTTGCATACAAACATGCAATGTTAAATACACAAAAATGTTTATGTTGGTGGTTACAAAAAGAAACTTTGTAACGTAGTTATGTTAGATTACAATGTGTTGTTCATATATGTTTATTTTCTGTGTCAGTTACACTAATGGAATTTAATCTTGGGCCTGATGTCAATACATTGTCGTGAGATCAACCAAACCACATCTAAGCAGTCGTATGGAACAATCCCCATTACACTAGGTCATTAAGAACTGATGAGAGTGGAAGATCTTTGAAACTGTGGGTTTTAAGTGATACCCAAAAAGATTTATTACGCGACTGGGGTTTTTGGGTATTTATAAACATTAATGTCTGTAATCAAATAGATGCTTCATTGATAGAAGTATTAGTGGAGCGTTGGCGTAGTGAGACCAATACGTACATTTCACTTCCTCATCGGTGAAATGACAATAACACTTGAAGATGTACATTTCATTTTAGGGTTACCGGTTATCGGGGATCCTATAACATGTACATTAATACAAAATCCTAAACAATTGTTTAATAATAGTGAATTTAGTAAATATAATTTGGAAGATGACAATGTGTATATTAGAGGGGGAAATATGTTGTCGTGGTTGGGTAGCAGATTTTGTCAAGTTCCTCTAGATGTTGATTGGGAAATGGTGGTGATGTACACTAAAGCGTATGTATTGTTTATATTGGGGAAGATACTATTTTCGACAAACCGCGACGTCATACATGCTAGGTATCTTATATTTTTAGAATATATTAATAAAGTTTGTGATTATGCATGGGGAGTTGCGGTGTTGACTTGTTTGTTCCGCAGATTACATAAAGCATGTGACGCCCCCAAAATAGGTATACATCACCTATTCTGAGTTGCCAAATACATGGTACAGAATATAAATACAATCTTAAATATACAACATGAGCTATGAGTTTTAATACAAACATTGTCTTCTAGACAGTATTCAAACTCAAAATAAGTCCTTAATACATTTATTATCACATATTTCATAGAATAGTGAGGACTAATAATGCTATCCTTGTGATGCCCCCAAAATAGGTATACAACACCCATTCTGAGTCGCCAAAATACATGGTACAGAAAAAAAAACTACAACTTCATTATTACAATTGTCGTGTAAAATACGACAACACATACTGTGAGTTTAAATACAAATATTGTCTTCTAGACAATATCCACAACCAAATAAGTCCTCAATACATTTATTGAAATACTATTTTACAAAATAGTGAGGACTATTAAAACAACTATCTTCAATCATCACTCCATACCCCGGCTAGTCCCTGCTATATTCTCACCTCTTGAGAAGAAAAATGGAACAACAAGGAAAAGGGTGAGCTCAACTAGCCCAGTAAAAAATATTATGACTAAGATAATATACAACAAATTATCATTAGTCCTCAACAGGGAAAAAATCTGATAGAATATAATAGACAACAAGTTTCAGATCAACAAATGCAAATAAACAAAGAATCCATTAGAAGAGTAACGTAGAGAATGAGTTCTACTATCTTCTAACATTTAAAAGTCCATCATCAATATTTTATCCCTGTAACAACAATCAATATACATCTTTGCACTACAGGCCAAAGATATTCATTTATATCACCAGTCGGTCATGTTCATCTCAACACTGTTCACCAGACTCACGGCCAAAGATATTCATCAGTTAATCATTACCTCTTTGCACTACAGGCCAAAGATATTCAGTAGTATCATCATTTAGGACTGAGGATGATGAAAAATATTTTAAAAGAAACGAATCCAATGAAACAAAAGGACAAATATTAGGGATTTGTATTTCAGTATATCCAAATTCAATAATACTCTATAATAACCAAATATAAAGCAGAATTCCAAAAATAAAGACCAAAACATGGATACTGTGACGTCCCCAAAATTAGTTATCGTCACCCATCTTGGGTCGCCACTTACATGGTACAAAAATCAAATACAAACTTAATTATACAACAATTCGTGTAAAAATACGACAAAACATAAACCGAGAATTTTGAAACGAATATTGTCTTCTAGATAGTATTCAAACAAAATGGAGTCCTCATTATAATTATTATCACACTATTTCACGTAATAGTGAGGACTACTAATGCTATCATCGGACCATCACTCCTGTTCCTCGACTAGTCCTCGCTACATTCTCATTTCTCAAGATAATAAATGAAAGAAAGGGTGAGCTCAACTAGCCCAAAGAAGAAATATTATGACTAAGATAATGCAGAATAAATTATCCTTATCCTTCAACAAAGATAACAACCGATAGAATATAATAGATAACAAGTTTTAGATCAAAACCGCTGCAATGAAATAAGCAACTATTAAAAGAGTCAAATAGAGAATAAAATCTACTATCTTTTAAGATTTAAAAGGTTTTTCATCACTTTTATCATTGGGACTCGACTTAATAAATAATCCACATCATCGAATCACCCACGCACTTTTACTCAAGGATATTCTTTAGGTCACGACCACAAATTATCCATGCACTACGGGCCAAAGATAATCGTGTTTTCATCAACTATCTGATCATGCCATAAAACAATTCATCTTTGCTCCAATGGCCGAAGAGAATCCATAGCCATGATCATACCAAAAATTATCCATCAATGCATTACGGGCCAATGAGGACTGTGACACCCCCAAAATAGGTATACATCACCTATTCTGAGTTGTCAATACATGGTACAGAAACAACTACAACTTTATTATTACAACAGTAAAACTGTGAGTTTGAATACAAATATTATCTTCTAGACAATATCTATACTCAAATAAATCCTCATCACATTTATTGATACATTATTTTACAAAAATGGTGAGGACTACTAAACAATCCTTTCTAAAACCTTCATTCCATACCCCGACTCGTACTCGCTTATATTCTCGCCTCGAGAAAAATGGAACAAAAAAGGAAAAGGGGTGAGCTCAACTAGCTCAAGAAGAATATTATGACTAAGATATATATACAACAAATTATCGTTAGTCTTCAACAGGAAAAAATCTAATAGAATACTGATAGACAACAAATTTTAAATCAATATCCGCAATGAAATAATAATTCCTTAGAAGAGTTAAGTAGAGAATGCAAACTACTATCTTCTATGTATGAATTTAAAAGTTCATCGCTCATCTTTTATCCTCGTAACATCAATCAATATACATTTGGAATCAAATATTCATCTTTGCACTACTGAGCCAAAGATATTCATCGATTGGTCATGTTCATTTAAACACTGCTCATCTTTGCACCACGGCCAAAGATATTCTTCAAAATCATTCATCTTTTGCACTACCACAGCCAAAGATATTCTTAAGAAATCATTCATCTTTGCACTCACGTGCCAAAGATATTCCATAATATCATCATTTAAGACCGAGGATGATGAAAATATTTTTTAAAGAAACAAATCCGGTGAAACAAAATGACAAGGATTAAGGATTAAGGATTCGTACTTGGTTTTATCCACGCCCCAAAATACCTCAAAAATAATCATAGTGGTGTAAAATTCAAGAATGATCAAAACATGGATACAATCGAGTTAGTATCCGAATAGATGTTTTGATTTAAAAGAAGAAATTTTATTTTTTTGGTGAATAAGATCAGATATCGTGAATAAGGTCAGATACGTGAATAAGAACTCAGACACCAAAAGATAAAAATTCCACAAAAATATCTTTCACGCTTCATGAATAGTACTCGTGAATAGTAACTTCATGAATAGTAACTCATGAATAGTACTCATGAATAGTAACTCGTGAATAGTAACTCATGAATAATAACTCTCATTAATAGTAACTCGCTTAATGAATAGTAACCCATGAATAGTAAACCATGAATAAGTAACCCCGACATGAAAAAAGTTCCAAATTTGATAAAACTTTAGATCAACATTTCAAAGATAATGATATTGAAGAAATAATATCATTAAAAAAAATAATATCCCTTACCTCGAAAAGATCGATCTTCTAAATAAAAACACAGGATATAAGCTATGACTTGGACTTGCACCAGTATAGCAATACTCAAAGTATACTCAAAATACTCACAAGAATACGCTCGATAATATAGAGAGAAAACTTGAGTTTACGGTGTGATTTTCAATTTAACCCAAGCACCCTATTTATAGGAAAACGCTTAAGAAATTCAAAGCGTAAAATTTAATAAAATATTAATATATAATTATTAAATTCCTACGCACCCAAAATCTGATTCAAACCATCAGCCACCAAGAGTGACTCACCTTGCCTAACTCAAAAAAACGTTTTTCTTATTAAAAATATTTAAAACTTCAAAAATAATTATTTTGAGCTTGTAACTTCAATAATTCATAATAAATAGCCCTTTCATCAGAAAATTCGAATCTCATGAGTTTTTATAGGAATTTCAATTCTCTACAACTTTGCAGAAGAAAGTTTTTCCAAATTCCAAATAGAAATTGACCGAAATCCACAAACGAGTGATTTTACAATTTATAATCAAATTTCGATCAATAAATGGGGTCCATCGACATGTTTAACATGTTTTAAACATTTATTGCAACAAAAATACTCTTTCCTCCTCAGATACTCATATATCCCACATTCGTTGTAAAAATATCACCATTATTATATTATTAAAATATAATAATATATTTAAATGAATTATTTTATCGTAAAAAGATAAAATTTCAATTTTCAACAATTGTCACATTAAACTTTTTCTCCATCTATATCCACATAAAATCAATATTTTCCTCATCATATAAATCAATAATTAATTATTCACAAATAATATTACGTAATCACAATATCGACAACCGAGTAGGTTCAGAAAGAGGGGCTTTCCAATAAGAATTTCTTCATCTTGGCGCAGCAATTAGGTGACCAAACCTCTCCTGTACGTAACTTTCTAGACATTGCCAATAATGTTATCTAATAATATTATTCAGATAATATGAATTATTGCTTCGATAATGAAAAAATTGTGTAATGACAATTATTGAAACAACAAAGAATATAAAATATCAACGCTTGACAATTATTGAATCAATAAAATAAAATATTTGAGCGAAGAATTACAGTAACCATTATTGAGTAGTGCCTTCTTCACGTAAGAATCAATAATTGGTGCAATACCGCAAGAATCGTCAACAACGCAGAGATTAGTGTGTTTTAAACCAACGGGTATTCCAACAAGATAATGGTGAATAACCACGCAGTTATTTAAAAACAACTTATATTTGTCATTTTCTTCATCCAATCGCTTTTTAGTTATGGGGCCCACACATGGGTCGCTACTGTCGCATTTAATATTCCCGACACAGCATTGAATATTCCACGACCAAACGAATATTCCCAAGCGATAATGAATATTTTATAACCACTTGCTTATTTTGAAATATTTGCGTATTTAACCCTTAACTATCCACATTAATCAAATCAACCCTTACTATTTCAAAATAATAAATAAAGAAAATTTCTTTTTATTTAAAAATTTCGGGGTCTTACATGTGATGACAGATATCAAGTATAATAAATAAATCAGTTAAGCAATACTTGATATAACAAATATTATTGTTTAACTCAAAAAGTATATAAAAATATTTTATCTATTATGTGAACTTTTATAAATAATGTCACTTAGTACTATAAGGAATCGTACGGTCGGATTCCTCTCCGTAGAGGTTTATCTCCGTAGCCTTGCGGCGTCTAAGTATGACAAAATTTATAATTTTTACAATTGATATTTATATAAATATTTTCAATAGATCACTACGATTCTCAAATTCGGTTCGGATGACTACTCTTTTTGGAGCAGTATCTCAGTGTTGTTTTGAGCTATCAAGTGTCGATCTATTTTCCTCGATATTTATATAAATAATATCAATAAAATATTATCAAGACTATAAGGAATCGTGATTTACGGATTCCTCTCCGTAGAGGTTTATCTCCGTAGCCTTCATACGCCCAAGTATCCTTTTATTTGATAAATAAATGAAATATAGATATATAGAATTGTGTAGAACAATTTATATTCGTATATCTATAAATATAAATAAGCAAGAGATAATTCAAATAAATAAATCAAACAACTTATCTCAATTTGCTTTAGACCAATTTCCTCTTCTCAAATAATCAGAACTTTTGTAAGAAGAGATAGAGAAAACTTTTTGGAGAGAGAGAATATGGGAGATAAATAAGCGTTTCTTGAAAGTGAATTGACAAAATAAAATGAAAGGAAAACCTCCTATTTATAGATTTTTTAGGTCAGGGATTGAAAATCTAATTTTAAATGAACTGTTCAAATGATCAATTTTTGAATTTAACGGTCCAAATAAAAATAAATTTCACGGGATTCATTTAATGGTCAGTTCTCCAAAAACCGCTCAAGCACTATGTCATCAACTTTGCATTAATGCACCATTTGACCACATGATAAAACTATGAACTTAATTGCCAGCCTGCTCACGCGTCTTAGTCAAAAAAAATGTCTCAAAAGCAAACATTTACTACGTTTAATGTGCCTGCATGTGATATTAATGATAATATACATATATTTGGTTTTTATAGACACATTCATGTAATATATATATATATATATATATAAGTAGTACAATTATATATAAATATTACATAATTAGTTATAATATATATATACGTTATATATATATATATAATATATTTATAAAATATAATGATTATATATATATATACGGTCCGGATCCTGTAAGGGATCCCTTACTTTCTTAAAATGAGGGCCTTTTTTTTTGGTTTTTTTTTGTAAAACAACTAAAAAAAAAACTTAATATTTTATGGAAATGAAATTTTATATATATAGTGATGTTTTGGATGTGATTTGGATACGTATAACAAAATAGGTATATACGATGCATGCATCGTATATACATTTTTGGTATAAGTATCCAAATTACACCCAAAACATTATATTATGAAAATTTTTGGGCCCATATAAATATTAAACTTTTTTTTAGTTGTTTTAAAAAAAAAAAAAAGTCCTCATTTTAAGAAAGTAAGATCCCTTACTTGATCATTCTATATATATATATATATATATATATATATATAACAATAAAATAATTTTGCCCAATTTTAAAATAAAATATTTTTTGAGATTTAAAGACACATGAATTGTTACATGTACCAAAATCAATTTTCCGCCCATAAATTTTTGGCAACTGTGGTATTTAATGTTTATTTTGACCATATGTTGGTTTGTAAAAATAAATTGCCAATTCATGCATGCATATTCGGTTTATACACATGCATGCAATATTAAATCCCAAGTCCCATGATAAAAGACATCACTCTTGCCAACACACTTCCTCATTTAATACATTTGACCATATGTTTTGAAAAAAATCTTCCAACATACACGGCTTTATGTATATGTTATGCATGCATTCCTTTCATATATATATACTTATAATATATATAATGACACTGCACATTTAATGTGCACACATGCAATTAATATATATATACACTATATACACCCACACGTTTTAATATATATATATATATATATATATATATATACATATTTGTATATTATATAATAAATGCATGCATGTTTTATATATATATATATATATATATATATATATATGATAATATGATATGATTAAAAATATATATATAAATATATCATTATATATATATATATATATATAAATTATATATATATATCTGTATTTATGTATTATATGAAGAGGGCTATGATGACAGATTTTTTGGGCTATAACGATTTGAAAGCTATTCTTTATAGCCCAAAATAGCTATGACGATGGGTGAAGCCTGTCATTATAGCCAAAAAAATCGTCATTATAGTCTCATCGTGTAATCATGATTAATATCTTACATTTTTCCCTATATATATATATACGATTTATATATATATAAATATATAAAATTTATATAAAAAAATTAATTTGAGAATAAATAGAAAGTGCCCATATGATTCAATCAATATCTCCATCTTCTTTCTAAATTCGGTCAAACAAGTATTAGATGATCAACATATGACTTTTGTCCCAAAATGCATGACCTAATTGATTTAACATATTAAAACATCAAGATCAATAAAATCAATTAAATAAGATTTAGAAAATATTTTTGGTCAAAATAAATAAGATAATTAAAACAATTATAATATAAATCCTATGGAGAGGATTCTACCCTTTTAATTAATTTATTTACTAATTTATTGTTATCATCAAAATAAAACTAAAAGTTGGAGACCCAACAATAATTTATTAAAATTATTTAAATCTCCTAGTATTTTTTTGTATTAATTTATTAATTTATTTAATTTTTCTAGTATTACTACTTAGTTTTAGTGGCAAACTAAGTTCTAATTGTCTTTTATATAGTTAATTATATATTTATTTATTACCATCTATAACTTCCACAGAAATTTAGTGAAATTTCCGTCAAAATTATATTCAACACCAAAATAAGGGAAGTCTTCAATTGATTCACAAATTAAAATTCACAATGTTGGAAAAGGCAGAAATCAGAACACTGCAAATTATAAGTTTATCACACTGCATTATAACTCCTCAATATCAAATAAAAAATTAAACACACTACTGATTATGGACATTATAACTGCCTTGACACAAATTAAATACTAATTGGAAGGGTACATTTCATTGTTCGCCATCTTTTGAATACAGTAAACCAATATCAGTAAACACCGCGCAACATCTCAGTCTCAAAATCAGTTTCATACCAAACCAAATTAAATCCTAAATTAAATATAAAACTCAAATTGAACATTCAGCCTCAATCAGTTTCATATATAACAAGACAAATTAAATCATAAATTAAGCCCCAAAATCAATTGCATATATAGCCAATATAATATTCAAACCCTAATGGTATTAACTGAAGATAAAAATTGTGTACCTCAATTGATTTGAATGCTAAAAATAGGATAGACGATATACCACAACGCTGCCGCCGACACCCACGACATCGCCGGAAAGCCGACTAACCGTGACAGAGAGATAGATGAGTTGAAGTGTGAGGACAAGGGTTTTCCCCTTTACGATCAATATATACTGTGTGTGAGAAAGAATACCCATGGAAGGAGGAATTTGTTGGCCGATAGAGAGGGTATGAAGTCATTGCCGTCGCCTTAGAGAGAGAGAGATCAGACAGAAAGACGTGGTAGAGAGAGAAGAGAGAGATCAAAAATAAAATAAGAGAAAGAAGGAGCTGAACGGTTTTTAATCGACTATTCTCGATGAAATATCTGTCGAAATTGGTTCCCTCGAGATTACTATATTTTTTACGGATATTTCGTCGACTATAAATATGATTCTGTCGAACTTATAAATCGCGTGACGCGAAATATTGGCGCCCTTGGACTAGTGTTATCTCGAATGAATTCCGTCGAAGATAACATATTTCTGAGGGAACTATTATCGACGAAATATTCTGTCGAAAGTACAATAAGGTCGACTGAATATCTTCCGTCGATAATATTTTCGTCAGTCTTAAGCCATTTTCTTGTAAGTGAAGGAAGTGGCCCGCTTCTGCGAGACAAAGGCATCTCTAAGTCACTTACGAAACCCAATAAGTAAACAAAAGGCCATAAATGTGTTGGGTTTCCTTAAACTATAAGAGATATAGTGTGACGCCCCCAAAATAGGTATACACAACACCCATTCTGAGTCGCCAAATACATGGTACAAGAAGCAAACTACAACTTCAATAATACAAATGTCGTGTGAAATACGACAATATATACTGTGAGTTTAAATATAATATTGTCTTCTAGACAATATCCACACGCAAATAAATCCCCATCATAATTATTGATTCATTATTTTATAAAAATGGTGAGGACTACTAAACAACTCTCTCTAGAACCTTCATTCCATACCCCGACTAGTACTCGCTACATTCTCGCCTCCTGAGAAGAAAAATGGAACAACAAGGAAAAGGGTGAGCTCAACTAGCCCAGTAAAGAATATTATGACTAAGATAATATACAACAAATTATCGTTAGTCTTCAACAGAAAAAATCGATAGAATACAATGAGATAACAAGTTTGAGATCAATATTCGCAATTGAAATAATAATTCATAGAAGAGTTACGTAGAGAATGAAATCTACTATAATCTATGAATTTAATATCCATCATCAATATTTTATCCCTGTAACATCAATCAATATGCATCCGGAATCAAATATTCATCTTTGCACTACTGAGGCCAAAGATATTCATCGATTAGTCATGTATTCATTTAAACACCTGTTCATCTCAGACTACTGGGCCAAAGATATTCTTCAGAAATCATTCATCTTTGCACTACGGTGCCAAAGATATTCTTAAGAAATCATTCATCTTGCACTACATGTGCCAAAGATATTCCATAATATCATCATTTAAGGCGAGGATGATGAAAAATATTTTTTAAAGAAACGAATCCAGTGAAACAAAATGACAAGGATTAAGGATTAAGGATTCGTACTTGGTTTTATCCACGTCCAAAAATACCTCAAAAACAATCATAGTGGTGTAAAATTCAAGAATGACCAAAACATGGATACAATCAAAGCTAGTATCCAGAATAGATATTTTGGACAAAAAGAAGAAATTTTATTTTTCGGTGAATAGTGCCGTATACGTGAATAGTAACTCCGACACCAAAAGATAGAAATTCCATAAAAAACATCTTCACGCTTTCATTAATAGTACTTCGTGAATAGTAACTCGTGAATAGTAACTCATGAATAGTAATTCGTGAATAGTAACTCGTGAATAGTAACTCATGAATAAGTAACTCCAAGCATGAAAAAGTTCCAAATTTGATAAAAGTTCCAACCAATATTTCAAAGATAATGATATTGAAGAAATAATATCATTTGAGAAGAAAATAACATCCCTTACCTCGAAAGATCGAGATTTCTAGTTGAAACACAGGATATAGGCTATGACTTGGACTTGCACCGTATAGCAATACTCAAAGTATACTCAAAATACTCACAAGAATAACGCTCGATAATATAGAGAGAAAACTTGATTTTCGGTGTGATTTTCAATTCTAACCTAAGCACCCTATTTATAGGAAATTGCTTAGAACACCAAAAGCGAAAATTTAATAAATTAATAATATAATTATATTATTTTCTACACATGTCTAGAATCTGATTTCAGCCATCAAACACATGCCACCTTCTAGAAAAAAATAAGAAAAAACGTTTTTCTAATTTTAAATATTTTAAACTTCAAAAATCAATTATTTTGAACTTGAACTTCAATAATTCATAATAAATAGCCCTTTCATCAGAAAATTCGAATCTCGCGTGTTTTTATAGGAAATTCAATTCTCTACAACTTTGCAGAAGAAAGTTTTTCCAAATTCCAATCAGAAATTGACCAAGAAATCCACAAACAGGAAATTTTACAATTTATAATCAAATTTCGGTCACTAAATGGGGTCCGCGAGCATGTTTAACATGTTTTAAACATTTATTGCAACAAAAATACTCTTCCTCCTCGTATACTCATATATCCCACATTCGTTGTAAAAATATCATCGTTAATATATTATTAAAATAATATATTTAAATAAATTATTTTATCGAAAAAGATAAAATATTAATTTTCAACAATTGTCATTTTAAAAATTTTCTCCATCTATATCCACATAAAATCAATATTTTCCTCATCATATAAATCAATAATTAATTATTCACAAATAATATTATGAGAATCACAATATTGACAACTGTGCAGCGGTTCCTGAGAAAGAGGGCTTTTCAATAAGAATTTCTTCTTCTTCGCCGCAATTAGGTGACCAAACCTCTCCTTAGACGACGAACTTTCTAGACATTGCCAATAATGTTATCTAATAATATTATTAGGATAATATGAATTATTGTTTCGATAATGAAAGATAATTGTGTAATGACAATTATTGAAACAATGACAATATAAAATATCAACGCAAAGCAATTATTAACTCGATAAAATCTTTGAGCAGTAATTCACGTAACCATTATTGAGTAGTGCTTTCTTACGTAAGAATCAATAATTGGTGCAATATCTGGTGTCTTCTTGTTCAACAACAGCGTATTAGTGTGTTTTAACCACCGGTATTCCAACAATGATAATTGTGAATAACTACGCTGTTATTTAAAAACAACTTATATTTGTCGTTTTCTTCATCCAATCGCTTTTCGTTATGGGGCCCACACATGGTTTAACGGCAGTCGCATTTAATATTCAAATCGCACGAATATTCCACGACCAAACGAATATTCCCAAACAACAATGAATATTTTATAACCACTTGCTTATTTTGAAATATTTGCATATTTAACCCTTAACTATCCACATTAATCAAATCAACCCTTACTATTTCAAAATAATAAATAAAGGAAATTCCTTTTATTTAAAAAATTTGGGGTCTTACAACCTCCCTCCTTATGAATTTTCGTCCTCGAAATTGGACGTCACGTACTGTGTGTTTGAAAAGGTGAGGATACCTCGCTTTCATTTCCATTTCAATTCGGTCATTTCCTCTATAAGCATGATTCCTCCACAAAACTTTAACTTGTGGTATAACCTTTCTTGGCGTGGGACATGCTCCTTCCTATCCAAAATCTTGACAGTACCTCCTCATACGTTAAGTCTTGGCTATCTCGTCCAGGATTCTAACTCTATAGCGTGGTTCGGGTCTCACATATATTCTGAAGTACTGGATATATGAAACACATTATGAAACACGAGACATACTCGGAGATGTAACGCAAGTCTATAGGCTACATTTCCTACTCGGTCAAGAATTTGAAATGGACCGATAAATCATGGATTGAGCTTTCCTCTCTTCCCAAATCTTGTAACACCCTTCCATGGAGCAACTCCCAACAATACATGATCCCTACATTAAATTCCACGTCCTTTCGATGAAGATCCGCATAACTCTTTTTGTCGATCTTGTGCCGTTTGTATCGTTGTCGAATCATTAGTCATACGTATTAACTTTCGGGTCCCAACAATGTTGCTTCACCCACCTCATCCCAACATATTGGGGAGCGACATTTAAATCCATATAATGCTTGAATGGAACCATGCCTATATTTGTTTAATAACTATTGTTGTATGAGAATTCCACCAATGGCAAGTACTTATCCAACTTCCTTTGAAATCTAGGACACGAGTTTTAATATATCTTCAAGAGTTTGAGTAGTCCTTTCGATTGCCCATCCGTTTGAGGATGGTATGCCAAACCAGAATCGTAAATTGCGCCCATAGCTTTCTACAAACTAACCCAAAATCATGAAGTGAATCTTGGGTCACGATCTAAAACTATGGATCTTTGGCATGCCATCTGATCTCACAATCTCATTTACGCATACATACGAGAAAGACATTCGAGGGAATAAGTCTCTCGTATCGGTAAGAAATAAGCGGAACTTGGTTAATCTATCAACAATAACCCAAATAGCATTGATGCCTTGAGAAACCGTAGGAAGACCAAGAACGAAATCCATAGTAATGTGTTCCCACTTCCATTCAGGAATCTCAAGTGGTTGCAACGGACCCTTAGGTACAAGATGCTCGCCTTTACACGTTGGCAAGTTAAACACATCGAGATAAACTTTGCAATCTCTCTCTTCATATTGCTCCACCAAAATGTATGTTGAAGATCATAATACATTTTGGTACTCCCAAGATGGATTGCAAATGGCGATTGTGTGCCTCCATCATAATTTTGTACTTCAAATCGAGTCGTTAGGAAACACAAAGTCTAGAGTGGACTCAAAGTATTCCTTCTTCATCAATTCTCGCTTCTGAATAGCTCCTTCTTGTACTTTCTTCTTCATACGCATCATCTCAGGAGTCGGTGGCTTGAGCAATCTTAACTTTTTCTATTAAAGTTGGCTCTGTCGTATACTTGACATCATCGCACCTTTTCGTTCCGATATGATCTTCTACTCATCGCGTCACTACCACGTTCGCTTTTCCGGGATGGCATGATCGAGAACATGTCTTTGAAATGAGTCTCCTCTTGAGTTCTTGAAGCTCTTCCACATTCCTTGCTCCATTCGAATTTTGTATCTCTCTACGAGTCAATTTGCGTTAATGGAATAGCGATTCGAGAATATCCTTCAACGAATCTCGATAATAACCAACTAAGCCTAGAAAGCTACGTATTTCGACATCGACTTAGGTTGCTCTCAATCGTGACTCATATCCCAATCTTGGATATAGACGTCACAATGACACCTATCGATTTACTATCGCACGAATATGGCGTCCCTACCGAGAGTTCGGCTTAGGTGAATTCCATAAAGGAAGTCACAAGATAAAGGCTCAGTACCAAATTCTATAGTTGAATTTTTAACTCCGAAGTTCAATAGGAGCCATTCGATATGAGATTTTAGAAATGAGTTTTGTCTCGGGTTCAAAGTCGATACATAATTTAATATCGGGCTTTGGGAGTAAGCGAAATTCTTCAGAAATACGTCAGAAAAAATCAATAACAACGGGAATATTATTCAAATCGGCGTGTCTTTATTCAAATCCATAACATGGACTAAGAAAATTTGACATCCGTAATAAGCGAATGACTTCATGGCTTGATATGAAAATGTTTGACTACAATGGTTTGATTGCTTGAATTGAATAATGGAGTTGCTTAGGAATATGAAAACTAACAACCTTACGAAAATAATCAATTTCGGCATGATGAGTAGTTAACCTTAAAATCACATCAAAAACAAATATCTCTATAGAAATAAGGTTAACGGTGTAATGTGATAGTGCTGACTGAATCAAGCAAGATTTCTAAACAACAGATGTAATGAAAGTTTCTCCTAACGGATTCTCCATAAATAGGTCAAAGTCTAATTTCTCCGTAGTCAAGTTCAAACGTTGAGTATGTGACAGAGAGATAAAAGAATGGGTAGAGCCAGGTATCTAGTAAGGTATAAACTTCGCAAGAATTTATAATTAACTAACCGTGCTAACCGTTCGGGTTCCTTGCATTTTGACCGGTCACGACAAACGCTCTTCAAGAACCGTTGACTTTGACTTTTTAGGACATCCTTTTGAGTCACCATTCATTGGGTGGGTTTCGATATCGTACAATCTCGGCGATATGTCCTTCTTTTCCACAATTATAGCATACCTTAAAGCTGTTGTAGGCGGTTTGGGATGATATATCCTCTTTCCGCATTTGTAACATCTGACCGGTGGTCGTTCTCCTCCCTTAAAACTAGTTTCTCTTGTGTGACGTCTTCACATGGTCGTTGTTGAATCTCCTCTTTTTAAAATCTCCTCCCAGACTCGCTTCTTCTATTTTCATGGCCACGATTACCACCGGAGTGGTTACCGCTTTTAATCAGTATTCTTCTTTCACATTTGGTTATCGTTATTACGATGATCGCTATCTTTGGTATGATCCTGGTTATGGTCCCTCGGTTGAACATACTCGTTATCTCGCTCTAACAATGAGCCACATTGACAACATCTGAATAGAGAAAAATTTATGAGAAATGAGATCTTGGCGTATGTCGGGTTTCAAACCCTCGAAACATCCGCGTCATCGTTCCTCATTCTCCACCAAATGAGGTGCAAACTGGATAACTCATGAACTTCGCCTCGTCTTTGGGACACCGTCATGTTATTCTCGCTCTAGTCTAATAAACTCCACTTCCTTCATACGACGAATACTTTCGGGGAAGTACTTGTCATTGAATATTTTCAAACGTCTCCCATGACATCTTTGAGTGCATTTGGATGGGTACACTTCACTGATTCCCACGATGTCTCGCCTCGCCACGGAACATAAAGGCGGCGAATGGAACTTTACGTTCTCCGTGCATCCCAAGACATCGAATATCTTGGTAATTTGTTTGACCCACGTCTCGCCTTAATCGGATCGGCTTTCCCAGATTCTGGTGGTCCCAACTCTTTGAAGCTGGCTTTCATTTGTGACCACTCGTGAATTGCTATCATTTCCTCCTGTATTTTGAACACGAGTCTCCCTCAAATCTCGATTTTGCATGAACTGCTAAAAAGCTTCTAAACATCCCTCGTTCATCATCGCTTTCGATGGTGTTGTTCGGGAGGAACATTACCGACATTACTGACGTTCTCCTCGTTGGTGAGTACTGAGCATCTCCACGGTCTCATTTACTCCATTGTTAATATTCTCGATTCGACATTCTCAAATCTTGTCATAAAATAAGGGTTAATTAAGGAAATCAATATATCACATAATATCCCTATATCTTGACCAACTAACAAATAAGCTTAGGTAGGACACACCTAGCGAAGGATTTACTCGTCTCTCCCTCCTAGTTTTATTCCCCGATCTCCTTGAGAGATCATATCCTAAGCTCTCGATACCAACCGTGACGCCACCAAAATAGGTATACACAACACCCATTTCGAGTGCCAAATACATGGTACAAAAGCAAACTACAACTTGATAATACAAATGTCGTGTGAAATACGACAATATATCTTAATGAGTTTAAATATAATATTGTCTTCAGACAATATCCACACGCAAATAAATAAATCCCCATCATAATTATTGATTCATTATTTTACAAAAATGGTGAGGACTACTAAACAACTCTCTCTAGAACCTTCATTCCATGCCCCGAGCTAGTACTCGCTACATTCTCGCCTCCCGAGAAGAAAAATGGAACAACAAGGAAAAGGGTGAGCTCAACTAGCCCGATAAAGAATATTATGACTAAGATAATATACAACAAATTATCGTTAGTCTTCAATGAGGAAAAATCGATAGAATACAATAAATGACAAGTTTCGGATCAATATTCGCATGGTGAAATAATAATTCATAGAAGAGTTACGTGAGAATGAAATCTACTATAATCTATGAATTTAATGGGTCCATCATCAATATTTTATCCTGTAACATCAATCAATATGCATCGGAATCAAATATTCATCTTTTGCACTACTGAGGCCAAAGATATTCATCGATTGGTCGTATTCATTTAAACACTGTTCATCTTTTGACTACGGGCCAAAGATATTCTTCAGAAATCATTCATCTTTGCTCTTCTGGGCCAAAGATATTCTTAAGAAATCATTCATCTTTGCACTACAGCCAAAGATATTCCATAATATCATCATTTAAGACCGAGGATGATGAAAATATTTTTTAAAAAGCGAATCCGGTGAAACAAAATGATGAGGATTAAGGATTAAGGATTAGTACTTGGTTTTATCCACGTCCAAAAATACCTCAAAAACAATCATAGTGGTGTAAAATTCAAGAATGACCAAAACATGGATACAATCAAAGCTAGTATCCGAATAGATATTTTGGACAAAAGAAGAAATTTTATTTTTCGATTGAATAGTGCCAGATATCGTGAATAGTAACTCAGACACCAAAAGATAGAAATTCCACAAAAACATCTTCACGCTTCATGAATAGTACTCGTGAATAGTAACTCGTGAATAGTAACTCATGAATAGTAATTCGTGAATAAGAACTCGTGAATAGTAACTCGTGAATAGTAACTTCGTGAATAGTAACTCATGAATAGTAACCCCGAGCATGAAAAAGTTCCAAATTTGATAAAAGTTCCAACCAATATTTCAAAGATAATGATATTGAAGAAATAATATCATTTGAGAAGAAAATAACATCCACTTACCTCGAAAGATCAAGATCTTAAATTAAAAAACAGGATATAGGCTATGACTTGGACTTGCACCGTATAGCAATACTCAAAGTATACTCAAAATACTCACAAGAATACGCTCGATAATATAGAGAGAGAAAACTTCAGTTTCTGGTGTGATTTTCAATTCTAACCTAAACACCCTATTTTTATAGAAATTGCTTAGAACACCAAAGCGTAGAAAATTTAATAAATTAATAATATAATTATATTATTTTCTACACATGTCTAGAATCTGATTTCAGCCATCAAACACATGCCACCTTCTAGAAAAAAAATAAGAAAAAACGTTTTTCTAATTTTAAATATTTTAAACTTCAAAAATCAATTATTTTGAACTTGAACTTCAATAATTCATAATAAATAGCCCTTTCATCAGAAAATTCGAATCTCATGAGTTTTTATAGGAAATTCAATTTCTACAACTTTGCAGAAGAAAGTTTTTCCAAATTCCAATCGAGACATTGACCGAAATCCACAAACGGAAATTTTACACAGTTATAATCAAATTTCAATCAATAAATGGGGTCCACCGACATGTTTAACATGTTTTAAACATTTATTGCAACAAAAATACTCTTCCTCCTCGTATACTCATATATCCCACATTCGTTGTAAAAATATCACCGATTAATATATTATTAAAATAATATATTTAAATGAATTATTTTATCGGAAAAAGATAAAATATTAATTTTCAACAATTGTCATTTTAAAAATTTTTCCATCTATATCCACATAAAATCAATATTTTCCTCATCATATAAATCAATAATTAATTATTCACAAATAATATTACTGAGAATCACAATATTGACAATGAGTGCGGTTCAGAGAAAAGAGGGGCTTTCAATAAGAATTTCTTCTACTTGGCGGCAATTAGGTGACCAAACCTCTCCTTAGACAGAACTTTCTAGACATTGCCAATAATGTTATCTAATAATATTATTCAGATAATATGAATTATTGTTTCGATAATGAAAGATAATTGTGTAATGACAATTATTGAAACAACAAAGAATATAAAATATCAACGCAAAGAATTATTAACTCGATAAAATAATTGAAGCGGTAATTATCGTAACCATTATTGAGTAGTGCCTTCACGTAAGAATCAATAATTGGTGCAATACTGGTATCTTCTTGTTCAACAACGCGTATTAGTGTGTTTTAACCAAGGGTATTCCAACAAGATAATTCAGAATAACTACTGTAGTTATTTAAAAACAACTTATATTTGTCGTTTTCTTCATCCAATCGCTTTCAGTTATGGGGCCCACACATGGTCTGGCTTGTGGTAAGTCAGCATTTAATATTCCCGATCGCATGCGAATATTCCACGACCAAACGAATATTCCCAAACAACAATGAATATTTTATAACCACTTGCTTATTTTTGAAATATTTGCATATTTAACCCTTAACTATCCACATTAATCAAATCAACCCTTACTATTTCAAAATAATAAATAAAGAAAATTCCTTTTTATTTAAAAAAATTTCGGGGTCTTACATATAGTATATGTCTATAGAGCAAGATATCACTGTAAGATTTTTTAGTTCAAAGCTAACGCTACTAAAAATTTAGATATTTTGTAAAATAGACTATGTAAAGGTTCAAGTCGAAAGACACCTATTACTTATGTATACTATATTTAATAAGAGAAAGAAGAATATTGTCAAAGGGAAAGGATTGGAGGATTATGAAAATAGGGGAGGGTTGTTGGATATTTTCATTATCTAAAAGTATATAATAAATATATTATATGTTATCCATGTAACCAATAATTAATATTGGTTCGGTTGGATAAGAGACATGTGTTGATATTAAAGACTTGGGTTCAAGTCATGGAAACAACATTCTTATATATATATATATATATATATATATATATATATATATAATAAAATTATAAAAGGTCAACAGTAATAATTCCAACGGACGATATTTCTAACGCAACGATATTTCCAAGCCAACGGTAATATTCCAACGGAAAATTACCGTTACATCATAATTGGAATTGGGATATGAGCAACCTATAAATAGGTCCCAAATTCACCCAATTGATTCACTGAAAATTATTCAATCCCTTTCAAGTGCTTAAGAAAAATTATTATTCTATATAATTTTCTTGTTATAATTTTCTTCTTTCATTTATAGTTTAGCACTAGATTTGTTCCTACACAATAAATTCTAGTACAAAATAAAATTTGGGTCTGTCTTATCTTGGGAGACTAATTCGCAATAACCCTGTGTAGCAAAAGTAAGGGGCGAATATAATCTTAAGGAAAGAGTGGTAAACTATTTGATTCAGGCAGAAATATTGTTGTTCTATATCTTACTACAAAACAAATTTATTCAACACCAATGACTATCATCTTCATGATAAGTCCCCGCTGATAAATTCATAAGACCCTCATCGCGTTTGCTAAACTTTTTGTGAGCAAACACAATTAATATTTAATGTCATGAATAATGTTACAGCCACAACTAGTTTTACAAACATTTTACAAACTAGTGAGGTGGCATACTCAACCTCAGCTTTTTAAAAACTAAAATACCACATCAGAAATTAATAAAGTAAATTAAAAAAATAAACCAAAACAACGATTTGCAAAAAAAACCTCCATCTCCCCTCCCTTTCTACGCCTCTCCCTCTCGTCTCCCTCTGCCTAACCACCTCTCTGCACACCCTCTCTCCTTGTCATAAAATTCTCACACTCCGACCAACGTTGCCGCCAATTCGTTGGAATCGTTGCAAAATAACGCCAGAACCATGGCTGAGAATGGTGTTGCAATCCCATCTCTGCTAGTGATGTCGTGAGCATGGTGTCTCCATATCATCTGACTCCCTCCCGGTAATGAAAACGGTTACACTATTTCAGTATTGAAATTTGTTTTTTGTTTTTGTTTTTTATTCAAGTAATTCATATGAGGTTTCAATGTCAATTAATACGCTAGTGATTGATTTGTTTTCTGAATTGGGTGTACTTGTGATGAGTTTTAGGGTTATTACAGTAGATAATTCTTATTAACTCTGTTAATGTGAACTTATGCCTGTAATGTGTTTGTTTAAATGCTTGTGAATAATTTTCTTGACGCCATTGGCCATTTTTCGTCTAATTTCTGCAAGATGATAAGTAGATTTGTACTGATGAATCAAGTTGGCACTGATATGCTGATGTTTACATTGTAAATGAAATCTGCATGGTTTACTATTTGTTTGTGCACAATAGAGATGAAGTAATTAAATAAAGCATGCACTGTTGATTGTTTAGAGAAGCCTTAATTATAACAATGAAGCTGATCGAAAGCTCTTATGTACAGTAGTTATCTATTTATCCATTTGATGCAACAAAAGTGAGATGTGGTTGATTCCTTTTATTTTTCACTTATTTATTTTTACACCCTCTTCATTATCAGGTGACTTGAAATGCAAATTTGTTATGTATTTATAATATATTTTCTGTTTCTTTCAATGATCTAGGTACCAGATGCGCTTTTAGAAGAAGCTAAGGCAGCAGCGAAAGCATCCCTTGAAGAAATGGATGTAGATTAATTTTTGGAAAAATTACAGTTCTTATTTCTAATTATGTAGGGACATAACTGTCAACTTTCTTAAATGGTGTTTTGTAAGTTGAGACTCTTAAAGTGAAGGGAAAAGATTGCTGAGCTGAATACTGGTTCTCAAAGCATGAATTGATTGGCTTATCAAATCCAGCTTGAGATGATGTGTTTAAGGCTTGATTTCTTTTTTATTCTTGACCAAAAACTAGCTTATATTCAGGAATGTATCAAGACTTGTTGGATATCATAAATTTGTAAACCAACTCTATTGCGTTCAAGATTGTCTCCATTGCACACTATATCGACCTTTTACAAGATTTCCTGTTGTTTAGCAACATTTTCTAGGCTGTTTGGAATTTGAAAAATACCAAGGACGACAATCTACAAATTTATTGGAGCTTTTTTCTTGGTCTACTTATTTTTAGCTTTATAGTTTAGTTGTTTTTCGAATATGATAATGAGTTATCATCTATTCAAGGAGAGGCTTGGTTGTATTACAGTGTATGCTTCTTTGTATTTTATTGTATTTATATCTAGTTCATGTTGAAGTAAATTATGTAATGAACTTGAACATAATGAGGATCAAACATGTCCATCTCTTAATAACATAAATAAAGAGTAAAGATATCCATAGATATAAAGCTCAAATAATGTTAGAAAAAAAAACCTTTGTTGTAAGTCACCATATGTGCTTAAAAATATATAAGCTTTTCCCTGGGCAAATAATACCATAATATATATTACAAATGAAGAACTATGTTGTGTTCAACACAAAAAAGAAAAACATAAAGTTTGTCATCTTCATCAAGTTGAACTTAATTTTAACAGAACTTGTCAGCATCTTGATCCTTAAATTGATGCCCATGCTGTTGAGCCTACAAAAAGAACAAAAGAAAATGTATTAAATTATTAAAAATCAACGTGCTTAAAATTATAATAGTTAAATATACAATGTAGTGACAATACTTGTAGCAAATCCAAATAATTCAAGTTGGTTATATGATGTTGTTGTGTTCCATAAACACTAAGCTGGTCAGTATTTGGCACTTGACATCCACTTCCCCAAAATTGATTTGAATGACCCTACAAATACAAAATTCATTAAAAAAAAGGTTAAATTTTAAACTATTAATTAACAAGTATAACATTGAATAAACGTTAAAGAAAAACTGATAGTCGGTGTATATTGCTTTCCAGAGTACCAAAATATATTGAGTTAATATTAGTTACCATAATTTGATAAGTATATAATAAATTATAAATGATAAATTATACCTGCATTTGGCTTCTAGCAAATAAAGGAGTGCCAAAATATGACATCATATATCCACCACTCGAACCTTGACTCGAATAACACTGTGCAATTGAAATAAATCTAAATAATTACATATCAAGCAAAAGAGAAAAAATTATGCAAAAACTAAGGGACTAGGAGGGTAAAAAAATTGAATATTAAAAAATATTTTAGTCAAAAGGGAGATAAATAAAAACTTCATTTGGTAAACTATACATGCATTTGGTTTTCAGGAAATAAAGGAGAGCCAAAATGTGGCATCATATATCCATCACTAGAACCTTGACTCAAATGACACTGTGCAATTGAAAATAAATCTAGAAAGATAAATTTATACCCTAACCAAAATAAGTAGAGTAATTTTTTTTGATAGATAATTATAATAGAAGTGAGTCCAGTTCTGTGAATGAGCCAAAATGGGGCATATATGCTTGCAGGTATACTGGATTCTACAAGGGAGTGCAGGGGTTGCAGTTGCTTGGCAAGTTGATACACACAAGGTGTCATTCATGTCCCAATTTCTTGTGAATTGGGTATTATGTACAATAAATTATCCATTGTTTCCCTCTAAAAAGGTTGCACTTCCAGAGGCTATCCTAGAGTCCATGGATGATGCTAATGGTGGGGTTAACAAGTCAACTTAAAATAGACAGTGAGTTTTTTTTTACTTAACAGAGAATTCATATTTTTGAAACTTGTATTTTCAATTCAAATGTTAATGTAGTTTTTCTTTAGTATATCAATAGATGATTGAGAACTAAAATTAGATTAATAAAATGCAATAGTGTAAATTATTTACATAGTAGATTAAAACCTCAAACAATTAATCTCATAAGTTTTTCTTATTCTTAATACCTGAACATTACTTCTCTCTTGTGTTCCCATTTCATGATCTTGAGTAGTACTTAAAGTAGGCAAACCAATTTCACCTACATCAACTTCAATTTCTTGTTCCACTTGAGAATTCTTTCATTAAAAAGAAATAGATGAATTAGACAAGTTATTCAGATAAACAAATATACATAATAAAACAAAGAAACTAATAAAATAGGTTATTAGCTAAAATTAAATAGGCAAGTACCTGTTTTACTTTTTCTTTTTTTTTTTGCTAGTTTTGTTCCCTTCCTGTCTCTTTCTTGTTTTCAATTTCCTAATCGTTTGGTCTGTTTTAGATTCCTTTCGTTTTGACACTGGTCGCCCTTTACTTCGAGTTACTAAAGGACTAAGCACCTGAATACTTTCCTTTGATGTCCCATTAATTACTTCATTAACTATTGTCACTGTACCCGGTGTGTGATGAGATGTTTGACCACTTTCACTACTTGACACATTCGGACTCAACTTTTTCTTCAGCTTATCTAAAACTGTCATCACAGTCATACAACTTTCTTCAGTTTTTGATGTCATTGATGCAACTTCATAAAAAGAAGTTTGTAATTTATCATAACGGTGTGCTTCAGGATTTCCACTCAATTCATCGTAAATACATTTAATAAATGTATATCTTCGTTTCGAGTCCTTACTCCACCGTAGAAGAATATATTTTGATGGCAATATTTTAATTTTCTTTATCATCATGAGCACAAAAAAGGCATGCCTGCAGAGGATTCCTTTAAATTCAAATAAGCAACAATTGCATTGTACCTCCCATTCATCTTCATTAAAGTAAACATGAAAGGTTACTTCCTTTGTATCAGCATCAATTTTTATCTCGTCAAAAAATTGATATGTAGAAATTGCACCTTCTTGTTTAAGAAGAGAAGGATGACAATACATTTTCCTCCTAATCTCATCTTGAATTAACCTCCTTAAACTTTGAATTGGTATAACTATCCTGAAATTGCTTCTCAATAGCATAATGAGTTATGCATGGAACTCTTGAAGTTAGAGAAATAAAATCTTTTGTGTTCTCCTTTTCAACCTTACTTTTCAAGGCCTCATCATATTGATCAAAAAATTGCTTCAACGTAGTCTTCGACCCCACATAACCATCAAAAAAGGCATCGCCTTGATTAACACATGAAATAGTGAAATATTTTAAATTCCCATCATGTCCAAGTTTAGAGGTTCTCTTCGACACACCAAAACCTTCTTTTTTAGCATATTGCGTATAATATGCTCTAACTTCTTCCTCTGAATTAAACATCATCCCAACCTTTGGTTCTAAAATAATTTGATTTGCATCTAAAATCTTGTTGATCTCATGCTTCTTTTCTTCAATCTTTTCAATCTCTAACTTTTGCTCATTTTCTTCCTCATCATTGACAATTTCTTCATCTGAAAACATGTAGTCTTCATTGTCTGACAATCACATGATTGTTTCTATTAAAAATATTATTCAATTATTTAGTTATAAATACAAAAGTTTAAACCATTCAAAAGTCGAGCATACAAAAGTTTGACTACAAATAGTATTCTTATCTAAAGCATGCATGTCTCTATTATCTAAAGTAGTTGAGAAATTACCAAACGTAGAAGAATTAGAAGCATCAGATACCACAGTGGGAGCATCATTCTCATCAGACGGGATTGCAACACCGTTCTCAGCTATGGCCAACGGCGTCAAGAAAATTCTTCACAAGCATTTAAACAAACACATTACAGGCATAAGTTCACATTGACAGAGTTAATAAAGATTATCTATTGAAATAACCCTAAAACTCATCACAGGTACACCCAATTCAGCAAACAAAGCAATCACTAGAGTATTCATTGACATTGAAACCTCATATTAAAAGTTTGTAAAATTGGTTGTGGCTGTAGCATTATTCTATTTTTATAAAATTATGGAATGTCAATTCAGCTAAAAAAAAAGAAAGAGTTGGATGGATCTACACATATGGCAAAGTATTATATGAAATAGTATTGAGTTGTACGGTACTAATTAATGATGATATATATATATATATATATATATATATATATACACACACACACACACACACACACACACACACTTGGCCAAGTTAAGAGAATAGGCAGCCTAAAAATGAGCTATGCAAATAACTAAAACCTCATCATCATCATGACATCTTATCATTATTCTGAACTGGAAGATTTTTTGAATTAGCAGGCGCATGAATTGTTTTGTTGCATCAAATGGATAGATAGATAACTACTGTACATAAGAGCTTTCGATTAGCTTCATTGTTATAATTAAGGCTTCATTGAATTACTTCATCTCTGTTGTGCACAAACAAATAGTAAACCATGCATATTTCATTTACAATGTAAACATCAGCATATCAATGCCAACTTGATTCATCAGTACAAATCTACTTATCATCTTGCAGAAATTAGACGAAAAATGGCCAACGGCGTCAAGCAAATTCCTCACAAGCATTTAAAAAACACATTACTGGCATAAGTTCACATTGACAGAGTTAATAAGGATTATCTACTGTAATAACCCTAAAACTCATCACAGGTACACCCAATTCAGCAAACAAAGCAATCACTAGCGTATTAATTGACATTGAAACCTCATATGAATTACTTGAATAAAAAAACAAAAACAAAAAAAAATCAATACTGAAATAGTGTAACCGTTTTCATTACCGGGAGGGAGTCAGATGATATGGAGACACTATGCTCACGGCATCACTAGCAGAGATGGGATTGCAACACCGTTCTCAGCCATGGTTCTGGCGTATTTTGCAACGATTCCATCGAATTGGCGGCGGCGTTGGTCGGAGTGTGAGAATTTTATGGCAAGGAGAGAGGGTGTGCAGAGAGGTGGTGAGGCAAAGGGAGACGAGAGGGAGAGGCACAAAAAGGGAGGGGAGAAGGAGAGTTTTTTGCAAATCGTTGTTTTGGTTTATTTTTTTAATTTACTTTATTAATTTTTGATGTGGTATTTTAGTTTTTAAAAATTTGAGGTGGAGTATGCCATGCACCTCACTAATTTGTAAAAAGTTTGTAAAATTGATTGTGACTGTAGCATTATTCTTAATGTCATGCTAAATCCAATAAATGTCTCCAATATTTCTTTCGCAACTTGTTTAAGAGAATATACGAATTCTTTTCTTGTTATACAGTCAAAAGAAATGGAGATAGATTCATTAAGGCCTATAGGCCATTAGATGCTAATATTTAAGTACTCCCTTCGTTCCTTAATATAGGTCGTTTTAGAGTTGTGCACACGTATTAAGGAAATGATTGTATATCATTAACTATAATATCAATTGTCTATATTGCCCTTGTATTGGAAGAAGAGATTGTTATTTATTGGACAAAAAATAGTGGGAGAACCAAAATTATATTTAATAATTGAGGTAATATTAGAAATTAAACAATTAATGCTTACTTGAAATTCTCAAACGACTTATATTAAGGAACAAAAATATTTCTCTAAAACGACTTATATTAAAAAACGGAAGTAGTAGTACTATCAATCAAAGAAAAGAAAATATTCCGTAAAATACTGTTCATTTATTGTTAGTCATGTTACTGCTAGATTCTACTTTATATAAAAATTCATGCAATATTAATTAATTAGTTCTCAACAAATAACATAGAATCATTCAATATAAAATTAAATAACTTTATAGTGGTGGGCGTATGAAGCAAACATTAAAAAGGTACAACAAAGGCATTCCTTTCTTCTCCCCCATCTTATAACTTTCTTAGCTACCAAGGCTAGAATTTTATTCTGTTTTTATACATAATGTGTGTATATATATATATATATATATATATATATATATATATATAATGTTTTAACATCAGAGAGAAAAATTAATATCGTAACGTCCAAGAAGAATTAATCATGCCGATTTTCTCATCGGATTCTGAGGATGATGTAGCTCCGGTTGAGAAGTTGTTTGGTCACGAAAGGCCTGTTCATGCCCTACTAGAAGGAGGAAAAGGTTGGCATTTTTCGCCAATTTTACATTAATTTTACTTTTGTCAATGAAGCTGGTTTATGTAAATTTGATGGTTGGAGAGTAGTTTAGATAATATTTCTGTTTTTGTTTGATTGGAATTTGAAAATGAATTATTTCATGTTTAGTATCAAGGGGTGTTCAATTAAATTATTATTTATTATAACGTGATAGATCACTATAATAGATTAAAACGAGTTCTATCTCAAATGGTATCATATCATGGGAGTGATTACAGTTTCGAGTGTCAGTGGAGGCATTATCTTGGCAACTGATATATATATATATATATATATATATATATATATATATATATATATATATTTAACGCCAAGATCTTCTCCAACGTCCCAATCACGTATATAACGTTACGATCGCGCATGACAAGATAAACACGATAAACAGCGAGAAGTTTGACGGTCGAGGGGATAAACTTCGAGCGTGAGAGTCGATATCACGTGTTCATGAGGTTAATAATGGAGGATGTAATGTCAGTGTATTGAGAGTGATAATAATTCTCGAGTTATTGTGTATATGTGAGTATGAATGTATGCGTACCTCTTTGTGAAGACTTGGTTGATAGGTTATACTCTTCTTGCGGCCATCGTACCACCCACTACCGACGACATTTTTGATATGATGGATTCTCATTGTATACCCACTACCTTTGAGTCTTTGTTTATCTTGGTCGGACAATTTATATTTCCATCCACATTAATGCATGGCAGACATCTTAGTCAACTGTCATGCTTTTTAATAATCACAAGTCAAAAATGGAGATATTTAAACATCTGCTGAGTCAGCCCACTGACCCGACCCAACAAAGAGGACCCAACTGATCGGGCCCAACTGAAATGACCCAGTAGATTAACCAAGTAACTCGGCTCAAGCCCTTTGGCCCAATATCTAAAATATCATGCCCTAACATTGCCCCCCAGTCTTTTATTAAACAGGATGTTTAATGAAAGAGTATAAATGGCATCGGTCCAGGACAAAAAAAATTATAATAAGATCAATAAAGGCCTAAAATATAGCTTACCGAGGCCCATTTGATGAATATCAAATAGCAGCATAAATTAAGATCGAAAGTCCAATTGAAGAGCCTGCTCCAGCCGAACATACAACAACAAATATTTCACCGCCTCCCGAACAACTCAGACCTACGCCACAAAAACCATTCTCATCTGAATCTAGGCCCGAAGCTGTGGCGACACCGATGATCATCGGTTCGACAATAATTCCATCATGGAACTGATGGGTGAAGGAGTGAAATACCAGACTAAAGGAACTTGATAGTTTTGACTTTACTCATTTACATCGTTGCCCATCAATTTGAACTTGATCGACTAATACTGGTCGACTGCAGGCAAACACTATCTTTGGGTACCTCCGTCTCAAATACAAAGAAGCCGAAGAGAATGCCAAGAGAGAATCAAGAAGAGAATCTTGAAGAAGAGAATCTTTGAAGGGAATGTAGAAGAGAATACTGCTTAGAAAGGAGAAAGCCATTCTGAAGTCTGTGTTAGCAAAAGAAAGAAGCAACCTTGACATTGTTCTCCTTAATAATGAGTGCCTCCGGAAGGATATCGACAAGGTCAAAGAAGAACTGAAGACGACCAAGGCCACTCATCGGGTCATTACTGATATAAATGTCGATCTGTCAAGCTAAAGGATTAAAGCATCTGGCACATCGTCAGAAGCTCGAAGAAGAGCTCAAAGAGCTTCGGGCCCTTAAGAATTTGGGTCCGCCACTGACCGAAGACCTTCATAAGAAATCCAGGTAGCATACAGAAAATCCGCCGAGCTGAACGATGAGATCGACCATATGTAATGCCAAAGTAGATGAAATCTGCCGAAATAAAGGCAAGAAAAAGCTTGTCGCAACCAATGTAAATCCATCTAGACTTTTCAGACGGCAATGATGATGATGAAGAAGCCTGAAGATGACCTCCCCTTTACCTTTAGCTGTAGAACTTTCTGTGAAAATTCTAACTTTATGTGAACAGTTAATATTAATGAAATATCAACTTCATGCCTTATTACTTCTGGGTGAACATTTCTTGTCAATAATTGATCATTAATCAACTTAAAGACTGTACAAGTGCCTCTTATCTTAAACTGTTAGTCAATAATCAAGCAAATTATATAACAGTTACGAAAAATTATAATATAATCCGAACTCAACACTTGAACAAAATAAAGTAATGCATACTTATCGTTACCAAAGTGTGAGACAGATAGTGAATAGGGTGAATTCGGCTGATCCTCCTTGCACCATCAAGATCTTGTTTACCACTAGGGGTGAAACAATTATATAAGGACCAAGATATAAGGACATTTGTCTATCACGCAGGATATAACAAAGATATAAGGACCATGGAATTTGTCTACCACACGGGGTCACAAATTCATAAGGACACTCCTGACAATAAGGCTGCCATCGAATGGCCAGCAAGTCCTACCATACCTCTTTACTTCGGTGCCCATTGATTTACCACTCGGGGTAAAAACAATATTAAAAAGGACTGTGGAATTTGTTTACCACTCGCGGTAAATCAAACCCATAAGGACACTCCTACCAAAAAGGCTGCCATCGAATGGCCAGCGAGTCCGACCATACCTCCTTACTTCGGTGCCCATTGATTTACCACCCTTGGTAAAAACAATATAAAAAGGACCATAGGATTTGTCTACCACACGGGGTAACAAATAAGTGGGCTGCCATCGAATGGCCAGCGAGTCCTACCATACCTCCATACACTATTGTGACCTTAGGACAAATAGGAACATGATCAGTTTTGAAAAAGTGAATGTGGATAAGCCACCGAAGTCTTTCTGTGCTGAATCCCCAGTTCTTTCAAGAATATCCCTGCCGAAGTGCTTTGTATGCCAACAACTTCAGGCCAAATAATCACCACAGATGTCTTTGTGAACTTCCCGAAGAACATACTCTGCTTCGGATGGAACCAAATGTTTGAGCAATGATGATGAAAAAGGTCTTTCGATAAAGATTCTCATCAATGAGAGCAAAATTGACACTCTTGTACTTGGTCTTCTTTCCCAGCATCTGATCAGAAGGAAAGACGCCATCTGCCATCAAAGTTATAAGCATCCGTAGTAGCCAACTTCGATAATGCATCGGCAGTGGAATTGTTATTGCGATCGACCCCTTGATAGCCTGCTGCAATGATGTCCGAAATAGAATATCTGTCTGCATGCAATGTCCACGAACTCTGCTTCTGATGAAGATCTGCAACGACTGCGTCGGACTGTTCAACTTCTTCTTGACTATCATCTACTTCAGAAGAGAAATCTTTGACCATAACATCAACCAACCGTGGAAACATGGCCGAAGTGTTCGGATTTCTAGGAGTGCGGTTTATAGATCTGCTTTGGTGATGAGCCCTCCGATATGGCGAGAACACTCAAGGTAGAGTGCCTTTTTTGCATTCTCGGGTGAATATCCTCCTGTGCTGCTCCTTTGTCTGCTGCGACCATAATCCTGAGAACCGATAGGGTGAGGTACCCTCTTCGGATGCGTAGGAGTATGGCTCTTTGGTCTTCTTTTGGTCATGAGGACGACCTCGAGACATATCTGGATCATTGGTATAGACTGATTTTTAACTCACGGCTGTCCATCTTTAGGTGTACTATGTCTTTCAGATTGGACATACTTGGACGCTTTGTCCCTCAGCTCGGTCATCATCCAAGCATCTGCAGACAAACTATATCCTTGTTCACTTCAATTTGTATCCTGCTTCCACCCACCAGATTGTCGCCTCGCGCTTCAAGAGAACCTCCAAATTTTTTATCGCCAAATCGCCATCTTCCAAATTTTGACAATGACCTTGTCGTCCCGACCACCGGTCTTTGAGTTAGGTGGAGGTGCCTTATACTCGCCTTCGGCCATGATCACGCTCCTTGTCAGCAGTAAAGACCAACCATCTTCGGGCTTCACCGTGGGCTCTCGAACGAGAATCCCTTGATTTATGCTTGGAAGCCGTACTCTCAAGAGCACTTTTGTAAGGACCCAGACGATTATTAACTGAAACACGAGGCAAGGATGAACTTACAGCCATCGGTTGTTCCTCCGGTGTACTAGTTCTACTCCTCACCATAACTTTCGATGTAGAACAATTGGAAGGATTGTGATTGATAACTCAAGAACACTAGAACACAGCCCTCCTTCTAGCGCCAATGTTAACGCCAAGATCTTCTCCATCGTCCCAATCACGTATGACGTCCTGATCCTGCACAGTAAACACGATAAACACCACAAGCTTGACGGCTTTGACCGTCGGGGGATAGCTCAGGCGTGAGAGTCAGTATACGTGTTCACAAGGTTAACAATGGAGGATGTAATGTCTAGTGTATTGAGAGTGATAATAATTCTCAGTTGTGTGTATATGTGAGTATGAATGTGTATGTACCTCTTTGTGAAGACTTGGTTGATAGGTTATACTCTCTTGCCCGGTTTACCGTGCCACCCACTACCTCTGACACAACCCCCTGATATGATGGATTCTGCCGACTGAGTACTGTATACCCACTACCTTTGCAGTCTTGTTTATCTTGGTTACCATTTATATTTCCATCCACATTAATGCATGACAGACATCTTAATCAACTGTCATGCTTTTTCATCATCACAAGTCAAAGATGGAGATATTTAAACATCTGCTGAGTCAGTCCACTGACCCGACCCAACAAAGAGGACCCAACTGAAATGACCCGGTAGATTAACCAAGTAACTCGGCTCAAGCCCTTTGGTCCAATATCTAAAATATCATGCCCCAACATATATATGTATGTATGTATGTGTATATGTGTGTGTGTGTGACCATACTTAATTCTTTGTAAAGTTCGAGGGTAGATTTTATGCAGACCCCATTTGCTTACTACAAAAAAAGAAAAAAAAAGTTAGGTTTTTCATCTTATTGCATTTGAAAAGTCGGTTAATTTTGAAAAAAAAATTAATAATAATTTACAGTTTGTTGGCTAGCTTGTTTATAAATATTTACCTTGCTTAATTTAAATAAATGTGTGATTAAATATATTTACTTAAATAGTTAATGATATGGTTTTTCAGTTGCTGATGTGTTGTTATGGAGGGACAAAAGGATATCAGCTGCACTTCTAATTGGGATTGGAGTAATATGGTTCCTTTTCGAGGTTGTGGAATACAATTTAGTCACTCTCCTCTGTCACATCTTCATCACCACCATGCTCATAATCTTCATTTGGTCCACAGCTACAGATATTCTCAAATGGTACTACTCTTTGCCTTCTTTAGGAAACATATATATATATATATATATATATATATATATATATATATATCATTTTAGGTGTACAATTTGAAGCGTATGTAAGGCATATATACTTTTTAATATTTTCTTGTTGAGAAAGGAAAACAAAACGGCTCCAGTTCTTGTAGAGTTGATGTTGGATTCTAATATGTCTTCTCACCAGCCTTGATTATTAAAAAATTATAAATAATAAAATTAAGAACAAAAGGAAAGTTGCTCCACTATTTAGCTAGGAGATTGTAATCTGATATATTTCTTGCGTTATATATACGTATTGGATACTAGTGTTCAATTCTTAATTGTGCATGATATTGTCTTTTCTTGCGTACTCAGTCGATCAGTTCCCGATCTTAAGAATCATGGGTATATGTATATCTTCGAACCAAAGAATTTCCTTTACTAGAAAAAGAGAATTTTAAGGTGAAAAAGAATTGTTAATAATGTTAAGTGCATTTCTTGAAAAAATTGTATGCTTTCATTTACATTCTTCAAATCTATAAATAAATTATAGTAACATGAATTAAATTTTCAGGGCTCGTCCTGAGATCCCAAGAATCATCTTACAGGATTCCAAGTTCACAGACTTTGCTTCAACCTTCCACAAAAAATTCAACAAGTTGTTGTCAGAGCTTCTCTACATCGCATGTGGAAATGATCCAAAACTCTTCTTTATGGTATATATAAATATATATATCAACTATGACACCACCCTATTATAGTAAATAGTTATATCTATAACATATAAATGTTAAATCTTTCATCTATATTTATTTCAGGCAATTCTGTCTCTTTGGCTAGTGTCTCAGATTGGAAACTATATAAGTACCTTGAATCTTCTATTTTTGGGTAAGAACTCCACTAATTATTTTCTATTTCAAAATTTGGTATATATATTTGTAGAATGACGACTTTTAAGATTTTTTTTTTCCAATATATCTCTAACATCAGCTAAAAATCCGATAGTATTGACATGATAATACTCAATCAACCAAATATAAAGTAATAACATGTTAGCAACTTCATGTTATTTTTATAGTCTAAAAATAAAAGTATATAATGGAGTATTTAGAAAAAAATTAACAGTTTTTTCCCCACAAAATTGCCATTAATGACATGTTGGTTAATTTATTTTCTGTCTTAATTAAATCATGTTTTAGGTCTACTTTGCATGGAAACTCTGCCATTTTTGTACGAGCGATATGAAGAAGAAGTGGATTACATTGTTGGAAAAGTAAATCGAAGAATGAGGAAGACATACAAGAAGTTCGACTCAAATGTTCTTGAAAAGATCCCAAAGGGGCCGGTGAAACGGAATAAAGCCAACTGATTATATACATACATATTTTAAAAAGAGTGACATATATGCATGTTTTTGTGAATCATTTAACTTTACTTTTCTTTAGTTTATGCGATATTCTCAATATTAATGTCTTCAAATGTAAATGTTTCCATGCCCTTCAATATGTTACTGTAAAATTGTTGTAAAAATGGCAAAGTTTCAATACGTCCTAATGGCTTTAATATGTGAATTTCTTTCTTCATTCTTGGCATACAGTAGGACCTGATTTCACTAAAGCTATTCATTTTTTTTTGTTACGGGAAGCATGTTAAAGAAAACAAATGCTACTGTTGTAACTCTCATTCCTAAAGTCCCAAATCCTTCAAACATGTCTTGACTTTCGACCAATGTCTTGCTGCAACACCATTTATAAGTGTATTTCTAAAATTCTTGCAGATAGATTAAAGCAAACTCTCCTTAGCCTCATTTCAAAATTCCAAGCTGCTTTTGTCTCCGGGCGTAAAATTGGTGAAAATATTCTTTTGGCTCAAGAACTAATGAGAAATTATCATAGAAAAAATGGCCATTCCAGATGTGCAATTAAGATTGATCTTAAATAGTATTTTGACTCAATTCGATGGGAATTTTTGTTTGACGCTCCTACTCTATTTGGATATCCTCCAAAATTTGTTTATTGGATCAAAAGTTCTGTCTATTGTTGGGAAAAATTACCACCTAAATACTGTTATCTTTGATAAATTAAACGGCAAATACTGTTAAACAAATACTGTTACCTACGATTTTCAGAGTTTACTCTACGATTTTCATTGACTCTACGATTTTTGTTCCCGCTAATCTAAAGATAATATATGACCATGATACTTGGACACAATAAACTTTATACATTAAGGTATTTTACAAAAATATAACATTCATAAAACTAGCATGCTAAGACCACAAACCAACTGCATAGAAACGCGTGCAAGCACTAGTTTTATACTTTGAAAAAATTCTGAAATTTCCAGAATTCTGCAGATTTTATTACCAACATGCATGCTTACGATTTTCATAACTTGCCCAATTTAACTCCCTTTCCTATGAAATTTGGACAGGTTGTACCTCATGGTACATACTATTTTATAAAATTATTACATACGTTATTCGAGTCATATACACCATGGTTCCGAGGCTCCGAAAAACCCCAAAAATCACAGATTACTAGTTAAACCCAATTTGACAAAAATCTGTGATTTTGCTTCTAGCATGCAATTAAATTATTCCTAATGTCTAGATCATCTACTCTCACATGTTTTCACATTTCACAATATCAAACTTCAACAAACTTCCACCTTTTTGATTAATTTAGCACCTTAGAGACATTTTATCAAAGGTAGAGCATGCACTGCTTAATTCTTTGATTTTCTATGAATTTGATGCATGATTAACCCATATCTTTTGTTGTTAATGATCTATAATCATCAAACAACAGTAACATGGCAACACAAAGCCACAACAAATCATTTACCAATTTTATATGCATTTTCTTCTCATTTTTCTTATAAAAATAAAATGGGTTCATGAATTACCTTTTGATGAATTTCTTCTTGGTTTAATATGATGCTCCTTCTCCTTGCTTGTCAAATCCTCAGTAATCCTCCAAAATTAGTTCTAACTCTCTTAGGCTCTCAATTTCTCTCCATGTTTACTCACTTGGTGGAATTTTCTTAAAAGAAAAGTGTGTTTATATATATGTATAGCTTTGTTGGAGTCTTTTGATTCCCATAACCCCCAACTCCCATAACCCCCAACTCTAATGATTAGTTACTCACAATACTTAATACTACAATAATATAGTTAATTAATAGGAAGAATGTGGGAGTTAGAGAAAATGAATGTGGGAGTTAGAAAAATAAAAAGAATTTTGATTTTAAGGAATAAAATAAATTACTTCCACCTTAGCTATTATGTAATATACGTATACTCCCTCCCTTGTCCCAATTTAATAGTCTCATGGGTCCATCAGTTCAGCTGATTTCTATTATAAAAAAAATACATATATTATTTTAATCAATTAATCAATTAATAAGCTATTTGACTATTTTACCCTTCGGAACCAAACTTTGCGAACCATATATTGATTCCTACTAAAGTCGACGTTCCAGACGTCATGGGACTATCCGTTTAGTAAAATTCATCTCTGAAATTCGTAGTTGCCTTTTTTCTCGAAAAAGTCAACTGGTTGACTTTGACCAAAAAGTCAAATGTGACACTTTTTCGTGATTACAGTCTATCCTGACTAATTTCGACGTTCAGTATATGCCAAACAGATTAAATTTGCAGTTCCACCAAAATAATAACCACTGCAGAAAATAATGAGTAGAAAATATCCAACAACGAGACACTAAGATTTTACGTGGAAAACCCTCTAAAACTAAGAGGTAAAAATTACGGGACAAACTCCGAACAATTCATTAGAATAATCTTGAGAGAATACAAAGATATCTTACTTTGAGTATGTGGGCCCAAGTATAAAATTAGGGTTCACATGACCTAATTGAATTAAATGCGTAATTAGGGTTCCACGGCCTCATTAAATGTGCAAATTAGGGTTCGCATAACCTAATGGAATGAAGACGGAAAAGTCAGAAATAAATGTGCTAGACCCGGGAGAAGCCTCCACGTGTCCCGAGGCAGAAGACTCGTGGAGGTGGCTCGATTTGGGAATTAATTGAGGGATTGGATTGGTGGCTAGAAGGACAGGGCAATATGGGTATTACTCTAATGACTGAAGGGTATTTCTGGAATTTCCCTGAAGGCATGTGCCTTGCATATGACTACTTTCCAGAAAACCCTATAAATACCCCTTCCATTCCATTTGGAAAGGGACTTCTCTTCAGACTCAAGACTTGGACTCTTGGAAGATCAAGGGACCCTTTTAGTGATTTAAAGGCTTGGAGATTCCACCTAAAAGCACTAAAGGGGTTTGAACATTCTGTTAACTCGAAGGACTCAAGAAGGCTCTTGGAATCCCTGCTACCCTAACACGGTTCTCGGATTCTAGGGGTTCTGCCACACGTCGTTAGAGTAATCGCCCACCTGTCGTTCTCCCATCTTCAATTAACCAATCAATTCCATGCTCTTCGTGGATTTCTCTCCTCCTCAGCCAACACGAAACCCTAACCCTAGCAAGGTACGATTTCCTTGCCCACATTTAATTGGCGACTCTGCTGGGGAGGTATAGAATTCGTGAAGGGTATGCCCACAACTCGAAGTGGGAGAACTACATGAAGAGCTGCTTCACCAACAAATAGCATAACCTCACCGAATCCAGTTCCAAGGCAAGCCACTCAAGCTTTTCAAGGCGCAAACTTGGATTTTGACCAACCACTTATTGAAGACGCTTCAGAAGGGAGTTCGACATCACCACATATGGCTAATCAACAACAAACCAATGCAGGAAGGCAAGGCGAGGATGCAGGTGGAGACCAGACGAATGTTGTGCAACTAGAGATGCTTAAGGCATTGAAGGAAGCACGGGAAGGTCAAGAGATGATGATGGCCATGATGCTGGAGATGCAGAGGAAGCAAGAGGAGATGGGAAACTTTCGCCAGCAATTGATGCAGATCCCTACCTTCAAGGCCATGTTCCGAGGCAGTTTGCAGGGAGAACAAGCAGGGGTGGAAGATAACAACAATGGCAACAACAACAAAGAGAATCAAATTGTACCTCCATCGACGGAAAGTCAGTCGGTTCCTATCATTAACTTGGAGCTCCAGAACAGTGGTGACGTGCCACAACCTAGGTTGGAAGCAAGCCAACCTCAGAAAAATATCATCCCAACTGTTCTCCCAAAATTTTTACATGTGCAGATGCCAACCATTCCAGGCCATGTCCAGCAAGTGAGCCAGCAGCTACCACCAGCGCCTGGTTTGAATGATGCAAGTGTGCATCAACTAATCTCTTTACCATACACAGCGCAGATACAACAGTTCATCACAACACCCCAAAGAGTTCACGCCACGAGCCAGTACGTGACGAAGGATGATATGATCGATGTGATCAATCAACTTCGCATGCAGACATCCCGACCCTCGGAGTTGGACTTTACTCCTCCTTACCCGGCACACATTCGGAGGCAACCTTACCCGGCAGGGTATATTGAGCATCCCTCGCAGTTTCCAAAATACAACAGGGAGAAAGGAAATGCCAGGGAACATATTGCCAGGTTCGTAGAGTCGATGTCTCCGTGGCTCGGATATGATGAAGTAAACAACCACAACTTGTTGATGCGGGAATTCAACAAGACTTTAACGGATAGTGCCTTCAGTTGGTACTACAATTTGGAGAAGGGGTCAGTCCATGATTGGGATGACCTAAAATTGCAATTTTTTAAGAAATTTTTTTATGTGCAAAAACAGGTGACCATTGTAGAGCTTATGAGGATCAAACAAAAGCCGAATGAGGAGCTATCAGATTATGTTGACAGGTTCATGGCCCAGGCACAGAAGTGCGCAGAGCCGATTGAAGAAAAGAACTTAGTTAACATTTGCAACAATGGTGCCTTAGAGGCCTTCAAGCCCTACCTCATCACCAAGGCTTGTGATTCCTTCGTAAATCTCTCATCTTTTGCACAAGACTTGGGGGGAATCATGACATTTACCACCAGTCATGCGATGGATACATGGAAGAGCAAGAGGACAACAACTGTGGCTTTGGTGGATTTTCAGTCAAAACCACAAGGGGGCAAGAGGGAGAAGAATGAGAAATTTGAACGAAGCAGAAAAAAACACGGGGACAAGTATACCAGAATGCCAGTTCCGGAGGCTATCACATGCAGCGAGAAGGCGTTCAGGAGCCTGTACGAATAATGGGTCGAGCACGGAGTAGTGAAGCCTCCAAAGCCCCGGTTGGTTGTAACGGAAGAGATGAAAAGAAGGTCGGACTTTTGTATATACCACCAATATGCAGGACATTCCACTATGGACTGTTATAGTTTGCGAAGGATATACCATGAGAAGCTGGCGGCCGGAGAGATTAAACTAAGAGAAGAAATGTGCAATGCTATCACCTATGGTGCAGTCCCGAAAGTCAAGAACCCAAGTACTGGTTCTACCATCGAAAAAACTTTGAACTACAAATAAATTAAAAATCCACCCAAGATGGTGGTCCACCAAAAATAGTGGTTTAAGTTCTCAGGAATATCCCTTGCCAAGTAATTGGGTGACCAAGGGAGGAGGCACAAGAATTGACGAATTAAAAAAAAAAAAAAAAAACCCACCCAAGATGGTGGTCCACTCTAAATGGTGGTCAAGTCCTCGTAGACTGCACTTGCCAAGAAATTGGATGACCCAAGTGATGAGGCACCCGATTTTAAGTCCTCGTAGACTGCACTTGCCAAGAAATTGGATGACCCAAGTGACGAGGCACCCAATTTTAAGTCCTCATAGACTGCACTTGCCAAGAAATTGGACGACCCAAGTGACGAGGCACCCGAGTATTACACTTTATCATCAAAAGTGAATGAGGCATCTGAGTATAAGCCCTCAACCCCGAAAAAGTTATATTTTATCTCTAAAAGTGGTAAACGTTATGCTTTTGCCGACAAAAGCAAGATTTATTATATGAAACGTTATGTTTTTCGTTAAAAGCAATTTGATTATCAATAAATTTGTCAAACTTTCACTTATACTTGATTTATTTCTTTGGATTTATGAAAAAAAAGAGTATAGATTCAAGTATTAGTTTGTATGAAATATATATACATATTTTTCTGATACAGGAAATGAAAAAAAAACTACAAAAGTTCATGATCTAAAGGCCATGACCAGTCGAATTGAAGATAGAGGAATACCTAAAGCTTGGTCCTCGTGGCTATTGGGCCTTCGAGGCTATCAGCAGGTCATCGAGGCTATCAGCAGGTCTTCGAGGCTACCAACAGATCTTTGAGGTTATCAGCAGGCCTTTGAGGTTATCAACAGGTCTTCGAGGATATTATGCCTTCAAAGCTATTAGGCATTCAAGGCTTTCAAGCCTTCACAGAATTATTGGTTCTCACTGACTTCTTGATTCTAAAGAAAAGAGAAATTTCAAGAGAGGGTAAGAAAGATTAGATCGAAGATTTTCAAAATATCCCAGGAGAGCTCCTCTAAGGCTCGCCCTTCTAGAGTTTTCTCCTCTAGAGGTTCCCTCTCCTAGGACTTTTGTTTTCGAGGCTTACAAAACATCAAGCCCCGCGAAGTGTTCAGACACTGGAATCAAGACTTCTACATTTACAATATTTTGCGCGCTCATCTCACCAAAGGCGCGACTCACGCGCAGGGGGAAAATGCTTACTGGTAGATTGGTAGATGACATAGACGTCCTCTAGAGTAGAGGTGCATATTCCCCCAGGCAGTGACGAATGTGCAAGTAGAGGAGCACCATCGTAAGATCAATATAGTAAGGGCGTGATGGTTCTATTGGATACATAGGTCTTTGCATAGTTGAACATAACAAAAGATGCCCACACTCTTGAGTATATCCACGTAATCAGTGTTTCCAAGGATCTCATCAGTCCAATCTTGCTATCCTTGAAGCCAACCAGATGAATCAGACATGAAGCGAAGGGGACTGAAAGGGTATTCTTGCTTCTTTATGCATATGTGGGGAATGCAATCGGAAAGGGGAAAGTCATCCCAACCTCCACAAGCCGCTGCATATAGAAACAAGCCTTCTTTCTCTGGCGGAGGAAAAGTTATACGGTCAAAAGTCTATACTTGCTCCCAAAAGATGTTGGAAAGACCAAAGAGGGGAGCCCTTCCCCAATCACTGAGGAACGGGGCCTCCTTGGCGGTTTTTGTGACGCCCCTAAAATTAGGTATACATCACCCATCTTGAGTCGCCACTTATATGGTACTGAATACAAATACAAACTAATTATACAACAGTCGTGTAAGATACGACAAACTATATACAATGAGTTTTAACTCGAATATTGTCATCTAGACAGTATTCAAACACAAATAAGTCCTCAATACCTTTATTGTCATACTATCTAACAGAATAGTGAGGACTACTAATGCTATCATCTGGACCGTCACTCCGTTCTCCGACTAGTCCCAGCTACGTTCTCATTTCCTGAGAGAAAGTGAAAGAAAAGGGTGAGCTCAACTAGCCCAAGAAGAAATATTATGACTAAGATAATGCAGAATAAATTATCCTTAGCCTTCAACAGTATAACAACTAATAGAATATAATAGACAACAAGTTTTAGATCAAAAACTGCAGCGGAAATAAGCAATCCATTAAAAGAGTCAAGTAGAGAATAAAATCTACTATCTTTTATGATTTAAAAAAATTTTCATCACTTTTATCGCTGAGACTCAGCTCAATAAATAATCCACATCATTAAATCATCCATGCACTACAGGCCAAGGATATAAATCTTTAGTATCACGACCATGAATTATCCATGCACTACGGGCCAAAGATAATTGTGTTTGTAACAACCCCAAAATAGGTCCATTCCATCCAACCTATTCTGAGTCGTTAAATACATGGTATGTAAATAACTACAACTTTATTACAACAATTGTCGTGCAAAATACAACAACACATATATCTTTGTGAGTTTGGATACCAATATATACCAAATGTAACTCTGGACACCAACTTGGATAACACGTCACCATGACACCTTACATAAAGGTGCGGTCAAAACTGTTTTAGAAATTAGAATCTTTGGGAAGTGCTCAAGAAACCTTCGTACATGGGAGGCCATGCTTTTAGGTTATAGTAGATATCATATGGCCATGAATTATCCTTGGTCATTGATAGACCCAAAAGAAAACGAGAAGATTACTATCATATTCTTCCCAATGGTGAGTCTTCTCTTGACATATCATTATCTCCTTTGTCTCTAAATGGGTATTATACTCCTAACAAACACCAAGAAGATTATATAGGTAGTGCTTGTAAATATACTCGGCAAGTGGATGAGCACAACCGTGTTTTATGATAACACGAGTTTGTATGTCATTAGACATCTTGTATGATAGTGACAAAACACCCTTCCAAAGTTGGGTTCGCCTCACCCTATTTAATTCACCAAAATAACTATTAAATGATGTATAAAATACAACACACTAAAGCCCTCAATAAAATTATTTTCATACTCTTTAGGAGAACCTCAACAACTATAGACCATAGATTCTATTCCTTGTTATCCCCGCTTAACCCAACTACACTTTTATTACACGAAAGGAATTGTGAAACAAAAGGGTGAAACAACTAGCTTCGATAAAGAATATTATGACTAAAGATAAATAAATTATCAATAGTCTTCATCGGTAATGAATCGGAGATTTAGAACATATGGTAGATGATAAAATTTTCAACCATAGTTGCGGTGAACGAAGCAATCCATTAGAAGAGTCAAATAGACCATAAAATCTATTATCTTCTCCATGTTAAAAGTCCACCAACAATGTTTTATCCTGTAACATCAATCAACAATTCTCATCCCACAATCACATGTATAAATCATAATCATAATTGTAGTTCTAAATTCCCCTCTCATCCAGGACGAAGATAATTTCATCACCTGTCTTTACCTGAAACATCAAAGATCATGGTTATACCAAATCACAGTTCCTGTTCATAATCATACTAATAAATTCATCTTTGCACCACGGCCAAAGATATTCATCAACAGTTCATCTTTACACTACAGGCTAAAGATATTCAACAACAGGTCATCTTTGCATTACGAGCCAAAGATATTCATCAATAATTCATCTTTGCACTACAGGCTAAAGATATTCAACAACAGGTCATCTTTGCATTACGAGCCAAAGATATTCATCAATAATTCATCTTTGCACTACTGGCTAAAGATATTCAACAACAGGTCATCTTTGCATTACGAGCCAAAGATATTCATCAATAATTCATCTTTGCACTACAAAGCTAAAGATATTCAACAACAGTCATCTTTGCATTACGAGCCAAAGATATTCATCAATAATTCATCTTTGCACTACAAATTTAAAGATATTCAACAATAAGTCATCTTTGCATTCTACGAGCAAAAGATATTCATTAATAATTCATCTTTGTACTATAGGCTAAGATATTCATCAACAAGTCATCTTTGCATTACGAGCAAAAAGATATTCATCAATAATTCATCTTTGCACCATCTTGGCTAAAGATATTCAACAACAGTCATCTTTGCATTACGAGCAAAAGATATTCATCGATAATTCATCTTTGCACCATCTTGGCTAAAGATATTCAACAACAGTCATCTTTGCATTCTGAGCAAAAGATATTCATCAATAATTCATCTTTGCACCATCTTGGCTAAAGATATTCATCGATTGGTCATGTTCATTTAAACACACATTCATCTTTGCATTGGTTTTATCCACGTCAAAAATACCTCAAAAATAATCATAGTGGTGTAAAATTCAAGAATGATCAAAACATGGATACAATCAAAGCTAGTATCCGAATAGATATTTTAGAGCGAAAAGAAAAATTTTCATTTTTCTATTGAATAGTGCCGTATTCGTGAATAGTGCAGTATCGTGAATAGTCACAGTATCGTGAATAGTAACTCACACCAAAAAGATAGAAATTCTACAAAAAATATCTTCACACTTCATGAATAGTACTCGTGAATAGTAACTCGTGAATAGTAACTCATGAATAGTAACTCGTGAATAGTAACTCATGAATAGTAACTCCGACATGAAAAAGTTTCAAATTTGATAAAAAGTTCCAACCAATATTTCAGCATAATGATATTGAAGAAATAATATCATCTGAGAAGAAAATAACATCCCTTACTATCCCTTACCTCAAAAGAGCAGCACTTCTGACTGGATATCGGATATGACGCTGAAGGAAACTTGCACTGATGAATATCAACTCACCAAGTATCTAAATACTCACAAAATACACTCAATAATCTAGAGAGAAAAAGAGAGAAAACTTATGTTTCTGGTGTGATTTTCAATTCTAACTTAGCCCTCTATTTATAGGAAAATGTTAGCCCACAAAAGCAGACTTGACACTGCACACGATGGCTTTTACCGCTACTATTCCACCCACCAAAAATCAGCCATCTTCCCCAACAACCAAGAGTGGGGCCCACTTAATTCTAGAATTTTCCACCAAAACCTAATTTCTGAATCAGTTACCTCTTAAAATTCATAACAAATCATACGTTCATTTTTAACGGTTCAAAATTTGTGGACATATACTCAACTTATATATGTATAACATATCTAAAAATTACAACGATCCAACGGTCGGATCAAAATTTATAACTCTCATAATATAGTGAAGAACAACGATTTTTTGGACTATTAGTCCTTGGACGATTTCATTCAAAATTTCACCACGAAATATCTACAAAGAATTTTGGGTGATTCAAATTTCTCTGATTAGCTTACTTCTAGGGCTTTCTTTTGATATATGGCTCATCTCTTAACTCATTATACACAAAGAGTTATGGATTTTACAAAATCAAGTAATAAACTAATTTTTACGAAAATCCCTTATTTTGTTCTCCATTTCAACAAATCTTGATAAAACACCTCATCATTAATTCCTTCACTTATAACCACATAAATAAATCCATCATTTATATCCACATCAAATAAATATTTTCTTATCATATGAATCAATAATTAATTATTCACAAACAATATTATGAGAATCACATTTTATGACAACCGGTAGTTCTCCGGAAAGAGGGCTTTCAATAAGAATTTCTCCTTATTCAAGCGCAATTAGGTGACCAAACCTCTCCTTGATGTAACTTTCTAGACATTACCAATAATGTTATCTAATAATATTATTCAAATAATATGAATTATTGATCCGATAATGGAAAATCTTGTGCGATGATAATTATTGAACAACAATAATAAAATATCAACACAAAGAATTATTGAATCAATAAAATAAAATATTGAGCGATAAGTAATTATCGTAACAATTATTGAGTAGTGCCTTCTCACGTAAGAATCAATAATTGAAAAAATCTTATCTGCAATCTGGTGTCTTCTTGTGCAACAACGCGTATTACTTTACTTCTACCAACCGGGTATTCAACAAAAGGTGTTAATTGATAACGATTACGCCGTTATTTATAAAAACTCAAATTTGTCGTTTTCTCCATCCGACAGTTATTCTGTTATGGGGCCCACAAATGACTGCGCCGTCGTACGAATATTCCCCGACAGAAAGAATATTCCACGACCAAACGAATATTCTCCGACAACAATGAATATTTTATAACCACTTGTGTATTTTGAAAAAAAATTCATATATCACCCTTAACTTTAACTTTTATCAATTTAACCATTTACTGAATAGAAAAATTGAATACTTTTATTTCATAAAATTCGGGGTCTTACAATCTCCCCTCCTTATGAAATTTCGTCCCCGAAATTTACGTGCACAGTATTTCAAAGAGTTGAGAATACCTTGTTTTCATTTGATTCTATCTCCCTGTCATCATGATTTCTCCATTGCTCATCTCCGTATTTCAAATATCATTCTAGAATCTGACTTCAAAACAAAGGTTAATTGAGCAAATTAACATATCACATAATATCTCGTTATTATGACCGACCAACAAATAAGCTTAGGTAGGACACACTAGCGAAGGATTTACTCATCTCTCCTCCTAGTTCTATTCCCCGATCTCGCCGAGAGATCATATCCCTAAGCTCTGATACCAAATGTAACAACCCCAAAATAGGTCCATTCCATCCAACCTATTCTGAGTCGTTAAATACATGGTACAGAAATAACTACAACTTTATTACAACAATTGTCGTGCAAAATACAACAACACATATGCTGTGAGTTTGGATACCAATATATACCAAATGTAACTCTGGACACCAACTTGGATAACACGTCACCATGACACCTTACATAAAGGTACAGTCAAAAACTGTTTTAGAAATTAGAATCTTTGGGAAGTGCTCAAGGAAACCTTCGTATACATGGGAGGCCATGCTTTTAGGTTATAGTAGATATCATATGGCCCACAGAATTATCCTTGGTTGACCCTAATAGACCCCAAAAAAAAACGAGAAGATTACTATCATATTCTTCCCAATGGTGAGTCTTCTCTTGACATATCATTATCTCCATTTGTCTCTAATTGGGTATTATACTCCTAACAAACACCAAGATTATATAGGTAGTGCTTGTAAATATACTCGGCAAGTGGATGAGCACAACCATGTTTTATGATAACACGAGTTTGTATGTCATTAGACATCTTGTATGATAGTGACAAAACACCCTTCCAAAGTTGGGTTCGCTTTCACCCTATTTAATTCACCAAAATAACTATTAAATGATGTATAAAATACAACACACTAAAGCCCTCAATAAAATTATTTTCATACTCTTTGGGAGAACCTCAACAAACTATAGACCACCGATTCTATTCCTTGTTATCCCCGCTTAACCCTTTTACTACTTTTATTACACGAAAGGAATTGTGAAACAAAAGGGTGAGCACAACTAGCTCAATAAAGAATATTATGACTAAAGATAAATAAATTATCAATAGTCTTCATCAAGAATGAATCGGAGATTTAGAACATATGGTAGATGATAAAATTTTCAACCATAGTTGCAAATGAACGAAGCAATCCATTAGAAGAGTCAAATAGACCATAAAATCTATTATCTTCTCCATGTTAAAAGTCCACCAACAATGTTTTATCCTCGTAACATCAATCAACAATTCATCCACAATCATATGTATAAATCATAATCATAATTGTAGTTCTAAATTCCCTCTCATCCGGGGCGAAGATAATTTCATCACAATTGTCTTTACGAAACATCAAAGATCATGGTTATACCAAATCACAGTCCTGTTCATAATCATACTAATAAATTCATCTTTGCACTACTACCAAAGATATTCATCAACAGATTCATCTTTACACTACAAAGCTAAAGATATTCAACAACAGTCATCTTTGCATTACGAGCCAAAGATATTCATCAATAATTCATCTTTGCACTACAAAGCTAAAGATATTCAACAACAACAGTCATCTTTGCATTACGAGCCAAAGATATTCATCAATAATTCATCTTTGCACTACAATTTAAAGATATTCAACAACAGTCATCTTTGCATTCTGAGCCAAAGATATTCATCAATAATTCATCTTTGCACCACAAAGCTAAAGATATTCAACAACAGTCATCTTTTGCATTCTGAGCCAAAGATATTCATCAATAATTCATCTTTGCACTACAAAGCTAAAGATATTCAACAACAGTCATCTTTGCATTACGAGCAAAAGATATTCATTAATAATTCATCTTTGTACTTATAAAGCTAAGATATTCATCAACAAGTCATCTTTACATTACGAGCAAAAAGATATTCATCAATAATTCATCTTTGCACCATCTTGGCTAAAGATATTCAACAACGGTCATCTTTGCATTACGAGCAAAAGATATTCATCAATAATTCATCTTTTGCTTCATTGGCTAAAGATATTCAACAATGTGTCATCTTTGCATTACGAGCAAAAGATATTCATCAATAATTCATCTTTGCACCATTGGCTAAAGATATTCATCGATTGGTCATGTTCATTTAAACACTGTTCATCTTTGCATTGGTTTTATCCGTCAAAAATACCAAAAAAATAATCATAGTGGTGTAAAATTCAAGAATGATCAAAACATGGATACAATCAAAGCTAGTATCCGAATAGATATTTTAGGCGAAAAGAAAAATTTTCATTTTTCTATTGAATAGTGCCGTATTCGTGAATAGTCTTGATATCGTGAATAGTGCCGAGTATCGTGAATAGTAACTCACACCAAAAGATAGAAATTTACAAAAAAATATCTTCACACTTCATGAATAGTACTCGTGAATAGTAACTTCGTGAATAGTAACTCATGAATAGTAACTTCGTGAATAGTAACTCATGAATAGTAACTCAACATGAAAAAGTTTCAAATTTGATAAAAAGTTCCAACCAATATTTCAAAGATAATGATATTGAAGAAATAATATCATCTCGAGAAGAAAATAACATCCCTTACTATCCCTTACCTCAAAAAGCAAAGACTTCCGATTGGATATCGGATATATGATGAAGGAAACTTGCAATCGATGAATATCAACTCACCAAGTATCTAAATACTCACAAAATACACTCGATAATCTAGAGAAAAAAGAGAAAACTTATGTTTCGGTGTGATTTTCAATTCTAACTTAGCCCTCTATTTATAGGAAAATGTTAGCCTTGCAAAGCAGACTTGACACCTTTACACCGATGGCTTTACCGCTACTATTCCACCCACCAAAAATCAGCCATCTTCCCCAACAACCAAGAGTGGGGCCCACTTAATTCTAGAATTTTCCACCAAAACCTAATTTAGAAATCAGTTACCTCTTAAAATTCATAACAAATCATACGTTCATTTTAACGGTTCAAAATTTGTGGACATATACTCAACTTATATATGTATAACATATCTAAAAATTACAACGATCCAGCAATCGGATCAAAATTTATAACTCTCATAATATAGTGAAGAACACCGATTTTTGGACTATTAGTCCTTGGACCGATTTCATTCAAAATTTCACCACGAAATATCTACAAAGAATTTTTGGGTGATTCAAATTTCTCTGATTAGCTTACTTCTAGGGCTTTCTTTTGATATATGGCTCATCTCTTAACTCATTATACATTAAAGAGTTATGGATTTTACAAAATCAAGTAATAAACTAATTTTTCCGAAAATCCCTTATTTTGTTCTCCATTTCAACAAATACCGATAAAACACCTCATCATTAATTCCTTCACTTATAACCACATAAATAAATCCATCATTTATATCCACATCAAATAAATATTTTCTTATCATATGAATCAATAATTAATTATTCACAAACAATATTACGAATCACATTTTTATGACAACCGGTAGTTCAGAGAAGAGGGGCTTTCAATAAGAATTTCTCCTTATTGGCGCCGCAATTAGGTGACCAAACCTCTCCTCGATGTGAACTTTCTAGACATTACCAATAATGTTATCTAATAATATTATTCAAATAATATGAATTATTGATCCGATAATGAAAAATCTTGCAAAGTGATAATTATTGAACAACAATAATAAAATATCAACACAAGCAATTATTGAATCAATAAAATAAAATATTGAGCGAATAATTATCGTAATAATTATTGAGTAGTGCCTTCTCACGTAAGAATCAATAATTGAAAAAATATCATCGCAATACCGAGTGCTTCTCGCAACAACAGACGTATTACTTTACTTTACCAACCGGGTATTCCAACGGTGTTAATTCAGTAACGATTACGCCGTTATTTATAAAAACTCAAATTTGTCGTTTTCTCCATAAAGCGGTTATTCATTATGGGGCCCATAAATGATCGCTGCTGTCGTCATGAATATTCCCCGACGGAAAGAATATTCCACGACCAAACGAATATTCTCGGCACAACAATGAATATTTTATAACCACTTGTGTATTTTGAAAAAAATTCATATATCACCCTTAACTTTAACTTTTATCAATTTAACCATTTAATTGAATAGAAAAATTGAATACTTTTATTTCATAAAATTCGGGGTCTTACAATCTCCTCCTTATGAAATTTCGTCCCAGAAATTTACGTACACAGTATTTCAAAGAGTTGAGAATACCTTGTTTTCATTTTCAGATTCTATCTCCCCCGTCATCATGATTTCTCCATTGCTTTCATCTCTGTATTTCAAATATCATTCTAGAATACGACTTCAAAACAAAGGTTAATTGAGCAAATTAACATATCACATAATATCTCGTTATTATGGTGACCAACAAATAAGCTTAGGTAGGACACACTAGCGAAGGATTTACTCATCTCTCCCTCCTAGTTCTATTCCCCGATCTCGCCAGAGATCATATCCCTAAGCTCGATACCAAATGTAACAACCCCAAAATAGGTCCATTCCATCCAACCTATTACGAAGTCGTTAAATACATGGTACGAAATAACTACAACTTTATTACAACAATTGTCGTGCAAAATACAACAACACATATGCTGTGAGTTTGGATACCAAATATATACCAAATGTAACTCGGACACCAACTTGGATAACACGTCACCATGACACCTTACATAAAGGTACAGTCAAAAACTGTTTTAGAAATTAGAATCTTTGGGAAGTGCTCAAGGAAACCTTCGTACATGGGAGGCCATGCTTTTAGGTTATAGTAGATATCATATGGCCACAGAATTATCCTTGGTTGACCCAATAGACCCCAAAGAAAAACGAGAAGATTACTATCATATTCTTCCCAATGGTGAGTCTTCTCTTGACATATCATTATCTCCACTGTCTCTAATTGGGTATTATACTCCTAACAAACACCAAGATTATATAGGTAGTGCTTGTAAATATACTCAGCAAGTGGATGAGCACAACCATGTTTTATGATAACACGAGTTTGTATGTCATTAGACATCTTGTATGATAGTGACAAAACACCCTTCCAAAGTTGGGTTAAGCCTCACCCTATTTAATTCACCAAAAATAACTATTAAATGATGTATAAAATACAACACACTAAAGCCCTCAATAAAATTATTTTCATACTCTTTTGGGAGAACCTCAACAACTATAGACCACCGATTCTATTCCCTTGTTATCCCCGCTTAACCTTGACTACACTTTTATTACACGAAAGGAATTGTGAAACAAAGGGTGAGCACAACTAGCTCGATAAAGAATATTATGACTAAAGATAAATAAATTATCAATAGTCTTCATCAAGTAATGAATCGTAGATTTAGAACATATGGTAGATGATAAAAATTTTCAACATAGTAGTTGCGGTGAACGAAGCAATCCATTAGAAGAGTCGAATAGACCATAAAATCTATTATCTTCTCCATGTTAAAAGTCCACCAACAATGTTTTATCCTGTAACATCAATCAACAATTCCTCATCCACAATCACACATATAAATCATAATCATAATTGTAGTTCTAAATTCCCTCTCATCCGGAGACGAAGATAATTTCATCACTGTCTTTACGAAACATCAAAGATCATGGTTATACCAAATCACGTTCTCGTTCATAATCATACTTAATAAATTCATCTTTGCACCACGGCCAAAGATATTCATCAACAGTTCATCTTTACACTACAAAGCTAAAGATATTCAACAACAGGTCATCTTTGCATTACGAGAGCAAAGATATTCATCAATAATTCATCTTTGCACCCTACTGTGCTAAAGATATTCAACAACAGTCATCTTTGCATTACTGAGCCAAAGATATTCATCAATAATTCATCTTTGCACTACAAAGCAAAGATATTCAACAACAGTCATCTTTGCATTACGAGCCAAAGATATTCATCAATAATTCATCTTTGCACTACAGGCTAAAGATATTCAACAACAGGTCATCTTTGCATTACGAGCCAAAGATATTCATCAATAATTCATCTTTGCACTACAGGCTAAAGATATTCAACAACAGGTCATCTTTGCATTACGAGCAAAAGATATTCATTAATAATTCATCTTTGTACTATAGGCTAAGATATTCATCAACAAGTCATCTTTGCATTACGAGCAAAAGATATTCATCAATAATTCATCTTTGCACTACTGGCTAAAGATATTCAACAACAGGTCATCTTTGCATTACGAGCAAAAGATATTCATCAATAATTCATCTTTGCACTACTGGCTAAAGATATTCAACAACAGGTCATCTTTGCATTACGAGCAAAAGATATTCATCAATAATTCATCTTTGCACTCATTGCTAAAGATATTCATCGAGTTTGGTCAGTGTTCATTTAAACACTGTTCATCTTTGCATTGGTTTTATCCACCGTCAAAAATACCTCAAAAATAATCATAGTGGTGTAAAATTCAAGAATGATCAAAACATGGATACAATCAAAGCTAGTATCCGAATAGATATTTTAGACGAAAAGAAAAATTTTCATTTTTTGATTGAATAGTCTTAAGTGATTCGTGAATAGTGTCAGATATCGTGAATAGTCAGTATCGTGAATAGTAACTCCGACACCAAAAGATAGAAATTCTACAAAAAAATATCTTCACACTTCATGAATAGTACTCGTGAATAGTAACTCGTGAATAGTAACTCATGAATAGTAACTCGTGAATAGTAACTCATGAATAGTAACTCCGACATGAAAAAGTTTCAAATTTGATAAAAGTTCCAACCAATATTTCAAAGATAATGATATTGAAGAAATAATATCATCCGAGAAGAAAATAACATCCCTTACTATCCCTTACCTCAAAAGAAGCGAAGACTTACGATTGGATATCGGATGTATTATTTGAAGGAAACTTGCATCGATGAATATCAACTCACCAAGTATCTAAATACTCACAAAATACACTCAATAATCTAGAGAGAAAAAGAGAAAACTTATGTTTACGGTGTGATTTTCAATTCTAACTTAGCCTCTATTTATAGGAAAATGTTAGCCCACATGAAGCAGACTTGACTGCTGCTACTGATGGCTTTTACTCGCTACTATTCCACCCACCAAAAATCAGCCATCTTCCCCAACAACCAAGAGTGGGGCCCACTTAATTCTAGAATTTTCCACCAAAACCTAATTTCCGAATCGAGTTACCTCTTAAAATTCATAACAAATCATACGTTCATTTTAACGGTTCAAAATTTGTGGACATATACTCAACTTATATATGTATAACATATCTAAAATTACAACGATCCAACGGTCGGATCAAAATTTATAACTCTCTTGATATATAGTCAAGAACACCGATTTTTGGACTATTAGTCCTTCGGACCGATTTCATTCAAAATTTCACCACGAAATATCTACAAAGAATTTTGGGTGATTCAAATTTCTCTGATTAGCTTACTTCTAGGGCTTTCTTTTGATATATGGCTCATCTCTTAACTCATTATACAAAGAGTTATGGATTTTACAAAATCAAGTAATAAACTAATTTTTCGAAAATCCCTTATTTTGTTCTCCATTTCAACAAAAATCTTGATAAAACACCTCATCATTAATTCCTTCACTTATAACCACATAAATAAATCCATCATTTATATCCACATCAAATAAATATTTTCTTATCATATGAATCAATAATTAATTATTCACAAACAATATTACAGAATCACATTTATGACAACCAAAGTAGTTCAGAAAGAGGGGCTTTCAATAAGAATTTCTCCTTATTGGTGGCGCAATTAGGTGACCAAACCTCTCCTTGACAGAACTTTCTAGACATTACCAATAATGTTATCTAATAATATTATTCAAATAATATGAATTATTGATCTGATAATGGAAAATACTGTGCAGTGATAATTATTGAACAACAATAATAAAATATCAACACAGCAATTATTGAATCAATAAAATAAAATATTGAACAGTAATTACTGTAACAATTATTGAGTAGTGCCTTCTCACGTAAGAATCAATAATTGAAAAAAAATACTGTGCAATACCGTGTGCTACTGTGCAACAACGCGTATTACTTTACTTTACCAACCGGGTATTCCAACAGTGTTAACGGTAACGATTACGCCGTTATTTATAAAAACTCAAATTTGTCGTTTTCTCCATCCGACAGTTATTCTGTTATGGGGCCCACAAATGGCTATGGCTGGTCAATCACGAATATTCCCAAACGTAAAGAATATTCCACGACCAAACGAATATTCTCCGACAACAATGAATATTTTATAACCACTTGTGTATTTTGAAAAAAAATTCATATATCACCCTTAACTTTAACTTTTATCAATTTAACCATTTTCTTGAATAGAAAAATTGAATACTTTTATTTCATAAAATTAGGGTCTTACTGTTGTTTTCATCAACGGTCCCGATCATGCTATAAAATAATTCATCTTTGCTCGTCAAGAGAATCCATAGCCATAATCATACCAAAAGCGTCCCATCAATGCACTACACGCCAATGAGGACTTTTTCCACATCATTTGTAACATTACGGTCATGATTATCTTGAATAATCTCGGTCATAATCATACCAAGTCCATCTATGCACCTACTGAGCCATGATGACTTGAAAAAAAAATATAAACATGAGGATGATGACAATGATATTTGAATTCAATAAAACAAGTTTAAGAATTAATTTATCTAGGAACTAATAACGTCCAAATTGTCAACAAGATATTGTTTTGTGGTGTAAAATTCAAGAATGCTCAGAAGAATATTTCCATGAAAAGATATTGGATGAAGCGCAAATATCAAGGATATTCCACTAATTTCATGGAGTATAGAAAGTTAAAACTTTAACCAACTGAGTATAATAATGAATGGAATAACAAAAGAAATCACCATGCATGCGGTACTTCGCATAGACAAGTTATTCCAACATAATAATAATAACGGAACCAGGTCAGGTGAAATTCACACCGACAGGATGTTCCAACAGAATAATAAATAATTAAAAGCGGAACGTGTCCGGCATATAGCATGATGCATGAGGATATTCCAATGTAATGATAAAGACAGAATAATAGAAGAATGTCACCAAGTATAGGGTTGCCCGCGTATATAGGTTATTCCAACAGAATAATAAAGAAATGGAATAACATAAGTTCTTTTCTTGAATACAAAAGAATAATATTCTTTACCGTAAAAGAAATTAGATATAGGAAAAGAAAGTTAGAAGACTTCTCTTCTTATTTCTCTCTATAACTTTCTCTCTCTAGAGTTTCAGTGAATTTGTAAGAAATAATGAAGGAATGAGCTTCTATTTATAGAAAAATGGAATGCATAGTAACTAACTCATGAACGGTCCAGATTAATTTACTTTAATCTGACGGTCCATATTTAAAGCAAAATCTTTTAAATAAAATATAATATATTCTATTTATATAAAAAGATTTTTACTATGCAAACACTATGCAGGCACTATGCAAACACTATGCATAATAAAATATAATATATTCTATTTATAGAATAACTTTAATAAAGTATTCTGTTTTATATAAAAAGATGTTTCTATTTTATTACGTTAATAATACTAATAAAAAAAAACGTATAAATCAACAATAATTGAATCAAATAATGTGAGATACTATGCAACAACTACTATAGCAATAATTAAACAAAACTGAGTGTTTTCTCACGTAAACATCAATAATCAATACCGTGTCTTACTACTATGCGACCCACGCCAGACATTTATTACTTTACTACCGACTAGTTCAACAGTTTTAACGGTAAAACTTCCACCGTTATTTTCATAAATATATTTTTGTCGTTTTCTCAATCCGACAATAATTCCGTTGTGGGCTCCACCAATGATTGTACCGTCGTACGGATATTTCCGACAAAAAGAATATTTCCCGACCAATCAAATATAATATGACAACTTGCATACTTTGCAAAATATATAAATATTACCCACAATTATAACATTATATCAAATCCACACCATAATATAAAAAAAATTATTTCGAGAAAATTAAATCTTTATTCATAAAATCTGGGGTTTCACAGTTTTCAGGTCTGCATAATGTCCAACGAAGAAGGCCTGCAAGGAAGAAGAATTCGGCATAAAGGGATCTAAAGAGCATAATTCCGTCTAAACGTTGATTTCTCCCTAGGGTTCGTCCCCCCAAGGTTCGCCCCCTAGGGTTCAGACTCTTAGGGTTCGGACCCCTAGGGTTCAGTCAACTGGGGTGGTTTCACCGCATGCATAGCATTTTTTTTTCTCCCTTCGTGTTTTTCCTTGACAAGAACGTCAAATCTTTCTTTATTATCCGAGGGAAAAAACCAAAATGTAATCAAGGTAATGGGGCTCGGAAGACAAAAGAAAGATTGGAGGTACCTGAAAAAAAAAGAAAAAAAAAGAAAAAGAAGCAAGCAAAAGAGCACAAGCAAAAGTAGCCATATGTTCATCATATATGTAATGTATTGGTTTGAGCGAGGAGCTATGTACCCGTGTTATGTAAGAGGAAGACCTTATTTCAGATGAATCACTTCAAACAACTCGATTCTGGGTATGGGAGTAGCTCTGTTTCTTGTCTTGCTCCAAAGATTATTACTATAATTGACCTTTAATGGCGAAGTGAACAAGGATCTTTCTTGGAAGCAAGTCACCTTCAACAATCGAAACGAATTATGAATTAGAGGACGATTATAATCAATTTTTCTCGGTCCTATTGAAAAAAAATAAAAATAAAAATACCAGGTCTCGAGTTTGTCAGCGCAGGCGAGAAGATTTCTGCCCCGAAAAGAATTGATGGTTGATGGTATAGAAGGATTCTTGGGTTCACAATTATTATTCTCGATCTGCAGTAAAAAAAAATTAAAAAAGAAAAAAGAAAAAAGCATGAGTCAGAAAGCGGTGTGAGTTGCTTAGCCTATATAAACATGTTGCCCCAAAGTAAAGCAGTGGCACCTAGCTAAGCATTCTGGGAAGCAAGAAGTAAAACATTTTGGTAGGCTATTTTATTATGTTGAAAAAAAAATGACTAAGAAGGGTTAAGCCCAAATAAAGCAGTAGCATGTATGTAGTATTTTTGAGGCAAGAAGTAAAACATTTTGTTGGCTATTTTATTATGGCTAAAAAAAAATAAAAAAAAAATCATCACATCACGCCATGACATGCTGCCAAATTTTAATGTACTTAGTAAAGCAGGTGGCAGCCACACAAAATTATTTGATGGGCAAGGAAGGTGTTAATTGTGATTGCAAAGAAATCTTTTGACCAATTATTGATCCGGTTAATCCAAATTACTGAAGTGGGACTGATGTATTGCTGCGCAGCGGTTAATCATGCAAAGAGTTTCAAATGATGGGCTCCTTATCACTACAAAGAGAAGTGCATGGTTGTGAGTATAATAGCTAGCAACTTTCAAATGATGATTTCCTTATTACTGCAAATAAAAAGTGCATCAAGTAATGCGGCAACAAAACTCCCTACTACGATTCAGAAGCAAGACTTGTGGCCATGGATTATGGATATCAAATCCTTACCTCTCAAAAATAAGATAAGTAAATGTTTTATTTATTTATTTATTTATTTATTTTAAAAAAATAAAATAAGATTTTATTTTATTTTATTTGCAAAAGAAAAAAAATAGGGTTAGGCCAACATTTAAAAAAAAAATTGTTACCTCATTTTTGTATAGGGTTCGGCCAGAAAAAAAAATAATAAAAATAAATAAATAAATAAATGGACGCAGCAGGGTTCGGCGTGAGTAGAAAGAGATTGTGACTATCATGATGCATAATCATATGAGAGACCCAGAAAGAAATGTCTAGTAATGGTAGAGTAGTAGTAGAGGAATTAAGAGTACCCTTATTAGATTATGCATCTTCAACCGTAGAATCCAAGTATAGAGATGATGAAGAAATTAGTTTTAAAGAGAAGTTTTGGATTGAATCTAAGAAGTTATGGCTATTTTCAGTCGCTTAGCCAACTTCTCCATGCTTGTGATTACTCAAGCCTTTGCCGGCCACCTTGGCGATCTTGATCTCGCCACTATCTCCACTGCCACTAATGTTGTTCTTGGCTTCGACTTTGGCCTGATGTTGGGAATGGCAAGTGCTTTAGAAACATTATGTGGGCAAGCATATGGAGCCAAAATTACCGCATGTTGGGTGTATATTCACAACGTTCTTGGATTGTTTTGTTCATTTGTTGCATACTCCTTTTGACACTGTTTCTATTCGCCACTCCAATTTTGAAGCTATTGGGGCAGCCTGAGGATGTAGCAGAGCTATCTGGGGTGGTATCCATGTGTTTTATGATTTTGATTTGTTTTTTAAAAAAAAACTCTTTTTTTTTATTTGATTCCAAAAAACAAAGAAAGTTTTTATTTCCAAAATAAATTAAGATTTGATTTTAAAAAAATTAAGATTTGATTTTATATAATCCTATGGTTTTAATGTATCATATGGTTGATTATTACTTTTACAAAAGTCAATCAATTATGCATACATATAGATTATAAAATAATATTTTATATATTAGGTAACTGTGAAGCTATTAAATTATAGTCTTGGCAATTGCAGAATAGTAATATTGATTCATTATATCACTCATTATATTACATATATAATTGAGATTTTGCAAGGGTTTTCTTTTTGTGTTCATACTGGCATACTACAGTTTTATTTATGCTTTTAGTATGGTAACGTTTTAATGTTCAATTACGGTAGTTTCTCTTGTATTATTATTATTATTATCGAAACAAATATCCTATTTTTTTAAATAGGAATGCTTTGATTTTATTTCCAAAAGCTTTGAAAGGATTTGATTTTCAAAAATAAAATAAGATTTTATTTGTTAATATATAATCTAATTTATCTTGATTTTGTTTCAAGGAAAGAAATATTGGGCAAGATACAGAAGGATTTCAGAAGATTTTTCAATATGTCCAAGGAAGAGCCTCGCTAGGTCTTGCCTTCCTAGGGTTTAACTCTAAGGGTTTGGCTCCCTAGGGGTTCCCTCTTCTGGGACCATTGTCTTCAAGACCTGTAAAGTGAAGTCCCGCAAAATCGTTCAAAGGCTTGCAGTTTTCTTGCATGATCGTCTATTTGGAAATGCGACTCTCGCGCAGGGGGCAAATGTGGGCCCAAGTATAAAATTAGGGCTCACATGACCTAATTGAATTAAATGCGCAATTAGGGTTCCACGGTCTCATTAAATGTGCAAATTAGGGTTCGCATAACCTAATGGAATGAAGACGAAAAAATCAAAAATAAATGTGCTAGACCCGGGAGAAGCCTCCACGTGTCCCGAGGCAGAAGACTCGTGGAGGTGGCTCGATTTGGGAATTGGTTGAGGGATTGGATTGGTGGCTAGAAGGACATGGCAATATGGGCATTACTCTAATAACTAAAGGGTATTTCTGGAATTTCCCTGAAGGCATGTGCCTTGCACATGACTACTTTCCAGAAAACCCTATAAATACCCCTTCCATTCCATTTAGAAAGAGACTTCTCTTCAGACTCAAGACTTGGACTCTTGGAAGATCAAGGGACCCTTTTGGTGACTTAAAGGCTTGGAGATTCCACCTAAAAGCACTAAAGGGGTTTGAACATTCTCTCAACTCGAATGACTCAAGAAGGCTCTTGGAATCCCTGCTACCCTAACACGGTTCTCGAATTCTAGGGGTTCTGCCACACGTCGTTGGAGTAATCGCCCACCTGTCGTTCTCTCATCTTAAATCAACCAATCAATTCCATGCTCTTCGTGGATTTCTCTCCTCCTCAGCCAACACGAAACCCTAACCCTAGCAAGGTACGATTTTCTTGCCCACAGAGTACAAACTCAAATTACTTCACCACAATAATTATGTGATGAAACCCAAATAAAATACCTATTTGTGTGAAGTACATATCTTTCTCTCTCTATTTTTTCTAAAGCTTTAGAAAAAGCTTTTATTTCTCACCTTTTCCCTTTTCCTCTCTTAAATGGAATATGTGAAGTTTGGTGTGAATAATTTCCTTCCATTTGCCTTCCTTTTATAGTAAAAATCTGAGGGGAGGGAGCAAAGAAATAGGGAGGCCAAAAATTTAAGGGTCCGTGGCATGGAAAAAAGGGAAGGCTAAAGTAAATGAGTGAGGATTTTGACCAACAATCTCCCCCTCCGAACCCATTAGAGGAGGTATTCTCTGTGACCCCGTTACTTGGAATCCATATCGACCAATTCTTTGCAAAATTTCAGCTTGTCACAAGTGACAACTTTTGTCAACATGTCTAAAGGGTTCTCGTCGGTACGAACTTTCTTTACTTTCATCAATTTCTTTTCCATCACTTCTCAAAGCCAGTGTTAACAAACATCAATATTCTTGGTCTGATTGTGATACGTGGCATTCTTGGTCAAGTCAATTGCAATCTGACTATCACAATAAACCACGTACTCATCTTGTTTCAAACCTAACTCTTGGAGAAACTGTTTTAACCACAACATCTCATTGCCTGCTTCAGTAGCGACAATGTATTCTGACTCAGTTGTAGACAAATTAAGAAACACACTTTTGGAACTTGGACTGCCATGATACTGCTCCTCCTGCTAAAGTAAACAAATACCCCGAAGTAGACTTCTTCTCATCAAAATCTGCCATGTCTGCTTTTGTAAAACTCTCCAAGACTGGACTCGTACCACCTAAACCCAAACACAAACTGGAAGTAGCTTTCAAGTATTTGAAAATCCACTTAACTGCTTCCCAATGTTCTTTACCAGGATTGGACAAATACCTACTCACAACGCCAACTGCATGAGCAATACCTGGTCGCATACAAACCATTGCATATATATAAGACTCCCTACAGAAGAGGAGCAGGGAACTGCTGCTATATCATCTATCCCTTCCTAGTAGAAGGACACATGCAATTTGTCAACTTAATATGACTAGCCAGTGGTGTGCTAACTGGTTTAGCATCACTTATGTTGAACCTTGCAAGTACTTGTTCAACATACTTTTTTTGTGACAACCACAACCTCTTGACTTTCCTGTCACGAACAATCTTCATACTCAAAATCTGCTTAGTCGGGACTAAATCCTTCATATTAAAGGACTTAAACAACTCATCCTTGAGCCTGCGGATCATATCGGCATCCTACCTGGTGTAGTTGAGAGGCGAAATTAAATCATACCTTATAGATATGGTACGTAGTATGTTATGTAATTCCAGCTTACATATATTTTTTTGGACTGAGACATTAAAGACAACTATTCATATTTTAAACTGGGTTCCTAGCAAATCTGTCCTTAACACTCCTTATGAAATTTGGACAGGTAAGAAACCTAGTTTAAAATACTTACGGGTATGGGACTGTCCAGCCGAGGCTAAGATTTTTAATCCAAAAATAAAGAAACTTGACTTTAAAACCATTAGTTGTCATTTCATTGAATGTCCTGAAAGATCTACGGGTTTTCGATTTTTCTGTCCCTCGCATACCCCTAGAATTTTTGAGACTAGGCATGTAGAATTTTTAGAGAATGGTGATTTAAGTGGGAGTGGTGAGCCTAAAAAATTAATCTTGAATAAAATATGATTTATGTTTCTAATCCTGTAATTCAAGAGGGTGAGGCACAACAACCTCCTATTGAGGCGAATGATGCCTCTGAGATAGTTGAGCCACCACCTAATGTTGAACTCCACATTATTGAAAATCATATTCTTGAAATTGTACAACCTTTACGTAGGTCCGAATGACCTAGAAAGCCTGTTAATTTTGATGAGTTTATAATCTATCTTAATGAGATTGACTATGATTCAAATAAGATTAATGATCTTATCTCCTATAAAGAGGCCATTACGAGAGCTTAATCAACTCAATGGCTTGAAGCCAAAAATGATGAGTTGAAATCAATGAAGCTTAATAACATTTGGGATCTTGAAAATTTACCAAAATGCTTTAAACATTTTTGTTGCAAATGGGTCTATAAGACCAAATTAGATCCTAAAGAGAATGGTGAAAGGTATAAAGCTCAATTGGTTGCTAAGGGCTTCACTCAAAAGGAAGGTGTGGATTGTAATGAAACTTTTTCTCCAGTATCCAGGAAAGATTCATTTAGAATAGTCATGGCTTTAATAGCTCATTATAATTTAGAGTTACATCAGATGGATGTTAAAACTGCATTCCTTAATGGTAACTTGCATAAGAATGTCTATATGGCACAACCAGAAGGTTTTTTTGTTAAAGGCAAGGAACATATGGTATGTAGACTTAAGAAGACCATATATGGGTTAAAACATGCTTATCGACAATGGTATCTTAAGTTTCACGAGGTGATGAGTAATTTTAATTTTAAGAAAAATATAGTGGATCAATGCATATACTTTAAGGTCAGTGGAAGTAAATTTGTTATTCTTGTTTTGTATGTTGATAATATACTACTTGCAAGTAATAACTTAGACATGTTGCATGAGACCAAACGTTTCCTTTCTGGAAATTTTGATATGAAAGATCTCGGTGAAACCTCTTATGTTATAGGTATTGAAATTCATCGAGCTAGATAGGTCTCGCAGGATATTAGGATTGTCCCAAAGAGCTTATATTGACAAAGTTCTTAATAAATACAACATGCAAAATTGCTCCCCTACTGTCGCACCTATTGTTAAGGGTGACAAATTTAACTCATATCAATGCCCTAAGAATCAACTTGAACGTGATCAAATGAATCTTATTCCCTATGCTTCTATCGTTGGGAGTCTTATGTACACTCAAGTTTGTACACGTCCAGATATAGCGTATGTAACTGGCATGCTTAGACATTATCAGTCAAATCCAAGTTTGGATCACTGAAAAATAGCCAAAAAGGTTTTACGCTACTTACAGGGTACTAAGGATTTTATGCTTACATTCAGAAAAATAGATAACCTTGAAGTTGGGATATTTTGATTCTGATTTTGCCAAGTGTAAAGACAAAAAGTAATCTACATCGGGGTACATTTTTATGCTTTCAGTAGGCCCTATTTCGTGGAGAAGTCATAAGCAGAAGTTAACTACCACTTCCATGATGATGGCAGAATATGTGGCTTGTTATAATGCTACTTATCATGCCGTATTGCTGAGGAATCTTATTTTAGGACTTAAGGTTGTAGATTCCATTTCAAGGCCATTGAAAGTATTTTGTGATAATGATTCTGCTGTTAGTTTTTTCAACAGGACTAGTTCGAGTGGTGCTGGACTATACCTCGACACTATTTAAGTACTTATTGTCAAGGAAAGAGTTGAAGTTAAAGCGTTGTCATTAAGTATATTAGTACGCATGCATGATATGTTAGTGGATCCACTTACGAAAGGCTTACCATCCAAGCTCTTTTTAGAGCATGTTACCGGCATAGGTTTCACTGGTAGTCTTAATTAGTAAGTTATTTTGATGTAATTAGACAACAATTTTGAGCTCGCTCGTTGTTTTGAACTTCACATTATGTTTATGGTTCGCTATTCTCTTTATTGTGCATACTTGAGAACTTGTGAGCAAACAGTACGGTTATGTTTTGGACCATATGAATGAGTTTAATCTATTACCACTTATGTATTCATACTTTTTATGCTTAATGTTAATCTTTGTTCTAATAAAAGTACTAATTGTGTAACTAATGGGGATCTTGTGTTAATAGCGACACAAAAATTGTATTAATTTGCATTGGTATTTTTATTGAACAAGATGTAGATATTAAATTAATACTTGGTCAAATTAATGATTGTAAGCGTTATGTTTTGTATATAAATAGTATTTCGGCCAAGTGGAAGAATGTTAGAATATTTTATTCTTGATGTAGCCTATACTATTTATGTAATTATTGGGCTTACATATTGTATTAATTTAATCACTTTATTTATGGGTTTGATAATTAATTATGTGGCCTATAAATAATATTCCTAATACTATTTGGCATAATGGGCCCTAGGGTTTCATAATCTTGATAGACGATTTTGACGCTTGGCTATTCTATAAATAAAACAGTTTGGTTTGATCTCAATTGCCGTTTTAAGAATTTTATACACACCTATACATTCATCCCAAGATTGAGACAGATAATTGAAGACTTTCACCCTTAAGCGCAGCGAAAGCGTGATACATACAAAATGACTTCTCTCAATTCATGTAAGTACTTAATATTATGATTATTGATTTTATTTTATTCTATGCAATAACACGTTCCGATATAATTATTTAACAGATTCTACTTGTTTCAAAATTATATATATATATATTCTTTTTCAATTTATTCTATAATTAAAAATACATTTTTATTTTAAAATAATAAATTAAAATCACATTCTTAATACACCATTACTTAAACTCCTGATAGATTGAATGCTCTCATGCATGACACCATTAATTATACACTATATTTCTAGCAAATATTAAGATTATGTTTGAATTTTTTTTTTTATAAAAATCATCATTTTAGAAATATTTAAGAATGAATAGAATATTTTGCAAAAATAAAACAGTTCATTTCTTGTTATTCAAATCATCATTAGTTCTAACCAAGAACCATCGAATCATTCAATAATAAAAACTAATACATGTATTAACGTGCATATAAAGCAAAGTACTCTTCCAAGTTCCATCCCACAAAAGATTCAATTCGACTTTTTCAAGTTAATTTGATAAATTCAAAATCTAAAATTAATTTAAAACCAATATTGCAATTATCGTAACCATATGTAAGAAGTAATAATAATAATAATAATTTATAATTACAAAATTTATGGTCTTCAAAAACTTTTAAATTTTATCATTTCTAGACGTCAAAATTAGACTTTTTCTTTTATGAATAGAAGAAGTATCACATAGGTATTCCTTTCTTCTTCCCCTTCTAGCTTTCTTAGTTACGAAGGCTAGATTTTTATATATATAAATATGCATCTAAATCTAATATTTAACATTACAGCGATAAATATCATAACTTGCATGTAAGTACAACCAATTAAGCAGATGTCGTCTTCAGATTCCGATGATGAAGGATTTCCACTTGCGGTGTTACTTGCCATGGAACCGCCGCGGATACATGCCCTACAAGGAGGAGGAAAAGGTACACCAATTTTCCCATGAAGCTGTTTCATGATAGCTAGTATTGTATTTCTATTTTTGGTATATATGATTGAAATTATGCTTGACAAAATATGTTTATGGGTTGGTTTTGGTTTTCAAAATATGATTATAGTTAATTTAAACTAAAACCATATTAACAATTTTAATATGGATTATTATTGGGTTCAAGGCGATGAGAGAGAAAAAATTCAAATCTGGGCTATGATCGGAACAAGAATTAAAAAGCTGGAGTAGGGGACCAGAAAGCAATTTAGCTCTATCTCGGTATTAGGCTTACGCGCCTGAAATTTTCAAATTTCACATTTTTAAGTAGCCCACTTTACAATTTTCTAACTCAAATTTATCTACACATCCAATTAGAACCAATTTTTAACATGTTATTGAAGGTAAGACATACTATTTTAAAAAAATATAAATCAGTCCAAATAAATATTTCACACATGTTCTATATGGGCTCAAAACTGCTCAGCCACATCAGTTTTCTAACCAAACTAAAATTACTCAATTCACTTAAACTTACTTCTAAACCACATCTAATTCAGTTAAGCCACTTGAGACATATATTTTATAAATATAAGCTTTCTTGTTTGCAATAACATTAAGTTTTCACTTTAAAACTTCACAACTTCTTTGAGGAATTTAATCAAACAAGTGAAGTGCATAATTTTAAAAGAGAGATCATAACCATTTACAAATAATTAAGCCAAGAATTTTTCAATTCTTTTTCCTTATTACTCCACCCGGCACCCACCATATATATTCACATTTCTACAAACAATTCACAAATGCTTATAGCTAACATAGCAAAATCGACACTATGCATAAATGAACTAAAACTTATGTTGTACCTTTCATGAAAATTCTTGTTATCAACATTGATGTTAACCAAAATCATTTTCCTCTTGCCGAAACTAAGCTTCAATTCCTTCCCAATTCAATTTGCAGCTTTCATTCCATTATTAGTTTCACCCGAAAATCAAGAGTAATTGATTAAAGTTTGAAGTAGTTTAGAGAGAAGGAAAATATATGGAATGGATCGGAAAACAATTAACATGGAACATGTGATGTAGAAACAGGACTTATGAAGATTGGGCTGAACTATTAAGATATATAAATACTAAATATTTGTCAAAAGTCCATTCACATGCTAGAAGCTCACCCTAGCCCATGGGTGGCTCTTACTACTTATAATGAGTTGGAACCCATATATATGGTTATGGTTCAAAACCATATTAACCATATTAACCATTTTAAGATGTTTTGACTTTTAAACATAACTTTTGAAAAATAAAATTGTGACTATCACAATTAAATTAATTAAATAATAATATGATATAAAATTATTAATATAAATAATAAAATACTAAAAAACTATACTAATAAATTTTAAATTGAAATTATTAATACCCTTCCAATGAGTTAACTAGTTCAATTATTGCTTCTTCCTCATCTTCTACCAATATTGTGTGTTTGAAATTCACTAAATTGATACTCCATATGCTCCATTAAAAAAAAAAGTTTCATTTATCAAATTTGTTTCCTAAAAAGGAATTTGATATTTGTTTTTTATGCTATTATAAAACAACCCTTATAATTTCATTTTCATGACATGCATCACTATAAATTAAATTTCAAAAAATTTTGGAATAAAAAATAATTAAAATATATTTTTTAACTTTCTAAAATTTTAAAATGGAACCGTTGTTGTGGAACGAAAAGAGTAATCATTTTCTCTGTTCAAAATTTTCTCAAGAATTGCCTTACTTAGAACAACTGTGGAATTAAAGATACTGAACATTTAATTGCATTGATTTTCAGCTGCATTTCTGATGGGGCTTACAATAATGTGGTTTCTTCTGGAAGTTGTTGAATACAGTTCTGTCACTCTCATCTGTTACACCTTCATCACTATAATGGTCATGACCTACATTTGTCTCACAGGCGCAGATATTCTCAAATGGTAGTCTTTGCCTTATTCATTAAAAACTTTTTCATTTTATGTATCTATCTATCTTTCTATCTATATATCTATATCTATATCTATATATATAGAGAGAGAGAGAGTCCGGTTCCAGTCAGGTAGTCCAGATTTTCTTAAAATCCGGAATTTTTTTTTTTTACTTTTTTTTTTAAAACAACTAAAAAAAGTTTAATATTTTATGGAACTGGAATTTTTCTGTACAGACTTATTTTGTTATATGTATCCAAATCACGTCCAAAATACTGTATTATGGAAAAATTTCAATTCCATAAAATATTAAACTTTTTTTTAATTATTTAAAAAAAAAGCTAAAAAAAAATATGGTCCAAATTTTGATCAGTCTATATATATATATATATATATATATATATATATATATATATATATATATATATATATATATATATATATAAGGATAAGAGTATTCTCTAAATAGCATTTCGCTTAAATAACATTCTTTTATCAAAAGCAGCGTAGTTTTGGAGGAATGAGGCGACATTTTTTGTAAATACTGGCGGTGACATTGTATTTACTAAAATGCCGCCCTCCCAAAACTACGCGTCGCTTTTATTAAAAGAATGTTATTTAAGTGAATCTTATTTAAAAGAATCGCTTGATCACTTCTGTATATATATATATATGATGAGTTTGTAGGGATAGAGTTGTTATGGGAGATAGAGATGAGGCTATACACTGTATTTAGGGTAGGGAGTGGTGGTGGTGGTGGTGGTGGTGGTGGTGGTGGTGGTGGGGGGGGGGAGAGAATTTAAGCCTTTAGGGCATATTTTAGTTTGCAAAAAATATGTTTGAGATTTGATTATTTATCTTAATTTGACGTTATTTTGGACTATTTAATCTTTTGAGAGGGATCAGACTATTAGTTTCTTAATGTAGGACTATTAGTCTCATAAAGTCATTTGATAACTTAAAATGAGGGGACTATTAATCTCACATTCATCGTGAGATTTATATATTCACTCATAAGTAGCCTTTGAAATAACAAAAAAAATAGTTCATATGACTATTTAAAGGATTATTAATATCCTCATCGTGAGATATATAAAATAATCTGAAATAGTGTTAAATTAAAACAAATAATCCAATCTAAAACATGTTTTTTACAAACAAACATAACCTTAAAGTTTTGATATTTTTGCATTATGCCATCAAGGTTTTGTAAAAATTTAAATATATATTACTCTTTGAAAAATTAGTACTTAACAATTAGGGTAACACTCTACCTCTACTTGTAATAAGTTATTAGAATAGTTGTTTTATATTTGAGCATGCTACCTTATGTCCGGATTGGGGAAAATAAAATTCTTGGCTTCATATCCCTGGCAGCTGGTAATTTGGTACATCTTCAAACCAGAAATATATCCCCAAAGAAAAAACTAGGATATTGACATAACTATATTTTCAGGGCTCCTTCTTGGATCAGCATATTCGTACTGGATTCAACCTCCAATTTGTTGTCAATGCTCAGCTTCATTGCATGTTTCCATCCAAAACTCTACTTTATGGTACATGGTTCAATTTTGACATCTACTATATTATTCCATCCAATCAAAATTTAGAAATACATTTACATTTCAGTTCATTTACCCAAAAAAAACAAAAAAAAGTCAAAAAATGTACATTTCTATATTAAAATTATAAAGTGGCATGATATTCTGAATTAACCACTACGTTTATACTTTCAATTTTAGTATCAAACTACCGCTACTAAACTCTTAACTAATATATATCAGTATATATTTGAATTACACAATTATTTTTAGAAGTAATAGTTTTGAGAAAATGTACCTCTAATTATATATCTTTACATGCTCATATATATATGCTGAATTTATATTTATTTTCAGGCAATTCTTTTTCTCTGGATAGTGTCACTGATTGGAAACTCGATAAGCCTCTTCAATCTTATATTTTTGGGTAAGGACTCAATACAAAAATTGGGGTCCAAGGTTTTTTATTTTATTTATTTTTTCTCCATTTTTTTTAATTATTATCAAGATGGTTTAATTTCATTAATTATTTTCCTTGTTTTAGGTATTGTCTGCATGGTAACTCTGCCATTTCTATACAAGCGATATGAAGCAGAAGTGGGTTATCTTATTGGTAAAGTAAATGAAAAGATGATGAATATATACATGAAGTTCGACTTGAAGAGAACCGAATTAGGGGGAAATGAAAATGAAGTAATTGAAAATTAATGTGATATAAAAATAAAAAAAACGTGCCATGTTTTAGTAAATCAATTATATAAATTAAATGTTCTTTAAGTTATTCGATATATATTCACATTAATTGTTTTCAGATGTGAATGCACACATTCTCTTGATCAATATATATATTCCCTTCTCGATGTAAAGACGTTAGATGGTGTGAAATTATAGGAATATTTTATTAGTAAACAAAAGTAGACACCGCCAGCGGTGGTGGATGAGGACTTTTTTTTTATGACATCAAAACCAAGTTCTTGTTGTAAACGAGTTCAACAGTTCAAATTCGATTTGGGTTTAATTCGAAAAAATACAGATGAGACTCAGATTCGTTAAAAATTTGATTCAAATCTGAGTATTAAAAATAGTTCGAATAAAAATATGAGTAGAATCTGAGCAAAGTTATACTCGACTCGTTTAAAATTCAGTCTACTCAAATTCTTGATTGTGATTCGATAAATACTCAATTGATACATATTCAATTAGATGCTCGATATATTTTCTTATAATATATACAAATTTAAATCAAATTAGGAAAATTAATTATTATTTTGTTTTGTTTTTAATTTTAATTGTGATTTTATATTTGTAAAGTGTAATAGTAAATATATTTTCTATAAAATAACAAATTCAATTTATAATTATATTTATTATAAAATTAGTTATTATGTGGAGACTCGAATTCGAGCTCGAATTTAAATCTCGTGAGTAGTTTGAATATAATTCGATCCGAGTCGGATCGAATTCGAATAATAAATAATCGAGTCGAGTCGAGTCGAATCTGAGTAGAATTTTTTAAATACAATTCAAATTTGAGTATGAATTTATCATTTCAAATCAAATTCAAACAGCTCTTTATTCGCTTCGGTTGAACTCATTTACACCCTTACAAGTATTACTAAGCCTAATAACAAGTGCATGTTTGTCGTGTTATAATTTTCCAAAACACGAATAAATTTTAAAATGCACAGATAAATTTTAGAAACCACTTAAGTAAATTTTAAAAATACACATCGAGCAAGATCTAAAATTACATATTTGAGTGACAATATTTATAAATTTTTTTTTTTTTAATTTCAAATGAAGGCAATAATTGCAATATGAGTTATGTTGTCATTTAAAAATAAAATTTATATATTGAGACATTGATTAATATATTGACAAAAAACACTACGTACCTCTTCATCTAGTAAGATAGTCGGGGTTGGATTCAGTCACTTAATTCAGTAGGGTCAGATTTAAAAAAAAAATTCTCAATTAAAAATAAAAATATAATACAATAAATTATAAAATTAAATAATGTTCATATATTGTTTACAATAATATTTTTCGAGACTCCATAACTTGAAATTGTTGCATGATAGTCTCATTTTCAATAGTTACAAAAATATCATGTTTAATAATGTAAATTACTAAACAATCATTCGTCAATTTATCTTTGAATTTTTATTTTATTTTTTATGGGTCGACGTTGTTGCAAAAACATCATGATATATAGCCTTATTTTAAACAATTGTAAAAATTCACAAATAATTATTAAATTTGTGAAATTATAAAAAAAAAATTACAATATGCTTTCAAGAATTTCTCTTTGATGGGTTAACGTTGTGGCTAGATGACTGAAAAAAATAAAATAGAGTAAAGTGTACAAATTTGAGACATTCATTAACTTTTTAGGTAAACACTTTATATAGAGAGTGGGGATGGGCGCCAATGTTTCTGTCATCGCCACAATCAATATCAATGGAAATGTAGTATGTTCGATGAAAGTTTCGTCGGAAATACAATAAGTTCGACAGCCTTATGTTCGATGAAAAATCCGTCGAAAATACATATTATAACCCTATCACTTACATCGCATATCAGTTGCACCGTTTCATAAAAAAAAATAAAAAAAAAATAAAAAACTCCCTCCTATGTGTTCTCACTCTCTACGTCTCTCTCTTGCATCCATCCCTATCCTCCTTCCTTCGACATCAGCCCTCCCACTTCTGGCTGGCATACATTCTCTGATCCCTCTCCGGCGTCAAGCAGATCCTCCTCCCCTCTCAACACTCTAGTAGTATTCCAAGAGGAGGCTAAATTTTAAATTAATCAAACTACTGATGTCTAGGTAAGTGGTTCAAAAGGCAAACGCCTAAAGAACGCATGATTATTCAATTAGTCACCGTACCCTCGGAGAGACTCCCGTCGTTCTTACACTTACCTGACTAGTGTTGTAATTAATTTCAAATTTTGTGAACCTTAAAGTGTAACTTGTAACTTTTAGGAGTTGTTTAGATTTTATTTAGGTTAATCGTAGAATTAGGATTTTTATTTTATTTTATTCATTTTTTGTGACTTTCGTGGTTAGTTGCTTATTTGTTTTGTGATTTCTGGAAAGATGGATTTTTCTTATAGTTGGAATAATAATTTTGCTTGGAATTAAGAACCCTATAAAAAAAATAATACATACCAAGTAAATCAATATTTTTCAACTTATGAAATTCCTTATCTAAGTTCATATTCATATCCATATTCGAATCCAAAACCTCAATATCCACAAGAATTTCTAAATGAAGAAGAGAAAAAATTAAGTACCTTAGAGAAAACTATGGAAGATTTAATTGAAACTCATTTTAATTTTATGCAAAACACGAATTATGCTATATCTCGTCTAGAAATTTGAATGAGTCGGTTAGCCATTATAATAAATGAACAAGAGGTGGGTAAATTTTTTAGTAACTCTGAGGTTAATTTTAAAAATCTTGATAGTTGTGGAAATGATGAGGAAAATAAAAAATTTGTATTTAATTCTACACAGTTTGTGTCAAGCGAATTTGAGAAGTCTAAAAATTATGAGTTTATGCCTAAAATTAATCATGTCACATTTAATGAGTCGGTTGAAAAAGCCTATAAACCTATAGCTCCATACTCTGAAAGTCTTATTCTTAAAAAATCACCTAGTTATTTTTTGGATCAACCCATAAAAGTAAACATGATCCAAGAGTTGTCCATGACCAAAGAAATAATTAAAAATAGACTCTTGATTGAAAAAGATCCAATTCATTTTTTCTTAAATCACCTTGACCAAAATTTGGATGAATCTGAATATTTAGATAAGGTCAATGAGCTATTGAGATCCACTACAAATTAGTCAACTAAACTAGAACATGTATTTGAACCAATTGTTCTATCTTTTGAACATGTTAGTGAGAATTTTCTTGATGTAGATTTTAAGCATAATTGTGATGGAAATTCTTACTATTTTTAATTTCCTAGACCTCCTGAAAATCATGAAAAAATCACACTCACTTACCCATTTGTATCATACATTTCTAGTCACATACTTTTTAGGATATATAAAATTCGTAGGTATGTACATTTATTTTCTTTCTCACCACATTTTCTTGCAGAATAAATTAATGTCCCGTATATAAGGGAAAATTCTTTCTTATCTTTGTTCTCTTTTCTTCATTTGTATACATTGAGGAAAATGCAAGATTTATGTACATATGGGGGAGTTTGTTTGTATTATTGTATTAGATTTTTTTTCTTTTTTAGGAAAATATAGTAAAAAAACACAAAAAACTACAAAAATTGAAAACTTTTGTTTAACTTTTTATGAGTTGAATTAATTCTAATAAGTGTTTGTGGAGCAAAAACTTTAAGTGGAATTGAAAGATTAAGAAACTTGAACTCTTGATAAAATACAAAATCTTAGTTTGAAACACCATCTTGAGTAAAATAAAGTTTAAATGCATTTTTGCACTACGCATTTACACTAATTCTTAGTTATAGGGTATAAACTATGATTCAAGCAATTTCAAGGAAAAAATTGAAAAAAAAGAAATAAATAACTGCTTTAATGTCCATTGAACAAAATAACTGTGTATCCAAGACTAGGGAAGCATCGATATTCATGCTAAAAAGTCTAATGGATAAAAGCAGCTTGACTAGTCTAGTTTTGTGGCCTTTGTCACTCAAGTTAGTAAGTCGTTAGAGGTGTCTTGTTGGTCGATTTTGCAATCAATGAATACATGCAAGTATACACGGTCAACAAGTAATAAAGTGAAAGTAGAGTATCGTTCCCACGAGTAATTATTTAATAAAAATCACCAAGTACTAGTTCTTAACCAAACTAATTTTATATAAACAATCTCAAATCGTGATTTTTCTAATTAAGAAAACTAAATTAACTAATTAAACTGAATTTCTTTATAAATGAATTCAAATAAATAAAGGTTAAGACTACAATATCCACAATTATGAACTATAAACTAATTATCCCAATTATTATGCCTAATGAATTGTTAACAGGAATTTCAAGTGTCAAAAGCCCTTTTCCAAGTGATCAATTAACTTCTATTTAATCCAATTAATCTTGCTATATTCCTATACAAATCAATTAAATTAAACTTTTTCAATCCCAATTCCCAACTTGTTACATGCAGTGAACATATATTCCTATTTTATTCACGACCCTAATTATTCGTCATGCAAATAATTAAGCATACATGTTATCATGTCCAGTTCTAACCCTAGATCTCCTCTCCCGAATCCTTCTAGAGTAACAAGATAATTACTGATCAAATAATTAATCAATAAGCACAAAACATTATAAAAAATTCACCTTGACATAAATACTTGGAATAAGTCAAATAATTAATTCATAGGCATAAAAGGTTTAATTGTAGTCTTAATAAAAGAAATTTAGTTCATTATTAATGAATTAAAACCAAGAATCCACAATTGAATAGACATTAAAAGATAAAAGTAAGATTAGAGAAGAGAATAAATCCGTTGTACGCAAATCTCCATCTTCCTCAAGCTCCTGCTCTTTTTCTTCAATGATCTCCAAGTTGCTTCAATCTCTAAAACTAATAAAAACTAGGGTTTATGTTCTAATCTAATGGAGTGTATCTCTAATCTAATCTATATAATCTCCCCCTACTTTTATGTCTTACATCATGTATTTATAGGTTACAAGTCCAATTTTTAGCTTAGGAACAAACTCAATCCAATTTGGAGTAAGAAAAGTGTCAAAATTCGCCCCAAAACGCGCCCAAGCCTCACCAATCCCTTCCTCAGCGCCCCGGCGCTGGGCACGGCGCTGGAACACTGCATTATAGCGCCCCAGCGCTGAGCATAAGCTTGATTTGGGTGCCCTGGCGCTGGAACATTTTCTGACATTTTCTGCTCTGATGTCCTTTGGGAAAATGATCATAACTTCTTCGTCCGAACTCCGATTTTGATGATTCAAGATGTTCCGGAAAGAGGAGACGTAGATCTACAACTTTTATTCTTTAAGTTTTTCAAAATAAGGTCCAGAACAATACTCAAATTGTCTCTGAAGTGACTGCTGTGTAAATGGCAAGCCGAAAAAGCGAATCTAGCAACCCCAAACGTTGATCCAAGTAACTTTTGTCCCAATTCCTTTAAAACAACATAAAACATGCATGAATAGACACAAACACTTAAAAACTATTCTAAAAGACTTGAGAACAACAATAAATTAAGCCCGAATGTTTCCAATTCATGGGTATATTACCCATTCATCAAATACCCCCAAACTTAAACTGTTGCTTGTCCTCAAGCAAAAACACAAAAATGTTATGCAATGCAATGTAATGCAACTAATCTATATGCCTATGAATCCAGCAGTAATGACAAAAACAAGTCTATTCAATCGGCCTTAGAGAAATCAAGTAAACATGATAATACATCATATTAAAACAAATCAGTAATTTCACAATCAATCATCAAATCTTAGACTGTTATTACTGATATAGTACGTGTGTGCTCCACAACAATGCTAACTGATATAAAATCAAAGTTAACATATAACAAATATCTTTGGAGGCATCATACAATGTAAACTTGAAAACTCCTCAAATAAACTAGATTCGACTAAAATCACACAATTACCAAAGTCTAAGGGTTAAAATGGAATACTTATGCTTTATTTTTATTTTATTTTTTTTAACGGGGGCTTTTTGCACTTTTTCCCGTTTTATTCAAATTTTTTTATTTTCCATGACTGTGCAATGTCTCATTCCATTAGTCTAACAGTGCTACCCCTTAGCGAGCTTTCGACCAACGACTCCCAGATCATATAAGACCTTAGGGCGCTAGGTGTAGAGACACTCCCTCAGGCTTACTTGCTCAAGTAACAAAGGCCCCGAAACAAACGGTGTTTATTCATCATCATTCATTTTTTTTCTTTTTTATAAAGCTTATATACCCCAACTTTTTCCCCCAAACTTAGGTTCTTGTCTAACTTTAGCCATCACCGCCTATTTATGAGTTCCTTTCATTCAAACTAGAAATTATCCTTTAGAATTCTATTATATATCAATTTAGACTCAATCAATCAACAAGTTGTTTTTACTGTGCTAACCTTATTATATCAGTTTCAAACAGAAAAAAATTCAATTCATAACAAGAAATCACATCAAAGCCTTAATATTCAATAATATACTTATCTACTTGATTCAAGTCTCATCATTGGCCAAAATAGACTTTTACTATCTAGCAGCTAGAATCATGTAAATATAAACTAAACGCAACTAACTACTATTTTTGCGATTTAAAAAAAAAAATTAACAAGAAACTGAATGTAAAAACTAAATGTAAATAACCCGAAAACATAACGAACTACATTGTAAATAACTAACTATATGCAATACGACACTAAAATGCCCCCAAACTTAAACTAGACATTGTCCTCAATGACTAAAATAGAAAAAATTAAAGCGAGAGGACTTCTTGAAAATATAGCAATCTTCTCCTTATGCGTAAGTTTGGAGAATAAATTTGAGCACATGGAACAAATTGGGTACCACACTTGAATTTGACTTGAATAACCTGTAAACCATGATAGAAATAAATTTATTAAATTCTAAATAAATGCAAATTCAAAACAACTAATATAAAACCTAATAAAAACTAAAAATAAAAATTAAACTTGGGTTGCCTCCCAATAAGCGCTTGTTTTATAGTCTCATGCTGACTTCTTCAATTCTCTATCCAATTCCCCTACGAAAATTGAGGAACCCTCCATCCATCAAAAGCAATGTCTCTTTTGGGAGGTTCCCATTAGTAATGACCCTTGAATGAAAGTCACCTAGCATTCTCTTTGTATATATGTTCCCCATTAGGAACGTCCAAAAATTAGGTGTTTCCTCCATTATGTCGATGATCGGATTAGGGCATTGAAGCTTAATAAACATAATGGAATCTTCCTCTATCCTCTTTTTTTCATCCCACCATGACTCTACAATTGTACTAGCTCTTATGTCACAAAGAGCTTTGCCGACGACATGACTGCCAATTGGGCATGGTTTTGCAAAATTGCCCGGATTATTGAACTTTGGTGGAGGAGGCACATGGGATACTAATGAAATCGGTTCATCTTCGTTGAATCTTACAGTTAAATCTTCGTCGATCTCCTTTTCTTGGTTCCCAATTGTTTCCTCTCTTTCAACATCTTGTGGCTCATCTAGTTGAAGATTTTGTTTGGGCTCTCCATCAGTCTCGGAATCCATGTCATAGGGCCAAGTGTATTGAGGAAAAATGTTCAAGGCATTGGTTAGTTGTTCCATTTGGTTTGTAAAATTTTGACGCAATATCTCTTGATTAATCCTCCACTCCTCACCTGAAGCTATGAACTTACACAAAACTGCCTCCAAATTTGAATGTTCTTCCTGTTGTAGTGGAGGTGGACACGAGAAATCTGGTGGGTATGTTGGACTTGGAGTATAAAATTGATCTTGATGAGTATGGCTCCATGAAAAATTCGGGTGATACCCCCAATCCTGATAATAGTTGTTGGTGTGACGCCCCCAAAATAGGTATACATCACCTATTCTGAGTCGCCACTTACATGGTACAAAATACAAATACAACTAATTATACAACAGTCGTGTAAAGTACGACAAAATATGTGAAACTCCAGATTTTATAAATAAAGATTTAAATTTTTCGAAATATTTTTTTATATTATGGTGTGGATTTGATATAATGTTATAGTTGTGGGTAGTATTTGAAAATTTTACAAAGTACGCAAGTTCTTATATAATATTTGATTAGTCGAGAATACTCGTTTTAACGAGGGAATATTAAATGCGACGACACAATCATTAAGTGGACCTAGCGGAATTATTGTCGAATTGAAAGCACAAAAATATTTTTATAAAAATGGCGGAAGTTTCTTTGTTAAAACTATTGAACTACTCGGTAGTAAAAGAAATGCGATGTCTGGCGTGGTTGCGTAGTAGCACTGCGGTATTGATTATTGATCTTACTACATTGAGAAAACACTCGGTTTTGTTTAATTATTGCTCTGATAGTTCTTTGCGTAGTATCTCACATTATTTGATTCAATTATTGTTGATTTATCGTTTTGTTTTATTAGTATTATTAGCGTAATAAAGCGAAACATCTTTTTATATAAAGCGAGAATACTTTATTAAAGTTATTCTATAAATAGAATATATTATATTTTATTATGCATAGTGTTTGCATAGTGCTGCGCATAGTGTTTGCATAGTAAAAATCTTTTTATATAAATAGAATATATTATATTTTATTTAAAAGATTTTGCTTTAAATATGGACGAAGTCAGATTAAAGTAAATCAATGCGGACCGTTCATGAGTTAATTCTTATGCGATCCATTCCTTTATAAATAGAAAGCTCATTCCTTCATTATTTTCTTTACGAATTCTTTGAAACTCAGAGAGAGAAAATTATAGAGAGAAAGAAGAAGAGAATACATTAACTTTCTTTTCCTATATCTAATTTCTTTTACGGTAAGAATATTATTCTTTTGTATTCAAGAAGAGAGAACTTACATTATTCTATTTCTTTATTATTACATTGGAATAACTTTGTATCTGTGGGCAACCTATACTTGGTGACATTCTTCTATTATTACATCTTTACTATTAGTTGGAACATCACTGCATACGTGCTATCGCCGGACACAGTTCCGTTTAATTATTCATTCATTACATTGGAATATCACATACATCTTTATCTGTGGGACGGTTAGATTTTAATTATTCATTCATTACATTGGAATATCATGTATGTCTTATCTGTGGGACTGGTTTCGTTTTAATTATTCATTCATTCTGTTGGAATATCACAGCATGCATCTTTATCTGTGGGACTGGTTCCGATTTAATTATTTATTATTACATTTGGAACATCATGTCGGTGTGAATTTCACGACACGGTTCCGTTATTATTATTACATTGGAATAACTTTTGCATCATCTGCAATACCGCGTGCATGGTGATTTCTTTTGTTATTCCATTCGTTATTATACTCGGTTGGTTAAAATTTTGACTTTATACTCCATGAAATTAGTGGAATATTCTTGATATTTGCACTTCATCCAATATCTTTTCATGGAAATATTCTTACGAGCATTCTTGAATTTTACACCACAAAACAATATCTTGTTGACAATTGGAGCGTTATTGGTTCTGGACAAATTAATTCTTGAACTTGTTTTCTTGAATTCATATATCATTGTCATCATCCTCATGATTATATTATGTTGAAAGTCATCGTGGCACTGTAGTGCATAGATGGACTTGGTGTGATTATGATGAGGGGATTATTCGGTATAATCATAGTAATGTTACAAATGATGTGAAAAAAGTCCTCATTGGCGTAATGCGTTGATGGTCAATTTTTGGTATGATCATGGCTATGGATTCTCTTGACCATTGGAGCAAAGATGAATTGTTTTATGGCATGATCGGGGAATAGTTGATGAAAACACGATTATCTTTGGCCCGTAGTGCATGGATAATTTGTGGTCGTGACCCTAAAGAATATCCTTGGCTGTAGTGCATGGGTGATTCGATGATGTGGATTATTTATTAAGCTGAGTCTCAGTAATAAAAGTAATGAAAAACCTTTTAAATCATAAAAGATAGTAGATTTTATTCTCTACTTGACTCTTTTAATGGATTGCTTATTTACGCTTCTGATTGTTGATCTAAAACTTGTTATACATTATATTCATCGGTTGTTATACTGTTGAAGGCTAAGGATAATTTATTCTGCATTATCTTAGTCATAATATTTCTTACTGGGCTAGTTGAGCTCACCTTTTCTTTTATTGTTCTCTTCGGGAAATTAGAACGTAGCTGGGACTAGTCGGGGAACATAGTGATGGTCCTAGATGGTGCATTAGTAGTCCTCACTATTCTGTGAAATAGTGTAATAATAAATGTAATGAGGACTCCATTGAGTGTGGATATTGTCTAGATAACAATATTTGTATTAAAACTCATTGTATATATTTTGTCGTATCTTACACGACTGTTGTATAATTAGTTGTATTTGAATTATGTACCATGTAAGTGGCGACTCAGAATAGGTGATGTATACCTATTTTGGGGGCGTCACAAAATACATACTATGCGTTTTAACTCGAATATTGTCTTCTAGACAGTATTCAAACACAAATAAGTCCTCATTACATTTATTGTCATACTATTTCGTAATAGTGAGGACTACTAGCTAATACTATCATCTCACCCGCTCCCTCGACTCGTCTCACCTACGCTTCATATCCTCAAGAGAACAATGAAAGAAAAGGGTGAGCTCAACTAGCCCAAGAAGAAATATTATGACTAAGATAATGCGTAATAAATTATCCTTAGCCTTCAACAAAGATAACAACCGATATAATATAATAAACAACAAGTTTTAGATCAACAACTCATAATGGAATAAACAATCCATTAAAAGAGTCATAGAATAAAATCTACTATCTTTTTATGATTTAAAAGGTTTTTCATCACTTTTATCGCCGAGACTCAACTTAATAAATAATCCACATCATCGAATCACCCCCCGCACTACTGGCCAATGATATTCTTTAGTGGTCATTTAACCACAAATTATCCATGCACTACGGGCCAAAGATAATCGTGTTTTCATCAACTCAGCCCCGATCATGCTATAAAACAATTCATCTTTGCTTCCTTAGTCAAGAGAATCCATAGCCATAATCATACAAAAAACCTGCCCATCAATGCACTACGGGCCAATGAGGACTTTTCCACATCATTTGTAACATTACTACGGTTATGATTATACCAAATAATCCTCGGTCATAATCACACTAAGTCCATCTATGCACCATGTGCCACAGATGACTTTCAACATAATATAATCATGAGGGATGATGACAATGATATATGAATTCAATAAAACAAGTTCAAGAATTAATTTGTCCAGAACTAATAACGCTCCAATTGTCAACAAGATATTGTTTTGTGGTGTAAAATTCAAGAATGCTCGTAAGAATATTTCCATGAAAAGATATTTGATGAAGCTTAAATATCAAGGATATTCCACTAATTTCATAGAGTATAAGTCAAAATTTTAACCAACCGAGTATAATAACGAATGAAATAACAAAAGAAATCACCACGCATGCATGCGTATCAGATGTATAAAGTTATTCCAATGTAATAATAATAACGGAAACTGTGTCGTGAAATTCACAATCGGCTGTGATGTTCCAACAAAATAATAAATAATTAAAGCGGAACCAGTCCCCAGATAAAGATGCATGTGATATTCCAAATGTAATGAATGAATAAATAAAATCGGAACCGTGTCCCGATAAAGATGTATGTGATATTCCAATGTAATGAATGAATAATTAAAACGGAACCAGTCCTGAGTATAGCATGCATGTAAGGATGTTCCAAACGAATAGTAAAGATGTAATGATGTAAGAATGTCACCAAGTATAGGGTTGTCACAGATACAAAAGTTATTCCAATGTAATAATAAAGAAATGGAATAATGTAAGTTCTCTTCTTGAATACAAAAGAATAATATTCCTTACCGTAAAAGAAATTAGATATAGGAAAAGAAAGTTAAAGTAGACTTTCTTCTTTTCTCTATAATTTTTCTCTCTAGAGTTTCATTGAATTTGTAAAGAAAATAATGAAGGAATAAGCTTCTATTTATAGTAAGAATGGAATGCATAGTAATTAACTCATGAACTGGTTCAGATTGATTTATTTTAACTGACGGTCCATATTTAAAGTAAAATATTTTAAATAAAATATAATATATTCTATTTATATAAAAAGATTTTTACTATGCAAACACTATGCAGCACTATACAAACACTATGCATAATAAAATATAATATATTCTATTTATGTAATAACTTTAATAAAGTATTCGCATTTTATATAAAGATGTTTCGCTTTTATTACGTTAATAATACTAATAAAACAAAACGATAAATCAACAATAATTGAATCAAATAATGTGAGATACTATGCAACAACCATCGTAGCAATAATTAAACAAAACTAAGTGTTTTCTCATGAAGATCAATAATCAATACCGTGTTCTACTACGCAACCAATGCCAGACATCAGACTTTTACTATCGAGTAGTTCAACAGCTTTTAAATCGTAAAACTTCCACTGTTATTTTTCATATAAAATATTTTTATCGCTTTTTCAATCCGACAATAAAGGGGGTCCACCAATGATTGCAAAACCGTCGACGTATATTCCCCGACAAAAAAGAATATTTCCCACCAATCGAATATTATATAACAACTTGCTTACTTTTGCAAAATTTATAAATATTACCCACAACTATAACATTATATCAAATCCACACCATAATATAAAAAAAATTATTTCGAGAAAATTAAATCTTTATTCATAAAGTCTGGGGTTTCACAATCTCCCCTCCTTATAGAACTTCGCCCTCGAAATTTACGTACGTACCTAGTATGCCGAACAGGTGAGGATACCTTGACTTCATCTCAGATTCTAACTCTTGATGTATAACCTTTGAGTGTTGAATACAATTCTTCTTATCCAAGATTTTAATACGTATCTCCTCAAATGTTAAATCATCCGCTATCTCGTCCGGTTCTAAATTAATAATGTGGTTTGGGTCGTCCACATATTTATGTAACATCGATACGTTAAAAATGTTATGAACACGTGATATTTTTTGCGGTAAAACGAGTCTATAAGCCACAGTTCCTACTCGATCGAGGATTTCAAATGGGCCAATTAAATCGAGGGTTGAGATTTCCTCTCCTCAGCAACTCTTGCTTTTTAAAATAACGCCCTCTTGAACCTTCTTCTTAGTATTCCTCAGCTCTGGGTCTGTAGCTTGCACGGCTTTAACTTTATCGATTAAAGTCGATTCTACTCGTATATTCGTTATCTTCATGTAAATCCCTCGAGTCTTTAACTTTATCTTCATCATTTGCAAGTTATACGAAATGAGTCTTTGTGTTAACAACATCGCACTCGTAAACGCATACGATCTTCTACTCAATACGTCAGCTACCACGTTCGCTCTTCCACGATGATATTGAATAGTACTATCGTAATCTTCAACAGCTCGAGTCAACGTCTTTAGCGCATTATACGTCCGTTTTAAGTAAAAAAATATTTGAGGGTTTAAGAAATGGGTTTTTGTACTGGGGTCAATACAAAATTCGATTTCACGCTCTAGGGTAGGCTAAGAATCTTTAGGAATACGTCGAGAAATTTATTAACAATAGAAATATCCTTCAAAACTGTGACCCTCATCCAAGACTTGGATAACACGTCACATTGATACCAATTGTGACTTCTATCCCTTAACCTAGATAGCACCTCACAATGATACCTATCAACTTGCCATCTTCATTCACGATGTCGCCTACAGAAAGTCTGGCTTCGATGCATTCCACACAAGGAAGTCATCAGTGAAAGGCTGGGGGCTTTTTACTTATGGCTTGATATGACAATGATTGACTTTAGTGGTTTGTTTACTTTGAATTCGCATAATAGGTTGGTTATGAATATAAAAGCTAACCACCTTACAAAAAGCATGATGAGTAGTTAACCGATCGTTTCCAAAAATCACATCAAAGGCAAGTATTTTCAAAGAGATAGGATCGACAGGTAACGTGAAAGTGTTGATTTGAACAAGATTTATAAATAGTAGAGGTAACGAAGGTTTCTCCCAACTGAGTTTAAACAAATATATCAAAGTCTAGCTTCTCTGGAGTTACCTTCAAACATTGAACATAACTAGGTGAAATAAAAGAGTGAGTAGAACCGGTATCTAACACGGTATAGATTTCGCAAGAATTTATAATTAATTAACCCGTGCTAACTTCGTTCAGGTTACTCGATTTTTGAGAATTCACGAAAAACGCTCTTCATGAAACCACCGACTTTGTGTTGTCCGTATCCGCCTTTGGTGCCACCGTCCCAGCTAGACTTAACTTTGGTGCACGAAAAAAATTGAGCTAAATGACATTCTCTTCTTTAAATTTCCACTTCTATTATCTTGGCCATGATTACCACCGAAGTGGTTACCATTCTTGGCATGATAATTTCCCCCCACGATGGTTATCATTATTCCGATGGCTGTTGCCACCAGTATGATTATTATCGTGTTGTTGGTCGTTACCTTTTGGTTGTGCTGAATCAATGCTCTCATGTGCTTCATTGCTTATCTCAGCATTTTCAGATGCCATTTTCAAACACTGTCACAAAACAAGGGTTAATTAACATATCACATATTATCCTTATACTCTGACCGACCAATTAAATACCAAATAAACTTAGGTATGTCATACTAGCGAAGGAATTCCCCGTCTCTCCCCTCCTAGTTCCTGTCTCACATCTAAGCCAGGGATCATATCCCTAAGCTTTGATACCAACTGTGACGCCCCCAAAATAGGTATACATCACCTATTCTGATTCGCCACTTACATGGTACAAAATACAAATACAACTAATTATACAACAGTCGTGTAAAGTACGACAAAATACATACTGTGCGTTTTAACTCAAATATTATCTTCTAGACAATATTCAAAAACAAATAAGTCCTCATTACATTTATTGTCACACTATTTAACAGAATAGTGAGGACTACTAGCTAATACTATCATCCGGACAATCACTCCGTTCCCCGACTCGTCCCAGCTACGTTCTCATATCTTGAAGAGAACAATGAAAGAAAGGGTGACCTCAACTAGCCCAGTAAGAAATATTATGACTAAGATAATGCAGAATAAATTATCATTAGCCTTCAACAGTATAACAACTGATAGAATATAATAGACAACAAGTTTTAGATCAACAACTGCAGCGGAATAAACAATCCATTAAAAGAGTCAAGTAAAGAATAAAATCTACTATCTTTTATGATTTAAAAGGTTTTTCATCACTTTTATCGCTGAGACTCAGCTTAATAAATAATCCACATCATCGAATCACCCCTGCACTACGGCCAAGGATATTCTTTAGGGTCACGACCACAAATTATCCATGCACTACGGGCCAAAGATAATAGTGTTTTCATCAACAGTCCTAATCATGCTATAAAACAATTCATCTTTGCTCCCTTGGCCGAAGAGAATCCATAGCCATAATCATACAAAAAACTGTCCATCAATGCACTACGGGCCAATGAGGACTTTTTCCACATCATTTGTAACATTACGGTCGTGATTATCTTAGAATAATCCACTCGGTCATAATCATACCAAGTCCATCTATGCACACTCTGCCACGAGATGACTTTCAACAGAATATAAACATGACGATGATGACAATGATATAAGAATTCAATTAAACAACTTCAAGAATTAATTTGTCCAGGAACCAATAACGTTTCAATTGTCAACAAGATATTGTTTTGTGGTGTAAAATTCAAGAATGCTCAGAAGAATATTTCCATGAAAAGATATTGGATGAAGCGCAAATGTCAATGATATTCCACTAATTTCATGGAGTATAGAAGTCAAAATTTTAACCAACTGAGTATAATAACGAATGGAATAACAAAAGAAATCACCGACATGCGGTGCCGCAGAGAGCATGAGTTATTCAACGAGAATAATAATAACGGAACCGAGTCGGTGAAATTCACAACCAAGCGGGATGTTCCAAAAGAATAATAAATAATTAAAACGGAACCAGGTCCGGCGTATAGCATAGACAGGATATTCCAACAGAATGAATGAATAATTAAAAGCGGGACCGAGTTCTATGTATATAGATGACGGGATATTCCAACATAATGAATGAATAATTAAAAGCGGAACCCGTCCCAGCGTATAGCATGAGCGAGGATGTTCCAATGAATGAATGAATAATTAAAAGCGAGCCGGTCCCAGATATAGACATACATGATATTCTAATGAGAAAGAATGAATAATTAAAAGCAGAACCGGTCCGGCAAGATATAGATTGCAGATGGGATATTCCAATGAGAATGAATGAATAATTAATACGGAACCCGGTCCCAGGCGTATAACATGACATGGATATTCCAATGAGAATGAATGAATAATTAAAAGCGGAACCAGTCAGGCATATAGCCTGATGCAGGATGTTCCAATGGAATAGTAAAAGATGAATGATAGAAGAATGTCACCAAGTATAGGGTTGCCGGCGTATCTGAGTTATTCCAATGAATAATAAAGAAATGGAATAATGAAGTTCTCTTCTTGAATACAAAAGAATAATATTCCTTACTAGTAAAAGAAATTAGATATAGGAAAAGAAAGTTAGCGAGACTTCTCTTCTTCTTTCTCTCTATAATTTTTCTTTATAGAGTTTCAAAGTGAATTAAGTAAGAAAATAATGAAGGAATAAGCTTCTATTTATAGAAGAATAGAATGCATAAGTAACTAACTCATGAACGGTCAGATTGATTTACTTTAATCGACGGTCCATATTTAAAGCAAAATCTTTTAAATAAAATATAATATATTCTATTTATATAAAAAGATTTTTACTATCGCAAAACACTTACGCGAGCACTTATGCATAATAAAATATAATATATTCTATTTATAGAATAACTTTAATAAAGTATTCATTTTATATAAAAGATGTTTCGTTTTATTACGTTAATAATACTAATAAAACAAAGCGTATAAATCAACAATAATTGAATCAAATAATGTGAGATACTACGCAAAGAACTACTCATGTAGCAATAATTAAACAAAACTAAGTGTTTTCTCTCGTAAGCATCAATAATCAATACTGGTGTGCTACTATGCAATCACGCGTATTCATCGTACTTTTTACTATGGAGTAGTTCAGCAGGTTTTAACGGTAAAACTTCCATTTGTTATTTTCATTAAAATATTTTTGTCGTTTTCTCAATCAAACAATAATTTCGTTAATAGGTCCACCCAATGATTGTACCTTAGTTATGCGGATATTCCGACAAAAAGAATATTTCCTGACCAATCGAATATTATATAACAACTTGCTTACTTTGCAAAATTTATAAATATTACCCATAACTATAACATTATATCAAATCCACACCATAATATAAAAAAAATTATTTCGAGAAAATTAAATCTTTATTCATAAAATCTGGGGTTTCACAGTTGGGATAGACATAATTGTTGGGGTAATCACCACTATACTGTACTGGCTCGAAATTGATGGCGCATTGATGACTCATATGATTTCTAGCACAATAATCATAAGTACCCGCCACACTTTGACGACGTTGTGCTGCAAAAGCGTCTAACCTCCTAGAAAGTGTCTCCATTTGTGTTGATAATGCAAAAAGTACTGTTGCGAGTCCATCATTCTCCACTCCCATTGGCTGAGTCATGTTTGACATCCTTCGACTCCGTTGGGCTGTGATAACCTCCAACATCTTCGAATTTGCCTCAATTTGTACTGGCTCTACAGAAAATGTATTAAGTCCATCAATCCTTGTTTTCCTTGGTTGAGTCATGTCAGTGTATGGCCATTGATACGCAAAGGCATCCATGGTACCTGAAAAGAGAGAAATAAAGGAAGAGAATTAAAAATAAAAATAAAAATGTTTAAATTGAGACTAATTTGATTGAAATTAATAATGGTAAAAAAATTATTAAATTAATTCCTCGACAACGGCGCCAAAAACTTGTTGGTCGATTTCGCAATCAATGAATACGTGCAAGTATACACGGTCAAGAAGTAATAAAGAGAAAGTAGAGTATCGTTCCCACGAGGAATTATTTAATAAAAATCACCAAGTACTAGTTCTTAACCAAACTAATTTTATTTAAACAATCTTAAATCGTGATTTTTCTAACTAAGAAAACTAAATTAACTAATTAAACTAAATTGCTTTATAAATGAATTCAAATAAATAAAGGTTAAGACTACAATATCCCCAATTATGAACTATAAACTAATTATCCAATTATCCCAATTATTATGCCTAATGAATTGTTAACAGGAATTCTGTGACGCCCCCAAAATTAGGTATACATCACCCATCTTGGGTCACCACTTACATGGTACTTAAATCAAATACAACTTAATTATACAACAGTCGTGTAAGATACGACAAAATACATACTGTGAGTTTTAACTCGAATATTGTCATCTAGACAGTATTCAAACACAAATGTCCTCAATACATTTATTGTCACACTATCTAACAGAATAGTGAGGACTACTAATGTTATCATCACGGGTGTCACTCGTTCCCAGACTCGTCCGCTTACGTTCTCATTTCCTGAAGAGAACAATGAAAGAAAGGGTGAGCTCAACTAGCCCAACAAGAAATATTATGACTAAGATAATACATAATAAATTATCATTAGTCTCCAACAATGTTAAACTTATAAAATACAATAGACATCAAGTTTAACTGCAGCGGAACAACCAATCCATTAAAAGAGTCAAGTAGAGAATAAAATCTACTATCGTTTATGATTTAAAAAGTTTTTCATCACTTTTATCATTTGAGACTCGACTTAATAAATAATCCACATCATCCCCGCACTACTACTGACCGAGGATATTCATTAGGGTCACGACCACAAATTCCATGCACTACGGGCCAAGGATATTTGTGTATTCATCAATGGTCATGATCATGCCACATCCTCCATGCACTACGGCCAAGGATATTCATTAGGGTCACGACCACAAATTATCCATGCACTACGGGCCAAGGATATTCGTGTATTCATCAATGGTCATGATCATGTCAACAACTGTCCATCAATGCACTACGGGCTAATGAGGACTTTTATCACATCATTTGTAACATTACGGTCATGATTATACCAAATAATCCCTTGTCATAATCATACCAAGTCCATCCATGCACTACAGGCCTCAGATGACTTTCAACATAATATATACATGAGGATAATGACAATGATATAAAGAATCAATCAAATGAGATAAAGGATAAATATTAAACATTTATAATGCAGTTTATTCAGCGTTCAATAATAACCAAATGTTATTAAAATCCCTTATCAAAAATCTGCATATACCTTATATAAGATTTCCAAACCATAAAATCTTATTTTTCAACTTTGTTACTTCAAGAACATATTTAACTCCTATGTTCGTAACTAAACTATTTTCATGAAAAATACCAAATCAGTTTCAAAAATATTTCTTTTCCGGGATTTAGTATAATATAGTCCCATAATGAAAATATATTTTTCTCAAAATTTTTAAAATTTATTTACTATTTTTCAAAAATCAATTTCTAATTAATTCCTTAAGAAATTAGCTACCTCAAGATTAACTCCAGAAATTCCCAAATCTTGGCAAGATCTTACACATGTTAACATGAGCCTCCAGTTTAAATTTCATGGTCATTGGAGTTATAGAACTCCGGTTATAGCATTTTTCGTCGGAAAAACCTAAATATTGAAATGGTCATAACTTGCTCATTTTAAGTCGGAATGAGCTCATTTTTGGACAGGATCCTTATACCATATACTTTCATATCCCAAAAGGGCAGAATTTTTCTCATAATTTAAGTGGTAAAAAAAATGACCCTTAAAGTTTTACAGGCGATAGCATTTTGAAATTTGCAGCTTTTGCCTCCTTTGCTAAAATCAGTCCACACGAAAATCTACAACACCTTTTCCAATGATTCCACTTGGAGATGCTACAAAACTCATAGATCTAACTCTAGGACTTAACCACACTCAAAAATTCAAAATATAATAGGAGATATAGTCAATTGAATTTCATGTTACGTTTTTACCAAAATCTGATTTTTCAACCCTTTGTGATTTCTAAGAAACTTTCATGTTTTCACATAATAACCAACATAACTCATCATAACACCTACTAATACATCATATACCCATGATTTTTCATCAGTCCAATACTTTTGTTATGACTCTCCTCATAATCAACGTAAACCGATTATTTTCATAATTTAATAAGGAATGAATATAAAGGATCATTCACCATGCATGTGGTAACCCACATAGACAGGTTATTCCAACAGAATAAAAAAGAATGGAATAACAGAAGGATTCACCATGAATGCGATAGAGACCGCATAGACAGGTTATTCCCAACAGAATAATAAAGAATGGAATAACAACAGATATCACCAGGTATACGGTAATCAAGCGATATCTGAGTTATTCAACAAGAATAATAAATAATGGAATAAAATAAGGATTTCACCAAATATGGTTGTCATGAATACGAGTTATGTATAGGGTATACGCATATACAAGGAGTTATTCAACGAGAATCATAAATGCGAGAATAATAAATATTGGAACCGTGTCGGGTGAAATTCACCGCAAGCGAGGATATTACGACGAGAATATTAAATGACAGAATAATAAATATTGGAACCAGGTCAGGTGAAATTCACACCGACAGGATATTTCGACAGAATATTAAATGATAGAATAATAAGCATTGGAACCAGGTCAGGTAAAATTCACACCGACAGAATATTAAATGACAGAATAATAAATATTGGAACCAGGTCAGGTGAAATTCACACCGACATGATATTCCGACAGAATATTAAATGACGGAATAATATAAGGACTTCACCATGTACAGGGTATGCCGCGTATACAGGTTATTCCAACAGAATAATAAAGAATAGAATAACATAAGGATTTCACTAAGTAAAGGGTATGTCACTTATACAGGTTATGTATAGGGTATCTGGCGTATCTGAGTTATTCAACGAGAATAATAAATGTGGAATAATAAATATTGGAACCGGTCGAGGGTGAAATTCACCAAGCAGGATATTAGAAACGAATAATAAATATTGGAACCAGGTCAGGTGAAATTCACACCGACAGGATATTCCAACAGAATATTAAATGATGGAATAATATAAGGACTTCACCATGTATAGGGTGTCTGGCGTATCTGAGTTATTCAACGAGAATAATAAAGAATGGAATAACATAAGGATTTCACCAAGTAAAGGGTATCCGCTTATACTGAGGTTATGTATAGGGTATGTCACAGCGTATCTGAGTTATTCCGAGAATAATAAAGGATGGAATAACAGAAGTTCTCTTCATGAATAAGAAAGAATAACACCCTTTACCGTAAAAGAAACTGAAAATAGAAGTAGTGAAGTAGCAGAGTTTCTTCTTTCTCTCTATAATTTTCTCTCTCTAGAGTTTCAGTGAATTCGTAAGAAAATAATGAAGGAATGAACTTTTATTTATAGAAGAATGGAATGAATAGTAACTTATTCATGAACGGTCCAGATCGATTTACTTTTAAACGAACGATCCAGATCGATTTATTATTAAAACTTAAAACAACGGTCCATACTGATTTACTATTAAAACTTTAAACCAGCGACCCATATTGATTCACTATTATAACTTTCCACCAGCGGTTCATAATAATTCATTCAACCAACGGTCTGAAAAATTAGCACCTCTCCTCATGAAATAATATTGTACCCAAATACCCGAATGCACAATACTAGAGTAGATAGTTACTAGGTGAATAGTAACTTGTGAATAGTAACTCGTAAATAGTAACTCATGAATAGTAACACGTGAATAGTAACTCATGAATAGTAACTCTGACAAAAAGTGCCCCGAATAACCTCCAGACATCAATTATTGATTTAATAATATAACAAATAATACAGATGATACTGTGACAATAATCGAATCAATAATATGAGAGATATGATGCAGCAATTATTGTAGCAATAATTGAGTATAAGCGAGTGACTTATCACGTAAACATCAATAATCAATACAGGTAGTGCTCTTATACGACCGCAGCGTATTCTTTGTACTTTTACTCTAGGGTAGTTCAACAAAGATTATCAACGGTAACTTCCACCGTTATTTTATAAAAAGATAATTTTGTCATTTTCTCAATTCGATAATAATTTTGTTGTGGGGTCTACCAATGATTGCGTCGTTGTACGAATATTCTCTGTTAAAACGAATATTCCCCGACCAATCGAATAATTATAAGACAGCTTGCGTACTTTGCAAAATTTATAAATACTACCCACAACTATAACATTATATCAAATCCATACCATAATATTTAAAAAATATTTCGAGAAATTTAAATCTTTATTTATAAAATCTGGGGTCTCATAATCTCCCCTCCTTATGGAATTTCGCCCTCGAAATTTACGTGCGATACACAGTATCTTAGAGAACGGTGAAGATACCTTGACTTCATTTTAGATTCTAACTTTTGAGGTATAACCTTTGAGTGTTGAATACGATTCCTCTTATCCAAGATTTTAACAGGTACATCTTCATACGTTAAATTATCTGCTATCTCGTCCGGTTCTAAATCAATAATGTGGTTCGGGTCGTCCACATATTTACGTAACATCGATACGTTAAAAATATTATGAACACGCGACAAACTTGGCGGTAAAACGAGTCCTGGGGTCAATACAAAATTTGATTTCACGCTCTAGGGGTAGGCTAAGAAGTCTTCAAGAATACGTCAAGAAATTTATTAATGATAGAAATATCATTCAAAACTGTGACTCTCATTCAAGACTTGGATAGTACGTCACATTGATACCAACTGTGACTTCTATCCCTTAACCTGGATAGCACCTCACAATGATACCTATCAACTTGCCATCTTCATTCACGATGTCATCTACAGAAAGTCTGGCTTCGGTGCATTCCACACAAGGAAGTCAATAATGAAAGGATCGGGGCTCTTAACTTATGGCTTGATATGACAGTGATTGACTTTAGTGGTTTGGTTACTTGGATTCGTATAACAGTTTGGTTAAAGATATGAAAGCTAACCATGTGATGCCCCCAAAATTAGATATACATCACCCATCTTGGGTAGTCAGATACATGGTACAGAATTTAAATACAACTTACTAATATAAGCGTGGGTATGCAATCGACATAAGCGTGAGTTTGAATACAAATATTGTCTACTAGAGATCATACAAACTCAAAAGGAGTCCTCATTACAATTATTATAACACTATTTCACAGAATAGTGAGGACTACTAATGCTATCCTCTAGACCATTACTCCGTTCCCAGAGCTCGTCCCGGCTATATTCTCATTTCACGAAGAGAACGGTGAAAGAAAGGGTGAGCTCAAATAGCTCGGAAGAAATATTATGACTAAGATAATGCGAGAATAATTTATCATTAGCCTACAATGGTGTTAAGCGATAAAATATAATGAACATCAAGTTTAACTACTGGTGAGGAAAGAATCCATTAAAAGAGTCAAGTAGAAAATAAAATCTACTATCTTTTATGATTTAAAAGGTTTTCATCCCTATTATATATTTGAGACTCAACTTTAATAAATATTCCACATCATCGAATCACCCCTTACTTTTCGCCCCGAGGATATTCTTTAGTATCACGACCACAATTATTCATGTACTACTGGGCGAGAATATTTGTGTATTCATTAATGGTCATGATCATGCCAACAATTTGTCCATCAATGCACTACAGACCCTTTGAGGATTTTACCACATCATTTGTAACATTACGATCGTGATTACAAGAATAGTCTACGGTCATAATCATACCAAGTCCATCTATGCTGCTACAGCCCACAGATGACTTTCAACATAATATAAACATGAGGATGATGACAATGATATAAGAATTCAATAAAACAAGTTCAAGAATTAATTTATCTAGGAACCAATAACATCAAGCTATCGACATGATCTTTGCTTTGTAGAGTAAAATTCAAGAATCTTGAGAAGAATATTTTCATGAAAGGATCTTTGGATGAAAGCGCAAATATCGAGGATATACCACTAATTTCATGGAGTATAGAAGTCAAAGTTTTAACCATTTGGGTATAATAAAGAATGGAATAACAAAAGAAATCACCGTGCATGCGATAGGCCTTTTGAGGCGAGTTATTCAACGAGAATAATAAATAACGGAACCGGTCCGGCATAAAAGCGCCTGCAGACGAGGATGTTCAGCAGAATAATAAAAAAGGCGGAACCGAGTGCGGTGTAAAAGCGCATGACGAGGATATTCAAGAAGAATAATAAAGAATGGAACCGGTCGGCGTAAAAACACATGCATGACGGGATGTTCGATAAAATAATAATAAAAAGCGGAACCGGTCAGGTGTAAAACACCTGAGCGGGATGTTCCAATAGAATAATAATAAAAAGCGAAACCGGTCCGGTGTAAAACACACAGACAGGATGTTCCAACAGAATAATAGAAGAATGTCACCAAGTATAGGGTAAACCGCGTATACAGGTTATTCCAACAGAATAATAAGCAATGGAATAACAACAGTTCTCTTCATGAATAAGAAAGAATAACACCCCTTACTTTTGGTAGGAGATTGAATACTGCAATAGTGTAGTAACAAAATACTCTTCTTCTTTCTCTCTTATTCTCTCTATACTTTCTCTCTCTATAGCTTGAATGAATTCGTGAAAAATAATGAAGCACTAGGCCTCTATTTATGGAAGATTTCTAGCTTAGCACTTTTGCCGTATGAAAAGGCGAGTGGCTTGACGGTGGTGATGTGAAAAGAAAAGTGGTTTGATGCTTGTAATGTGAAGCGATAAGTGGTTCGGCGCTTTGTAATGTGAAGCGACAAGTGGTTCGGACACTTTGTAATATGAAAGCGGCAAGTGGTTTGGACGTCACGGTAAAGGTAATTACTATTGGCGAAGGTAATTAATTATTATTCACAAAGGTAATTACTATTAATGAAGGTAATTACTTATCTATTGTGAAGAGACTCTTAGATGATGACATATGGACCCCCATAAAATAATCAAACTTACCACAAGCGTCTCATATGAGACTCTTTATATACATCAAGGATTGAATAAATATTACCACAAATCATTTTATTTTTAATCAACACATATTTAATCTTTCAACAATTATTAATCATTTATAACTTGTCGTCTCAATTATTGATTTAATACTATAACATATTATACGAGATGATCTTTGTGACAATAATTGAATCGATAATATAAGAGATATGATCGTGAATTCTTTGTAGCAATAATTGAGCGTAAATTGAGTGACTTCTCACGTAAGCATCGATAATCAATATCGTGTGCTCTTATACAACTACGCGTATTCTTGTACTTTTACTCTAGGGTAGTTCAGCGGTTTTAACGGTAACACCTCTGCCGTTATTTTTATAGAAAGATAATTTTGTCGTTTTCTAACTACGACAATACTTAGTTAATGGGGTCCACAAAGATTGAGCCATCGTATGAATATTCCCAAACAAAAGAATATTCCCGAGCCAAACGAATATTTTATAACGACTTGCTTACTTTGCAAAATTTATAAATATTACCCACAACTATAACATTATATCAAATTTATTCCATAATATTCAAAAATAATATTTATAGAAAATTCATCTTTATTTATAAAAGTTGAGTCTTACTGACCTCCCTTCTTATGAAATTTAGCCCCCTCGAAATTACAGATGCGATACACGGTATGTCGAAGAGGTAAGGATACCTTGATTTCATTTGATTCTAACTCCCAAGTCATTTCCTCAACATCGTGGTTCCTCCACAAAACTTTGACTTGAGATATAACCTTGGGCGTAGAATATGTTCCTTCTTATCAAGATTTGAGCAGGGAACCTCTTCATACGTCAAATCTTCCGCTATTTCGTCCGGTTCTAACTTCGATAATGTGGTTCGGGTCTTTCACATATTTATGTAACATGGATATGTGAAAAGCGTTATGAACACGAGACATACTTAGCGGTAAAGTGAGTCTATAGGCCACGAGTTCCTACTTGATCGAGGATTAAAATGGATAGATGAATCGAGGATTGAGTTTTCCTCTCTTTCCAAATCTTGTAACTCCTTTCCATGGAGCGACTCTTAACAACACATGATCTCTCCTATATCGAATTCCCGTCCTTTCGATGAAGATCAACATAACTCTTTTCTTCGATTTTGTGAGGTTTTTATCGTTGTCGGATCGTTTGAATCTTTTAAAGTAGTCATACGTACCAACTCGGTCCCAACAACGTTGCTTCACCCACCTCATCCCGGCATCTTTGGAGAAGCGACACTTTCTTCCATCTGGCGCTTGAATGGAGCCATGCCGATACTTGCTTGATAAGCTGTTGTTGTAGGAAAACTCCACTAATGGAAAGAACTTGTCCCAACTTCCCTTGAAATCAAGGACCACGAGTCTTAATAGATCTTCAAGAGTTTGAATAGTCCTCTCCATTGTCCGTAAAATGCGAGGATGATATCCGAGCTAAATCGTAAGTATGTATGTGCCCATAGCTTTTTGCAAACTAACCCAAAATCGTGAAGTGAATCTTGGGTCTCGATCGGAGACTATGGATCTTAGGCATACCATGCGATCTTACAATCTCATTTTATATACATCTGAGCAAGGCGTTCAAGTGTATAAGTTTCTCGTATCGGTAAGAAATGGCGCGGACTTGGTCAATCTATCAACAATGACCCAAATCGCATCTATGCCTTGAGAAACCTTAGGAAGGCCGAAGTACTTGAAATCCATGGTAATGTGCTCACTTCCATTACGGAATTTCAAGTGGTTCTGATGGACCTTTTGGTACTTGATGCTCGCTTTAACTTCGTTGACAAGTTAGACACCTTGAGATAAGCAGTCTTTATCTCTCTCTTCATATTGCTCCACCAAAATGTATAGCCGAATATCATGATGCATTTGGTACTCCCGAGATGGATTGCGAATGGTGTGTTGTGCACCTCCATCATGATATTATACTTTAAATCGGTCGTTAGGAACACAAAGTGCGGAGTTGACTCGAAGTATTCCTTCTTCATCGATTCTTGCTTGGCGTAGCACCTTCTTGCACTTTCTTCCTCATACGCATCGGCTCCGAGTGCGTAGCTTGGCGACTTTAACTTTATCGATTAAAGTCGGTTCTACTCTTTCGTATACTCGCTATCATCACATCGTCCAGAAGTCTTTAACTCTATCTCCATCCTTTGCAAGTCACACACAAATGGGCCTTTGCGTTGACAATATACTTTTCGTGCTTGCATATGATCTTACACTTTCGATCGTTAGCTACCACGTTAAGCTTTTCGGGATGGTATTGGATGGTATGATCATAATCTTTCAGCAGTTCAAGCCAGCGTCGTTGTCGCATGTTGAGTTCCTTTTGAGTGAAGAAATATTTGAGGCTTTTATGATCGTAAAGATCTCCACTTTCTCCCCATACAAGTAATGCCTCCAAATTTTAAGTGCAAAGACAACATTTGCATGACTCTAGATCATGAGTAGGATAATTCCTCTCATATTCTTTGAGTTGTCATGAGGCATATGCTATAACTTTTCCATGTTGCATGAGAACACATCCCAACCCTTTGCGAAGCATCTTTGTAGATGACAAATCCCTCGAGCAAATGGTATTGTCGAGCAGTCTTTGAAATAAGTCTCCTCTTGAGTTCTTGAAAACTCTTCTCACATTCTTCGCTCAATAGAACTTTGTATCTTTCAAAGTCAATTTGAGTCGATGGAGTAGCGATTTAGAAAATCCTTCCACGAATCTCAGATAATAACCAAACTAAGCAGAAAGCTCGTGCTTGATCATTGATTTAGGTTGTTCCCGACTTTGAATAGCTTGATCTTTCTTTGGGTCGACAAATATTCCATGATTTGATACCACGTGCCCAAGGAATGCTACTTCTTCTTGACGAACTCGCATTTCTTCAACTTGGCATAAAGTTTATATTCACGAAGCTTTTGGAGTGTCGACCCTCAAGTGTTGCTCATGATCTTCACGGCTTTTGGAATAAATAAGGATGTCATCGATAAAGGCGACCACAAAGTGATCCAAATATTCGTTGAATACTCGGTTCATCATATCCATGAAGGCGGCGGGGCATTAGTCGATCAAAGGACATGACTAGGAATTCATAATGCCGTCTGGGAGTTACGGCCGTCTTTGGAATGTCGTGGTTCTAATCTTCAATTGGTGATATCCGGAGCGAAGATCGATCTTTGAAAAGAATTTGGCTCCTTGCAAGTTGGTCAAGCAGGTCATCAATACGTGGCAATGGATACCTATTTTGATGGTGACATGATTGACTCCAGATAATCAATACAAAGTCGCATACTCCCATCTTTCTTCTTCACGAATAGAATAGGAGCACCCGAGGAGAAGTACTAGGGGCGAATAAAGCCGATGTCTAACAATTCCTGCGGTTGGGTCTTTAACTCACGAAGTTGATAGGAGCCATTCGATATGGGGCTTTGGAAATAGGTTTTGTCACCGGGTTCAAAGTCGATACAAAATTCAATTTCACGCTCTGGGGGTAGGCCGGGAAGTTCTTGGGGAATCGTCGGAAATTTATTAACAATAGAAATATCGTTCAAAATGGCGTATTTTTGTTTAAATCGTGACATGAGCTAAGAAAGCTTGACATTCGTTTTCAATAAGCGAATAGCTTTATGGCTTGAGATGGCCGTGATTGATTTTAATGGTTTGGTCGGCTTGAATTAGCATAATAGGTTGGTTAGGAATATGAAAGCTAACAACCTTACGAAAACAATCAATTTTTGCATGATAAGTAGTTAACAATCGATCAATCCTAGAATCACGTCAAATGCAAGTATTTTTAATGAAATAAGATCGACGGAGTAATGTGAGGGTGCCGATTTGAACCAAACAAGACTTATAAGCGATGGATGTAATGAAGGTTTCTCCCAGCGGAGTTTTCACGAGATAAGTCGAAGTCTAATTTCTCGGAATCAAATTTAATCGATGGCGCAAGTAGGAGAAATAAAAGAATGGGTAGAAGCCGGTATCAAATAAAGTATAGACTTCATTAGAGTTTATGATAAGCTTACCGTGATGACCTCATTCGGGTTCCTTGCTCTCTGGGAGGAGGTCACAACAAAGCGCTTCTCTCCCTACCACTCTAGGTTTGACTTTTACGGGAATGACCTTTGGTGCATCCATCCTAAATTGAATTTGTCTTGATGGCGACAAAATCTAGCTAAGTGACCTTCTCTTCCACAATTATAACATGCTTTGGATGGCATGGCGCGATTTGGACTAATGTGTCCCTCTCCTCCGCATTTGAAGCATATGATAGGTGGTCTTTCTCCTTCCTTAACAACGGGTCTTTGGTCTTTGGCGTCTTTCCATCATTGTTGAATCTCCTTTTCTTGAAAAGTCCATTCTTATTGTTTTTTGTACGATTACCGCGAAGTGGTTACCATATCCGGCTGTTGATTCCCTCCACGCTTGTTGTCACAAGCCCGATGACTACTCTCATTGGTATTATAATTTTTTAAATTTGCTCTCTTTTAGTTGCGTTGACTCGTTATCGCGCTCCACTAAGCGAGCCCTATTTACAACATCGAATACAAACATAGTTTATGAGAAATAAGATGTTGGCGTATCTCGACTTCAAACCTCTTAAAAACATTAGCGCCATTCTCTCTTCATTATCCACCAGTGGGGCCATAACGTAGTGATAACTCATAAATTTTGCCTCGTATTGCGACACGGTCGTATTGTTTTGTTTCAACTTGATAAACTCCACCTCCTTCGTATGGCGAATACTTTCGGGAAAGTATTTGTCGTTGAACGACTCTTGGAACTTCTCCCAAGATATCTTGATCTGGCCGAGGTTGAGTACGTTTCTACCGATTCCCACCGATGTCGCCTCTCCGCGCAACATAAAAAGCGTGAAAGGAACCTTTTGCTCCTCGGAGCATCCCAAGACATCAAATATCTTGATAATCTTCTTTATCCATGCTTAGCGAGAAGTGGTTTTGGCTCTCCCTTAAACTCGGTGGTCCCGGCTCCTTGAATTGTTTAGCGGTGTGCTTAGAGAGTTTTCCGTGTTTCCACCTACGTTTTGGGCGAGAAGTCGCTCTAGCTTTCTTTGTTGCATGAATTGCATAAAGCCTCTGAACATTTGATCATTCATCATTTGGTCGGTGTTGTTGTTTTGCATGAGGATTATCGCCTTCACGATGCACATTATCACGATTATTGATATGTGGTGAATCAGCGATCGCTTTTGTGCTCCATTCTTATTCTCAACATTCTCAAATGTCATTTTGAATCTTGCCACAAAACAAAGGTTAATTGACATATAACATATTATCCCTATATTACGTGACCAATAAAATAGCACATAAACTTAGATAGGTCATACTAGCGAAGGTATTCCCAATCTCTCTCTCTCTAGTACTATTCTCATATTTTAGCGGGGATCATATCCTAAGCTACGATACCAAGCTGTGGCGCCCCCAAAATTAGGTATACATCACCCATCTTGGGTAGTCGGATACATCGGTGCTGAATTTAAATACAACTTACTAATATAAGCGTAGGTGTACAATCGACATAAAGCGTGAGTTTGAATACAAATATTGTCTACTAGAGATCTTACAAACTCGAAAAAGAGTCCTCATTACAATTATTATCACTATTTATTTCACGAGAATAGTGAGGGACTACTAATGCTATCCTACGGACCATTACTCTGGTTCCCCAGGCTAGTCCCCAGCTATATTCTCATTTCACGAAGAGAACGGTGAAAAGAAAAGGGTGAGCTCTCAAATAGCTTCGATGAAATATTATGACTAAGATAATGCGAGAATAATTTATCATTATTTCACTTCAATGATGTTAAGCGATAAAATATAATGAACATCAAGTTTAACTACTGGTGGAACCAACAATCCATTAAAAGAGTCAAGTAGAAAATAAAATCTACTATCTTTTATGATTTAAAGGTTTTTCATCACTATTATATTTGAGACTCGACTTTAATAAATATTCCACATCATCGAATCACCCCCACTTTACTGACGAGGATATTCTTTAGTATCACGACCACAATTATTCATGCACTACGGGCGAGAAAGTGTATGATCATGCCATGGTCGTGATCATGTCCATGATCCATCGATGCACAGACCCTTTGAGGATTTTACCACATCATTTGTATCATTACGGTCATGATTACAGAATAGTCTCTCGGTCATAATCATACCAAGTCCATCTCATGCACTCTGAGCCGCGAGATGACTTTCAACATAATATAAACATGAGGATGATGACAATGATATAAGAATTGATAAAATAAGTTCAAGAATTAATTTATCTAGGAACAATAACATCCAAATTATCGACATGATCTTTGCTTTGTAGAGTAAAATTCAAGAATCTGAGAAGAATATTTCCATGAAAGGATCTTTGGATGAAGCCGCAAATATCGAGGATATTCCACTAATTTCATGGAATATAGAAGTCAAAGTTTTAACTTATTTGGGTATAATAAAGAATTGAATAATAAAAGAAATCACCATGCATGCGATAGGCCTTGCAGTGATTATTCAATAGAATAATAAATAACAAAACCGGTCCGGCGTAAAAGCATGCAGACGAGGATGTTCAGCAGAATAATAATAAAAAGCGGAACCGGTCGGTGTAAAACACCATGACGAGGATGTTCCAATAGAATAATAATAAAAGGCGGAACCGGTCCGGTGTAAAAGCGTCTGAATAGGATATTCAAGCAGAAGAATAATAAAGAATGGAACCGGTCGGTAAAACACACCTGACAGGATGTTCAGCAGAATAATAATAAAAAGGCGGAACCAGTCGGTGTAAAAAACGCATGACAGGATGTTCCAATAGAATAATAATAAAAAGCGGAACGGTTAGGTGTAAAAAAACACGAGACGAGGATGTTCAATGAGAATAATAGAAGAATGTCACCAAGTATAGGGTAAACCACGTATCTGAGGTTATTCCAAGCAGAATAATAAGCGATGGAATAACAACAGTTCTCTTCATGAATAAGAAAGAATAACACCCCTTACTTTTGGTAGGAGATTGAATCTTCTGCGGTAGTGTAGTAACAAAATACTCTTCTTCTTTCTCTCTTATTCTCTCTATACTTTCTCTCTCTATAGCTTGAATGAATTAAGTGAAAATAATGAAGCACTAGGCCTCTATTTATAGAAGATTTCTAGCTTAGCTTTTTGCCGTGTGAAAAGGCAAGTGGCTTGCTTATTTGGTGATGTGAAAAGAAAAGTGGTTTGGCGTACGTAATGTGAAAGCGACAAGTGGTTCGGCGTCTGTAATATGAAAGCGACAAGTGGTTCGACACTGTAATATGAAGCGGCAAGTGGTTTGGCGTCTGGTAAAGGTAATTACTATTGACGAAGGTAATTACTATTCACAAATGTAATTACTATTGACAAAGGTAATTACTATTGTGAAGAGACTCTTAGATGATGACATATGGCCCCCCATAAAATAATCAAACTTACCACAAAGCGTCTCATAATGGACTCTTTATATACATCGAGGATTGAATAAATATTACCACAAATCATTTTATTTTTAATCAACACATATTTAATCTTTCAACAATTATTAATCATTTATAACTTGTCGTCTCAATTATTGATTTAATACTATAACATATTATCTGAGATGATCTTGTGACAATAATTGAATCGATAATATAAGAGATATGATCACGACAATTCTTTGTAGCAATAATTGAGCATATAGGTGAGTGACTTCTCACGTAAGCATCGATAATCAATATCGTGTCTTCTTATACAACTCACAGCGTATTCTTTGTACTTTTACTACTAGGGTAGTTCAGCGGTTTTAACGGTAACACCTCTGTAGATTATTTTTATAGAAAGATAATTTTGTCGTTTTCTAACTACGACAATACTTCCGTTAATGGGGTCCACCAATGATTGAGCCATAAATGCGAATATTCCCAAAACAAAAAGAATATTCCCAGAGCCAAACGAATATTTTATAACGACATGCTTACTTTGCAAAATTTATAAATATTACCCACAACTATAACATTATATCAAATTTATTCCATAATATTCAAAAATAATATTTATAGAAAATTCATCTTTATTTATAAAAGTTGGAGTCTTACAAACCACCTTACAAAAAGCATGATGAGTAGTTAACCAATCGTTTCCAAAAATCACATCAATGCAAGTATTTTTAAAGAGATAAGATCGACAGGTAACGTGAAAGTGTTTATTTGAATCAACAAGATTTATAAATAGTGGAGGTAACGAAGGCTCCTACTAACGAAGTTTCAACCCATAAGTCAAAGTCTAACTTCTCCGGAGTCAAATTTAAACGTTGAACGCAAGCAAGAGAGATAAAATAATGGGTAGAATCGGTATCTTATAAGATATAGACTTCGCAATTTATAATTAACTAACCCGTGATAACTTCATTTGGGTTCCTCACTTGTTGGGAAGTCATGACAACTGCTCTCCTTTGAACTACTCGGCTTTGACTTGTCTGGGGTAGAATTTGGTGTCATCACTATCGTTGGAATTGACTTTTCTATGGGGCATATTCCACCCTTAACTGCTTCATCGTACTCCTGATTCATGATCTGAATCATCAATCTTCGATCCATATCGAATTGAGATTGACCATTTTGTACAGCATAATTTAAAACTCGATGTTGGGTTCTCCCAATTGCTGTCCAAAAAGAGAAATGTACATAATCTATTTTAGCCTTTTTGGATCGGACGTCTCTTTTTACAATATCAACACATCGTGCGACTTTCGCCCACGCATCCTTCATTCTCACTCGTTCAGTTGTTTCTTCTTTCAACTGATCCTTAATATTCGAATTCTCAGATTCCAACTTTAATATCTTACATTCTGCCAAAGAGTGATTTTGTTCAAGCATCACATATCGGGTAACACAAGCTTGAATTGTTGCATCCTTTTGTTACATGATGCTTTGTCGTTCTTGATTTGCTCTTCTAACTCATGAACACGATTTTGCAATTCTAAATTTCGATCAAAGAATTCTTCTAATAAATTCTCCTCAGGTTCCTCTTCTTCCTTTTCTTCCTCCTCTTCCTCACTCTCAGCTGCTACCTCTGCGACTAGCTCGGGTGCAACTATTAGTTCTTATCTCACCACATGGATATCTCTAATTCCTTCTTCACCTGATATTACATTATCCTGGTTGGTGATTAAAGGTGTCTCCGGGGTCTCATTTACTCCATTGTTGACATTTTCAGTTGCCATTTCCCAACACTGCCACAAAACAAGGGTTAATTAACATATCACATATTATCCATATACTCTGACCAACCAATTAAATAACATATAAACTTAGGTAGGTCATACTAGCGAAGCAATTCCCCGTCTCTCCCCTCCTAGTTCTTATCTCACATCTTAGCCAGGGATCATATCCCTAAGCTTTGATACCAACTGTGACTCCCCCAAAATTATGTATACATCACCCATCTTGGGTCGCCACTTACATGGTACTTAAATCAAATACAACTTAATTATACAACAGTCGTGTAAGATACGACAAAATACATACTGTGAGTTTTAACTCGAATATTATCATCTAGACAGTATTCAAACACAAATAAGTCCTCAATACATTTATTGTCACACTATCTAATAGAATAGTGAGGACTACTAATGCTATCATCTGGACTGTCACTCTCGTTCCCCGACTCGTCCCCGCTACGTTCTCATTTCCTGAAGAGAACAGTGAAAGAAAGGGTGAGCTCAACTAGTCCAGCAAGAAATATTATGACTAAGATAATGCAGAATAAATTATCATTAGTCTCCAACAATGTTAAAGCGATAAAATACTGATAGACATCAAGTTTAAGCTGCGGTGAATGAACTTGATCCAATAAAAGAGTCAAGTAGAGAGAATAAAATCTACTATCTCTTATGATTTAAAAAGTTTTTCATCACTTTTATCATTGAGACTCGACAATAAATAATCCACATCATCCCTACACTACGCCAAGGATATTCATTAGGTCACGACCACAAATTCCATGCACTACGGGCCGAGGATATTTGTGTATTCATCGATGGTCATGATCATGCCACATCCTCCATGCACTCTGGCGAGGATATTCATTAGGGTCACGACCACAAATTATCCATGCACTACGGGCCAAGGATATTCGTGTATTCATCAATGGTCATGATCATGTCAACAACTGTCCATCAATGCACTACGGGCCAAAGAGGACTTTTATCACATCATTTGTAACATTACGGTCGTGATTATACCGAATAATCCCTAGTCATAATCATACCAAGTCCATCCATGCACTACAGGCCACAAATGACTTTCAACATAATATATACATGAGGATAATGACAATGATATAAAGAATCAATCAAATGAGATAATGGATAAATATTAAACATTTATAATGCAGTTTATTCAGCGTTCAATAATAACCAAATGTTATTAAAATCCCTTATCAAAAATCTGCATATACCTTATATAAGATTTCTAAGCCATAAAATCCTATTTTTCAACTTTGTTACTTCACAGAACATATTTAACTCCTATGTTCGTAACTAAACTATTTTCATGAAAAATACCAAATCAGTTCCAAAAATATTTCTTTTCTGAGATTTAGTATAATATAGTCCTATAATGAAAATATATTTTTCTCGGAATTTTTAAAATTTATTTACTATTTTTCAAAAATTAATTTCTAATTAATTCCTTAAGAAATTAGCTACCTCAAGATTAACTCCAGAAATTCCAAAATCTTGGCAAGATCTTACACATGCTAACGTGAGCCTCCAGTTTAAATTTCATGGTCATTGGAGTTATAGAACTCCGGTTATAGCATTTTTCGTCAGAAAAACCTAAATATTGAAATGGTCATAACTTGCTCATTTTAAGTCGAAATGAGCTCATTTTTGGACAGGATGTTCCTTATACCATATAATTTCATGTCCCAAAAGGCCAAAATTTTTCTCATAATTTAAGTGGCCGAAACAACCCCTTAAAGTTTCTGGGCAGTAGTATTTTTGAAATTTGCAGCTTTTGCCTCCTTTGCTAAAATTAGTCCACACGAAAATCTACAACACCTTTTCCAGTGATTCCACTTGGAGATGCTACAAAACTCATAGATCTAACTCTAGAATTTGACCACACTAAAAAATTCGAAATATAATAGGAGATATGGTCAATTGAATTTTATGTTACATTTTTACCAACATCTGATTTTTCAACCCTTTGTGATTTCTAAGAAACTTTCATGTTTTCACATAATAACCAACATAACTCATCATAAAACCTACTAATACATCATATACCCATGATTTTCATCAGTCCAATACTTTTGTTATGACTCTCCTCATAATCAACGTAAACCGATCATTTTCATAATTTAATAAGGAATGAATATAAAGGATCATTCACCATGCATGTGGTAACCCACATAGACAGGTTATTCCAACAGAATAATAAAGAATGGAATAACAGAAGGATTCACCATGCATGTGATAGAGACCGCACAGACAGGTTATTCCCAACAGAATAATAAAGAATGGAATAGCAACAGACATCACCAGGTATACGGTAATCCGCGTATACAAGTTATTCCAACAGAATAATAGATAATAGAATAACATAAGGATTTCACCAAGTACAGGGTATGCCGCGTATACAGGTTATGTATAGGGTATACCGCATATCTGAGTTATTCAACGAATCATAAATGCGAGAATAATAAATATTGGAACGGTCGAGGTGAAATTCACGCAAGCGGGATATTACGAATGCAGAATATTAAATGATGAGAATAATAAATATTGGAACCAGTCGGTGAAATTCACACAAGCGAGGATATTAAAACGAGAATATTAAATGACGAGAATAATAAACATTGGAACGGGTCGGTGAAATTCACTGCAAGCGAGGATATTAAACGAATATTAAATGACGGAATAATATAAGGACTTCACCATGTACAAGGTATGCCGCGTATACAGGTTATTCCAACAGAATAATAAAGAATGGAATAACAGAAGTTCTCTTCATGAATAAGAAAGAATAACATCCCTTACCATAAAAGAAACTGAAAATAGAAGTAGTGAAGTAGCAGAGTTTCTTCTTTCTCTCTATAATTTTCTCTCTCTAGAGTTTCAATGAATTCGTTAGAAAATAATGAATGAATGAACTTCTATTTATAGAAGAATGGAATGAATAGTAACTTATTCATGAACGGTCCAGATCGATTTACTTTTAAACGAACGATCCAGATAGATTTATTATTAAAACTTAAAACAACGGTCCATACTGATTTACTATTAAAACTTTAAACCAGCGACCCATATTGATTCACTATTATAACTTTCCACCAGCGGTCCATATTAATTCATTCCACTAACGGTCTGAAAAATTAGCACCTCTCCTCATGAAATAATATTGTACCCAAATACCCGAATGCACAATACTGGAGTGGATAGTAACTGGGTGAATAGTAACTCATGAATAGTAACTCATAAATAGTAACTCATGAATAGTAACTCGTGAATAGTAACTCGTGAATAGTAACTCTGATAAAAAGTTCCCTGAATAACCTCCAGACATCAATTATTGATTTAATAATATAACAAATAATACAGATGATACTGTGACAATAATCGAATCAATAATATGAGAGATATGATGCAGCAATTACTGTAGCAATAATTGAGTATAACTGAGTGACTTATCACGTAAACATCAATAATCAATACCGTGTGCTACTATGCAACCACGCGTATTACTGTACTTTTACTACCGGGTAGTTCAACAGTATCAATGGTAACTTCCGCCGTTATTTTATAAAAAGATAATTTTTTTCATTTTCTCAATCCGACAATAATTCCGTTGTGGGGTCTACCAATGATTGCGCCGTTGTACGAATATTCTCTGCTAAAACGAATATTCCCCGACCAATCGAATAATTATAAGACAACTTGTGTACTTTACAAAATTTATAAATACTACCCACAACTATAACATTATATCAAATCCATACCATAATATTTAAAAAATATTTCGAGAAATTTAAATCTTTATTTATAAAATCTGGGGTCTCACAAATTCCAAGTGTCAAAAGCCCTTTTCCAAGTGATCAGTTAACTTCTATTTATTCCAATTAATCTTGTTATATTCCTATGCAAAACAATTAAATTAAACTCTTTCAATCCTAATTCCCAACTTGTTACATGCAGTGAACATATATTCCTATTTAATTCACTTCCCTAATTATTCGTCATGCAAATAATTAAGCATACATGTTATCATGTCCCGTTCTAACCCTAGATCCCCTCTCCCGAATCCTTCTAGAGTAACAAGGTAATTACTGATCAAATAATTAATCAATAAGCATAAAACATGATAAACAATTCAACTTGACATAAATACTTGGAATAAGTCAAAAAATTAATCTATAGGCATAAAAAGTTCAATTGTAGTCTTAATAAAAGAAGTTTAGTTCATTATTAATGAATTAAAACCAAGAATCCACAAATGAATAGACATTAAAAGATAAAAGTAAGATTAGAGAAGAGAATAAATCCGTTGTCAGCAAATCTCCATCTTCCTCAAGCTCCTGCTCTTTTTCTACAATGGTCTCCAAGTTGCTTCAATCTCTAAAACTAATAAAAACTAGGGTTTATGTTCTAATATAATGGATTGTATCTCTAATCTAATCTATATAATCTCCCTCTATTTTATGTCTTACATCATGTATTTATAGGTTACAAGTCCAATTTTTAGCTTAGGAACAAACCCAATCCAATTTGGAGTTAGAAAAGTATCAAAATTCGCCCCAAAATGCGTCCAAGCCTCACCAATCCCTTCCCGGTGCCCGATCTTGCAGCGATCTTGGAACATCAGTATTATAAGCGCCATTGAGCATAAGCTTGATTTGGGTGCCTTGGCGCTGGAACATTTTTTGACATTTTCTGCTCTGATGTCCTTTGGGAAAATGGCCATAAAGTTTTCGTCCGAACTCCGATTTTGATGATTCAAGATGTTCCGAAAAGAGGAGACGTATATCTACAACTTTCATTCTTTACGTTTATTGAAATAAGGTCCAGAGCAATACTCAAATTGGCTCTGAAGTTACTGCTGTATAAATAGCAAGCCGAAAACGTGAATCTAGCAACCCCAAACGTCGATCCAAGTAACTTTTGTCCCAATTCCTATAAAACAATATAAAACATGCATGAATAGACACAAACACTTAAAAACTATTCTAAAAGACTTGAGAACAACAATAAATTAAGCCCGAATGTATCCAATTCATGGGTATATTACCCATTCATCATGTCTTTACACCTAGTGTCCTAAAGCCAACTGGTTTGGGAGTCATAGGTCCAACGTTCACTACATGAGTAATTCTAATTAAAAAGCCAAAGAAAATGAGACATTGCATAAGTCAATTATGAAAAAAAAGAAAAAAAAATGAGTTTGCAAGATTTTCATGGTAAAAATCTCTAATAAGAGTTAAATCACATACACATGCATGCATCACACAAATTAATTTTATGAAAGATGGTGTCTAAAATAAAGATAAAGTATGTTTGATAATTAATGTGAAAATGTGATTTTGAATTTAATCTTGCTTATATATGTATAATTACTCATATATACTTAGAAGTTTTCATTCAATTTCATAATTGGTTAAACTCAAAAATATTTATTTTTTAATTTTGTGGGTATATTAACTGCAAACCCTAACAAGACACAACTCGTCCACTTGGGGTAACCTTGGAGTTTAAAGGCTTGTTGCACATGCTAAGTCCAATCGTGTTTCATATGAAAATGGGAAAGTTCTAGTTTTCTTTTCTTTTATTTTACTCGAGGAGGAGGAAAAACTAGGTATAGGGGTATTTGATAGACGCATAATTCATACATTTTATTATCCCTAATTTTGTCCTTTTAATTATATTAGTTTATTTAATTAATATATTTTAATTTATTTTATATGATTTAATATTTTTTTGCAATAAAGTCAAAATCTTGGTGATCAAGAAATATTTAATGCTCGTATTAATGTAAGGAAATATACAAGAAGAATCCTACAATGAGGAGGAATGAGGCGAAACAATCTTGGTGTGAACGTCAAATCCAACAAGAGATAGGAAAGTCCATCTAGAAGATCTCTTTGATAAGTTGATTGTCACTAGAAAGTTGAAACCTTTACATGAAAAAGAATTAATACCTTATACCTACAAATAGAGAAGATGATTAGGTATTTTGATGTATTAGATTAGTTTAGGTTAGGAGTACGAGAAGGATTAAATTATATATTCATTGTAAGATCTTTGGAGAATCGTTAATAAATGGAGTTTTCTTATTTTATTTTTAATCTTCTTCTTTTTCTTAATCTTAGTTAATTTATTTATTTTTTATGTCTAGCTAATTTTTTATATCTAGGATGAATATGAAATTAAATAATTATTCATGATAATATTTTTTATCTCTTCTATTTCTTATGCTTTTATATTTAATTGATTTTGCAAGATATGAGATATCTATAGGGCTCTTCTGATCTCGGATAACCAAGGGCACTGCTTTTGAGACTCGTGTCCTAAAAATGATCAATCTAATTGAATGTCTTGTACAGATTGGGTTTGTAATGGATGGAGAGTTAAGTCAAGATTTAATCTTACATTCATTCCCTAACACCTTCTCACAATTTGTGGTGAATTTTCACATCAATAAGTTGGATGTCAGCTTGCCTGAATTATGTGAAAACTGTTGAAGGTCACTTCCCATCCAAGAAGGAATAAGTCTTAATGGTGGATAATTCTTCCAAGAAAAGGAAGAGGCCCAAGTTATCTTTTGAAAAGAAGAAATCTAAGAAGGCTAAGGGTAAGGCAAAAGTGAAGGAACAAAAGAAATTTGATCCAGCTAGCAAAGGAATCTACTTCCACTGCAACAAGTCGGGTCACTAGAAGAGGAACTGCAAGGAGTTTCTGACGGCGCAAAAGCAGAAGAAGTTTGGAGAAGTTTTGAATCCTAATCAAGGTTTGTTCATGATTAAAATTAATTTTTTTATAAATCAAAATTCTACTTGGGTATTGGATACCGGTTGTGGTTCTCGATATGTAATAATATGCAGGAACTGGTCAGAAGTAGAAAGCTGAACAATAGTTGTTCCATTTATAATAAAAATGTTTAATATGGTGTTGGAAAATTGTTGAATGGACTTTATATACTTGATTTACATGAAAATATACTTCAAATTGAACAAACTAAGAAAAAGAAAAAAGATGATGTTAATTATACCTTTATGTGGCACTGAATACTCGATCATATTAATGAAACAAAATTATCCAAGTTGCATAAAGATGGACTCTTAGAGCTATCTGATTATAAATCATATCCAACTTGTGAATCTTGTCTCATGGGCAAGATGACTAAATCTTCTTTTAGTGGAAAAGGAAAAAAAAGTTACAAAGTTGTTAGCGTTGGTTCACATAGACGTATGTGGACCTATGACAACGACTGCAAGAGGAGGGTATTCTTATTTTATTACTTTCACTGATGATCACTCAAGATACAGATATGTGTATTTAATGAAATACAAATCTGAATCATTTTAAAAGTTCAAGGAGTTTAGGAGTGAAGTAGAGAAGAAAATTGGCAAGAGTTTTAAGATTTTTTTGATCAGATCGAGGAGGCGAATACTTAAGTGATGAATTTCTCAATTGTTTCAAAGAAAATGGAATAATCTCACAATGGACTCCACCAGGAACACCACAGTTTAATGGTGTATCTGAAAGGAGAAATCAAACATTGTTGGACATGGTTCGATCCATGATTAATTTTACCTATCTTCCAGTTTCCTTCTGGGGCTATGCCCTAGAATCGACTGCATACCTACTTAACAAGGTACCTACCAAATCCGTCCCAAAGACTTCATGTGAGATATGGACAGGGATGAAATCAAATCTTAAACATGTTAAGACTTGGGGTTGTCCAGCTTATGTCAAAAAGTTTGAGAATAATAAGTTATAGACTAGATCAAAAAAATATAGATTTGTGGGATATCCTAAAGAAACATTAAGGTATTATTTCTATCATCCTAATGATCAAAATATGTTTGTTGCGAAACATGATGCCTTCTTGGAAAATGAGTTTATCCTTGAAGGGGTCAGTGTGAGTAAATTATATCTTGGAGAAGTTCATGAACTAAAAAATACTACGGATCAAAGTGAGGTACCTGACCAAGTAAAAGAATCTACAATACAACACCTTATTCATAAATCTAGAAGGGTAACGAAGATACCTGATAGGTATGGATTCTTCATAGAGGATGAATTAAGATAAGGTACACGTCATGAATGATGATGATCCAATGAATTACGAACAGGCTATGAGTAGTAAAGACTCAGAAAAATGGCTAGAAGTCATGAAATCCGAGATGAACTCCATGTATGAGAACCAAGTATGGACTTTGGTTTCATCACCTGAAGGCATTAAGCCTATTAGGTGCAAATGGGTCTTTAAGAAAAATACTGGAGCGGACGTCAAAGTAGAGACCTATAAGGCCAGACTGGTTGTAAAAGGTTTCAAACAAAGAAAGGTGTTGACTATGATGAAACCTTCTCACCAGTAGCAATGCTAAATTCCATTCGAATTTTGCTTGTGATTACAGCTTACCACGACTACGAAATCTGGCAGATGGACGTGAAAACGGCCTTTCTCAATGGAAAACTTTAGGAGGATATATATATATATGACACAGCCAGAGGGATTTGTTCCAACGGTTGGAACAAATCAAGTTTGTAAGGTACAACGATCCATTTATGGGTTGAAGCAAGTGGAATATCCATTTTGATGAGACAATCAAATAGTTTGATTTTTTTAAAAATAAGGATGAACCATGTGTGTACAAAAAGGTTAGTGGGAGTGTTGTTTCATTCCTTGTACTATATGTTGACGATATATTACTGATAGGGAATGATATTCATATGCTACAATCGATTAAAAGCTGGTTATCTAAACACTTCTCAATAAAGGATTTGGGAGAAACATCCTATATTTTGGGGATAAATGTGACGCCCCCAAAATAGGTATACATCACCCATCTTGAGTCACCAAATACATGGTACATAATTTCAAATACAACTTAATTATACAACAGTCGTGTAAAATACGACGAAACATAGCTGAGAGTTTAAACAATAATATTGCCTTCTAGACAATATCCACTCTCAATGGAGTCGTCATTACATTTATTATCACACTATTCCACAGAATAGTGAGGACTACTAGTTAATACTATCATCCGGACCATCACTCCGTTCCCCGACTAGTCCCGGCTACGTTCTCATTTCCTGAAGAGAACAGTGAAAGAAAGGGTGAGCTCAACTAGCCCAGTAAGAAATATTATGACTAAGATAATGCAGAATAAATTATCCTTAGCCTTCAACAGTATAACAACTGATAGAATATAATATACAACAAGTTTTAGATCAAAAACTGCAGCGGAAATAAGCAATCCATTAAAAGAGTCAAGTACAGAATAAAATCTACTATCTTTTATGATTTAAAAGGTTTTTCATCACTTTTATTGCTGAGACTCAGCTTAATAAATAATCCACATCCTTGAATCACCCCTTCACTACGACCAAGGATATTCTTTAGTATCACAACCACAAATTATCCATGCACTACGGGCCAAAGACATTTGTGTATTCATTAATGGTCATGATCATGCCAACAACTGACCATCAATGCACTACGGGCCAATGAGAACTTTTATCACATCATTTGTAACATTACGGTCATGATTACACCGAATAATCCCTGGTCATAATCATACAAAGTCCATCTATGCACTACAGGCCACAGATGACTTTCAACAAAATATAAACATGAGGATGATGACAATGATATAAGAATTCAATAAAACAAGTTCAAGAATTAATTTATCCAGGAACTAATAACGTCCAAATTGTCAACAAGATACTGTTTTGTGGGGTAAAATTTAAGAATGCTCAGAAAAAATATTTCCATGAAAAGATATTGGATGAAGCGCAAATATCAAGGATATTCTACTAATTTCATGGAGTATAAAGTCAAAACATTAACCAACCGAGTATAATAAAGAATGGAATAACAAAAGAAATCACCATGCATGCGGACCGCGCAGACAAAGTTATTCAACGAGGATAATAAATAACGGAACTGGTGAGTGAAATTCGCATCGGCGGGATGTTCAACAGAATAATAAAGAATGAAATAACAATGAAATCACCAAGTATAGGGTAGTCAGCATTATCTGAGTTATTCAATAGAATAATAAAGAATGGAATAATATGAGGAGTTCTCTTCATGAATACAAAAGAATTAATACCCCTTACGAGTACAACAAATAATATTCTTTACCATAAAAGAAACTGGATATAAGAGTAGGGAAGTAGCAGAATATTTTTCTTATTTCTCTCTATAGTTTTCTCTCTCTAGAGTTTTAGTGAATTAGTAAGAAATAATGAAGGAATGAGCTTCTATTTATAGGAGAATGGAAAGGTACTATTTGAATTTTTTGAATCGCAGATCAACAGTTAATATTCGGCTGATTAAATTCACGGGCAAGAAAATTCTGACACTTCCTTTTCTTTTTCAACTTAATAATATAATAATCAATAAAATATAACATATATATATATATAATAACACATGTTGAATTTTAACAAAAACCAAAACTGTCAACTTTTCATCCGAATTCTTCTCACTTATTTGCAACTTGCAAGATATATATATATATATATATATATATATATATATATATAAACTCACTCACAAGTTATATATATATTATAATCACACACATGCCAATTATATAACCCTCCACCCACTAACACAACACACCACTTGATAATAATTCCCCCACCAAAACCCACTACCACACACACACTCCTACATACACGAAAACACACACACACACAAAAGTCAAATATATATATACTTTATAACTTCCTTCCGATAATTTTGAAAAATGGGTAAATAGGGATTCAAATAATAAACAAAATTGATTGACTTCTCACGTAAGCATGAATAATCAATACCGTGTGCTACTATGCAACCACGCGTATTACTGTACTTTTACTACCGAGTAGTTCAACAGTGTTAACGGTAAAAATTCCGCCGTTATCTTCATAAAAATATTGTTGTCGTTTTTTCAATCCGACAATAATTTCGTTGTGGGATCCACCAATGATTGCTCCGTTGTACGAATATTCCCTGCTAAAACGAATATTCCCCGACCAATCGAATATAATATAACAACTTGCATACTTTGCAGAATTTATAAATACTACCCACAACTATAACATTATATCAAATTCACTTCATAATATTCAAAAATGATATTTATAGAAAATTCATCTTTATTCATAAAAGTTGGGGTCTTACAATAAAGATATATAGAGATGGTTCTGAAAGAATGTTTGGATTGTCCCAAGGAACGTACATTGAATCCATGCTAAAAAAATTTGGCATGGGAGATTCCAAGAGAGGTCTCATGCCGATGAGCCATGGAATATCTCTCTCTAAGAAACAGGCCCCAAAGACACCTGAGGAGAGAGACCGTATGAGTAAGATTCCTTATGCTTCAGCAATAGGATCTATCATGTACAGTATGATATATATGTACTAGACCGGATGTCGCTCATGCACTTAGTGTTACAAGCAGATATCAGTTAAATCTAGGAGAAGAGCACTAGAAGGTAGTGAAAAATATCCCAAAGTACTTAAGAAGAACTAAGGATGTATTTCTTGTCTACGGTGGGTCTGAGTTGAAACTAGAAGGCTATACAGACTCTAGCTTTCAAATGGACCAAGATGCCAGTAAATTTGTTTTAAGGTATGTGTTTACCTTAAATGGTGGCACAATGAGTTGGAAAAGTTCCAAACAGCAAACAGGTCTTGATTCAGTGATAGAGGTGGGGTACATAGCCGCAAGTTAAGCTGCAAAAGAGGTTGTTTAGATGAAAAAGTTCATAACCAAACTTAGCGTGGCTCCTAGCATTAGAGGAGCAGTACCTTTATACTGTGACAACACCGGAGTTGTTGCGTAAGCTAAGGAACCCAGGTCTCATCAGAAATTTAAACACGTGTTGCGGCGATTTCATTTGATTAGAGAAATCATTGAAACAAGAGATGTCACCCTGGAACGTGTGGAATCTCAAGACAACATTGCAGATCCATTTACTAAAGCGTTAAGTCAACAACAGTTTGATCATCACTTAGAGAAAATGGGTATGAGATACCATGGCGATTGACTTCAATGCAAGAGGGAGATTTAAAGTATTATACATGCAAGCCAATCATGTATGATAATAAAGCATATATTTTGTAAACAAACTTATTAATTTATTAAAAAAAGTATTTATTTACAAAAGACATTTAATTATCTACATGTTGTTGTTTTAATAATATGTGATAAACCCATAGTTTTAAGCAATTATTTTAGAATCATGCTAATGAGATCTAAATTCTTAGATAGCTTAAAAACTAAAACGTTCCCAATCGTTGGATTACTAAAAATGGAATTAGTGAATCCGGATAGATTGGTACATACGTTGCATGCTCATTGGATGAGAATGATTGATCTCATGATCATTTGTGTAGAGACACTAAAGGAAGTATGTAGGTGTTTATTAGAGAATAAGTTTACTGAACATGGCTCGCTAAGGAATACCTAATGGAGTTTTTTTATCTATCAATAGGAATTCCTGTATTGATAGTAGTACAAGTGATCCTTAGACTTGAGATCATCGTAGTACATGGGTAACGCTCGCTCTACATGGGTAACTCTGAAAAGCCTAAGGAAATGAGACATTGCACAAGTCAAGAATCAAAATTGAAAAAAATTAAAAAAAAAAAAAAGAAAAAGGAAAAAATGAGCTTGCTTGATTTTTATGGTAAAAATCCCTACTAAGAGTTACATCATATACACAATGCATGCATCACATGAAATTGATTTAATGAAGGATGGTGTCTAAAATAAAGATTGAGTATTTTTGATAAAGTGAAAGTGTGATTTTGAATTTAATCTTGCTTATGTATAATGCCCATAGATATTTAGAAGCTTTAATTCAATTTCATAATTTGTTGAATCCAAAAATATTTTTGAATTTTGTGGGTATATTCACTGCAAACCCTCACGAGACACAACTCGTCCACTTGGGGTAACCTTGGGGTTTAAAGGCTTGTTGCACATGCTAAGTGCAATCGTGTTTCCTAAGAAAATGGGATAATGTAATTTTTATTTTATTTTTATTTTTATTTTACTCGAGGATGAGCAAAAGCTAGGTATGAGGGTATTTAATAGACATGTAATTCATACATTTTATTATCCCTAATTTTGTCCTTTTAATTATATTAGTTTATTATTTTAATATGTTTTATTTTATTTTGTAGGATTTAATATTTGTTGCAATAAAGTCAAAATCTTGGTGATCAAGCGATATTTAATGCTCTTATTCATGTAAGGAATATCCAAGAAGAATCTGACAAGGAGAAAGAAAGAGGTTGAACAATCTTAGTGTGCAAGTCAAATCTAATAAGAGAAAGGAAAGTCAATCTAGAAGATCTCTTTATCTAGAAGATCTTTTTGAGAAGTTGATTGACACTATGAAATTGAAACCTACATGGAAATGGAACAAAAGTGTCCAAGTTCAATGAATCTAAATTAGGGTTCAAAATTATTTTCCCTATAAATAGGTCTCTTGTTTTAGAGAGAAAGGTATTAGGTATTGTATTACTTTAGGATCGTGAATAAAGGGAGTTTTCTTATTTATTTTCAATCTTCTACTTCTTCTTTATTTTAGTTAATTTATTTATTTTCATGTTTAGTTAATTTCTTTAATCTAGGATGAAGATGAAATTAAATAATTATTCGTAATAATATTTTTTATCTCTTCTATTATTTATGCTTTTATGTTTAATTGATTTCTCCTTCATGTTTCGTTATTGAAATACCTTCGTTTTATAGTTTTTATGTGATTTTAAATTAATTAAGAGGTTTTGATAGATTATTATTAAAATATGAATTTTTCATAATCCATGCTTGCTCAAAGAAGTTTTGATGGGTTATATTAATCCTTAAATTTTGATAGTCTATGCTTGCCCACGTTAATTGTAAATTACTAAATTAAAGGGAAGGGAAATCAAAATCATAGTTGAGTTATAAAAATAGAAGAGATTGAATTATATGTTATGTTTATTATCTAATAGATTCGGATTCCTAGATTGTTTCCTCATTATTTGTTTTCATATTCTAGTTAATTAATTCTCAATCTTTATTTCTAATTCGCCTAAAATAGATATTAAGGAAATATTAAAATTAATCTAGTCTCTGTGGGTTCGACCTGTACTTGCTAGTTCTTCAATTAGACACTGTGCACTTGCATTACATATTTTTAACACATCAAGTTTTTGGCGCCGTTGTCGGAAACTAGAATTAATTTTTATTTATTTTTTAATTTTTATTTATTCGAATTAGTTTTAACTTTAGTTTTTTTTTCAGGATTATTGAAGCGGATCGAATGAGCGAAAAGATAAAGATTTTTTTTTGGTTGCGCTTTCTACGGTACATCATATCTCCGTATTTTTTTAAAAAAAAAAAAAAAAAAAAGTAGTTTAGTTTTTTGTTTTTTGTTTTTTTATATAATTTTTTTTGGGTGTGCAACCTTCGTGTTTAGTTGTCTATTTATTTTGTGATTTATGAAAAAATGGATTCTTATTATAGTTGGAATAATAATTTTGCTTGGAATCACTCCCTATGAAAATTTTAATTCGCACCAAGTAAATCAATTTTTTCCAACTTATGAAAATCCTTATCCATATCCATGTTCATATCCTTATCCATATTCATGTTCATATCCATATTCGGATCCAGAACCTCAATATCCACAAGAATTATCAAATGAACAAGAGGAAAGACTTAGTGCCCTGGAGAAAACTACGAAAGTTTTAATGGAAGAACAATTTCATATTATATCTCGTCTAGAAATTCAAATGAGTCGATTAGCCACCATAATAAATAAACAAGATGTGGGTGGATTTTCTAGTAACTCTGAGGTTAATTTTGAAAATCTTGATGGTTGTGGAAATGATGAGGAAACTGAAAATTTTATATTCAATTCTACACAATTTGAGTCAAACGTATTTGAGGAGTCTTTAAATTATGAGTCAATGCCAAAAATTGATCATATTGCATTTGATGAGTCTGTTGAAAAAGTCTATAAGCCTAAAGTTTCATACCCCGAAAGACTTATTCCTAAAAAATCACTCGCTGATCTTTTGGACCAGCCCATTAAAGTAAACATGATCCAAGAGTTGTCATTGACCCAAGAGATAATTGAAAATAGACTCTTGATTAAAAAAGATCTAAGTGATTTTTTCTTAAATTACCTTGACCAAAATTGGAATGAATCCGAATATTTAGATGAGGTCAATGAGCCGTTGAGATCCACTACAAATAAGTCAACTAAACTAGAACAGGTATTTGAATCAATTCTTCCATCATTTAAACATGTTAATGAAATTTTTCTTGAGATAAACTTGCAGCATAACTATGATGAAAATTTTGACTATTTTCAATTTCCTAGACCTCCTAAAAATAATGAAAAGTTCACACTCACTTATCTATTTGTAACATTCATTTTTAGTCACATAATTTTTAGGATTTATAAAATTTGTAGATATGTACATTTATTTTCTTTCTCACCACATCTTCTTGCAGAACAAATGCCCCGCATACAAGGTACAATTCTTACACATCTTTGTTCTCTTTTATTCATTTGCATACATTGAGGACAATGCATGATTTAGGTATGGGGGAGTTTGTTTGTATTAGATTTTTTTTCTTTTTATGAAAAAAATTAAAAAACACAAAAAATTAAAAAAATTAAAAATTTTGTTTGACTTTTTAAGAATTGAATTAATTCTAATAAGTGTTTGTGGAGAAAAACTCATGAGTGAGATTGAAAGAGATTTAGAACTCTTAAATTTTTTATAAGATACGAAATCTTAGTTCAAAACACCATATGATTTTAAAGTTGATTTCATAAGCATTTTTGCACTTCACGTTTGCACTAATTCTTAGTGGTGGGGTATAAACCATGATTCGAGTAATTTCAAAAAAAAAGAAGAAGAAAGAATGAAAAAAAATGAAGTTGAAAAAAAGAAGAAGAAAAGGAATAAATAATTGCTTCAATGTCCATTAAACGAAATAACTGGGTATCCAAGCCCCGGGAAGCATCGATATTCACGCTAAAAAGTGTGATGGATAAAAACAGCTTGACTAGTCTAATTTTGTGGCCTTTGTTACTCGAGTTAGTAAATCCTTAGGGGTGTCTCTACACCTAGTGCCCTAAAGCCATCTGGTTTGGGAGTCATTGGTCCAACGCTCGCTCTACATGGGTAACTCTGAAAAGCCTAAGGAAATGAGACATTGCACAAGTCAAGAATCAAAATTGAAAAAAATTAAAAAAAAAAGAAAGAAAAAGGAAAAAATGAGCTTGCTTGATTTTTATGGTAAAAATCCCTACTAAGAGTTACATCATATACACAATGCATGCATCACATGAAATTGATTTAATGAAGGATGGTGTCTAAAATAAAGATTGAGTATTTTTGATAAAGTGAAAGTGTGATTTTGAATTTAATCTTGCTTATGTATAATGCCCATAGATATTTAGAAGCTTTAATTCAATTTCATAATTTGTTGAATCCAAAAATATTTTTGAATTTTGTGGGTATATTCACTGCAAACCCTCACGAGACACAACTCGTCCACTTGGGGTAACCTTGGAGTTTAAAGGCTTGTTGCACATGCTAAGTGCAATCGTGTTTCCTAAGAAAATGGGATAATGTAATTTTTATTTTATTTTTATTTTTATTTTACTCGAGGATGAGCAAAAGCTAGGTATGAGGGTATTTAATAGACATGTAATTCATACATTTTATTATCCCTAATTTTGTCCTTTTAATTATATTAGTTTATTATTTTAATATGTTTTATTTTATTTTGTAGGATTTAATATTTGTTGCAATAAAGTCAAAATCTTGGTGATCAAGCGATATTTAATGCTCTTATTCATGTAAGGAATTGTTGACTTTGTCATATTCAATCATTAAGTTTTGATGATGAAATGTTCAAGTACTAAATTGTTTTATGGCATGTCAGGTATTTTGGTGATAAAGAGCTTTGATTGGATATTCAAGAATTTGAAGGATTTTCTCTTTACTAGGAAAACCAATGTAAGATCAATTGCATAATAATTGATTTTTCATTTAAAGGCTCTAGAACATATTCTTTGCATTCTTATTATATGTCTTAAATGAAAAAATGTTTTTATGAAAAAGGTTTTTAAGGAGTAATACATATATAAAATATTTTATCAATGTTACATGTTTAGTATGCATATTATAAATTGATAGTTGATAGACATTGAGTTGGACTACACGTGGATATATATATATATATATATATATATATATATATATATATATATTAACTTATATGTCTTACATGGGTGATTAAAATGAATGCTACACGTGGATATCCAGTTGTGATATAAAGTACTTCATGTATATATGCTTGCTAACCATTTATTATGATAAGATGTTTTGTGAGTGTTTCAAGGAAAAGTATGATTATTTTGAAAAACTAAAGATCTTGTTTCTTGGAGAAAGATAAGTAATGGGATACTTCTCTATTTTCATATGTCACATACCACTTGAGATAAAGTCAAAGTTTGTTGTTAAGTGGGTTGCTTGAAAAGGCTTTGAAAAACATAAATAGAGTTTTATTTGTTAAGTGTTTCAAACTGAATATTTCTTATCCGAGTAAAATGCTTTTAACAGAAACAATTTTGGAACTTCACTTATCTTAAATTCTGTTGGCAACGTACATAAATTTACAACGGTTATTTGTATGCAACAGAAATGTTTTTGGCTATAAAAGAAGTACTAAGATTAGTGTTTGGGAAATAACTCACGAAATTACTACTTGTACTTATTATTGTTATTATCGAGCAATCTGTTTCTGTCAAGTGCAAACTTTTGAGAAGCTAAGCAATTAATTTTCTGGTATTATTTGAGCTGGTATTTGGTAAGAAATTAATTGTTTATTTATTGTGTGCTAATTGATCATTGCATATAGTTTGAGCCTTTAATTGTTAAATTGATTATTCTTGCATTGATCATAGACCTCTATATTATATTGAATTTTGTGAAACCCCGAATTTTATGAATAAAGATTTAATTTTCTCGAAATAATTTTTTTTTATATTATGGTGTGGATTTGATATAATGTTATAGTTGTGGGTAATATTTATAAATTTTGCAAAGTAAGCAAGTTGTTATATAATATTCGATTGGCTGGAGAATATTCTTTTGTCCGGAGAATATCAGACGACCAAGACAATCATTAGTGGACCCTATAACGGAATTATTGTCGGATTGAGAAAACGACAAAAATATTTTTATGAAAATAACGGCGGAAGTTTTACCGTTAAAATTGTTGAACTACTCGCTAGTAAAAGTATAGTAATACGCGTGGTTGCATAGTAGCACACGGTATTGATTATTGATGCTTACGTGAGAAAACACTCAATTTTGTTTAATTATTGCTCTGAGAAGTTGTTGCAGACAAGATCTCACATTATTTGATTCAATTATTGTTGATTTATACGTTTTGTTTTATTAGTATTATTAACGTAATAAAAATGAAATATCTTTTATATAAAATGTAATATTTTATTAAAGTTATTCTATAAATAGAATATATTATATTTTATTATGCATAGTGTTTGCATAGTGCACAGATAGTGTTTGCATAGTAAAAATCTTTTTATATAAATAGAATATATTATATTTTATTTAAAAGATTTTTTTTTTAAATATGAACTCCGATTAAAGTAAATCAAACGGACCGCTCATGAGTTAGTTACTATGCATTCCATTTTTCTATAAATAGAAGCTCATTCCTTCATTATTTCTTTACGAATTCATTGAAACTCTACAGAGAGAGAAAATTATAGAGAGAAAGAAGAAGAGAAGTCCGCTAACTTTCTTTTCCTATATCTAATTTCTTTTACTAGTGAAGAATATTATTCTTTTGTATTCAAGAAGAGAACTTCATTATTCCATTTATTTATTATTCATTGAATAACTCAGATATCTGTGCAACCCTATACTTGGTGACATTCTTCTATTATTACATCTTTATCATTCTGTTGGAATATCTCTGCTCCTGGTTATCTGTGGGACTCGGGTTCCGCTTTTAATTATTCATTCATTACATTTGAATATCCCCGTCTATGCTATCTATGGGACCGGTTCCGCTTTTAATTATTCATTCATTCTGTTGGAATATCCTGTCTGTGCTATACGTCGGATCTGGTTCTATTTTAATTATTCATTCATTCTGTTGGAATATCTTGTTCAGGCTATATATGGGACACGGTTCCGCTTTTAATTATTCATTCATTACGTTGAATATCCCGTTTATGCTATACGTGGGACCGGATCCGCTTTTAATTATTTATTATTCTGTTGGAACATCCCGCTTTGTGAATTTCACCGACCGGTTCCGCTATTATTATCTCGTTGAATAATCTATCTATGCGAAGTACCGCATGCATGGTGATTTCTTTTGTTATTCTATTCTTTATTATACTCAGTTGGTTAAAGTTTTGACTTCTATACTCCATGTAATTAGTAGAATATCCTTGATATTTGCGTTTCATCCAATATCTTTTCATGGAAATATACTTCTGAGCATTCTTGAATTTTACACCACAAAACAGTATCTTGTTGACAATTTGGACGTTATTGGTTCCTAGATAATTAATTATTGAAGTTGTTTTATTGAATTATTATATCATTGTCATCATCCTCACGTTTATATTTTGTTGAAAGTCATCCGTGGTATTCAGAAGTGCATAGATGGACTTAGTATGATTATGACCAGGGATTATTCGGTATAATCATGACCGTAATGTTACAAATGATGTAGTAAAAGTCATCTGTAACCTGTAGTGCATAGATGGACTTGGTGTGATTATGACCAGGGATTATTTGGTATAATCATAACCGTAATGTTACAAATGATGTGGAAAAAGTCCTCATTGGCCCGTAATGCATTGATGGATAATTTTTGGTATGATCATGGCTATGGATTCTCTTCGGCCATTGGAGAAAAGATGAATTATTTTATGGCATGATCAGGACCGTTGATGAAAACACGATTATCTTTGGCCCGTAGTGCATGGATAATTCGTGGTCGTGATACTAAAGATTTATATCCTTGGCCTGTACTGCAGGGATGATTTAATGATGTGGATAATTTATTGAGCTGAGTCTCAGCGATAAAAGTGATGAAAAACTTTTTAAATCATAAAAGATAGTAGATTTTATTCTCCACTTGACTCTTATAATGGATTGCTTATTTCCGCTGCAGTTTTTGATCTAAAACTTGTTGTCTATTATATTCTATCAGTTGTTAAACTGTACGCAGCAATCCAAAGCGTATTTTAATTGCGGAAGAAAAGGTCACCTAGCTTGATTTTGTCGTATGGTGAAGTCAAGTCTAGCTGGGATAGTGATGCAAAAAGGATGTCCCGCATGCCCAAAGCCGATGAGTTTAAGAGATAGCATTTTTTTTGGTGACGAGGAACCTGAATAAACTTATCATGGGTATGTTAGTCATAAACTCTTGCGAAGTCTATACCATGTTAGATACCGGTTCTACTCACTCTTCTATTTCACCTAGTTTTGTTCAATGTTTGAAGTTAACTCCGGAGAAGTTAGACTTTGATATATCTGTTTAAACTTAGTTGGGAGAAACCTTTGTTACCTCCACTATTTATAAATCTTGTTTGATACAAATCAACACTTTCACGTTACCTGTCGACCATATCTCTTTGAAAATACTTGCCTTTGATGTGATTTTTGGAAACGATTAGTTTACTACTCATCATGTTTTTCTTAAGGTGGTTAGCTTTCATACTCCTAACCAACCTGCTATGCGAATTCAAAGTAACCAAACCACTAAAGACAATCATTGTCATATCAAACCATAAGTAAAGAACCTTGATCCTTTCGTTGATGACTTCCTTGTGTGGAATGCACCAAAGCAGAACTTTCTGTAGGCGACATCGTGAATGAAGATGGCAAGTTGATAGGTATCATTGTAAGGTGCTATCCAGGTTAAGGGATAAAAGTCACAGTTGGTATCAATGTGATATACTATCCAAGTCTAGGATAAGGGTCACAGTTTTGAATGATATTTCTATTGTTAATAAAATTCCTGACGTATTCTTGAAGACTTCTTAGCCTACCCTAGAGCGTGAAATCGAATTTTGTATTGACCCCAGTACAAAAACCCATTTCTTAAACCCTCAAATATTTCTTTACTTAAAACGGACGTATAATGCGCTAAAGACGTTAACTCGAGCTGTTGAAGATTACGATAGTACCATTCAATATCATCGTGGAAGAGCGAACGTGGTAGCTGACGTGTTGAGTAGAAGATCGTATCCGTTTACGAGTGCGATGTTGTTAACACAAAGACTCATTTCGTATAAACTACAAATGATGAAGATAGAGTTAAAGACTCGAGAGACCCAAATGAAGATAACAAATATATGATTAGAATCGACTTTAATTGATAAAGTTAAAGCCGTGCAAGCTACAGACCTGGAGCTAATGAATACTAAGAAGAAGGTTCAAGAGGGCGTTATTTTAAAAGCAAGAGTTGCTGAAGAGAGGAAATCTCAACCCTCGATTTAATTGGCCCATTTGACATCCTTGATCGAGTAGGAACTGTGGCCTATAGACTCGTTTTACCACCAAAAATGTCGCATGTTCATAACGTATCGATGTTACGTAAATATGTGGACAACCCAAACCACATTATTAATTTAGAACCGGACGAGATAGCGGATGATTTAACGTTTGAGGAGATACGTGTTAAAATCTTGGATAAAAAGAATCGTACTCAACACTCAAAGGTTATACATCAAGAGTTAGAATCTGAGATGAAGTCAAGGTATCCTCACCTGTTCAGCATACCAGGTACGTACGTAAATTTCGAGGGTGAAATTCTATAAGGAGGGGAGATTATGAAACCCCAGATTTTATGAATAAAGATTTAATTTTTTTGAAATAATTTTTTTTTATATTATGGTGTGGATTTGATATAATGTTATAGTTGTGGGTAATATTAATAAATTTTGCAAAGTAAGCAAGTTGTTATATAATATTCGATTGGTCGAGGAATATTCTTTTTGTCGAGGAGAATATCCGCATCGACTGCAGATAATCATTGGTGGACCCTACAACGAAATTATCATTCGATTGAGAAAAACGACAAAAATATTTTTATGAAAATAACGGCGGAAGTTTTACCGTTAAAATTGTTGAACTACTCGGTAGTAAAAGTACAGTAATATGTGTGGTTGCATAGTAGCACACGATATTGATTATTGATGCTTACGTGAGAAAACACTCAGTTTTGTTTAATTATTGCTACAGTAGTTGTTGCATAGTATCTCACATTATTTGATTCAATTATTGTTGATTTATACGTTTTGTTTTATTAGTATTATTAACGTAATAAAACAGAAATATCTTTTTATATAAAATAGAATACTTTATTAAAGTTATTCTATAAATAGAATATATTAAATTTTATTATGCAAAGTGCCTACATAGTGTTTGCATAGTAAAAATCTTTTTATATAAATAGAATATATTATATTTTATTTAAAAGATTTTGCTTTAAATATGGACCGTCAGATTAAAGTAAATCAATCTGGACCGTTCATGAGTTAGTTACTATGCATTCCATTTTTCTATAAATAGAAGCTCATTCCTTCATTATTTTCTTACGAATTCAATTGAAAACTGTAGAGAGAAAATTATAGAGAAAGAAGAAGAGAAGTCTGCTAACTTTCTTTTTCTATATATAATTTCTTTTACGGTAAGGAATATTATTCTTTTGTATTCAAGAAGAGAACTTCTGTTATTCCATTTATTTATTATTCTGTTGGAATAACCTGTATACGCAGGCAACCCTATACTTGGTGACATTCTTCTATTATTCTGTCTTTACTACTCCGTTGGAACATCCTGTATGTGCTATGCGCCGGACCTAGTTTCGTTTAAATTATTCATTCATTCTGTTGGAATATCTTGTCTGTGCTATACGCCGGACCTGGTTCCGTTTTAATTATTTATTATTTTGTTGGAACATCCTGTCGGTGTGAATTTCACCTGACCTGGTTCCGTTATTATTATTCCGTTGAATAACTCCGCTCTGGCTGGCAATCGCATGCATGGTGATTTCTTTTGTTATTCCATTCTTTATTATACTCAGTTGGTTAAAGTTTTGACTTCTATACTCCATGAAATTTGTAGAATATCCTTGATATTTGCGCTTCATCCAATATCTTTTTATGGAAATATTCTTTTGAGCATTCTTGAATTTTACACCACAAAACAGTATCTTGTTGACAATTTGAACGTTATTGGTTCCTAGATAAATTAATTCTTGAAGTTATTTTATTGAATTATTATATCATTGTCATCATCCTCACGTTTATATTTTGTTGAAAGTCATCTGTGGCCTGTAATGCATAGATGGACTTGGTATGATTATGACCAGGGATTATTCGGTATAATCATGACCGTAATGTTACAAATGATGTGGTAAAAGTCATCTGTGGCCTGTAGTGCATAGATGGACTTGGTGTGATTATGACCAGGGATTATTCGGTATAATCATAATCGTAATGTTACGAATGATGTGGAAAAAGTCCTCATTGGCCCATAATGCATTGATGGACAATTTTTGGTATGATCATGGCTATGGATTCTCTTCAGCCATTGGAGCAAAGATGAATTGTTTTATGGCATGATCAGGACCGTTGATGAAAACACGATTATCTTTGGCCCGTATTGCATGGATAATTCGTGGTCGTGATACTAAAGATTTATATCCTTGGCCTGTAGTGCAGGGATGATTTAATGATGTGGATAATTTATTGAGCTGAGTCTCAGCGATCAAAGTGATGAAAAACTTTTTAAATCATAAAAGATAGTAGATTTTATTCTCCACTTGACTCTTATAATGGATTGCTTATTTCCGCTGCAGTTTTTGATCTAAAACTTGTTGTCTATTATATTCTATCAGTTGTTATACTGTTGAAGGCTAAGGATAATTTATTCTGCATTATCTTAGTCATAATATTTCTTACTGGGCTAGTTGAGTTCACCCTTTCTTTCACTGTTCTCTTCAGGAAATGAGAACGTAGCTGGGACAAGTCGGGGAACGGAGTGATTGTCCAGATGATAGTATTAGCTAGTAGTCCTCACTATTCTGTTAAATAGTGTGATAATAAATGTAATGAGGACTTATTTGTGTTTGAATACTGTCTAGAAGACAATATTCGAGTTAAAACTCACAGTATGTATTTTGTCGTACTTTACACGACTGTTGTATAATTAGATTGTATTTGATTTATGTACCATGTAAGTGGCGACCCAAGATGGGTGACGTATACCTATTTTGGGGGCGTCACAGTTGGTATCAAAGCTTAGGGATATGATCCTTGGCTAAGCTATGAGACAAGAACTAGGAGGGGAGAGACGGGGAATTCCTTCGCTAGTATGACCTACCTAAGTTTATTTGGTATTTAATTGGTCGGTCAGAGTATAGGGGTAATATGTGATATGTTAATTAACCCTTGTTTTGTGACAGTGTTTGAAAATGGCATCTGAAAATGCTGAGATAAGCAATGAAGCACATGAGTGCGTTGATTCAGCTCAAACAAAAGGTAACAACCATCAACACGATAATAATCATACCGGTGGCAATGCCATCGGAACAATGATAACCATCGTGGGGGAAATTATCACGCCAAGAATGGTAACCACTTCGGTGGTAATCATGGCCAAGATAATAGAAATGGACATTTCAAGAAGAGAAGGTTCAACAATGACGTGAAGACGTCGGCACCAGCACCCGTTTCAAAAAAGAAGAATGACCACCGGTCGTATGTTTCAAATGCGGACGGGAGGGACACATCCGTCCAAACTGTACGCAGCAATCCAAAGCGTGTTTTAATTGCGGAAGAGAATGTCACCTAACTTGATTTTGTCGTATGGTGAAGTCAAGTCTATTTGGGATAGTGATGCAAAAGGATGTCCCCTGATAATGCCAAAGCCAGAGTTTAAGAGATTGCATTTTTTTTTCGTGACGAGGAACCTGAATAAACTTATCATGGGTATGTTAGTCATAAACTCTTGCGAAGTCTATACCGTGTTAGATACCGGTTCTACTCACTCTTCTATTTCACCTAGTTTTGTTCAATGTTTGAAGTTAACTCCGGAGAAGTTAGACTTTGATATATCTATTTAAACTCAGTTGGGAGAAACCTTTGTTACCTCCACAATTTATAAATCTTGTTTGATTCAAATCAACACTTTCACGTTACCTGTTGACCGTATCTCTTTGAAAATACTTGCCTTTGATGTGATTTTTGGAAACGATTGGTTTACTACTCATCATGCTTTTCTTAAGGTGGTTAGCTTTCATACTCCTAACCAACCTGCTATGCAAATTCAAAGTAACCAAACCACTAAAGACAATCATTGTCATATCAATCCAGAAGTAAAGAACCCTGATCATTTCGTTGATGACTTCCTTGTGTGGAATGCACCAAAGCCAGACTTTCTGTAGGCGACATCGTGAATGAAGATGGCAAGTTGATAGGTATCATTGTGAGGTGTTATCCAGGTTAAGGGATAAAAGTCACAGTTGGTATCAATGTGACGTACTATCCAAGTCTTGGATAAGGGTCACAGTTTTGAATGATATTTCTATTGTTAATAAAATTCCTGACGTATTCTTGAAGACTTCTTAGCCTACCCTAGAGCGTGAAATCGAATTTTGTATTGACCCCAGTACAAAAACCCATTTCTTAAACCCTCAAATATTTCTTTACTTAAAACGGATGTATAATGCGCCAAAGACGTTGACTCGAGCTGTTGAAGATTACGATAGTACCATTCAATATCATCGTGGAAGAGCGAACGTGGTAGCTGACGTGTTGAGTAGAATATCGTATGCGTTTACAAGTGTGGTGTTGTTAACACAAAGACCCATTTCGTATAACTTACAAATGATGAATATAGAGTTAAAGAATCGAGGGACCCACATGAAGATAACGAATATACGAGTAGAATCGACTTTAATCGATAAAGTTAAAGCCGTGCAAGCTACAGACCCGGAGCTGATGAATACTAAGAAAAAGGTTCAAGAGGGCGTTATTTTAAAAGCAAGAGTTGCTGAAGAGATGAAATCTCAACCCTCGATTTAATTGGCCCATTTGAAATCCTCGATCGAGTAGGAACTGTGGCTTATAGACTCGTTTTACCGCCAAAAATATCGCGTGTTCATAACGTATCGATGTTACGTAAATATGTGGACGACCCAAACCACATTATTAATTTAGAACCGGACGAGATAGCGGATGATTTAAAGTTTTAGGAGATACGTGTTAAAATCTTGGATAAGAAAAATCGTATTCAACACTCAAAGGTTATTCCTCATGAGTTAGAATCTGAAATGAAGTCAAGGTATCCTCACCGTTTCTAAGATACCAGTATACGCATAAATTTTTCCGAGGGCGTAAATTTATAAGGAGGGGAGATTGTGAAACCCCATATTTTATAAACAAAGATTTAATTTTCTAGAAATAATTTTTTTTTTATATTATGGTGTGGATTTGATATAATGTTATAGTTGTGGGTAATATTTATAAATTTTGCAAAGTAAGCAAGTTGTTATATAATATTCGATTGGTCGGGGAATATTCTTTTTTTGTCGGAGAATATCCGCATTTATTCAAGACAATCATTGGTGGACCTCAAGAACGGAATTATTCATTCGGATCGAGAAAACGACAAAAATATTTTTATGAAAATAACGGCGGAAGTTTTACCGTTAAAATTGTTGAACTACTCGGTAGTAGAAAAAGTACGATGAATACGCTGTGGTTGCATAGTAGCATTATACGGTATTGATTATTGATGTTTATTGAGAAAACACTCCGCTTTGTTTAATTATCGCTATGATGAGTTGTTGTGATAAGATCTCACATTATTTGATTCAATTATTGTTGATTTATACGCTTTTTGTTTTATTAGTATTATTAACATAATAAAAAAGAAATATCTTTTATATAAAATGTAATAATTTATTTAAGTTATTCTATAAATAGAATATATTATATTTTATTATGCATAGTGTTTGCATAGTGCCTACATAGTGTTTGCAGATAGAAAAAAATCTTTTTATATAAATAGAATATATTATATTTTATTTAAAAGATTTTGCTTTTAAATATGGACCACGATTAAAGTAAATCAATCTGGACCGTTCATGAGTTAGTTACTTATGCATTCCATTTTTCTATAAATAGAAGCTCATTCCTTCATTATTTTTTCATTTAATTCAATCGAAACTCTGAGAGAGAAAATTATAGAGAGAAAGAAGAAGTTAAGTCTACTAACTTTATTTTCCTATATCTAATTTCTTTTACTAGAAGGAATATTATTCTTTGTATTCAAGAAAAGAACTTCGTTATTCCATTTCTTTATTATTCGTTGGAATAACTTCAGATACGCTGGGCAACCCTATACTTGGTGACATTCTTCTATTATTCTGTTTTACTATTCCATTGGAACATCCTGCTCTGTTTTATACGCCGGACCGGTTCCGCTTTTTAATTATTCATTCATTACATTGGAATATCCTCGTCGTGTTATATACGGACTGGTTCCGTTTTAATTATTTATTATTCTGTTAGAACATCTGCCTTGTGAATTTCACCGACCGTTCCGTTATTATTATTTTGTTGGAATAACCTCCGTCATGGCGCGGCACCGCATGCATGGTGATTTCTTTTGTTATTCCATTCTTTATTATACTCAGTTGGTTAAAGTTTTGACTTCTATACTCCATGTAATTAGTAGAATATCCTTGATATTTGCGTTTCATCCAATATCTTTTCATGGAAATATTCTTCTGAGCATTCTTGAATTTTACACCACAAAACAGTATCTTGTTGACAATTTGGACGTTATTGGTTCCTAGATAAATTAATTATTGAAGTTGTTTTATTGAATTATTATATCATTGTCATCATCCTCACGTTTATATTTTGTTGAAAGTCATCTGTGGCCTGTAGTGCATAGATGGACTTGGTATGATTATGACCAGGGATTATTCGGTATAATCATGACCGTAATGTTACAAATGATGTAGTAAAAGTCATCTGTGACCTGTAGTGCATAGATGGACTTGGTGTGATTATGACCAGGGATTATTTGGTATAATCATAACCGTAATGTTACAAATGATGTGGAAAAAGTCCTCATTGGCCCGTAATGCATTGATGGACAATTTTTGGTATGATCATGGCTATGGATTCTCTTCGGCCATTGGAGAAAAGATGAATTATTTTATGGCACGATCAGGACCGTTGATGAAAACACGATTATCTTTGGCCCGTAGTGCATAGATAATTCGTGGTCATAATACTAAAGATTTATATCATTGGCCTGTAGTGCAGGGATGATTTAATGATGTGGATTATTTATTGAGCTGAGTCTCAGTGATAAAAGTGATGAAAAACTTTTTAAATCATAAAAGATAGTAGATTTTATTCTCTACTTGACTCTTTTAATGGATTGCTTATTTCCGCTGCAGTTTTTGATCTAAAACTTGTTGTCTATTATATTCTATCAGTTGTTATACTGTTGAAGGCTAAGGATAATTTATTTTGCATTATCTTAGTCATAATATTTCTTACTGGGCTAGTTGAGCTCACCCTTTCTTTCATTGTTCTCTTCAGGAAATGAGAACGTAGTTGGGACAAGTCGGGGAATGGAGTGATTGTCCAGATGATAGTATTAGCTAGTAGTCCTCACTATTCTATTAAATAGTGTGACAATAAATGTAATGAGGACTTATTTGTGTTTGAATATTGTCTAGAAGAAAATATTCGAGTTAAAACTCACAGTATGTATTTTGTCGTACTTTACACGACTGTTGTATAATTAGTTTGTATTTGATTTATGTACTATGTAAGTGGCGACCCAAGATGGGTGACGTATACCTATTTTGGGGGCGTCACAAATTTTCTGTTTTAGACTAAGTGTAGTCTAAAGGTGTTAATCTTAGTGGATTAGAGTAAAGGGTTGCAAACAGGTTCAAGGAAGCAAAGGTGCTTGAAGAGTGCATAGGTGCACAAGGAGTAAGAGAGCTCAAGAGAAAATTAATTGTTAATTAATTTTTGTTGGAATCTGTTTTGTAATCTGGATTTATAAAGAAATAAATAAAGTGAGTCTCCAATACTAGTTGGTATTGGACGTGGACTAGGCTATTATTATAGAGGGTAATAGCTGAATCACGTAAAAAATCTTGGTGTTGATATTATTATTTGCTTTACTTTAATCACTTAAGTTATTTAATTATCTTAATAACTAAAATCTAAATACTTGCTTTATATTAAGATAATTCTTTAACACCAAGTATATTCTAAATTCAGTTGGCTATATTTATTCAGTAAGCTGATTTCATCATTTTAGTAGCCTGAAATTAACAGTTTAATTTAAAGTTCAAAAGTTGATCATAGATTGTTCCCACACTTATTCAACCCCCCATTCTAAGTGTGCCTAGATAAATTTCATTTGGTATCAGAGCTTGGCTCTACTTATCTTGGTCTTAAAGGTGACTTGTAGGGAAAGATTCTGACATGGCACAGTTCAACAGTCAAGAAGGTCAATCAACCAATAGACCTCCTTTGCTGCTTGGAACGGAAAATTACAACTTCTGGAAGTTCAGAATGAGGATCTATCTTAAAAGAGATCCTTGGCAATGGTGGGTTGTGGAGAACGGACCAGTTATTCCATGAAGAGATAATGGGACACCAAAGATTCTACTAGAAATGGATGCAACTGAAATCTACATGGTCTCATATGATTCAAAGGCAATGAACACGCTTATCAGTGGCATGGTACAATCCAAGATAGACAAAGTTTCCTCAAGCAATACAGCTAAGAAAATTTGGGATACTCTAGTGGTAAGTCATGAAGGTACTTCTAAAGTACGAGAAGATAAGTTGATCATGCTTATGCATGATTATGAAATGTTCAAGCTCAAAAAAGATGATACCATTAAGCCAACAAGGTTTCTAGTCCTTATAAACTCTTTGAAATTGCTGGACAAGACCATTCCTCAAAGTAAGATCAACCGTAAGTTGCTTCGGGCTATGCCCAAAAGGTTTGCTTCTAAAATCACCACTCTCCAAGATTCTGCTACTATTTCTTCCATGGATACTTTAACTTTATTTGGTGCATTAGAGGAATATGAATATCAGTTAAAGAGATATGATGATGAGAAGGAAACTCCTTGAAGAAAGGTCTTAGCTCTTAATGCAGATAATGAAGACGAGCTTGATGATGACTCGGATGAAGAAATAGCCATGATGTCAAGAAGACTTAAGGGGCTACTACAAAGGAAGAACAAGAGAAGAAATGCTTTCAATTCAAATAAGTCCAAAGGAAAGCAAACTAAAGAGACGTGCTTCGAATGTGGACGTCCTGGTTACTTCAAGAAAGATTGTTTTCAATTGAAGAACAAAGGAAAGACAAACAAGAAGAAGAGCAAAGCACTTGTGACTTGGGATAATGAGGAATCCGAAGTATAGATCGATGCTAAAGATGAGATAGCACAAGTATGTTTTGTGGGAATTGAAGGTAAATCCAATCAGGTATCTTTTAATAAGTGAATTTATTAGAACAAGAAAATAAGAAGTTAAAAAAAAAAAGAATGCATGCTTAAGAAGTTTAGTTAATACTTTGATGAGTGAAGTGGATTCATTAATAGATGAAAAGAAAGAAATTGAAAAAGAATTGACATGTAAAGAAGAAAAGGTTTTGATTGTTAAGATTGATTATTTAAATAATTATAATAAAATACTTTTCAATAAGGTAAATTTCTTGAATAATGAAATCCAAAAATTGACTAATAAGCTAAAAATGAGAGACGTATGTATTGATGCATTTAGTGATAAATCTCCTGTTAAAACCTCCCTTGATAATGAACTTCAAAAAGAAATAGCTTCACTAAAATTATCTTTTGCTAAATTTGTCCAAGGTGAAGAAAATTTAAATGTCATATTAGGTAAACAAAGACCTAGTTTTGATAGACAAGGAATTGGTTATGATTCTATGCATAGTAAGAGTAATATTAAAATGTTAAAATCAAAGTCACGTTTTAGTTTAAATTATTTCTCTCCTTTCACAACTTGTAAACATTGTGGTATTAAAGGTCATTTAGATATAAATTTTTTTAAGAAACGAAACAAGGTTAGAAAGATATGGGTTAAAAAGAATGATTTACATGCTACTAACATAAATAGACACAAAAAGATATGGGTACCAAAAGGATGAATCAATTTTTCTTGACAGGTATGTTTAAAGGCAAGAGTTCCATCTCAGAAATGGATTCTTGATAGCGGATGTTCTCGGCACATGATAGGTGATAAATCAAAATTTGTAGAACTAAATATCAAGAAGAAGAATGGAACGGTCACATTTGGAGACAATAAGACCTGCGAGATAATTAGAAAATGTAAAATAGGTAATGTCAAGGTAAGTATAAATAATGTGCATCTTGTTAATGGTCTTGAATTCAATTTAATTAGTATTAGCCAATTAATAGATAATGGTCATCAAGTTAACTTTGAAAAAGATAAATGCACAATATTTCATGGTACTAACAATACTACTCTAGTTGCACAAAGAGAAGAAAATATATACACACTTGATTTTGAGCAACAGGATGAAGTGCTATGTCTTACATCTGTACAAGACGAGGCTGACTTATGGCATAAAAGGATGGGACATGTTCACATGGACTTAATCAAGAAACTATCCTCAAAGAATCTCGTCAAAGGATTGCCAAAAATCAGGTTTGAAAAGAAAGAAATATGCATTCCTTGTCAACTGGGAAAACAAGTAAGAACTTCTTTTACAGCAAAGAATATGGTATCAACCTCCTCTCCTTTGCAATTACTTCATCTTGATTTATTTGGACCGGAAAGACATTCTAGTATTAATGGTAAATTTTATGCATTTGTAATTGTTGATGATTTTTCAAGATACACATGCGTACTATTTTTGAGAACTAAGGATGAAGCATTTAAAGAGTTTGAAAAATTAATAAGGAATCTTGAAACTAAGTATAGCTACAAACTCATTAGAATTAGAAGTGATCATGGTACTGAATTTCAAAAAGATTTTATAACCTTTTGTGATCAAAGAGGTATTAGCCATGAATTCTCAGCCCCAAGGACTCCTCAACAAAACGGGGTGGTGGAAAGAAAGAATAGGACTTTACAAGAGACGGCGAGAAATCTACTACAAGAAAGTAAGCTTTCAAAGAAATTTTGGGCCAAAGCAGTAAGTACATCATGTTATGTTTTAAATAGAGTACTCATTCGTCCTATTATTTTGAAAATACCTTAAGAGCTTCTAAATAATAAAATTCCAAACATAAGTTATTTTAAAGTATTTGGTTCGAAATGTTTCATCTTAAATACAAGTGATAACTTAGGAAAATTTGATGCTAAGTCATATGAAGGAATTTTCATTGGTTATTCTCAAAATAGTAAGGTTTATCATGTATTTAATATTAGAAAGTCATGTGTAGAAGAATCTGTTCATATTACTTTCAATGAGACTAACAATGATCTTCCAAGAGAAAGTGAAGATGATGCAGGAAATTTGGAGACAATCAGAATTCCAGCAAACCGAAAAGAACAAAACGGGACAACCAACAGGAATGTGAATCTGAAATTTCTCAAGATGCTGAAGATGAATCTCAAGTTCAAGAGGAAGTTTTTCATGATGTCCAAATGTCAAAAACAGCTAGATATGTCAAGAATCATCCCCCGGAGAATATCATTGGAGATATTAACAAAGGTGTAACCACACGAAGAGGTTTACAAAATCATTGCACATTTTCTGCATTTTTGTCACAGGTTGAGCCAAAGAATGTAAAAGATGCAGTACTTGATGAAAACTGGTTGTTGGCAATGCAAGAAAAACTTTAACAATTCGAAAGATGCCAAGTATGGGAACTTATGCCTCCATCAAAAGATGTTTCTATCATTGGTACAAAATGGGTATTCAAAAACAAGCTTGATGAGCACAGAACAATCACTCGAAACAAAGCAAGGCTAATAGCTCAAGGGTATAACCAACAAGAGGGAATCGACTATGAAAAAACCTATGCACTTGTGGCTAGGTTAGAATCAATCCGAATTTTGTTAGCATTTGTGTGCTACAAAAAGTTTAAACTGTATCAAATGGACGTAAAGAGTGCTTTTCTCAACGGATACATTAATGAAGAGGTATATGTAAAGAAACCTCCTGGATTCGAGCATGAAAAGTATCTTAATCATGTCTACAAATTAAATAAAGCTCTTTATGGCTTGAAACAAGCTCCAAGGGCGTGGTACGACAGGTTAAGTAAGTATCTCTTATCAAATGGATTTATTAGAGGTAAAATAGATTCTACATTATTTATTAAGCATAAAAATATAGATATCATTATTGTTCAAATATATGTAGATGATATAATTTTTGGTGCTACTAATGATCATCTTTATGAGTGGTTTTCCAAGTGCATGCATAGAGAATTTGATATGAGTTTAATGGGTGAACTCAATTACTTTTTGGGATTTCAAATCAAGCAAACGAAGGACGATATCTACATCCATCAAACCAAATACACAAAAGAATTACTCAAGCGATTTGGCATTGAAGGATCTAACTCAAAAGGTACACCTATGAGCACATCAATAAAACTCACAGCTGATGACAAAGGTATTGATGTAGATATAATAAAATATTGAGGTATGATTGGATGCTTATTATATTTAACTGCCTCTTGACCTGATATAATGTATAGTGTGTGTCTATGTGCAAGATTTCAGGCAAAACCCAAGGACTCACACTTAAATGCTGTTAAAAGAATTTTGAAATATTTAAGTGGTACTATTAATTTAGGGTTATCCAATTTCCAATCACTTTGAACTAATAGGTTATTCAGATGCTAACTATGCAGGATGTCAAATCGATAGAAAAAGTACGAGTGGTGCTTGTACTTTCTTGGGACAGAGTCTCGTATCATGGCATAGTAAAAAGCAAACATCAGTGGCTCTTTCAACTACTGAGGGTGAATACCTAGCTGCAGGAAGCTGTTGTTCTCAAATATTATGGATGCGACAAACTCTATGTGATTTTGATATATTATGTGATTTTGTGCCTATTTATTGTGATAATTCTAGTGCTATAGATATATCTAAAAATCCTGTGTTGCATTCACGAACAAAGCACATAGAAGTTAGACATCATTTTTTAAGAGATAATGTGTCAAAAGGTTTAATTAAATTGTTTTTTATTCCAACTGAAAATCAAATTGTAGATATTTTTACTAAACCATTAAGTGAAGATAGATTTGGCATGCTACGTAGAGAACTTGGGATGTGTATGGCATGATTTTTTTTATCTGTATTAGTGTTAGTCTAGTATTGCATTCACTGATAAAATTAGGATAATCATGGTTTTGAATTAACGGTTGCTATTATAAGTCTTTTGCTCATATACGTAATAACTCTGATAACTGATAATTTGGATGCTTATTTAACTACTTAATTCATGGACGCGAGAATCAAGGCGACTATCATTATGAGTTTTGAAAACCGAAAAGACCGAACGAAGGGTTTATTAGGAGCCGTGTGCGTACATGTATATATCATGATGATATTTGAAAATTAAAAAGACAAAATCGGCTGAGATATTTTTGAAAGACGTAAAGCCTTGGAAGACGGACAGACTCGAGAGACATCACGATACATATATGCATTCACAATTTTTTTTATGTGTATCTTTTCATTCTCTTTATCTTAGATTTCGTCTGAATCTCTCTTACTCTCTTTTCCTTTGAAATCTTCAATCGCTATGAGAACTCGTACACATAAACAGTCAATGAGGGATTCCGATGACGAACAGACTACTGCCGGACCATCTCGTCAGAAAAGGAAAATGAAGAGGTTGTGTCTTCTGAGATAGAATATTTGGACTCTTTGGCTGATGAGTCCACTTTCAGTCCATCTTTGCCAAAATCAACAGGACCCTCTCGAAAACGTCAACCATCGACTCCATCCTTTAAGCCAGAGGTTACACCTCCACCGGTCTCGGTGACACCTACTCTTTTCTCTAATCTTCCTGATAACTTCTTTCGAAGTAATGCTTATGAGGTTCGATTTAAAAATGTTATTTTTCCAAAACAGTTGGTTTATGAAAAATCAGTGGATCAAATCTGTTTTCATGAGTCTCCTTTGAAAGTTTTGTTTGAATCTTGTGGTATCTCTTCCATGCTCTTTCCTCCTTCTATTGCATATCCCAGATTAGTTCAACAGTTCTATACTAATCTGGAATGTCATGGGGAGTTTTATACTTCATTTGTTAAGGGAAAATCTTTGTATTTTACTGTCATGGACTTTGGTAGCATTTTAAACATTCCTTTCACTGGTGATTGTCCGTTTACTCGAAAAGGGTCTGTTCATTCTCCTTTCTCGCCTTTGGAACAATTACAAATTTTCATGGATAATCCTCTGTTAAGTGATGTTTTTACTCCCAAATCCATGGATGTTTCTCCTCTTGCTTGTGTGATCCATCATCTTGTTCGGTTTAATCTTTTGCCTCGATTAGGTGGTAGTGCTGATTTTATATATCAGGATTTAATCATTGTTGCCATGATTTTAAAAGGCATGTCTTTCAATTTAGCCCAAATGTTGCTTCATCAAATGACAAGCTGTCTGAGAAAAACCAAAACTTGTTCGCCATATAGTGCTACTCTCACCACTTTCTTCAATCACTTCAAAATTTCTTTTGAAAATAAACTTTCTATAGATGTGAATGATTCACTCAGTGTCAATACTTTAAAGTTGTCTCATATTACGTTGATTGATGGTCAGTTTGTTCGTGTTACTCCTGAGATTCTTGTTCCTCCCATTTCAACTTCATCTTCTCCTATTCAGTCCAATATTCAATCTTCTTCTGAAATAGTTGACATGTTGAAACTGATACTCAGTAATCAAGATAAAATACAAACTGAAATATCTGCTCTTCACACTCGAATGAATATGTTAGAGAAAGGCAAATTGCCTTTTGGTGCCCCTGAAATTAACAAACTGTACAACAATCTTGAAAATGAGTTCATTGACTTACAGGCAGGCTTTGAACTGCAAACTACTGCTTTGGCAGAGGTTATGCAGCAAAGGCTTAATCGAAATTCTTGCCAGTTGAGTTAAGAGTTGAAGTTTGTTAGTAATCAAATAGGGGAGTTAGAAAAGTTCATTTCTGAGCGTTTCAATGATGTGGGATCTAAACTACATATACAGCGTAAACATTCTACCGTAACAGAATGGGTTCATTGCAACTGCCCTGCTGAATACATTGGTGAATTTCTTGACATGCCCTTACCTGCTGGAACTTTTATTCCAAGACCTCCTCATTTTGCTGCTGATCTGAGTGTGGCTGAAAAAGTTCATCGTGCCAATCACCGATCCTATTTCACAGAAAGGGCCGCTCGAAGCGTAGTTGTGGTAGATCTCGAAGAATGATCTACTCTCCTTTTTGTTTGATGACAAAGGGGGAGAGTTTTTATGACTATTCTGTTTATTTTTGGTATTTATTTTTGGTATTTTTGGGATGTTTTTGGATGAATTTGTAAAATGTTGGTTTTTGGTTTGGTGTGAATCACCAAAAGACTTGTGTTTAATTTGGGATTTTAAATATTTGATATATTTGCAGTATATATTTTGATGGACTAACATTTACTGCAGGTTGTTTACAAAAATTTTACTGAAAGACGAATTTCAGTATCCTGAAATGATATCAGTATCCTGAAATGATATTGATGCATGGATTTAGGGGAAACTAATCATGTTATGCATATTTTCAGGGGGAGTTTATAGGAGTTAAACAATTTTGGGTTGTCATCATCAAAAAGGGGGAGAATGTTGACTTTGTCATATTCAATCCTTAAGTTCTGATGATGAAATGTTCAAGTACTAAATTATTTTATGGAATTTCAGGTATTTTGGTGATAAAGAGCTTTGATTGGATATTCAAGAATTTGAAGGATTTTTTCTTTACTAGGAAAACCAATGTAAGATCAATTGCATAATAATTGATTTTTCATTTAAAGGCTCTAGAACATATTATTTGCGTTCTTATTATATGTCTTAAATGAAAAATATTTTTATGAAAAAGGTTTTTAAGGAGTAATACATATATAAAATATTTTATCAATGTTACATGTTTAGTATGCATATTATAAATTGATAGTTGATAGACATTGAGTTGGACTACAGGTGGATATATATATATTAACTTATATGTCATATATGGGTGATTAAAATGAATGCTACACGTGGATATCCGGTTGTGATATAAAGTACTTCATGTATATATGCTTGCTAACCATTTATTATGATAAGATATTTTGTGAGTGTTTCAAGGAAAAGTATGATTATTTTGAAAAACTAAAGATCTTGTTTCTTGGAGAAAGATAAGTAATGAGATACTTCTCTATTTTCACACGTCAGATACCACTTGATGTGACACCCCCAAAATAGGTATACATCACCCATTTTGAGTTGTCAATACATGGTACAGAAACAACTACAACTTTATTATTACAACATATAAACTGTGAGTTTAAATACAAATATTATCTTCTAGACAATATCTATACTCAAATAAATCCTCATCACATTTATTGATACTTTATTTTACAAAAATGGTGAGGACTACTAAACAACTCTCTCTAGAACCTTCATTCCATACCCCGACTCGTACTCGCTATATTCTCGCCTCCTGAGAAGAAAAATGGAACAAAAAGGAAAAGGGTGAGCTCAACTAGCCCAGTAAAGAATATTATGACTAAGATAATATACAACAAATTATCATTAGTCTTCAACAGGGAAAAATCTAATTGAATACAATAGACAACAAGTTTTTAAATCAATATTCCCAGCGGAAATAATAATTCATTAGAAGAGTTAAGTAGAGAATGCAAACTACTATCTTCTATGTATGAATTTAAAAGTTCATCGTCTATCTTTTAACCCTGTAACATCAATCAATATACATCGGAATCAAATATTCATCTTTGCTCTACAGTGCCAAAGATATTCATCGATTGGTCGTGTTCATCTAAACACCTATTCATCTTTGCAGACCACGGGCCAAAGATATTCATCGAAATCATTCATCTTTGTACTACGAGGCCAAAGATATTCAATAATATCATCATTTAAGACCGAGGATGATGAAAATATTTTTAAAGAAGCGAATCCGGTGAAACAAAATGACAAGGATTAAGGATTAAGGATTAGGTACTTTGTTTTATCCATGTCCAAAAATACCTCAAAAATAATCATAGTGGTGTAAAATTCTAGAATGATCAAAACATGGATACAATCAAAGCTAGTATCCACAATAGATATTTTAGACAAAAAGGGAAAATTTTCATTTTTCGATGAATAGTGCCATATTCGTGAATAAGATCAAGATATCGTGAATAAAGGTCAGATACGTGAATAAGTAACTCCGACACCAAAAGTTCCAAATTTGATAAAACTTCGGATCAATATTTGAAGATAATGATATTGAAGAAATAATATCATTACGAAAAATAATAATATCCCTTACCTCGAAAGATCAGTACATCTAGCTGAAACACTGGATATAAGCTATGACTTGAACTTGCACCGTATAGCAATACTCAAAATATACTCAAAATACTCACAAGAATACGCTCGATAATATAGAGAAAACTTGATTTACGGTGTGATTTTCAATTCTAACCTACGCACCTATTTATAGGAAAACGCTAGAACACCAAAGCAGAAAATTTATTAAAATATTAATTTATTAATTTTTATTCCTATGCCCACATTTAGAGATCTGAATTCAGCCACTTCTAACACATGCAAGACCCACAATAATGACAAAAAACGTTTTTGTCATTTTAAATATTTTATACTTCCAAAAATCAATTATTTCGGAGCTTCAAAACTTCAATAATTCACAATAAATAGCCCTTTTGTTATAAAATTCAAAACACGCAACTTTTTATAGGAAATTCAATTCTCTACAACTTTGCAGAAGAAAGTTTTCGAAATTCCAAGCGTAAATTGGAGAAATCCACAAACCAGGCGATTTTTACATTTATAATCAAATTTCAGTCAATAAATGGGGTCCACCGACATGTTTAACATGTTTTAAACATTTATTGCAACAAAAATACTCTTCCTCCTCGTATACTCATATATCCCACATTCGTTGTAAAAATATCACCATTATTATATTATTAAAATATAATAATATATTTAAATGAATTATTTTATCGGGAAAAAGATAAAATTTCAATTTTCAACAATTGTCACATTAAAATTTTCTCCATTTATATCCACATAAAATAAATATTTTCCTCATCATATGAAACAATAATTAATTATTCACAAATAATATTACGAATCACAATATCGACAACCAAGCAGGTTCCAGGAAGAGGGCTTTCAATAAGAATTTCTCCTTCTTGGTAGTAATTAGGTGACCAAACCTCTCCTTAGACAGAACTTTCTAGACATTGCCAATAATGTTATCTAATAATATTATTCAGATAATATGAATTATTGCTTCGATAATGAAAAATACTGTGTAATGACAATTATTGAAACAACAGCAATATAAAATATCAACGCATCAATTATTAAATCAATAAAATACTAAACAGTAATTACTATAACCATTATTGAGTAGTGCCTTCTTACGTAAGAATCAATAATTGGTGCAATACCGTGTGCTACTGTGTTTTAACCACCGAGTAATTTAACAAAGATAATCCAGTAATAACTTCACGCCAATTATTTTTAAACAACTTATAATTATGCTGCTTTTCTTCATCCAATCGCTTTCCGTTATAGGCCCATAAAAGACTGGTGAGTAAATCAGCATTTAATATTCCCACACAAAGAAGAATATTCCATGACCAAACGAATATTCCCCGACAACAATGAATATTTTATAACCACTTGCTTATTTTGAAATATTTGCGTATTTCACCCATAACTATCCACATTAATCAAATCAACCCTTACTATTTCATAATAATAAATAGAGAAAATTAAATTTCATTAATAATAAGTTGGGGTCTTACACTTGAGATAAAGTCAAAGTTTGTTCTTAAGTGGGTAGCTTGAAAAGGCTTTGAAAAACATAAATAGAGTTTTGTTTGTTGTGGCAGTACATTTGTTATATAAGTGTTTCATACTGAATATTTCTTATCCGAGTAAAACGCTTTAAACAGAAACAATTTTGGAACTTCACTTATCTTAAATTCTGTTGGCAACGTACATAAATTTACAACGGTTATTTGTATGCAACGGAAATGTTTTTGGCTATAAAAGAAGTACTAAGATCAGTGTTTGGGAAATAACTCACGAAATTACTACTTGCACTTATTATTGTTATTATCGAGCAATTTGTTTTTGTCAAGTGCAAACTTTTGAGAAGCTAAGCAATTAATTTTCTGGTATTATTTGAGCTGGTATTTGGTAAGAAATTAATTGTTTATTTATTGTGTGTTAATTGATCATTGCATATAGTTTGAGCCTTTAATTGTTAAATTGATTATTCTTGCATTGATCATAGACCTCTATAATGTATTGAATTTTCTGTTTTACACTAAGTGTAGTCTAAAGGTGTTAATCCTAGTGGATTAGAGTAAAGGGTTGCAAACAGGTTCAAGGAAGCAAAGGTGCTTAAAGAGTGCATAGGTGCACAAGGAGAAAGAGAGCTCAAGAGAAAATTAATTGTTAATTAATTTTTGTTGGAATCTGTTTTGTAATCTGTATTTATAAAAAAATAAATAAAGTGAGGCTCCAATACTAGTTGGTATTGGACGTGGACTAGGCTATTATTATAGAGGATAATAACTGAACCACGTAAAAAAATCTTGGTGTTGATTTTATTATTTGCTTTACTTTAATCACTTAAGTTATTTAATTATCTTAATAACTAAAAACTAAATACTTGCTTTATATTAAGATAATTCTTTAACACCAAGTATATTCTAAATTCAGTAGGCTATATTTATTCAGTAAGCTAATTTCATCATTTTAGTAGCCTGAAATTAACAGTTTAATTTAAAGTTCAAAAGTTGGTCATAGATTGTTCCCACACTTATTCAAACCCCCCTTCTAAGTGTGCCTAGATAAATTTCAGGAATATCCAAAAAGAATCCGACAAGGAGAAGGAAAGAGGTTGAACAGTCTTAGTGTACAAGTCAAATCTAACAAGAGAAAAGAAAGTCAATCTAGAAGATCTCTTTATCTAGAAGATCTCTTTATCTAGAAGATCTTTTTGAGAAGGTGATTGACACTAGGAAATTGAAACCTACATGGAAAGGGAACAAAAGTGTCCAAGTTCAATGAATCTAAATTAGGGTTCAAAATTATTTTCCATATAAATAGGTCTCTTGTTTTAGAGAAAAATGTATTATGTATTGTATTACTTTAGGATCGTGAATAAAGGGAGTTTTCTTATTTATTTTCAATCTTCTACTTCTTCTTTATTTTAGTTAATTTATTTATTTTCATGTCTAGTTAATTTCTTTAATCTAGGATGAAGATGAAATTAAATAATTATTCGTAATAATATTTTTTATCTCTTCTATTATTTATGCTTTTATGTTTAATTGATTTCGCCTTCATGTTTCGTTATTGAAATACCTTCGTTTTATAGTTTTTATGTGATTTTAAATTAATTAAGAGGTTTTGATAGATTATTGTTAAAATATGAGTTTTTCATAATTCATGCTTGCTCAAAGAAGTTTTGATGGGTTATAGTTAATCCTTAAATTTTTATAGTTTATGATTGCCCACATTAATTGTAAATTACTAAATTAAAGGGAAGGGAGATCAAAATCATAGTTGAGTTATAAAAATAGAAGAGATTGAATTATATGTTATGTTTATTATCTAATAGATTCGGATTCTTAGATTGTTTCCTCATTATTTGTTTTCATATTCTAGTTAATTAATTCTGAATCTTTATTTCTAATTCGCCTGAAATAGATATTAAGAACATATTAAAATTATTCTAGTCTCTATGGGTTCGACATGTACTTACCAGTTCTTCAATTAGACACTGTGCACTTGCAGTACAATATTTTATCACATCAGTAACTATTTACTCAAAGGTTCTTTTATGATTAATGCTGAAATTTATATTATCTGGAAAGTCGTTAATCGCTAAGGAGATTTATCCTTATTGTAGAATAAATATTATTTATATAAATAAATTAATAGTTTAATTTAATTATTTAAATAAGATTAGAATTATTCTAATTGATTGTTTCACAATTAGGTTTAATATGGAGAACATAAATGGTAACACCATTAAAGGAATTGAATAACATTTATTTAAGAAGTAAATGACATAATTATAATAATAAGTTAAGTGTATTTAATTTAATCAGTAGTGATAGAATAAATTAAAATGCTTAATATTTTGGAAATATTAAATATAAATTAATAAGAGAAGTCTTATTATTATTAAGTTAATTTCTAAAGATGTTTGGGAATTAATTAATATTAGTACTCTCTATATTCCTAATAAGATTAGGAGATTAATTGATTAAAAGGTTTAATTAATTATTTCTAATGATATTAGGAAGCCTAATTAATTAAAGGAGTTTAATTAATTAAATAAAACTCTATTCCTAAATAGTCTAGGAGGGTTCCCTAAATCTATAAATAATAAAGTCTTTTTTATGGAGAGAGAGTGACATAAGTTACGCACTTTATTCCAAGAGTTGGGAGAGTACACCTTTTCTATTTGAGATAGGAAAAACTAAGGTTTAGCCAATCACCATTCTTCTTGAATTTTTGTTCTTCCTTGGTGGATCACCTCTAGAGGCCAAATGTTTGTGTGACTAACGTTGATCAAAGGAAGGAATCAATCTCGCGTATTCAAGGATATCACGAAGAACTAGGAGTTGAACTTTTACCCGAGAAAGCTCGAATATTCAAGGGTATGAATTTGATTATTCATCTCTTTCATTTAATTAATAATTTTACATAAAAGATGATCTGGGTATATGGTTTGTAAAATTTTAAAATATATTTTTATCATACTTTCGCTACTTTGATTGTGTATACGAATACTACAAACCTAACAGTGGCATCAGAGTCAAACCTTTATGTGAGTTATTAATTGTTTAGATTTCATATGTATTTAGAACAATTTTTTTTGACATAATTATTGGTATAGAATCATGTTTTTGGAGAAAAACTGAAAATTCGCGATTTGAAAAACAGACTTCTGCAGAGAAAATATTTGCAACAGATTCGAAATTAGTGACCTACCATAACGCTGATTAAAGTATATTTGTATGCTATAATACAATGACCAGCTTTTTTTTGAAAACGGATGACCGAAATGCAGCGCTGAAGTCAAGATATTCGGTATACAAAACGCCAAATACCAGATTTAAATAAAAAACTATTTATTTATTTTTTTATAATTAAGATAAAAGATTTATTGTAATTATAAATTGGATTCCATGTTTTTTCAATTATTCTAAATTACAAATAAAGGCGTTTATTTTAATTTGGAATTGGATTAAAATAAAGATGTTTATTTTAATTTGAATTAGATTTTATGCTAATTAATATTGCCTATTAAATCAATATCAATATATATATATATATATATATATATATATATTGAATGTTTTATTTATTGATGCATATAGTGATATGTATGATAATAAATGGGATTGATTATGGACTATTGACCAATATAATTGGATTTTATTTTAGTTGGATGCGTGAATGTATGAGTTTTATTAAATGTGGCCTGCGTACATCGTCTTCTCTAATTTTTCCTTAATGTAATTTTTATCTCCCTCCTATGTAATTCTCATTGACTGTTGATCAATGTTTCTATTTAAATTAAATAGTTTATGTAATAGGATTATTTAGAATTACTTGAAAAATTGGAGACCAAAGAGAAAGGAGAGCATGAATTTGGGCATGTGGCTTTATGATCACCGTCCGTTAATAATATTAGTGGATGGTTCAAGATCCAACTACTGCCCAAGTCAAAATTACTAAAAGGTGTTGGTTAATTTATTGCATTATGACGTAGAAAAAAGTCCTTACAAGCTAACTTTCATAAATTATCTTAATTTTGAATTTGAAAATATTTCAAATTAATTTTTAAAAATTAACAATGATTTTATAATTTCGACGAAAGTAGTAGTTCAAAATTTAGTATGCAATTTTTTTAAAAATTTATATGAGCTTATGATAAAAAAAAAATAAATAACAAAGTTTATCAATATATACGATTTAGCCCACCATTAATATTGTAATTTTTTGGCATCTCTACTACTCGAGAGAGAGTTTCTTTAAATAAATCAAAAGGAAGAAAAGACAATATTATTTTCTGCAGTATCTAATTGTTAATTTCTTCTTCTTTCTCTGTTTTTTGCAAGTTTTGTTGATTTTTGCTATTCGCGTTAAAACTAGACACTGCGTACTTTGAGAAAAAGAACATTATTAATTTTATTGCTTCTTGTTTCAAGTTAATTGTAATTTAAATTCCACGCAAACTTAATCGACATATAAAGAAAAAAAAATTATTGAAAAAAATAATTAATTTTATAAATATCAAAGAAAATCAAAAATATCCAAAAAGTTTATGAGCATTACATAGCTTAACCAAACCAATAGCTCGTGAGCATTGCATACAGTTCACCAAACCAAATACTGATCACTCCTAGATACAAAGCCATGGATCCTCTAAACATTTATGAGCATTACATAGCTTAACCAAGCCAATAGTTAGCTAGACCCTAATTAACTAAAATAGCTAAACTTCACCCTGTTCACAATTTTCATCTAGCATATAATTTCCTACTGAAAAATCTGATGATTTCTAGCATCCCAAGTAGGCATATTATTTTGCTCAGATCTAGAGGTTATGAAATAATAGCTTAAATATTATTTTTAGTTATTTTGGTTTATTATGTTTTTCTCATTTTAGTCCCTGTTGGGATGTGATTATTTGGGTCTAACTGTGGTGCAACCCAGTTTATTTAATGGTCCGGATCTGGTGATGACCCATATGTATTTATTGTGACAGTGGGAGAGTCCTTATTAAAATAAGATTGTGTTTCCTTATTTAGAGAGATAAGGAGTCCTTCTCCTAGTTGGATGCGGGTGGAGGCGACTTCTATATATACGGCTACAAGCTAGGGTTTGAGGAGAGGGAACACAAGAGATACAACACAAATACACAACTTGTACTCCCAATGTTATTATAGTGGATTACTCTCTCCGTGGTTTTTTTCCAATTGAGTTTCCACGTAAAATTCTTGTGTTCATATTTTATCTCTTTGTTTATGTTTATGTGAATGTATTTCGTAAGTTTGATTTCACAACAATAAAATCAACCATTGGCGCAATTTTGGCCTGCTGTTTTGGTGATTTCGTCAGGCGTACAAAATTTGGCGTTAACATTGGCGCCGTCTGTGGGAAACAAGACACTTGTTCTAGTGTCAATTTAAAATCACCGATTCACCGAAGGAGATAAGTGATTCTTTTTTATTAAATTAAATATATACTTGTACTTGTGTATATATTTATTATGCCAATAGCAATTGAAGCATGATCGTAATTGATTATTAATATAATTTTACATACTCTCTCACTTATATTATGCATGTAGTGGTAGTATTCACACGATGCATGTAAAATCTAAACATTAACACTTTGGTCCATGTGATGATAAATTGGTGCTGAGTCACCGCACTAGTAATGAATTCAGCCAGCACAGAGATAAAAGTTTAAGCTTTTATAGCATTGAAGTCCTTTAAAGGCGGCTTCGGTTCCATCATCAACCACAGATTGAAGGGACATGCCCATGAAATTATTTTTCAATAAAAGTGGCGGTAGACACTATGCATGATGATGCACGGTTTCCAATCTTGAGTTATTTGGGATTAAAATGGCGCAAGTGGTGGTTACGTGACGGACCAATGGCAATAACACCAAACGTCCTTCGAGAAGGTTTTGATCTCTCGAAAGGATGAACATTCTACGGATAAAAATCTGGAGGATAAAATTTCGGAGGATAAAAATCCCGAGGACAAAAATCCCGAGGATAAAAATCCTGAGAAAAAAAAATCCCGAGGGTAAAAATCCCGAGGATAAAAATTTCACGAAGATTTTTTGAATACTCTCTTATTTATAAGGACTTATAAATAAGAGACTGGGGGCAATGTTGGGATGTGATTATTTGGGTCTAGTCATGGGGCAACCCAGTCTATTTAATGGTCCGGATCTGGTGATGACTCATATATATTTATTGTGACAGTGTAAGAGTCCTTATTAAATTAAGATTGTGTTTCCTTATTTGGAGGGACAGGAGTCCTTCTCCTAGTTGGATGCGGGTGAAGGTGACTTCTATATATACGGCTACAAGCTAGGGTTTGAGGAGAGGGAACACAAGAGATACAACACAAATACACAACTTGTACTCCCAATATTATTATAGTGGATTACTCTCTCTCCGTGATTTTTTTCCAATTGGGTTTCCACGTAAAATTCTTGTGTTCATATTTTATCTCTTTGTTTATGTTTATTTTTATGTGAATGTATTTCGTGAGTTTGATTTTACAACAATACAATCAACCGTTGGCACAATTTTGGCCTGCTGTTTTGGTGATTTCGTCAGGCGTACAACATTTGGCGTTAACAAGTCCATTAAATGATAAAAATTTAATGTTTAAATCTGCTTTAATTTACACATAAACACTAATTTATTACATATAAGCATTGACTAGCCATGTATGAAAAAAAAAAAATCAATAGTTCAATCACGTAATTGAAAAAAAATAAAAAGTAGCTCAACAAAGTAGGAAAATGTCAATAATTTAGGGCAGTAAATTATATTTAAGTCTTTTCTTATTTATATTTGTAATTCTATAAATAAACACACCTAAAAGGGTGGTTAATATGTATAAATACCAAAAATGATCTACAGTGATCAATTTTTAAGTTTTACTGCAACAAATTATAATCGGACAGGTTAACCCTGTCTATTTTAGTATGTTCTTAGTCAGTTACAATCAGCCAGGTAATCCTTGTCTGTTTTAGTATATGTTTTTAGTCAGTCATAATCAGAAAGGTAATCCCTATATATTTTACTGTATATTCAAGCACGAACTGAACCTAAATATGCAGAATATACATGCATATTAATGAAAAGAACGTAATAAAAAATACCAAGATTTTTATGTGGTTCAACCTCTATCCTCTAATTTAGTAGCTTAATCCAGGACCAATATCAACTAGTATTTGGAGACACATTTTATTAAACTTAATATTCAATTAGTTACAAAGAAAAACTTCCCTATTCAAAGAATTTCAATTCTGATTTGGACACCAATGCCTCATTTGCACCTCTACAACATTTCTCACCATTAAGACCTTTGAAGCTTTCTTTGAACAGACTAACTATTACAAGTGAACCTAAACCAAACTAGGCTTGTACTCATATTACAAAGGTTATGAAAGAGTACAATTTTCAGCTCAAAAAAAATTTAAGAATAATATAATTAATAGCTGAAATAAAACTAAATAAGCTCTCTAATGTATTATCAAATGGTTTGCAGCTTCAAGTGCCATCCCTTCTTCAATAGCCAAGCATGATATGTATATATATATATATATATATATATATATATATATATATATATATATATATATATCAACAGCTAGTTCAAAGTGTTAACAAGAATGGCTCAATAAAGGATATAGATATATCAACAATCTGTTATACTAGCCAACAACTATAATATATTTCTAAATCATTAGATTAAAGATACAAATATAAGATATGCTAATTTAAAGGAGTCAATAAGATATTCAACGATATAGCAGTTAGAGTCCTACCATTAATTAGTTAAGAGAGTTTCCATAATAGACTCCTATTTAGCTTGAACAGATTCCTTGGCTAAAACAACTCCTAAATAAACTCTAGTCCAAATTTTGAATTGATTTCTTGGCTAAAATAGAGTCCTAATAATATTCTAATTTAGCAACTTATAAACAAGAATAATAAGACTCCTGAATTAGATATATTTTACACGAATATCAATTTATATCAGATGGGCATATATCAAATTGGGTCATTAAAATATCATATTTTATTAACCAATATAAAATCATCCCAAAACATAATTCATGCAATTCATTAGATAATCAACATGCATAACCATATTGAACTATTACGAACCAAACTGACTATTCAACAAACCATTACAAAATCAATTCAGCCCATTAAATAACTTATATTCAAAATCATATTGTCATCATTAAAATCACAAATAATAAAAATTAACATTCTCTCCTTTTTTGATGATGACAATATATTATACTTTACAATTAACATAATCCCCCTATTTATATAGCGCCCCTTAATTTATGCATATTAATGAACAATAAATAATTTGAGCATATAAACTATCAATATATCCAGTAACATATCTATGTTAAATGAAGTATGCTTAAGCCAGACAATCATATTCATAATATAGAAATCACAGTACCCAAATATCTCTCCCCCTTTGTCATTATTAGGGGTGGGCAAAAAAACCAATTTTTTCATATTTTTGGCGAATCGGACCGGTTTGAACCGGTCGGTTCGGGATAAATCTGAAACAATTCAGTTCTGGTACAATTTTTTGGTATATACCGGCTAAACGATTCTGGCTTCGGTTCTTGGTTTGCATGGTTCGGTATTAACCGGACCGGGCCGGTTATACCGGTTATTTACTTACTTACTAAATTTATAGATCAGTTCTCTTCAGTCTTCACTCACTCTTCAGACTTTAGTCACTTTCCACTTTCAAATAGATCTAGGGTTTCTTTCTCTCGTTCACTACTTTGTTTCACAATCACATCTCTCTCACTCAGTCACTCTGCCTACTCGTTACTCCATCTACGATCCTAGATCTCAGTCTCTCACTCTCAGCCTCAGGCTCTCGGCTCTCCCTCCGAGCTTCGGCTATCTTCTCTCAGGCTCTCCCCCAGCCTCCATCGCAGCTTTGTCTCTTACAGTCCCACTCCAGACTGCCTCTTTTCTGAGGTAATTTTTCTAATTTCTATTTATATAGTTGTCACTCTTTCTCTCTCCCTCCCGAATACACCGATTTGAAGGTTTTATTCTGAAATCATGTCTTAAAAATTTCTTATTTGAACTTTTTCTTTTGAAATTTATGTTTAGGGTTTTAATGACCAATTAAGTTTCTAATTCTAACTTCAATTTTTGAACCTCAAACTTTGGTTCCGTTTCAAATTTTATATGAACTTATGTTAACATTTTTTTTTGAATTTGCACTAGTCAACTTTTGTCACTCTGTTTTCATGTTAAAATTCAATCAATATAAGGAAATTTGTGGGCATATTTGTGTATATATTGGTGGGTATTAAAATTCAATCACTCTGTTCGTGGGTATATACTTTAGTAGTTTAGCTTGTTCTACAGGTTTGACAATTTTTTTGAGCCAAAGATTGTCCTGCATCTTCATCGAATGTTTATTTGTCTGTGTTATTGTTTATGTTATGTTTGTAACTTAATGGGTATATTTGTATGCCATTAGCTTTGCAGTAAATGAAAGGGCCATGTTGAGCTTGATCATGGTGGAGTTTGTTTTCTACAGTTGCAATTTAGGGGAAAATTTAAAATTTTTGTAGATGAATGATTATGATGGTGTTGATGAATGATTAGTAATTATCTATGTTTATAGTGATTTTTGTTTGTGTTTTTATGTGCAGTGATGGAGAATATGGACAATAATATACCAATATCATCCTATGAAAATTCAATCCAAGTCCCAAGCAATCAAGGAGACAATGGAGGAGGCGAGACACGTGAAAACAGCGAAACACAAAAGAAAAATGAAGTTGAAGAGATCGAGGAAATAATCGGTAAGACTCGTGCTCTTATATGGGAACATTATATAATATTTAAGCAAACTGATGAAATAAAGGCAAAGTGTAAATATTGTGTTCAAGTTTTAAAAGCTGACTTGGGAAAGAATGGGACAAGTGGTTTAAAAAATCATAATGCAAGATGTAAATTGTACCCTCCTAATATTCAATTAAGGGAAAGAAAACAATCACTATTAAAATTTTCCACAATCAAAGTATTAATGAAGGGGGTCAAGAGTTTGAAGGGGATTCAACCACTAGTGTTTGTTTATGGAAATTTGATCAAGAGTTAATTAGGAGGGCAATTTCATTTATGATAATTGTAGATAAACTTCCTTTTAGCCATGTGATGAATGTGGAATTTAAATACTTGATGTCGGTTGCATGTTCAAAATTCAATGTGCCTTCACGTACCACCATAACTAGAGATTGTTTAAAGCGCTTTTAAGAGGAGAAATTGAAATTGAAAGCTTACTTCAAAAATACATCTCAAAGGGTTTGTCTTAGTACCGATACATGGACTTCCATACAACGAATTAATTACATGGTGTTGACTGCTCATTATGTTGATGATAAGTGGAATATGCAAAAGAAAATTATTAACTTTGTCCCAATTACTAGTCATAAATGGGAAGACATAGGTATGTCGGTTGAAAATTGTTTGAGGGAATGGGGCATTGATAAAATTTTCATAATCACAGTTGATAATACTAGTTCCAATGATGTTGCAATTTCCTGTTTAAAAACTCAATTAAAATTTTGGGGTCATAACATTTGTGATAATAAATTTCTCCATGTGAGGTGTGTTTCTCATATACTTAATTTGGTTATATGTGATGGGTTAAAAGATGCGACTCTTTCGATATCTCGTATTCGATCTTTGGTTAGGTGGGTGCGACAATCTCCTTCTAGGATTAAAAAATTCAAAGAATGTGTTGAAATTGAGAAAATTGAGAAAAATACTTCATTGATCCTAGATGTGTCCACTAGATGGAACTCCACTTATTCTATGTTGAATGTGGCCATAGATTTTGAACGTGCTTTTAATAGGTTTGCAAGCAAAGACCCTTTACTCAAATTGGAAATGGAATCGGGTGATGGGTGGCCTACCATAGAAAATTGGGATGTTGTGAAACAATTGGTGGTATTCTTAAAGTGTTTCTTTGACATTACAGTGAAGGTTTCGGGTACATCTTATGTGACATCAAATACTTTTTTTCATGAATTTATTGATCTTGATGATGTTTTGAATGACTTGTTATATAATGAGCATGAATATGGCATGAGAGAAATGGCATTGAGGATGAGAGAAAAACTAGATAAATATTGGGGGAATGTTGAGAAAATGAATAAATTGTTGTACATTGCGGTTGTTCTTGAACCTAGACATAAATTTGCATTTGTGGAATTTACTTTCAATGCAATGTATGGGAGTGGGACTGAAATGACAAACAAAATGATAAAATTGGTGCGTGATGCCATTGAGGAATTGTTTAAATGGTATAGTCTCAAATATGCATCCCAAGGTGCACAATCATCCCAAAGTGCACAATCTAATGTGTCTAGTTAAAGTTTTGATGTGCATGGTCGAGACAAGTCAAGGAGAAGGTTGAGTGAATTATTTGTAGAACACATTGCAGATGTTCTAGGATGGGATAATACCGAATTAGATAAGTATTTGAGTGAGTATGTTGATCAAATGACTTCAAAATATAATGTTTTGGGTTGGTGGAAAAATGATTCTCCTAGATTTCCCATTCTTTCTCAAATGGCTAAGGTTGTATTGGCGGTTCCTATATCAATCGTTACTTCCGAGTCAACATTTAGCACCGGTGGTCGTGTACTTGATCCATTTAGGAGTTCTTTAATACCTAGAATGGTACAAGCTCTTATTTGTGCTCAAGATTGGCTTCGTTCAAGCAAACAACCAATGTCTGTGGAGGAGAACTTAGATTCACTTGAAACAATTGAGAAAGGTAATCCATCATTTTAAATTATATAGCTTTCATTTATAATGTTTAATTGTTTATATGTTAATGACTTTCTTTAACTATTTTTATTTTCTTTTGATATTCTTAGAATTTGCGGAAGTTTTGGATATGGATGGTGGAATTTAATGGAGATATGACACTTGGCAGTAATATGTAGAGGTACATAACTGATAAGTAAACTGTACGTCTTAATTCGGATTCAGTTTTGCTTGGAATGATATTTTGTTGCATTATCATGTAAAATATAGAACCTTATGGTTCAAGTTTAAACTTTTCTATTATTTCTTGCTTAGTTCATGAACTCATTAGATTGGCTAGATGGGAACTATGGCAAATGACAGATGGTCACCATCTGTTCTATCTTTATTCTTATGAATAATGAAATACAAAAATGGGTTACATTCACTAGCTTCTTGTGAATTTAGAGTTCTACTTACTATTGTTATTAATATTTGTTTTATTGGTAGACGGAGTTAGTCATTGCACTGCATTTATTAACTTGTGAAATGATTCATCTTTTTCATTCTCACTTCCTTAGTCTCAATTACTTGAAAATAAATTAAGTCTTTTAGATTTTACAAGTATTTTTCTGAGATATAAGTAAGTTGTTAGAGGTTGATATCATTATGACTGCAATGTTTGTCCTCCACTATGGTAATTATGACTGCAATGAATGAGTGTCATGCCTTACTCAAGCTCTTTCTTTCCATTGAGATATCAGTTGTGGGATGTTAGGATTTTAAAAAGCTTTAGTTAGTTCTCCCTCCGTCTCGCTATCATGCTTAGTTCATGAACTCATTATCATGCAAAGTTTGTATCTAAATACTTTCTATTCAAGTTTGTCATTCCAATTACACTGTTCTATTTTGTTTGACAAACTTCATCTCCCATCAGTAATTATGGTTTTGTTGTTGCTTCAGGACTGTTGTTGGCCTGCTGCTGTTGGGCACTTGGGCTACTGCTAGTTGTTGGGCTTCAAGACTGTTGCTGACTTGTTGGTCTGCTGTTGTGGCTTTCTTTTATGTCAAGTTAAAATTTTGGATTGTAGTTGTGTAAGGAAATCATGGACTTATAGGTACTCATTTGGATAAGTTGAATGTGCTTGTAATTGTATGTCAGTTGATGTTTAATTGGATATGCTTGTAATTGTAAATTGTAATATGCTAGTAAACTTAGTAGTTGAATGTGCTTGGATGTTCAGTTGAATGTACTTGGATCAGTTGAGAATGTGTTTGTAATTTTGGATTTTTTAAAATTTTTTATGGAAACAGGGTTAAAAAGTAGCCGGTACAAAAGTAGGTTTGAACCGGTACAATGTTCTAAAAGGCGCTAGGCAGGAGACGGGTGGCCGAGGGGGGCCTAGTATGACGCCCCCAAAAATAGGTATACATCACCCATTTTGAGTCGCCAAATACATGGTACAGAATTCAAATACAACTTAATTATACAACTGTCGTGTAAAATACGACAAAACATATGCTGTGAGTTTTAATACAAATATTGTTATCTAGACAATATCCACACTCAATGGAGTCCTCATTACATTTATTATTACACTATTTCACAGAATAGTAAGGACTTCTAATGCACCATCTAGGACCATCACTCTGTTTCTCGACTAGCCCCAGCTACGTTCTCATTTCCTAAAGAGAATAATGAAAGAAAGGGTGAGCTCAACTAGCCCAGTAAGAAATATTATGACTAAGATAATGCAGAATAAATTATCGTTAGCCTTCAACAGTGTTAAACTGATACAATATAACGAACATCAAATTTAACTGCAACGGAACAAGCAATCCATTAGAATAGTCAAGTAGAGAATAAAATCTACTATCTTCTATAATTTAAAAGGTTTTTTTATCAGTTTTATCACTGAGACTCAGCTCAATAAATAATCCACATCATCAAATCATCCCTGCACTATAGGCCAAGGATATTCTTTAGTATCACGACCACGAATTATCCATGCACTCACACGCCAAAGTTAATCGTGTTTTCATCAATCGGTCCGATCATGCCATAAAAAATTCATCTTTGCACCCTTGTCAAGAGAATCCATAGCCATAATCATACCAAAAGCGCCCATCAATGCATTTACAGCCAATGAGGACTTTTTCCACATCATTTGTAACATTACGGTCATGATTATACCGAATAATCCCTGGTCATAATCATACCAAGTTCATCTATGCACTATAGGCCACATATGACTTTCAACATAATATAAACATGAGAATGATGACAATGATATAAGAATTCAATAAAATAAGTTCAAGAATTAATTTGTCTAGGAACCAATAACGTCCAAATTGTCAACATGATACTCCTTTGTAGAGTAAAATTCAAGAATGCTCAGAAGAATATTTCCATAAAAAGATACTGGATGAAGCACAAATATCAAGGATATTCCACTAATTTCATGGAGTATATAAGTCAAAACTTTAACCAACTGAGTATAATAAAGAATGGAATAACAAAAGAAATCACCATGCATGCGGTACTTAGCATAGAAAAAGTTATTCAACGAGAATAATAAGTAACGGAACGTGTCAAAGCGAAATTAAGACGCAAGCTGGATGTTCCAATGTAATAATAAAGAATGGAATAATAATGTAAATCACCATGCATGCGGTACTTCACATAGACAGGTTATTCCAACAGAATAATAAATAACGGAACAAAGTCAAAGCGTAAATTCACATCGACGGGATGTTCAAGCGAGAATAATAAAGAGCGGAACCGGTGTCGTCGTAAAAAATATGCATGGATATTCAACGAGAATAATAAAGAATGGAATAATGGAAGAATTTCACCAAGTATAGGGTAGCAGCGTATACAAAGTTATTCCAATGTAATAATAAAGAATGGAATAATGAAGTTCTCTTCATGAATACAAAAGAAATAATACCCTTACCTTGAGAAGAAGAGTCTTTGGATGTAGAGAGTAGTGAAGTAGCGAATACTTTTTTCTTTCTCTCTATAATTTTCTCTCTAGAGTTTCAGGTGAATTCGTAAGAAATAATGAAGGAATGAGCTTCTATTTATGAAGAATGGATCGATATAGTAACTAATTCATGAGCGGTCCAGATTGATTTACTTTTAATCGGATGGTCCATATTTAAAGCAAAATTTTTAAATAAAATATAATATATTCTATTTATAATCTAATAAAAGCGAATAAATTTATAAAAAGTATTACATTTTATATAAAAAGATTTTACTATGCAAAACACTATGCAACACTACGCATAATAAAATATAATATATTTTAATTATTGTCTAATAAAACAGATAACTTTATAAAAGTATTTTGTTTTATATAAAAAGATTTTACTATTAGCCTAATAAAATGAATAACTTTATAAAAGTATTCTGTTTTATATAAAAAGCTTTTCTGTTTTATTACATTAATAATACCAAAAAAACAAAACTGAGTGACTTATCACATAAGCATCAATAATCAATAATGTGTGCTACTATGCAACCACACGTATTACTGTACTTTTACTACCGAGTAGTTCAACAGTATTAACGGTAAAACTTCCGCCATTATTTTTATAAAATATTTTTGTCATTTTCTCAATCCGACAATAATTTCGTTGCGGGGTCCACCAATGATTGTGCCGTTGTACAAATATTCCCTGTTAAAATGAATATTCCCCGACCAATCAAATATTATATAACAACTTGCATACTTTGCAAAATTTATAAATATTACCCACAACTATAACATTATATCAATTTCACTCCAAAATATTCAAAAATGATATTTATAGAAAATTAATCTTTATTCAAAAAGTTGGGGTCTTACACCTAGCGCCTAGGGGGCCTGGGAGGGGCCTAGGCGGAATTTTTTATTTTACACTAATTTTAATATTTTATCTTACATTTATCCAAACAAAACAATAATATAAAGCAAAATAATCTATAATAAAGATAATAAAGGTTTTTACTTAAAGTTCAAACACATATTCATATTGCTAATGTCAAAGTTCAAACACAAACATTCAATTGTTCAAAGTTCAAACATATTTTTAATGTATTAATTTTATTCATAAACAAGATTGCTATTAAATAATAAAATTTAAAATTTCAAGAATTTAATTCAATATTAAAGCTTAAGAAACTAAACATAAATTTAAGAATTATATTGAATTAAACTTTATATTACAATTGCATCATCATTTATATAATTTGAAGTTGGAACAATTACAAAAAATTATAACTACAATAAAATTATCCATTTTGACTTGATATTGTTCACTTCTTGTTGTGATTTTATATGCTACAACTTGTATTATGAATATGGTAAATCATTAGAAAAATAAATATATCAAGATCTAGTTATGGTAGTTATTAAAATAAAAAAAACCTCTCCGCCTAGGCCCCGCCTAATTTCCTAGAGGGATTTTTTTCCACCTTGGGCCTAGGTGAAGCGCCAGGGGATTTTAGATCATCGAACCGATCTGCGTCGATTCGGGACCGCCAACCGGTTTGTAAGCCCAGTCCAACCGAATGCAGAGTATCGATATCCAATTAAATGGGATTTCGGTATTTGGTTCGATGGGTTAATTACCGATGAAACGATTTCTAGTCATTATCAAAAAGAAATAAATCATCAATTTAGTTATATCTCTCCCATTTTGTCATCAACAAAAAATAATTCAGATCAATTTAGTTGAATTTAGATATCTCACCCCATTTGTCAATGTGAAAAGAAATAAGCGCAAAGATAAAGAATAACAAAATCACATATAGCAAGTAAACAATATGATCACACATTTGATTTGTTACCTATATATCAACATTTTATTACCAGTAAAAAGCTTGATAGTTGTGCTCCTTAGTGTAGTCTCTCAAAATAAAGTATTATTCGTCTCCATTTTGACCTTAAGTTATCTACAAAACAAATAAATCGTCTCTACCTTTTTCGTACCAAAATCTTCTTGGGTCTTTTTGGGTTAGTAGCATATAAATCACATTTCTTTATCCAATTTGTTTTATTATAATTTTATTACAATTAGAATCAAAATGACCTTTAAAACCATATTTTTTGCAAGTAACAAACGGTAAACAATAAAGTGGCTTAAACCTTTGTTTACTATTAATCATTCTAATATTATCATTAGTTCTATTTTTTAAATTTTTAATAGGATTATACTCAATTCCTTGTTTATCAAGACTAGATCTTTGAGCACCTAACAATATATTTAAATTTTCTTCTCCTTGTACATATTTTACAAGATCCTTTTTTAAAGATATTATTTCTTCATTATTATCATTATGTTGCACATTCATCATTTTTCCATCATTAAAAGCATCTATGCATGCATCTCTCATTTTCAAATTTTCTTTTAAAACTTTATTTTCATTTTTAAGATATTCATTTTCTTTTCTCTCTTTAATAAGTGACTTAACTTCATTCATTAACTCATTTACGCAATTCTTAAAATAAGCAGTTTTCTTTTTGAGCTGTTGATTTTCATTTTGTAAAGCAATATAATCAAGCATAGATATTTCAAAAGCTTCATGAAAATTTGTTACCTCAAGTTGATCATCATCTTCTAGTCCCATGAAATAGAGTTGGACAGTTTCTTCTTCTTATGCTATTTTGAACTTAATCACTGGAGTTTACCTTTTTGATTTTTCCTTTGTTTCGTCTTTTAAAGTAGTCTCTCGAGTTTTCTTGAGAGCATTTCAATTTCTTCATCAAAATCTTTGTTATCACCTTCATTGTTGCTCTCAGCTTGAAGTGTCAATGTCTTCTTTATTGGTTCCTCATCTTCACCATCATACCTCCTGAGTTGATTTTCAAACTCTTCAAGTTCACCAAAGAGGGTGAGCGTTTCCATTGTGCTGATTGTTGATGAGTCTTGTAAAGTGGTGACTTTTGGAGCGAACCGTTTAAGCATGATTCTCAACAGCTTTCTATTGATTTTCAATTTTTCTCCCTAGCATGCTGAGAGAGTTCATTAGTGTGACGAACCTCGCTTGAGCTTCATTAATTGTTTCATTCTTTTCTAACTTGAATAACTCGTAGTCTTGTATTAGCATACTCAACTTCACTTCCTTGAATTTGGAAGTACCTTCGTGGCTTATCAAGATAGTGTCCCACATTTTTTTGTTGTGTTGCAGGATGATACTTTATCAATTTCAACTTGAACCATTCCACTAAGCAAGGTGTTCATGGCTCTTGAGTTGTAAGAAAATATGTAGCTTTCATTTGCATTCATTTCCATTAGAGTCTTGGGTCTGCCATCATCATGTCTTGGAATGACGAGTCCATTATCAACCACCCACCATCCCATGAGTCTAGTTTGAGATAGATTATCATTCTGAACTTTCAAAAGTTAAAATTCTCACTTTCGAGCATCAGAGGTGGCCGGCTTGTGGATTGACCTTCTTGAAAATAGAGGTGTGTCATAGGATCTTTCCCTACAACCTGCAAAGATCAATATTTGTATAGCCTTGCTCTATTGCCAAATGTAATTCTATAATAAGCACACCTAGAGGGGGTGAATAGGTGTAAATACCAAAAGTGATCTACAGTGGTCAATTTTTAAGTTTTACTACGACAACAAGTTATAATTGGACAGGTTAATCTTGTCTATTTTAGTATATGTTCTTCGTCAGTTATAATCGGACAGGTAATCCCTATCCGTTTTAGTATATGTTATTCGTCAGTTATAATCGGATAGGTAATCTCTGTTTGTTTTAGTGTATATTCAAGCACGGATTGAACCTAAATATGCAGAATATACATGCAGATTAATGAAAAGAACATAATTAAAAACACCAAGATTTTTACTGTGTTCAGCCCATATCCTCTAATTTAGTAACCTAATCCACGTCCGATATCAACTAGTATTGGAAACACTTTTTATTAAACTTAATATTCAATTAGTTACAAAGAAAACTTCCATGTTCAAAGAATTTCAATTCTAATTTAGACACCAATGCCCCCATTTGCACCTCTGCAACTTTTATAGGTTTGTACTCAGATTACAAGGGTTATGAAAGAGTACAATTTTCAGCTCAAAAAGATTTAAGAATGATATTATCTGATGTATTATCAAATGGTTTGCAGCTTCAAGCGTCATCCCTTCTTCAATAGCCAATCATAAATATATATAGGATAGATATCAATTGCTTGTTCAAACTGTTAGCAAGAATGGCTCAATCAAGGATATAGATATATCAGTAATCTGTTATAGCCAACAACTATAATATATTTCTAAATCAGCATATTAAAGATACAAATATAAGATATGCTAATTTAAAGGAGTCAATAGGATATTCAAAGATATAGCAGTTAGAGTCCTACCATTAATCAGTTAAGAGAGTTTTCGTAACAGACTCCTATTTAGCTTAAACAGATTCCTTAGCTAAACCAACTCCTAAATAAACTCCCGTCTGAATTTTGAATGGGTCTCCTAGCTAAAACAGAGTCCTAATAATATTCCAATTCAGCAACATATAAACATGAATAATAAGCCTTCATTAATTGGAAGGAGTAAATCGACAATTTTTTCTTTTGTTAAAGAAAAAGCTTGGCAGCGGATGCAGGGTTGGAGGAATAAGATGCTATCTAGAGCAGGAAACGAAGTGTTGCTAAAAACAGTGGTACAATCGTTACCCTCATATGTGATGAGTGTGTTTGTGTTACCTTCTCTACTATGTGCTGAATTAGAGAGGATGATGAACTCTTTTTACTAGGGCAAGCATGGTTTGGGAAGAAGAAATATTAATTGGATGGCATGGGATAAACTTTGTGTTAATAAGTATGGTGGGGGTATGGAATTTTGAAAATTGCATGCGTTCAACATTGCGATGCTAGGAAAACAAGGGTGGCGTTTACTTACAGATCCCAATTCATTGATGAGTAAAGTGTTCAAAGCACGTTACTTCCCTAGAGGATCTTACTTGGATGCCAAATTGGTCTGAATCCGAGTTACGTATGAAGGAGTGTTCTGGCTGCACAAGAGCTTATTCGTAAAGGGGCTCGATGGAGGATTGGTACAGGCAGTTAAGTGAAGGTATGGTCAGACCCGTGGCTTCCAGATGATAATCACCCTTATATTGAAAGTGCTAGACCTCAGGGGATGGAGGAGATTACGGTCCAGTCTTTATGCTGTGTGGAGGAGAGGTGCTGGGATTTGGATATTTTGAATGATTTTTTCTCATCACGGGACAAGAGGCTAATTCTTGAGATTCCTTTAAGTCGGAGGGCGAAGTCAGATTGTTGGAGTTGGTCCAGAGAAAGACGAGGCATCTATACGGTTAAAAGTGGCTATCATACTCTAATGCTTAATAACAGGGATGCAATACAACATGATAACTCCAACATGTGGCGAAAATTATGGGGTCTACAGGTTCCACCAAAAGTAAAACATTTCCTTTGGCGAGCATGCACAAATAGTTTACCTACTATGGGGGATCTGAAGACTAAACGGGTTGATGTCAATGATATGTGCCCAAGGTGTAATAATAGTCCTGAAGATGCGTTACATGTACTGGTGCGGTGTTCTTATGCGAGAGATGTGTGGAGGTTATCGTGGATATGTGACAATAATGGCTCTGAGGAGAATTTCAGAGACTGGTGGACACGTGTGATTTCTAGTAGAATTCAAAAAGATACCAATATGGCAGCGATGGTTGCATTGGGCATTTGGAATAGTAGGAATGATCTGGTGTGGCGTCATCGAAGAATTCATGCAGGACAAGTGATTTGTATGGTTTCTTCATTCTATGAGCAGTGGAGGAAGGCTCAGGTTAACACCAGTCAGCGCATAGCACAGGTGGTGCATGCTAATTCGATTTGGAAAAAGCCAACTACAGGCACATATAAATGTAATGTTGATGCAGCTCTTTTTGGTCATACTGGGCATATTGGTTATGGCTGTGTGGTTAGAAAAGATGAAGGAGCTATGTTGACAGCCAAGAACAGAATAGCTGAAGGTCCGTTGGATGCTACGATTGCAAAAGTAATTGGTGTTCGTGCGGCGTTAAGTTGGTTGAAGACATTAGGCTTCAACAATGTGGTTTTAGAGTCTGATGCTCTGTTGGTGATCAAAGCGATTACTAGTACTCAGGAGGATTTATCTTATTTTGGCTTAATTGTGGAAGATTGTAAATCCCTGGTCAGGGACATTGGTAGTTGTCAGTTTGTGTGTGTGAGAAGATTAGCGAATCAGGTAGCGCATGCTCTTGCACGAGCATCCGGTTCTATGTCTGGTCAGGAGGTTTGGAGTCATTCTCCTCCCTCTTTTCTTGTTGATGTGTTGGCTTCTGATCTATGTTAATGGAATATTACCTTTCAAAAAAAAACATGAATAATAAGACTCCTGAACTAGATATATTTTATACGAATATCAATTTATATTAGATGGACATATATCAAATTGGGTCATTATAATATCATAATTTATTAACCAATATAAAATCATCCCAAAACATAATACATGTTGTTCATAGATAATCAACATGCATAACATATTGAACTATTACGAACCAAATGACTATTCAATAAACCATTACAAAATCAATTCAACCCATTAAATAATTTATATTCAAAAGCATATTGTCATCATTAAAATCACAAATAATAAAAATTAACAATATTAGCCATATAAAGTATGTAAAGCTTAAAAGTTGTTCCTTCATCCAACAAAGAGTCTCGTCTTGATTTTTTGAAGTTAAACAAAATTTAAAAATTGAAAGAAAAAAATATTTAATTTAATACACTCGTTACAAGATTTGTTATTTCAAAACTTGCATAAATGACATCAATTTTAAATTTTAGACTTTACAAATTCTCAAAAAATTAAAAGTCTTATGCAAGAAAGGAAGTATGACAAAGTCATTCCTTTCTTCTCCCCCTTCTATCTTTCTTAGGTACCAAGAGTAGAACTTGTTCTGTTTTTAGATATAAATAAATATGCATCTAATGATATTAACATATATTGCAGAGAAGAATACCATAACTTCAAAGAAAAACATGCCGACAGATTCGACAAATTCCTCCAATTTCTGGAATGGATTAAGCTGTTTAATAGCCGCAGTGGTGGAATTTTTGCTAGCATGGGGAAGAAAAGGTACACCATTTTCACCAATTTCTCATTAACTTTACCTTTTCATTTGTGCATCAGAGGTGTTCAACATCCACTAAAACTTTACTGTAATAACATGTAACAAACACTATTTTTCAGCTTATTTTTAAAATAACTTAAAATATTCCGAATAAGCTGCGACAAATGAGGCCTTAATCAAGCAAACAAATCATCATATAAAGTACCATAAAGTTTGCATGTGGCGTGATTAGACAATCAGTTTTGTTACATACATCTATCTATCTGTATTACTCCCTCCGTTCCTAAAAGATTGTTGTTTTAGGAAATAATTTTTGTTATAAAAAGATTGTCGTTTTGAGTTTATCAATACACACTAGCTATTTTTTCTCTACTTTACCCTTATTTAAAGCTTTCTTCTATTCAAAGTTTTCTTCCCTTCCCAATGATTCTTATTCAATTTAATGTTATAATCCAAGTAGTAATTTGTTGAATAAGAATTAATTGGTTGAATTGAATAAGAAATATTGGGAGGGGAATAATTGGTTGAGACAATTAATAAGGGTAGTATAGTATTTTTGCTAAGTATTAATTATATTTCTTAATTTGTGTGCATTAACCTTAAACGACAAGTCGACAATCTTTTAAGAATAGAGGGAGGAAAGAATGACAAATTTTTTTGTGTAAACAAAAAAGTGAAGTTTTTTTTTACTTTTCTATTTTACCCTCTAAACTTTCGTTATTCACCTCTACCCTTTATTCTTTCTCATTATCTCTCATCTACTATATTTTAGCATTTAATTTTTTCATCTTTTAAGACAGGTAGTGTGTGTCATGTAAACTAGTATATATAAATAATGAAGCGAGGATCGAGTCATACTTCTCTTCTTATTAATCGTCTTTCATTCATTATTTAGCGGCCGGATGACGACGGTTCGGTCATCTAACCGTCGTCTATATACTTTTAGCGACGGACAACATATAGTGTCGCTAAAAGTATAGAGCGATGGTTGTATGATTATCAACCGTCAAAATCGTCGCTAAAAAGTGGCAGACGAATAAGAAGATAATGTATAATCTCGATCGCATCGTATAAATGATATACTCTGAGATCCATGGTAAATCACAATAATAAATTTGAAGAACTAACATGTTTTACCTCAAGTGGTATCAGATTCTTCTTCGACGGAGGGTGCCGTCACTAATTACCCTTGTCTGTCGTTAAAAATTTTCCAAAACTGAGCTGCGATGGTGCTCTTCAGTGACGGAACTGACGTCGCTGATATACTCATTCGCGACAGATTGGATTTGATTCGATTCTAGTAGTGAGACACGCTTGACCCTTTTCTTTGGAAAATGCCTGTAAGGTGTAAATTTACATTATCATAGCTAATTCATACTGAATATTTAATATATGATATATCTGTCCACTAATTTATTTTCTATGTAATTTAATATATATATATATATATATATATATATATATATATATATATATATATATATATACACACACACGTAGAAGATCAAGACATACCCCTTTATTTAACATACTTTGCACACCATCTTTAGCGACGGACGACGGTTCGGTCCGTCGCGTATATCAGAGAACCTGTAATTCTGTAATTAAGCACACCTAGATGAGGGTGAATAGGTGTAAATACCCAAAAGTGATCTACAGTGGTCAATTTTTAAAGTTTACTATTGTAGGTTATAATCGGACGGTCTAACTCTGTTTGTATTAGTTATGTTCTTCATCTGTTATAAACAGGCAGCTAATACCTGTCTATTTTAGTATAAATTTTGGCCACGACTTTAAACCAAACACTGCAGAATATTAAAGCATAAAACAAAAACAAAAGAACAGTAAAACACGCCAAGATATTTAGTGGTTCAGCCCCTATCCTCTAGTCTAGTAGCCTAATCCACGTTCAATACCAAATGGTATTGGAGACTATTTTTATTAAATTTAATACTCAATTAAATACAATAAAAAGAACTACATGTTCAAATAAAAGCTTTCCACTGTGATGGACACCTCTGCCCATTTTGCACCACTGCAACCTTTCTCACTTTTGAGACATTTGCACCTCTGCAACCTTGAAAGCTCTCTATGAACATACCCTATCTACTGCTAGATAGACCAAGCCCAACAAGACTTGAACTCAGATTTCGTTACAAGAAATATATGATTATAAAGAACTCTTATTTCCAGCCAACAAAGAATTAATTAAATAACAAGACTTGCTAGAAATAAACTTTGATAGCTCTCTATTGAAATATCTTTGTATAAGATAGATACTTACTTTGATTTTATTGAACTGATGTATCCTTCAAGTCTCTATCTACGATATAGCTAATAAGAAGAATATATATATATATATATATATATATATATATATATATATTTATATATATATATAGAAGGAACTAACGACTATGGAATTTGTTAGCAAAGAATACATAGCTGATAAATCTCAGCTCTTTAGCCCATGCAGTTGACCAACGGATATAATATGAATAAGTTAGCATGAAAAACTCAATGAGTTGGTATATCACAAGATTTTCAATAGATATAAGATATCAATTAATAATGTTATAATATCCAAATCATATATCAGATAGCTAAAATAAAGGAGACATAGTCTAACAGGATTGTTTAGTCAACTCATTTAAAAAGACTCCTTATCAAAGAGCATATCTAACTATGATTCAAAACATGATAAATATTAAGGAAATATTTAGCAATAATATTTTTTTATCAACTAATGGACTATTAATCAAATTTGGACCAACAAAGAAATTAACTTAAAAATTAAATCAACCCAAACAATAAAATCCATTTAAATAAAATCCAATAATATTGTCATTAAAATCATAAACCAACAAAATCGTCGTCTTAGATTTTAGCAACGAATCGAACCGTCGCAATAACATATAAACTATTTATCTGTTCTATAGCGACGGACTAAACCGCCGCCCGATTCGTCGCTAAAAGTGGTGAGCAGAGTATGTAAAATAAATGGGTATGCACAAGAAACGGACTATATATATATATATATATATATATATATATATATATATATATTCTCTTACTTGATTGGAATGATACTAAACAATTAACCACGTTGATTTTCAGTTGCAATTATGATCTGGGTTATAGTAGCATGGTTTCTTTTGGAGGTTGTTGGATACAATTTAGTCAGTCTCCTCTGTCACACATTGATCATTATGATGCTCGCCAACTACATTTTCTTCACAGGCGCAGAGCTTCTCACCTGGTACTCTCTGCCCTCATCAAGAAACATATTTAATTTTATGTATCTATATATTGTGCAGTCCAGATCTTAAGTTCACCCTTTATCAAATTAAATCGAAGCTTTTCTTTCTTTTAAGACCCCGTGACGATTTATTTAAATAAATCGTCGTCTATATTTTTAGCGACGGACAACATATAAGCGTCATTAAAAGTATAGATGACGGTTATATGACCGAAATCACGGATCATTAGTCTAAAAAGGAAATGACTGAAATTGAGTTGAATAAATAAATGATGATTTTTAAGATCCGGACTCATATATTGTGTGCCTAAATTTGACCACCCATAAATGTATCAAAGGGATTTGCTCAAATTAATTGAAAAAGTTATTTCTTACTCATTTTAAAGCACATAAACAAGAATATGATCGATGAGTCTCGCATCCACGAATACATAATTTAAGTGCACAATTCAGGAATATGTAATAAAGTTACTTTTTTACTAAAAGAAATCTTGTTGGAAAGGAAATTAATCAACTGTTCGACATATATATCTAGGAGTTTGTAATTTGGAACATCTTCAAACCCAAAAAAATCCACAACCAACACAAGTAGAAATTTTATTGCTAATTATGCGGATAAGTATTAATATTAACTCTTTTAATCAGATATGTAATTAATATGATAGGTCAACTTTATAATTTTATTCAAAGATCTTATAAATTGACGTACGTGTCGCAGTTATAATTCACATGAATTAGTCAAAAGAAAAGGCAGGAAAGATGAAAAGGGTTTATTGTACTTAATTGTACTCCCTCATTCCGTTCAACAAAAAGATGTCTATTTGTCAACAAAAAAAAAAAAATTTAATATTTTCACATGACTTTTTGATATATTCACATAAAAATCGTCGTTATACGACGGTTTTTATCGTCGCTATACATCTATAACGATACTTTTTATGTAAAAATATCAATTTCCAAAAAAAATTGTTCTACTTTTTTAGTGACGGTACGTAGTATAAAACGATATCATGTTCTTTAGACTAATAAATATATTTTTAAGAACATACCTGAAACAAAAATATATCTTTAATATTCACATTGTAAATACTCTTTTTGTGGAATGGAGTATCGTGTTATTTTACCTCCTTAAAATATATCAATAAAATTATATTGATTTAAATTATTTTTTCAGGGCTCCTGAGAGGATCAGGATAACCTTACATGAATCCATATCCAAGTTGATTTCAGAGCTTGGCATACTTGCAATTTTCAATCCAATAGTCCACTTTATAGTACGTGGATCAACTTTAATATATATATACACACACACACACACTCTCCATTATAATTACATTTTAATCAATACTTGCTGTTATATCTTGAGTTAATTTTTATTTTCAGATAATTCTTTTCCTCTGGCTAGTGTCACTGATTGGAAATTATATAAGCTCGTTGAATCTTATACTTCTCGGTAAGGATCCAAAATTCTTTTGTTATTAAATACCTTCGTAAGCAAGATAGGTGCCCTATTCTCAAATTATATAAAAAGAAAATACAATTTTTTCATTAAAACCACTGAACTTTCAAATATTGGTTAAAAATACCTAAATTTTTTACCAAATGTACACGTCAGCTTATATAGCCAATTTTTTATTAATCAACAATTATTTGAAAGTTCAATAATTTTAGTGTAAAAAATAGTTTGTATGTTTATTGATAAGCTCAATGGTTTTTTGGGTCATCAGAAACTCCCATGCATTATTATCAAGTTGGTTTTCCTTGTTGATTTTGTTTTAGGTATTGTCTGCATGCCAACTCTGCAATATCTGTACAAGCGTTATGAAGAAGAAATGAATGATCTTGTTGGTAAAATATATCAAAAGATGATGAACATATACACGACGTTCGAGTCAATGTTCTTGAAAATATCTCAAAATTAAGGGACAGAGAAAACGAATAATTAAAGCCAAAGGGAAATGGAAACCAAAGAAGCCAACTGATGTGATATAAAAAAAAAATTAAAACAAAAGTGACATGTATTAGTGAAGAAATTAGCTTGAATGCTCTTTAATTTATTGGGTATCATATTGTCTTCAAATGTAAAAATGATGTTAAAAAGGAATAGTTAAATGGTGTGTATTAGGAAATATTCACAAATATTGTATTTAGATATTATTATGTTTATCATTTTGTTAGGATACGATTGGTTGTATAATTATAGGATAACTATTATTAGTTTTTTATTCACATAGAACACCTCATAATTATGTCTATATATTAGTAGTGATGCAATGTAATTGTATAATTGATTAATAATAAATTGCTTGCTTTATTAGTGTGAAATAAATGAAGCATTGAAATATAGTTAGATTCTAACGATCACAAATGTGATATATTAGTTATCGTGCTAACACGAACGGAATAAACTCTTGAATCCATATGAAAAACAATGAACTCACAAAGAGAACATAAGAGATAATCTCAATTAATTAATAAAAATATAATTGTACAGAAACCCTAGGTTGCATATTTATAGCCCTAAACTACTCTCCAACACCAATAAAGAAAAGGAAAATTAAAATAGTCCAAGATACGAATTAGAGTTCACATACGACCTAAAGAATTGAATGACAAACAGAAAAATCAAAAATAAATGTGTGAGACCCGAGATAAGCCTCCACGTGTCCCGAGGTAGAAAACTCGTGGAGGCGGCTCATTTTTGGAATTGATTGAGGGATTGGATTGGTGGCTAGAAGGATAGGACGATATGGGGATTACTCTGATGACTAAGGGTATTTCTGGAATTTTTCCGAGGACATGTGCCTGGCACGTGACCATTTTCCAGGAAACTCTATAAATAGCTCTTCCATTCTATGAAGAAAGGCTCTCTCTTTTGGACTTTGGACTCTTAGACCTTTTGGAGGACTAGAAGACTTGGACATTCTCTCAGCCCGAAGACTCAAGAAGGCTCTAAGAATCCTTGCGATCTTAACAAGGTTCTCGGATTCTAAGAGTTCTGTCAAGTGTCGTTGGAGTAATCACTCACCTGTTCTTCTCCCCTCTTCAATCAATCAATCAATCAATTCCGTACTTTTCATAGATTTCCCTCCTCCTCAATTAATACAAAACCCTAACCCTAGCAAGGTACAATTTCTTTGCCCACATTTCTTTGGCGACTCTATTAGGGAGGTGCAGAATTCGTGAAGGGTATGCCCACAACTCGAAGTGGGAGAACAACAGGAAGAGTTTTACTAACAACAAACATTATTTCACCAGGTCCAGTTCCAAAGAAGGAAAATCAAGTTTTTTAGGGTGCAAATCTGGATCTCGATCAACCTATTATTAAAGACACTTCGGAAGGAAGTTCAACATCACCATACATGACCAATCAACAAAAAACGAATGCCAGCCAGACAGGCACGGGAAGGCAAGGCGAGGATGTAAGTGGAGAGCAGACAAATGATGTGCAACTGGAGATGCTCAAGGCGTTGAAAGAAGCACGGGAAGGACAAAGGATGATGATGGCTATGATGTTGGAGATGCAGAGGAAGCAAGAGGAAATGGAGAATTTTCGCCAGCAGTTGATGCAAATCCCCACTTTCAAGGCCATGTTCCCAGACCATTTGTAGGGAGAAGAAGCAGGAGTAGATGACAACAACAACGATAGCAACAATAAGGAGAATCAGACTGCACCTCCATTGACGGAGAATCAGTCCGTTCCAATCATCCACTTGGAACCTCAGAACAGTGGTGACGTGCCATAACCCAGACTGGAGGTCAGCCAACCTCAGACAAACATCATTCCGACCACTATCCCCATATTTTCACAAGTGCAGATACCAACTATCCCAAGCCTCGTCCAACTAACCAGCCCACAAGCACAACCAATAAAAAATTTACATGATGTCAGTGTACATCAACCAATTTTTGTACCATACACACGACCAATGCATCCATACATCATAACACCACAGAGAGTCCATACCATGAGCCAATATGTGACAAAGGATGATATGATCGATGTGATCAATCAACTTCACAGGCAAACATCCTGACCTTCGGAGTTAGACTTTACTCCACCTTACCCGGCACATATTCGGAGACAACCTTACCCGGCAGGGTATATTGAGCATCCCTCGCAATTTCCAAAATACAATGGGGAGAAAGGAAATGTCAGGGAACACATTGCCAAGTTCGTGGAGTCGATGTCTCTATGGTTAGGATATGATGAAATGAACAATCACAATTTGTTGATGAGGGAATTCAACAAGACTTTGACGGATAATGCCTTCAGTTAGTACTATAACTTAGAGAAGGGATCAGTCCATGATTGGGATGATCTAAAATTATAATTTTTAAGAAATTTTTCTGTGCAGAAATAGGTAACCATCATAGAGCTCATGCGATTCAAGCAGAAGCCAAACGAGGAGCTTTCAGATTACGTGGATCGGTTCAAGGCCCAAGCACAGAAGTGTGAAGATCCAATTGAAGAAAAAAACTTGGTTAGCATATGCAACAATGGTGCTTTAGACGCCTTCAAGCCCCACTTCATTACAAAGGCTTGTGATTCATTTACGACCCTCTCATCTTTTGCCCAAGACTTGAGAGGAATCTTGACATTACCCACCAATCATGCGATGGTTACATGGAAGGGAAAGAGGACAGCAAATGTGGCTTTGGCGAATTCTCAATCAAAACCACAAGGGGGCAAGAGGGAGAGGAATGAGAAATTTGAGCGAAACAAAGGAAAGCATGGGGAAAAGTATACTAAAATGCCAGTTTCGGAGGCTATCACATGCAGTGAGAATGCATTCAGGGGCCTATACGAACAATGGGTCAAACACGGAGTAGTGAAACCTCTAAGGCCCCGGTTGGTTGTGACGGAAGTAGGGGTGTTCAACCGGTTTTTACCGGACCGGTACCAAACCGAAATCGAAACCGCCCAAATCTTGACATCGAAATCTGAAGTCAGTTAGGTTAGAGCCAGATATCGAACCCATGATCTTAGGTTAATCTTCGATTCAATCTGGGTTTTTATCGAAAATTAATATAATTATTATTTTATTATTTTTATTATTATAATCATTATTATTTTATTATTATTATAATCATTATTTTATTATTATTATTAATAATAATAAAAAATTAGAAAATCAGAGATAATGGAATTAGGTTCAATTTTTACCAACCATAAAAATGTTGAATCGAAATCAGTGATGCAGAAACCCAGATATATCTGGATTTTTTTATACCAAGAATCGGATCGGCTCTTTTTATATCGAACCCAAATAGGATTTGATGCAGTTGAAAAGCTGGAAAATCAAAAAATGAAACGACCCTAAACGGAAAAGATGAAAAGAATGTCGGACTTCTGTGTATACCACCAATACGCAAGACACTCTATTATGGACTGTTACTGTCTACGGAGGATATACCATGAGAAGTTGGCGCCGAAGAGATTGAACTAAGAAAAGAAACGTGCAACACTATCACTCATAGTGCAGTCCCGGAAGTCAAGATGATGGACAACCCAAATAGTAGCTCTACCATCGAAAGAACTCTAAATTATTGATACAGGAATTGACGAATTAAAAATCCACCCAAGATGGTGTCCACCAAAAATAGTGGTTCAAGTCCTCAAGAGTATCTCTTGCCAAGTAATTGGATGACCAAGGGAGGAGGCACAAGAATTGACGAATAAAAAAAATCCACCCAAGATGGTGGTCCACTCTAAATGGTGGCCAAGTCCTTGTAAAATACACTTGCCAAAAAATTCGACGACCCAAGTGGCGAGGCACCCGATTTTAAGTCCTCGTAGACTGCACTTGACAAGAAATTGGACGACCTAAGTGACGAGGCAGCCGAGTTTTACACTTTATCATCAAAAGTGAATGAGGCACCTAACTATAAGTCCTCAGACCAGATAAATTATACTTTCAACTTCAAAAGTAATCGAGGCACCTGACTATAAGTCCTCAGAAGTTACACTTTCAACTCTAAAAGTGATTGAGGCACCTGAGTATAAGCCCTCAACCCCCAAAAAAAGTTATACTTTATCTCTAAAAGTGGTGAACGCTATGCTTTCTCCGACAAAAGCAGGATTTATTATTTGAAACGTTACGCTTTTTGTTAAAAGTAATTTTATTAACAATAAATTGTCAAACTCCCGCTTATGCTTGAATATTTTTTCTGATCTCTTTAAAAAAGGTATAGATTCAAGTGTTAGTTTGCATAAAAAAACATGCTTATCCTTGAAAAGAATCATGTTTGATGTTTTATGAGGCTTATTGTTGTCTTGGAGTCTTAATTTGAACAACTTAAGATTCAATGTTAAATATTGAGTTTTAAGGAATCATTCAAATTAAAGACAATCAATAAGGATGAAGAAACTATATTTTGATAAATGAAATATATGTAAATAAGTTTTCTGATACAGGAAATGGAAAATATTACAAAAAGCCATGATCTAAAAGCCAAGACATATTAAGTTGAAGAGGGGGCATAGCTAAATCCTCCAAGTAAGCAATGATGGTCTCATGAATCTTAAGATTTACCGCTCTCAGCTCCCTAATCTCTTGGGTAGTTGACTATAAGTCCCGTCACTGGCACTCTACATCCCAAAGCTTAGACTCTAGATCCCGAGACTTAGCCTCCAATTTTCTTGTGGCTTCGTCAAGATCTGAGAGTTATACTTAAAAGCAGTCATCCACACACTTGTGTATAGCAACCTCCGAATGAAGTGCAATAATATAAAAATTTTGACTTGAGAAGATTTAGCTTAGCACTAAAAGGAGACATATCAACACCCACGACTGCAAGGTCGTCTACATCAACGCTAAATTGCTTCAAGTCCTCGACTCGCAAAGAGCCCAATGGGGAAATCATCATCCTCTTCATTGGCATTGGCCTTCTCGATGAATTCTTGATTCTGAAGAAGCGAGAAATTTCAAGAGAGAATAAGAAGGATTAGATTGAAGATTTTCCAAGATATCCAGCGAGAGCTCCTCTAGGGCTCGTCCTCCTAGGGTTTTCTGATGAGTGGGATTTATACCCGCGAATTGGATACTTTATGACTTAAATAATTGCCTGAATTTGTAGACTTTATATAGATTTATATGATTATAGTGTTATTATGCTTAATCAATACAATGCAGGGCTTATCATGTGTTTTCTAGCATACAGGGGGCAAAATAGTCATTTAACGTATAGCCGCGTCGCGGCGCCAAAGCCCAGCTCAAAGCTCGCGCCACGACGCCACCTCCTAGTCCTTGCTAACGTAAGCTTCATACCATGCAAATACCACTATTACTTTATGGGCTCATGTTGCGGCTGAGCTCTCGTCTCTTCCAAGCTTACATGGCGGCCATAGCGCCAACCTCAAGTCTATTTCCCTGCATTGCCTGAGCTCCTGGATTCGAGCGAGGAGACAAATGATTTTTGACCTAGCGTGAAGAAAAAAGATGTATATAACACAGTGAAGCCTCTACATCTATCAAGAGACATCCTATATCATATTTTCACATAGATTAGCTTAGATTAGTTTTCTTCTATAATTTCTCTTCCTTTCTCTTAGTTGATGTCTGTAAATATAGATTAGGTAGATTAGGGAGAAGTCTTTCCTTTCGAAAGTTTTGCGGTGGGTCGAGATGGAGCGTCAAATGCACTCGCCCATAAACGCAGGACCGGTATCGAGATGGAGCATAAAATGCACTCGCTAAATATTCTTCGTTTTTGTTGTAAAGTCTCAGTTGGCTTATGTTGATTATGTGGCCTTTATTACTCGAGTTATTAGATTCATAGGGGTGTTCTACACCTAGTACCCTAAAGTCGTCTGGCTTGGGAGTCACTGATCAAAAGCTCATTCATGGGTAGTCCTAAATAGCCTAAGGTAATTAAGGACTGTCCGAGTCAGATTTTACTGTCGTCATGCTAGAGTCTTTTGATTTATTCCTGCATTTGATTCTTATTCTTAATGCTTGTTGAATGTTTAAGTTGCGGAGTTTGTTTATTTGTATTAGTAATCGACTGTGTGAACTTATTTAAGCTATGATTAACTAGGACAGTTGGTCTCTATACACACACATAGAATGGATCGAATACAGTCTTATGCTTAAAATTGAATGAACCCTTATTCATATCTGTGTTTGCCCTGTTCTCTGGGAGTAGCTTTGAGCTTTGAAGCCATGATACTATTATACAGTTTTATTTTTCTTTTGCATGTGTTTTACTTTTGTTAATGTGAGTTAGATAGTTTGCTCGAGGACAAACAAAGACTTAAGTTTGGGGGTATTTGATGAGTGGGATTTATACCCGCGAATCGGATACTTTATAACTTAAATAATTGCCTGAATTCGTAGACTTTATATAGATTTATATGATTATAGTGTTAGTATGTTTAATCAATGCAATGCAAGGCTTATCAGGTGTTTTCTAGCATCTGAGAGGCAAAGCAGGTCATTTTACGATATAAGCGTCAAGAACGCCAAAGCCCAGCTCAAAGCTCAAGCTTCATGACGCCACCTCTGGTCCTTGCGGCGTAACCTTGGCATGGCACATTATTCCTTTATGGGATCGTACAAATAATGAGCTCCGGTCTTTCAAGCTTACATGAAATGCATGACCGCTTAACCTCAAGTCTATTTCCCTCACATTGCTTGTGCAAACTCAGGTTCAGGCAGAGACAAATGATTTTTGACCTAGCTTGAAGAAAAAAGACGTATATAACACAGTGAAGCCTCTGCATCTATCAAGAGACATCCTATATCATATTTTCACATAGATTAGCTTAGATTAGTTTTCTTCTATAATTTCTCTTCCTTTCTCTTAGTTGATGTCTGTAAATATAGATTAGGTAGATTAGGGAGAAGTCTGGCATTTCTTTAGAGCGGCAAGAGCAGTGAACTACACGAAGTGGAAAGCTTGATTTGAGCGGAATGCTTGGAGATTGAAGGGCTTTGACAGAGTTTCCTCTTATCCATTTATTTCTTCTAATTTTATAATCCATTAATGTTGTCTTTATTGCTACTTATATTTTGTTCAATAGTTATGAACTAACTATTTGCTCTAAGGTTATAATAGAACCATTTGTTATTTAAATTGATTATCTTATCTCTTTGGTTGGCACCATATGATTTGGTTCGATATATTTATGCTTAATGATTCTTGCTAAGACATTAGTGATGATTTTGGTAATTTACATAATATCGACAGAAGGATTGTAGATTTATACCTGAATATATTTGTGACGCCCCCAAAATAGGTCCATTCCATCTAACCCATTCTGAGTCGCCAAATACATGGTACAGAAATAACTACAACTTTATTAATACATTTATCGTGCAAAATACAACAACATATATACTGTGAGTTTAAATACAATTATTGTCTTCTAGACAATATACATACCAAATAAATCCCCATCATAATTATTGATACATTATTTTACAAAATGGTGAGGACTACTAAACAACTCTCTCTAGAACCTTCATTCCATAATTCCGACTAGTACTCATTACATTCTCGCCTCACGAGAAGAAAAATGGAACAACAAGGAAAAGGGTGAGCTCAACTAGCCCAAGTAAAGAATATTATGACTAAGATAATATACAACAAATTATCGTTAGTCTCCAACGAGGAAAAATCTAATAGAATACAATAGACAACCGGTTTAAATCAACAAGCTGCGGTGAAACAATAATTCATTAGAAGAGTTAAGTAGAGAATGCAAACTACTATCTTCTATATATGAATTTAAAAGTTCATCGTCGATATTTTATCCTGTAACATCAATCAATATATATACGGAATCAAATATTCATCTTTTGCACTTCTGAGCCAAAGATATTCATCGATTGGTCATGTTCATCTAAACACTGTTCATCTTTGCACTACTGGCCAAAGATATTAATCGATCATCATGTTCATCTCAACACATGTTCATCTTTGTACTACGGGCCAAAGATATTCATCAAGAAATCATTCATCTTTGCACACTACTGGGCCAAAGATATTCAATAATATCATCATTTAGGGACCGAGGATGATGAAAAATATTTTAAAAGAAAGCGAATCCGGTGAAACAAAAAACAAATATTAAGGATTCAGTATTTTAAACAATCCAAGTTCAAAAATACTTCATAAGTAATCGGGGTGGAGTAAAATTCAAGAATGATCAAAACATGGATACAATCAAAGCTAGTATCCGAATAGATATTTTGGACAAAAAGAAGAAATTTCATTTTTTGATTGAATAGTGCCGTATTCGTGAATAAGTGTAGATATCGTGAATAGTGCCGAGTATCGTGAATAGTAACTCAGACACCAAAAGATAGAAATTTCCCAAAAAACATCATCACGCCGTGAATAGTACTCGTGAATAGTAACTTCGTGAATAGTAACTCATGAATAGTAAGTCATGAATAGTAACTCATGAATAGTAACTCAAGCATGAAAAAGTTCCAAATTTGATAAAATTTCCAACCAATATTTCAAAGATAATGATATTGAAAAAAATAATATCATTTTGAATAAAATAACATCCCTTACCTCGAAAGACAAGTACTTCTAGTGAAAAACAGGATATAGGCTATGACTTGAACTACACACCAGTATAGCTTATACTCAAAATACTCACAAGAATACGCTCGATAATATAGAGAGAAAACTTGATTTACGGTGTGATTTTCAATTCTAACCTAAGACCTATTTATAGGAAATTGCTTAGAACAAAGCGAGAAAATTTAATATAATATTAATATTTATTTTCCAAAACCTCATACGACACTTGCTGCCAACTGAATTCAGCTCCTACACATGTTAAATGAGGCCACCTAAACATTCCAAAAACGTTTTTCCTATTTTTAAATATTTTAAACTTCAAAAAATCAATTATTTCGGAGCTTCGGAACTTCAATAATTCATAATAAATAGCTCTTTTATCAGAAAAATTCGAAACTCGCGACTTTCCATAGGAAATTTCATTATCTACAACTTTGCAGAAGGAAGGTTTTCCAAATTCCAAATAAAAATTGACCGAAATCCACAAACGGGCGATTTTACAAGCTATAATCAAATTTCAGTCAAGAAATGGGGTCCACCGACACACAAAACATGTGTTAATCATTTGATGCCACAAAAATACTCTTTCTCCTCATATACTCACATATTCCACATTCGTTGTAAAAATATCACCATTATTATATTATTAAAATATAATAATATATTTAAATGAATTATTTTATCAGAAAAAGATAAAATTTTAATTTTCAACAATTGTCACATTAAAAATTTTCTCCATCTATATCCACATAAAATCAATATTTTCCTCATCATATGAATCAATAATTAATTATTCACAAATAATATTACGTAATCACAATATGTGACAAACGCATAGTTCGAGGAAAGAGGGGCTTTCCAATAAGGATCTCTCCTTCTTGTGGCGCAATTAGGTGACCAAACCTCTCCTTAGATGAACTTTTAGACATTGCCAATAATGTTATCTAATAATATTATTGGATAATATGAATTATTGCTTCGATAATGGAAAATCTTTGTGTAATGACAATTTATTGAAACAATAGTAATATAAAATATCAATGCAAACAATTATTGAATCAATAAAATAAAATCTTGAATAGTAATTCTTGTAATAATTATTGAGTAGTGCCTTCTTACGTAAGAATCAATAATTGGTGCAATACTGCGTGCCACATTGTTCAACAATGGCGTATTAGTGTGTTTTAACCATAGGGTATTCCAACAAGATGATAATTGGTAACAACTACGCCAAGTTATTTATAAACAACTTATATTTGTCGTTTTCTTCATCCAATCGCTTTCCGTTATGGGGCCCACAAAAGATCTACTTGTGGTCGCATGCGAATATTCCCGAAGCGATGCGAATATTCCACGACCAAACGAATATTCACAAATAATAATGAATATTTTATAACCACTTGCTTATTCAAAATATTTGCGTATTTTACCCATAACTATCCACATTAATCAAATCAACCCTTACTATCTCAAAATAATAAATAGAGGAAATTCCATTTTATAAAAAAAATTCGGGGTCTTACAACCTCCCCTCCTTATGAAATTTCGTCCTCGAAATTGACGTGACGACGCACAGTGTTTGAAAAAGATGAGAATACCTCGTTTTAATTTCCGTTTCCAACTCCCAGGTCATTTCCTCAATAGCATGGTTTCTCCACAAAACTTTAACTTGTGGTATAACCTCGTTACATAGGACATGTTCTTTTCTATCTAAGATCTTGTGGTACCTCCTAAAGACGTTAGGTCTTGGCTATCTCGTCCGGTTCTAACTCAATAGCGTGGTTGAATTAGTCCACATATTTACGTAACATCGACACGTGAAAAGCGTTATGAACACTCGTCATACTTGGCGGTAAAAGCAGTCTATAGGCCACAGTTCCTATTCGATCGAGAATTTCAAATGGATTAATAAATCAAAGGTTTGAGCTTTCCTCACCTCACCGATTCTCGCTTTTGAAATAATAACTTCTTGCACCTCCTTCTTCAAATTCATCACTCGATTGTGTAGCTTGAGCGACTTTAACTTTATCGATTAAAGTCGATTATACTCAGTATATCATCACGTGGGTACCTAGAGTTTTCATCTCCATCTCTATTATTTGTAAATTATCTGAAATTAGTCTTTGACAATATCGTTACTTTCGTACAGATATCGATCTTCTACTCAACACGTCGGCTACCACGTTCGCTTTTCGAGGATGGCATGGTCGAACATGTCTTTGAAATGGGTCTCCTCTTGAGTTCTTCGAAGCTCTTCCCACATTCCTTGCTCCATTCGAATTTTGTATCTCTACGAGTCAGCTACGTTAATGGAATAGCGATTCGAGAATATCCTTCAACGAATCTCCGATAATAACCAACTAAGCCTGAAAGCTACGTATTTCGATTACCGAGCTTAGGTTGTTCTCAATCGTGACTCATATCCCAACCTTGGATAACACGTTACAATGATACCTATCAGTTTACTATCACACGAATATGGTGTCCCCTACAGAGAGTCTGGCATCGGTGCATTCCACAAAGGAAGTCACCAGATAAAGGCTCAGGTACCAAATTCTATAGTTGAATTTTTAACTCCTAAAGTTCAATAGGAGCCATTCGATATGAGATTTTAGAAATGAGTTTTTTGTAAGGGTTCAAAGTCGATACAAAATTTAATATCGAAGCTTTGGGAGTAAGCAAGAAATTCTTCTTGAAATACGTCGGGAAAAATTAATAACAACAGGAATATTATTCAAATCTGACGTGTCTTTATTCAAATCCATAATATGGACTAAGAACTTGACATCCGTAATAAAAGAATGACTTCATGGCTTGATATGAAAATGTTTGACTACAATGGTTTGATTGCTTGAATTGAATAATGAGGTTGCTTAGGAATATGAAAACTAACAACCCCTACGAAAGTAATCAATTTCGGCATGATGAGTAGTTAACCTTAAAATCACATCAAAAGCAAATATCTCTATAGAAATAAGGTTAACGGGTAATGTGATAGTGCCAACTGAATCAAGCAAGATTTCTAAACAACGGATGTAATGAAAGTTTCTCTAACTGAGTCTCCATAAATAGGTCAAAGTCTAATTTCTCGTGTAGTCAAGTTCAAGCGTTTGGTAAGCAAAGCAAGAGATAAAAGAATGGGTAGAACTCTGTATCTAGTAAGGTATAAACTTCGCAAGAATTTATAATTAACTAACCCGTGCTAACTTCGTTCGGGTTACTCGCTTTTTGAGAAGTCACGAAAAATGCTCTTCCGATGTCGTTGACTTTGACTTTTACATATCGCCTCTGGTGCAACGTCCCAGCTGGACTTGATTTTGCTATAGGACAAAATCGAGCTATGTGACCATCTTTTCCACAACTAAAACATACCTTGGACGGCTTTGAACAGTTTGACCTTATATGTCCCTCCTCTCCGCATCTGTAGCATCTAACTGGCGATCGTTTTCTTCCCCTAGAATTTGTTCTTTGGTCGCGTCGATCTGCTGTCAAACGATCTTCCGTCATCGTTAAATCTTCTCTTTTTAGATTAGACATCTCTTTCCATAATATCAATGCGTTGTGCGGCTTTTACCCATGCATCACTCATTCTCACTCGTTCAGTTATTTCTTCTTCCAGCTCAGATTCCAGCTTTATCATCTTATACTCTGCCAAAGAGTGCTTCTGTTCAAGCATCACATATCGGATAACACAAGCTTGAATCGTTGCATCTTTTGCTCCACATTTGCGCCTGCAATTCTTGACTGCTCTTCTAACTCATGAATATGATTTTGCAATTCTACATTTTGATCATAAAATACCTCTAATAAACTCTCTTGGTACCTCTTCTTCCTCTTCTTCCTCACTCTCAATTTGTTACCTTTATGACTATCTAAAGGTGCAACTATCAATTCTTCACTCACCACATGGATATCTCTAATTCCTTCTTCTTTGACATCACATTATCACGTTTGGCGATTATAGGTGTCTCCACGATCTCATTCACTCCATCATTAATATTCTCGATCGACATTCTCAAATCTTGTCATAAAACAAGGGTTAATTAAGGAAATCAATATATCACATAATATCCCTATATACTAACCAACTAACAAATAAGCTTAGGTAGGACACACTAGCGAAGGATTTACCTCGTCTCTCCCTCCTAGTTCTATTCCCGATCTCCGCCAGAGATCATATCCTAAGCTCGATACCAACCGTGGCGCCCCAAAAATAGGTCCATTCCATCCAACCCATTCTCGAGTCGCCAAATACATGGTACGAAATAACTACAACTTTATTAATACATTTGTCGTGCAAAATACAACAACATATATATCTTGTGAGTTTAAATACAATTATTGTCTTCAGACAATATACATACTCAAATAAATCCCCATCATAATTATTAATACATTATTTTACAAAATGGTGAGGACTCTTAAAAACAACTCTCTAGAACCTTCATTCCATACCCCAAGCTAGTACTCATTACATTCTCGCCTCCTAAGAAGAAAAATGGAACAACAAGGAAAAGGGTGAGCTCAACTAGCCCGATAAAGAATATTATGACTAAGATAATATACAACAAATTATCGTTAGTCTCCAACAGGAAAAATCTAATAGAATACAATAGACAACCGGTTTTAAATCAACAATCTGAATCGGAAACAACAATTCATTAGAAGAGTTAAGTAGAGAATGCAAACTACTATCTTCTATATATGAATTTAAAAGTTCATCGTCGATATTTTATCCTGTAACATCAATCAATATATATCGGAATCAAATATTCATTTTGCACTCTGAGCCAAAGATATTCATCAGTTAAGTCATGTTCATCTAAACACTGTTCATCTTTTGCACTACTGGCCAAAGATATTAATCGATCGATCATGTTCATCTCAACACTGTTCATCTTTCTTTGCACTACGGGCCAAAGATATTCATCAAGAAATCATTCATCTTTGCACTACGGGCCAAAGATATTCAATAATATCATCATTTAGGATTGAGGATGATGAAAAATATTTTAAAGAAAAGCGAATCCCGGTGAAACAAAAGAACAAATATTAAGGATTCAGTATTTTAAACAATCCAAGTTCAAAAAATACTTCATAAGTAATCAGTGGAGTAAAATTCAAGAATGATCAAAACATGGATACAATCAAAGCTAGTATCCGAATAGATATTTTGGATGAAAAGAAGAAATTTTATTTTTCGATTGAATAGTGCAAGTATTCGTGAATAAAGTGTAGATATCGTGAATAGTGTCGTATCGTGAATAGTAACCGACACCAAAAGATAGAAATTTCCAAAAAAACATCATCACGCTTCGTGAATAGTACTCGTGAATAGTAACTTCGTGAATAGTAACTCGTGAATAATAACTCATGAATAGTAAGTCATGAATAGTAACTCATGAATAGTAACTCAGAGCATGAAAAAGTTCCAAATTTGATAAAATTTCCAACCAATATTTCAAACATAATGATATTGAAGAAATAATATCATTTTGAATAAAATAACATCCCTTACCTCGAAAGACAAGTCTTTCTAGTTGAAACAGGATATACGCTTATGACTTGAACTCATGTACCGTATAGCAATACTCAAAGTATACTCAAAATACTCACAAGAATAAACTCGATAATATATAGAGAGAAAACTTGATTTACGGTGTGATTTTCAATTCTAACCTAAGCACCATATTTATAGAAATTGCTTAGAACACCAAAGCAGAAAATTTAATATAATATTAATATTTATTTTCCAAAACCTCATACGCACACTTGCCAACTGAATTCAGCTCCTACACATGTTAAATGAGGCCACCTAAACATTCCAAAAACGTTTTTCCTATTTTTAAATATTTTAAACTTCAAAAAATCAATTATTTCGGAGCTTCGAAACTTCAATAATTCATAATAAATAGCTCTTTTATCAGAAAAATTCGAAACTTGCAACTTTCCATAGGAAATTCCATTATCTACAACTTTGCAGAAGGAAGGTTTTCCAAATTCCAAACAGAAATTGACCGAAATCCACAAACGGACGATTTTACAAGCTATAATCAAATTTCAGTCAAGAAATGGGGTCCACCGACACACAAAACATGTGTTAATCATTTGATGCCACAAAAATACTCTTTCTCCTCATATACTCATATATTCCACATTCGTTGTAAAAATATCACCATTATTATATTATTAAAATATAATAATATATTTAAATGAATTATTTTATCAGAAAAAGATAAAATTTTAATTTTCAACAATTGTCACATTAAAAATTTTCTCCATCTATATCCACATAAAATCAATATTTTCCTCATCATATGAATCAATAATTAATTATTCACAAATAATATTACGAGAATCACAATATTGTGACAGCACGCGGTTCAGGGAAAAAGGGGCTTTCAATAAGGATCTCTCACTTCTTGGCGCATGATTAGGTGACCAAACCTCTCCTTAAGCGAACTTTTAGACATTGCCAATAATGTTATCTAATAATATTATTGAGATAATATGAATTATTGCTTCGATAATGGAAAATCGTGTAATGACAATTTATTGAAACAATAGTAATATAAAATATCAATGCAAACAATTATTGAATCAATAAAATAAAATCTTGAATAGTAATTCATTGTAACAATTATTGAGTAGTGCCTTCTTACGTAAGAATCAATAATTGGTGCAATCTGCGTAATCTCTTTTGTTCAACAACGCGTATTAGTGTGTTTTAACCACCGGGTATTCCAACAGTATTAACGGTAACAACTACGCCGTTATTTATAAACAACTTATATTTGTCGTTTTCTTCATCCAATCGCTTTCCGTTATGGGGCCCACAAAAGGCTGCGCCGTCGTACGAATATTCCCCGACAGTACGAATATTCCACGACCAAACGAATATTCCCGACAATAATGAATATTTTATAACCACTTGCTTATTCAAAATATTTGCGTATTTTACCCATAACTATCCACATTAATCAAATCAACCCTTACTATCTCAAAATAATAAATAGAGGAAATTCCATTTTATAAAAAAAAATTCGGGGTCTTACAATATTGGCATGTGATTGTGGGTTTCGACTGCATAAGTTGTGCGTAGAATAGATATATATATATATATATGTGTGTGTGTGTGTGTGTGTGTGTGTGTGTGTGTGTGCGCGCGCCACGTGCGACCTATTTGAGAACTTATGCTTAAATCCTCGTTATGATCAACTCGCATAGACATATGTAGGATTGTATTTAGTTTGGGCGTTCATTTCTGTTCAATTCCCTAACGGGTGGATCTAGAAAGGATATGTTTGTGCATACCTCGACAAGGGTGTATAAGCACTTGTGTGTTCTCGGTCGACAAATTGTCGTGATCATTAAGACCAGAGAAAGAAGGGTAGGTAGTTTGATGAAACATAGCACACCAGGTGTTCGACAGAATGCCTGAGTGGGGTGAAGTTGTAACCTTATCTTGTAATTCCTTCGATTACCATTCGTTATCCATTCACTTGCTTTGATAATTAGTTATGCTTAGATTAATCACACTTTCATTTATTGTTATTTGAATAAGACTTTAGAGATACAAAGTCGATACTTGGTAAATATTAGTGATAGTTCCTCATGGGTACGACATTCTACTTATCACTATATTACTTGTTAGACCGCGTATACTAGCGCGTGTTTAGTGATCGATTTTCTGGCCAACAAGTTTTTGGCATCGTTGCCGGGGAACTATTATTCTAATATTGTCCAATATTGATTTCAATCAATTTCGTCTTACTTTGAACTTGTATATATATATATATATATATCTTCTATTTGTTTGATCTTCCTTTCTTTTTGTTTTTAAGTTTACAGATAATGGACGATCAATGTTATCAATGGCCTTATGAGGGGACGACGCAACCAAGCTCGGAAGAAGGACTCGAGAAATTGCAAGTTCAAATTGCAAATGCCTTGAAATTTTTTGACAATCGTGAGTGTCAGTCCACTCAGAATACCTACGGTCAGGAACAAGCTGACTTTGAACCGATCTCTTATCATCCAAACTGCCAGGGTTATCCAAACTCTTGGGACTATAGTCAAGAGCAATATCATGATCCGAATCATGCCTCTCAGTTTGAATATCAGTCTCTGCCTCACTATGAGTTGACATCTCAGCCCAATGAGAGCTTTTCTGTGTACTCAACACAAGAAGAAGAGAACAGGCTTGAACAGCTCCTCTCCAACTTTATTGAGAGAAATGAGGTTCAGATGGCAAGCCAAGAAGCTGCATTGCAGAGCCTCAATAGTCAATTGGGGCAACTCGTCATTGCCATTACAAATCCACTGCCAAATTCTCTACCGGTCATAATTGATCTCAATGATGAAGTAGTAGAGCAGTGAACGGTAAATAAGCGAGAAGAAGGCGATGAGTCTCACCAAAGTGTCGAAGGCAATGTCATTGTTCAAATTGACCAACCTGCGGAGACTAGGCTAGAAAAAGAGAGGATCGTCAATGGGTGCACTGTCAAGAGTAATCAACAGTTAGAAACCACGCTCACGACTATGGAAACCCTGGAGGGCCCACTAGTACACAAAGAATGTTTTTAAATTAATGAACAATGGGAATTTGTGGATAATTCTAGTGGCGGAAGATTCTTTGTGCGGAGAGAGGATTGGATGGATGAAGGAAATAAGGATGGCCAATCACCCATGTCGGCCAACACTTTAAGGGAATTGACGAATAGGCGACATAAAATGGTCATTTTCGCCTATGAGCCGGATTGAGCGACATCGGTATAGTCAAGCCGACGACTTTAAAACAAGCGCTTGGTGGGGAGGCACCCCCATCTCGGTATAAATTTTATCTATTTTCTTTACTTACGTCTAGTTTACTTTGTGTCTGTTCGCTTTAGTTGTTAACGTAGCTGTCAGATTGTGCATTAATGGTTTTGTGTCTATTATCTGCAGGCAGTATGTCTATTATGATGTATCGTATATTACAATAGTGTTTTTGAGGTTTTTAATAATGCTTGTTTGCCTTTGTAGTGTAGTTTTTTGTTTTTGTCTTGGCATGTTCAGATAACATATAGAAAAACTTCGAAAGAAGATGGTCCTCATGTGGCATGGCCAACAAATCTGCATCAGAACTTCGCCATGTGCATGGCTGCCATGCTTATTTCCCAAATTTCACTCCTCGCGCTGCAGCGCCAATTAACAAAGGGCAGGCCGTGACGCGGGGCCACTAGCAAGCCTCATCTACTTCTAAATCATGCCGCAACGCCAAACAAAGAAGGATGTCTCGCGCCGCGGTGCCGGTAGCGAGATTCAGTTTTTAAAATGTGCAAAGTGGGCAGCACTCAGGCCATTTCTCCCCAATACTCTCGACATCTCTTGGCAGCTTTCTTCTTCCTTCAAGACCCCAGACCTAGTGCATGCAGAAAAAGGAGACAGACTCAACCTAAGGTTTTTCTCCCTCAAGGAAATTTTTGATTTATGTCATTGAGAAGCCAATCGAGGGTTAGCTTTTTGGATTTTTGAAATACTTGTTGTGTATTTGTGTGATTTCCACTGACGGAAATCTGGATAGAGCAATCATAAATAAAGGTTGTCCAAGTTTGGTTTGAAGAACGCACACAAGGTGTTCGATAAATTGTTTGAACCAAAAAGTTGACTGAATTGGGGATGATTTGACATTCAAATTGCATTGGGGACTATTCTAGCTTGAGTTTGGTGGGAATTCGGAACTGAGCCTTCTGTTTTTGCCGAACCAACTGAAACTTAGACATGGCTTCAAAGCGACAACACCTTAGCGTCGGCGGTTCCTCATCCGCCGCACCACCAACGGCTTGGGACAACACTAAGTTCATCAATAAAGAGGCCTGGAAAACGTACAAAACCTCCTTTGCCACATGCAATCTAATTCCTGAGCAGGGGTTGAGGCCTGACAAAAAGGATGACGAGTTGTTGGCCATAATTTTGGGGCGCCAATAGATCCAGTTCACAAAACCACCCGGGTCAGCTATTGTTTCGCTGGTTCGGAAGTTTTATGCGAACGCCAATGCTGAAGGTGAATCAGTTTTTCAAGTCAGGGACCGCTCAGTGGCGTTTAGAAGTCAAGCAATCAATGCACTGTTTGCCACGTCCAACTACGAGGGCAGGGATTATATGGAGCCGGGACTCTGCAGTTATGACCTGGAGGATATCATCAGGAGGCTCTGCAGGCCCGGAACCAAGTGGAAGAAGAATGATTATCTGGTGAGAACCGGTTTCGACTTGGCCTTTCGATCGCTATGGGAAGGCGTGGTTCAGCTTTATTTGCGCTAATATGATTCCTACCCGACACCTGAGCGATGTGACCAAAGATAGGGCAATTCTGTTATTCGTCATTGTCACGGGTCTGCATGTGGACATTAGAGTTCTTATTCACGAGCCCATCATGAAGGCAATCAAGAGTACCGTCGTTTTGGGGCTTCCACATCCATCCCTGATCACCAGACTATGCAAGTAGGCAGGTATTCAGTGGGGGCCAGAAGAGATAGTCTTGCCTCCCATGGCAATTATCGACCATCAGATAATCTCATGCTTTAATGTGTGGGATGGGGTAGAGTCGCATGTTCGAGGTGAAGGCTACGGGCCACCTACAGCGCCACCTCCCACAGCAGAGCCAGAGCAGACACAGTCTTCAGGCATAGGTCCAGCTGCACAGGGTTTACTGGCCGACATCATGGCATCCCTTACCCTGCTGCATCAAAAGCACGATGCCGAGGCTTGCGGAAAAGCGAGGGCACATCGCAATCGTGGCACAGAGGCGAGACATCACGATGCTTGACCAGCCGTGGTGGTGAACACTATGTAGAGCATCTACACTGACTATTGTGGCAAGAACGCTGAGTTCACGCCATACCAGTTCCCAGAGCCTCCTGTCTTCCCACCATACTCTCCACCATCACCGCCCGCCGAGGCTGACGAGGACGAGACCGCTGTTGAGTGAGCGCACTTCAGGGAAACCCTCTTATATCAATTGATTATGTTTAAGCAATGAGGGCATTGCTCACTTTAAGTTTGGGGGTGTTTTGGCTATTATCTGTTATTTTTGTACTGCCATGTTAGGTTGCCATACTTTAGCATTTTGTTATGTTTTATTATCAGTATTGTGGTGCAGTCGTTTTGAACTGCGGGATTTTTCTTTGAATTGTTATTATTATGGATGTCATGAACTATTTTTGGTTTTATTTATTAATGCTTTGATTATTATTAGCATGATTGTGGTTTATAGCCATCTTTTTGGGTCTTATACAGATTAGATGCGTGTGCCATGTGAATGGCCTTTTTACCCTATTTTGTGCTGCTACTTAGCAAGGGTGTTATATTTATCATTATTTTTTTAATTATGGCTGATGACAAGCGCCAAGTAATGATTTCTATCTCTTAGAGTAGTGTCAAGCATGTATAAGCTAGGGGTTATTCAATCGATTAGTTTAGACTGTTATTGATCCGTCCTTCTTAGCAAGCACCGACCAACTGTGTTAACGAGTCAATTTTTTCTCGAATTTAGTTCCCATGTTTATTGCTTTGAGAGTTTGTTCACTCTTATAAACTTTCATTTGTGCAAGGTAATAAAAGACTTAGACATTTATACAGTTTTGGATCTTGGATTCTAGCATGTTGACATCTCTATAATAAATATATATATATATATATGATTGCAATGAGAATAAAAATAGAAAAGAAGTGTTACTATCGAAAGTTTTGCGGTGGGTCGAGATGGAGAGTCAAATGCACTCGCCCATAAACGCAGGACCGGTATCGAGATGGAGCATAAAATGCACTCGCTAAATAATCTTCGTTTTTGTTGTAAAGTCTCAGTTGGCTTATGTTGATTATGTGGCCTTTACTGCTCGAGTTATTAGATTCATAGGGGTGTTCTACACCTAGTACCCTAAAGTCGTCTGGCTTGGGAGTCACTGATCAAAAGCTCATTCATGGGTAGTCCTAAATAGCCTAAGGTAATTAAGGACTATCCGAGTCAGATTTTACTGTCGTCATGCTAGAGTCTTTTGATTTATTCCTACATTTGATTCTTATTCTTAATGCTTGTTGAATGTTTAAGTTGCGGAGTTTGTTTATTTGTATTAGTAATTGACTGTGCGAACTTATTTAAGCTATGATTAATTAGGACAGTTGGTCTCTATACACACACATAGAATGGATCGAATACAGTCTTATGCTTGAAATTGAATGAACCCTTATTCATATCTGTGTTTGCCCTGTTCTCTGGGAGTAGCTTTGAGCTTTGAAGCCATGATACTATTATACAGTTTTATTTTTCTTTCGCATTTGTTTTACTTTTGTTAATGTGAGTTAGATAGTTTGCTCGAGGACAAACAAAGACTTAAGTTTGGGGGTATTTGATGAGTGGGATTTATACCCGCGAATCGGATACTTTATAACTTAAATAATTGCCTGAATTCGTAGACTTTATATAGATTTCTATGATTATAGTGTTAGTATGTTTAATCAATGCAATGCAAGGCTTATCAGGTGTTTTCTAGCATACAGAGGGCAAAACAGTCATTTTACGTATAGCCGTACCGCAACGCCAAAGCCCAGCTCAAAGCACGCGCCGCGACGCCACCTCCTGGTCCTTGCTGACGTAACCTTCGCGCCGCAGCGCCACTATTCCTTTATGGGATCGCGCTGTAGCGTTAGCTCCGGTCTTTCCAAGCTTACATGGCGCCGCAGCGCTAACCTCAAGTCTATTTCCCGGCATAGCAACATGAAAGCTCCGCTTTCCAGGCGTAGAGACAAATAATTTTGACCTAGCTTGAAAGAAAAAGAGCGATATAACACAGTGAAGCCTCTGCATCTATCAAGAGACATCCTATATCATATTTTCACATAGATTAGCTTAGATTAGTTTTCTTCTGTAATTCCTCTTACTTTCTCTTAGTTGATGTCTGTAAATATAGATTAGGTAGATTAGGGAGAAGTCTGGCATTTCTTTGCAGCAGCAAGAGCAGTGAACTACACGAAGTGGAAAGCTTGATTTGAGCAGAATGCTTGGAGATTGAAGGGCTTTGACAGAGTTTCCTCGTATCCATTTATTTTCTCTAATTTTGTAATCCAGTAATGTTGTCTTTATTGCTACTTGTATTTTGTTCAATAGCTATAAACTGAATATTTGCTCTAAGGTTATAATGGAACCATTTGTTATTTAAATTGACTGTCTTATCTCTTTGGTTGGCACCATATGATTTGGTTTGATATATTTATGCTTAATGATTCTTGCTAAGACATTAGTGATGATTTTGGTAATTTATATGATATCGACAGAAGGATTGTAGATTTACACCTGAATATATTGGCATGTGATTGTGGGTTTTGATTGCATAAGTTGTGCATAGAATAGATATATATATATATATATATATATATATATATGCACCAGTGTGACCTATTTGAGAACTTATGCTTAAATCCTCGTTATGATCAACTCGCATAGACATATATAGGATTGTATCTAGCTTGGGAGTTCTTTTCTGTTCTATTCCCTAACGGGTGGATCTGGAAAGGTTATGTTTATGCATACCTCGACAGGGGTGTATAAGCACTTGTGTGTTCTCGGTCGACAAATTGTCGTGACCATTAAGACCAAAGAGAGAAGGGTAGGTAGTTTGATGAAACATAGCACGCCAGGTGTTCGAAAGAATGCCTGAGTGGGGTGAAGTTATAATCTTAGCTTGTAATTCCTTGGATTACCATTCGCTATCCATTTACTTGCTTTGATAATTAGTTATGCTTAGATTAATCACACTTTCATTTATTCGAATAAGACTTTAGAGATACAAAGTCGATACTTGGTAAATATTAGTGATAGTTTCTCGTGGGTACGACATTCTACTTATCACTGTATTACTTGTTAGACCGCGTATACTTGCGCATGTTTAGTGATCAGTTTTCCGACCAATATTTTCCCCCTAGAGGTTCCCTCTCATAGGACTTTCATTTTCGAGACTTGCAAATAAATAAATAAATAAATAAGCTCCGCGAATTATTTAGAAACTTGAATCAAGACTTCAACACTTGAAACATTTTGCGCGATCATCCCACCAAAGGTGTGACTCACGCGCAGGGGGTAAATACTTACAAGTATATGGCATAGACATCCTCCAGATTAGGGGTACTGAATTCCTCCCAAACAGTGACCAGTGTGCATTTAGAGGAGCACCAAAGTGAAATTAACATGGTAAGAGCATCATAGTTCTGTTGGCCAGGAAAGTCTCTGCATAGTTGAATATAATGAAGAACGTATGCCCTTTCTTTAGTATATCCACATAATCACATTCCCAAGTATCGTGTCGGTCCAATGCTGCCATCCCTAAAGGTGGAAAGATGAATCGGACATGAAGCGAAGGGGATTAAAAGGGTATTCGTCTTCCTCTATGTATATGAGAGGAATACGATCGGAATAAGGAAAGCCTGTGAGACCCCAGATTCTATAAATAAAGATTTAAATTTCTCAAATTTTTTTTAAAATATTAAGGTGTGGATTTGAGAAAATGTTATAGTTGTGGGTAGTATTTGAAAATTTTGCAAAGAATGCATGTTGTTATAAATATTCGATTGGTCGGGGAATATTCTTTTTTGTCGGGGAATATTAAATACGACGAAGACAATCATTGGTGGACCCTAGCGGAAGAATTGTCGTAGTTAGGAAGCGACAAAAATATTTTATGAAAATAATAATGGAGGTTTTACTGGTTGATCTTGTTGAACTACCCCGAGTAAAAGTAAAAGAATGATGTCTGGCGTGGTTGCATAAGAAGACACCAGTATTGATTATTGATGCTTATGTGATAAGTCACTCGGTTATCTTGCATTATTACTTTCTGAAGAATTGCCGCATCATATCTCTCTATATTATTGATTCGATTATTATCAAGATTATCATCTGCATTATTTGTTATATTGTTAAATCAATAATTGATGTCTAGAGAGTATTTGGGACACTTTTTCTGTCAGAGTTACTATTCACGAGTTACTATTTATGGGTTACTATTTACCCAAATTACTATTCACTCTAGTATTGTTCACTCGAGTATTTGGGACACTTTTTATGTCAGAGTTACTATTCACGAGTTACTATTCACAGGTTACTATTCACCAAAATTACTATTCACTCTAGTATTGTTCACTCGAGTATTTAGGACACTTTTTGTATTGGAGTTACTATTCACGAGTTACTATTTATGAGTTACTATTCACGAGTTACTATTCATGAGTTACTATTCACGAGTTACTATTCATGAGGTACTATTCACGAGTTACTATTCACCTAATTTCTATTCACTCTAGTATTGTGCATTCTGGTATTTGAGTACAATATTATTCCATGAGGAGATGTGCTAATTTTTCAGACCGTTAGTTAAAGTTATAATAGTGAATCAATATGGATCGCTGGTTTAAAGTTTTAATAGTAATCAATATGGATCGCTGGTTTAAAAGTTTTAATAGTAAATCAATATGGATCGCTGGTTTAAAAGTTTTAATAGTGAATCAGTATGGACCGTTGCTTTAAGTTTTAATATGGACCGTCCGTTTAAAAGTAAATCGATCTGGACCGTTCATGAATTAGTTACTATTCATTCCATTCTTCTATAAATAGAAGCTCATTCCTTCATTATTTCTTACGAATTCACTGAAACTCTAGAGAGAGAAATTATAGAGAGAAGCTATAGAGAGAAAATCTATAGAGAGAAAGAAGACGAGTATTCTGCTACTTCACTACCTTACTACTCCAGTCTTCAACTTCTTCTAAGGTAAGGAATATCATTATTGTGGTAAGGGATAGTATTATTATAGTAAGGGGTGTTATTCTTTCTTATTCATGAAGAGAACTTCGGTTATTCCATTCTTTATTATTCTGTTGGAATAACCTGTATATGCGACATACCCTATACATAACTTGTATACACGACATACCCTGTACTTGGTGAAATCCTTATGTTATTCCATTCTTTATTATTCTGTTGGAATAACCTGTATACGAGGCATACCCTATACATAACCTGTATACGCGGCATACCATATACTTGGTGAAATCCTTATATTATTCCGTCTTTATTTATTCTGTTGGAATAACCTGTATACGTGGACTCCCCTATACTTGGTGAAATCCTTATATTATTCCGTCTTTATTATTCTATTGGAATAACTTGTATACGAGGCATACCCTATACATAACTTTCATATCATGTGGCAGATACACATGCTTGGTGAAATCCTTATGTTATTCCATTCTTTATTATTACATTGGAATAACTTTGTATCTGAGGCATACCTATACATATAACTTTGACATGCAGCATACCACAATACTTGGTGAAATCCTTATATTATTCCATCATTATTATTCTGTTGGAATAACACGATATCTGTAATTACCAGTATACTGGTGAAGTCTGTTGTTTTTCCATTATTTATTATTCTGTTGGAATAACTCAGATGTCTGTGATTCTAGTATACGGTGATGTTTGTTGTTATTCCATTCTTTATTATTCTGTTGGAATAACCTGTATACACGGATTACCATATACCTGGTGAAGTCTGTTGTTCTTCCATTATTTATTATTCTGTTGGAATAACTTGTATACGCGGATTACCATATACCTGGTGATGTCTGTTGTTATTCCATTCTTTATTATTCTATTGGGATAACCTGTCTATGTGAATTATCACATGCATGGTGAATGATCCTTTGTATTCATTCCTTATTAAATTGTGGAAATGATCTGTCTAAGTGGATTACCGCATGGTGGCGAAAATCCATTTGCAGTTTCATATATTTTATTATACTCAGTTGGTTGAAGTTTTAGCTTCTATACTCCATGAAATTAGTGGAATATCATTGATATTTGCGCTTCATCCAATATCTTTTCATCGAAATATTCTTCTGAGCATTCTTGAATTTTACTCTACAAAGAAGTATTATATTGACAATTTGGACGTTATTAGTTCCTGGATAAATTAATTCTTGAACTTGTTTTATTGAATTCTTTTATCATTGTCATCATCCTCATGTTTATATTTTGTTGAAAGTCATCTGTGGCCTATAGTGCATAGATGGACTTGATATGATTATGACCAACGATTATTCGGTATAATCATGACCGTAATGTTACAAATAATGTGAAAAAAAATCCTCATTGGCCCGTAGTGCATTGATGGACAATTTTTGGTATGATTATGGCTATGGATTCTCTTCGGCCAAGAGTGCAAAGATGAATTATTTTATGGCATGATCGGGAATGGTTGATGAAAAACACGATTATCTTTGGCCCGTGGTGCATAGATAATTCGTGGTCGTGATATTAACGAATATCCTTGGCACGTAGTGCGGGGATGATTCGATGATGTGGATTAATTATTGAAATTTGAGTCTCAAAGAATGAAATATTAATTCATGGATGTGATTTAATGAATATCATTGGCCGTAGTGCAGGGATGATTCGATGATGTGGATTAATTATTGAGCTGAGTCTCAGCAATGAAATATTAATTCATGGATGTGATATAATAAATATCCTTGGCCGTAGTGCAGGGATGATTCGATGATGTGGTTTATTTATTAAGCTGAGTCCCAGCATTATTGGTTATATAGTTGTATATCTTTGCTCGTAGTGCAAAGCTGAATTTGTTAGTATAATTATGAGCAGGAATTGTGATTTGGTATAACCATGATTTTTGATGTTTCAGGTGAAGATAGGTGATGAAAATTATCTTCGTCCTGGGAGCGAAAAAGGAATTCAAAATCACAATTATGATTATGAGTTATTCATATGATTGTGGACAGGAATTGTTGATTGATGTTACAGGGATAAAACATTATTGGTGGACTTTTAACATGGAGAAGATAATAGATCTGATGGTCTATTTGACTCTTTTAATGGATTGCTCGTTCCGCTGTAACTATGGTTGAAAAAGTTTTATCATCTACCATATGTTCTAAATCTCTGATTTATTATTGACAAAGGATATTGATAATTTAATTATCTTTAGTCATGATATTCTTTACTGGGCTAGTTGTGCTCACCCTTTTGCTTCACATTTCCTTTCAGGTAATAAGAATGTAGCTGGGTCGAGCAGAGGTAATAGGGGATTAGAACGGTGGTCTATAGCTGTTGAGGTTCTCCCTAAACAGTATGAAAATAATTTCATTGAGAACTTTAGATAAGTGTGTTGTATTTTATACGACATTTAATAGTTATATTTGGTGAATCAAATAGGGTGAGGCGAACCCAACTTTGGAAGGGTGGTTTGCCACTACCATACATGATGTCGAATGACATACAAACTCGTGTTATCATAAGACAGGGTTGTGCACATCCACTTGCTGAGTATATCTACGAGCACTACCTATATGATCTTGGAGTTTATCTGAAATATAATTTCCACTTGGAGACAGTGGAGATAGTTATCTGTCAAGAGAAGACTCACCATTGGATAGAAGATGATAGTAATGTTCTCATTTTTCTTTGGGGTCTATTAGGTCAACCAAGGATAATTTTGTGGACATATGATATCTATCATAACCTAGACGCATGGCCTCCCATGTATGAAGGTTTCCTTGAGTACTTTCCAAAGATTTTAATTTCTAAAACAGTTTTTGATTATACTTTTATGTAAAGTACCTTTGTAAGGTGTGGTGGTCGTGGCACCATGAGAGTTACATAGATTTTGTATTGAAACTCACAGCTTATCTGTTGTCGTACTCTGCACGACAATTCAACAGTTATATAAATGAAGTTTGTATTTGATTTTTATAGAGTGATATTTGGCGACTCAGGATGGGTGATGTATACCTATTTTGGGGGCGTCACAAAGCCATCCCAACATTCGCAAGCCACTGCATATAGAAACAAGTCTTCCTTCTCTGGCCAAAAAAAAACTAGACGGTCATAAGCCTGAACTTGCTCCCAAAAGACGTCGGAAGGACCAAAAGAGGGGAGCCCTTCTCCAATCACTGAGGAACGAGGCCTGCTTGGCAGTTTTTGGGTCTGTATAATGTTCAATGGAGATCGAGGGCCTACAAGCAAGAAGAATTCAGCATAAGGGATCTAAAGAGCAAGGAAAGCATTTGAACTTAAGTGCTTATCATAGCAAAGAAGGAAGTCGGTGGTTTAAGATTAAAAACACCTGAAAAAAGAAGCAAAAAAGAGCACGAACATTAGAAGCCATTCAAATAAAAAAGGGTAGAGGAAGAACGAAAAAATGTGAAGAAGGAGACCACTAGGTTTGGTCCCCCTAGGGTTTGACCCCCAAGGTTTAGCCACCTTGGGAGCTTTTCCCCTCTTACATTTAACTTCTCCTTGCTCGTTGAATCAACCGCTTGGGATGAATGTTACTTCGCTGTAAAAAACAAAAGTTGTGGTCTTTCTTTGAGAATATTCAGAGAAAAAGTCAAGATCATGCTAAGGTGAAGTGGCTTTTTTCTTTAAGAATATCCGAGCCAAGATCCTTGTTAAGGTGAAATGGCCCGGAATAGATGTTTCCTCGTTGCGGTGTTGCCTTTTCTTCGTGAATATCTGAGCCAAGATCCTTGTTCAGGTGAAATGGCCCAGAATAGATGTTTCCTCCTTGCGGTATTGCCTTTTCTTTGAGAATATCCGAGCCAAGATCCTTGTTAAGGTGAAATGGCCCGGAATGGACGCTTCCTCGTTGTGGTGTTGTTTTTTTCGTGAATATCCGAGCCAAGATCCTTGTTAAGGTGAAATGGCCCGGAATAGATGTTTTCTCCTTGCGTTAATGCCTTTTCTTTGAAAATATTTGAGCTAAGATCCTGTTAAGGTGAAATAGTCCGGAAAAGAAATACTACAATTACCTGAAAAGAGAAGTTGATGAAGCAATCACAAAGAATTAACCAAACGAAAAACCAACACGACTAGAGGGCTTGCAAGATCGAACTCCGCGGATGGTTCAGAAATTTGAAACAAGATTCAAAGACTCGAAGTACTTTGCACGATCGCCACTCAAAAGGTGTGACTCACGTACAGGGGGTAAATGTGAGCCCAAAGTACAAATTAGGGTTCACATATGACCTAAAGAATTGAATGACAAATAGAAAAGTCAGAAATAAATGTGCGAGAACCGAGATAAGCCTCCAGGTGTCCCGAGGCAAAAGACTCATGGAGACGGCTTATTTTTAGAATTGATTGAGGGATTGGATTGGTGGCTAGAAGAACAGGACGATCTGGGGATTACTCTGATAACTAAGGGTATTTCTGAAATTTCCCCGAGGACATGTGTCTGGCACGTGACTATTTTCCAATAAACTCTATAAATAGCTCTTCCATTCTATGAAGAAAGGCTATCTCTTTTGGACTTGGAACTCTTGGACCTTTTGGAGGACTAGAAGGCTTGGACATTCTCTCAACCCGAAGACTCAAGAAGGCTCTCTTAATCTTTGCTACCTTAACAAGGTTCTCGAATTCTAAGAGTTCTGTCACGTGTCGTTGGAGTAATCGTTCACCTGTTCTTCTCCCCTCTTCAATTAATCAATCAATTCCATACTTTTCATGGATTTCTCTCCTCTTCAATCAATACAAAACCCTAACCCTAAAAAGGTACAATTTCCTTGCCCAAAAATAGAAAAAATAAAAAAAATATTAAAGTTTTGAACGGCGATAAAACTACTTCAAAAATAGGTTTCTCGGGCATTAAACAGTATAAAGTCATGGCCAAATGTGATAAGTCTTGTATGGCTTGTTGCTAACTTCGATTTAGTATATTGTGAAACCTGTAACCCTTCCTAAATCAAAAGTTATACTAATTTAAACATATACCTATTTCAACTCAAACTTCTGACTCATCCTCGGTATCAATAAACCCTCCCCTTTAAACATATTATTGGATATCACCTTCTAATTAATTCTGGGGTTTAATAGTACTTGGAAAAATAATTATATTTTCTAGGTCAAGCAAGCATAATTTACTATGAACTTTCCTTGTGTACGTACGTGCTTGATTTGTGGTATTTGCACTTGGTGGTTTATACTGTACATTTCAAGGGTAGTAACTATATATATACAAGTTCCTTCATTTTCAAAACAAATATATACATATATGATATCAAAAAAAGATTTAACAATTTAGAATTAGCAATAGACAACAAAAAAACTAGATTTGGAAGACACTTAATTAGAAAGGAGCATTACTTTTTTCAGGTTAAACGATTGTGTTTATGCTAATTGTGTTGCCTTTATGGGTAGTGGGTAGAGTTGCAAAAATGGCCTTCGGCCTATGGTCTGGCCTTGGTACGGCCTGGTCAAAGCCCGATCTAGTCAAGGCCTGGACGGGTCAGGCCCGGCCTGCAGACTGCTTACAGGGCTCACTTTTTTGGCTCATATCCGGCCTGACCTGGTCTTCTAAAAAGCCTAAATTTGCCTGGCCTGAGGCCTGGTCTGACCTGAAGTCTGAACCGGCCTGAGACCTGGCCTGGATCGTTTAGGGCCTGCTGAAAGTGGGCAAGACTGGAAGTTTCAATTGGGCCATGGGCCAACGCCAATCCACTAAATTTAAGATAATAAGTTATTGGATTAATTTTTTTTTAGGTGACTTTGTCACCTGACTCACCAGCTCACTTTAATGCCTTAATGGTTTGAATTCTAGCCCATTATCTCCCACTGTGTCCAGGACCTGCACTTTACTTATTAGAAATTCAAAATTGTAATTATGTAAACGGGTTGCACCAAAAGTCAAGTCAGGAACAGTTCATTTATTACATGTTGTCTTGTTTATTGTTTGAAAATTTTAATACAAAAGTCAGGAAAATGAAAAACAACGGTCAAAACTCAAAAAGTAAAAAAAGTTGAGTTGTCTTATCATTTGTTCATCTGTTGCCTACTGAAAGTTGCTCCACTGACAAAGTAGAAAAAAAATTGCTTTTTTTTTTACTTCTAAACAAACGGATAGTGTGCAGTATTTGTGACGCCCCCAAAATTACGTATTCATCACCCAATTTTGAGTCGCCACTTACATGGTACATAAATTCAAATACAAACTTAATTATACATCTGTCGTGTAACGTACGACAATACATAAACTGAGAGTTCTAATAGGAATATTGTCATTTAGACAATATCCATACTCAAGGAGTCCTCATTACATTTATTGTCACACTATTTAACGAGAATAGTGAGGACTACTATTGCTATCTATCTTGAACCATCACTCTTTTTCCAGCTCGTCCAAACTATATTCTCATTTCTGAAGAGAACGATTGAAAGAAAAGGGTGAGCTCAACTAGCCAAAGAAGAAATATTATAACTAAGATAATGCGCGAATAAATTATCAATAGTCTTTAACAATGTTAAAGCGATAAAATACAATAGACAACCGGTTTAACTACAATGAATATGCAATCCATTAAAAGAGTCAAGTAGAAAATAAAGTTTACTATCTTTTAGGTTTTAAAAGGTTTTCGTCAATTTTTATCACTAAGACTCGGTTTAATGAATAAACCACAATATCTAATCATCCTCGTACCACGGTCGAGGATTTTCATCAAATTATTATCAATGGTCATGACTATTAGAATCACCCCTAGTCATAATCATACCAAAAACTATCCATCATCGCATTACAGCCACCGAGGACTTTTGTCACATCATTTATAACAAAGCCCATGATTATACTAGAATGATCCCGGTCATAATCATACTAAATTCATCTATGCACATAAGCCAAAAAGATAACATAATATAACATGAGGATGATGACAATGACATAATAATTCAATAAAACAAGTTCACGAATTAATTTATTCAGAACTAATAACGCCCAAATTATCGACATGATCTTGCTTTTTGTAGAGTAAAATTCAAGAATGATCGGAAGAATATTTCCATGAAAGATCTTTGGATGAAACGCAAATATCAAGAATATTTTACTAATTTCATGGAGTATAGAAGTCAAAGTTTTAACTATTTGGGTATAATAAAGAATGGAATAACAAAAGAAATCACCATGCATGCAGTACTTGCGATGACATGGGTTATTCAATGAGAATAATAATAACGGAACCGGTCGGTGAAATTCACAAGCGGGATGATCCAATGAATAATAAATCTTGAATAATAAACAATGGAACCGGTCGGGTGTAAAACACACGACACAAGATATTCCAATGTAATAATAAATGCGGAATAATAAAACAATGGAACCTGTGTCGGTGTAAAACACACGCATGAGGATATTCCAATGAGAATAATAAAGAATGGAATAATGAGAAGAAGATCACCAAGTAGGGGATTTGGCGATATCTGAGTTATTCCAACAGAATAAATAAGAATGGAATAATATAAAGATTTCACCAAGTATAGGGTATCTGGCGTATCTGAAGTTATGTATAGGGTATTCCACTTTTACTGAGTTATTCAACAGAATAATAATGAATGGAATAACGAAGTTCTCTTCATGAATAAGAAAGAATAACACCCCTTTGGTACAACAAATAATATCCCTTCTAGTAAAAGACACTTTGGATATCAAAGTAGTGAAGTACCGAATACTCTTCTTCTTTCTCTCTATAGATTTTCTCTCTATAGCTTCTCTCTATAATTTCTCTCTCAGAGTTTCAAGGTGAATTAAGTAAGAAAATAATGAAGGAATGAGCTTCATTTATAGGAAAATAGAATGCATAGTAATTAATCCATGAGCGGTCCAGATTGATTTACTTTAATCGGACGGTCCGTATTTAAAGAAAAATCTTTTAAATAAAATATCATATATTCTATTTATATAAAAACATTTTACTATGCAAACACTATGCAACACTATGCATAATAAAATATAATATATTCTATTTATAGAATAACTTTAATAAAGTATTACATTTTATATAAAAGATGTTTACATTTTATTACGTTAATAATACTGAATAAAACAAAAGCGTCGATATCATTATAATAATTCATATTATTAATCGACAATAATGGAATCAAACCGGTGACTTCTCACATAAGCATCGATAATCAATACCGTGCTACTATGCGACCACACGTATTCTCGTACTTATACTACCAAAGTAGTTCAACAAAGATCAAGCGGTAAAACTTCCGCCGTTATTTCAATAAAATATTTTTGTCGTTTTCTCAATCCGATAATAATTACATTGTGGGGTCCACCAATTATTGAGTAGTTATGCGAATATTCCCCGCTAAACCGAATATTCCAGACCAATCGAATATAATATAACCACTTGCATACTTTTGCAAAATTTATAAATACTACCCACAACTATAATATTATCTCAAATTCACACCATAATATTAAAAAATTATTTCGACAAAATTTAAATCTTTATTGATAAAATCTGGGGTCTCACAGTATTTTTTTTTTAAACAAACGGTTATATTTTGTTTCTATAAAATTCATTTTATTAACCGTACAAATATTCACATATCTATATCCTGCAATATGCTTTCTCAACCCAACTTTCGTTCTTGATCAATATTCTCTTTATTCACAATTTTCACATCTCTCTATTTAGTATTTTGATATTCTCTGATAATTATAAACTTTAATTGTTATTATTATAATTTTTAATTTGTATTATTATTACATTTTTATTATTACAATACAATTGATCCCTTCGACTCCAACACCCCACAAATGCCGCAATTTATTCAAAACGATCCAAATATCATTATGCCTGAAAGTGTCGTTGTGGGTTCGAGTACCTTATTTCCTCATTCTACTGGTGAACAAAGTAAACGTTCAGCGGCTATTTGGGAATATTTCATCGAAGTGTGGGCTGCCGAAGGTATTAAAAAAGTCCAATGCAAAATATGTAACACCTTATTTGGTACTAAAGATAATAACACATTACAACGGCACTACCATTCGTGTTTGCAAAAGCATAAACTAACCGATGAAAGCTCTCAAGCACAAATTGATCGTTCCGATCACAATTGGAGTTATGATCAAATACTACAGAAAGAGTGGCAAGCCAAACTAGTGATCGAGAAGGAGCTCCCGTTCAATTTTTTGACGATGTACGATGTACCAATTATATTCAAGGCGCATTGTAACCGAAATATAAACAAGTAAGTAGAATGACTACTAAACGTGATTTAATTAAATTATATAATAAAGCAAAAAAGGAACTAATTGAATATTTTGAAAATTTTGACGGTAAAATTTGTTTAACTAGTGATGTTTGGTCTGTTGATCATCAACCCGTAGTTAACTATATTTGTATTACTGCTCATTGGATAGATTCTGAAATGCAAATGCAAAAAAGAATTATAGCATTTGAATTTTTTGAATTATCTCATACCGGTCAAACAATATATGCTAAAATTATGTCTCTTATTTGTACTTTTAAAATTAAAGATAAAATCATGAGTATTAGTTTAGATATAATGCAAGCAATAACACTAGTTCTATTAACATGTTAAAAAATGATTTAATGCCTATAGTAAATGGTGCATTTTTTTCATGTTCGATGCGTATGTCATATACTAAATTTAATTGTTCAATTCGGATTCTATTACTTACAAGCTTCAATATGTAAAATTCGTGTTATGATTAATTATGCTTATGGTTCAAATAGAAGAATTCAAAATTTAAGAAATTTTTGTCATGCAAGAGGAGAAAAATTTAAAAGAGCAAAATTTGATAATAACACTAGGTGGAATAGTACATATGATTTGTTTAAAGATGTTTATAAATGTAAAAATATACTTATGTGGTTTTATAATACACAAGCTGATCATGAATTAACAAAATCAAGATTGGGATCTACTTGGTCAACTTTTAAATATTCTTAAAGTTTTTAAAAAACACACAAAAATACTAAGTGGTGTTTATTATCCTATAATTCACCATGTTCTATTTGCATGTTTAGAAATAACAAATATGTTTCAAGATTGTAAGTATGATCCTTTTTGGGCTAACCTTATTTTGTCAATGGAGGAAAAAATTTAAAAATACTTTGAAGACATGCCAATTGTTATTACTTGTGCGGCTGCATTAAACCCAATTATAAAATTACAAGGTGTAGAAAGTATTTTAGAAGATATTGTAGAAAATATGGGTAGTACTAATATTGATTATATTAAAAGAAATTTTAATAATACGTTTATTGAATTTTATAAACAATATGAATCTATATATTCTACATCTATATATGCACCACCCCCTGCCCCTTCATCTTCTAAATTTGCATCATTATTAAAATCACTATCGAAAAAACCAAGAACTTCAACACACACAAGCAGTTTAAACGAACTTGGTTTATATTGTAGTACTGATTTTAGGAGTTTTATGACTGATCAAGAATTTGAAAATTTTAATATACTCGCTTTTTGGGAAAAACATAAGCGACAATTTCCTACTTTGGCTATGATGGCCCGTGATCTACTAACTATCCAAGCTAGTACCGTAGCTTCAGAATCTTGTTTTTCTTTACCTGGCAGGATATTGGATGAAAAAAGAAGCAGACTTAGTCCGGAATCGTTGGAAATATACATTTGCTATAGAGATTATCTTGCCGCGCAAAAAAGAGTACAAAACGTAATAGACGAGCAAGATAGCTCGGACGATCTCGAAGTCGGAGCAGAAACTGCTGAAAGTGCAAATATATAAAGGGTGAAGATATATTTTATGAAGATTCAAAGACAGATATTTTTTGAAGATTTGTAGACATTTTTTGAAGATTTAAAGACAAATATTTGTAATAAACTCATTCTTGATTATTGTTTAAGTTATACTTTAAAGTTATAAACTTATACTTATTCATCAAATTATTAATTCAATAAATTAATTTTTTTTACTTATTCATTATTATAATTTGTAAGTTGTAACTTATAAGTTGTAAAACATTACTTTTAATTAATACATCAATCAAGTTTGAAGTTTTAATTTTTCATTCTTAATTTTTTGTAAGTATGCTTAATTAATTAATATACAAAAGAAATTAAACAAGTTTTTCTTTCTTTCTAGATTATTGGGCAAAATCTAATTTTTTAATTGTAAGGTCATTGACTCGGGAGACTCATTTAGTTATACTGAGAGAGAGAAAGAGAGTAGGACTTAATTACTAGCCTAGCCTAGTAGCCTGTCAACTTTGTTTTTGTCCCGTGTAATCTTTACATTTTGGATAGATGATGGATGGACATTTGGACCCTTAAAATTTTAAATGGATTATGCAATGGTGGGTTGGAGTTTGGACCAAAAGAAAAAAAAGTAAAATAAATTAGGCAAATAAGCTTATGAGTTATGAGGCTATACCGCTATAACTGCTATAAGGGCTAAGGCTTGAGCTAAGTCTATGCTAAAGCGATAAAGAAGGCTAAGGCGCCAGCCCAAGGTCGATCTTCATTAGTCCGGAACCGGAAGTCTCAAGTATGAATCAGTTTAGACACATAATATTATTTTACAAAAATCAAGTGCAGGACCAGACTGGACCAACTTAGGCCTGGCCCAAGACCTGGCCGGGCCTGGCTTACAGGCCTTAACAGACCAGATTTTTGTCGATAAAGTCTGGCCTGGCCTGACCTGGTCAATGGCCAAGACCATGTGGAACCAGGCCAAGCCAGCCTTGTGCAACTCTAGTAGTGGGCCACTAATGCAAGGGATAAGGTTTGCACCTGTTCTAATCCTACTACTACCAAGTTAAAAAGAATTCATATTTGTTGTCTGTTTTTCCGTATGATCATCCACTTTTTCATATCTTATGTATAATTAGTATTAGATTATAATATTTATTTAAAAAATTAACTGCAAATAAGTAACTATATTACACCGGGTAATAATATATAACATGGAACAACAAGAGATGAGACGGAAGAATTGAACTTGGTCAAAAATAGTGAAGGGTGAGAGTTAAGTTGATGCATTTTGACGTAGGAAAGCAGATTTAATTGGTATCACAACAATCTAACTTTAATAAACAAGCTAAAATCTCTATAACTTTTATTCATGCTATCTTTTCCCACACCTTAAAAAAAATGACAAAGAAACGTGGAATCTGCATAGCCAATAAACAACGTTCATGGTGTTATTATTGAGCCACCTTTAGTTATTGAAGTTGACATATTGTCTCCCAATCTAGTGCGAAGAGAAGAATCGCAATAACAATAAAGCAAAAAACAGAAAGGACTTGAAGAAATTAGTAGGAAGGGCGGTTGAAATAAATTTGGCCCCTTTGTTTCACTACATAAGGAAGTAAATTTGACCTTTGGAGACCCTATAAGAAGAAGGCTCTATTAGTGCATGCCTACTGATAGAGGAATAAAATTAAATTATGATGGCTAGAGAATATGGTGGTGGTGGTGGTGGTGGTGGTGATGTTTTTCTGATGTTTTGGGCAGTTATTGTAGTTATTTCCATGATTTCGGCTATAATTTTCATTTGTGCAGAAGGTGCATCAAGGGACAAATCTGGTGATGCAGCAGATTCAGGTGTTTATGGCGGAGCCGGATGCGCGGCGGAATGTGGTGCCGGCTGTGGTGGATGACATTTTGCTCCGGCCCCTACTCTCCCTTGGTAGTAACACAAAGCAGCTGGTAGTACTCTATATGTGTACACACATGCACATTGATGCATGTGGCTTAACTAAATACAATTTTTGAGATGTAACTTTCCTAATTTTAGAAAGTTAACTTCAATGTTTAATGTTTAAGGCATTAAATCTTACTGTTCCCGGCAATTGATGTGCCTTTTTACACAAGACTGTCATGTTATACACTATGGCTTTATATGAGACTGTCACATCTGTTTTCCGATATATAAATGTAAGGTTTTATGTCTCAGAATTCAAAAACTTTAAGATTCAATATTGTCTTATAAATTAAAGATTGTCGTTTACTTTCTAAAATTAAAGAAATTTCAGGGTCAAAAGTGTTTTTAAGTCTATTACAGGATGCATGGATATTCACAGCCAAAACAGGGAGGACCTTTCTTTTTAATTTTGATTCCTTCACCCTAGCTAGGACTTAGGTAATTTAGCTGATTACTTAATTATGTTAGCTTCCATTGAAGGAACTAGGTATGAGAGTTCAAAGAACTCTTTAATTATTTATTAATGTAAGCTTTTTTGTAATAATATTCTATATGCATCTTTATGTTTTGATTTTCTCTTTCTTCATTAAGCAAGCACAATTTATATATATATATATATATATATGGGGATTGATGTATAGTTAACGTTGAAAAAAAGAATTTTGCCTTGCAACAAATGTTGATCGTCCATCTGAATATGATTAATATGGCTCTCGTTTGCAGTTTAGTTTTCAGTATTCCGTAGTTCAATACTGCGGACGGGACAAATGTCCAAAATAATTTCCTTGTAAAAGTCTCTCGTCAACTGCGGACGCTGGCCAATTGAGAAACGACACCATTTTTAAGCCAAATTCAAATTTTTCTTTAGTTTTTTAGGCTTTGCAGTATTAAACTGCAGATGCCAAATAATAGACTTTTCAGAAATAATTCCAAATCAGAAACAGAATCCAAATATGAAAAACAAACAATTTATGAGATCTATCTAAGAAGGATTAGGCTTGATAGTAGAGACAGAATCAGAAGCAGAATCTGAATCAGGTTTGATATAATTTTAATTGTAATTTTTCCATTATCTGCTCTTTTTATTGTGTCCATTAAAGGATCTAATGGGATCATTGTGATAAGAGAGTCTGAATCAATAATGGATGTAGAACCCGAGTTGTATGAATTCCTTCTGGACAAATCTAATCATGTGACTAAATATGGTTCGGCTTCTGTTTTATCGAAAGTTTTCTAGTTTTGGATGAATCCTCTATTGAAAAATATATACCATTGTTCATCATATTCGAGTGATTTTGGTTTTCATGAGGTGAGTGACGGGAGTAAAGGGAGGAGAGAGAATGGAGAAAGGAATGAAGGAAAAGAATGTAAAAAAAAATATTCAACTTAGCATCCGCAGTTTAATATAAATATTTATTAATAAACGACGTCGTTTCTCAGTTGACCAAAAATACTTAGCGTCAACAGTTTAATATATACTGCGGACGAGAGACTTTTAGAAGGAGTTGTTCATCATATTCGAGTGGTTTTGGTTTTCATGAGGTGAGTGACAGGAGTAAGGGGAGGAGAGAGAATGGAGAAAGGAATGAAGGAAAAGAATGTAAAAAAAAAAATTCAACTTAGCGTCCGCTGTTTAATATAGGTACTTATTAAAAAACGACGTCGTTTACCAATTGACCAAAAATACTTAGCGCCCACACGAGAGACTTTTAGAAGGAGAGTATTTTGGGCATTTGTCTCGCCCGCAGTATTAAACTGCGAAATACTAAAAACTAAATTATGGATGGAACCTCTATTAAATCGTTAGATCATCGAATAGACGCTCAGAATATATTGTAAGGCTATCTTTAAGTTGACAACGTTGACTATAGATCAATCAAAAGTATATATATATATATATATATAAGATTCATTTTAATCTTCAAGTGGAGTACAATCAATACAAAGTGAAAACATACTATATACATGCAATTTTATATACAGCATTTGATGCACTTAGAATAAATGTGGACTTGATCCTCATTTAATTTGATGCACATAGAATAATATTTTTAACACTGGGAATATCAATACAGCATTTGATGCACATAGAATAACAGTACAATGTCACATAGAATTACTGTGTAATGTCACAACCGTAAGTTAAATAATAAGGTAATAAATTTTCGGTACATCTTGTAAATTAAGAAGAAAAAAAATTTATTTTTTGTAAAATGTAAGTGTCATAAATCCAGTTGCTGTTAAGGAAAAATTAAAGGCTATTCCTGACTTGAATTGAGATGCCCCTAGGTTAAGACGGGCTTAAATGGGTCTTTTAGTGCCCGCCAAATGAGTATAAATTTTGCCAAAAAGGAAAAAGTTGGCAGTTTGGGACAATATGGCACTTAATATATAGGACTGAAAATCTGTGAAGATCCTCCACTCCACCAAATCTACAAATGAAGATTTCCATTAATTATGCTTTCTTTATGCTCAATTGAGAAATCCTCAACATTGTGGTGGGGTACTGCAGGAATTAATTAAGATCATGTTTGGTAGCGGTAGGCCAATAGATTTTTAATTTGAGAGCTAAGTTTTGATAATATTACAGAATTTTAATATTTATGTGTTCAAGTATATTTGCTTGACATATCTATTAGGTGGGTTAAAATTACTCTTTTAACCTAAAAAGTTGTACTACCTCCTATACAAATTATAATATTATTATTAACTTTTCAAAAGTCAATTTCAAACATTTTTAAACTAATCAAAATTACATACAGTTTATGTCAATACAATCATGAATATTATTATAAATTACCTAAAACTACTGCTAATTATAAGAGTTATTGTTTTCAAAACATAAATGATTATGTCACTTTTAAATTTTAAAAGACTCAAGTTGACTTTTTAAGAACTTAATATTAATCTTATAATTTGAAAGCGGAAGGATATTATACAGAGCCATTACTACTTTAATAAGGTCCGGCTCAAACTTTATTAACAACATAATTTAGAACTTTGCTTTAATGAAATAAAATTAACATGTAAAATATGTTTATCAAACACTCTTGTTGATTTCTATTTTCACTAAATAAAAAAAGTAAGTGAAAGTATAAACATATTATTACAAATTAATATAAAACGTAGCAACTTTAAGATAGAACGAATTAGCAAACAATAGCACATTTTATATTTATCTCTATATGAAGTGCTTTAATTTTAATTTTAAAATTATGTCTAAGTTTGTTCTATAAAATAAAGTAATACTACATACATAAACTATTCTACAAATATTTTACATACATATGTAATATTTGTTTACATACATATGTAATATTTGTTTTTGATAAATATAAGATCTACCTGTTCCTATACATCCACCAAAAATTTCTCTACTAACAACAAAAAAAATTAATAAATTAAAATTACAGTAAATATAGAAATCTTACGATGTTTAATTAACAAAAAATAATAAGTAATCTTAAGACACATGTTATATATTTACGTCAAATTACAATTGTGAAACTTATCAATACAATCTCAGATTGAGATTTGTAGGAATTATAGGAGGGTCCACTTGTTACACATCCCTCCAAAAAAATTTATCACTAATACTTATCTACATAACTGACAATCAAATGTCCACAAAAACATTAGCAATATATATTATTCTCCTAATTTTTATTACTCATCTACTCGAGGGCGGATGTACTAACAGGACAGCATAGGCAGCTGTCTATACTGACTTTTTTATATATTTAAGTATAGAGACAAGAGCATAAATATAAGTTAATAAACTCAAGGGGCTGTTAATAGAAGAGTTAAACTAAAGTTTCATTCTTATTCTAAATACAAAGTGCAAACTTTGTACTCCGTAGCATACAAAGTTTCATTCTGCTTCTGTTGAATTTGTTGTTGGTTGGGGACTTGGGGTTAAACTCAATTCAATTTATTTGATGTATTTGTTATATTTTGGACTTAAGAGGTAACTATTTAGGGATATTTTTTGTTTGATAGTTTAAAATTTAAATTTATTTGAATTTGTTGTGGGTTGGGGTTAAATGAATATGCACTTCAAATTTTTTGAATTTGTTGTGTTTGTAAATTGTGAGTTGATTTTGAATGTGGCTTGATTTGGTTTGAATATAGAAAGTAAATTTGATTTGAGGCTTTGAGCATATGGTTGAAATTGTAATTGTTTGGAAAATCATTTAAATTGAACTATGACAAGTAACCGAAGTAAGTTTTTAAATTGTATTTAAATGTTTTTTTATTTTGAAATTCTTTTTTTAGTTTGAATTATGAATATTTATTTGTTGTATACTATAGAATTTTATTTATGTTGCATAAAATAATTGTTTGTTTGAGGTTGTTATATATTTGTATTTTGATTGATTTAGACATTCATGACATGTGGTCAAAATTCAAACGTTCCAAAAATGAATCATCATCACAATACATCCGAGTCGATGAGATGAGACTACTCAAAATCTTTTAAAAGAAACCCCTATTCAAGAACCGTCTCGAAATATCAATTCACAATCCAAGTTAAATTTAATTTTAAAAAAAAAAACTTGTTTCAAATCCGAGACTAAAATCATCTATTATTAATAATAGAATATGATACTGACAAAATAGAAGATATTGGTCGAGGATTAAAATTCACCCCTGCCAAAAACAAATTATGAATCCACCCTGCATCTGCTCATCATTTGTATAGAGCCTGTAGGGAAGTCCTTGAGTAGTTTATTATAACAATAATAAATCTATAGCCACTGGCGGGTTCCGACCGGAGTAGGTACCGGTCGGAATTTTTTATTTTTATTTTTTTACTTTTAACTATCAAATAATTAATGTGTTTTATTAGAATTGAAATTTTTACAAAATGCAGTGATTTAGGTGTCATTTGGATACATGTAAAAAATAGAGTTGTACAGTCTATGCAACCCTATTTTTCAGTTCCAATAAATCACATTAATTATTTGGGAATCAAAAGCCAAAAAAAAAAAAAATCCATGCCCGAAAATGAAGGCCTCGAAATGGATTAAAGGCTTCCTACCTCGCAAGCAGCCCAGTTCGTTTACAGCTAGCTCTAACAGAAGCACAAACTCCTGGAGTTTTTGCCTACTTTCTTCCCCGTTTGATCATCGGAGTCCATGTCCGAAAATGAGGAATAAGCTGCGAAAATCTTATCCTCGGATCCACAACAAGCCTCGAGTCTTGCCACGCGCCATCCGATCTTGCAGGGTAACTTGATACAACACCACAAGATGGCCAGGGGGCAACAAACACATAAAAGGCATGTATTGCACATAAACTCGGCGACTTTGTTGCAGCAACGCGACGAATGTGTGTTGTTGGCTCCGGAACAAGAAGAAAAAGAGGAAGAGGAAGTTGAATGTTTTGGGTTCATGATGGGAGCATGTACGTGTAGTAGTAGTAGTAGTAGACTAGTAGTATATTTACCTTTTTTTTTCTCTTCAATAAAATAAATATGCTGCATAATTCTAAAGTGTATATAGCAACAGGTACTAAAAGGTACTTGAATTAAATAAAACAAACAAACAAAAACACTACTACTTTTCTATCTTATCGAATATTAACCTTGTCTTCTTCTTCTTTTTCTTTTATTAATAAGTTGGTTCCTTAGTTCTCGCATAACCGGTGCCCTGACATCCTTCCCCAACACCAACCTCAATCCCCTTATTGGATATAATGCATCCAGCTATAACTAGCGTCCTGATACCCTCCCCCAACACTAGCTCAATCCTGGGAATAGTTAGCATGAAATTAACTTGGCTAATACAGTGTCGATACGCAGTTCGAGAGGTGATCTCTTTGCATGTCAACACTATATTGATCTCTCAATCCCCTTATAAAATATAACAGATTCCCCTTAAAAACACAACGTGACTAGGCGGGGGATAACCTAGCTTGTGCATTTTGACATTTAGTTAATCAACCCTATCTTCACCTCTATCTTTTCTTCTTTTATTTTCCACCGAGATTTCAGCATTTTTTTTATCACTTTGTTCACAAGATAGAATATTTCTTGGCACCTGGTCCCCAAGTGTTTCGACTCAATCCGGTCCTCTAAAACAAAAGTTTTATGACTCCGGAATTTGAAAGTCTTGCAGTTAATTAACACTATCCCCTTATCTAAACGTAACATTTCAAACACTAAAACAACACCGCAAGATGGATAGAGGGCAACGAACACATAAAAAGTATGTATTGCACAAAAATTCGGTAATTCTTCTTATTTGTTGCTGTTGGAAACTTGTGACTTATAACATGTGTTCACCTGGAAAAATAAGAAGTCAGAGGCGTAGGCGTAAGCGTAGTGAGAGGGGCGATGACTGATCTGAGGAGTTTCTGCTATGGTCAGGGATGAAACTATCAAAGGGCTGCAGGGGCCATGCCCCCCCCCCAAGATCTGATTGTTTATTTTTTTGTTGTTGCCAAGTGATGTGAATAATTTTTTAGGCCCACTTGATCAATAATATATTCTATGTTTTTATAAATTTTGTGCTCCTTGTTCAAGCAATAGGAATATATGATCTTTTTATCATCAATTTCTGCATACAAATGTAGAAAAGGATATTATTCCTTTTGCTGACCCCAAGTAGATTATGGTATAAAAGAAGCACTGTAAATCTTTTTGGACAGTGATACTTGTTGGATTAAATTAGATACCTGCAAAAGAGTAATATCTTAGCACCACACAACTTTGTTTAATGTTATGTATATTCTAAAATTGAATATTTTATTTTTTGTTTTAGAATCATGGGAAAGAAATTGCGAAACAGTTCAGTACAGAATCAATCATAGATGGATTTCGTGATTTGAAAGAACGTCAAGTGCAATTTTGACGAAGATATGTTCTAAAAGACTTTTTTTGCAATGTTTTGTTGTCTTTGATAAAACAAATCTGTTACTACATTATCTTTATTTTAATAAAAATATGTTTTGTAATGGTGGAACTTTACTTTTTAATGATGAATATATATTATGTTGTTAAAAAAAATTCTTGCCCCCCCCCCCCCCCCCAAGATCAAATCCTGGTTTCGTCCCTAGCTATGGTGGTGGTTGTGTGTATATTGCAGGTGGGTGAAGGCTTGGAATGGCGCTGTTACGCCTTGTGATCTGCGATGATATTTATTGCTTGGTAGCGTGGGCGCCATGTGTTGTGCATGTGTGGCGGCCTTGCTGCTACTGCCGTCAGACAAAGATTTTTTTTGGGTTATTTTTGGAAAGATCATTATGGGTAATTGATTATAATGTGAAGTAGGGTTGGAATAGGATTAGTAGATACTATCTATTGTAAAGCCCTATGTAACCAAAGAATTATCAAAAAACAACAGGCCGCCTGTGGAGTACCCAAATTGGAGAACCACGTAAATCTCGTGTTATTCTTAATTTTCTATCATTTATGTGCGTGTGTGTGATCCTATATTCTAACCGTTGCCCCCAGAACAAGAAAAAAAACAGAAGGGAGAGAAAATAGAACAAATTTTACCGCAGTAAATTTTGCCCTGTAGAACAAATATGTTGTACGATTCTCAAGTGTAAATAGCAAAATATACTACTAGTGATGAGCTACACTCAAAAAGTTCATTGATCGAGTAAAAATGGTGGTGGTTTTTTTTTTTTCTAATTATGCTTTAGCTTTTGTGGACCTTATCAGCTACACTTTAACCTTTACCTTCACCTCTTTCATCTTCTTTTTTTCCACCGCCATTTCTACTTTTTTATCACTTTGTTCAGAATGTATAGTATTTATTACAACAGGAATTTTTATAAAATATAGTGTTTTAGGTGTAATTTGGATACATATACAAAAACAGGATTATATTTTATAAAAATTACACTTAAAAAACTATATTTTATAAAAATTCCTGGTAATAAATACTATACATTTTTTAAAAGTCACAAAAAAAAAAAAAAAAAAAAAAAAATTGGAACCTGTCCAATTTCCCTGTCTATGAAACCTGTCTGCCTAGACTTTTTCTTTACCATTACATCTTCTACACAATTTTTCCCAAAACGCATTAACGACAAAATAATTAAATTATTATTATTATTATGAAACAACTCGGGTCAAATCCCGAGTCCGTAACAAATTTTAGATCAAATTCCAAGTCCGAATCGAATCAAATCTATTTAAATAAAGCTTTAAACCACTAGCCAAATAGTATTTTCTTATGTCATCTTAGCTCACCACATGCTCCCTCAAAAGGCCATAACTTGAAAGTACTATTGGTAGTTATTTTTTCCTATAAGTTGCTTCATAATCTATAATACCTGAGAGACCAGAACTATTCAGATTCTATAATCCTTCAGATACCAGAACTAGCCTGGTTCCCAAGTGTTTCAACTAGTGCAGGCCTCTAAAATCTAAACCAACAGTTTGGCTCAAGTCAACCCCCCGTTGGACACCAGGATTTGGAGTCTGGTAGATTCCTCTTTCGAACAGTTCAAAATTCATCTGCTCTGTAATGTAAAACTCCAGAATTGAGTCTGGCAATTTCAGATTTCATACACGTTCAAAGTTCATCTACTCACCATTACTATAAAAGGGAATTTCGAGTTTTGCAATATCATCATATTGATCTATAGCAGTACCCTCTAGTTTATAGTCGACGCAATACTTCTCAATATCAAGAAAAAAAAGACAGTTCAATTGTCCACAGGGGAGGACTTCATACAAACAGTAAGGCCACAGCTTTTCAGAAGATAAAAAAGAACTTAAAATTCATGCAACACTTCTCAATTTCCATATAAAACTAACTCTAGTGAGAACTCTAGGCTTTCAGAGCATATTGTCACATAACCGGTGATGAATGAGTCCTTTAGAAAATGGTCCTATATAATAAAGAAGGATGATGACAAACATTGTGAACCAATTTCTCAACATTCCTAACAAATATCCCCTCCAACAAAATGGGAAAAGGTTATAAAGGCCTTAACACTTCAAGGAATACGCCTCAGTAACAAAATATAACTAAACAAAACATTACTTCGATACGGCATCAGAAATGAAAAAAGCTTGTCGAGTAATCAGCGAGCATTGAGATCTACACTGGCCCCAGTTGTAAAATGAAACATTTGATAGATGAAAAACTGAGCTCGTATGAACAGCTGAGTAAGGAATGCCCGTTGAAGAAAGAAACATGAAGGAGCAAAAGTAGATCATCTTAAGCTTTTTCTGCACGTGTTTGAAGCAAGTAAGTAAATTAGATCGTTTGGCTCTTAAGAACGAATAGAAGAGTGTTGTTTTTCCCCCAGCAATAGAGATTTGGGTCAAACTGTTCTAAGAAAACTGGTGCAATTATATGAAGATGAAGAGTAAAAGCAATTGTGGTTAACCTAGATGTTGATTTTAATACAAGCTGGTAGAACTGGTTGGATCATGCAGGCAATGAACTAAATCTTCCGGTTCTCGTTGTCTTGGCATGCAGCCTCTCCATGAACTGTGGATTAGCTCGAAGTCTTTCCTTTACATATGAAATACGGGCATTCTGTACAAGCTGATCAGCTTTTCCAGCCTCCTCAATTAGTGAATATAGAGTCCTTAGGCAGTCCTTCCTGTTCTCTTCCCGATGTTCAAACCTGAATAAAAATATAATTATAATTATGAAAAGCATGGTTGTTATAGAGTTTACATGACTGTGGAGTTGAAGCACGGAGAATGACATGCATCAACTTTACTTGATCAATACCCCTTCTAAAACTGAATAGAGGATTTAAATAAATTAATTTCAAACGTGTAAATGTCCGGTTGCACATATCGAACACCATACAAACGGAAATCAAAAGGGAAGAAGCAAAGGCAGTCATCTATATCATCAGTCTATCATTGACACCAGGCCTTATCAAAATTAGATAATTCATCGACACTAAACCAATTTTAAGGAAGATCTAAAGCATAAGCGTAGCCAGAAAGTGAGGTCACAAGCCCTCACTGAGCTCAATTCTTTTATAAGTAAAGTAGCCCAGCAGTCAAAAAGTGAGGTCACAACCCTTCGATTTTGGTGATGATTTGATTTTATGTACATACAATATATATATATACACATACATTAAAATGCCAAGTACCAATAAATAATAATTCATGAAAAAGTAAACATATTGAAAGAAAACAAATATTTTTGAATTATATCAAAATCCAGATCATATAGCAACAAAAAATGCAGACATGAAAATCATAAATTGAGTATTCGATTCTTTTCATTTTACTTAAATAATTTCAACTTCTCACCTTCTCCACGTTTTAATTAAATTCAATTGCTAATTCTTTTTTGTTTTGGCAATAGTACAAAAAATCCCACTAGTTGGCAATTTGGACTCTCCAGTTTGCCCACCTAGAAAAGGATCCTTCTTATATTGTGCCTCATTGCCTCGATTCAAGTGGTATTCTCACATTTGGAACAGATGGTTGCCTACCAAAATAGGATTGTTCATTTGGAAATTTGTAATGAGGCACTGTTTGTGGATTCAAATATTGCAAAACTCAAAATTCCTTTAGTCTCAAACTTCAGGTGTTGCTATGGCCCTAAGCAGGATACCCTAACACATTCGTTTCTAACAGGATAATTAGCTCAAAATGTTTGCGAGTTATTTGACAATAGTTACAATGTGAATGCTCAGGTGGCTTCCCTTATTGACTTGTTGACTCCTTAGCATTAGTATTCTAAAGTTTGAATGCTTTTAGAATGCAGGTTCCAAACTTTTTACCTACTGTTGTCAAGAGAGGGGTATGGATCAATGGAAAACATGGGCTGGAATAAAAGTGAGTATTGATGGTTCTGCTAGAAATTATTGTTGGTGTGGAGGTGTGGTGAGAGACTATGGATTCAGTTCTCCTTGCTTTCTTAAATTTTATGCCTCGGGTATAAACATGGAGGCTGAGGCCAGAGCTATTCGGTTTTGCTATATAAAATGCTTTAATAAACAGACAAGTGGAGAGTACTGAGACAGATTCTAAAGTGCTTGTACATGGTGTTGCAGCACTTGTAGGACATGCATACTCTGATGAGATTATACAGGTATATGATCAGCTGTTGGATTTGCATAGACAGTCTCGAGACTAGGCATATCAAGGCAAAAAATACAAACAAATCCTTGCAATTACTTCCTACTTTCAAATAACTTGCCTGGCTATGCCATCAAAAAAAAGAATTAAATATATATATCTTATATCTTCCAATCTCGTCAAATTAGCTTTTCATTCAGCTACAGGTCACAAATATTTGTAAATTCAGCAGATGAACACAAAAGAGAAAATTTAGCAACAGGCAGAACTACTCTTTTATTCATTTTAAAGTTAGCAAAAAGGGAGCAGGCAGCACAATAATGAAGCAATAAAAGGGAATACAAGAACCTAAGCTCAATACCAAATTCATAGAAATTTATTAGGGGATTGTTATTTCCACAAGGTTTTTTTACTCACGTAAATAGTAAGTGGGTCCCACAAGCGTGTGACAGAGGATCTTCTAGAAATATAAAATTTACTTGAGGAAATAATAGTTCCCTATTTAGTAGGGCATCATGTCCTGTAAATTTTAGAAACTATAACATCTCTACCCATTCTTCTTTTATTAATGTATGCAACATAGCAATGATATTTTGAGTTGGACCTTACCTTTCACTGGTGATCATTAGCTCATCTTTCCCCGGATGGTACCGCTTTCCAACCAATTCTCTCAATCGACGGAATTGATATTTTGAAAGACCAAGCTCTTTCACAGTTACACCCATTTTCACCTTTCTATTTTTTGGATGCCATGCATCTCCACCAGAAGCAAAGACCACTCGTGATTGCCACCTGAGAATTGGCCCCTCTCCTGGTGGGTCATCTATGTCCTTTTTCGTATCTGGCTGAGTCTCATCAACCTGAGGAGGACCCTCTGCCTCCATCAGTTTAGCACATTCAAGAACCATCTTATCCTCATACTCCTTGAACACCTCGTAGCCTTTTTCTGCTTCGATTTCACCACTTTCGATCATATTCGATATCTCATTGACCTTCTCATCCACCTTCTTCTTTATCTCATCTGATACATCGCATCCAGGAAAAAAAATTACATATATATGAAGCTGAATAGAAATTGATACCTTCATGAACACAACTTTAATAGATGATTTGAACAGTAAGTCAAGCTGTATAGGAAACAACTGAGGAAATGCATTATGAGCTTCCAGGGTTTTAAATTTTTACTCAAAAAATTGTGAACCACGTAGATATTCCATGGAATAAAACAATTAATTTTGACTTTGGAAAAAAAACACAAATAAAGGATTTTAAGATATTCCATAACTCCCATAAACAGTTGTTGCTTAAAAAAGATGTATCATCCAATAGAGAAAGAAAGTTACAGCTACATATGAGCAACAACACTTGTGGGTTAACATAAAGAACATCCCAATAACCATGTGAAAAGCATTCCTCCGATGACCCACAATGAAATTGATAAAATGGCTAGACTTCAAAATAGAAAAACAGTTTCCAAATGATTAATAGACTTTTTTTAATCAGAATAATATATTTTGAAAGGAAAACTTTCTTATATTAGGGTTTTCATTTTCCGAAAATATAAGCAAAATGATCATCAATTAGGTGAGGAAAGAAGTACAGAGTCGGATTAGCTCTCTACAGAATGAGTCAACCAGCAAAAGAAAAGATACCACAACAAACAAGTAGATCTACCATACCCAAACCCAAGCCCAAGCCCAATGCAATAATGCCTCTAGAATGATACAAGGAGTCTTTTGGTGTTTCATGTCAGACATTAAACGAAGACCTTAGTTGTAGTCATCAGCCAAAGTAAACTCCCTAGGTGTGCATTAATTAGTCTACTTCTTGAAGAATTCTAAGGTCTTTATAAAGGGTTTCTTGTACTCTTTTGATGTAGTGATTAATGAATTCAAATTATGAGTTTTTCTAGGGCTTATTCCAGCTTTATAGCTGAAATTTTAGGATCAAATCTTGCTTAAGATAAGTCCAAGGAGGTAGACTCCTCCCACCCTTCATTCCTTCTATTCTTGGTTTTCTCATCTCTTAATCACCAGTTCTACATCCATGTCAGGAAATGTAATCCAGAAAATGCATACTTCTATAACAACAAGCTCTGAAAGAAGTTGGTTTCTCAGTAATACAGTATTCGTACCCCTCAAAATCAATTTTCATATACAAGTTAAGAGACCAAAGGCTAGAATTTTCTAACATACCTACAAGATTAACCATGGGGAGCAACATTAAAAACGACATCAAATTAGTAAGGGAATCAGCATCAAATTTCTTAAATGCCCTTTACTGAAATCTTCCATCCAAAGGATCAGTTTGGTAAAGAAATACATATAGAACCTACTCTTATTTGGAAAACTTATTACTACCCAATCCAATGTAAGAATTTTTTTTATAGTAATTTATGAATGCAGGATTTGACCTTCAAGAATTGTTCTCTGTGCCTATTTTTGATAGTGCAATGTTTAATCAAAAATAAAACCCATAAAGATTAGAAGATTACCGGCAAAGGCACCAATCTTTGGTTTCATTGTACTCTGGATTAGATGTTCCCATGGGGGTTGGGGTTATTTGCAAATACTCCCTCCGTTCCTAAAAGATTGTCGTTTTAGAAGAAAAATATGTTCCAAAATGTTTGTCGTTTATAACTTTCGAGGAGAATAAATTATTTACTTTCCTATATCACCCCTACCTTCTCTCATTGTCCCAAAAAATTCTCTCCCTTGTATTAATAGTTTTCAACTTCCCATAAAGGGGTAGTGAAGAAATTTCAAACAAATTTTACTTGGTAAATGATACTTACTTAATCCATGTGCAAAAACCTTAAACGACAATCTTTTAGGAACGGAGGTAGTCTTCATAAAAAATGTCAACAGCTTGAAACTCTTACGATTTTTAGGGATGTTAAAGATGATAAAGAAACCTGGTTGACGAGATTGTGGATATTAATTGCTTAAAACATAAATAAATAAAATTCAAAATTCTCTTCAATAAAATCATGGTTTCAGTTTCAATCACTAGATGAATCTAGGTGCTCTAAATATTGCCTCTGTTTCTAACTATCTTCTCCTTCAACAAGATAAAATATACATATCAAAAGCATCAAAACGAGATGAATACATGATTAATAACATAAACAGGATATAGAATTAAAATGCATACAATATCCAGATTCTCTCTAGAGGAAAAAAAAAATCTGGCAATTTTGAATCAAGAAACCACATTTTTTGAATTCCAATTCATGCAAAACAATGGGCTTTCATTCATCGAGCACGGGATTAGAAAATATGGCTGAATACAAAGAGGAAACTCGGTTATAATTATAAACAACGAAAACAGAGCAGAGCATAATTGATCATTTGTATTTCATGGCTCATGCCCATAAGTATAGAACAATCCTGTGATTCATCACAACTGATGAAACAAAATAATACAAGACGGTCATACAGAGTTGTTAAAGAAGAAAAGAAACAGAACAGAATAAGAGGGCAATAAGGATATACCTGGGAGTAGCTTATCCCAATTGAGCATATCCTCCAGAATCTCTTCACACTCTCTTGTGTCCTTAAGAATTCCGTGCTCAACACCCTCCTTAACCATAGCATCCCATTTTTTATCATCCATGTTAAAGAACTCATCCTTTACCATTCTACTCTTAACAATATCCATTGCATCATGCAGATTATCAATCTCTTCATCAGTGGAATGTGCTTCCTCAAAATCTGATTCGAATTCTGTGTCCTTCACATTATCTAACGGCTTCTTCTCGAGTTCATCCAGCAGGAGTTCATCCAGCAGCTCATCATCTGTTTCCTCGTGCTTCCCAACCAACTTTCTCTTCAAAATCGCCTCAAGGATGTCTGGCAACGCCTCATTATCACCTTTTTCTAAATATTTCTCTATCAGTGTTTTCAGCTCTGAAACAAAGAAGTACAAATTTAACCACAAATAAGTAAGGACCTAAAGTACCAAACATAATCTGTAAATAATTTTGAACCACATATTCTCTATTTTTCTCTTCTTTTTCTTTTTTTATAGGTAATCCATAATCTTGACCCACATAACCAAACAAATACAGATCTTTTTCCAAACAAAAAAATAAATAAACATTTAAACTCTCCCAACATCTCAGCAGTTATACATATTGCTCAAAACAAAACAAAGAGACAGATCTGCCATTCTTTCTTGGGAATATTGAACTTGTGTTTCTCACCACAAATTCCTTTACTGTTCAAATAAACCAACCCATGAAAAAACAAAGAATCAAAAAAAAATTAATAATAAGAACCCACCCTTTTCAACTACCACACCTGTTCACTATCCCCAAGACGCACACCATCCCGCCCCCATGTCACCAATCATCACGTTACCCCTCAAAAATTAAATTCAAAATGGGACTCGCGCAATTTGCAATGCAAGTGCTTGTCAAAATGCTTCAAACAAACTACATTCAACTTATAATAGTAGCAATTCAAAAACAAACAGAAAAATTGCATGTATCAAGCTCTTGTTAAAGAGGAAATTTGATACAGATTCATGTATTTAAATGTTATTCAAGTAATATCAAATGGGTACATAATTCAAAACTCAATCCATGGTTTCTGTCATTAATCGAAACTACCAACCAAATAGATGTCACAAAAACATCCAATTTATCAAAATATTTTCTTTAAAAAAATAAAAAATAAAAGTTATTATTTTGGGGATTACCTTTGTTGCTGACGTCCTCCACATCTGCAGCAGGGAGTTGTTTCTTCACCAAACTCGTTTCCTGAGGAGGTCTAGGTCTCGTTTCCGGAGGAAGGTTAGGGTTTTGGGTTGATGATGAATCGTCTTTTTCGGATGAGAAAAATCTGAATTTTGAAGAATCTAAGGAGAGAGAAAGTAAAGGTTTAGTGATGAAAGTAGCATTATTATTATAAATTGGAGTAGTAGAAGGGAGAAGATGATTGCGAGTGTAGTGTGAGAGGTTTATCAGCAGAGCTCGTTTCATGTTCTTCTTCCAATCTAGGGTTTTGCTTCTGGTTCTGGACCTTTTGGTACTAATTTTGTATGGGAATGACCCGAATAGGAAATGGGTATAAATTAGTATTACATGGTTTTTCAAATATTAAGAATATGTTTCTATTTATGTTTACTCTTGAAATAGCTACTACTTTATTAAGTAGCTAGCTAGCTTAATGGTGAGTTTGTGACAAATAAATAAATAAATATTTAAATAAAAATTATAAAATATTAATGAGAAAATATGTGAGCATTTTAAAGATAAAAAGTGGGGAAGAGAAAGAAGGTTAATGGTAACACAACATTAAGAATGTAGTTATTTTTGTATTCTCTTTTAATAAAATAGATAAATTAAAAAATGGGTCTATCTTATACCATCATAATTAAAATAAATAAATCTTATTTTAAGTATATCTTTTTTATAGTAAAAAAAAAGAATCTTGATTAATGAGATTCTTATTGCGAGAGTAGTACTTGTCAAGAAAAAAAAGAACAGAAAAAAAAACCCACAATTGTTAACATTAGTATGAATATTCAGAAATTTGTTACACAATTGTTAAATTTTCAAGTTATCATTTGCCATGGAAATTTGTTACACAATTGTTAATTTCTTGTCCCAATTTGTCCACTATCGAATACATATGTAACTCTCAATATTGATTATTTAAAATCAATTTCAAACATTTTTAAATTTAAAATTAACATGAATTTATTTAGTTTATGTTAATACAATTATGAATATTATAAACTATTTAAAAAGTACTACTTATTATTATAAGATTTATTGTTTCCGAAAAGTTATTATTATAAGTTATGAACCTTGTGCCCGAGCCAGGCTAGGCAGTCAGCGTCACCTGTGTGGGTTCAATCCAACCCTTGATTAGGTTCTCTCTCTTCCACAAAAGTGAGTTGGTTCTTAACCAACGTGAGACATGACTTCCCACATATATTTATTATTATTTACCATTTACAAATGTGATCTTTGAGAGTTAATATCTCATTTATTATTCCATAAATTTGAACTTTCAAATACTTAATTTAATCTATTCATGTAATAGAACACATTGATATGTAGATTCACTTAAAATAATTATTAAAACCCACTTTAATTTTGGCTCAAATTCTAACATGTTAAGAAACTGGGTTTCGAGAAAGAAATTGAGGAAAAAGAGGCCACCGATGTGACGCCCCCAGAATTAGGTATACATCACCCATCTTGGGTAGTCGGATATCATAGTGATGAATTTAAATCAACTTACTAATATAAGCTGTCATGTGTACAATATCGACATAAAGCGTGAGTTTGAATACAAATATTGTCTACTAAAGATCATACAAACTCAAAAGGAGTCTCATTACAATTATTATCACACTATTTCACGTAGAATAGTGAGGACTACTAATCTTATCCTCGGACCATTACTTCGTTCCCAGGCTCGTCCTCAATTATATTCTCATTTCACGAATAGAACGGTGAAAGAAAGGGTGAGCTCAACTAGTTCAAGAAGAAATATTATGACTAAGATAACGCTGAGAATAAATTATCATTAGCCTTTCTGACGATTGTTAAAGCGATAAAATATAATGAACATCAAGTTTAACTACGGTGGAACCAACAATCCATTAAAAGAGTCAAGTAGAAAATAAAATCTACTATCTTTTATGATTTTAAAAGGTTTTTCATCATCATTATAAATTTGAGACTCAAACTTTAATAAATATTCCACATCATCGAATCACCCCCGCACTACTGCCGAGGATATTCTTTTTAGTATCACGACCACAATTATTCATGCACTACGGCCGAGAATATTTGTGTATTCATTAATGGTCATGATCATGCCAACAATCGTCCATCAATGCACTACAGCCATCGAGGATTTTTACCACATTATTTGTAACATTACGGCCATGATTACAAGAATAGTCTCTCTGGTCATAATCATACCAAGTCCATCTATGCACTACAGCCACAGATGACTTTCAACATAATATAAACATGAGGATGATGACAATGATATAAGAATTCAATAAAACAAGTTCAAGAATTAATTTATCTAGAACCAATAACATCCAAACTGTCAACACGACAACGCTTTCAGAGAGTAAAATTCAAGAATCTTGAGAAGAATATTTCCATAAAGGATCTTTGGATGAAGCCTTAAATATCGAGGATATTCCACTAATTTCATGGAGTATAGAAGTCAAAGTTTTAACCAATTTGGGTATAATAAAGAATGGAATAACAAAAGAAATCACCATAAATGCGATAGGCAGCATGCAATGAGTTATTCCAATGAGAATAATAAATAACGGAATCGGTCCCAAGTAAAACGCATGCATGTGACGGGATATTCAACGAGAATAATAAAGAATGGAACCAGTCCGGCGTAAAATACATGAGATAGGATGTTCCAATGAATAATAATAAAGGCGGAACCAGTCCAGGTGTAAAACACACGCACAGGATGTTCCAATAGAATAATAATAAAGCGGAACCAGTAAGGTGTAAAACACACATGATGAGGATGTTCCAATGAGAATAATAGAAGAATGTCACCAAGTATAGGGTAAACCATTATACAAAGTTATTCCAGCGAGAATAATAAGCAATGGAATAACAACAGTTCTCTTCATGAATAAGAAAGAATAACACCCCTTACTTTTAGTAGGAGATTGAATACTGCAGTGGTGTAGTAACAAAATACTCTTCTTCTTTCTCTCTTATTCTCTCTATACTTTCTCTCTCTGTAGCTTGAATGAATTCGTGAAAAATAATGAAGCACTAGGCCTCTATTTATAGAAGATTTCTAGCTTAGCACCTGCCATGTGAAAAGGCAAGTGGCTTGACGATTGGTGATGTGAAACGACAAGTGGTTCGACGCCTGTAATGTGAAAGGACAAGTGGTTCGACGCCTGTAATATGAAACGGCAAGTGGTTTGACGTCTGGTAAAGGTAATTACTATTGACGATGGTAATTACTATTGACGAAGAGACTCTTAGATGATGACATATGGCCCCCCCCCCCCCATAAAATAATCAAACTTACCACAAACGTCTCATAACAGACTCTTTATATACATCAAGGATTGAATAAATATTACCACAAATCATTTTATTTTTAATCAACACATATTTAATCTTTCAACAATTATTAATCATTTATAACTTGTCGTCTCAATTATTGATTTAATACTATAACATATTATATGAGGATGATAATGTGACAATAATTGAATCAATAATATAAGAGATATGATGCAAAGAATTATTTGTAGCAATAATTGAAAGCATATGGTGAGTGACTTCTCACGTAAGCATCAATAATCAATATATGTGCTACTATACAACTACGCTGTAGACATCATATTTCTTTACTACCGGGTAGTTCAACGGTTTTAACGGTAACACCTCTGCCGTTATTTTTATAGAAAGATAATTTTGTCGCTTTTTAACTACGACAATACTTCCGTCATTAGGGGTCCACTAATGATTGAGTTGGTCGTCATCGAATATTCTCCGACAAAAAGAATATTCCCCACCAAACGAATATTTTATAACTCGTGAGACCCCAGATTTTATCAATAAAGATTTAAATTTTGTTGAAATAATTTTTTAATATTATGGTGTGAATTTAAGATAATATTATAGTTGTGGGTAGTATTTATAAATTTTGCAAAGTATGCAAGTGGTTATATTATATTCGATTGGTGGGAATATTCGGGTTTAGCGAGGAATATTAAATACAACTACTCAATCATTGGTGGACCCCACAACAGAATTATTGTCGGATTGAGAAAACGACAAAAATATTTTATTGAAATAACGACGGAAGTTTTACCGTGGTTACTGTTGAACTACTCGGTAGTAAAAGTACAGTAATACGTGTGGTTGCATAGTAGAAGATATTACCGGTATTGATTATTGATGCTTATGTGAGAAGTCACTCAGTTTGATTCCATTATTGTCGATTAATAATATGAATTATTATAGCGATAATGACGTTTTGTTTTATTCGTATTATTAACGTAATAAAACAGAAACATCTTTTTATATAAAATAGAATACTTTATTAAAGTTATTCTATAAATAGAATATATTATATTTTATTATGCATAGTGTTGCGTAGTGTTTTGCATATAGTGTTTGCATAGTAAAATGTTTTTATATAAATAGAATATATTATATTTTATTTAAAAGATTTTTCTTTAAATATGGACCGTCGATTAAAGTAAATCAATCTGGACGGATTCATGGATTAATTACTTATGCATTCCATTTTCCTATAAATAGAAGCTCATTCCTTCATTATTTTCTTATTTAATTCATTGAAACTCTGAGAGAGAAATTATAGAGAGAGTTTATAGAGAGAAAATTATAGAAAGAAGAAGAGTATTCGCTACTTCACTACTTCTATATTAGGTTCTTTTTACGGTAAGGGTGTTATTCTTTCTTCTTGAAGAGAACTTACGTTATTCCATTCATTATTATTACATTGGAATAACTTTTGTAAAAGTGGCATACCCTATACATAACCCAGTATATGCATGCAGATACCCTATACTTGGTGAAATCCTTATGTTATTCCATTGCTTATTATTACATTGGAATAACTTTCAGATACTGTGATTTTACCCTATACTTGGTGACATTCTTCTATTATTACATTGGAACATCCTGTCATGTGTTTTACACGGACTGGTTCCTTTTTATTATTCATTGGAACATCCCGTGCGTGTGTTTTACAGGACTTGGTTAAATCTTTATCATTCTGTTGGAATATCCTATCGTGTGTTTTACACCGGATCCGGTTCCATCTTTATTATTCTGTTGGAACATCCCGCTGGTGTGAATTTCACCGACATTTGGTTCCGTTATTATTATTACATTGGAATAACCTGCCATCGCCAAGTACCGCATGCATGGTGATTTCTTTTGTTATTCCATTCTTTATTATACCCGGTTAGTTAAAACTTTGACTTCTATACTCCATGAAATTAGTAGAATATCCTTGATATTTGCGTTTCATCCAAAGATCTTTCATGGAAATATTCTTCCGATCATTCTTGAATTTTACTCTATTTAAACAAAGATTGTTGACGAATTTGGACGTTAATAATTCATGGATTAAATAATTCTTGAACTTGTTTTATTGAATTACTATGTCATTGTCATCATCCTCATGTTATATTATGTTATCTTTCGCTTACGTGCATAGATGAACTTAGTATGATTATGACCGAGGATCATTCGGTATAATCACGACTTGATATAAATGATGTGACAAAAGTCCTCGATTCTGTAATGCGATGATGGATAGTTTTGGTATGATTATGACCGGGGGTGATTCGGTATAGTCATGACCATTGATAATTTGATGAAAATCCTTCGACAGGTGGGTACGTGGATGATTAAATGTGGTGGTTTATTTATTGTCGAGTCTCGTGATAAAAATTGATGAAAACCTTTTAAAACCTAAAAGATAGTAGACTTTATTCTCTACTTGACTCTTTTAATGGATTGCTTATTCCACCGCAGCTAAACCGGTTGTCTATTGTATTTTATCGGTTTAACATCGTTGAAGGCTAATGATAATTTATTCGCATTATCTTAGTCATAATATTTCATTGGGCTAGTTGAGCTCACCCTTTCTTTCACCGTTTCTTCTTGAAATGAGAACATAATTTGGGACGAGTCGGGGAACGTAAGTAATGGTCCGGAGGATAGCATTAGTAGTCCTCACTATTACGTGAAATAGTGTGATAATAGTTGTAATGAGGACTCTTTTTGAGTTTGTATAATATCTAGTAGACAATATTTGTATTCAAACTCATAGTTTTTATGTCGATTGTATACCTACGCTTATATTAGTAAGTTGTATTTGAATTTATGTACCATGTAAGTGGCGACCCAAGATGGGTGACGATACCTAATTTTGGGGCGTCGCGGTTGGTATCGAGCTTAGGATATGATCCACGGCTAAGATGTGAGAATAGTACTAGGAGGGGAGAGACGGAAATTCCTTCACTAGTATGACCTACCTAAATTTATTTGGTATTTAATTGGGTCACGTCGAGTATAGGGATAATATGTGATATGTTAATTAACCCTTGTTTTGTGTGGTGTTTGAGAATGACTTCGAAAATGCCGAGAGATAAGCAATGAAGCACATGAGAGTGTTGATTCAAAGCTCAAACAAAAGGTAACGACCAACAACACGATAATAATCATATTGGTGGCGGCAATTTGCCATCGTAACAATGATAACCATCGTGGGGAAATTATCATCTTTGAGAATGGTAACCACTTCGGTGGTAATCATGGCAAAGATAATAGAAGTGGAAATTGCAAGAAGAGAAGGTCATTTAGTCCAATTTTGTTGTGCACCAAAAGTCAAGTCTAGCTGGGACAGTAGCACCAAAGGTGGATATGGATAAAATAAAGTCGTTGGTTTTAGGAAGTGCATTTTCATGACTTCTCAAAAAGTGAGTAAACCGAACGAAGTTAGTACGCAGGTTAGTTAATTATAAATTACTGAAGTCTATACCTTATAAGATACCTGGGTTCTACCCATTATTTTATCTCTCTTGTTCATGCGTTCAACGTTTAAATTTGACTCAGGAGAAGTTAGACTTTGACTTATTGGTTGAAACTTCGTTAGTAGGAGCCTTCGTTATCGCTTACTATTTTTAAATCTTGTTTGATTCAAATAAACACTTTCACGTTAATTCGTCGATCTTATCTTTTGAAAATACTTGCCTTTGATGTGATTTTAGGAATCAATTGGTTAACTACTCATCATGCTTTTCGTAAGGTTGTTAGCTTTATATTCATAACCAACTTATTGTGCGTAATTCAAGTAACCAAACTACTAAAGTCAATTATCATTATATCAAGCCATAAGTAAAGAGAGCCCGAACCTTTCGTTGTTGACTTCCTTGTGTGGAATGGAACGCAAGCCGGACTTTTCAGAGGCGACGTCGTGACTGAAGATGGCAAGTTGATAGGTATCATTGTGAGGTGCTATCTAGGTTAAGGGATAGAAGTCACAATTGGTATCAATGTAACATACTATCCAAGTCTTGGATGAGAGTCACAGTTTTGAATGATATTTCTATCATTAATAAATTTCTTGACGTATTCTTGAAGATTTCTAGCCTACCCTAGAGCGTGAAATCGAATTTTTGTATTGACCCAAAGACAAAAACCCATTTCTTAAACCCTCAAATATTTCTTCAACTAAATGAAGCAGTTTACATGGTTTATGATGAAAGTCATAATAAAAGCATTGGAATAATGAAAATCATGGGTATATGAAGTATTAGTAAGTTTTATGATGAGTTATGTTGGTTGGTATGTGAAAACATGAAAGTTTCTTAGAAATCACAAAGAGTTGAAAATCGATTTTGGTGAAAACGTAACATGAAATTCAATTGACCATATCTCCTATTATATTTTGAATTTTTGAGTATGGTCAAGTTCTAGAGTTAGATCTATGAGTTACCTAACTAATCCAAGTGGAATTACTGGAAAAGGTGTTGTAGATTTTTGTGTGGACTGATTTTAGCAAATGAGGCCAAAGCTGTAAATTTCGAAAATGCTACTGTCCAGAAACTTTAAGGGACTGTTTCGGCCACTTAAATTATGAGAAAAATTCTGGCCTTTTGGGACATGAAAGTATATGGTATAAAGTACCTCCTGTCCAAAAATGAGCTCATTCTGACTTAAAATGAGCAAGTTATGACTATTTCAATATTTAGGTTTTTCCATTTAAAACGCTATAACCGAGTTCTATAACTCCGATGACCATGAAATTTAAACTGGAAGCTCACGTTAACATATGTAAGGTCCTGCCAAGATTTGGGAATTTTGGAGTTAAACTTGAGGTAGCTAATTTCTTAAGGAATTAAGTGGAAATTGATTTTTAAAAATAGTAAATGAATTTTAAAAATTCGAGAGAAAATATATTTTCATTATGGGACTATATTATGCTAAATCCCAGAAAAGAAATATTTTTGGGACTGATTTGGTATTTTTCATGAAAATAGTTTAATTCTGAACATATGAGTTAAATATGTTAAGTGAAGAACAAAGTTGAAAATAAGATATTTATGGCTAGAGAATCCTATATAGAGTATATGCATATTTTTTGAGAGATTTGATAATTGGTGATGATATCTTATGAGTATGACATTTTGAATGATTAAATGCATTATATGGTAAAGCGTAAACAATTAAGATAAATTGTTTATAAATTTAAGAAGTGATTAAAATATTGTTATAATATTAATGTTATTAGATTATGAGATTATTAAGTGATTGATAACATGGGGATATTCTTGAATCCTCGGATAAATTATATTATAAATGTTTAATATTTATCCTTTATCTCATTTGATTGATTCTTTATATCATTATCCTCACGCTTATATTATGTTGAAAGTCATCTCGTGGTTCATAGTAGTGCGTATAGATGGACTTGGTGTGATTATGACTGAGGATTGTTGGTATAATCATAACCAGTAATTGAAAACACAATTATCTTTCGTAGTAGTGCATGGATAATTTGTGGTCGTGATATAATGAATGAATATTATATCTTTGGTAGTGCATGTGATAATTTGTGGTCGTGATACTAATGAATACACAATTATCTTTGGTAGTAGTGCATGGATAATTTTTGTGGTCGTGATACTAATGAATACACAATTATCTTTGGTCAGTAGTGCATGGATAATTTGTGGTCGTGATACTAATGAATACACAATTATTGTGACGCCCCAAAATAGGTATACATCACCCATTCCGAGTTGTCAATACATGGTACGTAAACAACTACAACTTTATTATTACAACAAGAAAAATCTGTGAGTTTAAATACAAATATTATCTTCTGATAATATTTATACTCACATAAATCCTCATCACATTTATTGATACATTATTTTACAAAATGGTGAGGACTACTAAACAATCCTTTCTAAAACCTTCATTCCATACCCCGACTGTACTCGCTTATATTCTCGCCTCCCCGAGAAGAATGGAACAAAAGGAAAAGGGTGAGCTCAACTAGCTCAATAAAGAATATTATGACTAAGATAATATACAACAAATTATCGTTAGTCTTCAACAGGAAAAAATCGATAGAATACAATAGACAACAAGTTTCGGATCAATATTCGCAGCCGGAAATAATAATTCATGTAAGAGTTACGTAGAGAATGAAATCTACTATAATCTATGAATTTAACAAATCCATCATCAATATTTTATCCCCGTAACATCAATCAATATTCATCTCAAATCAAATATTCATCTTTGCACTCACTGTGCCAAAGATATTCATCAATCCATCATGTTCATCTCAACACTGCTCATCTTTTGCACTAAAGGCCAAAGATATTCATCGATCGGTCATGTTCATTTAAACACTGCTCATCTTTGCACTACAGCCAAAGATATTCTTCAGAAATCATTCATCTTTGCACTACTGTGCCAAAGATATTCAATAATATCATCATTTAAGACCGAGGATGATGAAAAATATTTTAAAGAACGAATCAAGTGAAACAAAATGACAAGGATTAAGGATTAATGATTCAGTACTTTGTTTTATCCATGTCCAACAATACCTCAAAAATAATCAAAGTGGTGTAAAATTCAAGAATGATCAAAACATGGATACAATCAAAGCTAGTATCCAAAATAGATATTTTTGGACTAAAAGAAGAAATTTTATTTTTCGATGAATAGTGCCAGATACGTGAATAGTGTCAGATATACATGAATAAGGCCGATACGTGAATAGTAATCTCGACACCAAAAGATAGAAATTCCACAAAAAAACATTTTCACGCTTCATTAATAGTACTCGTGAAATAAGAATCGTGAATAGTAACTCATGAATAGTAACTCGTGAATAGTAACTCATGAATAGTAACCCGACATGAAAAAGTTCCAAATTTGATAAAAACTTCAGATCAACATTTCAAAGATAATGATATCAAGAAATAATATCATTCTTGAAAAAATAATATCCCTAACCTCAAAGAATCAAGATTTCGGAAGGAAAGGCTCAAGTGATCTTCGAATGAAACTTGTATCTTGAATAAAGAACTCTCAAAGTATCTAAATACTCACAAAATACGCTCAATAATATAGAGAGAGAAAGAGAGAAAACTTTGTTTCGTGTGATTTTCAATTCTAACTTAGCCCTCTATTTATAGAAAATGTTAGCCCACCAAAGCATTTCGACCAAGCACCGATGGCTTTTTACTCGCTACTATTGCCACCCACCACATTTGAAATAAAATTCAGCACATTTCTTCACCAACCACAAGTGGGGCCCACTCAATTCTAGAATTTTCCACCAAAATCAATTATAAACCTAATTTTCGAATCCGACACCTCTTAAAATTCACAACAAATCATTCGTGCATTTTAACGGTTCAAAATTTGTTGACATATACTCAACTTATGTATGTATAACATACCCAAAAATTACCACAATCCAACTGGGTCGGATTAAAAATTATAACCCCGCAATATATCTCAAAACCCCCGATTTGATTTTTAATACCTCCAATCCGATAAAATACCGATAAAACACTCAACAATAATTTCTTCATTTATAACCACATAAATAAATCCATCATTTATATCCACATAAAATAAATATTTTTTATCATATGAATCAATAATTAATTATTCACAAATAATATTACGTAATCACAATTATGACAACCAGCCGCTCCTGTGAAAGAGGGGCTTTCCGATAAGGATTTCTCTCCATCATGGCGCCGCAATTAGGTGACCAAACCTCTCCTCGATGTAACTTTCTAGACATTGCCAATAATGCTATCTAATAATATTATTCAAATAATATGAATTATTGATCCGATAATGGAGATAATGTGCAAAGTGACAATTATTGAACAACAATAATATAAAATATCAACGCAAAGAATTATGAATCAATAAAATAAAATATTGAATAAGAATTCATCGTGGAAAATTATTGAGTAGTGCCTTCTTCACGTAAGGATCAATAATTCAACAATATCATGGCAATACCGTGTGCCATCGTGTGCAACCACGCCAGACATCAGATTTTAAACCACGGGTATTCCAACGGCCTTTTAATTCAGAATAACTACGCCCGTTATTTTTAACCAACTTATATTTGTCATTTTCTTCATCCAATCGCTTTCCGTTATGGGGCCCACACATGGTCGCTACTGGCCGCATTTAATATTCCCGACGCATTTAATATTCCACCACCAAACGAATATTCCCCGACAAAATGAATATTTTATAACCACTTGCTTATTTTAAAATATTTATGATTTAACCCTTAACTATCCACATTAATCAAATCAACCCTTACTATTTCAAAATAATAAATAAAGGAAATTCCTTTTATTTAAAAAATTCTGGTCTTACAACCTCCCTCCTTATGAAATTTCGTCCTCGAAATCGACGACGCATACGGTGTGTTTCAAAAGGTGAGGATACCTCGCTTTCATTTCCGCTTTCCAATTCCCTGTGTCATTTCTATAGCATGATTCCTCCACAAAACTTTAACTTGTGGTATGACCTTTCTCAGGCGTGTAGGACATGCTCCTTCCTATCCAAGATCTTGACAGTACCTCCTCCTCACGTTAAGTCTTCTGCTATCTCATCCGGTTCTAACTCAATAACGTGGTTCGGGTCTTTCACATATTTATTTAAGTACGATATGTGAAACACATTATGAACACGAGACATACTGGAGGTAACGCAAGTCTATAGGCTACATTTCCCTACTTCGGTCAAGAATTTGAAATGGACCAATAAATCGTGGATCGAGCTTTCCTCTCTTCCCAAATCTTGTAACTCCCTTCCATGGAGCAACTCGCAACAATACATGATCCCCTACATTAAATTCCACGCCCTTTCGATGAAGATCCGCATAACTCTTTTTTGTCGATCTTGAGCCGCTTTGTATACGTTGTCGAATTATTTGGATCTTTTCAGTAGTCATACGTCTTAACTCGGGTCCCAACAATGTTGCTTCACCCACCTCATCCCAACATATCGAGAACGACATTTTCGTCCATATAATGCTTCAATGGAGCCACACCTATACTTGCTCGATAACTGTTGTTGTAGGAGAATTCAACCAATGGTAAATACTTATCCTAACCGCCCTTGAAGTTCAGGGACATGAGTCTTAATAAATCTTCAAGAGTTTGAATAGTCCTCTCGATTGTCCGTCTGTTTGGGGATGGTATGTCAACTAAATCGCAAACTGCGCTCATAGCTTTTTGCAAGCTAACCCAAAATCTTGAAGTGAATCTTGGGTCACGATCCGAAACTATGGATACAGCATGCCATGCAACCTCACAATCTCATTTACGCACATACCAAAGCAAGACGCTCAAGGAATAAGTCTCCAGATTTCGGAAGAAATGAGCGATTTGGTTAATCTATCAACAATAACCCAAATAGCATTGATGCCTTGAGAAACCGTAGGAAGACCCGTGAAACTAAATCCATGGTAATGTGTTCCCACTTCCATTCCTAATCTCAAGTGGTTGCAACGGACCCTTAGGTACTAGATGTCTCCGCCTTTACACGTTGACAAGTTAAACACATCGATATAAACTTTGCAATCTCTCTCTTCATATTGTTCCACCAAAATGTATGTCAAGATCACGATACATTTTAGTACTTCCGGATGGATTGCAAATGGTGTATTGTGTGCCTCCATCATAATCTTGTACTTCAAATCGTAGTCGTTAGAACACAAAGTCTAGAGTGGACTCAAGTATTCCTTCTTCATCAATTCTCGCTTCCTAATAGCTCCTTCTTGTACTTTCTTCTTCTTCATAACGACACTCCTGCCTGCGGCTCGAGCAACCTTAACTTTTTCTATTAAAGTTGGCTCTACGCAGATACTTGACATCATCGCACTCGCTCCCAAGATATGATCTTCTACTCAATGCGTCACTACCACGCTCGCTTTACCGTGGTGGTATTGAATAGTGTGGTCGTAGTCTTTCAATAGCTCGAGCCAACGTCGTCCGCCGCATGTTGAGTTCTTTTGAGTGAAGAAATATTTAAGGCTTTTATGATCCGAATATATCTCCACTTTCTCCCCATATAGATAGTGCTCTCCATATCTTTAGCTGAAAACGATCACGCTAACTCTAGATCATGAGTAGGATAATTCCTCTCATACTCTTTTAAGTTGTCACGAGGCATAAAGGCTATGACTTTCCCACGCTTGCATGAGAACACATCCTAACCTTTGCTCGAAGCATCATCAGAGATAACAAATCCATCCGAACCAGATGGTATTGTTAGAACAACAGTCAAATAAGTCTCCTCTTAAGCTCTTGGAAACTTTTCTCGCATTCTTCATTCTAAACGAATTTCAGATCCTTCGAGTTAGTTGAGTTAATGGAGTAGCGATTCGAGAAAACCCTTCCAATGAATCTCCGATAATAACCACTAAGCCCAAAAGCTACGACTTCAATCAGACTTGGTTGTTCTAACTTGTATTGCTTCAATCTTCACGGATCAACAGATACTCCATGTTTTGACACCACATGCCCAAGAAAGGCTACTTCCTCAAGCCGTAACTCGATTTCTTCAATTTGGCATATAGTTGGTTTTCACGAAGCTTTCGAGTACCAAACTTCAAATGGTGCTCATGATCTTCACGACTTTTGGAGTATATAAGGATGTCATCAATAAAGACAACAACGAATCGATCCAAATATTCCTTGAATACTCTGGCTCATCATATCCATGAAAGCCGCAGAGGAGCATTAGTTAGTCCGAAAGACATGACTAAGAATTCATAATGCCCATACCGAAGTTCAAGGCGGCGCTTTGAATATCCTCGATTCTAATTTTCATTGATGATATCCGTAATCTAAGATCGATTTTGAAAAGAATTGTGCCCTTGCAATCGGGTCAAACAAGTCATCAATACGAGGTAGAGGATACCTATTCTCGATGGTGACATGGTTCAATTCCCGATAGTCAATACAAAGTCGCATACTCCCGCTCTTTTTCTTTTTTACAAATAAAACAGAGCACCCCAAGGAGATGTACCAGATTTAATGAAACCGATGTCCAACAATTCTCAGTAGTTGGACCTTTAACTCCTCAAGTTCAATAGAGCCATTCGATATGGGGTTTTAGAAATGGGCTTTGTACTGTGTTCAAGATCAATAAAGAATTCAACTTCACGCTCGGGGGGGTAGACGGGAAGTTCTTCAGAAATACGCCGGGAAAGTCAATAACAACAGAATATTATTCAAATTTGACGTGTCTTTATTCAAATCCATAACATGGGCTAAGAAAGCTTGACATCCGCTTTTTCAATAAACGAATAGCTTTATGATTAGATATGATAGTGATTGATTTTAATGGTTTAGTTGCTTGAATTTGCATAACAAAGTTGGTTAGGAATATGAAAACTAACAACCTTACGAAAACAATCAATTTTGGCATGATGAGTAGTTAACCAATCAATCCCTAAAATCACATCAAAAGCAAGTATCTTTAAAGAGATAAGGTCAATGGGTAAGGTGATGGTGCCAACTTGAATCAAACAAGATTTATAAACAAATGGATGTGATGAAAGTTTCTCCTAACGGAGTTTCCACAGATAGGTCAAAGTCTAATTTCTCCCGAGTCAAGTTTAAACGTTGAGCACATGCAGGAGAGATAAATGAATGGGTAGCACCGGTGATCAAGTAAGGTATAAACTTCGCAAGAATTTATAAATAGCTTACCCGTGATCACCTCGTTTGGGTTCCTCGATTATGACCAAACCACAACAAACGCTTCTTCCGGAATCGTTGACTTTGACTTTTTCTCGGGATGATCTTTTGAGTCACCGTCCTCATTGAACTAGGTTTCGCCATCTGCATAATCTCGAAAGCGATATGTCCTTCCTTTCCACAACTATAGCATACCTTGAATCACAGGGGCTTTGGATCGATATGTCCTCTTTTCCGCATTTCAGTAGATATGACCGGTGGTCGTTCTCCTCCCTTAGAACCGATTGTCGCCAAGACTGCTGCCTTCACATAGTCGTTGTTAAATCTCTCTTTTAAAATCTCCTCCGACTCGCTTTCTTCGCTTTTCACGACCATGATTACCACCGAGTGGTTACCATTTCGTTCATTCGCTTTCTTTCTCCGCAGTTATCATTATTCTGTTGATCGCTATCTCTCAGTACGATCCTCGGTTATGGTCCCTCGGTTGACCGTACTCATTATCTCGCTCTAATAATTGAGCCTCGCTTATAACATCTGAATAAAGAGAAAGTTTATGAGAAATGAGATATCGACGTACGCCGGGTTTCAAACCTCTAAGAAACATCCGGCATCACGCTCCTCATTCTCCACCAAATGAGGTGCAAACACGGATAACTCGCAAACTTTGCCTCGCATCGAGACACCGCCATGTTGTTGTTTTGCTCTAATCTGGTGAACTCCACTTCCTTCATACGATTTAACACTTTCGTGAAAGTATTTGTCATTAAATAGTCTCAAATGTCTCCCAAGACATGCCGAGTCGCGTTTGGATGGGTACGCTTCATGACTCCCACCGAAGAGTCGCCTCGCCACGGAACATAAAGGTGGCGTAATGGAACCTTATGTTCCTCCGTGCATCCCAAGACATCGAATATCTTGGTAATTTGTTTGACCCATGTTTCCGCCCATGATCGGATCCGCTTTCCCTTAAATTTCGTGGTCCCAACTCTTTGAATCGCTTGGGTTGTGACAACCCGTGAATTGCTATCATTTCTCCTCAGATTTTGAACACGAGTCTCTCTCGTCGATTTTGCATGAATCGCAAAAACTTCTAAACATCCCTCGCTCATCATCTCGCCCATGGTGTTGTTCACAGGAGGAACATTGCCACTGTCAGACGCTCTCCTCGTTGGTAAAGACAGCATCTCCACGGTCTCATTTACTCCATCAGTTAATATTCTCAACGACATTCTCAAACATCGCCATAAAACAAGGGTTAATTAAGGAAATCAATATATCACATAATATCCCTATATATATGACTAACTAACAAATAAGCTTAGGTAGGACACACTAGCGAAGGATTTACTCGTCTCTCCCTCCTAGTTCTATTCCCCGATCTCCGCCAGAGATCATATCCTAAGCTCGATACCAACCGTGGACGCCCCCAAAATAGGTATATACATCACCCATTCGAAGTTGTCAATACATGGTATGCGAAACAACTACAACTTTTTATTATTACAACAAGAGCTGCGTGAGTTTAAATACAAATATTATCTTCTGATAATATTTATACTCACATAAATCCTCATCACATTTATTGATACATTATTTTACAAAATGGTGAGGACTACTAAACAATCCTTTCTAAAACCTTCATTCCATACCCCGACTGCACTCGCTATATTCTCGCCTCCCCCGAAGAATGGAACAAAAGGAAAAGGGTGAGCTCAACTAGCTCAAGGTAAAGAATATTATGACTAAGATAATATACAACAAATTATCGTTAGTCTTCAACAGGAAAAATCGATAGAATACAATAGACAACAAGTTTCGATCAATATTCGCAATTGAAATAATAATTCATGTAAGAGTTACGTAGAGAATGAAATCTACTATAATCTATGAATTTAATAAATTCCATCATCAATATTTTATCCTCAGTAACATCAATCAATATTCATCTCAAATCAAATATTCATCTTTGCACTACAGCCAAAGATATTCATCAATCGATGGTCATGTTCATCTCAACACTGCTCATCTTTGCACTAAAGGCCAAAGATATTCATCACTCGGTCATGTTCATTTAAACACCGCTCATCTTTGCACTACACAGCCAAAGATATTCTTCAGAAATCATTCATCTTTGCACTACAAAGCCAAAGATATTCAATAATATCATCATTTAAGACCGAGGATGATGAAAAATATTTTAAAGAACGAATCCAAAGTGAAACAAAATGACAAGGATTAAGGATTAATGATTCAGTACTTTGTTTTATCCATGTCCAACAATACCTCAAAAATAATCACAAGTGGTGTAAAATTCAAGAATGATCAAAACATGGATACAATCAAAGCTAGTATCCAAAATAGATATTTTGGACGAAAAGAAGAAATTTTATTTTTCGATGAATAGTGTCAGATACGTGAATAGTGTCAGATAATGAATAGGCCAGATACGTGAATAGTAACTCCGACACCAAAAGATAGAAATTCCAAAAAAAACATTTTCACGCTTCATGAATAGTACTCGTGAATAAGAACTCGTGAATAAGAAACTCATGAATAGTAACTCGTGAATAGTAACTCATGAATAGTAACCATGAATAGTAACATGAAAAAGTTCCAAATTTGATAAAACTTCAGATCAACATTTCAAAGATAATGATATTGAAGAAATAATATCATTACGAAAAAAAATAATATCCCTTACCTCAAAGAATCAAGATTTCTTTAAGGAAAGGCTCAAGTGATCTTTGAATGAAACTTGTACTTAATAAAGAACTCTCAAAGTATCTAAATACTCACAAAATACGCTCAATAATATAGAGAGAGAAAGAGAGAAAACTTTGTTTCTGGTGTGATTTTCAATTCTAACTTAGCCCTCTATTTATAGGAAAATGTTAGCCGTACCAAGCAGACTTGACTGCCACCGATGGCTTTTACTCGCTACTATTGCCACCCACCACATTTGAAATAAAATTCAGCACATTTCTTCACCAACCACAAGTGGGGCCCACTCAATTCTAGAATTTTCCACCAAAATCAATTATAAACCTAATTTTCGAATCCGACACCTCTTAAAATTCACAACAAATCATTCGTGCATTTTTAACGGTTCAAAATTTGTTGACATATACTCAACTTATGTATGTATAACATACCCAAAAATTACCACAATCCAACGGTCGGATTAAAAATTATAACCCCCGCAATATATCTCAAAACCCCTGATTTGATTTTTAATACCTCCAATCCGATAAAATACTGATAAAACACCTCAACAATAATTTCTTCATTTATAACCACATAAATAAATCCATCATTTATATCCACATAAAATAAATATTTTTTATCATATGAATCAATAATTAATTATTCACAAATAATATTACGTAATCACAATTATGACAACCAGCCGCTCCTGTGAAAGAGGGGCTTTCCGATAAGAATTTCTCCTCATGGCGGGCCGCAATTAGGTGACCAAACCTCTCCTCGATGTAACTTTCTAGACATTGCCAATAATGCTATCTAATAATATTATTCAAATAATATGAATTATTGATCCGATAATGGAGATAATGCAAAGTGACAATTATTGAACAACAATAATATAAAATATCAACGCAAAGAATTATTGAATCAATAAAATAAAATATTGAAACAAGAATTCATCGTGTAAAATTATTGAGTAGTGCCTTTCACGTAAGGATCAATAATTCAACAATACTGCAATATACTGGTGTCATCTTGTGCAACCACGCCAGACATCGTATTTTAACCAGGGTATTCCAAATGCCTTAATTCAGAATAACTACGCCGTTATTTTTAACCAACTTATATTTGTCGTTTTCTTCATCCAATCGCTTTCAGTTATGGGGCCCACACATGGTCGCTGGCCACATATTTAATATTCTCGACAAGCATTTAATATTCCACGACCAAACGAATATTCCCAAAACAAAATGAATATTTTATAACCACTTGCTTATTTTGAAATATTTATGTATTTAACCCTTAACTATCCACATTAATCAAATCAACCCTTACTATTTCAAAATAATAAATAAAGGAAATTCCTTTTATTTAAAAAAAAATTTCTGGTCTTACAATTATCTTTCAGAAGTAGTGCATGGATAATTTGTGGTCGGATACTAATGAATACACAATTATCTTCGGTAGTAGGCATGGATAATTTGTGGTCGTGATACTAATGAATACACAATTATCTTTGGCCGTGCAGTAATGCATGGATAATTTGTGGTCGGATACTAATGAATACACAATTATCTTTGGTCAGTAGGTAAATGGATGATTCGATGATATGGATTAATTATTGGTGAGTCTCAAAGAATGAAATATTAATTCATGGATGTGGTAAAAGTCATCTTTGGCCATAGTGCATTGATAGACTTGGTATGATTATGACCACGGATTATTCGGTATAATCATGAATCAGTAATTAAAACACTAATATCCTTAGCAAGAAGGTGCATGGATAATTTATGGTCAGGATATTATTGTCGAGTCTCAATTATTATTGGTTTTACAGATTATATATATCTTGGGCTTCAGTAGTGCAAAGATGAATTGTTAATGAATATCTTTATTGGGATTTCAAAGATGAATTTAATATTTTTAAACGATAAAGGTATTCAAGGTATCCTCATCTCTTTATCATATCAGTATCGTACCTAATTTCGAGGGCTTAAATTCCATAAGGAGGGAGATTGTGAGACCCCAGATTTTATCAATAAAGATTTAAATTTTGTTGAAATAATTTTTAATATTATGGTGTGAATTTAAGATAATATTATAGTTGTGGGTAGTATTTATAAATTTTGCAAAGTATGCAAGTGGTTATATTATATTCGATTGGTGGGGAATATTCGGTTTAGCAGGAATATTCGCACAACTACTCAATCATTGGTGGACCCTAATAATGTAATTATTGTCGGATTGAGAAAGCGACAAAAATATTTTATTGAAATAACGACGGAAGTTTTCTGGTGGTTATTGTTGAACTACTTTCTTAGTAGTAAAAGTACGATGAATACGTGTGGTTGCAGTAGTAAGATTACCGGTATTGATTATCGATGCTTATGTGAGAAGTCACTCGGTTTGATTCCATTATCAGCCGATTAATAATATGAATTATTATAGCGATAATGACGCTTTTGTTTTATTCAGTATTATTAACGTAATAAAATAGAAACATCTTTTATATAAAATAGAATACTTTATTAAAGTTATTCTATAAATAGAATATATTACATTTTATTTATGTGTTGCATAGTGTTTTTGCATAGTGTTTTGCATAGTGTTTGTTTGCATAGTAAAATGTTTTTATATAAATAGAATATATTATATTTTATTTAAAAGATTTTTCTTTAAATATGGACCGTCGATTAAAGTAAATCAATCTGACCGTTCATGGATTAATTCTTATGCATTCCATTTTCCTATAAATAAGCTCATTCCTTCATTATTTTCTTACTTAATTCATTGAAACTAGAGAGAGAAATTATAGAGAGAAGTTTATAGAGAAAATTATAGAAAGAAGAAGAGTATTCTGCTTACTTCACTACTTCTATATTCAGCTTTTTACTAGTAAGGGGTGTTATTCTTTCTTCTTGAAGAGAACACGTTATTCCATTCATTATTATACATTGGAATAACTTTGTAAAAGTGGCATACCCTATACATAACTTGTATCTGTGACATACCCTATACTTGGTGAAATCCTTATGTTATTCCATTGCTTATTATTCTCATTGGAATAACCTGTAGATACGTGATTTACCTATACTTGGTGACATTCTTCTATTATTCTCATTGGAACATCCCATGCATGTGTTTTACACCCGACGGTTCCGCTTTTTTATTATTCTCGTTGGAACATCACATGCGTGTGTGTTTACACGGACTTGGTTAAAATCTTTATCATCATTCATTGAATATCCTATCTCGTGTGTTTTACACCGGATCCGGTTCCATCTTTATTATTCTGTTTGGAACATCCCGCTTTGTGAATTTCACACGACCGGTTCCGTTATTATTATTCTCGTTGGAATAACGCTTATGCATGGCAATCGCATGCATGGTGATTTCTTTTGTTATTCCATTCTTTATTATACCCGGTTGGTTAAAACTTTGACTTCTATACTCCATGAAATTAGTAGAATATCCTTGATATTTGCGTTTCATCCAAAGATCTTTTCATGGAAATATTCTTCCGATCATTCTTGAATTTTACTCTACTAAACAAAGATTATCATGTTGACAATTTGGACGTTAATAATTCATGGATTAAATAATTCTTGAACTTGTTTTATTGAATTATTATGTCATTGTCATCATCCTCATGTTATATTATGTTATCTTTCGCTTACGTGCATAGATGAACTTAGTATGATTATGACCGAGGATCATTCGGTATAATCACGACTTGATATAAATGATGTGACAAAAGTCCTCGGTGGCTGTTCGTAATGCGTTGATGGATAGTTTTGGTATGATTATGACCGGGGGTGATTCGGTATAAGTCATGACCATTGATAATTTGATGAAAATCCTTGAATCGTGGTACGGGGATGATTAAATGTGGTGGTTTATTTATTAAGTCGAGTCTCGTGATAAAAATTGATGAAAACCTTTTAAAACCTAAAAGATAGTAGACTTTATTCTCTACTTGACTCTTTTAATGGATTGCTTATTCCGCTGCAGTTTAAACGGGTTGTCTATTGTATTTTATCGGTTTAACACTGTTGAAGGCTAATGATAATTTATTCGCATTATCTTAGTCATAATATTTCTTACTGGGCTAGTTGAGCTCACCCTTTCTTTCAATTATTCTCTTCGTGAAATGAGAACATAATTTGGGATTTAGTCGGGGAACGAAGTAATGGTCCAGAGGATAGCATTAGTAGTCCTCACTATTCTGTGAAATAGTGTGATAATAGTTGTAATGAGGACTCTTTTTGAGTTTGTATAATATCTAGTAGACAATATTTGTATTCAAACTCATAGTTTATGTCGTATTGTATACCTACGCTTATATTAGTAAGTTGTATTTGAATTTATGTACCATGTAAGTGGCGACCCAAGATGGGTGGACGTATACCTAATTTTGGGGCGTCACGGTTGGTATCGAGCTTAGGATATGATCCCGGCTAAGATGTGAGAATAGTACTAGGAGGGAGAGGCGGGAATTTTTCACTAGTATGACCTACCTAAATTTATTTGGTATTTAATTGGTCACGAGTATAGGGATAATATGTGATATGTTAATTAACCCTTGTTTTGTGAGCGGTGTTTGAGAATGACTTCGAAAATGCTTTGAGATAAGCAATGAAGCACATGAGAGTGTTGATTCAAAACTCAAACAAAAGGTAACGACCAACAAACACGATAATAATCATATTGGCATGACGGCTATCGAACAATGATAACCATCGTGGGGAAATTATCATGTTGAGAATGGTAACCACTTAAATTGGTAATCATGGCAAAGATAATAGAAGTGGAAATTGCAAGAAGAGAAGGTCATTTAGTCCAATTTTGTTGTGCACCAAAGTCAAGTCTAGCTGGGACGGTAGCACTAAAGGTGGATATGGATAAAATAAAGTCGTTGGTTTTAGGAAGTGCATTTTTCATGACTTCTCAAAAAGTGAGTAAACCGAACGAAGTTAGCACGGGTTAGTTAATTATAAATTGAAGTCTATACCTTATAAGATAATGGGTTCTACCCATTATTTTATCTCTCTTGTTTGCGTTCAACGTTTAAATTTGACTCAGGAGAAGTTAGACTTTGACTTATTGGTTGAAACTTCGTTAGTAGGAGCCTTCATCTCCGCTACTATTTTTAAATCTTGTTTGATTCAAATAAACACTTTCACGTTACCTGTCGATCTTATCTTTTTGAAAATACTTGCCTTTGATGTGATTTTAGGAATCAATTGGTTAACTACTCATCATGCTTTTAGTAAGGTTGTTAGCTTTATATTCATAACCAACTTATTGTGCGAATTCAAGTAACCAAACTACTAAAGTCAATTATTGTCATATCAAGCCATAAGTAAAGAGCCCCGAACCTTTCGTTGTTGACTTCCTTGTGTGGAATGCACCGAAGCCAGACTTTCTGTAGGCGACGTCGTGACTGAAGATGGCAAGTTGATAGGTATCATTGTGAGGTGCTATCTAGGTTAAGGGATAGAAGTCACAGTTGGTATCAATGTGACATACTATCCAAGTCTTGGATGAGAGTCACAGTTTTGAATGATATTTCTATCATTAATAAATTTCTTGACGTATTCTTGAAGATTTCCTAGCCTACCCTAGAGCGTGAAATCGAATTTTGTATTGACCCCAGTACAAAAACCCATTTTTTAAACCCTCAAATATTTCTTCAACTAAATGAACAGTTTACATGGTTTATGATGAAAGTCATAATAAAAGCATTGAAATAATGAAAATCATGGGTATATGAAGTATTAGTAAGTTTTATGATGAGTTATGTTGGTTGGTATGTGAAAACATGAAAGTTTCTTAGAAATCACAAAGAGTTGAAAATCGATTTTGGTGAAAACGTAACATGAAATTCAATTGACCATATCTCCTATTATATTTTGAATTTTGAGTATGGTCAAGTTCTAGAGTTAGATCTATGAGTTACCTAACTAATTCAAGTGGAATTACTGGAAAAGGTGTTGTAGATTTTTGTGTGGACTGATTTTAGCAAATGAGGCCAAAGCTGTAAATTTCGAAAATGCTACTGCCCAGAAACTTTAAGGGACTGTTTCGGCCACTTAAATTATGAGAAAAATTCTGGCCTTTTGGGACATGAAAGTATATGGTATAAAGTACCTCCTGTCCAAAAATGAGCTCATTCTGACTTAAAATGAGCAAGTTATGACTATTTCAATATTTAGGTTTTTCCGACGAAAAACGCCATAACCGGGAGTTCTATAACTCAGATGACCATGAAATTTAAACTGGAAGCTCATGTTAACATATGTAAGGTCCTGCCAAGATTTGGGAATTTTTGGAGTTAAACTTGAGGTAGCTAATTTCTTAAGGAATTAAGTGGAAATTGATTTTTAAAAAATAGTAAATGAATTTTAAAAATTCCGAGAAAAATATATTTTCATTATGGGACTATATTATGCTAAATCCCAGAAAAGAAATATTTTTGGGACTGATTTGGTATTTTTCATGAAAATAGTTTAGTTACGAACATATGAGTTAAATATGTTAAGTGAAGTAATAAAGTTGAAAATAAGATATTATGGCTAGAGAATCCTATATAGAGTATATGCATATTTTTTGAGAGATTTGATAATTGGTGATGATATCTTATGAGTATGGCATTTTGAATGATTAAATGCATTATATGGTAAAAGCGTAAACAATTAAGATAAATTGTTTATAAATTTAAGAAGTGATTAAAATATTGTTATAATATTAATGTTATTAGATTATGAGATTATTAAGTGATTGATAACATGGGGATATTCTTGAATCTGGATAAATTATATTATAAATGTTTAATATTTATCCTTTATCTCATTTGATTGATTCTTTATATCATTATCCTCATGCTTATATTATGTTGAAAAGTCATCTGTGTATTCGTAGTGCATAGATGGACTTGGTGTGATTATGACTGAGGATTGTTTCGGTATAATCATAATAGTAATTGAAAACACAATTATCTTTGGTAGTAGTGCATGGATAATTTGTGGTCGTGATCTTAATGAATACACAATTATCTTTGGTAGTAGTGCATGGATAATTTGTGGTCGTGATCTTAATGAATACACAATTATCTTTGGTAGTAGTGCATGGATAATTTGTGGTCGTGATCTTAATGAATACACAATTATCTTTGTCAGTAGTGCATGGATAATTTGTGGTCGTGATACTAATGAATACACAATTATTGTGGCGCCCCAAAATAGGTATACATCACCCATTCCGAAAGTTGTCAATACATGGTACGTAAAACAACTACAACTTTATTATTACAATAGTAAAGCTGTGAGTTTAAATACAAATATTATCTTCTAGACAATATTTATACTCACATAAATCCTCATCACATTTATTGATACATTATTTTACAAAATGGTGAGGACTACTAAACAATCCTTTCTAAAACTTTCATTCCATACCCCGACTGCATACTTCGCTTATATTCTCGCCCCCGAGAAGAATGGAACAAAAAGGAAAAGGGTGAGCTCAACTAGCTCATAAAGAATATTATGACTAAGATAATATACAACAAATTATCGTTAGTCTTCAACAGGAAAAATCGATAGAATCTGATGTACAACAAGTTTCGGATCAATATTCGCAAGCGTGAAATAATAATTCATAAGAGTTACGTAGAGAATGAAATCTACTATAATCTATGAATTTAACAGTCCATCATCAATATTTTATCCTCAGTAACATCAATCAATATTCATCTCAAATCAAATATTCATCTTTGCACTACAGCCAAAGATATTCATCAATCGGTCATGTTCATCTCTCAACACCGCTCATCTTTGCACTAAAGGCCAAAGATATTCATCATCGGTCATGTTCATTTAAACACCGCTCATCTTTGCACCTACAGCCAAAGATATTCTTCAGAAATCATTCATCTTGACTACAGGCCAAAGATATTCAATAATATCATCATTTAAGACCGAGGATGATTAAAATATTTTTAAAGAACGAATCCAATTGAAACAAAATGACAATGATTAAGGATTAATGATTCGTACTTTGTTTTATCCATGTCCAACAATACCTCAAAAATAATCACAAAGTGGTGTAAAATTCAAGAATGATCAAAACATGGATACAATCAAAGCTAGTATCCAAAATAGATATTTTGACTTAAAAGAAGAAATTTTATTTTTCGATGAATAGTCGTGATATCGTGAATAGTGTCAGATACATGAATAGTGCCGTATATCGTGAATAGTAACTCGACACCAAAAGATAGAAATTCCACAAAAAAAAACATTTTCACGCTTCATGAATAGTACTCGTGAATAGTAACTCGTGAATAGTAACTCATGAATAGTAACTCGTGAATAGTAACTCATGAATAGTAACCCGACATGAAAAAGTTCCAAATTTGATAAAACTTCAGATCAACATTTCAAAGATAATGATATTGAAGAAATAATATCATTATTGAAAAAAATAATATCCCTTACCTCAAAGAATCGATTGCCGGAAGGAAAGGTCGGAAGTGATCTTTGAATGAAACTTATCTTGAACAAGCAACTCTCAAAGTATCTAAATACTCACAAAATACGCTCAATAATATAGAGAGAAAGAGAAAACTTTGTTTCGGTGTGATTTTCAATTCTAACAGCCCTCTATTTATAGGAAAATGTTAGCCCACCAAGCAGACTTGACTTGCTACTGCACGATGGCTTTACTCGCTACTATTGCCACCCACCACATTTGAAATAAAATTCAGCACATTTCTTCACCAACCACAAGTGGGGCCCACTCAATTCTAGAATTTTCCACCAAAATCAATTATAAACCTAATTTACGAATCAGACACCTCTTAAAATTCACAACAAATCATTCGTGCATTTTAACGGTTCAAAATTTGTTGATATATACTCAACTTATGTATGTATAACATACCCAAAAATTACCACAATCCAACGGTCGGATTAAAAATTATAACCCCCATAATATATCTCAAAACCCCGATTTGATTTTAATACCTCCAATCCGATAAAATACCGATAAAACACCTCAACAATAATTTCTTCATTTATAACCACATAAATAAATCCATCATTTATATCCACATAAAATAAATATTTTTTATCATATGAATCAATAATTAATTATTCACAAATAATATTACAGAATCACAATTATGACAACCAGCCGCTCCTCAGGAAAGAGGGCTTCAGATAAGGATTTCTCCTTCTTGGCTGCAATTAGGTGACCAAACCTCTCCTCGATGAGAACTTTCTAGACATTGCCAATAATGCTATCTAATAATATTATTCAAATAATATGAATTATTGATCCGATAATGGAGATAATAAAAGTGACAATTATTGAACAACAATAATATAAAATATCAACGCAAAGAATTATTGAATCAATAAAATAAAATATTGAGCAAGAACTCTTTGTAAAAATTATTGAGTAGTGCCTTCTTACGTAAGGATCAATAATTCAACAATATGCGTGTAATACCGTGCCATCTTTGCAACCACGCCGTATTCGTATTTTAACCAAGGGTATTCCAACGATCTTAACTTGAATAACTACGCCTGTAGTTATTTTTAACCAACTTATATTTGTCGTTTTCTTCATCCAATCGCTTTCAGTTATGGGGCCCACACATCGCTGCTAGGTCACATACGAATATTCCGAACAAAGATTTAATATTCCACGACCAAACGAATATTCCCGACAAAATGAATATTTTATAACCACTTGCTTATTTTGAAATATTTGCGTATTTAACCCTTAACTATCCACATTAATCAAATCAACCCTTACTATTTCAAAATAATAAATAAAGGAAATTCCTTTTATTTAAAAAATTTGGGGTCTTACAACCTCCCTCCTTATGAAATTTCGTCCTCGAAATTGGACGTACGTTACTGGTGTTTGAAAAGGTGAGGATACCTCGCTTTCATTTCCGTTTCCAATTCCCGTGTCATTTCCTATATAGCATGATTCCTCCACAAAACTTTAACTTGTGGTATGACCTTTCTTGGCGTAGGACATGCTCCTTCCTATCCAAGATCTTGACAGTACCTCCTCATACGTTAAGTCTTCTACTATCTCATCCGGTTCTAACTCAATAACGTGGTTGGGTCTTTCACATATTTACTAAAATACGGATATGTGAAACACATTATGAACACGAGACATACTCTGGAGGTAACGCAAGTCTATAGGCTACATTTCCTACTCGGTCAAGAATTTGAAATGGACCAATAAATCGTGGATTGAGCTTTCTCTCTTTCCCAAATCTTGTAACTCCCTTCCATGGAGCAACTCGCAACAATACATGATCCCCTACATTAAATTCCACGTCCTTTCGATGAAGATCCGCATAACTCTTTTGTCGATCTTGAGCCGTTTGTATATCGTTGTCGAATTATTTGGATCTTTTCGGTAGTCATACGTCTTAACTTCGGGTCCCAACAATGTTGCTTCACCCACCTCATCCCAACATATTGGAGAACGACATTTTCGTCCATATAATGCTTGAATGGAGCCACACCTATACTTGCTCGATAAGCTGTTGTTGTAGGAGAATTCAACCAATGGTAAATACTTATCCCAAGCGCCTTGAAGTCAGGACACGAGTCTTAATAAATCTTCAAGAGTTTGAATAGTCCTCTACGATTGTCTGTCTGTTTGGGGATGGTATGCTTAGAACTAAATGTAAATCTGCGCCCATAGCTTTTTGCAAGCTAACCCAAAATCTTGAAGTGAATCTTGGGTCACGATCCGAAACTATGGATCTGGGCATGCCATGTAACCTCACAATCTCATTTACGTACATACTAGCAAGACGCGTTCAAGGAATAAGTCTCCAGATCGGCAGAAGAAATGAGCGATTTGGTTAATCTATCAACAATAACCCAAATAGCATTGATGCCTTGAGAAACCGTAGTAGGAAGACCCAGAACGAAATCCATGGTAATGTGTTCCCACTTCCATTCCAGGAATCTCAAGTGGTTGCAGCGGACCTTAGGTACTAGATGCTCCGCCTTTACACGTTGACAAGTTAAACACATTGATATAAACTTTGCAATCTCTCTCTTCATATTGTTCCACCAAAATGTATGTCGAAGATCACGATACATTTTAGTACTTCCAGGATGGATTGCAAATGGTGTATTGTGTGCCTCCATCATAATCTTGTACTTCAAATCGAGTCGTTAGGAACACAAAGTTCAGAGTGGACTCAAGTATTCCTTCTTCATCAATTCTCGCTTAGGAATAGCTCCTTCTTGTACTTTCTTCTTCATACGCATCATCGGCTCCGCCGGTGGCTCGAGCAACCTTAACTTTTCTATTAAAGTTGGCTCTACGCGTATACTTGACATCATCGCACTCGTTCGTGATATGATCTTCTACTCAATGCGCCACCTACCACGTTCGCTTTACCGTGGTGGTATTGAATAGTGTGGTCGTAGTCTTTCAATAGCTCGAGCCAACGTCATTTGCCAGATGTTGAGTTCTTTTTGAGTGAAGAAATATTTAAGGCTTTTATGATCCGAATATATCTCCACTTTCTCCCCATATAGATAGTGCCTCCATATCTTTAGCGCTGAAAAACTTATCACGCTAACTCTAGATCATGAGTAGGATAATTCCTCTCATACTCTTTAAGTTGTCGCGAGGCATAGGCTATGACTTTCCCACGTTGCATGAGAACACATCCTAACCCTTTGCTCAAGCATCAGAGATAACAAATCCATCCGAACCGGATGGTATTGTTAGAACAGTCTTAGAAATAAGTCTCCTCTTAAGCTCTTGGAAACTTTTCTCGCATTCTTCGCCCCAAAAGCAATTTCGTATCCTTTCGAGTTATTTGAGTTAATGGAGTAGCGATTCGAGAAAACCCTTCCACGAATCTCCGATAATAACCAACTAAGCCCAAAAAGCTACGTCTTCAATCACCGAACTTTGGTTGCTCCCTAACTTTGTATTGCTTCAATCTTCACGGATCAACAGATACTCCATGTTTTGACACCACATGCCCAAGAAAGGCTACTTCTCAAGCCGTAACTCACATTTCTTCAATTTGGCATATAGTTGGTTTTCACGAAGCCTTTGGAGTACCAAACTTCAAATGGTGCTCATGATCTTCACGACTTTTGGAGTATATAAGGATGTCATCAATAAAGACAACAACGAATCGATCCAAATATTCCTTGAATACTCTGGTTCATCATATCCATGAAAGCCGCAGGAGCATTAGTTAGTCCGAAAGACATGACTAAGAATTCATAATGCCCATACCGAAGAGTTACGAAGGCGGTCTTTGGAATATCCTCGATTCTAATTTTCAAATTGATGATATCCGAGCGAAGATCGATTTTTGAAAAGAATTGTGCCCCTTCAGAATTGGTCAAACAAGTCATCAATACGAGGTAGAGGATACCTATTCTTGATGGTGACATGGTTCAATTCCCGATAGTCAATACAAAGTCGCATACTCCCGTCTTTTCTTTTTACAAATAAAACAGAGCAGCCCCAAGGAGATGTACTAGGGACGAATGAAACCGATATCCAACAATTTCGTAGTTGGACCTTTAACTCGAAGTTCAATAGAGCCATTCGATATGGGGTTTTAGAAATGGGCTTTGTACCAGTTCAAGATCAATAAAGAATTCAACTTCACGTTCGGGGTAGACCGGGAAGTTCTTTGAAATACGTCGGGAAAGTCAATAACAACGAGGAATATTATTCAAATTTGACGTGTCTTTATTCAAATCCATAACATGGGCTAAGAAAAGCTTGACATCCGTTTTTCAATAAACGAATAGCTTTATGATTAGATATGATAGTGATTGATTTTAATGGTTTAGTTGCTTGAATTGCATACAACAGGTTGGTTAGGAATATGAAAACTAACAACCTTACGAAAACAATCAATTTTGGCATGATGAGTAGTTAACCAATCAATCCCTAAAATCACATCAAAAGCAAGTATCTTTAAAGAGATAAGGTCAATGTGTAAGGTGATGGTGCCAACTTGAATCAAACAAGATTTATAAGCGAGTGGATGTGATGAAAGTTTCTCTAACGGAGTTTCCACAGATAGGTCAAAGTCTAATTTCTCCCGAGTCAAGTTTAAACGTTGAGCACATGCGGGAGAGATAAATGAATGGGTAAGACCCATTATCAAGTAAGGTATAAACTTCGCAAGAATTTATAAATAGCTTACCGTGATCACCTCGTTTGGGTTCTCGCATTATGACCGATCACAACAAACGCTTCTTCCGGAATCGTTGACTTTGACTTTTCTCGACGATCTTTTGAGTCACCGTCCCATTGAACTAGGTTTCACATCGCAGTCTGATCTCGAGCGATATGTCCTTCCTTTCCACAACTATAGCATACCTTGAATCTGTTGTGGGCGGTTTGACTGATATGTCCCTCTTTTCGCATTTGTAGCATATATGATGGGTGGTCGTTCTCCCCTTAGAACCCGATTCTTTGCCGACCTTTGTCGTCTTCACATAGTCGTTGTTAAATCTCCTCTTTTAAAATCTCCTCCGACTCGCTTCTTACATTTTTCATGACCATGATTACCACCAGAGTGGTTACCATTTCTGTCCGTCTGTTTCTTTCTCCATGAGTTATCATTATTCTGTTGATCGCTATCTCCAGTACGATCCTCGGTTATGGTCCTCAAGTTGGTACCGTACTCATTATCTCGCTCTAATAATTGAGCCTCTGTTTACAACATCTGAATAAAAGAAAGTTTATGAGAAATGAGATCTCGACGTATCGCCGGGTTTCAAACCTCTAAGAAACATCCGCGTCATCGTTCCTCATTCTCCACCAAATGAGGTGCAAACACGGATAACTCTGCAAACTTTGCCTCGTCATTGAGACACCGTCATGTTGTTTTGCTCTAATCGATGAACTCCACTTCCTTCATACGACGAACACTTTCGGGAAAGTATTTGTCATTAAATAGTCTCTGAAATGTCTCCCAAGACATCTTTGAAAGTAAATTTGGATGGGTACGCTTCACGGACTCCCACCAGAATGGTCGCTTCGCCACGGAACATAAAGGTGGCGAATGGAACCTTATGTTCCTCCGTGCATCCCAAGACATCGAATATCTTGGTAATTTATTTGACCCATGTTTCCGCCATGATCGGATCGGCTTTCCTTAAATTCGTGGTCCCAACTCTTTGAGCGCGCATTTGTGACAACCCGTGAATTGCTATCATTTTCTCCTCAGTATTTTGAACACGAGTCTCACAAATGCGATTTTGCATGAACTGCAAAAACTTCTAAACATCCCTCGTTCATCATCGCTTTCGGTGTTGTTGTTCACGGGAGGAACATTGCCCACACCACAGACGTTCTCCTCGTTGGTAAAGACAGGGCATCTCTCCACGGTCTCATTTACTCCATCTTTGTTAATATTCTCACGACATTCTCAAAATCTTTGTCATAAAACAAGGGTTAATTAAGGAATTCAATATATCACATAATATCCCTATATCTTGACCAACTAACAAATAAGCTTAGGTAGGACACACTAGCGAAGGATTTACTCGTCTCTCCCTCCTAGTTCTATTCCCCGATCTCCGCCGGAGATCATATCCCTAAGCTCGATACAAACCGTGACGCCCCAAAATAGGTATACATCACCCATTACGAGTTGTCAATACGTGGTACGTAAACAACTACAACTTTATTATTACAACAAGAAAGCTGTGAGTTTAAATACAAATATTATCTTACAGACAATATTTATACTCACATAAATCCTCATCACATTTATTGATACATTATTTTACAAAAATGGTGAGGACTACTAAACAATCCTTTCTAAAACCTTCATTCCATACCCCACTGCACTCGCTATTTATATTCTCGCCTCCCGAGAAGAATGGAACAAAAGGAAAAGGGTGAGCTCAACTAGCTCAAGTAAAGAATATTATGACTAAGATAATATACAACAAATTATCGTTAGTCTTCAACAGGGAAAAATCGATAGAATACAATAGACAACAAGTTTTCAGATCAATATTCGCGGTGAAATAATAATTCATAGAAGAGTTACGTGAGAGAATGAAATCTACTATAATCTATGAATTTAATAAATCCATCATCAATATTTTATCCTCAGTAACATCAATCAATATTCATCTCAAATCAAATATTCATCTTTGCACTACAGCCAAAGATATTCATCAATCGGTCATGTTCATCTCAACACCGCTCATCTTTGCACTAAAGGCCAAAGATATTCATCGATCGGTCATATTCATTTAAACACCGCTTTCATCTTTTGCACTACAGGCCAAAGATATTCTTCAGAAATCATTCATCTTTGCACTACAAAGCCAAAGATATTCAATAATATCATCATTTAAGACCGAGGATGATGAAAATATTTTTAAAGAACGAATCCGGTGAAACAAAATGACAAGGATTAAGGATTAATGATTCGTACTTTGTTTTATCCATGTCCAACAATACCTCAAAAATAATCACGGTGGTGTAAAATTCAAGAATGATCAAAACATGGATCAATCAAAGCTAGTATCCAAAATAGATATTTTGGACGAAAAGAAGAAATTTTATTTTTCGATGAATAGTGCCGATATCGTGAATAGTCAGATACATGAATAGTGCCGATATCGTGAATAGTAACTCAGACACCAAAAGATAGAAATTCCACAAAAAACATTTTCACGCTTCATGAATAGTACTCGTGAATAGTAATCGTGAATAGTAACTCATGAATAGTAACTTCGTGAATAGTAACTCATGAATAGTAACCCCGACATGAAAAAGTTCCAAATTTGATAAAACTTCAGATCAACATTTCAAAGATAATGATATTGAAGAAATAATATCATTCTGAAAAAATAATATCCCTTACCTCAAAGAATCAAGACGGAAGGAGGAAAGGCTCAAGTGATCTTGAATGAAACTTGTATTGAACAAAGAACTCTCAAAGTATCTAAATACTCACAAAATACGCTCAATAATATAGAGAGAAAGAGAGAAAACTTTGTTTCGGTGTGATTTTCAATTCTAACAGCCTCTATTTATAGGAAAATGTTAGCTTACCAAGCGGACTTGACTGCAACACCGATGGCTTTACTCGCTACTATTGCCACCCACCACATTTGAAATAAAATTCAGCACATTTCTTCACCAACCACAAGTGGGGCCCACTCAATTCTAGAATTTTCCACCAAAATCAATTATAAACCTAATTTACGAATCCGACACCTCTTAAAATTCACAACAAATCATTCGTGCATTTTTAACGGTTCAAAATTTGTTAACATATACTCAACTTATGTATGTATAACATACCCAAAAATTACCACAATCCAACGGTCGGATTAAAAATTATAACCCCGCAATATATCTCAAAACCCACGATTTGATTTTTAATACCTCCAATCAGATAAAATATCGATAAAACACCTCTACAATAATTTCTTCATTTATAACCACATAAATAAATCCATCATTTATATCTACATAAAATAAATATTTTTTATCATATGAATCAATAATTAATTATTCACAAATAATATTACGTAATCACAATTATGACAACCAAAGTAGCTCCTGGAAGAGGGCTTTCGATAAGGATTTTCTCCTTCTTGGCGCAATTAGGTGACCAAACCTCTCCTTGATGTAACTTTCTAGACATTGCCAATAATGCTATCTAATAATATTATTCAAATAAAATGAATTATTGATCCGATAATGGAGATAATAATGCGGTGACAATTATTGAACAACAATAATATAAAATATCAACGCGCAGCAATTATTGAATCAATAAAATAAAATATTGAACGAAGAATTCACCGTAAAAATTATTGAGTAGTGCCTTCTTACGTAAGGATCAATAATTCAACAATCTTTATGCAATACCGTAAAGCATCTTCTTTGCAACCACGCCAGACATCTTGTATTTTAACCACCGGTATTCCAACATGATCTAAACTTGAATAACTACGCCTAGTTATTTTTAACCAACTTATATTTGTCGTTTTCTTCATCCAATCGCTTTTTAGTTATGGGGCCCACACATGGTCGCTGCGCCATCATACTAATATTCCCCGACAAAGATTTAATATTCCACGACCAAACGAATATTCCCAAACAAAATGAATATTTTATAACCACTTGCTTATTTTGAAATATTTGCGTATTTAACCCTTAACTATCCACATTAATCAAATCAACCCTTACTATTTCAAAATAATAAATAAAGGAAATTCCTTTTTATTTAAAAAATTTTGGTCTTCTGATCATGAGTTGAGATAGAGAGAATTTTAGCAGAGATCGTTTCACCTGGCTTGGGGTTTTAGGAAAAAAAGAGGCCATTGATGTCTTGCAGGTTGTGATTTTAGTATACAATTATACCAGTTTAGAATTTTAAGTTTTTAATATTTTTCATATTTGTAGAGTTTTAATTTTATTTAAGTATAATTATAAATTTAATTTTACAATATGTAATTTTGCATGACTTAAGACTTTAAGTTTGAAATAATAGTATTCTAGTAATGTATGCAAATTTAAATTTAAGAAATTAGAAATTTTGAATTAATTTGTGATTGTTTGTCAAGAATTTAAGTGTTTGTAGTTGAGTATTATTTGTAGTAACAAGCTAACAACGCTTGAGATTTATTTAGATTTTAAAAGGTATGATATGTTTATTATTATTTTTTCTCAATTGATTTTCGAACCGAAACTGCACTATTTGAAATCGCAATGCATTCTTAAAAACCGCATCGCATCAACATCAATTCAACCGATTTCATGTTATGGTTTTTAATTTAAGCAACCACATTAAAAGCGGTTTCACGTGTAGTTTTTATTCGGAACTGCACAATACTCATTCGTAATTAGACCTTCTTTTTCATATTTCGCACCATAATACTTCCTCCCAACAACAAAATTAAGAACCCATGGAAAAAGGAGAAAGGAGATAGGAGAGATGGGTGTGTGCAGGGTCGGATCAAAGATTTGTTCTTAATAGGAGCGAGTTTTAACTAATTTTTTTGTTGAAGTTAAATAAAAAAATTGAATTAATCATAATATTAACTAATCATAATAATGTTTTCTAATTGCAATGTTATCCTCCTATACCCCATAACTTGAAAATGTTCTAAGATAACTTCATTATCAATAGTTTCAAATACATCATTTTCAATGTAATAAACTAAACAATCGCTCAACCATTTATCGCTCATTTGGTTTCGGAGAGTGATTTCAATAATATTTGCAAATTAAATCAACCTTTCCTTATCAAATGTTGAGAAAGAGTTACTTAGATCAAGACATGTCATACATGAGAGAAATTATAATATTCCAAACCCTTGTAATAAATTTATAATTATTAATGCAAATGTTATTAAATTTTAAATATTGTAGAGTATATGTGTAAAATATATATAAATACATATATTCCTTGAACAAGCTTAATAAAGAGAAAAGTAACTATTTTTAAAATCATATTAGATTATATATAGCCCGGCTCTCTCCAGCGAACTGGTGGGAGCGAATTAAGAGCGAACCGACTATAGTGACGGTTTTTTCCGTCGCTATAGCATAAAAAACCGGCTTTCTATGCTATAGCGACGGAAAAAATTATCGCTATAGCCGATTCGTTCTTAATTCGCTCCTTCCAGTTCGCTGAAAAAATGAACTCTATGTGTGTGTGTATGTGTGTGTGTGTGTATATATATATATATGTGTGTGTGTGTGTGTGTGTAATTAATATATATATATATTATACACCGTGTGTTTAGTTTTTACCCCTCTAAGAATAATTTTTTTTACTTCTCTAATTTTAATTTTTTTTCATGAATCTGTCCTCTCAAGTTTATTAAGTTTTATTTATGCCCCTACCCTTATACTTATAAAACTAGTTGCCTATGATGCCTTATGAATACATCTGTCCCTAGGTGTGTGTCAGACTCAATGGATGTACAGACAGCTTCCTCAGTAGTAATATTTTCAGAAGGAAAAAAACATAAATTTAATCAAAACCACAAATGGATGATAAAACAGGAGATCTATTCCAATTTTTTGGAGCCAAGTTGAAAATATTAAAAACCAAATCTTCTCTAATTTTATAGCACTCTCTTTGCATAAGAGTAGTTCCTAGTCGATGTAGTGGCACTAAGTATTGCCCATTGACAATGTCAAAATTAGCCACTTGAAGGCTAAATATGCTGTTAAATAGAGTTGTACAGTTGTGCAAGTTAGAAATATACACAGTTGGTGCCAAAACGACGTCGTTTTGAGCCGTGTGTATATATAACACAACAGCTCTCTCTTCTCCCTCAAATCCATCCAGTAACCCTAAACCTTATTCTTCTCCTCCTCCCATGACATTTACAGCCTCAAATGGAGCAAAGGAAGCCCAAAATTTTGAATTGAACCATTGATTCCCACCTTATTTCGGATATTCTCTCTCTTCTTCTTCAATTGCCACGAGTTCTTCTTATCTGATTGCAACCCAGATCAATTCACAGCAACTACACTGTTCTTCTTCTCTGAAATGCAAGCATATCATTTGTGTTATGAGATTCAAAAAAATTATTTCCATTCCGAAAATATATATCTTGACAAGATGGACTATGGATGCTAAGTATCGACCTGATATTGTTGGTTGTTCATTAAGTGAGGTTTGATGTAACTCCTATATATGATGGTATCCCTCAAATCAAAAATGTCCAAAGTGTTATAAGATTCTACCTCAACATTGAATTTTTTTAATGAAGTTGATAATTTGTTGGATAACATGATAGAAAGGATAAAGGAGAAAAAATCGCAAGATGTGATTAGTCAAATGAATTTAACTCAAACATCTAGTTCAATCATGCATGTCCTTGGTTGACATTCCAGAAATATCATTGTGTCATCCTGTGAATCAGTGAGTCATAAAGATAGACAGAGGGGAACCTCGAGATTTCAGTCAGGTAGAGAGGCAGCTCAAAAAGTAAAGGGTAAACAAATTCATTATTGTGGAGAGTGGAGAAACCAACTATTATAGGACTATTTGTCCAAAACTAGGTACACACATATATCAATTTGTTGTTTTTTGTTTTTTTATTATAAATATTTAATTTTAATTCTATTGTTGTTTATGAATAGCAACTCAACATAACAAAGGCGACGATAATGAGAAAGGTAATAAAGGAAAAGGCAAGGTCAACAAAGGTACTTTCTTCTTATTCTTTTTTTTTTCTTTTTAAGTGGGGTTTTCCCCCTACATTTCGAGCTATCAATCTTCATTTTGTTTTTCTTACATTTCAACGTACGTGTCAATCTTCATTTTATTTGCAGGATAGTTGCAAACATCACAAGCTCAACGAAATGGTCAAGTAAACATAATTTTGAAGCGCATAATAGTCTTAGAAAAATCATTTTGTAATGGTGTATCTATTAAGTATAATTTTTTAATGTATTTTAAAGCGAGTTGGTGATATATGTAACAGAGCAGAAAATTGGTGCATTGTAGCAAAGTATTAATTTAGATATGTGATACAAGTAATTACATACTCTACGATATGACTTTACGATTTTGGTTGTTCTAACTTTCAGTATAGAAACGTAGAGTGAATCTTAAGATCGTAGAATGACTCAACTCTACGATTTTGATCGTTCTGACTTTCAGTATAAAAACGTAGAGTAAATCATCATATCATAGAATGACTCAACTCTACGATTTTGGTCGTTCTAAATTTCAGTATAGAAACATAGAGTGAATTTTTAGATCGTAGAATGACTTAACTCTATGATCACAAACTTTACGATTTGTCGGTAGCTCTGCGATAGCCGATAGTAGAGTGACTTCACTGTACTACTTTATGAACTAATTCTTTACTCAACGATCTTATATAGAGTTCTCTACCGAGCACTTCACTACTCTACAAACTGCTACTTTAATCAACAATCTTAGAGTTCTCTATTGAACAATTCATTTCTTTACTCTACAATAGTAGAGTAACTTCACTCAATATTTTTTTACCTATAAATATTGGCATAATTCATTCATTTATCTTTAATCTAGTTAAAGCCAAACTCTGCCCACACTTTTCTCTCAATCTCAAATTCTCATAAAGCTAGATATATATATAGTGAACCAAGATATATCGTCGTGTTCTCTATTTGGTATCTCTCTATCCCTATCTCTTTACTTTGATTCACTAAAATATTTAAATAAATATTTTGAACAAAAATTACTTAGAAAAATAGATTTGTCCCATAAGTGTCCAAGCATGCGGTCAACACAAAAGTTTTAAACCTTGGTCTTTACTTCCTCCACATGGGCAAATACACATACATACATACATGTATATATATATATATAATAAGATAGAATGGGAAAGCACAAGAACAGTTCAGATTCATTCTAATTGATTTAGGCGAGAAAGGGTGGTGGGAGAGAAAGGAGAAGAGAGAGAGGAAATGAAAATGGAATCATTGAACGGAGAGAAAACGGATTTCGTTACGCCATGCTTTCAGACACAAGAAATTACATATATATATATATATATATATATATATATATATATATATATATATATATACACACACACACACGGATATACACACATAATTCTGATGTTTTAATTGCTGTGAAATTTAGTTGAGAAGTAAATGACAATCATAAAAATACTTAAAAACCATGGTTGTTAAAATCGCAAATCTAGTAGAATTGCAGCAGAATCGTACATGATCGTGGGATCTTGGCGAAGTGGATTTTTGTTACTCATTTAATAACTAATATGATCGTCGGAGGCCGGAGGAATTAGAGATCACTAGAGAATAAATAAAGAACTAACTATATGCATGCATGCATGCATGCATGTCGATATGTATATATGTATATGTAAATTAAATTGGGGAAAAAGAAGCAAATAATTCTTTTTATTTTTTTAAAACAAACTCAAAGCTAGCATCATGCACGCACAAATGACCAGTATTGGGTTTGGTTTTCATGATAATGTTGAAATGAATTCCTGCCTAAATCCATAGAAATTTTGCTATTTGATTAGGAAATGTTTGGCCTAATTCCACATGTTGCTCTTTTGTCACATGTTTAAAGGAAGGGTGATCAAATAGGTACGCATAATTAATAATTAGGCTTTTATTACTTGTTCCGCTGATATAAGTTAGTATAAACTTGTCCCGTTTTAAATTATAAGTTAGTATAAACTTGTCCCGTTTCAAATTAATATCAAATTTATTATTTTAAAATTTTAAATAAATCATGTCAAATTTAAATTTAAAAATATTTTTGACTTTTAAAAAGTCAATAGCAATATTATAATTCGGAATGGAATGGAGGGAGTATAAGAAAGACTATTTTTACCCCCAATTTGTACCCCACTTGAGAATTATAGGGGTGGTGCATGTATTTATAATTTATATTTTGATTCTTAATAATAGAAGAAAGCCAAATGATTTTATGTCCACTTTTATTTTATGTCTCAAAATATTTTTTCCATCTAAAATTATCTTAAAAATCAATTTGATACCCTATGCATAGTATGAAATGTATTCTTAGAATAAAATTATAAATTGTAATAATATGTTATCTTTGACCAAATGTAAAAGACTAGTGGTAGAAGTCTCTTCCTTTATTATGCAAGTTCACAGGTTAGAATCTACCCTTAAGCAAAAGCATCATACCATTCTTTAAAAAATAAAATAAAATAAATAAATAATAAGTGGAGATCATTTAAAATTTAATACTATCTTCTTTTCAAATTGACATAAATTCATTTGGCTTTCTTCTATTATATCTTTTCTCTAATTTCATTCAATACATTATTTGCTCTTAATAATTTTATTAGTAACGATCAAAATATATTAATAGATAGTTAATAGTATTAAAATCAATCTTACAAAAAAATTAGAATCATAAAAATATTTTCATCGATAAAAATATAAAAGATTTTTCAACTATTAAAATCTTGATGAAAAATCCACATATTCATCAAATGGTGAAAATGTATCAGATTAATTTCATTTTTAGACCATTTATGTTATTCAATATAATAAATTACCACAACTGTAAAAATATGGTGTATTGGATGGAATGTGTAATGGAGGGGGGTTCCAAGTCCAATTATGAATATTATAAACTACCTAAAAAGTACTACTAATTATAAAAAAAATTATTTTCAAAACTTAAATGAATTATGTCAATTATAAATTTCAAGTCGTCTCAAATTGACTTTTAGAAAATCAATATTGATCTTATAATTTGGAAAGTGGTTAACATTAAGTTAACTTCATTAATCGACCAACACAAGATGTCGACACGTCTGAGCGGTAGGCCTACCGAGTTTTTAATTGCCTAAAGCGAAAATAAAAAAATTTGGACCTATTTCATTGGATAAATTTTTTGTGATCCTTTAAATTTAAACTGAGGTGAGTTGGTCTCTTTTGTTTGGGTATATATATACATAACACAAATACCTCTTGGAGGCCCTAAAAATTTGTTGATTTTTGTGGGCCTAAAGCCCGCTGCAAGAGGCGCTTGAGCTTTAGGTAGCTTTGCGGTCTTTGCATCTTGATCTGGAGGTAATTTATCTCTGCGTGTCAGTACTATATTGATCAATTGAACAACTTAATTAATTTCACGGTAATGGATTCTATAATTTGGAAAGGAGTAGATACATGAACATGGCTGTAACACACTAGCAGGGTCCATGGCATGGCATGGCATGGCATGGCATGCAGCCCCTTTGGCATATGCACAAAGCAAAGAGTTTCCACACGCTTTCTTTTCTAGCTTTGACAGTTGAATCATGAATGACTTGATCCACTGTTCTCTTACAATTCAAGACATTTTTCTTTTGTAACTTTAAAGTTAATTTCCACAAAATTTTAATTTCTTTATTTGTAATTATAAATGAAAATTACTCAACAAATTATATACAAAATGTTTTGATTATTGTACATTATTTTTTTAACACTAGATATAAAAGGGTGCCCCCTTTTTCTATTATTATTATTTTTATTTTTTTATTGAGTTCAAAATTATTAAAATGTACACAAAGCTCGAGAGTGAAAAATAAAATAATGGATGAAATCAAAGAGAAATACAAGAAACAAAAGTTTGGAAGAGTGGTAGAAGTAAAGAAAGGAAAGTCAAAAGGTACCAAACCAGCAATTCAGCCTTTTGCCCAATATAATTAAAAAAAAAGAAGGAAAAGTGCCAATCAACTTCCCTTCTTTTTGTAATTTCACACTTTTCTATGCACTTAAATCAATACTCAATTGTCACTTTCAATTTACGTAGACGCATATGTTTATGTTTAGGAGACTATAAGAAAGAACATCATATGTGGAACCAAATATTACATGACCATTTGCATTGGAACTTAAATTAGAATATGTTCACGATTATTGTAAATGAATTCGGTTATCATTAAGTTAATTTTATAGTAAATTGGACAATTGATCAATATAGTGCTGACACGCAGACAGATATCACTTGTCGTATGAAGTTAACTTTATGATAAGTTGGTCAATTGATCAATACATTGTAGACACACAGAGCTCCATCTCCTGCTTGCGTGTCGACACAATTGACCAAAGTTAATTTCATGTTAATCACTCTCACTGAAAATGATCTCTTTTTTTTACCATTAAAAGTATTTTCAGGTCATTTTAAGTATCGAGACTAAATCTCTCTTCGACGATCTTAAGAGCACACCCTTACATCGATTTAGTGCATTCAAATTTTTTTTTTCTGGGCGCTGACTCAAAAGTTTGAACCCGAGAAGTCAAGTATGAGAAAAGTACAATTTGCACACATAAGAAAAGTAAAAATAGAGTAAAGAGAGTAATTTTGTTTTAAAATTTATTCTTACTGAATATTTTTATTTTTTATACTAATGGATCTACTAAATGACATATTTACTCTGTACTTTATCTCATCTTTTTTAAGACAAAAAAATTTATGCTTTTAGTCATTCTTTTGGGATAAAAAAGATTATGTATTAACAATACTTTTATTGTTGTTATTATAATAATACTTAACATTTTAAACAATAATTATAATTTCGATTATAATATTTTTACTCTGAGAATATCATTTACATATTTTAATGAGTCGCTATATTGAGGTAAAGTCTTCTTGTTTAATTCGTCCAATTATATTGTATTAAGATTACGTAACTTTGATCTTTTTGGTTACATTAATAATGTGTAGTATAATTTAGAAATCTTGAGCACACCACCAATAAAACAAAATAAGTTAAATAATCTAATTGAGAACTCCAAAGTAATTAGAATACATGAATCTTTGCTTTTCTTTTGGTCAAAAATTTTAACAATTTAACTTCCATTATACTTAAGAGTTTAGCTAAGTTATTCTCTTAATATTTATTTTACTTGCTTCATAAGAGATCAATTAAGGTGCATCTTAAAGCTTGAAATTATTGCATTATATATATGGTCCGGATCTTAAGCTCACCCCTTATTTAACATACTTTACATATCCCCTTTAACGACGGATCGAGGAACGATTCGGTTCGTCGCTATAGGTTCGGTCTGTCGCTAAAAACTAAGACGACGGTTCTATATATAGCGACGGACTAAATCGTCGTCCAGTCCGTCGCTAAAGGGGGGTATGCAAGGTATGTTAGATAAGAGGCGAACTTAAGATCCGGACCATATATATATAATCATATTGGTGCATAAATATATTGATGCATTTTAGTTGGATCCCTATTACCATTAACTTAACTTCACATGGTAAGTTTATTAATTGTCTATCTGATGATAACACAGAGAGAGATACCTCTCACCCACCACAACAACACTATATTAATCAATTGACCAAAGTTAATTTTATACTAACAACTCCTATTTTTTAGTTGTCACTCTTGACTTTCTAGACTTATAAGTTATTCTAGATGTAGGTTAGGATTAGGGTTAGGTTTAAAGTTAGTTCAAAGTTCAAAACAAGAAATTAGTAACACTAAACTAATCTTTATGGCTGTATACTTAATACTCATTTATGAGCTCATAACTCAGGACTTTGGATAATATTCCATTTAATTCAAAGCAAAACTAGAAATTCTGCCAACCCTGGCAACAAGCTGTCTCATTCCATTAAGACTTCAAAGAAATAATTAGGCAAATAATAATGAAAGCCAATAATTTAAATATATAGGCCCCCACCAAAAATAAAATGCTTATCACTAAAGACATGATCAGAGTCAAAATAGAATTCCTTTGCATGATTGAAAGTTGGAACTATTCTTTTTACCCTCTAAAATGGGTCATCAATAATATTGACAGATCAATAATTATGTTGTCAAAATAATATGTTAATAAAAATTTGAAATATAATTAAAGTAAGAATAAAAATATCGTTAAATACATATTTATTGTAACAATATAATTACTGTTATGATATTACATAAATGATTTTTGACCTTGTAATTTCTTATCACAGACCCTTCCAAATGCTACCATACATATACACACCATACTCAACCACAAGTTTGACTATCATAGACAAAACAAAATAGTTTCTGCCACCTTAAACAACTAAACCAAAAACAATCAAAGAGAGAGGATTTGCTTGACTGGTTTTAAACCTTTTTCAGAGAGGTACAAGATAGAAAAAGAAAGGTTTATGAGACCTTTTATTTGAAATTTTTGCATCAGTTTTAATTTGTCTTTGTTTTAAAAAAAGCAATGAAATTAAAGCAAAAGTGTTAACATACAAGAGAGAAGAAAAGAAAGTTATATGAGACCACCTCTTTGGTAATTTTGAATCAGTTTTAAGTGCATGTTTGGTTATAGAAAGTCTGAACTTAGTTGGAAATTTGATCGTATGAAAATAATTTTATTTAAACATAATTTATTTAATTTATAAATACAATATTTAAGACTCAAATGTAACACACTAAACATAATAGTGTACATTTAGAGGTGCAAATGCTGTAAACATTAGTAATTAAAAATCCCTGATTTGAGTTACTTTAGAAAGCTATGAAATTATTAAAAGCAAAAGCTTAACATACAAATTCCAGTGTTTCAGTCTTTCAGACTGGTATTTTCTTTTGTTTATAACTTTATATGGCTTTGTGGTCAGATTTTCACCCATAAAACCAACACGAAAGACAAAATAGAGCCCACCCAACCAACCCAATAAAGTAAAATAATCCCATCAATTAACAACTATTCCTCCTCTTTTCTCCCACCATATTAAAATATCTCCGTTCTTCCCCTCAAAAATCACTTCTTTTATGTAAATGTAACCAAGAAATCCATTCTTTCTTCCATTTCCACCATTTTTTTCTATAAACCCTTTTCAAATCATGCCTGTTGGAGTTGCAGAAAGCTCAACAACGGCAGAACAAATTTGCTACAGAAAACCCAGAAATGAAACAGATCCAAACCCCCCACAAATCCCTTCAATCATTCAATCTACCCGCTGTAAATCCACCATTTCTTCCCTTCTTCTTTCCTCCTTTAACCCCACAAGCAGCAGTGAAAATCTGACCCCAAAGAAAAAGAATTTCACATCTGCAACATTTAGGGGATTGGGATGTGCAGCATCACCACAAGTGTCAGTGCCAGCAGTGATTAGAACATCAGCAAATTGGGAAACAAAGAAGGTGAGGAAGAAGAAGCAGAGGAGTTTGCAGCAAAAGAAAAATAAGGCACCTATTCAAGCAGTTGCAATGGCAAATAGTAACCCATCATCATCATCATCATCATCATCATCAAGTTCTGTGGTTGTTCCTGATGTTTGGTGTGGGCCAGGGATTGGGTTCAATATTGATGCTGCTGCCTCTGTTGATTGTGTGGTGGCAAGAAGGCCTGTTTCTGCAAGAGGAAAAGTTGATGGTGAGAAGATGAATCAGAGAGAGGTATAAAATGTATCTAAGACCAATTAGCATTGCTTTTCTCTCTAATCTTTCCTTGTATTCTACATATTTGTTTTGTTTCCTAATTTTTCTTTTGATTTCATGCTTATGTGATTTTTTAGATGATTTCCTGGTTGATTTTGGTCATATCTTGATCATGTGAGATGGTCATGATGTATTGAATTTTTGATTATGAATTTATTTCTTGACTGAAGAGTTATTTTTTTGGGTGGGGGTGGGGAGGATATATATGATTATCATTAATTAGAAGATATGTATGATTATCATTAATTAAAAGGTATATATGATTATTATTAATTAGAAGGTTTTTTAGCCAGTCTTAATTCAATTGCCAAAGGTTGCATTTTTGTCTGGTTTATGCGTCGATTCACTGCCTACTGTTGTAGTACAGAGCATTTCATTTGAATTTAAATTTTCTTGATAAACTTTATGTTTTCTCTCTCTCTCTCTCTCTCTCTCTCTCAACAATTTAAGCTAGAAATTTTAAATTATCAATCATAAATGTCTAATACCCAAGGTAGTATCTTTAGGAATTTCTTGTTCTAATTTGTGCAAGTTCCTTTCACTTGTTCATCTGTTTTGAAATGTCATGTGGTATGTTTCTTAACTTTTGTTTTCTTTCCACATAAAGCTATTATGGATCACACCCCCTTATATTCTTTATAGGTTCTTTTCATTTGTAGGCGCGTTATTTATATCAACATGGTCCTTTCTGTTTTCAAGTGATATACTAAAGTCTTTTTGTTACCTTATTTAACAACTCTTATGGAGTAAATGTTAAAGGAAAAGGGTTCTACTTAAATGTTGAAATTAATTAAGTTGTGTTGTGGCAGCGATCTTCATATGGTGGGAGGAGAATGGTGAACTCTGAAGGCATTTCCTTTTTTGATGCTGTACCTGAATTTGGAACGTCACGCCCTCAATTAGATGTATTTGGTTCTCGGCTTCATCGTCATGTTCGACATCGTTCTCCTGAAGGGTTTGCAGAGGTTTGCTCACAAATATACTCCTTTTTTTATACACATTAGTCAAGTCACTGAGGTGTGAATGCTCTTTATTTATTTATTATTTATTATTATATCTATAGATATTAAGAATCTGATAGTCAAATAAGAATTTAAAGTGTCATTAGCATACGTACTAAGTTTATTGTAATAAAACTAAGTCTAGCTGTCCATTGCTAATCTTAATTTACGAGAAAATCTACAAGTAAAAAGGACTCCCATTTCCAGACAGAGGAAGCAATATATTTGGTTCTTGGTTAAAGCATTAGCAAAACACATACATAAGGGCACATGTTTATCTATATACAATTAGTGTCCATGTTTTAGTGCGGTGAAGCATCTGAAGTCCTATAACCTGGAGACAGAATGGAGGTTGAGGATGGAGAATCATAGTAAGCAGTCTTAAAACAAGTGTAACTGCACTCATTAAGTTCCCCAAACAGCTCAAAATGAGGCCAATTGTTCACTTGGGACAAATTTATAAATTGGCTTTGACAGGAAAAAGATGACCGAACGAGATTCAGCTATCATGGTTGCCCTCATTCTCTGGTCTTGGAAAAGAATCATTTTTAATGAATTTTAACCAAATTCCATCGTCCACACGTTAATCTTTCTGTATCTATACTAGTCTATGGTTTATATTCTCTAAGCAGCTTGCTTTTCAGTTAAACTTATGAGTAGCATTTCTTCCCAAATTGTCCAGATTAGAATATCCAACTGATTGTATTGTTTGCCAATTTTCATATCTTGAATCATGGTAGTTTACCTTGTTTTGAAGGCCAGAAATGACTGTGTACTAATTCTTGACCTTGTTTGGATATTGAGAGACGGCATTAAGAAATATTTGTATGTTGGAACAAGTGAAATAAAGAGTTAAAAAGTGAGACCAAAATGGATTTGATAGTGGGAAAATGTTCATCTCGTCTCTCTGAAAGTTCAGGAAATCTACCTATGTGGTTACACTTATTGATTTTTTTTTTCAGAAGGGTATGGATATAAACTCATTCAGTTGTATACTTTGAAGAGTTCACTTATACTTGACCAAATATTCTTGGGTTCAGAATAAGTTGTAACACTTTTCTATACTTGGTAAAGGGAGAAAACAAAATAGAAAAGAGAAATTCAGGTAGAAAAGCTGGTAGTCATCCCTTGTAATTAAAACCATTACCGATTGAAAGGAGAGATTTGCTGATTGATTGCAATCGACGCTAGAACTCCCCTGGTTGCTATTCTATTCATTGGATCTAGTGAAAGCAAGGAATCCTTGTTTGCATTATATACTGGCAATTGTTATGTATTACTTTCTGTGACATTCTTTTTATAACAAGGACCGATTTAAGTGAACAGTCATTATTCACTCGGTAAATGTGAGTCAAATTTGGTATCAGACGTTCTTATAATCATGATAATTTTATACCATAAGTCTCTAATGAAGTTCTGAAGGCTTTATGTATTTATTTTTCAAATTTGCTGTCTGTTAGATTGTCATGCTTCAAAGTAGTTTGCTGATGGGAGGAAGGTCAGATGGACTCGACCGATACAGGGACTTGAGACTAGATGTTGATAGCATGTCATATGAGGTGAGCCAGTTTTTCAGTTTTTCTCATATAGATCATTTATGCTTGAAAGAATTATATCTTGATATCATTGCAATCCTCTTGATTCGGTGTGCTGCAAACAGGAATTGCTTGATCTTGGTGATAGAATTGGGTATGTAAGTACTGGATTAAGAGAAGATGAGATAATTCGGTCCCTCAGAAAAACTAAGCTCTCGACTGTGGACGAATTGTCATCAGATCTCCCCACAGAATGGAAGTGCAGTATTTGTCAGGTTGGTTCACAAAAACTAGTTCTTAAAGTTGTTATTTGTAGTTATCAAAATCATACAATATGCGATACATATCGTATATATGCAATTCAATATCGCAGGAGTGTAAAAATGGTAGTGTATGGCAAATGTATCAGTTACGAAAATCGATATGCTTTTAAAGTTAGGAACAGACAAGAAAATATCTTTGAAACCTTTTACTATTTCAACAAAAGAGATTTTTAAGTGTTCACACATTCTATATGTTGGTGAGCCTTAAAATGCTTTTTCAAGTTTCTTTATCTTCTTCTACAAAATTCACGTTGTTATTCTCATGATATGCTTTATTGTCCAATATATAGTGTTTTCTATATGATTAGAACTTTAGATATATCACATGCCCCTTATATTTGCTAGGAATGTAGTAATGGCAGTATCGTTGTACTCAATCTACCTAATATATAAGTAATGACATGTTAGAAATTTCATGCATACAAAAAAGAAATGTATTTCTAATTTTGGAATGGAGGGAGTATATATTTATGGTATTTTGACCATTCAGGAGGAATACGAAGCAGATGATGAGATGGGAAAGCTGGATTGTGGACACTTATATCACATGGAATGCATAAAGAATTGGCTTGTGCAGAAAAACGCTTGCCCGATATGTAAAACCGCAGTTGCATCTCAACAATAGACTAGTGAACTCTTCACACTGTCTGCCCTGGTGTTTTATGGAATCAGTTTCCTTTTGTGTATAGGTATCATCTTAGCAAGCAAAAAAAAAAAATCATTCTTTTGTTTGAAATTTCCATCACTACATGCTAAATGTGATATTGTGGCGCTTTTTCGGTGGTTTGACAACCCATTTTAATTGAAGGTAATGTTCTTGGATTGTATGGAGATTGTTTCAAACTTTTATTATATTCATTAAAGATCAAAAACATTTTGCAATTTTTTAATGATCCAGTCTCCTACTGGATTTGGGTTATGTTTATTTCTTTGAAGATTCCACTTGACAGCTTGCTTCCTGAACCCTTATAATGAAATAAAATTTACAATCCAGAAGTGTAGGGTAGTATTGTATATATTTTTTTATCCAAATATTCTTAATTCATTTTTTCCCTTCAACCGTCATCTTCAGTCTTATTATTGCAACAGGGATCGATCTTTAATTTTATCCAAATATTCTTGGTTTGGACAGGGATTAATGTGCAATTTTTAGGACCGTAGGGGGGCAAATGGAAGTTTCGGGTAAAGCATGTGAATTATCTGCATTTTACTCTCCAATACGTCCACACAACGAATTAGAATCATAATTTTCAAGTAATCTTAAACATAGCAGTTGTATATCCAACGTAATAAAATTTCTGACAGTAATCATACTCATGCTAAAAATTAATTGGATAAATGGAGAAATAATCACTTTATGATACATGGACAAATACAACTGTTGATCAATTCTCCAAATCTACCCTTTGAAGATTGTTTTCCAAAAACACTTTCTAATCTCCAGCAGTGGCCGTTAACTCGGACGTCTTAGATCGAATACCACCAGCAACAATTTGTCAAGGCCAAAAATGATTCACGGGGACGCGAGCGTAAGCCCTTATGAAAAGACTGACCCGGGATACCCGGTTATCAAAAAAAAAAAGGTCTGTATTTATGAACTGTAGTCGCCTCTGCTTTCGAATAAATGAGTAAACGAATACAAAACAAATGGCTACAAGAGTAATGTACATACATGTACATGATCATCCCCATATATTCCTTAACTTATGACAGGGAGGAAGTGAGGTGAAAGATAAACGATGCCCTTCACAGCAAATGAAGTTGAGATGTTTAATATTTTCGATGAGCAGAACTTAACGAGATAGCAGAACTTTCTGATAGGAAGCGAGATATGTAAAATACATGACCATAATAGAAAATCAAATCTGGTCATGGCGACTGAGGAATTCGATGATATCTGGATAAATATGATCCGCCGCCTGCATTTCATAGACAATCAAACAGTAACCATTGTGATGCTTGTCTAGTAATATTGTACTTCATCCTGCTGTTTTCATTTAAATAGAAGAATCTGACACTCATATAAGCCTATAGATTAGAACACATACCAAAGGACCTCCCACTAAATCGTAGTGAGCATAATGTGGACCATCTTGTTTGCCAAAAACTTTGTATGTAACCAAATGCTCAGGAATCAGCTTAATAGTTTCTGCTTAGTGATAAATATTCAGAAAAAGGAACAGCAAAATAAAGTTAGTTGAAAACTATTATGTGTGCAAGATGTTGTACACAAAAACTAATGAGGAAAAAATGAAGAAAAAAGCATAGACCCATATAAAGATACCCAAACTAAATCAATTGATGTTTTACCATGTACAGCTTCAGGTGGACATATTAGGTCTTTGTCTCCAGCGATCGCTAGAACAGGCACGTTACTTTTGTGCAGATGATCCTTATAAAAGAAAGTCCCACTCCTGTCACGTAGTCCACCATCATGGAAGACTGTAGTAAGCTGCAAGAGAAGCTTGGCTGGTATTGTACCTGCTCCAGTAAATAATTGATGGAAGGACGAGGAAGTTAGAGAATTCAACACTCTAATCCAATTTTGTTTAAAATATTAGAACAGTATTTTATTAGAGAAAAAGGAATACATACGAGGACAGATAATTAGACATTCTCCAACTATAAATAAACAAAAGCACAAAGTCCTAGTGTAGGACTGCCCTCCAGTCCCCGTGTAAATCTGATGGAGCAATTCTCCACCACCCTGTCCCCCCTACCAAACAAGGCAAAACACTCACAATGGAAGCACAAAAAGAAGCTAGGAAAGTAACTCCATCCAGACCTGGTGCATTGTCATCATGACACGACTGAAGAGCCTCCAAGATTCATCATCCCTAAAGGGCCCTGGTGCTTATAGTTAGGTATCGTCTTAGAATCTAAATGCAACAACACATCTACCCCAAAAAAGATTCTTGCTATATGGTCCATCACCAATAATCTTGTATTTAACGGGACAGAACCCATAAAAAGTAGGAAAACAAGTCTTACTTTCTCCAAATCAGCATAGTAAAAACTTCCCTTTTATATTTCATATTGGTACATTAGCATTCACCTTACACCATTTCCTGTATCATTGCAGTGGCAAACTATGTAGTACGATGACATGTTTACAGTTTGGTTGATGGATCCAATACTTCTAATTATGTTTTTCGCATATCCACTTTGTAAAATACTTGCATTTCTGATTTTCTCATATGTGATGGTGATTCTACATCTTAGGACTTCCATTTCTTTATAAACCTCAATAATCAGGTGCCTACAATTAATTTGCTGAAGTCAATACAGATTTCCACTTCTATTGATAACAAGTTGGGATTCTACGCTATTTTGGCACTTTTACTTGTAAGAGCTGATTTTCCTTCTTGACTTGTTTTAATTCAGTTTCCTTTAGCTTCTGTCATATGGAAGACAAAAGTTCTGTCCAAAATCGAAGGCATTTACGTGGTCTTTTGTTTGCTGAAAGATAGGATTTTCCCCCCTTCCTTCTTCTTGACCCTCAGCCATGGGTACCTTTTTCAGAATTTCTGTGCTTGATCTTTGTCAAGATTGGAGAGCCGCACTTTTTTAGTATGGTGGGCGGCCTCCTTGTTCCCTCTTCTTTTCTTGTAATATCTTTATTCTTCTAATAATATTCTTTCTATATCCAAAAAATTATAAATAAAAAAGGCTTCCATAAATCTTATTAAGAATTTATCCAGACTTCATGAACATGTCTGGTTACTACCAAAGTCAAACTGTGAGTCAAAGGTATCATTGAAAGACAAGTGTAGAAACCCCTCATAAACTATGGTAGCCACTTAATAAGTTCAAGTTTTTTGCTCCTTGCTTCTCCTACTCAAATGGTCGACTTTAGGACATATTCTGTCGACACTTTGGAAAGCATCATTGAAGTAAGCACTCGTGTGACTAATATGGTTGTGATTCACAGCTTTCAAACTTTATAAATTCCAAAAGAAACTAAAATTAACTAAAGGTATTGAGCACAGCTTTAAGTTTATGACGCTGAAGCTAGATAAGGCTCTGTACATGAGAAAATGAGCCCACTATATAGTATTAGTACCCAATAACATACTCCCGACATCATTTATTGACTCTGCTTATCTAGCAGTCACACATCTTATAATAATTTATGCAAATGTCGCTTGTGAACCTACTATCTACACTCCTCCCTTCACAACCAATGGTCTACCTACCAGAGATTGTGATTTTTGGAAACTGCTATGAATATGCATCATTTATGTATTTGCCTAAAACAGTAGAAAGTGGTTGTAGGAATTTTCAAGACAGTGAACACGAACTATAAATGCATCAAATATGATTGGTTAATAGTATTATCACATTCTTTGTAAGTAATTTCATATGTTTCACAATAGAAAAACTTCTCCAAAAACATTTCACAGCAGAGAAGGGGAAAACGATCCAGTACTTACAGAAGTTATTCAAGACAAACTTCTCCATTAACTCTGGATCCATCATATCTTGTGCAGTAATCAGAGGATTTAACCAAGAGATAAAATAAGGAGGACGGAATGCAAGTGGATAAGCTGCGGCAAGCAACACCCCTAATGGAACAACTGGAACATTTAAAGCTTGGGCAGGATCTACCTGTACGTATAGAGGATCTAATTAGTACTTTGTTACCTAGTCGAAACATGTATTAGATTTAGATAGCAAGATGTAGAGAAGCAAGTTGTATTTTCAATCTGTTTACCAGGGGCAACAGCAATTTTAATGTTGAATCTGAAGTTGTGAAGTCAAGTGATGACCCCAATGTAATGATTGATGCCAAGTCAGAGTCCCTTCCCTCACAACCTTGTAAGAAATTATTATTATTATCATTCTGATAAAAGCTTTGTGAAAAGAAAGTGTTTCACCAGATGAATATTTGCAATTATCTCTAACTAAATTTCACTTTACACATGAATATCACTGGACACAAATGTTCACAACTAAATGAATCCAACCTACAAGGAAGGTTTTAGTTTTTCCAGACTATTATCGATAACATATGAACAATACAGAAAGGGATCAATAATAACTTAATAAGCAATTCATGTGTTTCATTTGATTAGTACCATTTAACTACAAAATTTCTCCTCTACTTTCAGGTTCCATATCTAGGTTTTCTCATTGTCCAGTACATGGTTTCCAAGTCGTTAAGTCGAAGCGAGTCGGAGGCCGGTAAGCGACCAATCGACTAGTCGATGCAATACTCATTCAATGTTCTAAAAGGCGCTAAGCAGGAGGCGGGCGGCCGAGGGGGGCCTAGCGCCTAGGGGGCCTAGGCGGGGCCTAGGCGGGATTTTTTATTTTAAGATAATTTTAATATTTTATCTTACATTTATGCAAACAAAATAATAATATAAAGCATAACAATCTATAATAAAGATAATAAAGGTCTTTTCTTAAAGTTTAAACACATATCCATATTGCTAATGTCAAAGTTCAAACACAAACATGCAATTGTTCAAAGTATAAACATATTTTTAACGTATTAGTTTTATTTATAAATAAGATTGCTATTAAATAATAAATTTTAAAATTTCAAGAATTTAATTCAATAATAAAACTTGAAACTAAACATAAATTTAAGAATTATAAAATAGAATTAAACTAAATATTACAAATGTATCCTCATTTATATAATTTGAAGTTGGTACAAGTTCAAAAATTACAACTATAATAAAATTATTCATTTGACTTGGTATTGTTCACTTCTTGTTGTGATTTGATATGCTACAACTGTATTATGAATATGGTAATCATTAGAAAAATAAATATATCAAGATTTGGTTTGGGTAATTATTAAAATAAAAAAATTCTCCACCTAGAACCCGCTTAATTTTCTAGAGGAATTTTTTGTCGCCTTGGCCTAGGTGAGCGCGCTGGCGGCTTAGAGAGTGCCAATGGGGGCCTAGGTCCTGGCGGGGCACCAAGAGGGGCCTAGCGCCTAGGCGGGGCCTAAGCGGACCTAAGCGGGATTTTTTAAACAGTACTCATTTTATAAATCTTAATAAAAATTAAACCCCTATTAAGATCCTTACTCATAGGCTTAAATATGAATTAGTACCCTAAACTATAGGTCATATTCCACTTCGGTGATTCACCTTTCAATTTTGTCAATTAGATGATTGAACTATTAATTTTTTCCAATTGCAACAAATTGAACATGTCACGTCAGAAATTGCTGACGTGGCTACTTGTGTGGGGCCATAGGAAGCTGGTGTGGCAAAAAAATAATTTTTTAAATATGAATTAAATAAATCTGATTTTATAGAGGGTAAATTGGTCCAACAACAATTAACATAAAACAAACATTAAATTAAAATATATCCTATATCAATACCTTTACATCCTTATCTTCTCTCTTCTTAGAACCTGACTCATCCTAATCTTCGTTCCTCCAATTCTCCGATCTCCATTCTTCAAAAGTCAAAGCCCTCTCTTCTTCCTTCTTCCTTCTTCCCCATATTTACACACATAAAAACAAATATATATTTAATTACATAGCTTGTGATATTTGAAGAAGGTGTGTTAGAATTGTTGTAAGATATGATTGAATCCCAGAGCCCCCAATCCAAGCAGAGGCCCTTAATTCTCTCTCCTGCCAGTCCATTCTTCTTAGGCTCTAACGATGATAAACTTGAGCAGCGCTTTCAGCAGCGCGCAGCGCCAGCAGATGCATCGACATTTCAAGCAAAAAGCATTGCTACTGCGTCCGTCCGCTCCTCCTCCCACCAATTCATGTCTCGATTAAAGAACATATTCTCGAGTTGTTCCATAATTGCATCAAACTCACAATGTAATGAAAATGTCCTCAACCCTATTATCTATTACTCTATGTATATATAAGCATTAGATTATTTGATTGTTGATTTAAAATCTTTTGGGGATGAAAAAAATCAACCAGAAGAATACGTGGGAACTGAATTTAATTGACAATCTATTTGACATTATAAAGGTTGATAAAGAAGATGATGTCGAGACTAATTTTCAGAAGGTATTCACTACTCGAACTTTGTAGGATGAAATTGGGAATTCTAGCAATATGGCTTTAATTGAAGTGCTACACATTTGGAGCGATTTGGGGTTTGGTTTAGTTATATGGTTGATTTGCAGTTGTTGAGCTAGGGTTTTTTTGGAGCGATTTGGGGTTTGGTTTAGTTCGATCGAATGTAAGGGTACTGATATGAGGATATATTTTAATTTAATATTTGTTTTATGTTAATTGTTGTTGGACCAATTTACCCTCTATAAAATCAGATTTGTTTAATTCATAATAAAAAAACTATTTTTTTTGCCACACCAGCTTCCTATGGCCCCACACAAGTAGCCACGTCAGCAATTTTTGACGTGACAGGTTCAATTTGTTGCAATTAGAAAAAATTAATAGTTCAATCATCTAATTGACAAAATTGAAAGGTGAATCACCGAAGTGGAATATGGTCTATAGTTTAGGGTACTAATTCATATTTAAGACATACTCATATCCTAACTTTCAACTCCCAAACTATCCGCCCTTTAGATATCTACACAACACAATAACACAATTAAGCTATTGCTCAATGCATGTTTGATGCCGATGCTTAGATCGTGCAAGTTCCTTTTTCTTCTTCACTGCCAATGTTTTATCTAAGCTGAAGTAAACCCTTGGTGAAATACTTATTTGAGGATATTTGTTCGAATTTGAAATTGAGTTGGGTAAATTAAAATTTGGGTTCGTCCCCAAGTCGTCCGAGTAGATACCAAGTCAGGCAAATCATCGACTTAAACCGACTAGATGACAACTAACTACTCAAGTCGCACGACTTAGCAACGACAACCAAGTTGAGCTGTTGACTTGCACTTCAGCAGCAACCGGACGACTAATCGTTGCTTAAGCGACGACTTAATAACTATGGTCCAATAATAAATGATACTGAGGAATTTATGACAGAGTATGCATGCATAAATTGGGTTCATCTTGAAAGACTTCATGAAAGAAGTGCAGAGAAAAAAATTAATAGAAAAGAGGAGGGTTATGACCTATGGATAATGGGTTAGGGAGGGGAATAGCTAGAAATGTAAAATCTACATGCTGACACAATAAGAACACAAGTCGAGCAAGCACACTATATTAACCCAGGTATGCTACAAGTAAATGATAACAACAAGAAGGAAAAACTTTGGCACAGTACCATACCGCTTTTAGAGAGCATAGCATAGAGCAAGATACCGCCCATTGAGTGACCAATTGCGAGCAACTTGCCATCTTTCGGTTTGCATTGTGTCCGTACATACTCCATCTTCATGGAAAGAAGTCAAAACAAGAATTATATATAAAACAAAACTATAGCTGAAATGACTGAGATAATTAAGGAGATGAAAAGTGCAGAGAATAAATGCATCCATCAAATTAGGATTGTCAATAAGCCAAATCTTGATTTTGATATGATTTGCTCCAATATTATTTATTGGATCAAAACTCCAGCTCATTTATTTACTGATCTGTGCTAATTTGATCTATTGAATCAATATTTTAAATGGGCCAAATCATGGATTTGATTTGACCCACCGATCCACTAAAACAAAAAATAATCCTGTATACTCTCGAATTCCTCCACACGCAAAGGCACTGCTTGAGCCTTGGAAGAACCACTGTTTCTCTCCCGGAAGAACCCTTTCAGTTCTATACTTGCAATTTGTTTTTGCTAATTTAAAGTTGTTTTTGGTTAATGGGGTGTAGAAACTTCATTCATTTTTATTAAAGTATTAACTGGGAACTTCGATAACAGCATTCATGGTGAGTTTCTATACTCTCTGTTTTGCACTTGGCTATGTTCATCTTCCTTACTTTGTTGTTTATATCACCAACAGTTAAACTAAACAAAAAAAAGATAATATATTTGATTAAGGGAGTGAAATAAACCTTAAGAATTTTTTGTTTTTAAATCAATTATCTCTAAAGGATTCTTTTGAGTAAGTGATAATTTTAGAATGAAAATTAGGGAGGTAGATAATAAAAGAAATAGAGTAAAAAATTAGAGATTGTGAAAAAAAATTAGTGAAAGAAATTCAAAAAATTAGTTAGAAAGTAAAATGTTTTAGATAGATTAAGTGAAATTCTTTCATAATTTAATATAATTTTATAAGAAATAATATTTTATAAATTAATATAACTGTACAAATAAAAAAAAATTAAATGGGTCGCTTTGGATCATAATTCGTATTGTTAGATCAAGTGGATCATGAATCCGATCATTGATCCATTATTTCACTTAGTGGAGCATATTGGATTAGAGCATGATTTGCTTTGATTTGACCCATTGACAGGCCTACATCAAATATTGAAATAAGAGAAATCAACTTACCGCAGCTGGCACATCCTCTTCTAGATAATGATCAAAGTCCCAATTATATTTCGCAATCAGATCAAGTTGTTTCCGGAAGTCTTCCACGGTTGTAGAAAATCGCTCTACCAAGTCAACAAATTGAGGAGAAACTGATCGCTGGCCTTCTTCAATAACATTTAAAAGCCTTTGACTTAAGTCCCTGATTTGACCAACAAGAGCATAACTCTGCCTAATTTCAGAAATACCTGAAAGTTTTATCCTAAAATCAGTAAAGTATTCATATACTTGGGTAAACTAGTATCAATCAACTAATTTAGCAGAAGTGATCCTTCATTGACCTTCGTTTAGTATGCTAGAGAGTTTTTCAGATAAACGCATAAAATTTTCTGTGAAGTTTGTCAGAAACTGTGATTCATCAGCTTCAGTAACCATTTCCGTCCTTCCTTTGCCTGCAGAGACCTTAGATTGTGCCACAGAATTAGGGTTGATTTGTTGCGATCTTGCTGTGTTAGCAGTCACGTTTAATCGCTGTTCTCCAGAATTTGAACCATTTGTCTCAGCCTCAGTAGTTGAATTAATCCGCACAGACACAACATCAACTCCCTGCTTGATCTCCTCAGGTCTTACTTCTGCACTCAAACCAGCACCTCGAAACTCGAGAATCCACGTATCAAATCCTTGGCTGGACATATAGCGTGCAAATGAAGACTGGAACAAGTTCATATTCATCAATAAAGACTTTAGAGTTTAGACTAGGTGCAAGGAATTTGGTAAAATAAAAGATATAATAACTAAAAAAATTCGCAATAAAAGTAAAATTACAAGTATATACTGTAAGAAATGTTGGATTTTGCTCAAAACATGTTATACAGATTATGACAAATAGTAATCTGAAACTCCAACGTATGAAAGCTGAGCGCGTGTAAATATTAGAGCTCGGTGAACAAGATGATTATATTTTAATGCATCACTGAATGCTAAACATAGTTTTAATCTATTGGTGGTGAAAAAATCAATGGAGAATAAGCAACCCCAGATTGTATTAAGAGCAAAAAGTATGGTATTATTATTATTATTCTATTCATAAGACGCACAATGGACATGGAAGGAGTTCGGAGAGGAGATGTTTCTTTCACTTCATGCATATCCAAATATTACTTTTCCTTTTCGTATGATATTAGCATATTGATCTCTCCACCAATATTTCACATACCCCTCCACTGTGTTCAAAAGTCGCATACTTCAGCTGATAGAAGAAAATTAATGAACGGAAGGAAAGCACAATCTTGAGTGCAAAATTAAGAATAATTCTTGGAGAAAAAGAAAGAAAAAAAAAAGGAAAAAAAAAACAAGAAACATAAGGAACATAATTATTCAAAGTTTATAGACCAACTAAAACTGCAGTGCCTTAGAAAGCGTCACGAGACATTTCAGACTTTTGAAATTTCAAAGAAGATATGTGAGTCTGTAGGAGAATGCAAGAGCACATGCAGTAAGAGAAGAAAGCCACAAAAGACTTAAAGAAATAGTGAAAATTATCACTTTTGAACCATATTTTCATTTTTATTGAAAAAATCATCTGAACCACAATATGCCTCTAATGAGCTTCCAGGGCTTGAAACGACACAGCATTTGAACCACTAAACTGCAGACTATGATTCAATAATATGACAAACAATGCATCAACAAGAAACAAACCAAAGTAAAATAGTGTATCATGAATACCAAAGCTTTAATAATTAAGGGATGTTATAAATCAAAAAACTTACCCCGGGAGCTAGATCATATCCAATTGCATTTGTCCCAACTCCAGATAATAGCAATAGAGGATGGTTCCTCGGAGGCGCCTACGAACAAAAATCACAAGCGTAGTTATAAATTAATAATCATGTGCATATCTCTAGAAAGAATTCGTGTACATACACATACATGTGCACACACACACATATAGAAACTTCAAATTGCTACTTTCTGCATCTTGCCTACAACGATACATACATACACATACTATTTGTGGGAGCCTTGTGTACTAGGTCTAACCTTTTTAGAATGTTGCATAAAAATGCACACTTATAGCTTATATTGATAGTAATTAGATACTTTTTAGAATGTCGCATAAAAATCCATACTTTATATCTTATATCCATAGTAATTACTATCAATTAGTAATTGGTACAATAGTTCTCTCATTTGCAATCTGTCTTTCCCTCTATTTCCGATAACTTCCATCCGTCTTCAATTCTTACCTTCTTCTCATTCAACCTCTCTCCTCAAGCAAATTGTTTGTAAATACTCGAAGCAAATTAACCTAATGACATAATTCTATCTCTTCCACTACATATTAACAATAAAACCATTTTTCTTAAAATGAAAAAATTCCTTAATTCATTAAAACGTGAACGCACACATCAATATCCTTAATCCTTCAACAATTTCTTATACCGATGTGTGCATAATAGTGTATATACATAATACATATACATAGATATAGATATAGAGAGAATACCTTGGGAGAAGGCTTGTAACGCCAGAGAGCGAGTCTCCAATCGGAGTTATGTACAGAAACGTAATGAAGCTCGTCGGCCGTACAAATCGACGGCTTATCGGCGGCGGTCCTCTCCGACGCAACATTGGTGGCGTACAAAGCCTTGAGCTTGACCGGCGGTGTACGGAGGGAGAAGCTGGGTCGGAAAAAGCAGGGGTCGGAGCGAATCGGGTTGAAGTAAGAGAAGGTGGTGGTCATATGGATCGCCGAGCGTACCATTTTGGTATATTCAGTGAGAATCATATGATTTTGGTATTATTCGCCATTTTTGTGTATGTTGTGAAGGTTTCTTATTTCTTGTTCTTTTTATCGATTGAATTAATCCAATGGAGTGTACACGATTGGTGGACATGTGGGCGACTGTTGACTTCTCCTTTGCCGCCATTGCCTTTTTCTTCTTTCTTTAGGTAACTTAAACCAAATTATATAGTGGATAAATCATCGGATAAATTGTACACAAAATTGTTTAGGTGTAGTTAGATATATTCAAAATTACACATAAAATCATTTGTGATTGGTACGGTGTGTTTTTGAATCGTGTAATGTGATTTCGGTTTTAAAATTAATTGAAACAACAAAAATTTATACAATATAAATTAACAATTTAGCATCACACAATATTAAATATTACTTTGATAATATACACAACCTTACTTATAATATTTTGTCTAAATAAAAGTTAAATAGAATCTGATAAATTATTATTTGCTTATATATAAAAATTCTAAACACAAAAGATAATTCCAAATAGATTAACTGAAGGGTGGATTCCATAATATCTATGTTGACAGTGCTACTAATTCTGACTCAACACGTAGTTTTGGGCCTTTTGGCTATATAATTTGGTTCCTTTATAATAATATACAATATTTAGTAAGTAATTACATTATTAGTGTATTTACAAAATATTTTTAAAAATAATACATTTTTTCATATTTATTTACAATATTAGTGCAATTAGAATTCCTTAATTTAAGGAATTATTATAGGATTCAATTCACAATAATAAGGAAACCTAAAATCAAGGAGAAATAACTGCCATAATTAATAATTCAAATTTAAATATATTGGATCTAACAACAAATTCAAATTCAAATTCAAAATAATAATTCAAATTCAAATATTCAAAATTTGGCAACGTCATCTTCTTCCTCCCTTTCGTCGGTGAGACAAAGCCACAAAATGGTCGATGAGATATAGAAAGGAGGTGGATATTTGATTTTTCACAATTTATTCATGTCCGGAAATTCCAATTCCAATTTCATGTCCAAAAAAATAAATAAGAACACTGCATAGAAAAAATAGAGATAAGAGAGTGATGTGTAATGTAATGTTGATAACCAAACCTTCTTAAAAATGTAACCAAATTTTTATACCGAGGTAACAAAACCTTTATACCAAGGTAACCAATCTACCTCCACACCTGCAGTATAAATTGGTTACATTGGTCTGAAAGTATGACAACCAACTACATAAAGGTTTGGCTACCAACTGCATCACATTTAAAATAAATTGGTAACTTAATAAAATTGAATTGGTTACCTTGTTATAAAGGTTTGGCTACATACTGCATGAAGGTTTGACTACCAACTGCATCACATTCAAAATAAATTGGTAACCTAATAACACTGAATTGGTTACCTTGGTATGAATGTTTGGCTACCAACTGCACTATGAAAAAACTATCAAACAAAACCTGCCCTTTAGCCGACTGAAAATATCAAACTCTTTTCAAAGCCTGCTTGCCTTTTGCAAATAAGCCTTAGAAATCAGAAGTTGCTTTGTTTCCAGAATCTTGCTTTTTCTCTCTCCAACTTCCTGTCTTCCTCTATAAAATTCGGCGACCGGCGACCCATGAAACCAAACCAAATGGGTGGACCACCGCCGGAACCAAAGCACCTACCCTGTCCACGCTGTGATTCAACCAAATACAAAAGTTTTGCTACTAAAACTACAACTTCTCGCATGACCGCCACTCATCTCTTGTAAGGCTCGCTGCCACGCTAATGGACTCACGGTGGCACCCTCCGCGACATCCTCGTCGGCGGTACTGGTAGCCACAAGAATGCCAAGCGCTCCCGACCCACCTCATCGGCGTCCATATTCGCCGCTTCTGCTCAGGACTACCGCCACATTTCGATCTTAGAGAAGATGAGAGAAGGACTGTAATTTGTTTAATTATTTATTTTACCGATTATTGATTAAGATGAGAGAAGGATTGCAATATGTAGAGATATTAATTACTTAATTTAATAAGTAAACCAATATTAATCCCCTAAATTAAGGAATCCTAATTGCATACTAATTATGTGAGACCCCAAATTTTATGAATAAAGATTTAAATTTCTCGAAATATTTTTTTTTAATATTATGGTGTGGATTTGATATAATGTTATAGTTGTGGGTAATATTTATAAATTTTTCAAAGTAAGCAAGTTGTTATATAATATTCGATTGGTCGGGGAATATTCTTTTTGGTGGGAATATCAAATGCGAATTGACACAATCATTAGTGGATCCCACAATGTAAGTATTATCGTATTTAGAAAATGACAGAATTATCTTTTTATAAAAATAACGGCGAAAGTGTCACCGTTAAAACTTTTGAACTACCCGTTAGTAAAAAAATACGATGTCTGGCATTGGTTACATAGTAGCACACCGGTATTGATTATTGATCTTACGTGAGAAATCACTCGGTTATACTCAATTATTACTCGATAATTCTTGCATCATATCTCTCATATTATTGATTCAATTATTTTTACAAGATATTATCAGTATAATATGTTATATTATTAAATCAATAATTGAGACGATAAAGTTATTCATATTATTATTTGTAATGTTGACAATGTCTAGAAGTTCTGTCAAGGAGAGGTTAGATAATTTAATTGCGCGCCAAAAGGGAGAAATCCTTATTGGAAAGCCTCCTCTTTCCTGGGAACGACCTGGTTGTTAAATATTGTGAGTTATAATATTAATGATGAATAAGTTCGTGTTGATTAAAGATGAAATTGATAGTTTCATTGTGTTGGGATTATTAGTGTTAGTGAAAATCGACATCTATTCGATAATAATGGATGTCTGGAGGTTATATTGACCAATCGGGTAATTAACCAGATAAATGAGTAATTAATTGCTATTAATTAACATGTTTATAACTATGTGTTCACATGTGTGTACTATTGATTCACATGATTTACTATTAGGGGAGTTGGTGCAAGATTGATAATACTTGCATGACTAAATTAAAAATAGAGGTATAGATGAAGGTACTATACTATATTTAATTTTTTCACATGTTTAGAACTATTGAATCACATGATTTACTATTGATTCACATAATTTACTATTAGGGGAGGTGGTGCAAGTTTGATAATATTTGCAGGACTAAATTAAAAATGAAAAAAAAAGAGGAAGGTATTATACTGTAATATTTTGAGCCCCAAAATGTGCAATTATTGAAACTATTTTTTCCTATAAATAGAAGCTCATTCCTTCATTATTTTTCACCAATTCACTAAAACTATAGAGCAATTATTATAGAGAGAAATGAGAAGAGAAGTCTGCTACCTCACTAATTTAGTTTTCTTCTAAGGTAAGGGGTATTATTTCTTTCGTATTCATGAAGAGAGTTATTTCTTTTAATACTCGTAAGGGTTGTTATTCCATTCTTTATTATTCTATTGGAATAACCTGTCTGTGCGGACTACGTATGCCTAGTGAATTCTTTTGTTATTCCATTCTTTATTATTATGTTGGAATAACACATTCATGCTGATCTATCGCATGCACCGGTGAATTCTTACGTTATTCTATTCTTTATTATTACGTTGGAATAACTGCATGCATCATGCGGACTACGACGCTCGATAAATTCTTACATTATTCCATTCTTTATTATTACATTGGAATAACACATACACACGGACTCTGCATGCGTAGTGAATGACCCTTATTCATTCTTTATTAAATTGTGGAAATGATCTATCTACGTTGTTCTGCGCATGGCGCGGTGAAAATCCATTTGCGATTTTGTATATTCTATTATACTCATATGAGATATCATTTCTTTTGTACTTTCGCCATGGAATATCATTTTCTTTGGTATTTTTCTTTTTACGAGTTACTTATTCACTGAGTTACTATTCACTTTGTTATTATTTACTTTAGTATTGTTCACTCACGGTATTAAGGGGCACTTTTAAATGCTAGGAGTACTATTCATTCACGGAGTTACTATTCATCCGATTACTATTCACTCTAGTATTATTCATTCGGATATTTGGGACACTTTTCGTGTTTCAGAGTTCTTATTCACGGGTCTTATTTAGAAATCTTATTCATTTGGAGTTATATTCAATTCGAAAAATATTTTTTTTTCGGTCCAAATTTTTTTTGTACAATATTATTCTTGAATTTTACTTCACAAAGCAGTATCATGCTGACAATTTGAACGTTATTGAATTCTGGATAAATTAAATTATAAATCTTTAAAATTTATCCTTGAACTTGTTTTATTGAATTATTATGTCATTGTCATCATCCCCATGCTTATATTGTGATGAAAGTCATCTTTGGCTTACGTGCATAGATGGACTTGGTGTGATTATGACCAGGGATTATTCAGTATAATCATGACCGTAATGTAACGAATGATGTGGTAAAAGTCCTCATTGTCCAGTAGTGCATTGATGGATAGTTATTGGTATGATTATTGTGACACCCCCAAAATAGGTATACATTGTAAGACCCCAAACTTTTTATAAATAAAGTCGAATTTCCTCTAATTATTATTCTTGATTAATAAGGTGGTAATTTGATATAATACTTTGGTTATGGATGAAATGTGCAAGTTTTACAAAATAAACAAGTGGTTATAAAATATTCATTTCTATCGGGGAATATTCGTTTGGTCGTGGAATATTCTTTTTGTCGGGAATCTCCGTACAACGGCGCAGTCATTTGTGGGCCCCATAACGGAAAACGATTGGATGAAGGAAAACGACAAAGTATGAGTTTTTATAAATAAACGACGTAATTGTTACCGTTAACACTATTGGATTACCTGGTGGTTAAAATCTGATGTCTGGCGTTGTTGCTGAAGGCAATGCGCAGTGCATTGCGATATTTTGAATTATTAATTCTTACGTAAGAAGGCCTTACTCAATAATTGTTACGATGAATTCTTTATTCGATATTTTATTTTATTGATTGATAATTCTGCGTTGATATTTTATATTATTGTTGTTCGATAATTGTCATCGCACACGATATTTCCATTATCGGATCAATAATTCATATTATTTGAATAATATTATTAGATAGCATTATTGGCAATGTCTAGAAAGTTAAAATCGAGGAGAAGTTAGGTCATCTATCAATTGCGGCCGATAAGGAGAAATCCTTATTGGAAAGCCCTCTTTCTGAGGGCTGCTGGTTGTCATTATTGTGATTCTATAATATTATTTATGAATAATTAATTATTGATTTATATAATAAGGAAATATTTATTTTATGTGGATATAAATAATGGATTTATTTATGTGGTGAAAAATGAAGAAATTAATGTTGAGGTGTTTTATCAGTATTTTGTCAGATTTCGGTGTTCTTAAAGCTTTATTGCGTGAGTTATAATTTTAATCCGACCGTTGGATCGTTGTGATTTTTGGATATGTTATACATATATGAGTTGAGTATACGTCCACAAATTTTGAACCGTTGAAAATTAACGCATGATTTGTTATGAGTTTTAAAAGGTGTTGAAACGGTGTTAAAATCATCCGTTTGTGGATTTCAGATATTTTTAGTCTGGAATTTGGAAAAAACTTTCTTCTGCAAAGTTGTAGAGAATTCGATTTCGTGTGGAATGGACATAAAATTCATATTTTTCTGATAAACGGACTATTTTCTATGAATTGTTGAAGTTTCGAAAAATAAAATAATTTTTATTAAATTTGGGTGGGACCCATTTTGGTTGGTATAGAAACAAAATGTGCTGATTTAATCTTTCAATTATGGTAGACTGATTTGAGTCAAGGAAGCATGCGTAAGAAATAATAATAATAATAATAATAATAATAATAATAATAATAATAATAATAATATTTTATTATTTTAGTCTCCTTTGGCGTTCTAGCATTTTCCTATAAATAGGTGCTTAAGTTAGAATTGAAAATCACACCAGAAATAAATTTTCTTTCTCTCTAGATTATCGAGCGTATTCTTGTGAGTATTTTGATACTTTGAGTGTTCTTTATCTGGTGCGAGTTTCATCGACTATATACGAAATTCAAATCTGAAGTACGGTTTCTTTAAGGTAAGGGATGTTATTTCTTTCGCAAATGATATTATTTTCATCAATATCATTATGCCAACATATTGGTTGACATTTTTATCAAATTTGGTGTCGGAGTTACTATTCACGTATACGGCACTATTCACTATTCACCGAAAAATAAAATTTTTCTTTTTTGTCCAAAATATCTATTATGGGTACTATCTTTGATTGTATCCATATTTTGATCTTTATTTTTGGAATTCTGCTTCATATTTGATTATTATGGAGTATTATTGAATTTGGATATACTGAAATACGAATCCCTAATATTTGTCCTTTTGTTTCACTGGATTCATTTCTTTTAAAATATTTTTCATCATCCTCGGTCCTAAATGATGATATTCTTGAATATCTTTGGCCTGTAGGCAAAGATGAATGATTAATCGATGAATATCTTTGGCCGTAGTAGTGCAAAAGATGAGCAGTGTTGAGATGAACATGACCGACTGGTGATATAAATGAATATCTTTGGCCTGTAGTGCAAAGATGAATATTGATTGTTGTTATAGAGATAAAATATCGATTATGGACTTTTAAATGTTAGAAGATAGTAGAACTCATTCTCTACGTTACTCTTCTAATGGATTTTTATTTCCGCTGCATTTGTTGATCTAAAACTTGTTGTCTATTATATTCTATCAGATTTTTCCCTGTTGAGGACTAATGATATTTTGTTGTATATTATCTTAGTCATAATATTCTTTACTGGGCTAGTTGAGCTCACCCTTTTCCTTGTTGTTCCATTTTTCTTCTCAGGAGGTGAGAATATAGCAGGGACTAGCCGGGGTATGGAGTAATGATTCAAGATAGTTGTTTTAGTAGTCCTCACTATTTTGTAAAATAGTGTTTCAATAATTGTAAAGAGGACTAATTTGGTTGTGGATATTGTCTAGAAGATAATATTTATATTTAAATTCACAGCTTGTGTATTTGTCGTATTTTACACGACAATTGTATCAATAAACTTGTAGTTGTTTCTATACCATTTATTTGGCGACTCAGAATGGGTGTTGTAAACCTATTTTGGGGGTGTCACAGTTGGTATCAGAGCTTAGGGATATGATCTCTGGCGGAGATCGGGGAATAGAACTAGGAGGGGAGAGATGAGTAAACCCTTTGCTAGTGTGTCCTACCTAAGCTTATTTGTTGGCCGGTCATAATATAGGGATATTATGTGACATGTTAATTTGTTTAATTAACCCTTGTTTTATGGCAGTATTTAAGATGGCAGCTGAGAACGTTAACAATGGAGTGCATGAGACTGTGGAGACACCTTTAGTCACAAACCAGGAGAACATGCAACAGGAAGACAATATTCCTCCTGTAAACAACACGACTGAACAAACGATGAATGATGGGATGTTTAGAAGCTTTTTGCAGTTTATGCAAAATCAGACGAGGGAGACTCGTGTACAGAATACGGGTGGAAATGATAGCAATGAGCGGTTTGTCACAGCCAAGTAGTTCAAAGAGTTGGGACCACCTGAGTTCATTGGAAAGCCGGATCCGATCAAGGCGGAAACGTGGGTCAAACAAATTATCAAGATATTTGATGTCTTGGGATGCACGGAGGAACAGAAGGTTCCATTCGCCACCTTGATATCTGTGAAGCGTACCCAGCCAGATGCACTCAACATGTCTTGGGAAAGATTTCAGAAACTTTTCAATGACAAGTACTTTCCTGAAAGTATTCGTCATATGAAAGAGGTAGAGTTTATTAGACTGGAGCAGAACAACATGACGGTGTCCCAGTACGAAGCGAAGTTCGCAGAGTTGTCCAGGTTTGCACCTCATTTGGTTGAGAATGAGGAACGAATGACGCGGATGTTTCTGAGAGGTCTAAAACCCGAGATTTGTCAATACCTTATCTCTCATAAATTTTTTCTGTATTCAGATGTTGTCAACATGGCTCAATTATTAGAGCGAGATAAGGAGTATGTGTAAGAACCCAACTTTTTGAATAAAAATAAATTTTCTATAAATATCATTTTTTAATATTATGGAATAAATTTGATATAATGTTATAGTTGTGGATAATATTTATAAATTTTGCAAAGTATGCAAGTTGTTGTATAATATTCGATTGGTCGGGGAATATTCGTTTTAACAGAGAATATTCGTACAACGACGCAATCATTGGTGGACCCCACAACGGAATTATTGTCGGAATAAGAACACGACAAAAATATATTTTTATAAAAATAACGGCGGAAGTTTTACCGTTAATACTGTTGAACTACTCGGTAGTAAAAGTACAATAATACGCGTGGTTGCATAGTAGCACACGGTATTGATTATTGATGCTTACGTGAGAAGTCACTCAGTTTTGTTCAATTATTGCTATAGTAATTGTTGTGAATTTTGCTTATTTTATGGATCTCCATTTACCCATTTTTCAAAATAATCGGTAGAAAGTTATTTAGTATATATATTATGATGGGATCCACCTGTGAAGGTGATGTGTGGGTGGAGGGAACATATGGGGCCACATTAGAAGCAAGGAAAATGAATGATGGAAAAGGCGATAGTGTAATGTTGATTATATATATATATATATATATATATATATATATATATATATATATAAAAGTTGATTTTGGTGGAATAAGTGGGACAAGAATGTGTATTATTATTATTATATATATATTCAGGTTGAAAATTTGGCAAGAAGGTGAACACGGGAGTACATCCCGTGAATTTAAAAGGAACATGTGTATATATATATAATATATATTATATTTTATTTAAAAAAATTTGCTTTAAATATGGACCATTAGATTAAAGTAAATCGATCTGGACCGTTCATGAGTTAGTTACTATGCATTCCATTCTCCTATAAATAGAAGCTCATTCCTTCATTATTTTCTTACGAATTCACTGAAACTCTAGAGAGAGAAATTATAGAGAAACTATAGAAAAGTTCTGCTACTTCCCTACTCTTATAACCAGTTTCTTTTACGGTAATGAATATTATTCTTTTGTATTCAAGAAGAGAACTTCTGTTATTCCATTTCTTTATTATTCTGTTGTAATAACCTGTATACGCGGGCAACCCTATACTTGGTGACATTCTTCTATTATTCTGTCTTTATTATTACATTTGGAATATCTCATGCATGTCTTATCTGTGGGACCTAGTTCCATTTTAATTATTGATTTATTACATTGGAATAACTTGTCATCCAAGCACCGCATGCATGGTGATTTCTTTTGTTATTCCATTCGTTATTATACTCAGTTGGTTAAAATTTTGACTTCTATACTCCATGAAATTAGTGGAATATCCTTGATATTTGCGCTTCATCCAATATCTTTTCATGGAAATATTCTTCTGAGCATTCTTAAATTTTACACCACAAAACAATATCTTGTTGACAATTGGAACGTTATTAGTTCCTGGATAAATTAATTCTTGAACTTGTTTTATTGAATTCAAATATCATTGTCATCATCCTCATGTTTATATTTTTTGAAAGTCATCTGTGACGCCCCCAAAATTAGGTATTCATCACCCATCTTGAGTCGCCAGATAAATGGTATAAAATACAAAATAAAAACTAATAATATAGCAGTCGTGTAAAATACGACAAAATATATACTGTGAGTTTTAATACAAATATTATCATCTAGACAGTATACAAACTCAAAGGATTTCTCATTATATTTATTGTCACACTATTTAACAGAATAGTGAGGACTACTAATGCTATCATCTGGACCGTCACCCCGTTCCCCGACTCGTTTCAGCTATATTCTCATTTCCTGAAGAGAACAGTGAAAGAAAGGGTGAGCTCAACTAGCCCAGTAAGAGATATTATGACTAAGATAATACAGAATAAATTATCGTTAGCCTTCAACAGTGTTAACCTGATTAAATACAATAGACATCAAGTTTAACTGCAGCGGAACAAGCAATTCATTAAAAGAGTCAAGTAGAGAATAAAATCTACTAACTTTTATGATTTAAAAGGTTTTTCATCGCTTTTATCGCTAAGACTCAGCTTAATGAATAAACCACATCATCGAATCATCCTTGCACTACGGGCCAAGGATGTTCATTAAATCATTAATGGTCATGACTATACCGAATAATCTCTGGTCATAATCATACCAAGTCCATCTCTGCACGTAAGCCAAAGATGACTTTCAACACAATATAAACATAAGGATAATGACAATGACATAATAATTCAATAAAATAAGTTCAAGAATTTATTTATCCAGGAACTAATAATGTCTAAATTATCAACATGATATTTCTTTGTAAAGTAAAATTCAAGAATGCTCAGAAGAATATTTCCATGAAAAGATACTGGATGAAGCGCAAATATCAAGGATATTCCACTAATTTCATGGAGTATAGAAGTCAAAACTCTAACCAACTAAGTATAATAAATAATATATGAAACTGCAAATGGATTTTCACCGCCATGCAATAATCCATGTATACAGATCATTTCTACAATTTAATAAGGAATGAATACAAAGGATCATTCACCATGCATGCGATAGAGACCGCACAGACAGGTTATTCCCAATAGAATAATAAATACGGAATAATAAAAGATGGAACCAGGTCCGGCGTAAAACGCACAGACAGGATATTCCGACAAAATCGTAAATACGGAATAATAAATGATGGAACCAGGTCCGGCGTAAAATGCATGACATGGATATTCGGCGGAGAATCGTAAATACGAAATAATAAATGATGGAACTTGAGGTCGTGAAATTCATATGACAGGATATTAAACTGAGAATAGTAAATGCGGAATAATAAAGAAGATCACCAAGTATTGGGTAAACCGTATATCTGTGTCATTCCACCAAGTATAGGGTAAAACCAGCATCTGAGTTATTCAACAGAATAATAAAGAATTGAATAAAAAAAGAAGATCACCATGTATAGGGTATGCCGCGTATACAGGTTATTCCAACAGAATAATAAAGAATGAAATAACATAAGTTCTCTTCATGAATAAGAAAAATAACACCCATTTACCGCATAAGAAGAATATTATTAATTGATAGGGTGAGGATTTTCTTAAAGAAAACTTATACTATGTTCTTCGCTCAAAGCTTCTTAAAACCCTTAAGGAAATACGCTCAAGATTATAGAAGGAGAATTCTCTGATTTTCTGGTGTGTTTTCAATTCTAACTAAGCTTCCTATTTATAGGAAAATGGAATGATAAGTAACTAATCCATGAGCAGTTCAGATTGATTTACTTTAATCGACGATCCATATTTTAAAGCAAAATCTTTTAAATAAAATATAATATATTCTATTTATATAAAAAGATTTTTACTATGCAAACACTATCGGAGCACTATGCAAATACTATGCATAATAAAATATAATATATTCTATTTATAGAATAACTTTAATAAAGTATTACATTTTATATAAAAAGATGTTTCTATTTTATTACGTTAATAATACTAATAAAACAAAACTTCATCATCACTTACTTTGAAATTTTTCAAATATCACCCTTAACTTTAAACTTTTATTAATTTAACTATTCACCAAAATAGAAAAATTGAACACTTTTATTTTATAAAATTAGGGGTCTCACAATCTCCCTCCTTATGAAATTTTGCCTCGAAATTTACGTCACGTACACAGTATTGAAGAGATGAGAATACCTTGCTTTCTTTTTAGATTGTACCTTCCCGGTTATATTCTCTGTATCATGATTTTTTTATTGCTCATCTCCTGTATTTCAGATATCATTCTAAAATATACCTTCAAAATAAAGGTTAATTGACATATCACAAATTATCAACTTATCAAGAAAAATTTCGGCTTAGGTAAGTCACACCCTAGCGAAGTATATTACTCGTCTTCTAGACTAATATCTCCGCCAGTGACCATATCCCTGTAACATCAATCAACAATTCCTGTCCACAATCATATGAATAACTCATAATCATAATTGTGTTTCTAAATTCCTTTTCGTACCAGGAAGAAGATAATTTACATCACCTATCTTCACCTGAAACATCAAAAATTATGGTTATACCCAATCACAATTCCTGCTCATAATCATACTAATAAATTCATCTTTGCACTACGGCTAAAGATATATAACTGTAAAATCAATAATGCTGAGACTCAGCTTAATAGTATCACGACCGCGAATTATCCATGCACTACGTGCCAAAGATAATCGTGTTTTCATCAACGATCTTGATCATGCCATAAAACAATTCATCTTTGCACCCCTGGCCGAAGAGAATCCATAGCCATAATCATACCAAAAACTGTCCATCAATGCACTACGGCAAATTAGGATTTTTTTTTACCACATCATTCGTCATATTATGGTCATGATTATACCGAATAACACATGGTCATAATCATACCAAGTCCATCTATGCACTACAGGCAAAAGATGACTTTAATTTACCACATCATTTATAACATTACGGTCATGATTATACCGAATAACACGTGGTCATAATCATACCAAGTCCATCTATGCACTACAGGCAAAAGATGACTTTAATTTATCACATCATTTATAACATTACGGTCATGATTATACCGAATAACACATGGTCATAATCATACCAAGTCCATCTATGCACTACAGGCAAAAGATGACTTTAATTTATCACATCATTTATAACATTACGGTCATGATTATACCGAATAACACGTGGTCATAATCATACCAAGTCCATCTATGCACTACAGGCCACAGATGACTTTCAAAAAATATAAACAGGAGAATGAGGTATTGACATATATAGGGTTTCAAACCTCTTAGAAACATTTGCGTCATTCGCTCCTCATTGTCCACCAAATGGGATGCAAACCGGGATAACTCCGTAAACTTAGTCTCGTACTGCGATATGGTCATATTATTTTGCCCCATTGCTTATCTCAACATTTTTAGATGCCATTTTAAAACACTGTCACAAAACAAGGGTTAATTAATATATCACATATTATCCCTATACTCTGACCGACCAAATAAATACCACATAAACTTAGGTAGGTCATACTAGCGAAGGAATTTCCCATCCCTCCCCTCCTAGTTCTTGTCTCACATCATAGCCAGGGATCATATCCCTAAGCTTTAATACCAACTGTGACGCCCCCAAAATTAGGTATTCATCACCCATCTTGAGTAGCCAGATAAATGGTACAAAATACAAAATTAAAACTAATAATACAGCAGTCGTGTAAAATACGACAAAATATATGCTGTGAGTTTTAATACAAATGTTATCATCTAGACAGTATACAAACTCAAAGGAGTTCTCATTATATTTATTGTCACACTATTTAACTGAATAGTGAGGACTACTAATGCTTATCATCACGGATCATCACTTTGGTTCCCAGGCTCGTTTCAAATTTATATTCTCATTTTCACGAAGAGAACAGTGAAAGAAATGGTGAACTCAACTAGCCCAGTAAGAGATATTATGACTAAGATAATGCAGAATAAATTATCGTTAGCCTTCAACAGTGTTAAACTGATTAAATACAATAGACATCAAGTTTAATTGCAGCGGAACAAGCAATTCATTAAAAGAGTCAAGTAGAGAATAAAATCTACTAACTTTTATGATTTAAAAGGTTTTTCATCACTTTTATCGCTAAGACTCAGCTTAATGAATAAACCACATCATCGAATCATCCTTGCACTACGTGCCAAGGATGTTCATTAAATCATCAATGGTCAGCGACTATCTTAGAATAATCCTCGGTCATAATCATACCAAGTCCATCTCTGCACGTAAACCAAAGATGACTTTCAACACAATATAAACATAAGGATGATGACAATGACATAATAATTCAATAAAATAAGTTCAAGAATTTATTTATCCAGGAACTAATAATGTCCAAATTATCAACATGATATTTCTTTGTAAAGTAAAATTCAAGAATGCTCAGAAGAATATTTCCATGAAAAGATACTGGATGAAGCGCAAATATCAAGGATATTCCACTAATTTCATGGAGTATAGAAGTCAAAACTCTAACCAACTGAGTATAATAAATAATACATGAAACTGCAAATGGATTTTCACCACCATGCAATAATCCACGTATATAGATCATTTCCACAATTTAATAAGGAATGAATACAAACACCATGCATGCGATAGAGACCGCACAGACAGGTTATTCCTAATAGAATAATAAATACAAAATAATAAGAGATGGAACTAGGTCCGGCGTAAAATGCACAGACAAGATATTCCGACAAAATCGTAAATACGGAATAATAAATGATGGAACCAGTCCCACAGAAATGCATGAGACGAGGATATTAAGCGTAATCATAAATACGGAATAATAAATGATGGAACTAGGTCAGGTGAAATTCACATCGACGGGATATTCCGACAGAATAGTAAATGCGGAATAATAAAAGAAGATCACCAAGTATTGGGTAAACCGCATATACAGGTCATTCCACCAAGTATAAGATAAACCGCGCATACAGGTTATTCCAACAGAATAATAAAGAATTGAATAACAAAAGAAGATCACCATGTATAGGGTATGCCGCGTATACAGGTTATTCCAACAGAATAATAAAGAATGAAATAACATAAGTTCTCTTCATGAATAAGAAAAATAACACCCCTTACCGTACAAGAAGAATATTCCGACTGATAGGGTGAGGATTTTCTTAAAGAAAACTTATACTATGTTCTTCGCTCAAAGCTTCTTAAAACCCTTAAGGAAATACGCTCAAGATTATAGAAGGAGAATTCTCTGACTTCTGGTGTGTTTTTAATTATAACTAAGCTTCCTATTTATAGGAAAATGGAATGCATAGTAACTAATCCATGAATGGTTCAGATTGATTTACTTTAATCTGAAGGTCCATGTTTAAAGTAAAATCTTTTAAATAAAATATAATATATTCTATTTATATAAAAAGATTTTTACTATGCAAACACTTACTATGCAAATACTATGCATAATAAAATATAATATATTCTATTTATAGAATAACTTTAATAAAGTATACATTTTATATAAAAGATGTTTACATTTTATTACGTTAATAATACTAATAAAACAAAACTTCATCCTCACTTACTTTGAAAAAATTTCAAATATCACCCTTAACTTTAAACTTTTATTAATTTAACTATTCACCAAAATAGAAAAATTGAACACTTTTATTTCATAAAATTCGGGGTCTCACATCATCTGTGGTCTGTAGTGCATAGATGGACTTGGTATGATTATGACCAGGAATTATTCGGTATAATCATGACCGTAATGTTACAAGTGATGTGGTAAAAGTCCTCATTGGCCCGTAGTGCATTGATGGACAGTATTGGCATGATCATGACCATTGATGAATACACAAATATCCTTGGCCTGTAGTGCATGGAATTTGTGGTCGTGACCCTAATGAATATCCTTGGTCAGTAGTGCGGGGATGATGTAGATTATTTATTTAATGAGTCTCGGCGATAAAAGTGATGAAAAACTTTATAAATCATAAAAGATAGTAGATTTTATTCTCTACTGACTCTTTTAATGGATTGCTAATTTACCGCATTAAACTTGATGTCTATTGTATTTTATCGGTTTAACATTGTTGGAGACTAATGATAATTTATTCGCATTATCTTAGTCATAATATTTCTTTTTGGGCTAGTTGAGCTCACCCTTTCTTTCACCGTTCTCTTGGGAATGAGAACATATTTGGACGAATCGGGGAGCGGAGTGATTGTTAGGATGATAGTATTAGCTAGTAGTCCTCACTATTACATTAAATAGTGTGACAATAAATGTAATGAGGACTTATTTGTGTTTGAATATTATCAGAAGACAATATTGAGTTAAAACTCACAATATGTATTTTGTCGCGTACTTTTTACATATCGTTGTATAATTAAGTTGTATTTGAATTTTGTACCATGTATTTGTGACTCGAGAATAGGTGATGTATACCTATTTGGGGGTAAATCACGATTAATATCAAAGCTTAGGATATGATCCTGGCTAAGATGTGAGATAAGAACTAGGAGGGAGAGGCGGGGAATTCCTTCGCTAGTATGACCTACCTAAGTTTATTTGTTATTTAATTGGTTGGTCGGAGTATAGAGATAATATGTGATATGTTATTTAACCCTTGTTTTGTGGCAAGATTTGGAAATGACAACCGAGAATGTTGAGAATATCAATGGAGCATGAGAGACCGTTGAGTCTCCACGGATCAATAATCGAGGATAATGTGCATCGGAAGGAGACATTCCTCGTGCAAACAACAACAACACCGACCAAATGATGAACGATGGAATATTCGGAGGCTTTATGCAATTCATACAACATCGAAAAAGAAGCGGCTCATGTCCAAAATCTTTGGTGGAAATATGGCAACTCTCGGACGATCACCATAAGCGATTCAAGGAACTAGGACCACCGGAGTTTATTGGAGAGCCAAAACCACTTAAGGCGGAGCGTGGATAAAACAGTTACCAAGATATTTGATGTCTTGGGATGCTCCGAGAACAAAAGGTTCCTTTGCCACCTTCATGTTATGAGGAGAGGCGACATTGGTGGGAATCAGTAAAGTGTACTCAACTCGCCTTAATGAAGATGACTTGAGAGAAGTTCCAAGAAGCTGTTCAACGATAAGTACTTTCCGAAAGTATTAAATCACATGAAAGAGGTAGAGTTCATCAAGCTGGAACAAAACAATATGACCGTATCGCAGTACGAAGCCAAGTTTGCCGAGTTATCCCGGTTTGCGTCCCATTTGGTTGATAATGAGGAGAGAATGAAGCGAATGTTTTTAAGAGGTTTGAAACCTAAGATACGTCAATATCTTATCTCTCATAAACTGTGTTTGTATTCAAATATTGTTAATAGGGTTCAGTTATTGGAATGTGATAATGAGTCATCCCTACCAAAAGATAGCAACCGGCATAATGATAATACTAGTGAGAACAGTCATCGAAATGGTGACAATAAGCGTGGAGGGAATCAACATACCAGAAATGGTAACCACTTCGGTGGTAATCATGGCCAAAATAATAAGAATGGACATTTCAAGAAGAGGAGATTCAACAATGATGGAAAGACGTCAACATCAGCACCTGTCGTTAAGGAAGGAGAACAACCACCTATCATATGCTTGAAGTGTGGAGGAGAGGGATACATCAGTCCCAACTGTGCGATGCCATCCAAAACATGTTACAACTATGGAAGAGAAGGTCACCTGGCCCGATTTTGTCGTGCACCAAAGACAAGTCCAGCTGGGATGGAGGCATCAAAGGCCGTCCCAGAAAAGTCAAAGCCGGTCATGCAAGGGATAGCGTTTTTTGTAACCTCCCAAAAAGAAAAGAACCCGAATGAGGTCATCACGGGTAAGCTTATCATAAACTCTAGCGAAGTTTATACCTTATTTGATACCGGTTCTACCCATTCTTTTATTTCTCCTACTTGCACTCAACGTTTAAATTTGACTCCGAAGAAATTGGACTTTGACTTATCTGTTGAAACTCCATTGGGTGAAACCTTCATTACATCAATGGTTTATAAGTCTTGTTTAGTTCAAATCGGCACCCGCACATTACCTGTCGATCTTATTTCTTTGAAAATACTTGCATTTGATGTGATTCTAGGGATTGATTGGTTAACTACTCATCATGCAAAAATTGATTATTTTCGTAAAGTTGTTAGCTTTCATATTCCTAATCAACCTATTATGCGAATTCAAGCAACCAAACCATTAAAATCAATCACTGTCATCTCAAGCCATAAAGCTATTCGTTTATTAAAAACGGATGTCAAGCTTTCTTAGCTCATGTCACGGATCTAAACAAAAATACATCAATTTTGAATGATATTTCTATTGTTAATGAATTTCCTGACGTATTTCCTGAAGAACTTCCTGGTCTACCCCCAGAGCGTGAAATTAAATTTTGTATCGACCTTGAACCTGGTACAAAACCCATTTCCAAAGCCCCATATCGAATGGCTCCTATTGAACTTCAGGAGTTAAAGACCCAACTACAGGAATTGTTAGACATTGGCTTTATTCGTCCTAGTACTTCTCCTTGGGGTGCTCCTGTTCTATTCGTGATGAAGAAAGATAGGAGTATGCCACTTTGTATTGACTATCGGGAGTTGAATCATGTCACCATCAAAAAAAGGTACCCATTACCACGTATTGATGACTGTTTGACCCGATTGCAAGGAGCCAAATTCTTTTCAAAGATTGATCTTCGTTAGGATATCACCAATTGAAGATTAAAACCGATGACATTCCAAAGACGACTTTTCGAACTTGGTACGGGCATTATGAATTCCTAGTCATGTCCTTTGGATTGAATAATGCTCTCCCGCTAACGCCTTCATGGATATGATGAACCAAAGTATTCAAGGAATATTTGGATCACTTTGTGGTAAATCTTTATTGATGACATCCTCATATATTCCAAAACCCGTGAAGATCATGAGCAACACTTAAGGTCGATACTCAAAAGCTTCGTGAATATAAGCTTTATGCCAAGTTGAAGAAATGCGAGTTCGGCGAGGAAGTAGCATTCCTTGGGCACATGGTATCAAGTCATGGAATATCCATTGACCCAAAGAAAGATTGAATCTATTCAAAGTCGGAGCAACCTAAATCGATGATCAAAACGTAGCTTTCTCGGTTTAGGCGATTATTATCGGAGATTCGTGGAAGGATTTTCTCGAATCGCTACTCCACTAACTTTCGGTGACTCGGAAAGATACAAAGTTCGGTTGGAGGCGAGGAATGTGAGAAGAGTTTTCAAGAACTCAAGAAGAGACTCATTTCAAAGACACTGTTACGACAATACCATCTGGCTCGGAGGGATTTGTCATATACAGTGATGCTTCGGGCAAAGGGTTAGGATGTGTTCTCATGCAACATGGGAAAGTCATAGCCAAACTTTTTATAAGGAGGGGAGGTTGTAAGACCCCAAACTTTTTATAAATAAAGTCGAATTTCCTCTAATTATTATTCTTGATTAATAAGGTGGTAATTTGATATAATACTTTGGTTATGGATGAAATGTGCAAGTTTTGCAAAATAATCAAGTGGTTATAAAATATTCATTTTACGTAAAGGGAATATTCGTTTGGTCGTGGAATATTCTTTTTGTTCGAGGAATCTAAAATACTCAAGCTTACGATCATTTATGGGCCCCATAATTGAAAAATGGTTGGATGAAGGAAAGCGACAAAGTATGAGTTTTTATAAATAAACGGCGTAATTATTCTGAATTAACACTTTGTTGGATTACTAGTGGTTAAAATACGATGTCTGGCGTTGTTGCCGCGATAAGACACGGTATTGCACAGTATTTTGAATTATTGATTCTTACGTAAGAAGGCACTACTCAATAATTGTTACAGTAGTTATTGTTCAATATTTTATTTTATTGATTCAATAATTGCTGCGTTGATATTTTATATTATTGTTATTCAATAATTGTCACTATATAGTATTTCCATTATCAGATCAATAATTCATATTATTTGAATAATATTATTAGATAGCATTATTGGCGATAATGTCTAGAAAGTTCATCGAGGAGAGGTTAGGTCATCTAATTGCTTGGCGCCATGAGGAGAAATCCTTATTGGAAAGCCCCTATTTCTGAGGCGCTGCGGTTGTCATTATTGTGATTGTGTAATATTATTTGTGAATAATTAATTATTGATTTATATGATAAGGAAATATTTATTTTATGTGGATATAAATAATGGATTTATTTATGTGGTGAAAATGAAGAAATTAATGTTGAGGTGTTTTATCAAGTATTTTTGCCGGATTTTGATTGTTCTTAAAGCTTTATTGCGTGAGTTATAATTTTAATCCAAATAGTTGGATCGTTGTGATTTTGGATATGTTATACATATATGAGTTGAGTATATGTCCACAAATTTTGAACCGTTGAAAATTAACGCATGATTTGTTATGAATTTTAAAAGGTGTTGAAACGGTGTTAAAATCATCCGTTTGTGGATTTCGGATATTTTTGGTCTGGAATTTGGAAAAAACTTTCTTTTGCAAAGTTGTAGAGAATTCGATTTCGTGTGGAATGGACATAAAATTCATATTTTTCTGATAAACGGGCTATTTTCTATGAATTATTGAAGTTTCGGAAAATAAAATGATTTTTATTAAATTTGGGTGGGACCCATTTTGGTTGGTGTAGGAAAAAAAAATGTGCTGATTTAATCTTTCAATTATGGTAGGCTGATTTGAGTCAAGGAAGCATGCGTAAGAAATAATAATAATAATAATAATAATAATAATAATAATAATAATAATAATAATAATAATATAATAATAATAATAATAATAATAATAATATTTTATTATTTTAGTTTCCTTTGGCGTTCTAGCATTTTCTTATAAGTAGGTGTTTAAGTTAGAATTGAAAATCACACCAGAAATAAGTTTTTTTTCTCTCTAGATTATCGAACGTATTCTTGTGAGTATTTTGATACTTTGAGTGTTCTTTATCTGATGCGAAGTTTACATCGAGACTATACGAAATCAAATCAAGTACGGTTTCTTTAAGGTAAGGGATGTTATTTCTTTTGCAAATGATATTATTTTCTTCAATATCATTATGCCACCATATTGGTTGAACTTTTTATCAAATTTGGAACTTTTTGTGTCGGAATTACTATTCACGTATACGACACTATTCACGTATACGGCACTATTCACGAATACGGCACTATTCACTGAAAAATAAAAATTTTCCTTTTTATCCAAAATATCTATTATGGGTACTATCTTTGATTGTATCCATGTTTTGGTCTTTATTTTTGGAATTCTGCTTCATATTTGATTATTATGGAGTATTATTGAATTTGGATATCTTTGAAATCTGAATCCCTAATATTTGTCCTTTTGTTTTCTTTGGATTCGTTTCTTTTAAAATATTTTTCATCATCCTCAGTCCTAAATGATGATACTACTGAATATCTTTGGCCTGTAGTGCAAAGATGAATGATTAACTGATGAATATCTTTGGCCCGTAGTGCAAAGATGAACAGGTGTTGAGATGAACATGATCGACTAGTGATATAAATGAATATCTTTGGCCTGTAGTGCAAAGATGAATATTGATTGTTGTTACAGGGATAAAATATCGATGATGGACTTTTAAATGTTAGAAGATAGTAGAACTCATTTTCTACGTTACTCTTCTAATGGATTATTGTTTCCGCTGTATTTGTTGATCTAAAACTTGTTGTCTATTATATTCTATCAGGTTTTTTCCTGTTGAGGACTAATGATATTTTGTTGTATATTATCTTATTCATAATATTCTTTACTGGGTTAGTTGAGCTCACCATTTTCCTTGTTGTTCCATTTTTCTTCTCAGGAGGTGAGAATATAGCAGGGACTAGCCGGGGTATGGAGTAATGATTCAAGATAGTTGTTTTAGTAGTCCTCACTATTTTGTAAAATAGTGTTTCAATAATTATAAAGAGGACTAATTTGGTTGTGGATATTGTCTAGAAGACAATATTTGTATTTAAATTCACAGCTTGTGTATTTGTCATATTTTACACGACAATTTTATCAATAAACTTGTAGTTGTTTCTGTACCATGTATTTGGCGACTCAGTATGGGTGTTGTAAACCTATTTTGGGGGTGTCACATACATCACCCATTCTGAGTTGTCAAAAACATGGTACAGAAACTACAACTTTATTAATACATTTGTCGTGCAAAATTTACGACAATACTTAAACTGTGAGTTTAATTACAAATATTGTCTTCTAGACATTATCCACAACCAAATAAGTTCTCTTTACAATTATTGAAACTTTATTTTACAAAAATGGTGAGGACTACTAAGACAACTTTCTAGAACCATCATTCCACACCCCGACTCGTACTCGCTATATTCTCGCCTCCTGAGAAGAAAAATGGAACAACAAGGAAAAGGGTGAGCTCAACTCAACTACCGAAAGAAGAATATTATGACTAAGATAATATAGAACAAATTATCGTTAGTCCTCAACAAGGAAAAATCTGATAGAATATAATAGACAACAAGTTTCAGATCAATATTTGTAGCGAAAATAATAATTCATAGAAGAGTTAAGTAGAGAATGAAATCTACTATTATCTATGAATTTAAAAGTCCATCATCAGTATTTTTATCCCTGTAACATCAATCAATACACATCTGGAATCAAATATTCATCTTTGCACTACGGGCCAAAGATATTCATCAGTTGGTAATGTTCATCTCAACACCTGTTCATCTTTGCACTACGACCAAAGATATTCATAAGAAAATCAACCATCTTTGCACTATAGACCAAAGATATTCAGTAATATCATCATTTAGGACTGAGGATGATGAAAAATATTTTAAAGAAAACGAATCCTGTGAAACAAAAGAATAAATATTAAGGATACAATCATAGTGGAGTAAAATTCAAGAATGATCAAAACATGGATACAATAAAAGCTAGTATCCATAATAGATATTTTGGACAAAAAGGAAAATTTTTATTTTTCGGTGAATAGTGTCGTATTCGTGAATAGTGCCTTATACGTGAATAGTAACCCCGACACCAAAAGTTCCAAATTTGATAAAAAGTTCATATCAATATTTTGGCATAATGATATTGAAGAAATAATAATATTTACAAAAAAAATAATATTCCTTACCTCGAAAAGACGATGCTTTTGATCAAAATCTCGAGTATTGTCTTTGAAGGAACTTCAGACCATATATAGCAATACTCAAAGTCTTAAAATACTCACATGAATACGCTCGATAATATAGAGAGGGAAAGAGAGAGAAAACTTGTTTTTGGTGTGATTTTTAATTCTAACCTAAGCACCCTATTTATAGAAAAATGCTTAGAACACCAAAGCAGAAAATTTAATATAATATTAATATATTTAAATTTTTGTCAAGCCCACCTCTTGAATCTGCTTTCAACATTGAAATCACATGGGGACACTAACTAAAAACATTTTTCTTAAAAATAATAATTAAAACTTCCAAAAATCAATTATTTCAGAACTTCGGAACTTCAATAATTCATAATAAATAGCCCTTTTGTCAGAAAAATTCGAACCTCCTGTCTTTTCCATAGGAAATACCATTATCTACAACTTTGCAGAAGAAAGTTTTTCCAAATTCCAAATAGAAATTGACCGAAATCCACAGATCGGGCGATTTCTGTGCTATAATCAAATTTCAAATCGATAAATGGGGTCCACCGAGCATGTTTAACATGTTTTTAATATTTATTGCAACAAAAATACTCTTCCTCCTCATATATCCCACATTCATTGTAAAAATATCACCATTATTATATTATAATAATATAATAATATATTTAAATGAATTATTTTATCAGAAAAAGATAAAATATAAATTTTTAACAATTGTCACATTAAAATTTTTTTCCATCTATATCCACATAAAATAAATATTTTCCTCATCATATAAATCAATAATTAATTATTCACAAATAATATTACAGAATCACATTACTGACAACCAAGCAGTTCCCAGGAAAGAGGGGGCTTTCCAATAAGGATTTCTCCTTACTGGCGCGCAATTAGATGACCTAACCTCTCATTAGACAGAACTTTCTAGACATTGCCAATATTGCTATTTAATAATATTATTCAAATAATACGAATTATTGATCCGATAATGAAAAATACTGTAATGACAATTATTGAGATAATAATAATATAAAATATCAACGCATCAATTATTGAATCAATATAATCTTTGAGCGATAAGAATTATCGTAACAATTATTAAGTAGTGTATTCTTATGTAAGAATCAATAATGAGTGCGAAGACTGAAGTAATCTTCTCGTGTTTTTTAATTAGAAAGTATTTTTAAAGATTAAGCAGTAATAACTACACAGATTATTTATAAACAACTTATACTTGTCATTTTCTTCATCCAATCGCTTTTACGTTATGGGGCCCACATATTAAGGTCGCTGCTGCAATCGCAATGCGAATATTCTCCGACAGCAAGAATATTCCACGACCAAACGAATATTCCTCGACAACAATGAATATTTTATAACCACTTGCTTATTTGAAATATATACGCATTTTTACCCATAACTAACCACATTAATCAAATTAACCCTTACTATTTCAAAATAATAAATAGAGGAAATTCAATTTTCTTTATAATAATTTGGGGTCTTACAACCTCCCCTCCTTATTAAATTTCGTCCTCGAAATTGAAGTACGTACCTGGTGTTTCGAAAAGGTGAGGGTACCTCGCTTTCATTTCCGTTTCCAACTCCCAGGTCATTTCCTCTATAGCATGGTTTCTCCACAAAACTTTAACTTGTGGTATGACCTTCGATGCGTAGGACATGCTCCTTCCTATCCAAGATCTTGGTGGTACCTCCTCGCATACATTAAGTCTTGACTATCTCAAATGGGTTCTAACTCAATGACGTGATTCGGGTCTTTAATATATTTACGAAGCACAAATATATGAAAAACATTATGAACACGAGACATACTTGGAGGTAACATGAGTCTATAGGCTACATTTCCTACTTGGTCAAGAATCTGAAATGGACCAATAAATCATGGATTGAGCTTTCCTCTCTTCCCGAATCTTGTAACTCCATTCCATGGAGCAACACGCAACAATATATGATCCCCAATATCAAATTCCACGTCCTTTCGATGAAGATCCACACAACTCTTTTGTCGATCCTGTGCCGTTTGTATACGTTGTCGAATCATTGGATCTTTTTCGTAGTCATACATACCAACTCGGGTCCCAACAATGTTGCTTCACCCACCTCATCCCAACATATTGGAGAGCGACACTTTCGTTCATACAATGCTTCGAATGGAGCCACACCTATACTTGTCTGATAACTGTTGTTGTAGGAGAATTCCACCAATGGTAAGTACTTATCCCAACTCCTTTTGAAGTCTAGGACACAGAGTCTTAATAAATTTTTAAGAGTTTAAATAGTCCTCTCTAATTGTCCGTCCGTTTGAGGATGTTATGCTGAACTGAATCGTAAATCTGTACCCATAGCTTTCTGCAAGCTAACCCAAAATCGTGAAGTGAATCTTGGGTCATGATCCGAAACTATAGATACTGGCATGCCATGCAACCTCACAATTTCATTCACGTACATATGAGCTAGACGTTCAAGGGAATAAGTTTCTCGTATAGGCAAGAAATGAGCAGACTTGGTTAATCTATCAACAATAACCCAAATCGCATCTATGTCTAGAGAAACCTTGGGAAGACCCATAACAAAATCCATGGTAATGTGTTCCCACTTCCATTTCGGAATCTCAAGTGGTTACAATAGACCCTTTGGCACTTGATGCTCCACCTTTACACGTTGACAAGTTAAACACCTCGAGATAAACTCCGCGATTTCTCTCTTCATATTGTTCCACCAAAATATATGTCGAAGATCACGATACATTTTGGTACTTCCAGGATGTATTACAAATGGTGTATTGTGTGCTTCCATCATGATCTTGTACTTCAAATCAGAATCATTAGGAACACAAAGTCTGGAGTGGACTCGAAGTATTCCTTCTTCATCGATTCTTGCCTCTGAGATAACACCTTCTTGTACTTTCTTCTTCATACGCATCGATTTCAAGATTCTCGTGGCTTGAGCAACTTTAACTTTATCGATTAAAAGTCGGTTCTGTCATTATACTTGACATCATTGCATGGGTCCACTGAGTCTTGAATTCTATCTTCATCTTTTGTAAATCACACAAAATAGGCCTTTGTGTTGACAACATCGCACTCGTTCCCGCGTATGATCTTCTACTCAATACGTCAGCTACAACGTTCGCTTTTCCAGGATGGTATTGAATAGTATGGTCGTAGTATTTCAACAACTCGAGTCAACGTTGTTGCCGCATGTTGAGTTCCTTTTGGGTGAAGAAATATTTGAGGCTTTTATGGTCTGAATATATCTCCACTTTCTCCCCATATAGATAGTGCCTCCAGATCTTTAAGCGCGAAAACGATTTGTTGGTTAACTCTAGATCATGAGTAGGATAATTCCTCTCATATTCTTTAATTTGTCATGAGGCATAGGCTATGACTTTCCCATGTTGCATGAGAACACATCCTAACCCTTTGCTCAAGCATCTACGTAAATAACAAATTCATCCGAACAGACGGTATTAGCCGAGCAGTGCTTAAATGAGTCTCCTCTTAAGCTCTTGGAAACTCTTCTCGCATTCCTCGCTCCATACGAATTTTATATCCTTCCGAGTCAACTGAGTTAATGGAGTAGCGATTCGAGAAAACCCTTCCACGAATCTCCGATAATAACCAGCTAAGCCCAGAAAGCTACGTACTTTGGTCACCGTCTTCGGTTGCTCCCAACTTTGTATTGCTTCAATCTTCGCCGGCTCAACAGATACTCCATGTTTTGACACCACGTGCCCAAGGAATGCTACTTCCTCAAGCCAGAACTCGCATTTCTTCAACTTGGCATAAAGCTTGTTTTCACGAAGCCTTTGGAGTACCAGCTTCAAAGTGCTCATGATCTTCACGACTTTTGGAATATATGAGGATGTCATCAATAAAGACAACAACGAACTGATCCAAATATTCCTTGAATACTCGGTTCATCATATCCATGAAAGCCGCAGGAGCGTTATTCAATCCGAAAGACATGACTAAGAATTCATAATGTCCGTATTGAGTTCTAAAGGCAGTCTTCGGAATATCCTCAGTTCTAATCCTCAATTGATGATATCCAGAACAAAGATCGATCTTTAAAAAGAATTGTGCTCCTTGCAACTGGTCAAACAGGTCATCAATGCGAGGTAGCGGATACCTATTCTTGATAGTGACATGGTTCAATTCCCGGTAGTCAATACAAAGTCGCATACTCCCGTCTTTCTTCTTTACGAATAAAACAGGTGCACCCCAAGGAGATGTACTAGGACGAATGAAACCGATGTCCAACAGCTCCTGTAGTTGGTGAAGGGATTTCGGCATAGAAAACGCAGCGAAAATTGAACAATTCAAAGCAATTTCCGAAACCCTCAAACAGGATCCATGCGAAAAATTAATTAATTCAAAGGTTAGAAACTGTACCGATTATTAAATCTAGAATCGGTGCGGTCGAATCTCCAATGCAATTCAAACAGACTGCGTCTCTACGGTATCCACACGAACGCTCTGCATGAATCGTCCTACGATCTGTAGAAGAAGGAATTGCGGTACTAGCCACCAAGGATGAAAATTTTAGAATTTTCTCTCTAGTCTCTCTCTTTAGAGCGGCTAGGGTTTGGGTTTGTGAATGAGTAATTCCCTAAAGTGGCTACATATCATATATATAGCGTTTTAAAAGGAACTATTCAAAACCCTAATCTAATTAAAATAAAATTCGAATTTATATATATATATTATATCTTAATTAAGTCTTACTTAATGAATATATATATAAATCATCCTTTTAATTTAAATTCACAATTTAAATACTATCAATCATATTGACATATTTAAATCTTTATAATTTAAATTAATTCCCTTTTAATTACGTTCTATGTGTGTGACCCTATAGGTTATTATTACGTTGACAATAATTTAAAAATCATATTATAAAATTATAAACAGTCAGCGGCATCTAGTAATGCATCACTGCTACCCAAGTAATAATAAGATCGATGATTCGACGCAACCTTTTTCATGACCAATGTTTCAATGTAATTTAATCCTTTTAACCTTAATATCCAAGATTAAACTCGAGTCATGGAATGTGTCATACTCTTCATAATTTAATCTGAGTTTTCTTGATCAATGAGTAGACTATATGAAACAAATCACTATTTGAGCATGACCATGCATTTCATAGTCCTACTCAATCAAGAGGCCTATGGATATCATCCCTAATATATAGGAGGGTTAAATTCCATCTAGATCACTCATATTCCTCACACGATTCATGATGTACCCAATAATTACCTTTATAATCCACCCTGTAAAAGGTGACATTTGATGATATCAAAGTACATAAATTCCCGTGTAGTAATATAGTGATTTCAGGTCGGAGGACCATTACATCATTGTCACTATAAGAATTGCTAATGACACTTTGCAAAATATTCCACGTAGAATTCTCATGGTGGGTCTATCCAGTACATCGTTCTCTAACATGTACCTATGCATTGACTTAATATCTCATATATTTATGACCATTGAGATTTGGCCATCAGTCAATCCACATACTAGTCTCAATGCATCATTGTTGTCCCATCAACAATGATACTCTACTAGGGACATTTAAGAACAATGATACTAATAGTAATTATATAATCTCATGTTCAAGTCACATACTTGAAACTATATAATTTGTATCACTATTCTAAGGATTTTTATTATGTTAACATTTATATAACACAGTGAATAAAACCATAATAAAATCATTCATTTATTCAATCAAATATAATATCAAAACGTTAAGCAATTATATCAAATAATTGGCCTCTAGGGCATAAACTCTAACAGTTGGACCTTTAACTCCTGAAGTTCAGTAGGAGCCATTCGATATGGGGTTTTAGAAATGGGCTTTGTACCAGGTTCAAGATCAATAAAGAATTCAACTTCTCATTCTGGGGGTAGACCGGGAAGTTCTTCAGGAAATACTTTAGGAAAGTTACTAACAACAGGAATATTATTCAAATCTGACGTGTCTTTATTCAAATTCATAACATGGGCTAAGAAAGCTTGATATCCGTTTTTCAATAAACGAATAGTTTTATGACTTGATATAACAGTGATTGATTTTAGTGGTTTAGTTGCTTGAATTCGCACAACAGGTTGACTAGGAATATGAAAACTAACAACCTTACGAAAATAATCAAATTTGGCATGATGAGTAGTTAACCAATCAATCCCTAAAATCACATCAAAAACAAGTATCTTTAAAGAGATAAGGTCAACAGGTAATGTGATGGTGCCAACTTGGATAAAACAAGACTTATAAACAGTGAATGTGATAAAAGTTTCTCCTAACAGAGTTTCCACGGATAGGTCAAAGTCTAATTTCTCCGGAGTCAAATTTAAACGTTAAGCACAAGTAGGAGAGATAAATGAATGGGTAGCACCGGTATCTAGTAAGGTATAAACTTCACAAGAATTTATGATTAGCTTACCCGTGATCACCTCGTTTGGGTTTCTCGCATTTTGACCAGTCACGACAAACGCTCTTCCAGGAACCGTTGACTTTAACTTTTCTGGGACAACCTTTTGAGTCACTATCCCCTTTGGACTTGGATTCGCTACCATACAATCTCGAACGATATGTCCTTCCTTTCCACAATTATAGCATACCTTGAACTGTTGTGGGCAGTTTGGACTGATATGTCCTTCTTTCCGTGATTTATAGCATATGACCGGTGGTCGTTCTCCTCCTTGGAACCGATTCTTCTTTGGTCTTGACGTCTTCGCATTGTCATTGTTGAATCTCCTTTTTAAAATCTCCCCGACTCACTTCTTCTATTCTCATGGCCATGATTACCACCTTTGTGGTTTGCCGCTCTTGTCAAGTATTCTTCTTTCTCCATTTGGTTATCGTTGTTACGATGGCTACCGGCCACCGGTATGATCCTGGTTGTGGTCCCTCGGTTGGACCGTACTCGTTATCTCGTTCTAATAATTGAGCCACGTTGACAACATCCGAATAGAGAGAAAATTTACGAGAAATGAGATATTGGCGTATGTCGGGTTTCAAACCTCTCGAAACATCCGCGTCATCGTTCCTCATTCTCCACCAAATGAGGTGCAAACACGGATAACTCCATGAACTTCGCCTCGTCTTTGGGACACCGTCATGTTGTTTTGTTCCAATCTAATAAATTCTACCTCCTTCATATGACGAACACTTTCAGGAAAGTATTTGTCATTGAACAGTTTCTGAAATGTCTCCCAAGACATGCTGAGCACGGCTGGATGGGTACACTTCACAGATTCCCACCAGTAATCTGCCTCACCACGAAACATAAAGGTGGCGAATGGAACCTTCTGTTCCTCCGTGCATCCCAACACATTGAATATCTTGGTAATTTGCTTGACCCACGTTTCTGCCTTAATCGGATCTGGTTTTCCCAAGAATTCTGGTGGTCCCAACTCTTTGAACTGCTTGGCTATGACCAGCTGTGCATTGCCATTGTTTCTACCTGTATTTTGAACAGGAATCTCCTTCGTCTGGTTATGCATGGACTGCAAAAAACTTCTAAACATCTCATCGTTCATCGTCTGCTTCGTGGTATTGTTTACAGGAGGAACATTGATGGCCTGTTGCACCTTCTCCTCATTGGTGAGTACAGACGTCTCCACGATCTCATTTACTCCACTAATAACAGTTTCGGTTGCCATACTCAAATACTGCCATAAAACAAGGGTTAATTAAACAAATTAACGTATCACATAATATCCTTATATTATGACCAACCAACAACTAAGCTTAGGTAGGACACACTAGCGAAGGATTTACTCGTCTCTCCCCTCCTAGTTCTATTCCAGAGATCATATCCCTAAGCTCTGATACCAACTGTGACACCTCCAAAATAGGTATACATCACCCATTCTGTGACGAACCCAAAAATAGGTATACATCACCTATTCTTAGTCCCCACTTACATGGTACTGAATACAAATACAAACTAATTATACAACAGTCGTGTAAGATACGACAAAATATATACAATGAGTTTTAACTCGAATATTGTCATCTAGACAGTATTCAAACACAAATAAGTCCTCAATACATTTATTTTCACACTATCTAACAGAATAGTGAGGACTACTAATGCTATCATCTGGACTGTCACTCCGTTCCACGACTCGCCCCCGCTACGTTCTCATTTCCTGAAGAGAATAGTGAAAGAAAGGGTGAGCTCAACTAGCCCAGCAAGAAATATTATGACTAAGATATTGCAGAATAAATTATCATTAGTCTCCAACAATGTTAAACTGATAAAATACAATAGACATCATGTTTAACTGCAGCGGAACAAGCAATCCATTAAAAGAGTCAAGTAGAGAATAAAATCTACTATCTTTTATGATTTAACAAGTTTTTCATCACTTTTATCGCTGAGATTCAGCTAAATAAATAATCCACATCATTCCTGCACTACGACCAAGGATATTCATTAGGGTCACGACCACAAATTCCATGCACTACGGGCCACAGATATTTATGTATTCATCAATGGTCATGATCATGCCAACAACTGTCCATCAATGCACTACGGGCCAATGAGGACTTTTACCACATCATTTGTAAAATTACGGTCATGATTATACCGAATAATTCCTGGTTATAATCATACCAAGTCCATCTATGCACTACAGGCCACAGATGACTTTCAACATAATATAAACATGAGGATGATGACAATGATATATGAATTCAATAAAACAAGTTCAAGAATTAATTTGTCCAGGAACCAATAACATCCCAATTGTCAACAAGATATTGTTTTGTGGTGTAAAATTCAAGAATGCGCAGAAGAATATTTCCATGAAAAGATATTGGATGAAGCGCAAATATCAAGGATATTCCACTAATTTCATGGAGTATAAGTCAAAATTTTAACCAACCGAGTATAATAACGAATGGAATAACAAAAGAAATCACCGTGCATGCGGATTGCCAGCATAGAGCGAGGTTATTCCAATGAGAATAATAATAACGGAACGGTCGGTGAAATTTACAACCGGCGGGATGTTCCAATGAATAATAAATAATTAAGACGGAAACCGGTCGGCAGTATAACACATCTGAGGATATTCCAATGAGAATAATCGAATAATTAAAAGCGGAACCAGTCCGTAGCAGATAAAGACCGACATGGGATATTGAGCAGAATAATGAATAATTAAAACGGAACCGGTCCCACAGTATAGCACATCTGAGGATATTCCAATGAATAATGAATAATTAAAATGGAACCAGTCCCGGCGATAACATGCGCAACGGGATATTGAATAAAATAATCGAATAATTAAAAGCGGAACCGAGGTCCAACGTAAAAAGAATGCATGCATGGATATTCCAATGTGAATAATAAAGATAGAATAATAGAAGAATGTCACCAAGTATAGGGTAGCCCACTTATACAGGTTATTCAAACAAAATAATAAGAAATGGAATAACAGGAGTTCTCTTCATGAATACAAAAGAATAATATCCCTTACCGTAAAAGAAACTGGATATAAGAGTAGGGAAGTAGCAGAATACTTTTCTATAGTTTCTCTATAATTTCTCTCTCTCTAGAGTTTTAGTGAATTCGTAAGAAAATAATGAAGGAATGAGCTTCTATTTATAGAAGAATGGGCTGATAAGTAACTAACTTCATGAAGCGGTCAGATTGATCTACTTTTAAACGGACGGTCCAGATTGATTTAATAAAATATTCTAATAAAACAAAAAAATTTAAATAAAAAATATATTATATATTATATATTATACCATATGCTTCAAAAGAACATTCACGGGTTACACCCCGTGAATTCCTCCCCCCACTATCCATATAATAAAAAAAATATATAAATATATATATTATACTTATATATATATATAAGACAAACTTATAATATATATATATATAGCTTTTCTTACAACATACGGCAACCTCATTCTTCCCCATTTTGAGATTCCAAAGTCATGCATGGGGCCCCACATGTGGCCCTACCTTTAATATATATAAAATAATTTTCTACCAATTATTTTGAAAAATGAGTAAATGGGGGGTCCCTAAAATAAGCAAAACTGAGTGACTTTTCACGTAAGCATCAATAATTAATACCGTGTGCTACTATGCAACCACGCAGACATCTTTGTACTTTACTACCGAGTAGTTCAACGAAGAAATTAACAGTAACACTTACCAAGTTATTTTCAATAAAATATTTTTTTGCTGTTTTCTCAATCAAAAGCAATAATTCCGTTAATGAGGGCCCACAATGATTATCTTGGTCGTGCACGGATATCCCGAAACAAAAGAATATTTTCGACCAATCGAATATAATATGACAACTTGCATACTTTGCAAAATTTATAAATACTACCCACAACTATTATATCAAATTCATTCCATAATATTCAAAAATGATAATTATAGAAAATTCATTTTTATTCAAAAAAAGTGGGGTCTTACAATCTCCCCTTCTTATGAAATTTCACCCTCGAAATTAGGGTACATACCTAGTATGTTGAAGAGATAAGGATACCTTGATTTCATTTCAGATTCTAACTCCCAGGTCATTTCCTCAACATCGTGGTTTCTCCACAAAACTTTGACTTGAGGTATAACCTTGGAGCGTAGAATATGTTCCTTCTTATCCAAGATTTGAACAGGAACCTCTTCATACGTTAAATCTTCTGCTATTTCATCCGGTTCTAACTCAATAATGTGGTTCGGGTCTTCCACATATTTACGTAACATGGATATGTGAAAAACGTTATGAACACGAGACATACTTGGCAGTAAAGCGAGTCTATAGGCCACAGTTCCTATCCGATCGAGGATTAAAAATGGGCCAATGAATCGAGGATTGAGCTTTCCTCTCTTTCCAAATCTCATAACTCTTTTCCATGGAGCAACACATAACAACACATGATCTCCAATATCGAATTCCACGTCCTTTCGATGAAGATCAGCATAACTCTTTTGTCGATCTTGTAAGGTTTTTATACGTTGTCGGATCGTTTGAATCTTTTCCGTAGTCATATGTACCAACTCCGGTCCCAACAACGTTGCTTCACCCACCTCATCCCAACATACTGGAGAACGACACATTCTTCCATACAACGCCTCGAATGGAGCCATGCCAATACTTGCTTGATAACTGTTGTTGTATGAAAACTCGACCAACGGTAAGAACTTGTCCCAACTTCCCTTGAAATCAAGGACACAGAGTCTTAATAAATCTTCCAGAGTTATGATATGCCAAACTAAATCGTAAATCCGTGCCCATAGCTTTTTGCAAACTAACCCAAAATCGTGAAGTGAATCTTGGGTCTCGATCAGAAACTATGGATACTGGCATACCATGCAGTCTTACAATCTCGTTTATGTACATACTGACAAAGGCGTTCAAGTGTATAAGTTTCTCGTATTGGCAAGAAGTGAGCAGACTTGGTCAATCTATCAACAATGACCCAAATTGCATCAATGCCTTGAGAAACCTTGGGAAGACCAGTAACGAAATCTATGGTAATGTGCTCCCACTTCCATTCTGTAATTTCAAGTGGTTGCAATGGACCTTTTGATACTTGATGCTCCGCCTTGACTCGTTGACAAGTTAGACACCTTGTGATAAACAACGCTATCTCTCTCTTCATATTGCCCCACCAAAATGTATGTCGAAGATCATGATACATTTTGGTACTTCTAGGATGGATTGCAAACGGTGTGTTGTGCGCCTCCATCATGATTTTATACTTTAAATCGTCGGTCGTTAGAACACAAAGTCTGGAGTTGAATCAAGTATTCCTTCTTCATCGATTCTTGCTTCCTAAGATATCACCTTCTTGCACTTTCTTCCTCATACATGGGTTTCTACTGTATATATTCGCCATCATCACGTGGGTCCTGAGTCTTTATCTCTATCTCCATCCTTTGCAAGTCATACCAAATGGGACTTTCGTTAACAATATCGCACTCGCGTGCCGCATATGATCTTCTACTCAATGCGCCGCCTACCACGCTTTTGTTTTTCGAGGATGGTATTGGATGGTATGATCATAATCTTTCAATGATTCAAAGCCAACGTCATTGTCGCATGTTGAGTTCCTTTTGAGTGAAGAAATATTTGAGGCTTTTATGATCCGTAAAGATCTCCACTTTCTCCCCATACAAGTAATGCCTTCAAATATTTAGTGCGAAGACAACAGTTGCCAACTTTAGATCATGAGTAGGATAATTCCTCTCATATTCTTTGAGTTGTCGTGAGGCATAGGCTATGACTTTCCCATGTTGCATGAGAACACATCTTAACCCTTTGCTGAAGCATCATCAGATATGACAAATCCTCCGAGCAGGATGGTATCATCGTAACAGTCTTTGAAATGAGTCTCTTCTTGAGTTCTTGAAAACTCTTCTCACATTCCTCGCTCCAACCGAACTTTGTATCTTTTCGAGTCAGCTTAGTTAGAGGAGTAGCGATTCGAGAAAATCCTTCCACGAATCTCGATAATAACCCATTAAACAGAGAAAGCTACGACTTGATCATCGATTTAGGTTGCTCCCGGCTTTGAATAGATTGATCTTCACGGGTCAACAGATATTCCATGACTTGATACCACGTGCCCAAGGAATGCTACTTCCTCAAGCCAGAACTCGCATTTCTTCAACTTGGCATAAAGCTTATATTCACGAAGCTTTTGGAGTATCAGCCTTAAGTGTTGCTCATGATCTTCACGGGTTTTGGAATATATGAGGATGTCATCAATAAAGACGACCACAAAGTGATCCAAATATTCCTTGAATACTCGGTTCATCATATCCATGAAGGCAGCAGGAGCATTAGTCAATCTAAAGGACATGACTAGAAATTCATAATGCCCGTACCGAGTTCTGAAAGCCGTCTTTGGAATGTCATCGGTTTTAATCTTCAATTGGTGATATCCGGAACAAAGATCAATCTTTGAAAAGAATTTGGCTCCTTGCAACTGGTCAAACAGGTCATCAATACGTGACAATGGGTACCTATTTTTGATGGTGACATGATTTAACTCCTAATAATCAATACAAAGTCGCATACTCCCATCTTTCTTCTTCACGAATAGAACAGGAGCACCCCAAGGAGAAGTACTAGGATGAATAAAGCCAATGTCTAACAATTCCTACAGTTGGGTCTTTAACTCACGAAGTTCAATAGAGCCATTCGATATGGGGCTTTGAAATGGGTTTTGTCTGCGGGTTCAAGGTCGATACAAAATTCAATTTCACGCTCTGGGGTAAAGCTAGGAAGTTCTTTCAGGTAATACGTCAGGAAATTCATTAACAATAGAAATATCATTCAAAATTGACGTATTTTTGTTTAGATCCGTGACATGAGCTAAGAAAGCTTAACATCCATTTTTTAATAAACGAATAGCTTTATGGCTTGAGATGACAGTGATTGATTTTAATGGTTTGGATGCTTGAATTCGCATAATAGGTTGGTTAGGAATATGAAAGCTAACAACCTTACGAAAATAATCAATTTTTGCATGATGAGTATTTAACTAATCAATCCCTAGAATCACATCAAATGCAAGTATTTTTAATGAAATAAGATCGACAGGTAATGTGAGGGTACTGATTTGAACCAAACAAGACTTATAAACCGTGGATGTAATGAAGGTTTCTCCCAATGGAGTTTCAACAGATAAGTCAAAGTCCATTTTCTCCGAGTCAAATTTAAGCGTTGAGCTCAAGTAGGAGAAATAAAAGAATGGGTAAGACCCAGTATCAAATAGGTATAAACTTCGCTAGAGTTTATGATAAGCTTACCATGATGACCTCGTTCGGGTTATTTACTTTTTGGGAGGTTACAACAAACGCTCTCCCTTCAGACTACACGGCTTTGACTTTTCTAGAATGACTACTTTGATGCCTCCATCCCAATTTGGACTTGTCTTTGGTGCACGACAAAATCCGGGCCCGGTGACCTTCTCTTCCACAGTTGTAACATGCTTTGGATGGCATCGCACAGTTGGGACTGATGTGTCCCTCTCCTCCACACTTGAAGCATATGATAGGTGGTCGTTCTCCTTCCTTAATGACAGGTGCTGATGTTGACGTCTTTCCATCATTGTTGAATCTCCTCTTCTTGAAATGTCCATTCTTATTGTTTTGGCCATGATTACCACTGAAGTGGTTACCATTTCTGGCATGTTGATTCCCTCCACGCTTATTGTCACCACTTCGATGACTATTCTCACTAGTATTATCATTATGCCGGTTGCTATCTTTTGGTTGGGATGACTCATTATCACTTTCTAATAACTGAGCCCTATTAACAACATCTGAATACAAACACAGTTTATGAGAGATAAGATATTGACGTATCTCAGGTTTCAAACCTCTTAAAAACATTCGCGTCATTCTCTCCTCATTATCAACTAAATGGGACGCAAACCAGGACAACTCGGCAAACTTGGCTTCGTACTGTGATACGGTCATGTTGTTTTGTTCCAGCTTGATGAACTCTACCTCTTTCATGTGACGAATACTTTTGGGAAAGTATTTGTCGTTGAACAGTTCTTGGAACTTCTCCCAAGTCATCTTCAGTGCGGCAGGTTGAGTACGCTTTACAGATTCCTACCAGTAATCTGCCTCTCCTCGCAACATGAAGGTGGCAAAGGGAACCTTTTGTTCCTCGGAGCATCCCAAGACATCAAATATCTTGGTAATCTGTTTTATCCACGTCTCCGCCTTAAGTGGTTTTGGCTCTCCAATAAACTCCGGTGGTCCCAGTTCCTTGAACTGCTTAGCGGTGACCGTCCGAGAGTTGCCAATGTTTCCACCAGTATTTTAGACAAGAGCCGCTCTTGCCTAATGTTGCATGAATTGCATAAAGCCTCTTAACATTCCATCGTTCATCATTTGGTCAGTGTTGTTGTTTGCCTGAGGAATGTCTCCTTCCTGATGCACATTATCCTGATTATTGATCTGTGGAGACTTAACGGTGATCTGTGGAGACTTAACGGTCTCTTGTGCTCCATTTATATTCTCAACATTCTCGGTTGTCATTTCCAAATACTGCCACAAAACAAGGGTTAAATAACATATCATATATTATCTTTATACTTTAACCGACCAATTAAATACCAAATAAACTTAGGCAGGTCATACTAGCGAAAGAATTCCCCGTCTCTCCCCACCTAGTTCTTGTCTCACATCTTAGCCAGGGTCATATCCCTAAGCTTTGATACCAACTGTGACGCCCCCAAAAATAGTTATACATCACCTATTCTGAGTCGCCACTTACATGGTATTGAATACAAATACAAACTAATTATACAATAGTAATGTAAGATACGACAAAATATATACAATGAGTTTTAACTCGAATATTGTCATCTAGACAGTATTCAAACATAAATAAGTCCTCAATACATTTATTGTCACACTATCTAACAGAATAGTGAGGACTACTAATGCTATCATCTGGATTGTCACTCCGTTCCCTGACTCGTCCCCGCTACGTTCTCATTTCCTGAACAGAACAGTGAAAGAAAGGGTGAGCTCAACTAGCCCAGCAAGAAATATTATGACTAAGATAATGCAGAATAAATTATCATTAGTCTCCAATAATGTTAAACTAATAAAATATAATAGACATCATGTTTAACTGTAGCGGAACAAGCAATCCATTAAAAGAGTAAAGTAGAGAATAAAATTTACTATCTTTTATGATTTAACAAGTTTTTCAACACTTTTATCTCTGAGACTCAGCTACATAAATAATCAACATCATCCCTGCACTACGGCCAAGGATAGTCATTAGGGTCACGACCACAAATTCCATGCACTACGGGCCAAGGATATTTATGTATTCATCAATGGTTATGATCATGCCAACAATCGTCCATCAATGCACTACAGCCAATGAGGACTTTTACCATATCATTTGTAACATTACTATTCATGATTATCTTAGAATAATCCCTGGTCATAATCATACCAAGTCCATCTATGCACTACAGGCCATAGATGACTTTCAACATAATATAAACATGATGATGATGACAATGATATATGAATTCAATAAAACAAGTTCAAGAATTAATTTTTCCAGGAACCAATAACGTCCCAATTGTCAACAAGATATTGTTTTGTGGTGTAAAATTCAAGAATGCTCAGAAGAATATTTCCATGAAAAGATATTGGATGAAGCGCAAATATCAAGGATATTCCACTAATTTCATGGAGTATAGAAGTCAAAATTTTAACCAACTGAGTATAATAATGAATGGAATAACAAAAGAAATCACCATGCATGCGGTACTTCGTATAGATAGGTTATTCCAACAGAATAATAATAACGAAACTAGGTCAGGTGAAATTCACACTGACAGGATGTTCCAACAGAATATTAAATAATTAAAACGGAACCAGGTGCGGCGTATTGCATGACGTAATATTCCAAATGTAATAAATCGAATAAATAAAATGGAATCGAAGTCTCGGCGTATAGCATGTATATGGATATTCAAATGAGAATAGCGAATAATTAAAAGCGGAAACTGTGTCTCAGCGATAAGATGCATACATGATATTCCAAATGTAATAATAAAGACATAATAATAGAAGAATGTCACCAAGTATAGGGTAGCCCGCTTATACAGGTTATTCCAACAGAATAATAAGAAATGGAATAACAGGAGTTCTCTTTATGAATACAAAAGAATAATATCTCTTACCGTAAAAGAAACTGAATATAAGAGTAGGGAAGTAGCAGAATACTTTTCTATAGTTTCTCTATAATTTCCCTCTCTAGAGTTTCAGTGAATTCGTAAGAAAATAATGAAGGAATGAGCTTCTATTTATAGAAGAATGGACTGCATAGTAACTAACTCATGAACGGTCCAGATTGATCTACTTTTAAACGGACGGTCCAGATTGATTTAATAATATATTCTAATAAAACAAAAACTTTTAAATAAAAAATATATTATATATTATATATTATAACATATGCTTCAAAAGAACATTCACGGGTTACACCCCGTGAATTCCTCCCCCCACTATCCATATAATAAAAAAATATATAAATATATATATATATATTATACTTATATATATATAAGACAAACTTATAATATATATATATATATATAGCTTTTCTTACAACATACGACAACCTCATTCTTCCCCATTTTGAGATTCCAAAGTCATGCATGGGGCCCCACATGTGGCCCTACCTTTAATATATATAAAATAATTTTCTACCAATTATTTTGAAAAATGAGTAAATGGGGGGTCCCTAAAATAAGCAAAACTGAGTAACTTTTCACGTAAGCATCAATAATTAATACCGGTAGTGCTACTACTTATGTAACGCGCAGACATTCGCATTTCTTTACTACCGAAAGTAGTTCAACGAAGAAATTAAGCTGGTAACACTTTCACCGTTATTTTCAATAAAATATTTTTGTCGTTTTCTCAATCCGACAATAATTCCGTTGTGGGGTCCACCAATGATTGTACCGTCGTACGGATATTCCCGACAAAAAGAAAATTTTTCGACCAATCGAATATAATATGACAACTTGCATACTTTGCAAAATTTATAAATACTACCCACAACTATTATATCAAATTCATTCCATAATATTCAAAAATAATAATTATAGAAAATTCATTTTTATTCAAAAAAAAGTGGGGTCTTACACATTCTGAGGTTTCAAAAACATGGTACAGAAACAACTACAACTTTATTAATACATTTGTCGTGCAAAATACGACAACACTTAAACTGTGAGTTTAATTACAAATATTGTCTTCTAGACAATATCCACAACCAAATAAGTTCTCATTACAATTATTGAAACTTTATTTTACAAAAATGGTGAGGACTACTAAGACAACTTTCTATAACCATTATTCCACACCCCGACTCGTACTCGCTACATTCTCGTCTCCTGAGAAGAAAAATGGAACAACAAGGAAAAGGGTGAGCTCAACTCGCCCAGTAAAGAATATTATGACTAAGATAATATAGAACAAATTATCGTTAGTCCTCAACAAGGAAAAATCTGATAGAATATAATAGACAACAAGTTTCAGATCAATATTTGCAGCGGAAATAATAATTCATAGAAGAGTTAAGTAGAGAATGAAATCTACTATTATCTATGAATTTAAAAGTCAATCATCAGTATTTTTACCCCTGTAACATCAATCAATACACATCTGGAATCAAATATTCATCTTTGCACTACGGGCCAAAGATATTCATCAGTTGGTAATGTTCATCTCAACACCTGTTCATCTTTGCACTACGACCAAATATATTCATAAGAAAATCAACCATCTTTGCACTACAGGCCAAAGATATTCAGTAATATCATCATTTAGGACTGAGGATGATGAAAAATATTTTAAAGAAAACGAATCCAGTGAAACAAAAGGATAAATATTAAGAATTCGTATTTCGGTTTATTCATGTCCAAAAATACCTCGTAAATAATCATAGTGGAGTAAAATTCAAGAATGATCAAAATATGGATACAATCAAAGCTAGTATCCATAATAGATATTTTGGACAAAAAGGAAAAATTTCATTTTTCGGTGAATAGTGCCGTATTCGTGAATAGTGTCGTATACGTGAATAGTAACCCCGACACCAAAAGTTCCAAATTTGATAAAAAGTTCATATCAATATTTTGGCATAATGATATTGAAGAAATAATATTATTTACAAAAAAAATAATATTCCTTACCTCGAAAAGACGGTACTTACATTTGGAATCGAATATCGAGTATAGTCTTTGAAGGAACTTTACATCAGTATAGCAACACTCAAAGTCTTAAAATACTCACAAGAATACGCTCGATAATATAGAGAGGGAAAGAGAGAGAAAACTTATTTCTGATGTGATTTTCAATTCTAACCTAAGCATCCTATTTATAGGAAAATGCTTAGAACACCAAAACAGAAAATTTAATATAATATTAATATATTTAAATTTTTGTCAAGCCCACCTCTTGAATCTACATTCAACATTGAAATTACATGGGGACACTCACCAAAAACGTTTTTCTTAAAAATAATAATTAAAACTTTCAAAAATCAATTATTTCGAAACTTCAGAACTTCAATAATTCATAATAAATAGCCCTTTTGTCAGAAAAATTCGAACCTCCTGTCTTTTCCATAGGAAATCCCATTATCTACAACTTTACAGAAGAAATTTTTTCCAAATTCAAAACAGAAATTGACCGAAATCCATAGACGTGCGATATTACAGGCTATAATCAAATTTCAGTCAAAAAATGGGGTCCACCGACATGTTTAACATGTTTTTAACATTTATTGCAACAAAAATACTCTTCCTCCTCATATACTCATATATCCCACATTCATTGTAAAAATAGCACCATTATTATATTATAATAATATAATAATATATTTAAATGAATTATTTTATCAGAAAAAGATAAAATATAAATTTTTAAGAATTGTCACATTAAAAATTTTCTCCATCTATATCCACATAAAATAAATATTTTCCTCATCATATAAATCAATAATTAATTATTCACAAATAATATTTGAGAATCACAATCATCGATAATCGAGTAGCGCCCAGGAAAAAGGGGGCTTTCAATAAGGATTTTCTCTTTCTTGGCCATGATTAGACGACTAACCTCTCCATGAGCGTAAATTTCAAAACATTGCCAATATTGCTATCTAATAATATTATTCAAATAATATGAATTATTGATCTGATAATAGAAAATACTGTAATGACAATTATTGAGGCAATAATAATATAAAATATCAACGCATCAATTATTGAATCAATAAAATACTGAATAGTAATTACTGTAACAATTATTGAGTAATGCATTCTTACGTAAGAATCAATAATTGGTGAAGTACCTTTGGCTCGTGTTTTAACCACGTAGTATTTTAACGATGATAACTAGTAATAACTACGTAGATTATTTATAAACAACTTATACTTGTCATTTTCTTCATCCAATCGCTTTCCTTTATGGGGCCCACTATTGAAATCGCTACTGGCAAAGTCAATAACGAATATTCCCAAATGCAATGAAGAATATTCCACGACCAAACGAATATTCCCCGACAACAATGAATATTTTATAACCACTTACTTATTTAAAATATATACGCATTTTTACCCATAACTAACCACATTAATCAAATTAACCCTTACTATTTCAAAATAATAAATAGAGGAAATTCAATTTTCTTTATAATAATTTGGGGTCTTACAACCTCCCCTCCTTATGAAATTTCGTCCTCGAAATTGAAGTACGTACCTGGTGTTTCGAAAAGGTGAGGGTACCTCTTTCATTTCCCTTTCCAACTCCCAGGTCATTTCCTCTATAGCATGGTTTCTCCACAAAACTTTAACTTGTGGTATGACCTTCGTGCATAGGACATGCTCCTTCCTATCCAAGATCTTGACAGGTACCTCCTCGTACGTTAAGTCTTCGGCTATCTCGTCCGGTTCAAACTCAATGACGTGATTCAAGTCTTTCACATATTTACGAAGCACAAATATATGAAAAACATTATGAACACGAGACATACTTGGAGGTAACGCGAGTCTATAGGCCACATTTCCTACTCGGTCAAGAATCTCAAATGGACCAATAAACCGTGGATTGAGCTTTCCTCTCTTCCCGAATCTTGTAACTCCCTTCCATGGAGCAACACGCAACAATACATGATCCCCAATATCAAATTTCACGTCCTTTCGATGAAGATCCGCATAATTCTTTTGTCGATCCTGTGCCGTTTGTATACGTTGTCGAATGGCAGCTAAAAATGTTAACAATGGAGTGAATGAGACCATTAAGACACCTTTAATCACTAACCAGGTTAACGTAATGTCAGATGAAGAAGAAATTAGAGGTATCTACGTGGTGAGTGAAGAACTAATAGTTGCACCTGAGCTAGTTGCAGAGGTAGCAGCTGAGAGTGGGGAAGAAGAGGAAGAAGAGGAATCTGAGGATAATTTATTTGAAGAATTTTATGATCGAAATTTAGAATTACAAAATCGTATTCATGAGTTAGAAGAAGAAAGTGAAAGAGCAGCAAGCGTTCGTGGAGCAAAGAGATGTAACAATTCAAAATTGTGTTACCGATGTAATGCGATGCTTGAAGCGAAAGCACTCTTTGGCAGAGTATAAGATATTAGAGCTGGAATCTGAGAATGCTATGATCAAAGTTCTGATGAAAGAAGAAGAAACTGAACGAATGAGAATAGATGATGCATGGGTAAAAGCCACGCACGACGTGTAGATATTGTAGAAAAAGACGTCCGATCCAATAAGGACAAAATAGATGAAATGGATTTTGCTTTTTGGACAACAATTGGGATAATCCAACATCGAATTCGGAATTACCCTGTGCAAAGCGGTCAACCCCAATTCGATATGGATCGGAGAGTAATGATTCGAATCATGGATCAAGAATGTGACGAAGTAATTAAGGGTGGAATGTACTCTACCGCAAAGTTAAGTCCAACTGGGATGTCCCAGACAAGTCAAAATCGGTAGTTTAAGAGAGAGCGTTTTTCGTGACGAGGAACCTGAACAAATTTATCACGGGTAAGTTAATCATAAACTCTTGCGAAGTCTATACCTTGTTAGATACCGGTTCTACTCACTCTTTTATTTCACCTAGTTGTGTTCAATGTTTAAACTTAACTCTGGAGAAATTAGACTTTGACTTATCGGTTGAAACTCTGTTAGGAGAAACCTTCGTTACATCCACTGTTTATAAATCTTGTTTAATTCAATTCGACACTTTCACGTTACCTGTCAATCTTATCTCTTTGAAAATACTTGCCTTTTATGTGATTTTGGGAATTGATTGGTTAACTACTCATCATACTTTTTATAAGGTTGTTAGCTTTTATATTCCTAACCAACCTATTATGCGAATTCAAGAAATCAAACCACTTATGCCAATCATTGTCATATCAAGCCATATGTAAAGAGCCCCGAGCCTTTCGCTGGTGACTTCCAAGTCTTGGAATACACCGAAGCCAGACTATCCGTAGAGGACGCCGTGAATAACGGTGGCAAGTTGATAGGTATCAATGTGACGTGTTATCCAAGTCTTGGGATGAGAGTCACAGTTTTGAATGATATTTTTATTGTTAATAAATTTCCCGGCGTATTCTGAAGGACTTCTTAGCCTACCCCTAGAGCGTGAAGTCGAATTTTGTATTGACCCCAGTACAAAAACCATTTCTAAAAGTGAACGTGGTAGCTGACGCATTGAGTAGAAGATCGTATGCATTTACGAGTGCGATGTTGTTAACACAAAAACCCATTTCTTATAACTTACAAATGATGAAGATAGAGTTAAAAACTCTAGGGAACCACGTGAAGATAACGAATATACGAGTAGAATCGACTTTAATCGATAAAGTTAAAACCGCTCAAGCTACACACCCGAATCTGATAAATGTGAAGAAGAAGGTTCAAGAAAGCGTTATCTCAACCCTCGATTTAATTGGCCCATTTGAAATCCTCGATGGAGTAGGAACTGTGGTCTATAGAATCGTTTTACCGCCAAGTATGTCGCGTGTTCATAACATTTTTCACGTATCGATGTTACGTAAATATGTGGACGACCCGAACCACATTATTGAATTAAAACTAGACGAGATAACAGAAGAATTAACGTATGGGGAGATACGTGTTAAAATCTTGGATAAGAAGGATCGTATTCAACACTCAAAGGTTATACCTCAAGAGTTAGAATCTGAAATGAAGTCAAGGTATCCTCATCTCTTTAAGATACCTGCAGTGCGTAGACGTAAATTTCGAGGGCAAAATTTCATAAGGAGGAGAGATTGTGAGACCTCAAATTTTATGAATAAAGATTTAAATTTTTCAAAATATTTTTTTTTGAATATTATGGTGTGGATTTGATATAATGTTATAGTTGTGGGTAATATTTATAAAATTTTCAAAGTAAGCAAGTTGTTATATAATATTCGATTGGTCGGAGAATATTCTTTTTGTTGGGAATATCCGTACGATGGCACAATCATTGGTGGACCCCACAATGGAAGTATTGTCGTATTTAGAAAATGACAGAATTAACTTTTTATAAAAATAACGATGAAAGTGTTACCGTTAAAACTGTTGAACTACTTGGTAGTAAAAGTACAGTAATACGCGTGGTTGCATAGTAGCACACGGTATTGATTATTGATGCTTACGTGAGAAATCACTCAGTTATACTCAATTATTGCTGCAGTAATTGCTGCATCATATCTCTCATATTATTGATTCAATTATTTTTACAGTATCATCTGTATAATATGTTATATTATTAAATCAATAATTGAGACAACAAAGTTATTCATATTATTATTTATAATATTGACAATGAGCAATTAATTGCTATTAACTGGATAAATGAGCAATTAATTGCTATTAATTCACATGTTTATAACTATGTGTTCACATGTGTGTACAATTAATTCACATGATTTACTATTAGGGAAGTTGGTGCAAGATTGATCGTACTTGCATGACTAAATTAAAAATGGAGGTATAGATGAAGGTACTATACTATAATTAATTTTTTCACATATTTAGAACTATTGAGTCACATGATTTACTATTAGGGGAGGTGGTGCAAGTTTGATAATACTTGCAGGACTAAATTAAAAATGAAGAAAAAGAGGAAGGTATTATAATGTAATATTTTGAGCCCCAAAATATTCAATTATTGAAACTATTTTTTCCTATAAATAGAAGTTCATTCCTTCATTATTTTTCACCAATTCACTAAAGCTATAGAGCAATTATTATAGAGAGATATTATAGAGAGAAAAGAGAAGAGAAGTCTGCTACATCACTATTTCAGTTTTCTTCTAAGGTAAGGGGTATTATTTATTTCGTATTCAGGAAGAGAGTTATTTCTTTCAATACTCGTAAGGGTTGTTATTCCATTCTTTATTATTCTGTTGGAATAACATGTTTGTGCTGTAAGACCCCAAATTATTATAAAGAAAATTGAATTTTCTCTATTTATTATTTTGAAATAGTAAGGGTTAATTTGATTAATGTGGTTAGTTATGGGTAAAAATGCGTATATATTTCAAATAAGCAAGTGGTTATAAAATATTCATTGTTGTCGAGGAATATTCGTTTGGTCGTGGAATATTCTTCTTTGTCGGGAATATTAAATTTATTTACAGCCTTGACCTTATGTGGGCCCCATAACTGAAAGCGATTGGATGAAGAAAATGACAAGTATAAGTTGTTTATAAATAATTGGCGTAGTTATTCAAGATTATCTTTGTTAAAATACTAAATTGGTTAAAACATAGTAGCAAGCGATCTTGCACCAATTATTGATTCTTACGTAAGAAGGCACTACTCAATAATTGTTACAAAGAATTCTTATTCGATATTTTATTGATTCAATAATTGATGCGTTGATATTTTATATTATTATTGTCTCAATAATTGTCATTATACAGTATTTTCCATTATCGGATCAATAATTCATATTATTTGAATAATATTATTAGATAGCAATATTGGCAATGTCTAGAAAGTTCTGTCTAAGGAGAGGTAGGTCATCTAATTGCGCACCAGTAAGGAGAAATCCTTATTGGAAAGCCCTCTTTCGGGAAGGCGCACGGTTGTCGATATTGTGATTCTGTAATATTATTTGTGAAGAATTAATTATTGATTTATATGATGAGGAAAATATTTATTTTATGTGGATATAGATGGAGAAAATTTTTAATGTGACAATTTTTAAAAATTTATATTTTATCTTTTTTTGATAAAATAGTTCATTTAAATATATTATTATATTATTATAATATAATAATGGTGATATTTTTACAATGAATATGGGATATATGAGTATATGAGGAGGAAGAGTATTTTTGTTGCACTAAATGTTAAAAACATGTTAAACATGTCTATGGACCCCATTTCTTGGTGAAATTTGATTATAGCACAGTAAAATCGTAAAATGTCTGTGGATTTTTGGTCGATTTACATTTTGAATTTGGAAAAACTTTCTTCTGCAAAGTTGTAGATAATGGGATATTCTATGGAAAAGACAAGAGGTTCGAATTTTTCTGACAAAAAGGCTATTTATTATGAATTATTAAAGTTCCTAAGTTTCGAAATAATTGATTTTTGGAAGTTTTAATTATTATTTTTAAGAAAAACGTTTTTGGTGAGTGTCCCCATGTGATTTCAATGTTGAATGCAGATTCAAGAGGTGGGCTTGACAAAAATTTAAATATATTAATATTATATTAAATTTTCTGCTTTGGTGTTCTAAGCATTTTCCTATAAATAGGGTGCTTAGGTTAGAATTGAAAATCACACCAGAAATAAGTTTTCTCTCTCTTTCCCTCTCTATATTATCGAGCGTATTCTTGTGAGTATTTTAAGACTTTGAGTGTTGCTATACGATGCAAGTTTCCTTCAACATTATACTCAGTATTCCAGTCAGAAGTACCGTCTTTTCGAGGTAAGGAATATTATTTTTTTTGTAAATGATATTATTTTTTCAATATCATTATGCCAAAATATTGATATGAACTTTTTATCAAATTTAGAACTTTTGGTGCCGGGGTTACTATTCACGTATACGACACTATTCACGAATACGGCACTTGTGACGCCCCCAAAATAGGTATACAACACCCATTATGAGTCGCCAAAATACATGGTACAGAAAAAACTACAACTTCATTATTACAATTGTCGTGCAAAATACGACAACACATACTGTGAGTTTAAATACAAATATTGTCTTCTAGACAATATCCACACCCAAATAAGTATTCAATACATTTATTGAAATACTATTTTACAAAATAGTGAGGACTACTAAAATAACTATCTTCACTCATTACTCCATACCCTGGCTAGTCCCTGCTATATTCTCACCTCCTGAGAAGAAAAATGGAACAACAAGAAAAAGGGTGAGCTCAACTGGCCCAGTAAAGAATATTATGACTAAGATAATATACAACAAATTATCATTAGTCCTCAACATGGAAAAATCTGATAGAATATAATAGACAACAAGTTTTAGATCAACAAATGCAGCGGAAACAACAATCCATTAGAAGGGTAACGTATAGAATGAGTTCAACTATCATCTAACATTTAAAAGTCCATCATCATTATTTTATCCCTGTAACAACAATTAATATTCATCTTTGCACTACATGCCAAAGATATTCATTTATATCACCAGTCGGTCATGTTCATCTCAACACCTGTTCATCTTTGCACTATGGGCCAAAGATATTCATCCGTTAATCATTTATCTTTGAACTACGGGCCAAAGATATTCAGTAGTATCATCATTTAGGACCGAGGATGATGAAAAATATTTTAAAAGAAACGAATCCAGTGAAACAAAAGGAAAAATATTAGGGACTTGTATTTCAGTATATCCAAATTCAATAATACTCCATAATAACCAAATATGAAGCAGAATTTCAAAAATAAAGACCAAAACATGGATACAATCAAAGATAGTGCCCATAATAGATATTTTGGACAAAAAGAAAAAATTTTATTTTTAAATTGAATAAGGTATAGATATCGTGAATAGTCAGGTATACGTGAATAGTAACCCCGACACAACAAGTTCCAAATTTGATAAAAAAGTTTAACCAATATTTTGGCATAATGATATTGAAGAAAATAATATCATTTGCGAAAGAAATAACATCCCTTACCTCAAAGAATCAGTACTTCGGAATGAAAGGTCGGAAGTGATGCTGAATGAAACTTATACTGAACAGCAACTCTTAAAGTATCTAAATACTCACAAAATACGCTCGATAATATAGAGAGAGAAAGAAAGAAAGCTTATGTTTCTGGTGTGATTTTCAATTCTAACTTAGCCCTCTATTTATAGGAAAATGTTAGCCCGCCGAAGCAGACTTGACCTGCTACCTGATGGCTTTACCTGCTACTATTGCCACTCACCACATTTGAAATAAAATTCAGCACATTTTTTCACCAACCACAAGTGGGGCCCACTCAATTCTAGAATTTTCCACCAAAATCATTTATAACCCTAATTTCTGAAGCAGTTACCTCTTAAAATTCATAACAAATCATTCGTTCATTTTTAACGGTTCAAAATTTGTGGACATATTCTCAACTTATATATGTATAACATATCCAAAAATCACAACGATCCAACGGTCGGATTAAAAATTATAATATACGTAAAAGAGCTTTAAGAACACCGATTTGAGTTTTTTAATACCGACAAAATACTGATAAAATACCTCAACATTAATTCATTCATTTATAACCATATAAATAAATCCATCATTTAAATCCATATCAAATAAATATTTTCTTATCATATAAATCAATAATTAATTATTCACAAATAATATTACAGAATCACAATAATGACAACCAGGCAGTTCCCAGGAAAGAGGGGGCCTTCCGATAAGGATTTCTCCTTACTGGCGCGCAATTAAATAACCTCTCCTTAGACAGAACTTTCTAGACATTGTCAATAATGCTATCTAATAATATTATTCAAATAATATGAATTATTGATCTGATAATGGAAATATTGTGCAGTGACAATTATTGAACAACAATAATATAAAATATCAACGCAACAATTATTGAACCAATAAAATAAAATATTGAGCAGTAACTACTGTAATAATTATTGATTAGTGCCTTCTTACGTAAGGATCAATAATTCAAAAATATCACGTCAATACCGCTAAAGCTCTTGCGCAACAACGCAGTACATCGTATTTTAACCACCACCTAATCAACAAGTGTTAACGGTAACAACTACGCCGTTATTCATATAAACTCATACTTTGTCGTTTTCCTCATCGACAGCTTATATTCATTATGGGGCCCATAAATGATCGCTACTTGTGGTCAATGCATGGATATTCCCGACAAAAAGAATATTCCACGACCAAACGAATATTCCCCGATAACAATGATTATTTTAAAACCACTTGCTTATTTTGCAAAATTTGCACATTTCACCCATAACCAAAGTATTATATCAAATTAACACCTTATTATCAAGAATAATAATTAGAGGGAATTTGATTTTATTTATAAAAAGTTGGGGTCTTACATCACTATTCACCGAAAAATAAAAATTTTCCTTTTTGTCCAAAATATCAATTATGGATACTAGCTTTGATTGTATCCATGTTTTGATCATTCTTGAATTTTACTCCACTATGATTATTTATGAGGTATTTTTGGACATGAATAAACCGAAATACGAATTCTTAATATTTATTCTTTTGTTTCACTGGATTCGTTTTCTTTAAAATATTTTTCATCATCCTCAGTCCTAAATGATGATATTACTGAATATCTTTGGCCTGTAGTGCAAAGATGGTTGATTTTCTTATGAATATATTTGGCCGTAGTGCAAAGATGAACAGGTGTTGAGATGAACATGACTAACTGATGAATATCTTTGGCCCGTAGTGCAAAGATGAATATTTGATGCCAAATGTGTATTGATTGATGTTACAGGGATAAAAATACTGATGATTGACTTTTAAATTCATAGATGATAGTAGATTTCATTCTCGTCTTAACTCTTCTATGAATTATTATTTCTGCTGCAAATATTGATCTGAAACTTGTTGTCTATTATATTCTATCAGATTTTTCCTTGTTGAGGACTAACGATAATTTATTCTATATTATCTTAGTCATAATATTCTTTACTGGGCTAGTTGAGCTCACCCTTTTTCTTGTTCCATTTTTCTTCTCAGGAGGCGAGAATGTAGCGAGTACGAGTCGGGGTGTGGAATGGTGGTTCTAGAAAGTTGTCTTAGTAGTCCTCACCATTTTTGTAAAATAAAGTTTCAATAATTGTAATGAGAACTTATTTGGTTGTGGATATTATCTAGAAGACAATATTTGTAATTAAACTCACAGTTTAAGTGTTGTCGTATTTTGCACGACAAATGTATTAATAAAGTTGTAGTTGTTTCTGTACCATGTTTTTGACAACTCAGAATGGGTGATGTATACCTATTTTGGGGGTGTCACAGTTGGTATCAGAGCTTAGGGATATGATCTCTGGCGGAGATCGGGGAATAGAACTAGGAGGGGAGACACGAGTAAATCCTTCGCTAGTGTGTCCTACCTAAGCTTAGTTGTTGGTTGGTCATAATATAAGGATATTATGTGATACGTTAATTTGTTTAATTAACCCTTGTTTTATGGCAGTATTTGAGTATGGCAACCGAGACTGTTAATAGTGGAGTAAATGAGACCGTGGAGACGCCTGTACTCACCAATGAGGAGAACGTGCAACAGGCCGCCAATGTTCCTCCTGTAAGCAATACCACGAAACAGACGATGAACAATGAGATGTTTAGAAGTTTTTTGCGGTTCATGCAAAACCAGACGAAGGAGATTCCTGTTCAAAATATTGGTGGAAACAATGGCAAAGCACAGCTGGTCACAGCCAAGCAGTTCAAAGAGTTGGGACCACCATAATTCTTGGGAAAACTGGATCCGATTAAGGCAGAAACGTGGGTCAAACAAATTACCAAGATATTCGATGTCTTGGGATGCACGGAGGAACAGAAGGTTCCATTCGCCACCTTTATGTTTCGTGGTGAGGTGATTCTTGGTGGGAATCGTGAAGTGTACCCATCGGTGCGCTCGGCCAAAGATATCTTGGGAGACATTTGAAGCTGTTCAATGACAAATACTTTCACGAAAGTGTTCATCATATGAAGGAGGTAGAATTTATTAGATTGGAACAAAACAACATGGCGGTGTCCCGAAGACGAGGCGAATTTGGCGGAGTTATCGAGTTGCACCTCATTTGGTGGAGAATGAGGAGCGATATGATGCGGATGTTTCGAGAGGTTTGAAGCCGACATACGTCAATATCTCATTTCTCATAAATTTTCTCTCTATTCAGATGTTGTCAGCGAGGCTCAATTATTAGAGCGAGATAACGAGTAGTACGGTCAACCGAGGGACCACAACCAGGATCATCTGGGGTGACAGCGGTCATTAGAACAACGATAACAAACGGAGAAAGAAGAATACGGACAAAGCGGCAACCACGGTGGTAATCATGGCCATGAGAATAGAAGAAGCGAGTGGGGAGATTTTAAAAAGGAGATTCAACAATGACAATGCGAAGACGTCGGCACCAAAGAAGAATCGGTTCCAAGGAGAGAGCGACCACCGGTCATATGCTATGAATGCAGGAAAGAAGGATATATCAGTCCAAACTACCCACAACAATTCAAGGTATGCTATAATTGTGGAAAGGAAGGACATATCGCTCGAGATTGTACGGTAGCGAAACCAAGTCCAACGGGGATGGTGACTCAAAAGGCTGTCCCAGAAAAGTCAAAGTCAATGGTTCCTGGAAGAGCGTTTGTCGTGACTGGTCAAAATGCGAGGAACCCAAACGAGGTGATCACGGGTAAGATAATCATAAATTCTTGTGAAGTTTATACCTTACTAGAATCTGAAGGCTTTACCCATTCATTTATCTCTCCTACTTGTGCTCAACGTTTAAATTTGACTCCGGAGAAATTAGACTTTTACCTATCTGTGGAAACTCCGTTAGGAGAAACTTTTATCACATCCACTGTTTATAAGTCTTGTTTGATCCAAGTTGGCACCATCACATTACCTGTTGACCTTATCTCTTTAAAGATATTTGCTTTTGATGTGATTTTAGGGATTGATTGGTTAACTACTCATCATGCCAAAATTGATTGTTTTCGTAAGGTTGTTAGTTTTCATATTCCTAATCAACCTGTTGTGCGAATTCAAGCAACTAAACCACCAAAATCAATCATTGTTATATCAAGTCATAAAGCTATTCGTTTATTGAAAAACGGATGTCAAGCTTTCTTAGCCCATGTTATGGATTTGAATAAAGACACGTCAGATTTGAATAATATTCCTGTTGTTAGTAACTTTCTTGACGTATTTCTTGAAGAACTTCCGGTCTACCCTTTAGCGAGAAGTTGAATTCTTTATTGACCTTGAACACAGTACAAAGCCCATTTCTAAAACCCCATATCGAATGGCTCTATTGAAGCAGGGAGTTAAAGGTCTAACTACGAGAGTTGTTGGACATCGATTTCATTCGTCTAGTACATCTCCTTGGGGTGCACCTATTTTATTCAGTAAAGAAGAAAGAGCGGGAGTATGCGACTTTTTGTATTGACTACAGGGAATTGAACCATGTCACCATCAAGAATAGGTATCCGCTACCTCGCATTGATGACCTATTTGACCGATTGCAGAGAGCACAATTCTTTTCAAAGATCGATCTTCGATTCGGATATCATCAATTGAGGATTAGAGGCGAGGATATTCGTAAGACGCGCTTTAGAACTTCGAGACGGGCATTATGAATTTCTAGTCATGTCTTTCGGATTGACTAATGCTCCTGCGGCTTTCATGGATATGATGAACCGAGTATTCAAGGACTATTTGGATCAGTTCGTTGTTGTCTTTATTGATGACATCCTCATATATTCCAAAAGTCGTGAAGATCATGAGCACTTTGAAGCTGGTACTCCAAAGGCTTCGTGAAAACAAGCTTTATGCCAAGTTGAAGAAAGCGAGTTCTGGCTTGAGGAAGTAGCATTCCTTGGGCACGTGGTGTCAAAACATGGAGTATCTATTGACGGCGAAGATTGAAGCAAATAAAGTTAGAGCAAGCAAGAAGGCGGTGACCGAAGTACGTAGCTTTATGGGCTTAGTTGGTTATTATCGGAGATTCGTGGAAGGGTTTTCTCGAATCGCTACTCCATTAACTCAGTTGACTCGGAAGGATACAAAATTCGTGTGACGCCCCCAAAATTAGGTATACGTCACCCATCTTGGGTCGCCACTTACATGGTACATAAATCAAATACAAACTTAATTATACAGCTGTCGAGTAACATACGACAAATATATACTATGAGTTTTAACTCGAATATTGTCTTCTAGACAGTATTCAAACACAATGGAGTCCTCATTACATTTATTATCACACTATTTCACAGAATAGTGAGGACTACTAATGCTATCATCTGGACCGTCACTCTGTTCCCTGATTCGTCACAGCTATATTCTCATTTCCTGAAGAGAACAGTAAAAGAAAGGGTGAGCTCAACTAGCCCAGTAAGAAATATTATGACTAAGATAATGCAGAATAAATTATCCTTAGCCTTCAACAGTATAACAACTGATATATAATATAATTGACAACAAGTTTTAGATCAAAAACTGCAGCGGAAATAAGCAATCCATTAAAAGAGTCAAGTAGAGAATAAAATCTACTATCTTTTATGATTTAAAAAGTTTTTCATCATTTTATCATTTGGACTCAAATTTAATAAATAATCCACATCATCGAATCACCCCCCGCACTACTGACTAAAGATATTCTTTAGTATCACGACCACAAATTATCCATGCACTACGGGCCAAAGATAATCGTGTTTTCATCAACGTCCTGATCATGCCATAAAACAATTCATCTTTGCTCCAATGGCCGAAGAGAATCCATAGCCATGATCATACCAAAAATTATCCATCAATGCATTACGGGCCAATAAGGACTTTTTCCACATCATTTGTAACATTACGGTTATGATTATACCAAATAATTCCTGGTCATAATCACACCAAGTCCATCTATGCACTACCAGCCACAGATGACTTTCAACAAAATATAACATGAGGATGATGACAATGATATAAGAATTAAATAAAACAAGTTCAAGAATTAAATTATCCAGGAATTAATAACGTCCAAATTGTCAACATGATACTTCTTTGTAGAGTAAAATTCAAGAATGCTCAGAAGAATATTTTCATGAAAAGATACTGGATGAAGCGCAAATATCAATGATATTCCACTAATTTCATGGTGTATAGAAGTCAAAATTTTAACCAACTGAGAATAATAAGGAATGGAATAACAACAGAAATCACCATGCATGCGATTACAGACATGATAAAAGTTATTCCAACAGTAATAATAATAACGGAACAAGGTCGGTGAAAATCACACCGACGTGATGTTCTAATGAATAATAAAGAATAGAATAACAACGAAATCACCATGCATGCGATACTTTGTGATAGATAGGTTATTCCAATGTAATAATAAATACGTAATAATAAAGACGGAACCAGTCAGGTGTAAAACACACGAGAGGATATTCCAGCGAGAATAATAAAGATTTTAACGGAGTCCAGGGTGAGGCGTAAAGCATGCGACAGGATGTTCCAACGAAATAATAAAGACAGAATAATAAAGAGGCGGAACCAGGTCAAAGTAAAGCCTGATGCATGCAGGATGTTCCAACGGAATAATAAAGATGAATAATATAGAAGAATGTCACCAAGTATAGGTATTCAGCAGTATCTGAGTTATTCCAGCGAGAATAATAAGGAATGGAATAACTGAAGTTCTCTTCATGAATACAAAAGAATAATATCCCTTACCGTAAAAGAAACTAGAAATAAGAGTAGGGAAGTAGCAGAATAATTTTCTTCTTTCTCTCTGTAGTTTTCTCTCTCTAGAGTTTCAGTGAATTCGTAAGAAAATAATGAAGGAATGAGCTTCTATTTATAGAAAAATGGATCAGATAAGTAACTAACTCATGAGCGGTCCAGATTGGTTTACTTTAATCGACAAATCCATATTTAAAGCAAAATCTTTTAAATAAAATAAAATATATTCTATTTATAATCTAATAAAACGAATAACTTTATAAAAGATTTTACTATGCAAACACTATGCAAGCACTATGCATATAATATAATCTAATTATTGTCTAATAAAGCGAATAACTTTATAAAAGTATTCATTTTTATATAAAAAGATTTTACTATTAGCCTAATAAAACGAATAACTTTATAAAAGTATTCTGTTTTATATAAAAAGTTTTTCTGTTTTATTACGTTAATATTACTAATAAAATAAAACTTATAAATCAACAATAATTGAATCAAATAACGTGAGAAACTATGCAATAACTACTGTAGCAATAATTAAACAAAACTAAGTATTTTCTCACATAAGCATCAATAATTAATACCGTGTGCTACTATGCAACCACGCGTATTACTGTACTTTTACTACCGAGTAGTTCAACAGTTTTAACGGTAAAACTTCCGCCGTTATTTTCATAAAAATATTTTTGTCGTTTACTCAATCCGACAATAATTCTGTTGTGGGGTCCACCAATAATTGTACCGTCGTACGGATATTCCCCGATAAAAAGAATATTTTCCGACCAATCGAATATTATATAACAACTTGCTTACTTTGCAAAATTTATAAATATTACCCACAACTATAACATTATATCAAATCCACATCATAAATAAAAAAATTATTTCGAGAAAATTAAATCTTTATTCATAAAATCTGGGGTCTCACAATTCGTATGGAGCAAGGAATGCGAGAAGAGTTTCCAAGAGCTTAAGAGGAGACTCATTTTAAGCACATGTTTCGACAATAAATCTGTTCGGATGGATTTGTTATTTTACAAATGATGCTTGAGCAAAAGGGTTAGGATGTGTTCTCATGCAACATGGGAAATTCATAGCCTATGCCTCGCGACAACTTAAAGAATATGAGAGGAATTATCTTACTCATGATCTAGAGTCTGGTGCGCGTCGTTGCTGCGCTTAAAGATCTGGAGGCACTATCTATATGGGGAGAAAGTGGAGATATATTCAGACCATAAAAGCCTCGAATATTTCTTCACCCAAAAGGAACTCAACATGCGGCAACGACATTGGCTCGAGTTGTTAAAAGACTACGAACATACTATTCAATACCATCCTGAAAAAGCGAACGTTGTAGCTAACGCATTGAGTAGAAGATCATACGCAGGAACGAGTGCGATGTTGTCAACACAAAGGCCCATTTTGTGTGATTTATAAAAGATGAAGATAGAATTCAAGACTCTAGGGACCCATGCAATGATGTCAAGTATACGCATAGAACCAGCTTTAATCGATAAAGTTAAGTTGTCGAGCCACGCCATGAATCTTGAGGCGATGCGTATGAAGAAGAAAATACAAGAAGGTGTTATCCCAGAGGCAAGAATCGATGAAGAAGGGATACTTCGAGTCCACTCCAGACTTTGTGTTCCTAACGATTCTGATTTGAAGTACAAGATCATGATGGAAGCACACAATACACCATTTGCAATCCATCCTAGAAGTACCAAAATGTATCGTGATCTTCGACATACATTTTGGTGGAACAATATGAAGAGAGAAATCGCGGAGTTTATCTCGAGGTGTTTAACTTGTCAACATGTAAAGGCGGAGCATCAAGTGCCAAAGGGTCCATTGCAACCACTTGAGATTCCGAAATGGAAGTGGGAACACATTACCATGGATTTTGTTACGGGTCTTCCCAAGGTTTCTCAAGACATAGATGCGATTTGGGTTATTGTTGATAGATTAACCAAGTCTGCTCATTTCTTGCCTATACGAGAAACTTATTCCCTTGAACGTCTAGCTCGTATATACGTGAATGAGATTGTGAGGTTGCATGGCATGCCAGTATCTATAGTTTCCGATCGTGACCCAAGATTCACTTCACGATTTTGGGTTAGCTTGCAGAAAGCTATGGGTACGGATTTACGATTTGATTTGGCGCATACCATCCTCAAGCCGGACGGACAATCAGAGAGGACTATTCAAACTCTTGAAGATTTATTAAGACTTTGTGTCCTAGACTTCAAAGGGAGTTGGGATAAGTACTTACCATTGGTGGAATTCTCTTACAACAACAGTTATCAGGCAAGTATAGGTGTGGATCCATTCGAAGCATAATATGGACGAAAGTGTCGCTCTCCAATATGTTGGGATGAGGTGGGTGAAGAAACATTGTTGGGACCCGAGTTGGTACGTATGACTACGAAAAAGATCCAAATGATTCGACAACGTATATAAACGGCACAGGATCGACAAAAGAGTTATGTGGATCTTCATCGAAAGGACGTGGAATTTGATATTGAGGATCATGTATTGTTGCGTATTGCTCCATGGAAGGGAGTTACAAGATTCGGGAAGATAGGAAAGCTCAATCTACGATTTAGTTGTCCATTTCAGATTCTTGACCGAGTAGGAAATGTGGCCTATAGACTCGCGTTACCTCCAAGTATGTCTCGTGTTCATAATGTTTTTCATATATCTGTGCTTCGTAAATATGTGAAAGACTCGAATCAAGTCATTGACTTAGAACCGGATGAGATAGCAGAAGACACGTACGAGGAGGTACCTGTCAAGATCTTGGATAGGAAGGAGCATGTCCTACGCACGAAGGTCATACCACAAGTTAAAGTTTTGTGGAGAAACCATGCTATAGAGGAAATGACCTGGGAGTTGGAAACGGAAATGAAAGCAAGGTACCCTCACCTTTTCGAAACACCAGGTACGTACGTCAATTTCGAGGACGAAATTTCATAAGGAGGGGAGGTTGTAAGACCCCAAATTATTATAAAGAAAATTGAATTTTCTCTATTTATTATTTTGAAATAGTAAGGGTTAATTTGATTAATGTGGTTAGTTATGGGTAAAAATGCGTATATATTTTAAATAAGCAAGTGGTTATAAAATATTCATTGTTGTCGGGGAATATTCGTTTGGTCGTGGAATATTCTTCATTGTGGGGAATATTAAATGCGACGGTGCAAACCTTGTGTGGGCCCCATAACAGAAAGCAATTGGATGAAGAAAATGACAAGTATAAGTTGTTTATAAATAACGGCGTAGTTGTTACCGTTAATACTGTTAAAATACTCGGTGGTTAAAACACAAGAAGATATTTGCATCGCACCAATTATTGATTCTTACGTATGAAGGCACTACTCAATAATTGTTACAGTAATTACTGTTCAGTATTTTATTGATTCAATAATTGATGCATTGATATTTTATATTATTATTGTCTCAATAATTGTCATTATACAGTATTTTCCATTATCAGATCAATAATTCATATTATTTGAATAATATTATTAGATAACAATATTGGCAATGTCTAGAATGTTTTGTCTAAGGAGAGGTTAGGTCATCTAATTGCGTGCCAGTAAAAAGAAATCCTTATTGGAAAGCCCACTCTTTTCTTGGGGAGCGCTCGGTTTCACGATGATTGTGATTCTGGAATATTATTTGTGAATAATTAATTATTGATTTATATGATGAGAAAAATATTTATTTTATGTGGATATAGATGGAGAAAATTTTTAATGTGACAATTGTTAAAAATTTATATTTTATCTTTTTCTAATATAATAATTTATTTAAATATATTATTATATTATTATAATATAATAATGGTGATATTTTTACAATGAATGTGGGATATATGAGTATATGAGGAGGAAGAGTATTTTTGTTGCAATAAATGTTAAAAACATGTTAAACATGCTAAATTGGACCCCATTTTCGATTTGAAATTTGATTATAGCCTGTAAAATCACCCGTCTGTTGATTTCGATCAATTTCTGTTTGGAATTTGGAAAAATTTTCTTCTGCAAAGTTGTAGATAATGGGATTTCTTGTGGAAATGATAGGAGGTTCGAATTTTTCTGACAAAAAGGCTATTTATTATGAATTATTGAAGTTCCGAAATAATTAATTTTTGGAAGTTTTAATTATTATTTTTAAGAAAAACGTTTTTGGTGAGTGTCCCCATGTGATTTCAATGTTGAATGCAGATTCAAGAGGTGGGCTTGATAAAAATTTAAATATATTAATATTATATTAAATTTTCTGCTTTGGTGTTCTAAGCATTTTCCTATAAATAGGGTGCTTAGGTTAGAATTAAAAATCACACCAGAAACAAGTTTTCTCTCTCTTTCCCTCTCTATATTATCGAGCGTATTCTTGTGAGTATTTTAAGACTCTGAGTGTTGCTATACGGTGCAAGTTCCCTTCAACACTATACTCAAGATTCCAAATGAAAATCACCGTCTTTTCGAGGTAAGGAATATTATTTTTTTTGTAAATAATATTATTTCTTCAATATCATTATGCTAAAATATTGATATGAACTTTTTATCAAATTTAGAACTTTTTGGTGTGGGGGTTCTTATTCACGATATCAAGACTATTCATTATCGAATCGACATTATTCACCAAAAATAAAATTTTTTTCTTTTTGTCCAAAATATCTATTATGGATACTTGCTTTGATTGTATCCATATTTTGATCATTCTTGAATTTTACTCCACTATGATTATTTATGAGGTATTTTTGGACATGAATAAATTGAAATACGAATCCTTAATATTTATTCTTTTGTTTCACTGGATTCATTTTCTTTAAAATATTTTTCATCATCCTCAGTCCTAAATGATGATATTACTGAATATCTTTGGCCTGTAGTGCAAAGATGGTTGATTTTCTTATGAATATCTTTGGTCGTAGTGCAAAGATGAACATGTGTTGAGATGAACATGACCAACTGATGAATATCTTTGGCCCGTAGTTCAAAGATGAATATTTGATTCCAGATGTGTATTGATTGATGTTACAGGGATAAAAATACTGATGATGGACTTTTAAATTCATAGATAATAGTAGATTTCATTCTCTACTTAACTCTTCTATGAATTATTATTTTCGCTGCAAATATTGATCTGAAACTTGTTGTCTATTATATTCTATCAGATTTTTCCTTGTTGAGGATTAACGATAATTTGTTCTATATTATCTTAGACATAATATTCTTTACTGGGCTAGTTGAGCTCACCCTTTTCCTTGTTGTTCCATTTTTTTTACTCAGAAGGCGAGAATATAGCGAGTACGGGTCGGTGTGTGGAATGATTGTTCTAGAAAGTTGTCTTAGTAGTCCTCACCATTTTTGTAAAATAAAGTTTCAATAATTGTAATGAGAACTTAATTGGTTGTGGATATTATCTAGAAGATAATATTTGTAATTAAACTCACACTTTAAGTGTTGTCGTATTTTGCACGACAAATGTATTAATAAAGTTGTAGTTATTTATGTACCATATTTTTGACAACTCAGAATGGGTGATGTATACCTATTTTGGGGGTGTCACATGTGCGGACTACGCATGCCTGGTGAATTCTTTTGTTATTACATTCTTTATTCTTCTGTTGGAATAACATGTCTGTGCGGACTACGCATGCCTGGTGAATTCTTTTGTTATTCTATTTTTTATTATTTTGTTGGAATAACCTGTCTTGTGCAGTCTATCTCATGCCTGATGAATTCTTCTGTTATTCTATTCTTTATTATTACATTGGAATAACTTTCGTCTGCATCAAGGTCTATCGCATGCCTCGGTGAATTCTTTTGTTATTCTATTCTTTATTATTACGTTGGAATAACTCGTCGCTGCGATTTACGACTTTGAAGAATTCTTTTGTTATTCCATTCTTTATTATTCTGTTGGAATAACCTGTCTACGCGGACTACCGCATGCATGGTGAATGACCCTTCGTATTCATTATTTATTAAATTATAGAAATGATATGTCTACGTGGATTACCGCATGACGGGTAAAAATCTATTTGCAGTTTCGTATATTCTATTATACTCGTATGAGATATCATTTCTTTTGTACTCGTCATGGAATATCATTTTCTGGGGAATTTTTCTTTTACGAGTTACTATTTATGAGTTACTATTCACCCGATTACTATTTACTCTAGTATTGTTCACTCGGGTATTCGGGGCACTTTTTGTGCTGGAGTACTATTCACGGGTTACTATTCATGAATTACTATTCACCCGATTACTATTCACTCTAGTATTATTCACTCGGGTATTTGGGACACTTTTCGTGTCGGGGTACCATTCACGGGGTACTATTCACCCAAAAAATATATTTCTTTTCGGTCCAAATCATTTTTTTGTACAATATTATTCTTGAATTTTACTCCACAAAGAAGTATCATGTTGACAATTTGAACGTTATTGAATTCAGGATAAATTAAATTATAAATCTTTAAAATTTATCCTTGAACTTGTTTTATTGAATTATTATGTCATTGTCATCATCCTTATGCTTATATTGTGATAAAAGTCATCTTTGGCTTACGTGCATAGATGGACTTGATATGATTATGACCAGTGATTATTCGGTATAATCATGACCGTAATGTAACGAATGATGTGGTAAAAGTCCTCATTGGCCTGTAATGCATTGACGGACAGTTGTTGGTATTATTATGACCAGGGATTATTCGGTAAAATCATGACCATTGATGATTACATGAATATCCTTGGCCGTGGTGCAGGGATGATTCGATAATGTGGTTTATTTATTAAGCTGAGTCTCAGCGATAAAGTTGATGAAAACCTTTTTAAATCATAGAAGATAGTAGATTTTATGTTCTACTTGACTCTTCTAATTGATTGTTTATTCCGCTGTAGTTGTTGATCTAAAACTTGTTGTCTATTATATTTTATCAGTTGTTATACTGTTGAAGGCTAAGGATAATTTATTTTGCATTATCTTAGTCATAATATTTCTTACTGGGCTAGTTGAGCTCACCCTTTTCTTTCATGGTTCTCTTCAGGAAATGAGAACGTAGCTGGGACTAGTCAGGGAATAGAGTGACGGTCCAGATGTTTGCATTAGTAGTCCTCACTATTCTGTGAAATAGTGTAATAATAAATGTAATGAGAACTCCATTGAGTGTGGATATTGTCTAGATGACAATATTCTTATTAAAACTCTTAGATTATGTTTTGTCGTATTTTACACGACTGTTGTATAATTAAGTTGTATTTGAATTTTGTACCATGTATCTGGCGACTCAAGATGGGTGATGTATACCTATTTTGGAGCGTCACAAATTCCCTAAATTAAAGAATCTTAATTGCACTAATATTGTAAATAAATATAGAAAAGTATACTACTTTTGTAATTATTTTATGGATACACCATTATTGTAATTATTCCTAAAAATTTACTGAAATATTTAATTAACCCTAATTTAAATTAAAAAATAACTCAAAAGAAGTATGATACAGTTTTGGTTTATATATGCGGTTTTGACAAGTAATTAAACCTAAACTGTAAATTCGATTTTTTAACTCACCTAAAACCACCACATACGTCGGAACCATTGATGCGATTTTAATTGTTGCGTTTTGTGCTATTTTTGGTGCGATTTCGGGGGCAATTTGGTTCCTTACTTAGTCCTAGACCAAACCATTATTAAACCAATGACATCCTAACCATATAAAATATATATGATTTATAATTAATAAATTTTAATTTTTTTGATAAATTAAAATATAATAAATTTATATTACACTAGTACTAAAAAGTTAATTTTAATATTAAAAAGGTTTTGGTATCAAAAAATATTACAAAATAATTTAAGTTCAGATTACTGGATTAATTTAACCTATCGGCTGAACTACCGGTTAATCAGACCGAGCATAGGACCGGTCCCATTCGAATTTCAAAACATTGATAACAATCTAAAAATATGATGTGTGTTATAAAACTTTAGCAAAGTGTAGAAAGATATTCTTATAATTGTTGCATAAATTTAGAGAGAATAAGTAAGAAAGAAAGAGAGAGAAACCTTCAGAGAAATTCTTATTCTTTTACTTCAGTTTCATTCCTTTATATAGGAAGAGAAGAGGAGTCACGGGGAGAGGAGGAGAAGAAAAGGGGGATCACGGGTTGAGAAGTGGGAAGAAGGGAAGGTCACGGGTTTTTCCCTACAGAGGAGGGAATCACCTTTTTAACACTTCCCCTGATTTCCTACGATAGAAGATTATGTCTCATTAAAAACCTTGTTAAGAAAACCCAGTGGGAAAAACTTAACGAAGGGAAAAAGAGTACATATATTTTACATAAATATCTTAATTGACTTCCTCGTTAAAACCTTGTCAGGAAAAATCCATTGGGATAAAAAACCGTGACTAAGGAAAAAGAGTACAATCTTCCCCTCAACAGGAATTCATTACTCCTTGATGAAATGTTGTCATAAGTCTTTCAGTCGACACATTCTAATCCTATTTTGAAGTTTTGCAAACGTTTCATTTGGTAGCGACTTTGTGAATAAGTCGGCTAGGTTATCACATGATCGAATTTGATGCACATCTATATCACCCTTCTTTTGTAGCTCATGTGTGAAGAAGAATTTAGGTGAAATGTGTTTTGTTCTATCTCCCTTGATGTACCATCCTCTAAGTTGAGCAATGCATGCAGCGTTATCCTCATACAGAATTGTAGGAATGTCTTTGATTGATGGTAATCCACATGATTTTTGAATATGCTGAATAATTGATCTCAACCAAACACACTCTCTGCTTGCTTCATGTATAGCGAGAATCTCTGAGTGATTTGAAGATGTAGCTGTCATGGTTTGCTTTGTGGATTTCCAGAATATAGCCGTGTCATAATATGTAAATACATAACTTGTTTGTGATCTTCCATTGTGCGGATCTGATAAATATCCTGTATCGGCATATCCAACCAATCGCGACGTTGAATCTCTTGGATAAAATAAACCAAGATCTATACTTCCACGGAGGTATCTCAAAATGTGTTTTATCCCATCCCAATGTCTCTTAGTCGGAGAAGAACTGTATCTTCCTAACAAGTTAACAACAAAAGTAATATCAAGTCGTGTACAGTTTGCAAGATACATTAGAGCATCTATTGCACTTAGGTATGGAACTTCAGGTCCAAGAACTTCTTCCCCACTTTCTAGAGGCCGAAATGGATCTTTATCAACTTCTAAAGATCGAACAACCATCGGGGTAGTCAAAGGATGAGCTTTATCCATATGAAAACGACTGAGAATCTTTTCAGCATATGTGGATTGATGAACAAAAATTCCAGATGCTAAATGCTCCACTTGTATTCCTAAACAGAATTTTGTCTTTCCAAGATCTTTCATTTCAAATTCATCTTTTAAATAAATAGCAGTTCTTGTGAGTTCTTCAGGAGTACCTACAAGATTCAAATCATCCACATATACAGCAATGATGGAAAATCCACTTTGTGATTTCTTAATAAAAACACATGGACATACTTGATCATTTATATATCCATCTTTTATTAAATAATCACTAAGTCGATTATACCACATACGAACAGACTGTTTCAATCCATACAATGAGCGTTGTAAATTGATTGAATATATGTGATGAGGCTTTTGTGATTCAGCCATTTTCAATCCTTCAGGGATTCTCATGTAAATCTCATTGTCAAGTGAGCCATATAGGTATGCAGTTACAACATCCATTAGACGTGTTTCCAAACCTTCCATGGTTACCATACCTATCAAAAAGCAAAAAATGACTCCATCCATTACTGGAGAGTATGTATCCTGATAATCAATACCAGGTTTTTGTGAAAACCCTTGAGCTACAAGTCAGGCTTTGTATCTCACAATTTAATTTTTCTCATTTCGCTTTCGTACAAATACCCATTTGTTTCCAACCGGGATTACACCCAGAGGTGTTTGAACTACTGGTCCAAATACTTCTCTTTTCAATAGAGATTGTAGCTCAGTTTGAATAGCATCCTTCCATTTTGGCCAATCTTTTCTTTTCCGACATTCTTCCACGTTTTGTGGTTCAGGAACCGTGTCAGGAATCAAAGTAATATCTGATGCTATAGAGAAAACAAATATATCGCCAATCATGACTTTGCTTCGATCCCATATTTTCTCATAATGTACATAATTTATTGAGATCTCTTGGTGTTCATCTCTTATCCTTTCACTGAGATTTTGAACCTCTCCTGGGGCTATTCCCACTATTGGAATATGTGCTGCTTCTGGAGCGGTTTGTACCTCTTCTGGGGTTATTTCCACTCTTGGAATAAGTGTTACTTCTGGAACGGGTATTCCTTCAGGGATTCCCTTATTTGCTTTTGATTTTCATGGTACAATGTCTTTTACACTAACCGGTCTTCCACGCTTCTGGCGTGGTTTAGATTCTTCTATTACCTTATTCGTCAATTCTCCAGGAATTAATTTTTCAATAGGTATTTATATCCTTGCTGGAGTATTCATTGAAGGTGTATGTGACTTTATCATTTTTCTAGCATCATTAAATGCATTTGACATTTGATTTGCAATATTTTGTAAATAAATAATTCTTTGAACTTCAATTTCACATTGTCCTGTACGAGGATCAAGTGAATTTAAATTTGATGCATTCCATGATATTTCAGAGTGTTTTTTATTTAAAACTTTCCCTCCTCCTAGTGTTGGAAATACAGATTCATCAAAATGACAATCTACATAACGCAAGAAAACACATCTCCGATTAAAGGTTCAAGATATCCGATAATGTAAGGAGAATCAAAACCAACATAAATACCTATTCTTCGTTGGGCTCCCATTTTAGTTCTTTGTGGAGGTGCAATTGGAACATATACTGCACTTCCAAAAACTCGAAAGTGTGATATATTAGGTATCTATCCAATAACTAACTGTAGAGGAGAAAATTTATGAAGAGCCGTTGGTCTTACTCGAATGATGGCTGCAGTATGAAGAATTGTATGACCCCAAACTGAGGTAGGTAAGTTATCCCTTAACATTAATGGTCGTGCAATTAGTTGAAGTCTTTTTATTAAAGATTCAGCTAAACCATTTTGTGTATGAATATGAGGAACAAAATGCTCAATGGAGATTCCAATAGTCATATAAAAATCATTAAAAGTCATTGATGAAAATTCAGCTGCGTTATCAAGTCGAATTGACTTGATTGGATGATCCGAGAACTGAGCCCGTAACTTGATTATTTGAGCAAGAATTTTTGAGAAGGCAAAATTTCGAGAAGAGAGAAGACAAACATGAGACCATCTAGTTAAAGCATCTATTAAAACTATGAAATATCGAAATGGGCCAGACAATGGTTGAATAGGTCCACAAATGTCTCCTTGAATTCTCTCTAGGAATTTTGGGGCTTCTTTATAAACTTTTACTGGTGATGGTCGAACAATTAATTTTCCTCGAGAACACGCAGCACAAGGAAATTCACTACTAGGAAAAACCTTCTTATTTTTGAGAGGATGACCCGTAGAATTTTCAATAATACGACGCATCAGAGAAGTACCTGGATGACCGAGTCTTTCATGCCAAAGCATAAAGGATTTGTGATCTATGATTTTTAGAATCATAATAGTATAAGACTCAATTGCTCTAATTTTCATAGTATATAATCTAGAAGAAATTGAATGAAGTTTTTCTAGGATATTCTTTTTTCCAAAAATAGTAGAAGTGATGAGAAGATATTCATTATCATTCTCATTGGTTGTTTCAATGTGAAAACCATTTAGTCGAATATCTTTAAAACTAAGCAAATTTCTTCTTGATTTACTAGAATATAGAGCATTTTTGATAAAAACTTGTGTCTCATTTGGTAGCATGAAACTAGCTTTTCCAAATCCCTCGATTAAATTTGATGTGCCAGAGATAGTTCCTATATTTCCCTTAGCTTTGATTAGTTGTGAAAAATATTTCTCACTTTGAAGGATTGTATGAGTTGTTGCACTTTCTGCTAAACATATATCCTCCATATCCATTAAAGATGATCTGACACACATAAAAACAGAAATAAGAAAAGTTACATTTCATATATAATTTTATTCATGATAAACACATACCACGTATAGAACGAAAACTAATAATATTATACATGCAAGATGTTTAATTAAAACAAGAAATTAAACGATATCCCAAAAGATACTTTCAGAAGGTTCAGTAATATCAACAACCTTTTCCTCATTATTGGTCATTAGTGGATCATCAACAAAATTCAATTGATGATTAACAAAGTTTGTTTCTGTCTCCATTATTTTGTTCTTTTGAGACTCATGGAATAAATTAGCCAAATGCCTCAGCGTACGACAAGTACGCGACCAATGCCCTTTCATCCCACACCTAAAACAAACATCTGGTTTGTTCTTTATCGCTGCTGCATTTTCTTTATTTTTACCCGACCCAGACACTTGCCACTTCTAGTGGCCTGAATTGTCGCGGTTCTAAAATTTGTTGTTATGATGGCCTCGTTTATTCTTTTGTCCCCAAGACTTCTTATTATATGACCATCTATTGTCACGTTTATTCTCTTTGGAATGACGTCTTTGTTAATATCAAGAATGGGGTAGCACTGGTTGTCAGACTTGATGGTTTTTCAACAACAATTCATTATTCTTTTCTCGCAACAAGGAGGATGATAATAAGTCACCGAATTTTTGTGAACTTACTCACATTCTATATTGTTGCATGATGTAATCATGTTGGTGGGATGAAAAGTTGAGAGCGTTTTCTCTAACATTTGGGTTTCAGAAACTGGATCTCCACACAAAACCAAAGTAGAGGTTATTCTATAAAAATTGGAACTATATTCCGCAATTTATTTGTAATCTTGTAGCCTTAAATTAAGCCACTCAAATTTGGCATTAGGGAGAACAACCAATTTTTGGTGGTCAAATCTTTCCTTCAGTTGTGTCCATAAAGACAAAGGATCTTTAGCTGTTAAATACTCAGTCTTTAATCCTTCATCAATATAGTGACGAAGAAAAATTATGGCTTTTCCATTTTGTACTGAAGTTGTTGTATTTCCTGATTCAATGGTCTTTTCTAACTCATTTGCACTAAGGTGCAATTCTGCATCAAGTGCCCAAGCCAAATAGTTGTCTCTAGAGATTTTTCAAATAGAAAAATCTCTTTTTGCCAAGTTTGTCATCTATTCTGGGTTAAAACACAATTTTATTATTTATTAAAACAATAAATAATTGCATGTATGATATAGAAAAACATAAACTATACCACAACCTCAAGTGGTGATAAAATGCAAATATAAATATTTTTATATTTATGTTATTAGCATATTATTTTAGTAAAAAGAATATGCAATCGTTAATGTATATATAAGTATTATAGTTCAACAAATATATATATATATATATATACAAAAATGTAAATGGATCTTCACCCGACATGCGGTAGTTCGCATAGACAGGTTATTCCAACAGAATAATAAAGAATGGAATAACAGAAGAATTTTACCATGCATGCAGTAGTCCGCGTAAACAGGTTATTCCAACAAAATAATAAAGAATGGAATAACAGAAGAATTTCACCATGCATGCGGTAGTCCGCGTAGACAGGTTATTCCCATAATTTAATAAGCGGTAAAAAGGTTCCCACCAAGTCTTGTAAGATCAGCAAGGATAGATGGTACCACTGTAAATAACAGAATTTAAAAATGGACAATAAAACATAAATATAACTTGACAGTTAATATAATAGGCGGCAAAGCCAGACCAATTATAAGAATAACATTATACTATAGTATAATAATAAATTGCAAGAATTTAAAGACAATTATAAGAATAAAATTATATTATTGGTGGCATAGCCAAACCTGTAATATAATAATAAATTGCAAGAATTTAATTTTACCGTCTCAGTTGGTTAGAGCTTCGTGCTGATAACGTGCTATAAAACTTTAGCAAAGTGTAGAAAGATATTCTTATAATTGTTGCATAAATTTAGAGAGAATTAAGTGTAAGACCCCAACTTATTATAAATAAAATTTAATTTCCTCCATTTATTATTTTAAAATAGTAAGGGTTGATTTGATTAATGTGGATAGTTATGGGTAAAATACGCAAATATTTCAAATAAGCAAGTGGTTATAAAATATTCGTTTGGTCGTGGAATATTCTTTACCGTTGGGAATATTCGCATTACTGCCAGCCATTGACCTTTTTGTGGGCCCCATAACGGAAAACAATTGGATGAAGAAAACGACAAGTATAAGTTGTTTATAATAATCTGGCAGTAGTTATTTCTGAATTATCTTTGTTAAAATACTCGATGGTTAAAACACAAGAAGATTACGGTATTGCACCAATTATTGATTCTTACGTAAGAAGGCACTACTCAATAATTATTACAATAATTACCGTTCGATATTTTATTTTATTGATTCAATAATTCTTTGCATTGATATTTTATATTATCGTTGTTTCAATAATTGTTATTACACGGTATTTTCCATTATCTGAGCAATAATTCATATTATCCGAATAATATTATTGGATAACATTGTTGGCAATGTCTAGAAAGTTCATCTAAGGAGAGGTTAGGTCATCTAATTGTGCGATGAGGAGAAATCCTTATTGGAAAGCCCCCATCCTGAGGAACTACCGGTTGTTAGTATTGTGATTCGTAATATTATTTGTGGATAATTAATTATTGATTTATATGATGAGGAAAATATTGATTTTATGTGGATATAGATGGAGAAAATTTTAATATGACAATTGTTGAAAATAAATATTTTATCTTTTTCTGATAAAATAATTCATTTAAATATATTATTATATTTTAATAATATAATAATGGTAATATTTTTACAATGAATGTGGGATATATGAGTATATGAGGAGAAAGAGTATTTTTGTTGCAATAAATATTAAAAACATGTGAAATATGTCGGTGGACCCCATTTCTTGACTGAAATTTGATTATAGCTTGTAAAATCGCCCGATTATGGATTTCGGTCAATTTCTGTTTGGAATTTGGAAAAACTTAAACTTACAAAGTTGTAGAAAATGAAATTTCCTATGGAAAAGGTGTGAGTTTCGAATTTTTCTGATAAAAGGGCTATTTATTATGAATTATAGAAGTTCTGAAGCTCCGAAATAATTAATTTTTGAAAGTTTAAAATATTTTAAATAACAAAAACATTTTTTTATTATGGTGTGTTTCACATGTGTATGGAATGGGCTGAATTCAGATTCTTGGTGCGTAGGAAATTATGGAAAAAATAATAATATTATTAAATTAAATTTTCTGCTTTGGTGTTCTAAGCATTTTTCTATAAATAGGGTGCTTAGGTTAGAATTGAAAATTACACCAGAAACTGAAGTTTTCTCTCCCTTTCTCTCTCGATATATTGAGCGTATTCTTATGAGTATTTTGATACTTTGAGTGTTGTTATACGGTGCAAGTTCCTTTCAGCCCTGTATCCAGTATTTCAGTCAGAAGTACCGTCTTTTCGAGGTAAGGGATGTTATTTTTTTCGTAATGATGTTATTCTTTCAATATCATTATGCCAAAATATTGATTTGAACTTTTTATCAAATTTAGAACTTTTTGGTGTCGGGATTACTATTCACGTATACGGCACTATTGACGTATACGGCACTATTCATGAATACGACACTATCTACAGAAAAATTAAATTTTCTTTTTTGTCCAAAATATCTATTATGGATACTAGCTTTGATTGTATCCATGTTTTGATCATTCTTGAATTTTACTCTACTATGATTATTATTGAGGTATTTTTGGACATGGATAAACCGAATTACGAATCCTTAATCCTTGTCTTTTTGTTTCCTTTGGATTCGTTTCTTTAAAACATTTTCATCATCCTCGGTCCTAAATGATGATGTTCTTGAATATCTTTGGCCCTGTAGTGCAAAGATGGTTGATTTTCTTATGAATATCTTTGGCGCGTAGTGCAAAGATGAGCAGTGTTGAGATAAACATGATTAATGATGGATATCTTTGGCCCGTAGTAGTGCAAAGATGAATATTTGATTCGGATGTGTATTGATTGATGTTATAGGGATAAAATATCGATGATGGACTTTTAAATTCATAGATAAAAGTAGATTTCATTCTCTACTTAACTCTTCTATGAATTATTATTTTCGCTGCGAATATTGATCTGAAACTTGTTGTCTAATTATATTCTATCAAATTTTTCCTGTTGAGGACTAACGATAATTTGTTCTATATTATCTTAGTCATAATATTCTTTACTGGGCTAGTTGAGCTCACCCTTTTCCTTGTTGTTCCAATTTTCTTCTTAGGAGGCGAGAATGTAGCGAGTACGAGTCGGGGTATGGAGTGATGGTTCTAGAAGTTGTTTTAGTAGTCCTCACCATTTTTATAAAATAATGTATTAATAATTATGATGAGGATTTATTTAGTTGTGGATATTGTCTAGAAGACAATATTTGTAATTTAAATTCACAGTTTAAGTGTTGTCGTATTTTGCACGACAAATGTATTAATAAAGTTGTAGTTGTTTCTGTACCATATTATTGACAACTCAAAATGGGTGATGTTTACCTTTTTTGGGGGCGTCACAGTTGGTATCAGAGCTTAGGGATATGATCTCTGGCGGAGATCGGGGAATAGAACTAGGAGGGGAGAGACGAGTAAATCCTTCGTTAGTGTGTCCTACCTAAGCTTATTTGTTAGTTGGTCAATATATAGGGATATTATGTGATATGTTGATTTCCTTAATTTACCCTTGTTCTATGGCAGTATTTGAGAATATCGACTGAGAATGTTAACAGTGGAGTAAATGAGACCGTGGAGACGCCTGTATTCACCAATGAGGAGAACGTGCAACAGGCCGTCAATGTTCCTCCTGTAAACAATACCACGAAGCAGACGATGAACGATGAGATGTTTAGAAGTTTTTTGCGGTTCATGCAAAACCAGACGAAGGAGATTCCTGTTCAAAATACAGGTAGAAACAATGGCAACGCACAGCTGGTTACAGCCAAGCAGTTCAAAGAGTTGGGACCACCAGAATTCTTGGGAAAACCGGATCCGATTAAGGCGGAAACATGGGTCAAGCAAATTACCAAGATATTCGATGTCTTGGGATGCACGGAAGAACAGAAGGTTCCATTCGCTACTTTTATGTTCCGTAATGAGGCAAATTACTGGTGGGAATCTGTGAAGGGTACCCATCCAGCTGCACTCAGCATGTCTTGGGAGGCGTTTCCGAAACTGTTCAACGACAAGTACTTTCCTGAAAGTATTCGTCATATGAAGGAAGTGGAGTTTATTAGACTGGAGCAAAATAATATGACGGTGTCCCAGTACGAGGCAAAGTTTGCAGAGTTATCTAGGTTTGCACCTCATTTGGTGGAGAATGAGGAACGTATGACGCGGATGTTTCTGAGAGGTTTGAAACCCGACATACATCAGTATCTCATTTCTCATAAATTTTTTCTCTATTCAGATGTTGTCAACGGGGCTCAATTGTTAGAGCGAGATAACGAGTACGTTCAACCGAGGGACCACAACCAGGATCATACCAGAGATAGCAGTCAACAAAACAACGATAACCAGCGGAGAAAGAAAAAGATGGACAAAAATGGTAACCACTCTGGTGGTAATCATGGCCATGAAAATAGAAGAAGTGAGTCGGGAGGAGATTTTAAAAAGAGGAAATTCAACAACGACCATGTGAAGACGTCAACACCAAAGCAGCAACTGGTTCTAAGGGAGGAGAACGACCACCGATAATATGCTACAAATACGGGAAAGAGGGACATATTAGCCCAAACTTCCCACAACAGTTCAAGGGATGCTATAATTGTGGAAAGGAAGGAAATATCGCTCGAGATTGTATAGTAGCAAAACCAAGTTCAGCGGGGACGGTGACTCAAAAGGCTGTCCCAGAAAAGTCAAAGTCAACGGTTCCTAGAAGAGCGTTTATCGTGACTGGCCAAAGTGCGAGGAACCCGAACGAGGTGATCACGGGTAAGCTAATCATAAATTCTTGCGAAGTTTATACCTTACTAGATACTGGTGCTACTCATTCATTTATCTCTCCTTCTTGTGCTCAACGTTTAAACTTGACTCCGAAGAAATTAGACTTTGACCTATCTGTGGAAACTCCATTAGGGGAAACTTTCATCACATCCACTGTTTATAAATCTTGTTTGATCCAAGTTGGCACCATCACCTTACCTGTTGACTTTATCTCTTTAAAGATACTTTCTTTTGATGTGATTCTAGGGATTGATTGGTTAACTACTCATCATGCCAAAATTGATTGTTTTCGTAAGGTTGTTAGTTTTCATATTCCTAAACAACCTGTTGTTCGAATTCAAGCAACTAAACCATTAAAATCAATCCCCGTTATATCTAATCATAAAGCTATTTGTTTATTGAAAAACGGATGTCAAGATTTCATAGCCCATGTTATGGATTTGAATAAAGACACGTCAAATTTGAATAATATTCCTATTGTTATTGACTTTCCTGATGTATTTCCTGAAGAACTTCCCGGTCTACCCCCAGAACGTGAAGTTGAATTCTTTATTGATCTTGAACCTGGTACAAAGCCCATTTTAAAAACCCCATATCGAATGGCTCCTATTGAACTTCAGGAGTTAAAGGTTCAACTACAGGAGTTTTTGGACATCGATTTCATTCATCCTAGTACATCTCCTTGGGGTGCTCCTGTTTTATTTGTAAAGAAGAAAGACGGGAGTATGCGACTTTGTATTGACTATCGAGAATTGAACCATGTCACCATCAAGAATAGGTATCCGCTACCTCGTATTAATGACCTGTTTGACCAGTTGCAAGGAGCACAATTCTTTTCAAAGATCGATCTTCGTTCTGGATATCATCAGCTGAAGATTAGAACTAAGGATATTCCAAAGACTGCCTTCAAAACTCAGTACGGACATTATAAATTTTTAGTCATGTCTTTTGGATTGACTAATTCTCCTGCGGCTTTCATGGATATGATGAACCGAGTATTCAAGGACTATTTAGATCGGTTCGTTGTTGTCTTTATTGATGACATTCTCATATATTCCAAAAGCCGTGAAGATCATGAACACCATTTGAAGCTGGTACTCCAAAGGCTTCGTGAAAACAAGCTATATGCCAAGTTGAAGAAATACGAGTTCTGGCTTGAAGAAGTAGCATTCCTTGGGCACGTGGTGTCAAAACATGGAGTATCTGTTGATCCAGCGAAGATTGAAGCAATACAAAGTTGGGAGCAACCAAAGTCGGTGACCGAAGTACGTAGCTTTCTGGGCTTAGCTAGTTATTATCGGAGATTCGTGGAAGGGTTTTCTCGAATCGCTACTCCGTTAACTCAGTTGACTCAGAAAAATACAAAATTCGTTTGGAGCGAGGAATGCGAGAAGAGTTTCCAAGAGCTTAAGAGGAGACTTATTTCGGCACATGTTCTGACAATACCGTCTGGTTCAGATGGATTTGTTATTTACAGCGATGCTTCGGGCAAAGGGTTAGGATGTGTTCTCATGCAACATGGGAAATTCATAGCCTATGCCTCGCGACAACTTAAAGAATATGAGAGGAATTATCTTACTCATGATCTAGAGTTCAGGCTGCGTGATCATTTTCGTATGCAAAAGATCTGGAGGCACTATCTATATGGGGAGAAAGTGGAGATATATTCAGACCATAAAAGCCTCAAATATTTCTTCACCCAAAAGGAACTCAACATGCGGCAACGACGTTGGCTCGAGTTGTTGAAAGATTATGACCACACTATTCAATACCATCCTGGAAAAGCGAACGTGGTAGCTGACGCATTGAGTAGAAGATCATATGCGGGAACGAATGCGATGCTGTTAACACAAAGGCCCATTTTGTGTGATTTACAAAAGATGAAGATAGAATTCAAGACTCCGGGGACCCATGCAATGATGTCAAGTATATGTATAGAACCAACTTTAATCGAAAAAGTTAAAGTTGTTCAATCCACAAACCCGGAGCTGATGCGGATGAAGAAGAAAGTGCAAGAAGGTGCTATTTCAGAAGCAAGAATCGATGAAGAAGGAATACTTCGAGTCTATTCCAGACTTTATGTTCCTAACAATTCTGATTTGAAGTACAAGATCATGATGGAGGCACACAATACACCATTTGCAATCCATCCTGGAAGTACCAAAATGTATCGTGATCTTCAACATACATTTTGGTGGAACAATATGAAGAGAGAGATTCCAAAGTTTATCTCGATGTATTTAACTTGTCAACGTGTAAAGGCGGAGCATCAAGTGCCTAAGGGTCCATTGCAACCACTTGAGATTCTGAAATGGAAGTGGGAACACATTACCATGGATTTTTTTACAGGTCTTCCCACGGTTTCTCAAGGCATAAATGTTATTTGGGTTATTGTTGATAGATTAACCAAGTCTGCTCATTTCTTGCCGATACGGGAGACTTATTCCCTTGAACGTCTTGCTAGTATGTACGTGAATGAGATTATGAGGTTGCATGGCAAGCCAGTATCCATAGTTTCGGATCGTGACCCAAGATTCACTTCAAGATTTTGGGTTAGCTTGTAAAAAGCTATGGGCACGGATTTACGATTTAGTTCGGCATACCATCCTCAAACGGACGGACAATCAGAGAGGACTATCCAAACTCTTGAAGATATATTAAGACTCTGTGTCCTAGACTTCAAAGGGAGTTGGGATAAGTATTTACCATTGGTGGAATTCTCTTACAACAACAGTTATCAGGCAAGTATAGGTATGGCCCCATTTGAAGCATTGTATGGACGAAAGTGTCGCTCTCCAGTATGTTGGGATGAGGTTGGGGAAGTAACATTGTTGGGACCCGATTTGGTACGTATGACTACGGAAAAGATCCAAATGATTCGACAACGATATACAAAGCAGCACGGGATAAACAAAAAGAGTTATGCGGATCTTCATCGAAAGGACGTGGAATTTGATATTGGGGATCATGTATTATTGCGTGTAGCTCCATAGAAGGGAGTTACAAGATTCGGGAAGAGAGGAAAGCTCAATCCACGATTTATTGGGCCATTTCAAATTCTTGACCGAGTAGGAAATGTAGCCTATAGACTCGCGTTACCTCCGAGTATGTCTCGTGTTCATAATGTGTTTCACATATCTGTACTTTGTAAATATGTGAAAGACCCGAACCACGTTATTGAGTTAGAACCGGACAAGATAGCCAAAGACTTAACGTACGAGGAGGTACCTGTCAAGATCTTGGATAGAAAGGAGCATGTCCTACGACGAAGGTCATACCACAAGTTAAAGTTTTGTGGAGGAACCATGCTATAGAGGAAATGACCGGGAGTTAGAAAGCGGAAATGAAAGCGAAGGTATCCTCACCTTTTGAAAACACCGGTATATCGCCAATTTCGAGGGACGAAATTTCATAAGGAGGGGAGGTTGTAAGACCCCAACTTATTATAAATAAAATTTAATTTTCTCCATTTATTATTTTGAAATAGTAAGGGTTGATTTGATTAATGTGGATAGTTATGGGTAAAATACGCAAATATTTCAAATAAGCAAGTGGTTATAAAATATTCGTTTGGTCGTGGAATATTCTTACTGTCGGGGAATATTCATACGACGACACAGCCTTGTGTGGGCCCCATAACGGAAAACGATTGGATGAAGAAAACGACAAGTATAAGTTGTTTATAATAACGGCATAGTTGTTACCATTAATATTGTTAAAATACTGGTGGTTAAAAACAAGAAGACACTTTGCGGATTACACCAATTATTGATTCTTACGTAAGAAGACACTACTCAATAATTGTTACAAGTAATTCTTATTCGGTATTTTATTTTATTGATTCAATAATTGCTGCATTGATATTTTATATTACTGTTGTTTCAATAATTGTCATTACATAGTATTTTCCATTATCAGAGCAATAATTCATATTATCTGAATAATATTATTGGATAACATTGTTGGCAATGTCTAGAAAGTTCTGTCTAAGGAGAGGTTAGGTCATCTAATTGCGCGCCAGTAAGGAGAAATCCTTATTGGAAAGCCCCCTCTATCTTGGGAACGGCCTGGTTGTTAGTATTGTGATTCTGTAATATTATTTGTGGATAATTAATTATTGATTTATATGATGACGAAAATATTGATTTTATGTGGATATAGATGGAGAAAATTTTTAATGTGACAATTGTTGAAAATAAATATTTTATCTTTTTCTGATAAAATAATTCATTTAAATATATTATTATATTTTAATAATATAATAATGGTGACATTTTTACAATGAATGTGGGATATATGAGTATATGAGGAGAAAGAGTATTTTTGTTGCAATAAATGTTAAAAACATGTTAAACATGTCGGTGGACCCCATTTCTTGACTGAAATTTGATTATAGCTTGTAAAATCGCCCGATTGTGGATTTCGATCAATTTCTATTTGGAATTTGGAAAAACTTAAACTTACAAAGTTGTAGAAAATAAAATTTCCTATGGAAAAGGCGCAAGTTTTGAATTTTTCTGACAAAAGGGCTATTTATTATGAATTATAGAAGTTCTGAAGCTCCGAAATAATTAATTTTTGGAAGTTTAAAATATTTTAAATAACAAAAACATTTTTTTATTATGGTGTGTTTTACATGTGTGTGGAATGGGCTGAATTCAGATTCTTGGTGCGTAGGAAGTTGTGAAAAAAATAATAATATTATTAAATTAAATTTTCTGCTTTGGTGTTCTAAGCATTTTCCTATAAATAAGGTGTTTAGGTTAGAATTGAAAATTACACCAAAAACTGAAGTTTTCTCTCTCTTTCTCTCTCGATATATTGAGCGTATTCTTGTGAGTATTTTGATACTTTGAGTGTTGTTATACGGTGCAAGTTCCTTTCAGCCCTGTATCTAGTATTTCAGTCAGAAGTACCGTCTTTTCGAGGTAAGGGATGTTATTTTTTTTGTAATGATGTTATTCTTTCAATATCATTATGCCGAAATATTAATTTGAACTTTTTATCAAATTTGGAACTTTTTGGTGTCGGGGTTACTATTCACGTATACGGCACTATTCACGTATATGGCATTATTCATGAATACGGCACTATCCACAGAAAAATTAAATTTTCTTTTTTGTCCAAAATATCTATTATGGATACTAGCTTTTATTATATCCATGTTTTGATCATTCTTGAATTTTACTCTACTATGATTATTATTGAGGTATTTTTGGACATGGATAAACCGAATTACGAATCCTTAATCCTTAATCCTTGTCTTTTGTTTCACTGGATTCGTTTCTTTAAAAACATTTTTCATCATCCTCAGTCCAAAATGATGATATTACTGAATATCTTTGGCTGTAAGTGCAAAAGATGGTTGATTTTCTTATGAATATCTTTGGCAGAAAGCAAAGATGAGCAGTGTTGAGATGAACATGACCAACTGATGAATATCTTTGGCCCGTAGTGCAAAGATGAATATTTGATTCTAGATGTGTATTGATTGATGTTATAGGGATAAAAATACTGATGATGAACTTTTAAATTCATAGATAATAGTAGATTTCATTCTCTACTTAACTCTTCTATGAATTATTATTTTCGCTGCGAATATTGATCTGAAACTTGTTGTCTATTATATTCTATCAGATTTTTCCCTGTTGAGGACTAACGATAATTTGTTCTATATTATCTTAGTCATAATATTCTTTACTGTGCTAGTTGAGCTCACCATTTTCCTTGTTGTTCCATTTTTCTTCTTAGGAGGCGAGAATGTAGCGAGTACGAGTCGGGGTATGGAGTGATGGTTCTAAAAGTTGTTTTAGTAGTCCTCACTATTTTTATAAAATAATGTATTAATAATTATGATGACGATTTATTTGGTTGTGGATATTGTCTAGAAGACAATATTTGTAATTTAAATTCACAGTTTAAGTGTTGTCGTATTTTGCACGACAAATGTATTAATAAAGTTGTAGTTGTTTCTGTACCATATTATTGACAACTCAAAATGGGTGATGTATACCTATTTTGGGGGCGTCACAATAAGTAAAAGAGAGAGAGAGAGAGAGAAACCTTTAGAGAAATTTTTTATTATTTTTCTTCAGTTTCATTCCTTTATATAGGAAGAGAAGAGGAGTCATGGGGAGAGGAGGAGAAAAAAAGGGGGATCACGGGTTGAGAAGTGGGAAGAAGGGAAGGTCACGGGTTTTTCCCTATAGAGGAGGGATTCACCTTTTTAACAATGTGTGATATTTTGTATTATAATTTGAGTATAAATAATGTACCTGATAAAATTGGTCTAAGTATGTGAGTTGGTCCAGTCGAGCCGAGCCGTTAAATTTTATATATATCAGCCCAAAAAAATACTGGGTCTTTTTAGTCTGGCTCAAATTTGGCCCGGCCTGCGGGGTGGTCTAATCTGTTAATAAAATTTATTTCACTTCATATGTTCGAGATTGATTCCATAATACTAATGATAATGTGATATTTTTTTATAACTAATTCAACCATTCTTCTTTTCCCCTAGTAACATGAGTAACTCACTTGTTAAAAAAAAATACTTAACAACCTATTTTAATTTTCCTTAACCCAATACAATAGCTTTAACTTATAAATTTGTTGAAATTATGATATTTCAAAAAAATGTAATTATTGTTTGTTTGTTGGATTATTTAATTTTGTACATATATTATGCTGATTTATTTTTAAAATTTATAATACTTAATATAAGCTTGTGATGAGCGAATTAAATTGATTTAATGGATAGGGAAGTCAATGCAAATAAGAAAATACATGAAAAAAGTCGGCGGATCACCCGACCCGTCACACTCTGGGCCACGAGCCTCTTATTTTAAGCTCAAAAAAATTTGGACCATTTTGGCCTATCCAATTTTAGGGAGTGTTTATTTAGAGTTGAATGACTAAAGTCATTCGGTGCGTTTGTTTTGAATAAAAATTGTCAAAATAGTTGAATCAATCAAATTTTTGGGCTGAATAGTTAAGTGTAATTTTTTTGGCTGAATGAAGTATTTTTTTTTACAATATTAACAATTATGTTAAGTAATATTAAATAAATTTACAACAATTTTAAATTTTTTCAGACAAACAACTTTTTTCATTCAATATTCAAAATTCTGTTTCATTCATCTCACCCATATTACTTTTAAAATGTTATTTTTAGACCAATAAGATTCTCAAGTGCGTGCGTTTGAAGTCAAAAAGAATCCCAAATATGCACTAATATGATGCAGGTTGATGGGGGCACAGAAGGAAACAACATACAATAAAACCTCTATTTAGGAATACACTTGGGACCAAACTATTTGTATTCTAATTGAGAGGTTATTACTAAATAGAGGTATGGATCCAAAATATTTTCCAAACACAAAATATTCACTTTAACAAAAATATAGATTTTATAACAAAAATTAAAGAAAACATAAATTATTTAGATTTTCAAACTAGGAAAATGTAGTTGTGACGCCCCCAAAATAGGTATACATCACCCATTCTGAGTCGCCAAATACATGGTACAGAAAAAAAACTACAACTTCATTAATACAATTGTCATGCAAAATACGGCAATATACAAACTGTGAGTTTAAATAAAAATATTGTCTTCTAGACAATATCCACACTTAAATAAATCCTCATTATATTTATTAATACACTATTTTTCAAAATAGTGAGGACTACTAAAATATATATCTTGAATCATCACTCCATACCCCGGCTAGTCCCTGCTATATTCTCACCTCCTGAGAAGAAAAATGGAACAACAAGGAAAAGGGTGAGCTCAACTAGCCCAGTAAAGAATATTATGACTGAGATAATATACAACAAATTATCATTAGTCCTCAACAGGAAAAAATCTGATAGAATATAATAGACAACAAGTTTTAGATCAACAAATACAGCGGAAATAGCAATCCATTAGAAGAGTCGCGTAGAGAATGAGTTCTACTATCTTCTAAGATTTAAAAGTCCACAATCAATATTTTATCCCTATAACAACAATCAATATATCTTGAATCAAATATTCATCTTTGCACTACAGGCCAAAGATATTCATTTGTATCACCAGTCGGTCATGTTCATCTCAACACCTGTTTATCTTTGCACTATGGGCCAAAGATATTCATCAGTTAATCATTCATCTTTGCACTACAGGCCAAAAATATTCAGTAATATCATCATTTAGGACTGAGGATGATGAAAAATATCTTAAAGAAAACGAATCCAGTGGAACAGAAGGACAAATATTTGGAATTCGTATTACAGTTTATCCAAATTCAATAATACTCCATAATAACCGAATATGAAGCAAAATTTCAAAAATGAAGATCAAAACATGAATACAATCAAAAATAGTAACCATATTAGACATTTTGGACAAAAAAGAAAATTTTTATTTTTCGGTTAATAGTGTCGTATTTGTGAATAGTGTCGTATACGTGAATAGTGCCGTATACGTGAATAGTAATCCCGACACAAAAAGTTCCAAATTTGATAAAAAATTTAAACCAATATTTCGGCATAATGACATTGAAAGAAATATATCATTTACGAAGAAAATAACATCCCTTACCTCAAAATAACAAAGATTTACGATCGGAATATCGGATGTATCAAGAAGAAACTTGCCTTTGAATAAGAACTCTCAAAGTATCTAAATACTCACAAAAATACGTTCGATAATATAGAGAGAAAGAAAACTTATTTCTGGTGTGATTTTCAATTATAACCTAAGCGCCTATTTATAGGAAAATGCTAGAACGCCATAGGAAACTAAATAATAAAATAATATTATTTTAATTCCTTCTTTCCACGCACCAACCATTTGAAAAAGCCAAGCATGCCAGCCATCTTTGAACAAAAAAAATAGCAACCCACATGTTTTAAACAACAAAAGCATATCCCACCCAATTTTAATAAAAATCATTTTATTTTTTGAAACTTCAACAATTCATATAAAATAGTTCTTTTATCAAAAAAAAAAATACGAATTTTATGTCCATTCTACATGAAAATGATTTCTCTACAACTTTACAGAAGAAAGTTATTCCAAATTCCAAACAGAAAATATCCGAAATCCATAAACGGATGATTTTTAATACCTCTTAAAATTCATAACAAATCATGCGTTAATTTTTAACGGTTCAAATTTGTGGACATATACCCAACTTATATATGTATAACATATCCAAAAATCACAACGATCCAACGGTCGGATTAAAATTATAACTCACCCAATAGAGCTTTAAGAACACTGATTTGGTTTTTTAATACCTCCAATCCGACAAAATACTGATAAAATACCTCAACATTAATTCCTTCATTTATAACCACGTAAATAAATCCATCATTTATATCCGCATCAAAAAAATATTTCCTTATCATATAAATCAATAATTAATTATTCACAAATAATATTACAGAATCACAATAATTACAACCAGACAGTTTCCAGGAAAGAGGGGGCTTTCCGATAAGAATTTCTCCTTACTGGCGCGCAATTAAATTATCTAACCTCTCCTCGACAGAACTTTCTAGACATTGCTAATGATGTTATCTAATAATATTATTCAAATAATATGAATTATTGATATGATAATGAAAAATACTGTGCAGTGACAATTATTGAAACAACAATAATATAAAATATCAACACATCAATTATTAAATCAATAAAATAAAATATTGAACAGGAATTATTGTAACAATTATTGAGTAGTGTCTTTTACGTAAGAATCAATAATAATTCGAAAATTGTGCAATATCTGGTGTCTTCTTAAATGACGCCAGACATCGCATTTTAACCACCGGATAATCCAACAAGGTGTTATCAGAATAACTACGCCAATTATTTATAAAAACTCATACTTTGTTATTTTCCTTCATCCAACTTTTTTTGTTATGGGCCCACTAAATATTGCTAGTAGTGCATTTAATATTCCCCGACAACAAAAATATTCCACGACCAAACGAATATTCCCCGACAACAATGAATATTTTATAACCACTTACTTATTTTGCAAAATTTGCACATTTCACCCATAACCAAAACATTATATCAAATTACCACTTTATTAATCAAAAATAATAATTAGAGGAAATTCGATTTTATTTATAAAAAGTTGGGGTCTTACGGTAGTCTTTTATAAAAAATATAGTCTTTTATAAGAAAATATAGTCCTTTATAGGAAATGTAGTCTTTTATAGGAAAATATAGTTCTTTATAGGAAATATAGTCTTTTATATAAAATATAGTCTTTTAAAATTAATATTGTCTCTAATATATATATATATATATATATATATATATATATATATATATATATATATATATGAAATTATTATTATATAGAGGTATAGTTTTTTAATACTGGGACTTAAAAAGTATATAACATATTACAATTTAGAGGTTATTCTATTTATAACTGGCCCAAATTGGGACCAAATTTTTTTATAATATTGCAGATGTTATTCTTAAATAGAGTATTCTTAAATAGGGGTTTTACTGTAGTAGGCCTGTGTACATCAATACACGTAGGAAATCAATGAAGTTGGAGCATATAAACAGTCAAACAAGTACATGCACAATGTTAGCCTGAGATTATCCTCGAAAACAAACTCCTCTATGATCAAATAAACAAAACCGAAAATATTCCCTCAAAGCAGATAGAGAAGAAATCATATATCACATTTCTTCTGAGCAGAGAATTTAATCTATATACTGAAGCTATGAAGTCACAAACTAAAGCATGATATATTGAGAGCTTTGGCAAACCTCTGAAAGTTTGATTCGAGAATTTACTTGGAGCAGCACTTGAAAAACTGCGGCCATGAAAATGGCATCCCTGCAAACCCAAAGCTTTGATCAGGGAGGAGAGAAACATTTTGGAGGATTGACAATAATACCTTCAGTAAACTTTCTGCTGACCCCTTAGGTAGCAGCTAACCTTGCCCTGGTTTGCAGTTTTCAGGTCAAAAGTAGAGCAAACATGATTTAGATATATGAGACTATGATAATTATTAATCCAATCACAAAACTAGTTAAGTATTTATAAATTACTCTACTAAATTGTACTGCTTGCAATAATAGGAAAAGATTTCCGGACAACAACTAGTTCTACCAAAGCTAAAGAATCAATCCAACCATCTCTTGGGAGCCCTTTTTTGGGGGATGTAAACAACACGACACGCGAAAAATACATTCAAAATTAATAGACCGGTCTCAGCCACCAAATAAATCACACGTAATGGCATTGTTTGAAACAAGAAACTATTAAACACTTGGTGTACCTATACAACAAACAAGTCCATGGGACATATCGTGTTTGTTTCAAAAATGGAAAACATAAAAAGTGAACTAAAGTGAACATTCTTCGCGACTTATTGCAACACTCGGCCTTTATGGATTATCCCGTGTTCAAATAAACCTGGAATCCATTTCGAGCAGACAATAAACTGGAATATATGACCAAAGTTCAAACCACAGATTCTGTCCGGTGATGAATCTGTATGCATTATTCTCCACTTGCTGCCTTTTACTTTGTTGTTGATAGCTTGACCAGAGAAAGGATCTGTTCTGCAATTTCAGCAGAAGCATTCGGCTTCGCAGCCTTCAGAGCTCTTTCAGATAATTCAGCCATTAAACTCTCATTGTCTGTCAATATGAAGAAAAGTTAGTATGTCATTGTTACAGTGGTAAATTGTGTAAATATCTGGTTTATGCAACAGTCTAATAAGTGAAGATCACAACTAATGTTAACATGCAACCATGAAAGATTAAGAATATCTTGCAAATACTACATTCTACCACATTGTCTGTACCTTATAGATCACTGGCTTACATTGTCAACTAAGAAATTTCATAAGACACTTGTTAGGGGACAGCCGAGATCACTATAAGAAATTTCATAAGACATTTGTTAGGGGACAGCCGAGACTGTACTGCCTAGTGCCTGCACACATGAGGGTAGGCCTAACACACGTTTGGAACATCTTACTCACCGATTGGATGTGGATCCATACAATGTATACTAAACTTACTTGCTCGAGGTATTTTTCTGATGTGGGATCTTACCTCAAGTGGCTCCTAACAGCACTATAAATTTATGATTACTTAACAGATAAACAGACATCTAGATGCTTTTAGCCACCGCAAAACATTCAGCGCTGCTGATGCCGAGTTTTCATGCTTCACAAGCTCTCTTGATTTTAACAAATGATGAGAGGGAGTAGGATTACTATTCACGGATGGTCCCAATACCTATCAGCTAAAGCTTTTGGGTCAACCACATTAAAAAAAGTACTAAACTAGTTGTTTCACTTCCATTCAAAATGAGTTCTCTTAGCCTTGACAATCCACATTGAAGTGTCATTTGTTGCCATGCTTAGACTTCTAGTTGCAACATGATCTGGTCCACCTCCACTTGCTTCCATGCTTGGACTTCTAGTTACAACATGACTTAGTCCACCTCCACTTGCTGCCATGCTTGGACTTTTTGTTGCAACATGATCTGGAATTTTCCTACATTGACTTACTTGTCCAGCTTTCACGACTAGAATTGTTGCCATTACCCCTTTCTTTCTTTTTCAGCTACATAATATAAGGACATTATTAAACAAATAATATGCAGGGTCATAATTATAGGGAATGGATTTAAAATAGCTTACGGGGAGCTTAGGAGGCCTTTGTTGTTGATTAGATTGTCGTGGGCCAGGTTGTGGTGTCACTTGTGCTTGGCTAGGTTGTAGTGCACTCCTTGACTGAAACTAACTTGTTATGCCCATACTCCTTGAACCTAAGCACATAATTGGTGCCCATACTCCTTGAACCTAAGCACATAATTGGTGTCCCTTTCCTAGATGATTTAATCTTATTCTTAGGCTCTTCATTGGTATCCCTAGTCCTGTTTTTCTTAGGTCTACCAGCAACTCTTGGTAATGGGTGGCAACAATATTGTCATGTTGGTGAGGCCACTCATTTGACCCTCCCATTGGATTTAGCAAGTGGTTATATGATTTTAGATAAGTCTAAATGTAAAAGCATGAATCCACAAAATTTTCAATAGGTTGTTCCATGTGAAGGATTCCAATAGCTCCATGATGGCAAGGTATGTCAGATAACAGCCATACCCCACATGAACATAAAATATTTAAAGTATATTTGTAATGATAAACTTGGTAAAGTCCTTAAGAAACACATGTACAAGGACTTAGTTTGAGTTTGGAAAAAAATTTGCTCCAAAATTCATTTGATATTAATTACAAAATAATATATTGAATATATTTTTCATTTATTTTCTTATTTTTTTTGACCAACTTTTCTAATTTATATTATTATATTTGTAAATTTTCCTCCATTTTCACATAATAAAAGCCACATGAGACTGATCCGTGCCACATCAGAAATTTTTTACACGTCTGCAGCTTATGTGTCAAATTCTGTCTAAAGTCAACAGACTTAACGGAATTGTAAACGTTTTATTAGTAAATAAAAGTTCAGTGAGTTAACTGAAAGAAAAAAAAGCTCAGTGACCCATTTGTAAGTCGACTTAAAGTAGAGCGACCTAAAAAGCATTTAACCCTATTTTTATGTGTCTATATTTGAGAAGTTTTATTTGGTGACACAAATTCATGGTTTTGATTTAGCAAAGTGTAGACACATACCAATTATCTGCCTTTTTATTATGAACGTACAATTTTTCTTTGCACTCAGTTTTATCTACGGAATCCCTCTTCATGATCTTCTTCTTCTTATCATCATCATCATCATCATCCAACACGCTTTTCTACATTGGTATAACCTAGAACAATACTCATTTGAGTGAGCATGTTTCCTAGCAGTTTTAATCCTAATTTCAAATCCAACACGTTGTGCATATCTTCTATAAAAATTCTCAACTTCTAATATAGCAAAAACTTGCCCAATATATGGAGTATCATCTTGATAAACACTAGTAACATCATTTTATCACATATTTTCACCAACAAGTGATATGGAATGACAAGATTCAATATCAAACAAATATATATATGTGAGTGTAATAAATTTGAGATTTTATTTGCCATGTTTGTGGATTGCAAACTCTTGTATAATTTGATAGCTCTTCTTTGCCAAACTTTATTCTTCGGTTACGTTCGAGTAGCAGCAGACCGAGTATATCTGAAATCAAGATCTAAAGGTTATATTTTTAAGTGGCAACCAAGACAATATTTGTTGTCTTGGTAGTGATTTCAGACGATCTAAAGGTTAAAACAACAATCCGTGATAACAAATCGTATGCAATTGCTTAACAGCAACTTGATTGTGTGGTAGGTATAATTTGCTTTGAGGGCATTCAAGTAATTGTACATGGGTTAAGCTCGCATAATGCTTATTTTGGCTCATAATAATCATTATCTGCAGCATTTAGTTTGCTCTTAACCATTAGATCTCGCAACGGATGGCCAGGATTGAGTTGAATGGAAGGATGATCCTATCCAACTGTGGATATGGATCACCCCCCTATATGGATAACACGTTTTGGTTAATCCACAAAACCTTCTCTCGTTTAAGAGGGCGAAGTGGATCAAACCTCCACCTTGAACTACAATCAATTGTTATAAAAAAAACAGGAGCTTTGTGTATTCTCCCGGTATCGGCTGATACGGTCGAGGTCTCTTATACAATAGGAGTGAGTTGCACCCATGCTCCGTATAAATTTCATGCTGTCTATGAAAAGGTGTTTCAAACGAATCTCCAGGTATAGACTGTCATGCATTGATTCGTCCATCATCACGGGTGGATCAGGCCAATACGGACTTTGTGAGCTCGGATCAAACAACTTAAATGATGGTCCGCTGTTGAACTGAGATTCTTAACCAACAGGATACAGATGTGGAGTTGTTTATCTGGTCTTATCATTAAAGTTAGCCCGAGTTGGATGGTCAAACTCCAAGTTTTCTCGTACCAATCCAAATATACGACCCTTTCCTTGTACAAAGGAGGATTTTGCAATATTTTGCCAAAAAATTCCATGGCATAATAAATCTATATAAAACAAAAAGTGTTACTAAACTTTGTGTAAATAATTGCATCAACTAAAATGAGTTATTGAATGCCAAACTTACAAGGTTCATGGCACCATATTGTGGAAATAATCCACGTGCCGCATATTTATGGTCTTCCACGAGATGCAGACGTTGAATCCATATCATCTTATGATACCACTCCAGGTATTGTGATATAGGGATAACCCGTCTAGTAGCAATCATTAAGATATCCACTAGAACTTGACATTGATTCCATAGATCTATATATGATCATCTTAGGATCACAAAGTCCAACGCTTCAATATTCTCATGTGTTGCACATAGGGCTACCATGTCCTTTGCGTCCAATGGGAATGTCATGAAAATCCCCGAACTGACACAATGTCCTATCCGTCATTTGGAACTTCACAACATCAAACTATATCAGATGGATTCTGGATGTACCCAAGTAAATTGCCTTACTTAGTGCCCGTACAATCCTCGTACGGCTCATAAGGTATCCACGTGACCTTTGCGTTATTCATGGCGTCTACTGTTGTCCTATCCGACATTTGGAACTCCACAACATCAAACTATATCAGATGGATTCTGAACGTACCCAAGTAAATTGCCTTGCTCAGTGCCCGTACAATCCTCGTACGGCTCGTAAGGCATCCACGTGACCATTGCGTTATTCATGGCGTCTACTGTTGTCCTATACGCCATGATATTGTGGTGTGGGTACTTACGTCGACCACATGGGGCTTGATCTTACGCCAATATGCCCAACTACAAGCCCGAAGTAAGAAAATTCTACATTTGGATGAATTGGGCGCCCAATTGTAATACGTTCATATCTAGAACAAAACATAAATAAACATGCATATTAGTTACCAAAATTATGTATAAATATAATTGAAAAATTACCTGTAACAGAGCAACACATCCACCAATTGCTGTTGCACCAATCCTTGTTGCTTTGTGCAGGCTACGGTATAGGCAAGCCAACACGGCCGCACCCTATGCGTATACAACTATCTTTGTGATATCATCTAAAAATAACAAATATCGAGCATGGAATATGTTCCGGTTTGGATTTAAGAAACAAAATTCTTCCAATGACATACAAAACATATGCCTTGGTGTATATCCTAACTAGTCGGGGAGTACGACGTTCGGGTAAGACCCCAAATCTATGTGCTAACCAAGTAGTGCTTATCCCCCTCTGGTGCAAATGGATATAATTAAGAAGTTTCCCACAACTCCTTCAATTGTCCATAAAGCGCACAAGTAATGGGTTTGCCTACCACAAGTAAGCCTAGAATATAGAAGATGTCTTTTAACGTGATAGTCATATTGCCGATAGGAAAATGAAACGTGTTCGTCTCACTCCTCCATCGTTCTATTAATGTGATAACTAAACACGAATTCATTTTATTAGCTACTCTAGGCTTGGTAAACACCTAAAACCCCATTCTTCTAACAAATCAATTTGGGCTTGGGTTAACTTAAATGTATCTTATTTGGTCTCACCCTCATCATTACGCAACCTAAAAGTACTATCTTCCTCGTTTCATACTTATTCAGAGCAGTGTTGTCTTTGATTCCAAAGTAAGGAATTATCATATGGTCCCAGGACTGAAGTCCATTCTATATTAAAATAAACATTATACAAATTATCTAACCGAGAACATTCACAAACTACATAATCAAAATTAACTAAATATTATCCCACAATAATTTTATACATTACCAATTAAAATGCACATTATATACCAATAAGATACAATCAAATATCAACAACAATTATGACAAATAATTAACAAATAAAAAGCATAAATTATCTTACAAAATTACCTAATAATACCAAATTATCCACCATTATTAATTAATAAAATCTCATTTTTTACCAACAACCAACATTCATCCCGATAATTTGAAATTTATTAATATTGACAATTATGTATCAAAAATGAAAAATTCACATTCTTCCAATAACATTGACAACAATAAATTTCCCAAATAAAGATAAAGAACATACAATTTAATATATATCCAAAACGAAATAAAATACCTATTTCATATATAAATCCATCACAAATTATCTCCAAAACCAAGGTTGGATCCACCGTTGGATACACATTCAAATCCAACGTTGGATCCAAATCTACCCACTAAAATATATACATATGTACACAATCCAACATGTGAGAAGAAATCAAATACTTGTTAATGCAAAAAATTGGATGGATTTTGCAGTTGGTAAAGAGAATAACACAGCCGAATAAATATTGCGTTGATTTGGGAGAATTGTACGACAGATCTAGAGGAGAGAGACTGGCTTCTTCTTAGGTTCATCTCGTTCCAATCTGTAATGGCTGATATGTGCTTATGTTTTTAAGTGGCTACAACACAACTGTCGATCTGAAGGTTAAAACAACAATCCAAGATAACTTGGATTTTGTGCGGTGCCTCACCATATAGCTTGATTGTGCGATAGGTATAATTTGAATTACAGGGGCATTTAGGTAATTTTATGTGTGGTCTAGGCTCCACGTAACAGTTATTTTGGCTCCTAATAACTATTTTGCTGACAGGTTAGCTTTTAACCATTAGATCTCACAACGGATGACCAAGATTGAGTTGGATGGAAGGATGATCATATCCAATTGTGAATACAGATCATCCACCATATATATATATATATATATATATATATATATATATATATATACAGGGCTAAAAATCCACAACTTTTTTCTCGATGGAGTGAGCACCAATTATACTGAATCCGCTGTTTAGACTACGTTTATACTAATTCAAGTTTAGGGCTATGGTTTATAGAAAATATGTAAAATGTTTTGAAGGGCATGAATTGTGTCGCGTGTCACATTGAACAATGTAGCACACCACACAAACAAAAAGCACCTCATGGCCTTTGAGTCCATGACAAGCAGAAACCAAATGTATCAAAATGTAGGCAAGATCTTCATACCTAAGATTTCCAATATTGCAGTTTCAAGTGTAGTTGAATCAAGTTCATCTTCAGTTATAATTCTTGACCCCGCTAAATCCGCCATTAAAGAAGCATTATTATATTGATGCCCTTCTGCCACATTTGGTGATGGTATCTACAAAATGCAAAAGAAAGATAATGATTAAACAAAATTAACAAAATAAAATAAAGGACTGGTAGTTTTACATGCAGGAGTATTTCATGTAACCGAAAACAGAACCAGGTTTAATCAGTTAAGTCAAATATCATACTTAATGAAAAATCTAGTACGATAACAACAGAAGGGATGTTGCAGAGTTATGATTTAATTCAAAGATCTCTCTTTTCTGACTTCTTCAAAATAATCTGCTCATCAATTCATATACAACAGAAAGGACAAGCACAGTCCTTTCTCTGCACATAGTTAAAGAAGGGAAAGTTTAACCATCGCATTCCATATTTGACCTCTCCTTTCGTATGTGATGGGGTTCAAAAACATCTCTTCATTATTTGTACAAAGGCAATAAGACTACTTTAATTATAACATGCAATGACTGTGAGAGGTGGCCACATAAAACTGGACATCACATCCCACCATCTGACCAGTAACCACTAAAAAACAATTGCAATTCACTCTTGTTTTGAAAAATCTATACTTTACCCTCTGGGTTCAACACAACAAGAGTAAATATTAGAGTACGCTTTCCATAGAGATTTACAATTGCAATTCACTCTTGTTTTTGAAAAATCTATACTTTACCTTCTGGGTTCAACACAACAAGAGTAAATATTAGAGTACGCTTTCCATAGAGATTTATTTTTTTCTTAAAGATCTTGTGCATGTTGATTTTGTTAAGTATATATATACTTGGAAAAATTCATATACAGAGGTAAATCCAAGATGGTACACTGGACCAGTACTGGTCTATCGTTTTAATGGACAAAAGGGTACACTTCCAGTAGTATTTATAACTATGGTTCACACAATAAGCAGCATAGGCAACATGTTGGAAACGATATATAAGAAATGAGCTGTCACGTAAGAAACAGGTGATAGGCCAGTAACAGTCAGAGTCTAATGTACAAAAACAACTGAAAATAAGAGACCAAACTATGCTATAATAATATTAGACTACAGCCAACCAAGTAAGCATGTTGATTTATCCTCTGCTGAAATTTTTGAGCAAGTTTCACTACAAGACACTGAAAAATCATATTTAAACTGGGACAGAAAAATTATAAAGGACATTAAACATATGTTAGTTTGAGAAACTTCAGTAGAAAATTGAGGGAAGAAATTCATTCTAGGTGATGGGGAATATCTTTCTGTTAAATCTCCTCACATGAATATTTCAAATCAATATGACTTCATAAAGCATTTAAAAGATACCTCAACCTCAACCTCAACCTCAATCAATATTTATATTTATTTCATCATGTGGTTTTGACAACTCATACATTGAGAGTAATTTTTCTAAAACATAGTAATAACCCTTCTTCAATTCCCAATTTCCTATATAACACAGGCAGAAGATTCATCTATCAGAATAAAAAATCTTGACCAACAGCTTTTACCTAGTCCTTATCAACCAAAGCTCAAGTACAGGGGTTGAAACTTTTTAGGGTTCAACTTAATATTGCAACCTTATACTTGTGGAAATATAAACACATGTCAAAATACACATTATACCAGAATGGAAGGTTTTCCAGTGGCCAAAATCTCACAGCAAGTCATTGCCCCAGCTCTTGAAACAATAAGGTCTGCAGCAGCATATGCCAAATCCATAGAATGCAAGAACCTACACAATTTCAGAGTCAAATCAGATACAAAAGCAAGAACTAGAGACGCAATGAAAATATTAATACAACTTGTAAAAATATAAATTTCAACATATCAGGAGCAGATGGTAAGAGAATCATGCATTAAGCACTGCAATGTTAAATATTTCATGCAGATGTCCCCCTTGTCAAGTTAGGATATGGATTACTTAGATAAATTATCATTTTCTACAGTTTTTTTAAGATCTTATTAAACTACACTTAATGATGCCCAGAAGATGAGTTCATTCTGCTGAAAATGGATGTAGATGGAATTAAAGAAACAGATTTCCAAGTTAAATCAGGCTTTATTCGCTACATATGATATAGGTATGCTTGGCCTTTGAAGTTTGATTAATTGGTTCAGGAAATATGCAACTGGTTGTGCTTCTATGAAAGGTAGAACTACCATAATTCAGTTCTGAGATAGTTAAGTTGTTGAAAGATAGTTTCTATCCCTTCAAGCATTTACCTGCAAAACAATATGACTGAGCTTAGCAGATGAAATGCCTTAGTAGTTATTCCCTGTTCTATAATCTCATTTGATTTTAATTTAAAGATGTGCTTCATGTATACACCATTGACTCGACAGCCATATAAAATGCAAAAAAAAAAAAAAAAAAAAAAAAACTACAAGAACCATACATCACTTTTAGGTAAGAAATGACACTCTCCTTTTATCCTCAAGGTACTTGACACATTATCAAATTAAAATTAGTTTTATTAAAGTAGGGACCACTGTTTCCATATCACTTTCATATGTACCACAACATGCAATGACCACCTGAATAAATAGTAAAATCAACTATAATAGTGCCTATAGAGGTGTTGACCCATTAACATCAAGAGAAAACCATCGGTATAATTCTCTTTGTGATAGGGTTATCAAAAGTAAAGTTCTATTTCCATTCCAATGGGTGGTGGGATGTTTGCTCAAGCAGCGACACCTTTCTACAGGTCCTACCAATCCGAGTTCACTTGTAATCACTCAATCCAGACCCTAAAAATTTATCTTTCAGTGCTATAATTTCATTTCCCCAGCTTGTCCGAAGTAAATTGGGGACGGGGTGTGGGATGGGTGACATTCATTTTGTGATGATGTATGCTTAAGAGTTCAAAATGCCTTTGGATCTTCCTGGCCTTCTTAATCTGTCTTTCCCTTCTGATCTCTGATATCTAGTTTCTATCTCAGGGACCAAAAATTATTTGCTCCTTCTCCTACTTAACATTTTTTCCTTCAGGAAATCTCAACTACCTTGCAGTGTAAACCATATTTCATTCCATCATTGACATTCAGCCCCTGAAAATCATATCCCTATAGCATCTATAGCTTTGAAAGCAAAGATCCCTTTTAAGATTAATGCTTTTATGTGGTCTTTTCAATTCTTAGAATGCTCAATACCAACGATATGCTTAAGGAGCATATGTTGTGTACATAATGTGCTTGTATAGTGACACGACAGATTTTAATTCATTCCTTCATTTCCCAACAACTTGGCATCTTTCCCGATGAGGATTCCCTTTATCCTACGAGGTGGTCGAGTTTTATTATGATACTTAGAAGTTTTAGGATTCTATGGATGGTAAGATTTGATAATCTTGTAGATGCTTCACAATTTTGTAGGTATATGTAGAGAGAGAGAGAGAGAGAGAGTTCCTCATATTTAACGATCTTGCATTCCCCTCTTATCTAGGATAGGTCTTGTTAGCATCATTTGGGCTTTCTTTTGGAGCTTTTACGCCTGTGGACTTTTTTACATTTGGGATTGGTGGTTATACTCCATTGAGAACTTTGTAATTTTACTAATTCTTTTGTTTCACGTGGAAGGGGGAAGGTCGGTGTTATAGACAGCAAATGTGATAACCACGCCAAGGTGATTGGATTGAAATAGCTTGAATGGAGAGGTCAGTCAGTACTCCCTTTCAAGATGCCCTTGCTCGGGGGATGTTCTCACGGTCTTCCTATAAAGAAAGTCCTAATTACTGATCTCGATCTTAGAACTGCCAGCGTGATGGATGGGAGGGTTGAGATGTCCTCTTAGAACTGTTTTCTGGTTTGAAAGCGGTCTCACAATCTTGGAGCTAATAAGACAGACACGAAGGAAAAAAATACATATAATGAGGGGACAAAGACACAGAGAGAGAGAGAGAGGGAGTTCAGAGAATGATGGTCTCCGAGTGTGTGATTTAGCAATGATGAATATAATTATTATACTTCTATCATGTTAAAACAAATCCTAAGGCGGTCTAGCAAAAAAACACACCAATTTGGAGTAGTCTGTTCTTATATATTGAATGCCAAGCAAGTTTTTTATTGCTTAAACTTAAAGTTAGGCTTCCTTCAGCTATAAAAGCAAGAATATTAAATTTTGTCATGTTGGGAATTTAAGTGTTCTAGAATCTAAGTTTATGTACAAAACTCAGCAAGTGATTCAACTAAATTGAAGGCCTTCCAGTACCTTATAGTGAATCCTCTTACAGTTTAAGCTAGGAAAATGGCAGGCAACCTTATATATTGCTAAAAAGTAGTCTTTTAAATTCTAAGAATTAAACTTGGAAAACAAAAGGTTAGCAATTACATCAAAAAAAATAACTACGTATAAAGCGTCAAGTATCTGCAAATGTTCACATAAAAAAAAAGCAATAAATATGGATAAGTCAGACCGTGCTATTTGCAGGAGCCTTATCCACCAGAATGAAAAGGATATTACGGGTCTAATTCAACCTAGCTACAAAGTACAGAGTGGTCAAGCTATTTATCTAAACTAAATATATAACCAAGTTATATGAAGAATAGTGATGCTAATTTAATTATTTAAACAAAAAGTGATTTGTGATGCAATGTATTATAAGGTCATGATTTAAATTAAATAGGTAAGCTTTCCCGTAAAATATATCTATTTTGTATTTTAAAGCAGATATGTAACTTATTTTCTCTTTCAAGGAGTGAACTACAAATGTTCTCAGTTCTCACATGGTCTTAGGGAGCCTATCAGAGCCAATGCCTGAAACCTTTGAATCTATGCTTCTGTTCTACCGTTATGGTAAACATGTGCAAATTACACTGATACACAATTGATCACACGAATTAAATCCATGTAGAGATGAATATGCACTAGCCATTTTAGTTTAGCAGAAAGGAAAATCATTCTAGCCTCATCGTACAATAGAGGTATATAGCATAATGAACTCCAAACAATTTTGAGTTTTAGAATAACACATCAAGCAGAAAATATTCATTTAAAGTAGAAAAACACTCACGGCTTAAGAATCACATTTTGATGGTTCTTCACAAGACTCTCCATCTCATCAAATGCTTCCACACCTGTCTGCCAAATGATAAACAAGTTTTTCCTCTCCAACAACTGAAGATACAAATTCAGGAGCGCAATATTTATAGCATTGGCACCTAAAGACCCTCCAAGAACCAACACAACCTTAGCATCCGGATGCCCCGCCCTAGGAAAGTAATGTGTTTTTGCCACGACCTTAGACACATATTGGAGTAACGATAACCTCACCGGATTGCCACACACCACACACTTTTTCTTCATAACAAAACTCTCCACAGTCCCATGATATGCAACAAGCACCTTATCTGCAAAAAATGACAAAACCCAATTCGCAATTCCGGGTACTGAATTCTGCTCTTGGATTACAAGTTTTAGTCCTTTTACAGCTGCAGCTAGGCAAATTGGGAATGAAACATACCCACCAGTCCCAATAACAATTTGAGGGTCAAATTTTTGCAATTCCCGAAAACTTAAAAATAGGGATTTTATAAGACGGTAAGGGAAGATCAAGAAATTTTGAAGAGAAAGCAATGGACGAGCTAATGGGGTGGCAGGGACTGAGATGAAATCATAGCCAGCTGATGGCACAGCAATGCTTTCCATTCCAGTTGGGGTTCCAATAAAGAGAATTTGGGTGTTAGGGTTTAGGGATTTGAGCTCATCGGCAATGGCGATCGTTGGTAGATGTGGCCACCGGTTCCGCCGGCGGCCAACATGACCCGGAGTTCATTTCCCGTTCTGGGTAATTTATCAGCATTCGGGTTTTGATTTTTGGGTTGTTTTAAGGATAAACAGTAAGTAATTCTGAAATTCCTGAAATGGAGACAAGGAATTCAGTAAAGATAATAAATACCATTGACAGACAGAAAGGCAAAAACATATAGATACAATATATACATACATATATATAGAGAGAATAAATTACCTGGGTTTAGGACAGAGAGTGAAAAGAGGGTAGTTTTGCTGAAGTGGGTTGCTGGGAATGAGAAAGTATTGAAAGATGGCCGCCATTAGTGCTAAAAGTGAAGCTCAATGTGAAAAGTAGGAAGCTCAGGCAGTTACATTTGTGTGTTTCCACTTTCTGGCGAGTGATCACTGAAATCTGAGAGTCTAAAATTTAAAATTTAAAATTTAAAATTTCAGAAGATTTTTAACATCATCTTTAGTACTGAAAACTTTAGATATCAGACAGACACTAGCATGAGTTTGGAAGATTAGGCAAGAGATTTATCAAGTATCTAGACAAACTTTATTATTACAGTCCCCTTGTTGGTTGTCCGAGGATTTTGGATCAAGTAATTGATATTATGTATATCATGTATATGGTTAAGTCCAATAATTATAATCAACTAAAGTCATACAAATCATTTTATATTTTTTTTGTAACAATTTTTTAGTCATCGTAGTATTATTAATATACAAATTTTTCAGATAGAATATCTTAACAAAGTATATCTAATGGATCCGGTTAGCATGAAGTTATTTTTTTTTTTGGTAAGTTAATTGATTAATCGATAGAATCTTGACATACACATCAACGCCTATACTGCGTGTTAGTATTCTATTGGTCAATTGACTAACTTACCCAAAAATAAACTTCATACTAACCACTTCCATATCTAATGCATTGGCTAGTGCCAATCTAGTCATTGTTTACATATTTTGGAGTTAGATTTGATTTTAATGTCATTATATGGTAGATTTGAGCTAATTTTATAGTTTAACATGATATATTTGACCCTTTATTGAAACGATATTTTTTCACACAAAGAAACAAAAAATTAAAATTAATGTAAATTGAACAAAATAACAATAATACTCCAAAATACCATTTGTTGTTTAAAATTTAAATAAATTTATGTTTAATTTTAAATTTTAATTAAATTATTTTAACAATTAAAATAAATCTCTAATTTTAAATCCATAATGAGCTAGGTTTGCTTCCCAAAGTTCCATCAAAACACCTTATTCATACTCCTTCCGTTCTTAATTATTTGACGTTTTGAAACTTTGCACAATTACTAAGTTAAAACTCTTATAAAAACTTCACTAAAATTACTATGTATTACCAAAAACACCTTTGCATAGATAAATGAAAAGATAAATTGTAGATGATAAAGATGAAATAGAAATATTGTTAGAGGATAGAGAAAATATAGGAATTATAAAAGAGAAAAAAAGAGTATACCATTAAAATATTAAAAGAGGGAGAAAAAATAGTTTGAAAAAGTAGGACAGAATTAAGGAGAGTATTAAATGTTTAGGGGTAATTTAGAAAGTAATGTAATCAATATTTCCTAAAATTTTATAAACGTCAAATAAATAGGAACAAAATTTATTCTCTAAAACGTCAATTAAAACGTCAATTAAATAAGAACGGAGGGAATACTATAAAATTTGATGGGATCAATTGTCTATGGTTTCCTGTAATACAAGAATGTTGTCTGTTATTTAACAATAATTTGTCTTGAAAAATGCATGTTAGTATGGTTAGAATGAAATTCATTTTGGTCAATTGATCAATATATTGTTCATACGCAGGTCGAAAGATGGTTTTTTTTTTTGCGTGTCAACACTGTATTGATCAATTGACCAATTTATTATAAAATTAATTTTATGATAACCGGATCCGACACAACCAATGTGAAAAATAATATGTAAAACAAATCACATGGGATTTAAATAATGTCCTTTTTTCCCTTTCTTTTTTTTGTAGTCATTGTGAGATAAGAAGTCAAAAACAATGGCAGCTTGTTTTTTAATCAAATACTCCCTCCATTCTTTTTTACTTTTTAAAGAGTGAAATATTTTTATTTTTACCTATGGTTTGTAGATTTAAAAAAAAATATTAATGACTGAATTTCTTATATTATCTCTATATTAAATACCAATTTTTTTATCTTTTCCAATAAATTTTAAAAATAATATTGAGATTTTATAATTATTTTAGTTAATCAGATAAAATATTTATAATATTTTTTAATTTTTAATTTTTTTAAAACGACAAGTAAATAAAGAAACTAGGGAGAACAAACTACAAAGTGAAAGAACCAAACTGAAAAAAGAAATGGGGGGTTTTGCTGGGAAATTAATGCGAGTGATTACTTTATGCATGGCAATGTGACATAAGTTGACCGGAGAATTGGAATGTGAAAAGGTTTTGACTGGATAATTTTAGGCCCAAGTAGTCTTTAAAAGTACAAATATTTTTGTTTCTAAAAGGATAAAATAAAGTACATAAAATAAAAGGTAATTTAGTCATTTAGTGAGATTCATTAGTATAAAAAATAAAAATATTCATCACTTTATATAATCTTGCGCTGGTTACCAAGGATAAATTTAAAAGTTTTTTACTCACTTTCATCTACTTTTACTTTTCTTAATATGTGTGCAAATTATATTTTATTCTTCCTTTTGAGGATGGAGGGAGTACTAAACTAAATGAATACAATAATGATATATATTGCGACTTTACATTTTTGATTTTTTTATTGCGAGTTACGTGAATAAATCTAATTGGTAATACTTTTATGATGTAATTAATATAGTAGGCCAATTTTATAATCCTATCCAATTACATGTATTAATATACGTTGTAATCGTAATTCAAAAAAAAATCTTTCGCAATATATAACTGAACTCAAATAAAGATGTTGTATTGTACTCAAATTCGGAAAAAAAATCTTTCGCAATATACGTTGTATGCTCGAATTCACCGGACAAGCATTGAGATGTTGTATTACAACATCTCAATGCATGTTTAGACAATTCGGACATATTTTTTTTAGGTCACGACTCCAAGATTTCAACCATTTCTTTTCTTCTTTCAACTTTATTGAAACAATGGCTTTTTATCCATTTCTCTGCAAGTATTGTATGAGTTTTTGATCCCTCGTTGCATTGTACTCAAACTATGGCTTTTAAATTCTAAGAACAACTTGAAATAAAACACATGCTCTTTTGACTTTTAGATATTAACTTGATGCCTACAAATTAAAATTTGATGAAGTCTACATAAAGGTAGGGGAGTGTTCTAATGCTTTCTACCTCTTAATATATTTAGTTAGTGGGGGTGGGGTTGGGGTGGGGGGTGAGGTGGAGGTAGGGGGGGTGGGGGGTGGGGGTGGGGATGGGGGAGTCTTGGCGTGCATGCAAGAAAGAAGTTTGAGCTTGATGCAAATGACTAAAATAAAGAAAGTTCGAGTTTAATATAAATAACTAAGATATCTACTCCTTTATATGATTATCAATCAAATAAAATGTTATTCTATGTACCAATCATCACTTCAATCTTAGTGTGCACTTTTTTTCTCAATAAATTCACATAGCTATAGAACTTGTGAGGATATCAATATATGACTAACTAAAAGACGACACATGAAGTCATTTCACTCGGAAACGTTTTTGACTTTCCCATTAATCAAGGGCATAACAATAATTCCCCCCATCACACCTTCTAAATAACAAATTGATATTTTTACATGTTAAAATAATATTTTCATATGAGTCTCTCTTACATGGAGGTGAGATCCATTCACCATTAATGTGAGATGAATCATGTGGAAATGTCAATTTTTTATATGAAAATATCAGCTTAAGACCCATACTAACTCCTACGCCAGAGGGACCTCCCAGGGAGAGGGACCTCTTGGGTGAAATAAATATAGAGATTGGAAGCAACTAAAAAAAACAGAGATGACCAAGTAAAACAGAGATATGCTAAAATTGAGTTTTATTACTCAATGAAGAACTGAAGCAAAACTAAGGATTACAAAGGTTATAAATACTAAAAGTTTTCCTAAAAAGTCTCAACCAACACCAACGTGCCTATGAGATTATTTGCCTAAATAAAAGGAAGACTTAAATAAATGGAATACTTAAAACAAACTAGACTTATTTAACAAAGACTAATTCAGCAACTTCTAACTTCCAAGATATGACAACTGTAAGTTTCACTAAGTTGCAACACTCCCCTTTAGTGCAAACTTACTGTCAACAATACCAAGAGCACCTCGAAATACTTCAAACTTTGCTTTGCCAAACGCTTTTGTTAAATATATCAGCAATTTGATCATCAGTTCGAATTTTCTGCAGCTGATGAATATCCTGAGTCAAAACCATCTCTCGAACAAAATGATAATGTGTTTCAATGTGTTTTGTACGGGCATGGAACACTGGATTTCCAAGACAGAAAACATTTCTTGAATAAGTCTCTTATGCCAGATACACTCTTGAGTGGCCATAGAAAGTTTATGACATACTAAACCACAACTGGAAAAAGCAACGATGAGAGCGCTTCTTCATTGCACCACGAAATTCTTGGCGATCCCATAAACAATACCCTATTGTGGAGCGCCTATCATTTACATCACCATCCCAATCTACATCTACAAAACCAATCAACATGAATGGTGTATGCTGATGATAAACTAACCTAAAATTTAGAGTGCCTTTTATGTAGCGAAGAATCCTCTTGGCTGCAATTAAGTGACTTTCACATGGTTTGTCCATAAACTGAGAAACAACTCCCACAGAGAATGAAATGTCAGGTCTCGTGATAGTTAAATAGAATAAGCTGTGAAACCCCGAATTTTATGAAATAAAAGTATTCAATTTTTCTATTTTGGTAAATGGTTAAATTGATAAAAGGTTAAAGTTAAGGGTGATATGTGAAATTTTTTTAAAGTAAACAAGTTGTCATAAAATACCTGGTCACTATTCACTCTAGTATTATTCACTCGGGTATTTGGGACACTTTTTGTGTCGGAGTTACTATTCACGAGTTACTAATCATGGGTTACTATTCACCCAAATTACTATTCATTCTAGTATTGTTCACTCAAGTATTTGGGACACTTTTTATCGGAATTACTATTCACAAGTTACTATTCATGGGTTACTATTCACCCAAATTACTATTCACTCTAGTATTGTTCACTCGAGTATTTGGGACACTTTTTGTGTCGGAGTTACTATTCACGAGTTACTATTCACTCTAGTATTGTTCACTCGAGTATTTGGGACACTTTTTGTGTCGGAGTTACTATTCACGAGTTACTATTCACCCAAATTACTATTCACTATAGTATTGTTCACTCGAGTATTTGGGACACTTTTCGTGTCGGGGGTACTATTCACGGGGTACTATTTCCGAGTTACTATTCACAGATTACTATTCACCCGAGAAATATATTTCTTTTCGGTCCAAATCATTTTTGGGTACAATATTATTCCATGAAGAGATGTACTAATTTTTTAGACCGTTGGTTGAAATTATAACAGAAAAGCTTTTTATATAAAACAGAATACTTTTATAAAGTTATTCTATAAATAGAATATATTATATTCTATTGTGCATAGTGTTTGCATAGTAAAAATCTTTTTATATAAAATAGAATATATTATATTTTATTTAAAAGATTTTGCTTTAAATATGGACCGTCCGATTAAAGTAAATCAATCTGGACCGTTCATGGGTTGGTTACTATTCATTCCATTCTTCTATAAATAGAAGCTCATTCCTTCATTATTTCTTACGAATTCACTGAAACTCTAGAGAGAGAAATTATAGAGAGAAAGAAGAAGAGTATTCTGCTACTTCACTACTTCTATTTTCAGTTTCTTTTACGGTAAGGGATATTATTATAGTAAGGGGTGTTATTCTTTCTTATTCATGAAGAGAACTTCTGTTATTCCATTCTTTATTATTCTGTTGGAATAACCTGTATATGAGGCATACCCTATACATAACATGTATAAGCGGCATACCCTGTACTTGGTGAAATCCTTATATTATTCAATTCTTTATTATTACATTGGAATAATTTGTATCTGAGGCATACCTATACATAACTTTTGATATGGCATACCTGTGACTTGGTGAAATCCTTATGTTATTACATTCTTTATTATTCTGTTGGAATAACTCAGATATCTGTGGATTCTAGTATACCAGTGAAGTCTGTTGTTATTTAATTCTTTATTATTCTGTTGGAATAACCTGTATACGCGAATTACCGTATACTTGGTGAAGTCTGTTGTTATTCAATTCTTTATTATTCTGTTGGAATAACTTTGTATCTGTGGATTCTAGTATACTGGTGATGTCTGTTGTTATTCCATTCTTTATTATTACGGTTGGAATAACTTTGTATCTGTGGATTCTGTAGTATACCGGTGAAGTCTGTTGTAAGACCGAAATTTTTTTAAATAAAAGGAATTTCTTTTATTTATTATTTTGAAATAGTAAGGGTTGATTTGATTAATGTGGATAGTTAAGGGTTAAATACGCAAATATTTCAAAATAAGCAAGTGGTTATAAAATATTCATTTTTTGTCGGGGAATATTCGTTTGGTCGTGGAATATTAAATCTCGTGGGGAATATTAAATGCGACGGTAGCGACCGTGTGTGGGCCCCATAACTGAAAAGCGATTGGATGAAGAAAGCGACAAATATAAGTTGGTTAAAAATAACAGTAGTAGTTATTCTGAATTAAGATTTGTTGGAATACCCGTTGGTTAAAATCTGATGTCTGGCATTGGTTGCATAAAGAAGTAGCTACCGGTATTGCACGTAATTGTTGAATTATTGATCCTTACGTAAGAAGGCACTACTCAATAATTTTCACATGAATTCTTGTTCAATATTTTATTTTATTGATTCGATAATTCTTTGCGTTGATATTTTATATTATCATTGTTCAATAATTGTCACTTTGCACATTATCTCCATTATCGGATCAATAATTCATATTATTTGAATAATATTATTAGATAGCATTATTGGCAATGTCTAGAAAGTTACATCGAGGAGAGGTTTGGTCACCTAATTCTTGCGCCAAGAAGGAGAAATCCTTATCGGAAAAGCCCCTCTTTCCAGGAACTACTTTGGTTGTCATAAATGTGATTACGTAATATTATTTGTGAATAATTAATTATTGATTCATATGATAAAAAATATTTATTTTATGTGGATATAAATGATGGATTTATTTATGTGGTTATAAATGAAGAAATTAATGTTGAGGTGTTTTATCGGTAATTTTACCCAGCGGAATGGAGGTATTAAAATCAAATCGGTATATTTTTACTATGTATTGTGTGACTTATAATTTTTAATCCGACCGTTGGATCGTTGTAATTTTTGGATATGTTATACATACATAAGTTGAGTATATGTCCACAAATTTTGAACCGTTTAAAATGAACGAATGATTTGTTATGAATTTTAAGAGGTGTTGATTCGGAAATTAGGGTTATAATTGATTTTGGTGGAAAATTCTAGAATTGAGTGGGCCCCACTTGTGTTTGGTGAAAAAATGTGCTGAATTTTATTTCAAATGTGGTGGGTGGCAATAGTAGCAGAGTAAAGCCATCGGTAAGGAGGTCAAGTGCCGCTTGGCGGGCTAACATTTTCTATAAATAGAGGGCTAAGTTAGAATTGAAAATCACACCAGAAACAAAGTTTTCTCTCTTTCTCTCTCTATATTATTGAGCGTATTTTGTGAGTATTTAGATACTTTGAGAGTTCTTTATTCAAAGACAAGTTTCATTCAAAGATCACTTGACCTTTCCTCCGAAATCTTGATTCTTTGAGGTAAGGGATATTATTTTTTTTCGTAATGATATTATTTCTTCAATATCATTATGTTGAAATGTTGATCTGAAGTTTTATCAAATTTGGAACTTTTTCATGTCGGGGTTACTATTCATGAGTTCTTATTCACGAGTTCTTATTCATGAGTTACTATTCACGAAGTTACTATTATTCACGAGTACTATTAAATGAAGCGTGAAGATGTTTTTGTGGAATTTCTATCTTTTGGTGTCGGATTTACTATTCATGTATCTGGTCTTATTCACGATATCTAAGCCTTTATTCACGATATCTGACCACTATTCACGATATCTGCACTATTCACAAAAAAAAATAAAATTTCTTCTTTTGTCCAAAACATCTATTTTGGATACTAGCTTTGATTGTATCCATGTTTTGATCATTCTTGAATTTTACACCACTGTGATTATTTTTGGGGTATTGTTGGACATGGATAAAACAAAGTGTGAATCCTTAATCCTTAATCCTTGTCATTTTGTTTCATTGGATTCGTTCTTTAAAAATATTTTTCATCATCCTCAGTCTTAAATGATGATATTATTGAATATCTTTGGCCTGTAGTGCAAAGATGAATGATTTCTAAAGAATATCTTTGGCACTGTAGTGCAAAGATGAGCAGTGTTGAGATGAACATACACTGATCGATTAATATCTTTGGCTGTAGTGCAAAAGATGAAGCAGTGTTTAAATGAACATGACGGTGATGAATATCTTTGGCACGTAGTGCAAAGATGAATATTTGATTCGGATGTATATTGATTGTTGTTACGGGGATAAAAGATAGAGCGATGAACTTTTAAATTCATACATAGAAGATAGTAGTTTGCATTCTCTACTTAACTCTTCTAATGAATTATTATTTCATTATGAATATTGATTGAAAATTTGTTGTCTATTGTATTCTATTAAATTTTTTTCCTGTTGAAGACTAACGATAATTTGTTGTATATTATCTTAGTCATAATATTCTTTTCTTGAGCTAGTTGAGCTCACCCTTTTCCTTTTGTTCCATTCTTCTCGGGAGGCGAGAATATAGCGAAGCGATGCAGTGGGGTATGGAATGAAGGTTTTAGAAAGGATTGTTTAGTAGTCCTCACCATTTTGTAAAATAATGTATCAATAAATGTGATGAGGATTTATGTGAGTATAAATATTGTCAGAAGATAATATTTGTATTTAAACTCTGCAGATTTCTTGTTGTAATAATAAAGTTGTAGTTGTTTACGTACCATGTATATGACAAACTCAGAATGGGTGATGTATACCTATTTTGGGCGTCACATCCGTTGTTATTCAATTCTTTATTATTACATTGGAATAACCTATATATCTGTGATTAAAAGTATACACGGTGAAGTCTGTTGTTATTCAATTCTTTATTATTATGTTGGAATAACTTTTATCATACAAGCATCGCATACGTGGTGAAATTCTTTTATTATTCCATTCTTTATTATCTTTGTTGGTTATTGGTTTCGGATAAATTAATTCTTGAAGTTGTTTTATTGAATTCTTATATGATTGTCATCATCCTCATGTTTATATTTTGTTGAAAGTCATCGTGGCACGTAGTGCATAGATAGACTTGGTATGATTATGACACGGGGATTATTCGGTATAATCATGGTAGTAATGTTACAAATAATGTGGTAAAAGTCATCGTGGCTCAGTAGTGCGTAGATGGACTTGGTGTGATTATGACCGAGGATTATTCGGTATAATCATAACCGTAATATTACAAATGATGTGGAAAAAGTCCTCGTTGGTCCGTAATGCATTGATGGACAATTTTGGTATGATCGTGGCTATGGATTCTCTTGACCATTGGAGCAAAAAGATGAATTGTTTTATGGCATGATCGGGATAGTTGATGAAAACACGATTATCTTTGGCCGTAGTGCATGGATAATTCGTGGTCGTGATCTTAGGTAATATCCTTGGCTTTATAGTGCGGGGATGATTTGATGATGTTGATTAATTATTGAAATGAGTCTCAAATGATGAAATATTAATTTATGGATGTGGTAAAAGTCATCTTTGGTAGTAGTGCATAGATGGACTTGGTATGATTATGACCGTGGATTTTTTTCGGTATAATCATGATCAGTAATTGAAAACACGAATATTCTTGGCCCGTAGTGCATGGAAAATTCGTGGTCGTGATACTATTAAGCTGAGTCTCAGCATTATTGGTTTTACAGTTGTATATCTTTGGCCTGTAGTACAAAGATGAATTGTTAATTTTTGGTTATACAGTTGTATGTCTTTGGTAGTAGTGCAAAGATGAATTTATTAGTATGATTATGAGCAGGAATTGTGATTAGGTATAACCATAATTTTTGATATTTCAGGTAAATACAGGTGATAAAAATTATCTTCGTCCTGGATGAGAAATAGAATTTGAAACCACAATTATGATTATGAGTTATTCATATGATTGTGGGATGAGGAATTGATTGATTGATGTTACTGAGGATAAAACATTATTGGTGGACTTTTAACATAGAAGATAATAGACACGATGGTCTATTTGACTCTTTAATGGATTGCTCGTAAAATTGCAACTATGGTTAAAAAGTTTTATCATCTACCATAGTTTCTAAATCTCTGATTTATTATTGATGAAAGCTATTGATAATGTAGTTATCTTTAGCCATGATATTCTTTACTGGGCTAGTTGTGCTCACCCTTTTGCTTCAAAATTCCTTTCAGGTAATAAGAGTGTAGCTGGGTCGAGCGGGGATAACAGGGAAATAGTGGGATGGTCTGAGACTGTCGAAGTTTCTCAATACATTATAAAATGGCATGACATGCAACAGATAATTGTATTGAGGACATAAGATGTGTGTGTTGTATTTTATACGTCACTTAATAATTGATTTTGGCGAACAACAATAGGGTGATGAGAACCCGACTTTGGAAGCGTCAAAAGTTCACCTCATTAGAATGAACAAAATAGTAATCTTCTCGTTCTTCTTTGGGGTCTTGAAATATTTGTTGTTGTATTTTATATGGCATTGTAATAATTTGAGTTTGGATACTGTCTATGAGATAATATTGTATTAAAACTCACGATTAAGCTGTTAATCGTACTCGCTCGCACAGATTCAGCGATTAATATAAATGAAGTTTGTATTTGGTTTTTATAATGTGATATCTGGCGACTCAGGATGGGTCGTGTGGACCTATTTTGGGGGCGTCACATAAGCTGCCAACAATTTATCGGAAAAGTGTTTCATCTTCCAAAAATCTTCCTCCATCTTTGACTAACTTCAAGCAAGGGTCCATAGGAGTAGCCATTATCTTTGACTCCCCCATACGAAAACGATCCAGCAACCTTGTTGCATATCTGGTTTGAGAGACAAAATATCCATTTAACTTTTTAACCTCCAGTCTAAGAAAATAGGTAGCTTCACCCAAACTCTTCATTTCAAAGCGCACTACAAGAAAAGGTGTTATCTTCGACGAAATTAATTTTGACCGAACTCATTCCATCGACTTTAAACTAATTTCGACTGAATCTTACGTCGATATTAAGCCCGTCGACCTTCTTTTATCCTCGACGGACATCCGTCAAAATTATGACCTCTCTTTGGCGCTAAGCTTTCCCGCCAGCGCGAGTATTAAGGTCGACGAAATATTGTTAAACTCGACAAAATAGTTCATCGAAAATAATTAAGGGCGACAGACATAAACTCGACAGAATTCCGTCGAAAATAACAATTTAAAACCTAGAATCGCAATCAGTTACTGATCTCATCACTTTCTCCATATCTCTCTCTCCCTCTCTCTCTCCTGGCGGAAGCTCCTCCCCACACCACTGAGCCTCCTCCTCCCCACACCACCGAGCCTCCTCCTCACACCATCGAGCCCCCGCCTCCTCCTTTTTTGTTCCCAACCTCCCCCAACCTCTCCCCACACACAATACTTATATATATATATATATATATATATATATACCTCCCATTTTTGACCTGTCACACTATCAACGGTTTCGTACGGCGACGACAATTTGAACCTCTAGCACCGGCGACAGCGACAACGATGAAGTAGTGCTCAGGCACACTCTCTTTATCTCTGTTGGACTTACAAATACCAAACGTATGGTGCACCACCCTGAACACTGCCCAAATCAAAAATTAACCTAAGTAGACGAATTGAACCCCAAATGGTTTTAATTAGCCTCTTCAGAGTAGCATAATTAGATTGTTATTTGAAAATTAGTGTTAATTAGATTGTTATTGCTAATTGATGAGAAGTTATTTATATTATGATTTGAGACTGCCATATGTATATGATTTGGATAAATAATTTTGGGACTGATATTGTGTTTTGGGACTATTATTGCTATATTTTAATTAATTAAGTATATGTTAATTGACTCAATTGGAACATAATTTGTGTTTTGGAACTAATTTTTTTTATAAAACTTATGTTAATTGATTCTGTCACTGATTTTGGGACTGTCGTATGAATCTTGCCACTGATTTTAGAACTGCCTATGTTAATTGATTCTAATTGGTATATTTATTATTTCTGATGAAATTCTCGACGGAATTTATGTCAGAACTATTCAAATGCAAAATCTGTCAAAACTATTCAAATACAAAATTTGTCAGAACTATTCTAATACAAAATCAGTAATATAATTCAATTAAATAAATTTAATTTAATAAAATAAGAAAATATAATATAAAATAAAATAAAATAAAATTTATTCTTCAAATATCAATTAATTTAATTAAAAATAATATAAATTAAAAAATTTATATTTAATATAATAATATTATATTATATAATATAAAATTAAATAACTCTTAATAAAATAAAATAAATTTAATAAATAAATTAAATTAAATTTAATAAATAAATTAAATTTAATTTAATAAAATATAATATAATATAAAAGAAATTAAAGAAAATAAATTAAATTAAATTAAATTAAATTAATTAAGGAAGTAAAATAAATAAAACAATTTATATTTAATACAATAGTATAACATTATATAATATGAGAATAAAAATAAAATAAATGAGAATAAAATAAGATATAATAAATTTAATTTAATTTATAAACTAAAATATAATAATATAATGTAAATAAAATAAAATGAAATTAATTAAAGTAATTAAAAATTAAATTTTTTAAAATAAAATAATAATATATTCAAGCAATAGGTATCATAAACTGAGTAACATTTACTTAATTAATTATTGAAAAAATAAACTAAGTAGCATTTGCTTAGTTTTTCACAATTACAATAAACTGTATATATACTTGTGCATGTAGTATACATAGGTAGGAGCTTAGAAACCCGTTTGACATTCAATCATTAGGAGTGAAATGTCGAATAGTCCCCAGTTTGGGACTGTTACTGATGTTGTGACGCCCCCAAATTCAGACCACACTTGTCTCAAATTTGGTTGTCACGTACTAACTCTAATAATAAATCAACATCTCACACAACGGAATAATAGAATAAATTACATTGTTATAATATAATTATTCTCGTCCCAAGGGTTTGTAACTTAAACATCTCTTGCAAACCTTAATCATAATTAAACACCGTTTAGACATAACTAATACATAATCCAATACAACTTAAACTAAACATAGCTTAATATAAATGAGTTCTTCTACAACCAAATAGTAGCACATTCTTAGTATTATGGAAATAACTACTCCAAAGCCTTCTCTTTACCCTTGTCCTTGTCAGAGGGTTCGCCACGTTCTGCCTTAACTGAAAGTTTGATGGAAAGCAAGGGTGAGCAACAAATTTGCCCAGCAAGTAATATAGCATTAAGGGTTTTTAAGGTAGTTTTAACTTTCTCAAAGGTATATTAATAATGATAGTTCAAGATATCAAGAAGTATCGATGATTAACAATAGTAGTCGCTATGGACAGGATATATCAATAATATTCAACGGTTAATCAATTCAAGATTTCAAAGTAATGAATACTGAGCAACCACTAAGGACTACGAACTTCTCATAGAATTAACAGTGATATTACTGATAATTCTACAAAATGAGTACATGGTGATCAACCTAAAGTACTCTATGTCATGCATAACATTTAGTCTTTCTCATGTGCGCACGTCGGTTCCCCGACAATATATAGTTCACCTACCAAGAGGGTTGTTCATCTCAGTTATAAGAGTCCGTACCAAGTTAATTTGGCTTGGATAGCTTTCGATCAGATATCAATAGTCTAGCCGAAACAATGTCTTAGACAGTTTTCTTTCATAGTATATATATGAACAATTTTCGTTTGAATCAATATTTGTAAACCATTTCATTTCTAGGTTACGAAGTATTAAACTATCAAAGTTCTACTTGTACGATCAATAATAGCACAAGTTCAAGTAATGCCCAATAAAGAGTAAGGTTCGAGTACTTGCCTCAAGCGTAGTTTACCAAATATAGCTTATCAACACTCTTTTGAATCCTAACATAATATAGTTACGCATATAGGATATTCATTAGTTATAAAAGCTCACATATGTAAGTTCAAATAGACACATAAACATCTAACTTAGTTGCATAATCTATACATACTACATCACATATTCTACTTCCACATATCACAAAATCAGTTTATAAGACACCACAAGGTCAGACAACTTGGTTTCAAATCATTTCTTTATAGTTTGCAAATATTTTCATGAACTTCACATTTAAAAGTTATAATCACTCGTTAAACATTCAACTCTATCATCTAACATGTTTCTTAACACATTGGATATCACACTGGTCATATATTATAAGTTAAAGTAACCATATAAGCATGCTTTAAACATCAGATTACAAACAGAATCCAGAACAAATTGCAGGATGGCGTATGTAAGACCCCGAAATTTTTTTTAAATAAAAAGGAATTTCTTTTATTTATTATTTTGAAATAGTAAGGGTTGATTTGATTAATGTGGATAGTTAAGGGTTAAATACGCAAATATTTCAAAATAAGCAAGTGGTTATAAAATATTCATTTTTTGTGGGAATATTCGTTTGGTCGGTGGAATATTAATCATTGTCGGAGAATATTAAATGCTGACGGCAGTATGACCATGTGTGGGCCCCATAACGAAAGCGATTGGATGAAGAAAACGACAAATATAAGTTGGTTAAAAATAACGGCGTAGTTATTAGATTAAGATCATTGGAATACCCGGTGGTTAAAATACGATGTCTGGCGTGGTTGCAGTAGATGGCACCGGTATTGCATGTAATTGTTGAATTATTGATCCTTACGTAAGAAGGCACTACTCAATAATTTTCACGTGAATTCTTGTTCAATATTTTATTTTATTGATTCAATAATTCTTTGCGTTGATATTTTATATTATTTCATTGTTGATAATTGTCAACGCACATTATCTCCATTATCGGATCAATAATTCATATTATTTGAATAATATTATTAGATAGCATTATTGGCAATGTCTAGAAAGTTACATCGAGGAGAGGTTTGGTCACCTAATTGCTTGGCGCGATGAGGAGAAATCCTTATCGGAAAGCCCCCTCTTTCCTGGGAACGGCCTGGTTGTCATAAATGTGATTCTGTAATATTATTTGTGAATAATTAATTATTGATTCATATGATAAAGAAATATTTATTTTATGTGGATATAAATGATGGATTTATTTATGTGGTTATAAATGAAGAAATTAATGTTGAGGTGTTTTATCAGTAATTTTGTCGGAATGGAGGTATTAAAAATCAAATCAGTATTTTTACGATGTATTGTGTGACTTATAATTTTTAATCCGACCGTTGGATCGTTGTAATTTTTGGATATGTTATACATACATAAGTTGAGTATATGTCCACAAATTTTGAACCGTTAAAAATGAACGAATGATTTGTTATGAATTTTAAGAGGTGACTGATTCGGAAATTAGGGTTATAATTGATTTTGGTGGAAAATTCTAGAATTGAGTGGGCCCCACTTGTGGTTGGTGAAGAAATGTGCTGAATTTTATTTCAAATGTGGTGGGTGGCAATAGTAGCAGGTAAAGCCATCAGGTAGCAGGTCAAGTCTGCTTCGGCGGGCTAACATTTTCCTATAAATAGAGGGCTAAGTTAGAATTGAAAATCACACCAGAAACAAAGTTTTCTCTCTTTCTCTCTCTATATTATTGAGCGTATTTTGTGAGTATTTAGATACTTTGAGAGTTCTTTATTCAAGACAAGTTTCATCAAAGATCACTTGACCTTTCCTTCCAAAATCTCGATTCTTTGAGGTAAGGGATATTATTTTTTTCGTAATGATATTATTTCTTCAATATCATTATGCTGAAATGTTGATCTGAAGTTTTTATCAAATTTGGAACTTTTCATGTCGGGGTTACTATTCATGAGTTCTTATTCACGAGTTCTTATTCATGAGTTCTTATTCACGAGTTCTTATTCACGAGTACTATTTCATGAAGCGTGAAGATGTTTTTGTGGAATTTCTATCTTTTGGTGTCGGATTTACTTATTCATGATATACAGTCTTATTCACGATATCTGACCTTATTCACGATATCTGAGACTATTCACGATATCTGCACTATTCACCAAAAAAAAATAAAATTTCTTCTTTTTGTCCAAAACATCTATTTTGGATACTAGCTTTGATTGTATCCATGTTTTGATCATTCTTGAATTTTACACTGCTTGTGATTATTTTTGGGGTATTGTTGGATATGGATAAAACAAAGTACTGAATCCTTAATCCTTAATCCTTGTCATTTTGTTTCATTGGATTCGTTCTTTAAAAATATTTTCATCATCCTCGGTCTTAAATGATGATATTATTGAATATCTTTGGCTGTAGTGCAAAGATGAATGATTTCTAAAGAATATCTTTGGCACGTAGTGCAAAGATGAGCAGTGTGAGATGAACATGAATGATCGATTAATATCTTTGGCCCAGTGGTGTGCAAAGATGAGCAGTGTTTAAATGAACATGACCAATCGATGAATATCTCTTTGGCTTTTGTAGTGCAAAGATGAATATTTGATTCGGATGTATATTGATTGTTATTCTGGGGATAAAAGATAGGCGATGAACTTTTAAATTCATACATAGAAGATAGTAGTTTGCATTCTTTACTTAACTCTTCTAATGAATTATTATTTCATTGCGAATATTGATTGAAAATTTGTTGTCTATTGTATTCTATTAAATTTTTCCTGTTGAAGACTAACGATAATTTGTTGTATATTATCTTAGTCATAATATTCTTTCTTGAGCTAGTTGAGCTCACCCTTTTCCTTTTGTTCCATTCTTCTCGGGAGGCGAGAGAATATAGCGAAAGTACGAGTCGGGGTATGGAATGAAGGTTTTAGAAAGGATTGTTTAGTAGTCCTCACCATTTTTGTAAAATAATGTATCAATAAATGTGATGAGGATTTATGTGAGTATAAATATTATCAGAAGATAATATTTGTATTTAAACTCACGCTTTTCTTGTTGTAATAATAAAGTTGTAGTTGTTTACATACCATGTATTGACAATTTCAGAATGGGTGATGTATACCTATTTTGGGGGCGCCACGGTTGGTATCAAAGCTTAGGGATATGATCTCTCGGCGGAGATCGGGAATAGAACTAGGAGGGAGAGGCGAGTAAATCCTTCGCTAGGTGTGTGTCCTACCTAAGCTTATTTGTTAGTTGGTCAAGATATAGGGATATTATGTGATATATTGATTTCCTTAATTAACCCTTGTTTTATGACGAAGATTTGAGAATGTCGATGAGAATATTAATAAATGGAGTAAATGAGACCGTGGAGATGCTGTGATTTTACCAACGAGGAGAAGCGTCAACAGTCGGGCAATGTTCCTCTGTGAACAACACCACTTGAGAGATGATGAACGAGGGATGTTTAGAAGTTTTTGCAGTTCATGCAAAATCGCACGAGGAGACTCGTGTTCAAAATCTGAGGAGAAATGATAGCAATTCACGGGTTGTCACAAATGACAAGCGATTCAAAGAGTTGGGACCACCGAATTTAAGGGAAAGCAGATCCGATCATGGCGTGAAACATGGGTCAAACAAATTACCAAGATATTCGATGTCTTGGGATGCACGGAGAACAGAAGGTTCCATTCGCCACCTTATGTTAAAGTGGCGAGGCAGAGCTATCGGTGGGGGAGTCTACGTGAAGCATCCATCCACCGGTAAGACTCGGCGATGTCTTGGGAGACGTTTGAGAGACTATTTAATGACAAATACTTTCACGAAAGTGTTCGGCTATATGAAGGAAGTGGAGTTCATCAGTTAGAGCAAAACAACATGGCGGTGTCTCGATGACGAGGCAAAGTTTGCAGAGTTATCGAGTTTGCACCTCATTTGGTGGAGAATGAGGAACGATGACGCGGATGTTTCTTAGAGGTTTGAAACCCAGATACGTCAATATCTCATTTCTCATAAACTTTCTCTTTATTCGGATGTTGTAAAATGAGGCTCAATTATTAGAGCGAGATAACGAGTACGGTCAATCGAGGACCATAACCGAGGATCGTATCAGAGATGGCGATCAATGAATAATGATAACTGCGGAAAAAAAAGCATTAGACAGAAATGGTAACCACTCACTGGTGGTAATCATGGTCGTGAAAATAGAAGAAGCGAGTGGGAGGAGATTTTAAAAAGGAGATTTAACAACGACTATGTGAAGACAGCGGTCTGCGGCGAAAGAATCGGTTCTAAGGGAGGAGAACGACCACACGGTCGTATATGCTACAAATGCGGAAAAGAGGACATATCACCAAACCGCCCACAACGATTCAAGGTATGCTATAGTTGTGGAAAGGAAGGACATATCATTTCGAGATTATGCGTGGCGAAACCTAGTTCAATGGGGACGGTGACTCAAAAGATCGTCCCGGAAAAGTCAAAGTCAACGATTCCGGAAGGCGTTTGTTGTGATCGAGTCATAATGCGAGAACCCAAACGAGGTGATCACGGGTAAGCTATTTATAAATTCTTGCGAAGTTTATACCTTACTTGATATCTGGGTCTTTACCCATTCATTTATCTCTCCTGCATGTGCTCAACGTTTAAACTTGACTCAGGAGAAATTAGACTTTGACCTATCTGTGGAAACTCCGTTAGGAGAAACTTTCATCACATCCTTTGTTTATAAATTTTGTTTGATTCAAGTTGGCACCATCACCTTACCTGTTGACCTTATCTCTTTAAAGATACTTGCTTTTGATGTGATTTTAGGGATTGATTGGTTAACTACTCATCATGCCAAAATTGATTGTTTTCGTAAGGTTGTTAGTTTTCATATTCTAACCAACTTTGTTATGCAATTCAAGCAACTAAACCATTAAAATCAATCATTGTCATATCTAATCATAAAGCTATTCGTTTTATTGAAAAACGGATGTCAAGCTTTCTTAGCCCATGTTATGGATTTGAATAAAGACACGTCAAATTTGAATAATATTCTGTTGTTATATGACTTTCCGACGTATTTCAAGAAGAACTTCCGGTCTACCCCGTAGCGTGAAGTTGAATTCTTTATTGATCTTGAACACAGCACAAAGCCCATTTCTAAAACCCCATATCGAATGGCTCTATTGAACTTCAGAGTTAAAGGTCCAACTCTGAGAATTGTTGGACATCGGTTTCATTCGATCCAAGTACATCTCCTTGGGGTGCTCTGTTTTATTTGTAAAAAGAAAGGCGGGAGTATGCGACTTTGTATTGACTATCGGAATTGAACCATGTCACCATCAAGAATAGGTATCCTCTACCCGTATTGATGACTTGTTTGACCGATTGCTGAGGGCACAATTCTTTTCAAAAATCGATCTTCGATTCGGATATCATCAATTTGAAAATTAGAATCGAGGATATTCCAAAGCGCCTTCGAACTCGGTATGGGCATTATGAATTCTTAGTCATGTCTTTCGGACTAACTAATGCTCCTGCGGCTTTCATGGATATGATGAGCCGAGTATTGAGGAATATTTGGATCGATTCGTTGTTGTCTTTATTGATGACATCCTTATATATTCCAAAAGTCGTGAAGATCATGAGCACCATTTGAATTTGGTACTCCAAAGGCTTCGTGAAAACCAACTATATGCCAAATTGAAGAAATGCGAGTTACGGCGAGGAAGTAGCCTTTCTTGGGCGTGTGGTGTCAAAACATGGAGTATCTGTTGATCCGTGAAGATTGAAGCAATACAAAGTTGGGAGCAACCAAGTCGGTGGACCAAGTCACGTAGCTTTTGGGCTTAATTGGTTATTATCGGAGATTCGTGGAAGGGTTTTCTCGAATCGCTACTCCATTAACTCGGCTAACTCGAAAGGATACAAAAAAAAATTCGTTTGAGAGGCGAAGAATGCGAGAAAAGTTTCCAAGAGCTTAAGAGGAGACTTATTTTAAGACTGTTCTAACAATACCATCTGGTTCGGATGGATTTGTTATCTACAAATGATGCTTGAGTGCAAAGGGTTAGGATGTGTTCTCATGCAACGTGGGAAAGTCATAGCCTATGCCTCGCGACAACTTAAAGAGTATGAGAGGAATTATCCTACTCATGATCTAGAGTTAGCGCAATCGTTCTTGCTTAAAGATATGGAGGCACTATCTATATGGGGAGAAAGTGGAGATATATTAGGACCATAAAAGCCTTAAATATTTCTTCACTCAAAAAGAACTCAACACGCTGGCAAATGACGTTGGCTCGAGCTATTGAAGACTACGACCACACTATTCAATACCATCCCGGTAAAGCGAACGTGGTGGTGACGCATTGAGTAGAAGATCATATGCGAGGAACGAGTGCGATGATGTCAAGTATCGACAGAGCCAACTTTAATAGAAAAAGTTAAGGTTGCTCGAGCCACCGAAGGCCGGGAATGATACGTATGAAGAAGAAAGTACAAGAAGGAGCTATTAGGGCGAGAATTGATGAAGAAGGAATACTTGAGTCCACTCTAGACTTTGTGTTCCTAACGACTCGATTTGAAGTACAAGATTATGATGGAGGCACACAATACACCATTTGCAATCCATCTCGGAAGTACTAAAATGTATCGTGATCTTGACATACATTTTGGTGGAATAATATGAGAGAGAGATTGCAAAGTTTATCTCGATGTGTTTAACTTGCCAACGTGTAAAGGCGGAGCATCTAGTACCTAAGGGTCCATTGCAACCACTTGAGATTAGGAATGAAAGTGGGAACACATTACCATGGATTTCGATTCACGGGTCTTCCTACGGTTTCTCAAGGCATCAATCTTATTTGGGTTATTGTTGATAGATTAACCAAGTCTCGCTCATTTCTTGCCGATACGGAGACTTATTCACTTCAAGCGTCTTGCTAGTATATACGTAAATGAGATTGTGAGGTTGCATGGCATGCACTGTATCCATAGTTTGGATCGTGACCCAAGATTCACTTCAAGATTTTGGGTTAGCTTGCAAAAAGCTATGAGCACGGAGTTTGCGATTTAGTTAAGCATACCATCCCCAAGCAGACGGACAATCGAGAGGACTATTCAAACTCTTGAAGATTTATTAAGACTCGTGTCCCAGACTTCAAGGGTAGTTGGGATAAGTATTTACCATTGGTGGAATTCTCCTACAACAATGATTATCGAGCAAGTATAGGTGTGGCTCCATTGAAGCATTATATGGACGAAAATGTCGTTCTCAATATGTTGGGATGAGGTGGGTGAAGCAACATTGTTGGGACAGAGTTAATACGTATGACTCACCGAAAAGATCCAAATGATTCGACAAGCGTATAAAGCGGCTCAAGATCGACAAAAGAGTTATGCGGATCTTCATCGAAAGGACGTGGAATTTAATGTAGGGATCATGTATTGTTGCGAGTTGCTCCGTGGAAGGAGTTACAAGATTTGGGAAGAGAGGAAAGCTCGATCCACGATTTATTGGTCCATTTCAAATTCTTGACCGAAAGTAGGAAATGTAGCCTATAGACTTGCGTTACCTCAAAGTATGTCTCGTGTTCATAATGTGTTTCACATGCTCGTACTTCCGTAAATATGTGAAAGACCCGAACCACGTTATTGAGTTAACCAGGACGAGATAGCCAAGACTTAACGATGAGGAGATACCTATCAAGATCTTGGATAGGAAGGGAGCATGTCCTACTGAAAGGTCATACCACAAGTTAAAGTTTTGTGGAGGAATCATGCTATAGAGGAAATGACACGGGAATTGGAAAGCGGAAATGAAAGCGAGGTATCCTCACCTTTTCAAACACACCAGTACGTCACGTCGATTTCGAGGACGAAATTTCATAAGGAGGGAGGTTGTAAGACCCGAAATTTTTTAAATAAAAAGGAATTTCTTTTATTTATTATTTTGAAATAGTAAGGGTTGATTTGATTAATGTGGATAGTTAAGGGTTAAATACATAAATATTTCAAAATAAGCAAGTGGTTATAAAATATTCATTTTGTGGGGAATATTCGTTTGTCGTGGAATATTAAATTTGTCGGGGAATATTAAATGCGATGGCGCGACCATGTGTGGGCCCCCCATAACGGAAAGCGATTGGATGAAGAAAACGACAAATATAAGTTGGTTAAAAATAACGGCGTAGTTATTCTGAATTAAGATCATTGGAATACCCGGTGGTTAAAAAATCTGATGTCTGGCGTGGTTAAAGAAGACACTTTGCGGTATTGCACATGTAATTGTTGAATTATTGATCCTTACGTAAGAATACTACTCAATAATTTTCACGAGTGAATTCTTATTCAATATTTTATTTTATTGATTCAATAATTCTTTGCGTTGATATTTTATATTATTGTTGTTGATAATTGTCTTTGCACATTATCTCCATTATCGGATCAATAATTCATATTATTTGAATAATATTATTAGATAGCATTATTGGCAATGTCTAGAAAGTTACATCAAGGAGAGGTTTGGTCACCTAATTGCGCGCCGATGAAGGAGAAATCCTTATCGGAAAGCCCCTCTTCACAGGAGCGGCTGGTTGTCATAAATGTGATTACGTAATATTATTTGTGAATAATTAATTATTGATTCATATGATAAAGAAATATTTATTTTATGTGGATATAAATGATGGATTTATTTATGTGGTTATAAATGAAGAAATTAATGTTGAGGTGTTTTATCGATAATTTTTGTTTGAATGGAGGTATTAAAATCAAATCATTATTTTTACGATGTATTGTGTGACTTATAATTTTTAATCCGACCGTTGGATCGTTGTAATTTTTGGATATGTTATACATACATAAGTTGAGTATATGTCCACAAATTTTGAACCGTTAAAAATGAACGAATGATTTGTTATGAATTTTAAGAGGTGATTGATTCGGAAATTAGGGTTATAATTGATTTTGGTGGAAAATTCTAGAATTGAGTGGGCCCCACTTGTGGTTGGTGAAGAAATGTGCTGAATTTTATTTCAAATGTGGTGGGTGGCAATAGTAGCAGGTAAAGCCATCGTGTATTTGAGTCAAGTCTGCTTGGTGGCTAACATTTTCCTATAAATAGAGGGCTAAGTTAGAATTGAAAATCACACGAAACAAAGTTTTCTCTTTCTCTCTATATTATTAGGCGTATTTTGTGAGTATTTAGATACTTTGAGAGTTCTTTCAAGATACAAGTTTCATTCGGCATCACTTGAGCCTTTCCTTCCGAAATCTTGATTCTTTGAGGTAAGGGATATTATTTTTTTCGTAATGATATTATTTCTTTGATATCATTATGTTGAAATGTTGATCTGAAGTTTTTATCAAATTTGGAACTTTTTCATGTCGGGGTTACTATTCATGAGTTACTATTCACGAGTTACTATTCATGAGTTCTTATTCACGATTCTTATTCACGAGTACTATTAATGAAGCGTGAAGATGTTTTTTTGGAATTTCTATCTTTTGGTGTCGGATTTACTATTCATGTATACGGTCTTATTCACGATATCTGACTATTCACGATATCTGGCACTATTCACGTATCTGACACTATTCACAAAAAAAAATAAAATTTCTTCTTTTTGTCAAAACATCTATTTTGGATACTAGCTTTGATTGTATCCATGTTTTGATCATTCTTGAATTTTACACCACTTGTGATTATTTTTGGGGTATTGTTGGACATGGATAAAACAAAGTACGAATCCTTAATCCTTAATCCTTGTCATTTTGTTTCATTGGATTCGTTCTTTTAAAATATTTTCATCATCCTCGGTCTTAAATGATGATATTATTGAATATCTTTGGCACTGTAGTGCAAAGATGAATGATTTCTAAAGAATATCTTTGGCACTGTAGTGCAAAGATGAGCAGTGTTGAGATGAACATGAATGATTGATTAATATCTTTGGCTGTAGTGCAAAGATGAGCAGTGTTTAAATGAACATGACTAATGATGAATATCTTTGGCTGTTGTAGTGCAAAGATGAATATTTGATTCGGATGTATATTGATTGTTGTTACGGGGATAAAAGATGAGCGATGAACTTTTAAATTCATACATAGAAGATAGTAGTTTGCATTTCTCTTAACTCTTCTAATGAATTATTATTTCATTGCGAATATTGATTGAAAATTTGTTGTCTATTGTATTCTATTAAATTTTTTTCTGTTGAAGACTAACGATAATTTGTTGTATATTATCTTAGTCATAATATTCTTTCTTGAGCTAGTTGAGCTCACCCTTTTTTCCTTTTGTTCCATTCTTCTCGGGAGGCGAGAATATAAGCGAAATGCAAGTAGTGGGGTATGGAATGAAGGTTTTAGAAAGGATTGTTTAGTAGTCCTCACCATTTTTTGTAAAATAATGTATCAATAAATGTGATGAGGATTTATGTGAGTATAAATATTGTGCAGAAGATAATATTTGTATTTAAACTCACGATTTTCTTGTTGTAATAATAAAGTTGTAGTTGTTTCTGTACCATGTATTGACAACTCAGAATGGGTGATGTATACCTATTTTGGGGGCGTCACAGCGTAGCTGCGCTCTAGCTAGGATTAGGGACGGCGTAGCTGCGCTGTCCTCTAGCCTGGCCAGAGTTGAGCTTCTGCTCTCCTAATTCCAGTCTAACTTTAATATACCTATACACTTACACTTATCATTCATACATGCTAGAGGTTCTCATATAAGCATATTCGTGAGTTCAGTTTTACAAGTTTTAAGTTTATAATTTACATGGCATTAAAGCATAACAAGATCATGTAGTCACCATACTTTATAACTTGGCCATATGTCCACATATAGATCATATAATCTGTTAATAAACATGCTCATAGTGTTCATATCATTTATTCATAACTAGCATTGACATTTTTTTAACAACATACTTAAACTCATGTCTGGTCTACTACCGTTACATCAAACACATAAGAACCATGTTTAGAGACATAATGATCATAACCATGTCATCTTAAATCTTCAGAACCTCTTTTCTCATACTTAATGCACTTGGTTTGAAAACATATTCAAGTTTGCTTTTGAAATTATTTTAAACTTGGACAATGCAATTTAACACATACATGACAACTGTAAAGCTCTTATCATATGTAGTCAAGTCATGTTATCATCCTTACAAGATCAGAACATACATCATGTAGCATTCATGTACATTAGCTTTGTTATATCAAGCTTTTCTTGAAAATTTCTCTAACACAAGGTCTAACAAGTTTAGTCATGAGCAAAGGAACTATAAACACTATATCATGCTCATTTTAGTCATGTGTATAAACTACTAAGTTCAGAACTTGTAGAACATATATTCCATCAAAGTTTGTTTTTAAAACTTTTAGTTTTGTTAAAAATCTCTTACTAAAATCATGTTGGACACTTTATAACTCATAAAGAAATTTTGTACCACTTGTTATACTTATTTTTAGGCATGTTTAAGTCATACGGTGAGATTAGAATTTACAGTTGAAAAAGCGAATCCATTCACACATATTAGGTAAAAGTTGTGACGCTGCACCCTAGTATATAAATCGGGAGCGCACAATTGCAGCCTACATGGAACTGAAGCAGTAACTTGCTCTGTTTTGCAAAGCCTCAACCAACAATGATTCTAATTGGTTAAAAAATATTTAATTCCATCATTAAAGGTTCCATATATGTACACATACTTCCTAAACACATGATAGCATGCTAATTCACATTGATTAACAGAGAATTTTAAGTAATTCTAAGGATTTGGCAAAACCCAACTAAGTACCAAAGTTAGGATTTTTATACCTCTGAAGCTTAATAAACTTAGTGTGATGCCCCCAAAATAGGTATACATCACCCATTCTGAGTCACCAAATACATGATACAGAAAAAACTACAACTTTATTAATACAATTGTCGTGCAAAATACGACAACACATAAACTGTGAGTTTAAATACAAATGTTGTCTTTTAGACAATATCCACAATCAATTAAGTCCTTATTATAATTATTGATACACTATCTTACAAAATAGTGAGGACTACTAAACAACTGTCTAGAACCATCATTCCACACCTCGACTACTTCCCGTTATATTCTCGCTTCCTGAGAAGAAAAATGGAACAACAAGGAAAAGGGTGAGCTCAACTAGCCCAGTAAAGAATATTATGACTAAGATAATATAGAACAAATTATCGTTAGTCCTCAACAGGGAAAAATTTGATAGAATATAATAGACAACAAGTTTTAGAGCAATATTCACAGCGGAAATAACAATTCAGTAGAAGAGTTAAGTAGAGAATGAAATCTACTGTGAGATCCCGAATTTTATGAAATAAAAGTATTCAATTTTCTTATAATTATTCTATTTAGTAAATGGTTAAATTGATAAAAGGTTAAAGTTAAGGGTGATATGTGAAAATTTTTCAAAGTAAACAATTTGTCATAAAATAATCAGTGGTAAAAGTACAATAATACGCGTGGTTGCATAGTAGCACACGGTATTGATTATTGATGCTTACGTAAGAAGTCACTCAGTTATATTCACACTACAAGAAATCACACATTTTATGACGAAATTTTTGCCACGCACAAAATTTTGTCACAATTTGTTAATTAATAATTACGAAATTCATAATCGTCACTAAAACTTTTGCTTTTGTGACGACTTTTACTTTTGTTACTATTAATCATTTATATTGTCACTAATTTACACATTTGATGATGATTAACAAAATTTCGTCACAAGTTATTTTGGAGGTAGAATTTCATACCAAAATTTTGGAGGGAAATCTTTTAGTGACATTTTGTAATAATTGCTGCATCATATCTATCATATTATTGATTCAATTATTGTCACAGTATCATCTGTATAATATGTTATTATTAAATCAATAATTGAGACGACAAAGTTATTCATATTATTATTTGCAATATTGATGATGTCACAGAAGTTACATCGAGGAGAGGTTAGATAATCTAATTGCGCACCAATAGGGAAAAATCCTTATCGGAAATCCCCCTCTTTCCTGGGAACGACCTAATTGTTAAATATTGAGAGTTATAATATTAATGATGAATAAGTTAGTGTTGATTAAAGATGAAATTGAAGTTCCATTGTGTGGGGATTATTAGTGTTAATGGAAATTGACATTTATTTCGATATTAATTGATGTTTGGAAGTTATACTGACCAGTCGGGTAATTAATCGGATAAATGAGCAATTAATTGCTATTAATTCACATGATTATAACTATTTATTCACATGTGTGTACTATTGATTCACATTCTGGAACTATTAGGGGAAGTGGTGCAAGATTGATAATACTTGTATGACTAAGTTAAAAATGGAGGTATAGATGGAGGTACTATACTGTAATTCGTATTTTCACATGATTATAACTATTGATTCACATGATTGAACTATTGATTCACATTATTTACTATTAGGGGAGGTGGTGCAAGTTTGATAATACTTGCAGGACTAAATTAAAAATGAAGAAAAAGAGGAAGGTATTATCTTTGTAATATTTAGGAGCCCCAAAGCGTGCAATTATCGAAACTATATTTTCTATAAAGAAGAAGCTCATTCTTCTTTCATTTCTCACCAATTCACTAAAGCTATAGAACAATTATTATAGAGAGAAATTATAGAGAGAAAGAAAAAGAGAAATCTGCTACCTCACTATTCCAGTATCCAATTTTCTTCTAAGGTAAGGGGTATTATTTATTTCATATTTTGAAGAAATGTTATTTTTCGTATTCGTATAAATATTATATTCGTTCAATATTCGTAAGGAATATCATCTTCGTTCAATATTCGTAGAAATATTATTTTCATTCAATAGTCATAAGGGGTATTATTTCTTCGTAAATGATATTATTTCTTTCAATATCATTATACCGAAATATTGGTACGAATTTTATTGTGGAATTTCTACTTTTTTGTGTCAGGGTTACTATTCACTCTAGTATTATTCACTCGGGTATTCGAGACACTTTTCGTTCCGGAGTACTATTCATGAGTTACTATCTACGGGTTACTATTTACCCGGTTACTATTCACTCTAGTATTATTTACTCGAGTATTCGGGGCACTTTTCGTGCCTGAGTACTATTCACGGGTTACTATTCACCCGATTACTATTCACTCTAGTATTATTACTCGGGTATTCGGGGTACTTTTCGTGCCAGAGTACTATTCACGAGTTACTATTCATGAGTTACTATTCACAGGTTACTATTCACCCGATTACTATTCACTCTAATATTATTCACTTGGGTATTCGGGTCACTTTTCGTGCCTGAGTACTATTCACAAGTTACTATTCACAGGTTACTATTCACCCGATTACTATTCACTCTAGTATTATTCCCTCGGGCATTCGGGACACTTTCGTGTCGGGGTACTATTCCCGAAGTACTATTCATGGGGTACTATTCACCCGAAAAATATATTTCTTTTTTGTCCAAGTTATTTTTTATACATGAATATTATTCTTGAATTTTACTCCTCAAAGCAGTATCATGTTGACAATTGGGATATTTTTAAACTGTGGATAAATTTAAAGTCTTTAATATTTATCATTGATTTCGTTTGATTAATAATTATATCACTGTCATCATCCTCATGCTTATATTGTGATGAAAGTAATCTTTGACTTATGTGCATAGATGGACTGTTGATTTATATGATTATGACCAGGGATCATTCGGTATAATCATGACCCATAATGTTACAAATGATGTGGTAAAAGTCCTCATTGGCCCGTAGTGCAAAGATGGACAGGTGTATGACATGATCATGACCACTGGTGATACTAACGAATATCCATGGATGTAGTGTAGGGATAATTCAATGACGTGATTGGCAAGATCATGACCATTAGTTAACAGTTGAATGTCTTTGGCCGTAGTGCACTGACAGACAATTGATTGGTATGATCATGACCATTGGTTTTATAGTTGAATATCTTTGGCCCGTAGTGCAAAGATAGACAACTGATTGGTATGATCATTGTTATTACATTTGAATATCTTTAGCCTTTGGGGTAAGGATATTGAGTAAACGTTCTATTGATCCTTTGTGGCAAGGAGAAATTATTGATTCACATTATTATGAATTTAACTAACATCTTTGGTGGTTCAGGTGAAGACAGGTGATTGAAGTTCTATTTGTCTTGGGTATAATAAAGAACTGTTGATAGGTATTATAGGGATAAAATTGATGATAAACTTTTTAAATCATAGAAGATAGTAGATTTTATGCTCTACTTGACTCTTCTAATGGATTGCTTATTCCGCTGTAGTTTTTGATCTAAAACTTGTTATCTATTGTATTCTATCAGTTGTTATACTGTTGAAGGCTAACGATAATTTATTCTGCATTATCTTAGTCATAATATTTCTTACTGGGCTAGTTGAGCTCACCTTTTTCTTCATTGTTCTCTTCAGGAAATGAGAATATAGCTGGGACTAGTCGGGGAATGGAGTGACGGTCATGATAAGTGGCTTTAGTAGTCCTCACTATTATGTGAAATAGTGTGATAATAAATGTAATAAGATTGAATTTGAGTGTGGATATTGTCTAGATGACAATATTCGTGTTAAAACTCTCAGCTATGTTTTGTCGTATATTACCCGACAGTTGTATTAAAGAAGTTTGTATTTGATTTATGTACCATGTAAGTGGCGACCCAAGATGGGAGATGTATACCTATTTTGGGGGCGTCACATCTACTATCTTCTATGATTTTAAAGTCCATCATCAATATTTTATCCCTATAACATGATAAGTTGGTTTTATACCTACTTATCCAGCATCTATTACTTGAATTTATTTTCTTAATCTTGTGTTTCTTAGTTACTTTTCATGCATTTTTTTTATTTTGTAGATTATATGCTTGGAAGCGGTGTGAGTAACTATTGGTATAAAATTTGCAAGGTAAAACAATTCCGGATATAGTTCGGGTTTTAATGTTCATTTTATGTGCATTTCATGTTCTTGGCGTGGAATTTGGATTATGTTGAGGAACTCTTTCTTGGCGTTACGGAACGTCTTGCATCATTCTAATCGGAAGTTCGGATGCTAGAGTATGGCCGTCTAGCAACAAAGACAAAGTTAAGAGTTGTTTCGGTTGTCATTACACAGCAGCAGATGCTTCCAATGCAATTTCGACCTCCATCTGTTTGTTATTTCTGAAAGCTTAAAGAATGAAAGTTGTAGAGCTCGTCGATAGCTTTGATTTGATAGGTCGCGGGCCCCGTAAATCCTTTCGATTTAAAAGTTATGTTAATTTTAGCAGAGGAGGTTCTAGCAGGAAAAATAATTGGCAGATTGGGGGCAAGCCGGGGCTTGCTCTTTTTTGCCTTGGGAGAAAGCCGGGGCTTGGGGTCTGGGCGGATTAGCAGCAAGGGAGCAAGCTGGGGCTTGCTCTTACAAAGGGAAATAGCAAGCTGGGGCTTGGGTACTCAAAATTTACGTCTTCTAGTTGGTTTCTAATGCTACAAACTTGGAGTTTTAGTGATGGTGATGACTTGGGACTTGTTTTGGAATGGAATTGTAATCAAAATACATGTTGAAGTATATAATTAACAACAAACACTGGGATTAGATGACACACAAGGCAAATTACGAAGATTAATCTCAGTTTTTCTAAGCAAGCATTTGAGGAATATTTCAAGGAGATTTTCGAGACGATTGCGATTCTAGGCTACGTGAGGGCTGTTTTTCAATATTCTTCATCTTAGACTATTATTTGTAATTAAAATAATGATTTCCATGATTTATTTAGTGTTTATTTCATTTATTATGAACTAATTCACTTTTTAGGCTTATGATGGATCTTTGAGTGAAACGATGATTTTGTAAACTTTGATTTCCAATTTAATACGCTATTTACAGTTTATCTATATTGATTTGTGCTTGAATCTATGAATTGCATGATCAACAATTCTTTGTGGAGTTGGATGGAATCGAGAGAGGATATTCAAATCTAGACCTAGTTGATATAGCATGTGTTCAGGATTTTGTTAGTAGCTTAAACTTGATGAGTGTTAAGGTAGTGATATGCTTGACACCGCATGTAATCAGATAGAGAACTTATTCTTCAACATTCTTCAATTGTAAATCACATAGAGATATAGTGAGTTAGTTGCTTAAGGTGTTTAACTGATTTCTATCTTAATTGTGGATTGACGTTAATACGGTATTAGTGCATCGAGAGGTGGTTAATACTACGTTCGTGTTCTTGATTAATAAACTGGGATAGTGAATTGAATTGGAATAAAGGTGTTAAAATCAGAGTGAAGCTTAGGGTGAAATCATAAGTCTAATTCTCCATTAATTGTTTAAAATTCCAGATTTTGATATTTGTGATTATTTTGTGATAGTTTAATTATTCTTTAATTTAGAGTTTTTAATTTTAATCATTGAGTTGATTTGTTTAATAAAATTGGGATTAATATAAAGTTGGTAATTGTAAGTTAAGATTTTTGCTAATAAGTCTCTGTGAGAACGATATTCTACTCATCACTTTATTACTTGTTGACCACATATACTTGCGTGTTATGCGTAATTAGATTTTACCCAACATAACATCGTCAAATATTCATCTTTTCACTACAGGCCAAAGATATTATCAGTTGGTCATGTTCATCTGAACACCTGTTCATCTTTGCACTACGGGCCAAAGATATTCATCAAAAAATCATTCATCTTTGCACTACAGGCCAAAGATATTCAGTAATATCATCATTTAGGACCGAGGATGATGAAAAATATTTTTAAAGAAACGAATCCAATGAAATAAAAGGACAAAGATTATGTATTTATAATTTAAACAAACAATGTTCAAAAATACTTCATAACAAACCATAGTGGAGTAAAATTCAAGAATGAAGATCAAAACATGGATACAATCAAAGATAGTACCCATAATAGACATCTTGGACAAATAACGAAAATTTAATTTTTCTGTGAATAATATCGTATATGTGAATAATAACCTCGATACAGAAAGACAAGAATTTCATAAGAAAAATCTTACCAATATTCCGGTATAATGATATTGAAAAAAAATAATATCATTTATAAAAAAAATAACATCCTTTACCTCAAAAAATAGTACTTCTGGTTGGAATATCAGATATAACGCTGAAAGGAACTTGCACCGTATAGCAACACTCAAAGTATCAAAATACTCACAAAAATACGCTCGATAATATAGAGAGATAAAACTTCAGTTTCTGGTGTGATTTTCAATTCTAACATAAGCACCGTATTTATAAAAAAATGCTTAGAACACCAAAACAGAAAATTTAATAAAATAATAATATTTATTAAAAATCATACGCATACTTTGAAAATCCAAATTCAGCACATTTACAACACATATGGGGCCCACCAAAATGAAAAAAAAAATTTCTTTAAAAAAATATTTAAAACTTCAAAAATCAATTATTCCAGAACTTCAATAATTCATAATAAATAGCCATTTTATCAAAAAAAATCAAATCTTATGTCCATTCCATAAGAAATTCAATTCTCTACAACTTTGTATGTTTAAGTTTTTTCAAATTCCAAGCAGAAATTGACCGAAATTCACATACGGACGATTTTACAGGCTATAATAAATTTCAGTCAAAATGGGGCCCACCAACATGTTTAACATATTTTTTGTAACAAAAATATTCTTTTTCCTCATTTATTCGTATATCACACATTTATTATAAAAATATCACTATTATTATATTATTATAATATAATAATATATTTAAATGCTTTATTTATCAGAAAAGATAAAATATCAATTTTCAACAATTGTCACTTAAAAAAAAAATTCTCCATTTATATCCACATAAAATGAATATTTTCCTTATCAAATAAATCAATAATTAATTATTTACAAATAATATTACAAAATCACAACAATCTTGATAAACTGAATTTGTTCCTGGAAAGAGGGGCCTTACGGTAAGGATTTTCTCTTCTTGGTTGTAGAATTAAATAACCTCTCTGTAGCGTAACTTTCTAGACATTGCCAATAATGTTATCTAGTAATATTATTAAAATAATATGAATTATTGATATGATAATGGGAAATACTGTGCAGTGACAATTATTGAAACAAAAATAATATAAAATATCAACATAGCAATTATTGAATCAATAAAATATTGAGCAAAAGTAATTCTTCGTAACAATTCATTGAGTAGTGCCCTTCTTACGTAATAATCAATAATTGGTGCAATCATCGTGTCTTCATGTCTGAACACTGCTTATTACTGTGTTTTAACCATCGAGTATTCCAATAGTGTTAACGGTAACAACTACGTCGTTATTTATAAAAACTCATACTTGTCGTTTTCTTCATCCAATCGCTTTCCGTTATGGGGCCCCACAAAGTCGCTTGGCATTGTCATACGAATATTCCCAAACGGAAAAATATTCCACGACCAAAAGAATATTTCTGGACAAAAATGAATATTTTATAAGCACTTGCTTATTAAAATATTTGCGCATTTTACCCATAACTAACCACATTAATCAAATTAACCCTTACTATTTCAAAATAATAAATAGAGGAAATTCTATTTTATTCATAAAAGTTGGGGTCTTACACTTAATTTCTTCCTTCTGAGATGGCTAGCCTCTTCTTTGTACAGCAAACACTCAATCTCAAATTATCAGAGTTTCAACAGACAAACAAAAGCAACGTAAACACTGAGAATGGAACTGCTATTTATAGAGAAATGGTGGACTGGGCATTGTCTTTACACTGAGGTTGAAATCCATGGTGCATAAAAAGAAAACAATGGTTAATGAAGAGTAGTTTAACTACCCAACATCATCTATTCTTCTAGCCAATGAGTACTGCTTAAAAGTTACGTAATTAGACTATAGGTTACTGTTCATGCACTGTTGGAGCAACTGATGAGTTTAATTCTCAGCAACATGATTTATTTGTTTAGTTCAGTTACTTTACTTCCCAAAAATATAATTTTAATGTACAATTGTTACTATATTAGAAAAATTAGGGATTATTTATGTACTCACATCATATAATCCATGTAGGTACACGTAATAAAATAACGCAGTTAGGTATTATTGTCCGGGTATATCCCATAATTATTTTTACTACTCACCTAACCACATTATAACAATTATTTAATATTAGCTGTTCATTTTACACATGTAATTCCTTCCCCAATTTCTAGAATACACAAATATTTAATTATTTCTGTATTAAAGATTACATATGATTTCATTGTACTACTTGGTACTTCATGTCATTAAAATTTATTCTTATCATATGATTTTATTCATGTCACACATTACATTAATGTTTCATTTCATTTCTCTGAAGAAACTAACTTTCCCTGATCGGCCACTATTATTAAATTGTGCGGTTTATATTCTTTGAAGGAAGCAATACGGCCCATGGCAAAGGCTAAACCGATTTAGCTCTAAGCCAGTTTCGACATCTATGTAAGACCCCAAATTTTATGAATAAAGATTAATTTTCTCAAAATATTTTTTTTTTGTGAATATTAAGGTGTGAATTTGATATAATGTTATAGTTGTGGGTAATATTTATAAATTTTACAAAGTATGCAAGTTGTTATAAAATATTCGATTGGTCGAGAAATATTCGTTTTAATAGGAAATATTCGTACGACGGCACAATCATTGGTGGACCCCACAACGAAATTATTGTCGGAGTTAGAAAACGAAAGAAATATCTTTTTATAAAAATAACGGCGAAAGTTTTACCGTTAACTGTTGAAATACCCGGTGATAAAAAGTACAGTAATACGCGTGGTTGTAGAGTAGCACACAATATTGATTATTGATGTTTACGTGAGAAGCCATTCAGTTATACTCAATTATTACTACAGTAATTGCTGCATAGTGTCTCACGTTATTTGATTCAATTATTGTCAATATTTTATATTATTAAATCAATAATTGAGATGACAAGTTATTCATATTATTATTTGCATTATCGACAATGTCTAGAAAATTCTGTCGAGGGAAGGGGTTTGGTCACCTAATTGCACGCCAATAGGGAGAAATCCTTATCGAAAATCCCCATCTTTCTTGGGAACGATCTGGTTGTTAATATTGTTAGTTATAATAATGATGAATAAATGTTGTTAAAAATATTGAGGGAATTTATTTTATGAAGTATTTGTTATAAATTTTGGCGTATTATTTGGACCCCCACTTACCCATTTTTTAAAATAATCGGTAGTAAGTTATTCAATATTATATATATAAGTGGTGGGGCCCACGAGTTATATAAAATGGGTGGGGCCCACGTGTGATGAAAAATAGAAATGGGGGGGGGATGATAACCTGGTCGGGAGGGAGTAATAAGTTTATTATTATAATATATATATATTATGTATATATTATAATAAGTTTTATTTTTTTATGAAAAATAGAATATATTATATTTTATTATGCATAGTATTTGCATAGTAAAATTAAAATTATTCAGCCAAATTCGTCCGTGAATTTTTTTTTCTTCACTGTGTAGTCTGTGGTTTTATTTTTTAAATAGTATTCTTCCATTCTCCTATAAATAGGATGTTCAATTTAGAAAGAAAATCACACCAGAATCAGAGAATTCTTCTTCTATAATATTGAGCGTATTTTTTTAGAGTTTAAGGAAGCTTTGAGTGTAGAAAACAGTGAAAGTTTTCTTTAAGAATATATCCACTATACCAGTCAAAATTGCTCTCTTTTTGAGGTAAGGGGTATTATTTATTTCATATTCACCTACGATATTATTTTTTGTATTCGTAAGAAATTTTATTTCGTTTAATATTCGCAAGAAATATTATCTTCGTTTTATATTCATAAGGAATATTATCTTCGTTCAATATTCGTAAGGAATATTATTTCCGTTCAATAGTTATAATGGATATTATTTTTGTTCAATATTCGTAAGAAATAATATTTTCTTTCATACTCTATAATATGTAAGTAATATTATTTTGTTTTAGATTTCGAATTCTATACTCATTTTGTTAAGTTTTGACTTCTATACTCCTTGAAATTAGTATAATATCTTTGAAATTTGCGTTTCATCTAGTATCATTTCACAAGGATATTTTTTTGAACATTCTTGTTAAATTTTTTGCTTTTTATATCAGAGTACTATTCATGGGTACTATTCATTTATATGACACTATTCATACGTATGACACTATTCACGAAGTACTATTCATGGGGTACTATTCATGAAATACTATTTATGGGGTACTATTCACCCGAAAAATTGATTTCTTTTCAGTCCAAATTATTTTTAATACGTGAATATTATTCTTGAATTTTACTCCACAAAGCAGTATCGTGTTGACAATTTGGACATTTTTAAACTCTGGATAAATTTAAAGTCTTTAATATTTATCCTTGATCTCGTTTGATTGAATTCTTATATCATTTTCATCATCCTCATGCTTATATTGTGATGAAAGTCATCTTTGGCCGTAGTTCATAGATGGACTGTTGATTGGTATGATTATGACCAGAGATTATTCGGTATAATCATGACCCGTAATGTTACAAATGATGTGATAAAAGTCCTCATTGGCCCGTAGTGCATTGGTGGACAGTTGTTGGTATGATCATGACCATGCGTTCTCTTCAGCCAGGGGTGCAAAGATGAATTGTTGTTTCACATATTCATAACCATTGGTGAAAACACGAATATCCTTGGCCCGTAGTGCATGGATAATTCGTGGTCATGATACTAATGAATATCCTTGGCCCGTAGTGTATGGTTAATTCAGTGATGTGGATTATTTATTAAGCTGAGTCTCAGCGATAAAATTGATGATTAACTTTTAAATCATAGAAGATAGTAGATATCATGCTCTACTTGACTCTTCTAATGGATTACTTATTCCGTTGCAGTTGTTGATCTAAAACTTGTTGTCTATTGTATTTTATCAGTTGTTATATTGTTGAAGGCTAAGGATAATTTATTCTGCATTATCTTAGTCATAATATTTCTTACTGGGCTAGTTGAGCTCACCCTTTTCTTTCACTGTTCTCCTCAGAAAATGAGAATATAGCTGGGACTAGTCGGGGAATGGATTGGCGGTCCAGATGGTTATTTTAGTAGTCCTTACTATTTTGTAAAATAGTGTGATAATAATTATAATGAGATTGAATTTGAGTTTGTATATTGTCTAAAAGATAATATTCGTGTTAAAACTCAGCTATTGTGTTGTCGTATTTAGCACGATGGTTGTATTAATTAAGTTTGTATTTAAGTTATGTACCATGTATTTGGCGACTCGGAATGGGTGATGTATACCTATTTTTGGGGCGTCACAGTTGGTATCAAAGCTTAGGGATATGATCCTTGGCTGAGATGTAAGACTAGAACTAGAAGGGAGAGACAGGTAATTCCTTCGCTAGTATGACCTACCCAAGCTTATTTGTTATTTAATTGGTCGGTCAAAATATAGGGATAATATGTGGCATGTTAATTAACCCTTGTTTTATGACAGTGTTTGAAAATGACATCTGAAAATGTTAAGATAAGCAATGGAGCACATGCAACAGTCACCGACGATCAATAACCAGAATAATGTGCATCAAGAAGGTAATAATCCTTATGTAAATAATAACACCGACCAAATGATGAACGATGGTATGTTTAGTAACTTTTTAGAATTCATGCAACACCAAACGAGAGAGACTCTTGTTCATAATGCAGGTGGAGTTAATGGAAACTCTCGGCTGGTCACTGCTAAACAATTCAAGGAGCTGAGACCACCGGAGTTTTTGGAAAAGTCAGAACCACTTAAGGCAGAGACGTGGATTAAGGAGATCACCAAGATATTTTATGTGTTGGAATACTCAGAGGAGCAAAAGGTTCCATTCGCCACCTCTATGTTGCGTGAAAAAGAAGATTACTGGTGGAAATTTGTAACACGTTCTCAACCTACCTCACTCAAGATGTCTTGGGAGAAGTTCCAAGAATTGTTCAACGACAAGTACTTTCTCGAAAGTATTTTTCACATGAAGGAGGTAGAGTTCATTAAGCTGGAGCAAAAAAATATGACCGTGTCGCAGTACGAAGCTAAGTTTGCCGAGTTGTCCCAGTTTGCATCCCATTTGGTAAATGATGAGGAACGTATAACGCGTATGTTTCTAAGAGGTTTGAAACCCAAAATACATCAATACCTCATTTCTCACAAACTGTGTTTATATTCAGATGTTGTGAATAGGGCTCAGTTACTGGAGCACGATAATGAGTCAGCTCAATCAAAAGGTAACAACCAACAGCACGATAATAATCATACCGGTGGCAACGACCATCGAAACAATGATAACCATCGTGGAGAAAATTATTATGCCAAGAATGGTAACCACTTCGGTGGTAATCATGGCCAAGATAATAGGAATGGTGAACTAAGTGGGAACAGTTTTAAGAAGAGAAGATTCAACAATGATGGAAAGACGTCAACAGTAGCACCGACACCCATTTCGAAGGAAGGAGAACGACCACCGGTCGTATGTTTTAAATGCGGACAAGAGGGACACATCCGTCCAAACTATACGCAACAACCCAAAGCGTGTTTCAATTGCGAAAAAGAAGGTCACCTAGCTCGATTTTGTCGTGTAGTGAAGTCAAGTCCAGATGGGATGGTGACGCCAAAGGATGTCCCAGATAAGTCAAAGTCGGTAGTTTAAGTGAGAGCGTTATCGAGGAACCCGAACAAAGTTATCACATGTAAATTAATCATAAACCCTTGCGAATTTTATACCTTATTCGATACCGGTTCTACCCATTCTTTTATTTCACCTAGTTGTGTTCAACATTTGAACTTGACTCTTGAGAAATTAGACTTTGACTTATCTATTGAAACTTCGTTAGGAGAAACCCTCGTTACATCCACTGTTCATAAATCTTGTTTGATTTAAATCGTCACCCTTACGTTACCTGTCGATCTTATCTCTTTGAAAATACTTACATTTGATGTGATTTTAGAATCGACTGGTTAACTACTCATCATGCTAAAATTAATTATTTTCGTAAGGTTGTTAGCGTTCATATTCATAACCAACCTGTTATGCGAATTCAAGAAACCAAACCACTAAACTCAATCACTGTCATATCAAGTCATAAGTAAAGAGCCCCGAGCCTTTATCTGGTGACTTCCTTGTGTGGGATGCACCGAAGCCAGACTATACGTAGGGGACACCGCGAATGACGGTGGCAAGTTGATAGGTATCAATGTGACGTGCTATCCAAGTCTTGGATGAGAGTCACAGTTTTGAATGATATTTCTATCGTTAATAAATTTCCTTACGTATTCCCCGAAGAACTTCCTAGCCTATCCAGAGCGTGAAATCGAATTTTTTATCGACCTTAAACTCGGTACAAAACCCTCAAATATTTCTTCATCTAAAACGAATGGATTATGTACCAAAGACATTGGCTTGAGCTGTTGAAGATTACGACCATACCATTCAATACCATCCTAGAAAAGAGAACGTGGTAGCTGACGTGTTGAGTAGAAGATCGTATACGTTTACGAGTGCGATGTTGTTAACACAAAGACCCATTTTGCATAACTTATAAATAATGGATAGATTTAAAGACCCACGTGATGATGATAAATATAAGTATAAAACCGACGTTAATCGATAAAGTTAAAGTTGTTCAAGCTACAGACCCGGAGCTGATGAATATGAAGAAGAATGTTCAAGAAGGCGTTATTCTAGAAGCAAGAATCGACAAAGAGAGGAAATCTCAACCCTCAATTTTATTGGTCTATTTGAAATCCTTGATAGAGTAGGAACTGTGGCCTATAGACTCGCTTTACTGCTAAGTATGTCTCGTGTTCATAACCTTTTTCACATATCAATGTTACGTAAATATGTGAACAACCCGAATCACATTATTGAATTAGAACTAGACGAGATAGCAGAAGATTTAACATATGAGGAGATGCCTGTTAAAATCTTGTATAAGAAGAAACATATTCTACGCTCAAAGGTTATACCTCAAGAGTTAGAATCTGACGAGGTATCCTCACCTCTTCGACATACCAGGTGCGTACGTCAATTTCGAGGACAAAATTTCATAAGAAGGGGAGGTTGTAAGACCCCAAATTTTATGAATAAAGATTAATATTCTCGAAATATATATATATATATATATATATATATATATATATTGTGAATATTAAGGTGTGGATTTGATATAATATTATAGTTGTGGGTAATATTTATAAATTTTGCAAAATAAAATTTTGTAAAATTTTACAGTATCTGTAAGACCCCAACTTTTATGAATAAAATGAAATTTCCTCTATTTATTATTTTGAAATATTAAGGGGTTGATTTGATTAATGTGGTTAGTTATGGGTAAAATGAGCAAATATTTAAATAAGCAAGTGGTTATAAAATATTCATTGTTGTCGGGAAATATTCGTTTGGTCGTGGAATATTCTTGTTGTTGGGGAATATTCATACGATGGCGCAGCCTTTTGTGGGCCCCATAACGGAAAGCGATCGGATGAAGAAAATGACAAGTTTGAGTTTTTTTTTATAAATAACGGCGTAGTTTTTACCGTTAACACTATTGGAATACCCGATGGTTAAAACACAAGAATATGCTGCGGTGTTAAAGCGAAGACACGCAGATTGCACCAATTATTGATTCTTACGTAAGAAGTCACTACTCAATAGTTGTTATAGTAATTACTGTTCAATATTTTATTTTATTGATTCAATAATTGCTATGTTGATATTTTATATTATTGATTCAATAATTGTCACTGCACAGTATTTTCCATTATCAAATTAATAATTTATATTATTTGAATAATATTATTAGACAGCATTATTGACATGTCTAAGGAAGTTCTGTCTAGGAAAGGGGTTAGGTCATCTAATTGTGCGCCAGTAAGGAAAAATCCTTATCGGAAAGTCCCCTCTTTCCTGGGAACGATCTGGTTGTCATTATTGTGATTCTGTAATATTATTTGTGAATAATGATAAGGAAAATATTTATTTTATGTAGATATAAATGGAGAAATTTTTAGAGAGTGACAATTGTTGAAAATTGATATTTTATCTTTTTTGATAAAATAATTCATTCAAATATATTATTATATTACATTATAAATGTATACTGTGATAATATAATAATATAATAATGGTGATATTTTTATAATGAATGTGTGATATATGAATAAATGAGGAGGAAGAATATTTTTGTTATAAAAAACATGTTAAACATGTTGGTGGACCCATTTTTGACTGAAATTTAATTATAACCTGCAAAATCGTCCGTATGTGGATTTTGGTCAATTTCTGCTTGGAATTTGAAAAAAATTTAAACTTACAAAGTTGTAGAGAATTGAATTTCCTATAGAATGGACATAAGATTTGTATTTTTCTGATAAAAGGACTATTTATTATGAATTATTGAAGTTCTGGAATAATTAATTTTTGAAGTTTTACATGTTTTTTAAAGAACAACATTTTTTTCATTTTGGTGGGCCCCGCATGTGTTGTAAATGTGCTGAAATCAGATTTTCTAGATGTGGGTGTGAATTTTTTTTATATAATATTATTTTATTAAATTTTCTGCTTTGGTGTTCTAAGCATTTTCCTATAAATAGGGTGCTTAGGTTAGAATTGAAAATCACACCAGAAACTGAAGTTTTCTCTCTGTATAATATCGAGCATATTTTTATGAGCATTTTGATACTTTGAGTGTTGCTATACGGTGCAATTTTCCTTCAGCATTATATCCGATATTCCAATCAGAAGTACTGTCCTTTTGAGGTAAGGGATGTTATTTTTTTTATAAATGATATTATTTCTTTCAATATTATTATGCCAGAATATTGATAAGATTTTTCTTGTGAAATTTTTGCCTTTTTGTGTCGGGGTTACTATTCACGTATACGACACTATTCACGTATACGGCACTATTCATAGAAAAATTAAAATTTTCTTTTCTTTGTCCAAGCTGTTTATTATGGTTATTAGTTTTGATTGTATCCATGTTTTGATCGTATCCATGTTTTGATCTTTATTCTTGAATTTTGCTCCACAATGGTGTATTATGAAGTATTTTTGAACTTGGATAAACTAAAGTACGAATCCTTAATCCTTGTCCTTTTATCTCACTGGATTCGTTTTCTTTAAAATATTTTCATCATTTTCAGTCCTAAATGGTGATATCATTGAATATCTTTGGCCTGTAGTGCAAAGATAAACGATTACATGATTAATATCTTTGGTCTGTAGTGCAAAGATGAACAGGTGTTGAGATGAACATGACCAACTGGGGATACGATTGAAATATGAATATTTGATTCAAGATGTATATTGGTTAATGTCACAGGGATAAAATATTGATGATGGAATTTAAAATCTTAGAAGATAGTAGACTTCATTCTTTACTTAACTCTTCTAATAAATTGTTATTTCCGCTGCTAATATTAATCTAAAACTTGTTGTCTATTATATTATATCATATTTTTTCTTGTTGAGGACTAACGATAATTTGTTCTATATTATCTTAGTCATAATGTTCTTTACTGGGCTAGTTGATCTCACCCTTTTTCTTTTTGTTCCATTTTTCTTCTCAGGAAGCGAGAGTATAGCGGGAACTAGTCGGGGTATGGAATGATGATTCTAGAAAGTCGTTTAGCAGTCATCACTATTTTTGTAAATAATGTATCAATAATTATAATGAGGACTTATTTGAGTTGGAATACTATCTAAAAGATAATATTTTTATTTAAACTCACAGTATATGTGTTGTCATATTTTGCACGACAATTGTAATAATGAAGTTGTAGTTATTTCTGTCCTATATATTTGGCGACTCAGAATGGGTTGTGTGGACCTATTTTGGGGGCGTCACAATATCTTTGAAATTTGAGTTTTATCTAGTATCATTTCATAAGGATATTTTTCTGAACATTCTTGTTAAATTTTAAGCTTTTTATGTTGGAGTACTATTCATGAGTACTATTCATGTATACGACACTATTCATATGTATGGCACTATTCATACGTACGGTACTATTTATACGTACGACACTATTCACGAAGTACTATTCACGAGATATTATTCACCCGAGTACTATTCACCCGGAAAATTGATTTATTTTCTTTTCAAATTATTTTTGATACGTGAATATTATTCTTGAATTTTACTCCACAAAGCAGTATTGTGTTGACAATTTGAACATTTTTAAACTCTGAATAAATTTAAAGTCTTTAATATTTATCCTTGATCTCGTTTGATTGAATTCTTATATCATTGTCATCATCTTCATGCTTATATTGTGATAAAAGTCATCTTTGGTCGTAGTGCATAGATGGACTGTTGATTGGTATGATTATGACCAGGGATTATTCTGTATAATCATGACCCGTAATGTTATAAATGATGTGGTAAAAGTCCTCATTGGCCTGTAGTGCATGGGTGGACAGTTGTTGGTATGATCATGACCATGCGTTCTCTTCGGCCAAGAGTGCAAAGATGAATTATTGTTTGGCATGTTCATGAACATTGGTGAAAACACGAATATTCTTGGCCTGTAGTGCATGTATAATTCGTGGTCCTGATACTAATGAATATCCTTGGCCCGAAGTGTATGAATAATTCAGTGATGTGGATTATTTATTAAGCTGAGTCTCAGCGATAAAATTGATGATTAACTTTTAAATAATAGAAGATAGTAGATATCATGCTTTACTTGACTCTTCTAATGGATTGCTTATTCCGCTGCATTTGTTGATCTAAAACTTGTTGTCTATTAGAAGAGTCAAGTAGAGAATGAATTCTACTATCTTCTATGATTTAAAAGTCCATCATCAATATTTTATCCCTATAACATCAATCAATATACATCTTGAACCAAATATCCATCTTTACGGGCCAAAGATATTCATTTTTATCACCAATTGATCATGTTCATCTCAACACCTGTTCATCTTTGCACTACGAACCAATGATATTCATTAGGTAATCATTCATCTTTGCACTACAGGCCAAATATATTCAGTTATATCATCATTTAGGACTGAGGGTGATGAAAAATACCTTAAAGAAAACGAATCCAGTGAGATAAAAAGACAAAGATTAGAGATTCCTACTTTAGTTTATCCAAATTAAGAAATACTCCATAATAACTAATTGTGGAGCAGAATTCAAACATGAAGATCAAAATATGGATACAATCAAAGATAGTAACCATAATAGACAACTTGGACAAAGAAAGAAAAATTTATTTTTCTGTGAAAAGTGTCGTATTTGTGAATAGAACTGTATATATGAATAGTAACTCTGACATGAAAAATGTAGAAATTTCACAAGAAAAATCTCACTAATATTCTGGTATAATGATATCGAAAGAAATAACATCATTTACGAAGAAAATAACATCCCTTACCTTAAAATAACAGTACTTTTGACTGGAATATCGGATGTAATGCCGAAGGAAACTTGCACTGCATAACAACTCTCAAAGTATCTAAATACTCATAAAAATACGCTCGATAATATATAGAGAGAAAACTTATGTTTCTGGTGTGATTTTCAATTCTAACCTAAACACCTATTTATAGGAAAATGCCAGAATGCCAAAGCAAACTACATTAATAAAATATTAATATAATTTTTCTACGCACACTACTTTGAACAAAATTATCAGCCACCACAAGTGGGGCCCACCTAAAATCAGTAATTTCTATACCAACCAAAAGTGGGGCCCACCCATGTTTTAAATAAAAGTATTTATTTATGAAACTTTAATAATTCATAATAAATAACTCCTTTATCAGAAAAATTCAAATTTTATGTCCATTCCATAAAAAATTAAATTCTCTACAACTTTTTAGATTTAAGTTTTTCCAAATTCCAAACGAAAAATGACCGAAATCCACATACGAACGATTTTTAACACCTCTATTCCGACAAAAATACTGATAAAATACCTCAGCATTAATTTCTTCATTTATAACCACATAAAATAAATATTTTCCTATCCTTCATTTATATCCACATAAATAAATATTTTCTTATCATATAAATTAATAATTAATTATTCACAAATAATATTACAGAATCACAATAATGACAACCAGTGTCGTCTCCGAAAGAGGGGCTTTTCGATAAGGATTTTTCTTCTTGGCATGATTAGATGACTCTAACCCCTTTCTTCTTCGATGTAACTTTCTAGACATTGCCAATAATGCTATCTAATAATATTATTCAAATAATATGAATTATTAATCTGATAATAAGAAATACTGTGCAGTGACAATTATTAAAACAAAAATAATATAAAATATCAACGTTGCAATTATTGAATCAATAAAATAAAATATTGAACAATAATTACTGTAACAATTATTGAGTAGTGCTTTCTTACATAAGAATCAATGATCCAAAAATACAATGTAATACCGTGTGCTACTGTGCAACCACGCGTATTACTGTATTTTATCCACCGGGTATTCCAATAGTGTTAACATACTCATTATCTCGCTCTAATAATTGAGCCCTGTTAACAACATCTGAATATAGAGAAAATTTGTGCAAAATAAGATATTGCCGAATTTCGAGTTTCAGACCTCTTAGAAACATCCGCGTCATACGTTCCTCATTCTCTACCAAATGAGGTGCAAACCTGGATAACTCCGCGAACTTAGCCTCATACTGGGAAACAGTCATGTTGTTCTGTTCTAGTCTAATAAACTCTACCTCCTTCATATGACTAATACTTTTAAGAAAGTACTTGTCATTGAACAATTTTTGAAACGTTTTTCAAAACATATTTAGTGCGGCTGGCTGGGTACGCTTCACAGATTCCCACCAGTAACCTGCCTTACCACGGAACATAAAGGTGGCGAATGGAACCTTCTGTTCCTCCGTGCATCCCAAGACATCAAATATATTAGTAATTTGCTTAACCCACATTTCCGCCTTAATCGGATCTGGCTTTCCAAAGAACTCTGGTGGTCCCAACTCTTTGAGCTGTTTGGCTGTGATAAACTGCGCATTGCTATCATTTTCACCCGTATTTTGTACACGAGTCGCCCTCATCTGATTTTGCATGAACTGCAAAAAGCTTCTAAACATCCCATCATTCATCGTTTGTTCAATTGTTTTGTTTACAGGAGGAATATTGCCTTCCTGTTGCATGTTCTCCTGGTTAGTGATTAAAGGTGTTTCCACAGTCTCATACACTCCATTGTTAACGTTCTCAGCTGCCATTCTCAAATACTGCCATAAAACAAGGGTTAATTAAACAAATTAACATATCACATAATATCCCTATATTATGACCAACCAACAAATAAGCTTAGGTAGGACACATTAGCGAAGAATTTACTCGTCTCTCCCCTCCTAGTTTTATTCCCCGATCTCCGCCAGAAACCATATCCCTAAGCTCTGATACCAACTGTGACCCCCCCCCCCCCAAAAAAAAATAGGTATACATCACCCTATTTTGAGTCGCCAAATACATGGTGCAAAAAATAACTGCAACTTTATTATTACAATTGTCGTGCAAAATACGACAATACATACTGTGAGGTTAAATACAAATATTGTATTCTAGATAATATCCACACTCAAATAAGTCCTCATTACAATTATTGATACACTATTTTACAAAAATAGCGAGGACTGCTAAAACAACTTTCTAGAACCATCATTCTATACCCCGGCTAGTTCCCGCTATATTCTCGCTTCCTTAGAAGAAAAATGGAATAAAAAGAAAAAGGGTGAGCTCAACTAGCCCAGTAAAGAATATTATGACTAAGATAATATACAACAAATTATCATTAGTCCTCAACAGGGAAAAATATGATAGAATATAATAGACAACAAGTTTTAGATCAACAATTGCAGTGGAAACAACAATCCATTAGAAGAGTCAAGTAGAGAATGAATTCTACTATCTTATATGATTTAAAAGTCTATCATCAATATTTTATTCCTATAACATCAATCAATATACATCTTGAACCAAATTTTTATCTTTGTTTTACGGGCCTAAGATATTTATTTTTATCACCAGTTGGTCATGTTCATCTCAAGACCTGTTCATCTTTGCACTACGGGCTAAAGATATTCATTAGGTAATCATTCATCTTTGCACTACATGACAAAGATATTCAGCTATATCATCATTTAGGACTAAAGATAATGAAAAATATCTTAAGAAAAACGAATCCAGTGAGATAAAAAGACAAAGATTTGAGATTCGTACTCTAGTTTTCTCCAAGTTTAAAAATACTCCATAATAACCAATTGTGGAGCAAAATTCAAAAATGAAGATTAAAACATGGATACAATCAAAGATAGTAACCATAATAGACAACTTGGACAAAGAAAGAAAAATTTATTTTTCTGTAAATAGTGTCGTATTTGTGAATAATACTGTATACGTGAATAGTAGCTCTAACTAATATTTTGGTATAATGATATCGAAAGAAATAACATCATTTATGAAGAAAATAACATTCCTTAACTCAAAATAACAGTACTTCTGACCGGAATATCGGATATAATGTCGAAGAAAACTTGCACTGAATATCAACTCTCAAAGTATCTAAATACTCACAAAAATAAGCTCGATAATATAAAGAGAGAAAACTTATGTTTCTGGTGTGATTTTCAATTCTAAGTTAAGCACCTATTTATGGGAAAATGCCAGAACGCCAAAGCAGACTAAATTAATAAAATATTAATATAATTTTTCTACGCACGCCACTTTGAACAAAATTATCAGCCACCACAAGTGGGGCCCAGCCAAAATCAGCAATTTTTACACCAACCAAAAGTGGGGCCTACCCATGTTTTTAATAAAAATATTTATTTCTAAAACTATAAATAAATTATAATAAATAGCTCCTTTATCAGAAAAATTCAAATTTTACATCCATTCCATAGGAAATTAAATTCTCTACAACTTTGTAGATTTAAGTTTTTTCAAATTCCAAACGAAAAATGACCGAAATTCATATACGGACAATTTTTAACACCTCTATTTCGACAAAAATTGTGAGACCCCAGATTTTATGAATAAAGATTTAAATTTCTCGAAATATTTTTTTGAATATTATGGTGTGGATTTGATATAATGTTATAAAATTTTGCTTATTTTATGGATCCCTATTTATCCATTTTTCAAAATAATCGGTAGAAAATTTTTAAAGGTGGGGCCCATATGTGTTGGAAAAATGATTTTAGAAATGGAAGAGTATACGTATGGTAGTATATGTATATATTGAGTATATGGTGGGAGAAAAAGATATGTGATAGTGATAGGTGTGTGATGTGTGTGTGAGTGGAAAATGGTGAAAAAGTGATAGTGTGATAGTGATGTGTAAGAGTGTAGTGAATTGATTTTTGGGTGGGTGGGTGGGTGGGTGGGTGGGGGATTGATGTTGGTTATGGGGAGAAAAATCTAGTGGTGTATATATAATAATGATATGTATAAGTTGAAAATATGTGTTTATATATATGTATTATATTTTAATTTTTGTTGTGATTTTATTGGTTAGTTGATTGACTTAATTGTTAGTTGATTGAAAAATAATTTTGTAAAATTATTTCATCCGTGAGAAAAAACCTTACTTACGTTGTCTTTCTATTCTCCTATAAATAGAAGTTCATTCCTTCATTATTTCTTACGAATTTCTTTGAAACTCTAGAGAGAAATTATATAGAAACTATGAAAAGTATTCTACATTACTTCCCTACTCTTATATCCACTTTCTTTTACGGTAAGGGATATTATTTGTTATGCCGTAAGGGTGTTATTTCTTTTGTATTCAAGAAGAGAACTTACATTATTCCGTTTCTTTATTATTACATTGGAATAACTCAGATACATGCTGCTATCCTATACTTGGTGACATTCTTCTATTATTACATCTTTATTATTACATTTGGAACATCACCGTCTGTGTGTGTTTTTACAGGACTGGTTACATCTTTATTATTATTATTTGGAACATCACATGCATGTGTTTTACAGGACTGGTTAAAATCTTTATTATTATTTCTCATTTGGAACATCATGCATGTGTTTTACATCGGACCTGGTTCCGTCTTTATTATTCTGTTGGAATAACATGTCTATGCGAAATACCGCATGCATGGTGATTTCTTTTGTTATTCCATTCTTTATTATACTCAGTTGGTTAAAGTTTTGACTTCTATACTCCATAAAATTAGTAGAATATCCTTGATATTTGCGCTTCATCCAATATCTTTTCATGGAAATATTCTTCTGAGCATTCTTGAATTTTACACCACAAAACAATATCTTGTTGACAATTAGGACGTTATTGGTTCCTGGACAAATTAATTCTTGAACTTGTTTTATTGAATTCTTATATCATTGTCATCATCCTCATATTTATATTATGTTGAAAGTCATATGTGGCCTGTAGTGCATGGATGGACTTGGTATGATTATGACCAGGGATTATTCGGTATAATCATGACCGTAATATTACAAATGATGTGGAAAAAGTCCTCATTGGCCCGTAGTGTATTGATGGACAGTTTTTGGTATGATTATGACTATGAATTCTCTTCGGCCAAGGGAGCAAAGATGAAATGTTTTATGGCATGATCATAACCGTTGATGAAAACACGATTATCTTTGGCCCGTAGTGCATGGATAATTTGTGGTCGTGATACTAAAGAATATCCTCGGCAGAGTAGTGCGGGGTGATTCGATGATGTGGATTATTTATTAAGCTGAGTCTCAGCGATAAAAGTGATGAAAAACCTTTTAAATCATAAAAGATAGTAGATTGTATTCTCGACTTGACTCTTTTAATGGATTATTTATTCCGCTGCAGTTGTTGATCTAAAAATTATTGTCTATTATATTCTATCAGTTGTTATACTGTTGAAGGCTAAGGATAATTTATTCTGCATTATCTTAGTCATAATATTTCTTACTGGGCTAGTTGAGCTCACCCTTTCTTTCACTGTTCTCTTTAGGAAATGAAAACGTAGCCGGGACTAGTCGGGGAACGGAGTGACGGTCCAGATGATAGCATTAGTAGTCCTCACTATTCTGTTAGATAATGTGACAATAAATGTATTGAGGACTTATTTGTGTTTGAATACTGTCTAGATGACAATATTCGAGTTAAAACTCACAGCATATGTTTTTTCGTATTTTACACGACTGTTGTATAATTAGTTTGTATTTGTATTTTTGTACCATGTAAATGGCGACCCAAGATGGGTGATGTATACCTAATTTTGGGGGCGTCACAGTTGGTATCAAAGCTTAGGGATATGATCCTTGGCAGAGATGTGAGACAAGAACTAGGAGGGGAGAGACGGGAAATTCCTTCACTAGTATGACCTGCCTAAGTTTATGTGGTATTTAATTGGTCGGTCAGAGTATAGGGATAATATGTGTTATGTTAATTAACCCTTGTTTTGTGGCAGTATTTGAAAATGACAACCGAGAATGTTGAAAATATCAATGGAGCACAGGAGACCGTGGAGTCTCCACAGATCAATAATCAGGATAATGTGCATCAGAAAGGCGACAATCCTCAGGCAAACAACAACATTGATCAATTGACGAACGACGGTACATTTAGGAGCTTTTTAGAATTCATGCAACATCAGGCGAAGGCGGATCCTATTCATAATGCAGGTAAAAAGAATAACAACCCACGGTCGGTCACCGCTAAGCAATTCAAGGAGCTGGGACCACCGGAGTTTTTGGGAAAGCCAGAACCACTTAAGGCGGAGACGTGGTTAAAGCAGATCACCAAGATATTTGATGTCTTGGGATGCTCAGAGGAGCAAAAGGTTCCCTTTGCCACCTTTATGTTGTGTGAAGAAGCAGATCATTGGTGGGAATCTGTAAAACGTACCCAGCCTGACGCACTCAAGATGTCTTGGGAGAAATTTCAAGAATTGTTCAATGACAAGTACTTTCCTGAAAGTATTCGTCACATGAAGGAGGTGGAGTTCATCAAGCTGGAGCAAAACAATATGACCGTGTCGCAGTACGAAGCCAAGTTTGCCGAATTATCCCGATTTGCATCCCATTTGGTCGATAATGAGGAGAGAATGACGCGAATGTTTCTACGAGGTTTGAAACCCAATATACATCAATACCTCATTTCTCATAAACTTTGTTAATATTCAGATGTTGTGAATAGGGCTCAGTTATTGGAGCGCGATAATGAGTCAGCACAACCAAAAGGTAATGACCAACAATACGATAATAATCATACCGGTGGCAACGATCATCGGAATAATGATAACCATCGTGGGAGAAATTATCATGCCAAGAATGGTAACCACTTCGGTGGTAATCATGGCCAAGATAATAGAAGTGGAAATTTCAAGAAGAGAAGGTTCAACAATGACATGAAGACGTCGGAACCAGCACCCGTTTCAAAGGAAGAAGAACGACCACCGGTCGTATGTTTCAAATGCGGACAGGAGGGACACATCCGTCCAAACTGTACGCAACAATCCAAAGCGTGTTTTAATTGCGGAAGAGAAGGTCACCTAGCTCGATTTTGTCGTATGGTGAAGTCAAGTCCAGCTGGGATAGTAATGTCAAAGGATGTCCCAGACAAGCCAAAGCTGGTAGTTTAAGAGAGCATTTTTTTTCTCGTGACGAGGAACCTGAATAAAATTATCACGGGTATGTTAGTCATAAACTCTTGCGAAGTCTATACTGTGTTAGATACCGGTTTTACTCACTCTTTTATTTCACTTAGTTGTGTTCAATGTTTGAAGTTAACTCCGGAGAAGTTAGACCTTGATATATCTGTTTAAACTCAGTTGGGAGAAGCCTTTGTTACCTCCATTGTTTATAAATCTTGTTGATTCAAATAAACACTTTCACGTTACCTGTCGATCTTATCTCTTTGAAAATACTTGCATTGATGTGATTTTTGGAAACGATTGGTTAACTACTCATCATGCTTTTCGTAAGGTGGTTAGCTTTCATATTCCTAACCAACCTGTTATGCGAATTCAAGCAATTAAACCACTAAAGTCAATCGTCATATCAAGCCATAAGTAAAGAGCCCCGATCCTTTCGTTGTTGACTTCCTTGTGTGGAATGCACCGAAGCCAGACTTTCTGTAGGCGACATCGTGAATGAAGATGGCAAGTTGATAGGTATCATTATGAGGTGCTATCCAGGTTAAGAAATAGAAGTCACAGTTGGTATCAATATGACGTATTATCCAAGTCTTGGATGAGGGTCACAGTTTTGAATGATATTTCTATCGTTAATAAATTTCCTGACATATTCTTGAAGACTTCCTAGCCTACCCCTAGAGCGTGAAATCGAATTTTGTATTGACCCCAATACAAAACCCATCTCTTAAACCCTCAAATATTTTCTTCACCTAAAACGATCGTGTCATGCGCCAAAGATGTTGGCTCGAGCTGTTGAAGATTACGATCGTACCATTTAATATCATTGTGGAAAAACGAACGTGGTAGCTGACGCGTTGAGTAGAAGATCGTATGCGTTTACGAGTGCGATGGTTTTAACACAAAGTCTCATTTCGTATAACTTACAAATGATGAAGATGGAGTTAAAGACTCTAGAGACCCACGTGAAGATAACGAATATACGAGTAGAATCGACTTTAATCGATAAAATTAAAGCCGCTCAAGCTACACACCCGAATTTGATGAATGTGAAGAAGAAGGTTCAAGAAGGCATTATCTCAACCCTCGATTTTATTGGCCCATTTGAAATCCTCGATCGAGTAGGAACTGTAGCCTATAGACTCGTTTTACCGCCAAAAATATCGCGTGTTTATAAAGTTTGTAACGTATCGATGTTACGTAAATATGTGGATGACCCGAACCACATTATTGATTTAGAACCGAACGAGATAGCGGATGATTTAACGTATGAATATGTACCTGTTAAAATCCTGGAATATATTCTACGCTTAAAGGTGTTACCTCAAAAGTTAGAATCTGACGAAGTGTCCTCATTTGTTCGACATACCAGATACGTACGTAAATTTTGAGGGCAAAATTCCATAAGGAGGGGAGATTGTGAGACCCCAGATTTTATAAATAAAGATTTAAATTTCTCAAAATATTTTTTTGAATATTATGGTGTGGATTTGATATAATGTTATAGTTGTGGGTAGTATTTATAAATTCTGCAAAGTATGCAAGTTGTTATATTATATTCGATTGGTCGGGGAATACTCGTTTTTAAAGAGAATATTCGCATAACAAGACAATCATTAGTGGACCCCTAAACGAAATTATTATCGGATTGATCGAGAAAATGACAAAATATTTTTATTGAAAATAACTACGAAAGTTTTACCGTTAATATTGTTGAACTACTTTCGGTAGTAAAGTAAAGAATACTGGCTGTGGTTGCATAGTAGTACACCAGTATTGATTATTGATGCTTACGTGAGAAGTCACTCAGTTTTGTTCAATTATTGCTATAATAATTGTTGCATAGTATCTCACGTTATTTGATTCAATTATTGTCGATATTTTATATATTGTTAAAATCAATAATTGAGACGACAAGGTTATTAATATTATTATTTGCAATATTAACGATGTCTTGAAGTTCTGTCAAGGAGAGGTTAGATAATCTAATCAAGGCGCGATATAGAGAAATCCTTATTGGAAAGCCCCCTCTTTCCTGGGAACGACCTGGTCGATTAATATTGTGAATTGTAATAAAGATGATAAATGTTATTAAAATTATTAAGGTAATTTTTATGAAGTTTTTCTTATTTTATGGATCCCATTTACCCATTTTTTTAAAATAATCGGTAGAAAATTTTAAAGGTGGGGCCCACATGTGGGGGCCACATGTGGGGCCCATATGTGTTGGAAAAATAATTTTGGAAATGGTAGTATATGTATGTATTGAGTATATGGTGGGAGAAAAGGATATGTGATAGTGATAGGTGTGTGATGTGTGTGTGAGTGGAAAATGGTGGAAAAGTGGTAGTGTGATAATGATGTGTAAGAGTGTAGTGAATTAATTTTTGGGTGGGTGGGTGGGTGGGTGGGAGATTGATGTTGGTTATGGGGGAGAAAAATCTAGTGGTGTATATATAATAATGATATGTATAAGTTGAAAACATGTGTTTATATATATGTATTATATTTTAATTTTTGTTGTGATTTTATTGGTTAGTTGATTGACTTAATTGTTAGTTGATTGAAAAATAATTTTGTAAAATTATTTCATCCGTGAGAAAAACCTTACACAGTGCCTTTCTATTCTCCTATAAATAGAAGTTCATTCCTTCATTATTTCTTACGAATTCACTAAAACTCTAGAGAGAGAAATTATAGAGAAACTATAGAAAAGTATTCTGCTACTTTCCTACTCTTATATCAAGTTTCTTTTAAGGTAAGGGATATTATTTGTTGTACCCGTAAGGGGTGTTATTTCTTTTGTATTCAAGAAGAGAACTTCTGTTATTCCGTTTCTTTATTATTCATTGGAATAACTCAGATATCAAAGCAGCTACCCTATACTTGGTGACATTCTTCTATTATTACATCTTTATTATTACATTGGAACATCACATGCTGTGTGTTTTACACAGGACTGGTTAAAATCTTTATTATTATTCGTTGGAACATCTGCTGCGTGTGTTTTACACTGGGACATTGTTTCGTCTTTATTATTACATTTGGAATATCACATGCGTGTGTTTTACACCGGACGATGATTAAAATCTTTATTATTCTGTTGGAATAACATGTCTATGCGAAGTATCGCATGCATGGTGATTTCTTTTGTTATTCCATTCTTTAATATACTCAATTGGTTAAAGTTTTGACTTCTATACTCCATGAAATTAGTAGAATATCCTTGATATTTGCGCTTCATCCAATATCTTTTCATGGAAATATTCTTCTGAGCATTCTTGAATTTTACACCACAAAACAATATCTTGTTGACAATTGGGATGTTATTGGTTCCTGGACAAATTAATTCTTGAACTTGTTTTATTGAATTCTTATATCATTGTCATCATCCTCATGTTTATATTATGTTGAAAGTCATCTGTGGCCTTTAGTGCATGGATGGACTTGGTATGATTATGACCAGGGATTATTCGGTATAATCATTACCGTAATATTACAAATGATGTGGAAAAAGTCCTCATTGGCCCGTAGTGCATTGATGGATAGTTTTTGGTATGATTATGACTATGGATTCTCTTCGGCCAAGGGATCAAAGATGAATTGTTTTATGGCATGATCATAACCGTTGATAAAAACACGATTATCTTTGGCCCGTAGTGCATGGATAATTTGTGGTCGTGATACTAAAGAATATCCTTGGCCGTAAGTGCAGGGGTGATTCGATGATGTGGATTATTTATTAAGCTGAGTCTCAGCGATAAAAGTGATGAAAAACCTTTTAAATCATAAAAGATAGTAGATTTTATTCTCTACTTAACTCTTTTAATGGATTGTTTATTCCGCTGCAGTTGTTGATCTAAAACTTGTTGTCTATTATATTCTATCAGTTGTTATATTGTTGAAGGCTAAGGATAATTTATTCTGCATTATCTTAGTCAAAATATTTCTTACTGGGCTAGTTGAGCTCACCCTTTCTTTCACTGTTCTCTTCAGGAAATGAGAACGTAGCCGGGACTAGTCGGGGAACGGAGTGACGGTTCAGATGATAACATTAGTAGTCCTCACTATTCTATTAGATAGTGTGACAATAAATGTATTGATGACTTATTTGTGTTTGAATATTGTCTAGATGACAATATTCGAGTTAAAACTCACAACATATGTTTTGTCGTATTTTACACGACTGTTGTTAAAACTCACAACATATTTTACACGACTGTTTTGTCGTAAGACCCCAACTTATTATTAATGAAATTTAATTTTCTCTATTTATTATTTTAAAATAGTAAGGGTTGATTTGATTAATGTGGATAGTTAGGGGTAAATACTTCAAAATAAGCAAGTGGTTATAAAATATTCATTGTTGTCGGGGAATATTCGTTTGGTCGTGGAATATTCGTGATCGTTTGGGAATATTAAATTTATACAAGTAGCGACCATGTGTGGACCCCATAACGGAAAGCGATTGGATCGATGAAGAAAACGACAAATATAAGTGGTTTAAAAATAATTGGCGTAGTTATTACCAATTAATCTTGTTAAAATATCAAGGTGGTAAAAAACACGAAGTATACACAGTATTGCACCAATTATTGATTCTTACGTAAGAAGGCACTACTCAATAATGGTTATGATGAATTATCGCTCAATTTTATTTTATGAGTTAATAATTGTTGCGTCGATATTTTATATTGTTGTTGTTTCAATAATTGTCATTACACAAGATTTTTCATTATCGAAGCAATAATTCATATTATCTCGAATAATATTATTAGATAACATTATTGACAATGTCTAGAAAGTTACGCCTAAGGAGAGGTTTGGTCACCTAATTGCGCTCCAAAGAAGAAGAAATTCTTATTGGAAAGCCCCTCTTTCTGAGGAACCGCCCAGTTGTCAATATTGTGATTCTGTAAAATTATTTGTGAATAATTAATTATTGATTCATATGATGAGAAAAATATTGATTTTATGTGGATATAGATGGAGAAAAATTTTAATGTGACAATTGTTGCAAAATTGAAATTTTATCTTTTTCTCGATAAAATAATTCATTTAAATATATTATTATATTTTAATAATATAATAATGGTGATATTTTTACAACGAATGTGGGATATATGAGTATACGAGGAGGAAGAGTATTTTTGTTGTAATAAATGTTTAAAACATGTTAAACATGCTCGGTGGACCCCATTTATTGACTAAAATTTGATTATAACTCGTAAAATCGCTTGGCTTGTGGATTTGGCCAATTTCTATTTGGAATTTGGAAAAACTTTCTTTCGCAAAGTTGTAGAGAATTGAATTTCCTATAAAAACTCATGCGAGATTCAATTTTTTCGATGAAAGGGCTATTTATTATGAATTATTGAAGTTCCGAAGTCTAAATAATTGATTTTGGAAGTTTAAAATATTTAAATTTAGAAAATGTTTTTTCATTATGGTGTGTTACACATGTGGGTTGAATGAGCTGAATTCAGTTCTTGGAAGGTTGGCGAGGAAATTTTATTATAAATAATAATATTATATTAAATTTTCTTCTTCGTGTTCTAATCATTTTCCTATAAATAGGGTGCTTGGGTTAGAATTGAAAATCACACCGTAAACTCAAGTTTTCTCTCTATATTATCGGCGTATTCTTGTGAGTATTTTGAGTATACTTTGAGTATTGTTAGAGGCAGTAAGTTCCTTCAAAGACTATACCCAGATTCCAAATTTAAGTACTTAATCTTTCAAGGTAAGAGATGTTATTTTCTTCTCAAATGATATTATTTCCTCAATATCATTATGCTAAAATATGGTTGAAACTTTTTATCAAATTTGAAACTTTTCTATCTCGGGGTTACAATTCACGAGAGTTATTATTCATGAGTTACTATTCACGAGTTACTATTCATGAGTTCTTATTCACGAGTTACTATTCACGAAAGTACTATTCATGTAAGCGTGAAGATGTTTTTTTTGGAAAATTTCTATCTTTTGGTATTTGAGTTACTTATTCACGATACTCAAGACTATTCACGATACTGATGACTATTCATAGAAAAATAAAATTTCTTTTTTTTGTCAAAATATCTATTCGGATACTAGCTTTGATTCAGATCCATGTTTTGATCATTCTTGAATTTTACACCACTATGATTATTTTTGAGGTATTTTTGAACATGAATAAAACAAAGTATTTAATCCTTAATCCTTAATCCTTGTCATTTTGTTTCAATCGGATTCGTTTCTTTAAAAATATTTTCATCATCCTCATCTTAAATGATGATATTATTGAATATCTTTGGCCCTGTAGTGCAGTAAAAGATGAATGATTTCTCAAGAATATCTTTGGGTAGTAGTGCAAAGATGAGCAGTGTAGATGAACATGACTAATCGATGAATATCTTTGCTTCAGTAGTGCAAAAGATGAATATTTGATTCCGTATGTATATTGATTGATGTTACAGGGGATAAAAGATAGCGATGAACTTTTAAATTCATACATGTAAGATAGTAGTTTGCATTCTCTACTTAACTCTTCTAATGAATTATTATTTTCATGTAATATTGATTTAAAATTTGTTGCCTATTGTATTCTATTAGATTTTTCCTGTTGAAGACTAACGGTAATTTGTTGTATATTATCTTAGTCATAATATTTTTTATTAGGCTAGTTGAGCTCACCCTTTTCCTTTTTGTTCCATTTTTTCTTCTCGTGAGGCGAGAATATAGCGAATATTTAGTCTGGGTATGGAATGAAGGTTATAGAAAGAATTGTTTAGTAGTCCTCACCATTTTTGTAAAATAATGTATCAATAAATGTGATGAAGATTTATTTGAGTATAGATATTATCAGAAGATAATATTTGTATTCAAACTCACGCTTTTTCTTGTTGTAATAATAAAGTTGTAGTTGTTTTACGTGCCGTGTATTGACAACTCGGAATAGGTGATGTATACCTATTTTGGGGGCGCACGGTTGGTATCGAGCTTAGGGATATGATCTCCCTGGCGGAGATCGGGAATAGAACTAGGAGGGGAGAGACGAGTAAATCCTTCGCTAAAGGTGTCCTACCTAAGCTTATTTTTTAGTTGGTCAAGATATATAAGGATATTATGTGATATATTGATTTCTTAATTAACCCTTATTTTATGACGGTGATTTGAGAATGTCGAATCGAGAATATTAACAATGGAAATGAGACCGAGAGACTTTGTACTCACCAACGAGGAGAGCGTGCAACAGTGGCAATGTTCCTCCCGTGAACAACACCACCGAGCATATGATGAACGAGGGATGTTTAGAAGCCATAGATTCATGCAAAATCGATTTAGGAGACTCGTGTTCAAAATACAGGAGGAAATGATAGCAATTCACGGGTTGTCACTGACCAAGCGATTCAAAGAGTTGGGACCACGAATTTAAGGGAAAGCCAGATCCGATCACGGCGCGGAAACACGGTCAAGCAAATTACCAAGATATTCGATGTCTTGGGATGCACGGAGGAATAGAAGGTTCCATTCGCCACCTTTATGTTCCGTGGTGGGCAGATCATGGGTGGGAGTCGTGAAGCGTACTCCATCCACCAAGACTCAACACGTCTTGGGAGACGTTTCAGAACTATTTAATGACAAATACTTTCTTCGAAAGTGTTCATTATATGAAGGAAGTGGAGTTTATTAGATTGGAGCGAGAACAAATGACGCGGTGTCTCAAAGACGAGGCAAAGTTTGCGAGTTATCTAGGTTCAGACCTCATTTGGTGGAGAATGAGGAACGATGACGCAGAGATGTTTCTTAGAGGTTTGAAACCCAAGATACGCCAAGATCTCATTTCTCATAAATTTTCTCTATTCGGAGATGTTCAGAAACAGGCTCAATTATTAGAGCGAGATAACGAGTACTACCAACGTTGAGGACCACAACCGAGGATCGTATTCAGATATAGCGATCAATGTAATAATGATAACTAAGCGGAGAAAAAACAGACGGACAAAAATGATAACCACACTGGGTGGTAATCATGGCCGAAAAAATAAGAAGAAGCGAGTCGAGAGAAGATTTTAAAAGAGGAGATTTAATAAATGACTATGTGAAGACGACAAAGGGCGCAAGAAGAATCGGTTCTAAGGGAGGAGAACGACCACCGATCATATGTTACAAATGCGAAAAAGAGGGACATATCACCAAACTTCCTACAACATTCAAGGTATGCTATAATTGTGGAAAGGAAGGACATATCGCTCGAGATCAGACAAGAGCGAAACCTAGTTCAATGGACGGTGACTCAAAAAGATCGTCTCCCGTAAAAGTCAAAGTCAACGATTCCGGAAGAGCGTTTGTTGTGATTGGTCATAATGCGAGGAACCCAAACGAGGTGATCACGGGTAAGTTATTTATAAATTTTTGCGAAGTTTATACCTTACTTGATCACCGGCATACCCATTCATTTATCTCTCCCGCATGTGCTCAACGTTTAAACTTGACTCGGAGAAATTAGACTTTGACCTATCTCGTGGAAACTCCGTTAGAGAAACTTTCATCACATCCATCGCTTATAAATCTTGTTTGATTCAAGTTGGCACCATCACCTTACCCGTTGACCTTATCTCTTTAAAGATACTTGCTTTTGATGTGATTTTAGGGATTGATTGGTTAACTACTCATCATGCCAAAATTGATTGTTTTTCGTAAGGTTGTTAGTTTTCATATTCCTAACCAACTCGTTAGATTTAATTCAAGCAACTAAACCATTAAAATCAATCACATCATATCTAATCATAAAGCTATTCGCTTATTGAAAAAACCGATGTCAAGCTTTCTTAGCCCATGTTATGGATTTGAATAAAGACACGCCAAATTTGAATAATATTCTGTTGTTATTGACTTTTCCGACGATTTCCGAAGAACTTCCTGGCCTACCCTCGTAACGTGAAGTTGAATTCTTTATTGATCTTGAACCCGTACAAAGCCCATTTCTAAAACCCCATATCGAATGGCTCCTATTGAACTTCAGAGTTAAAGGTCCAACTACTGTGAATTGTTGGACATCGGTTTCATCTGGCCCTAAGACATCTCCTCGGGGTGCTCCTGCTTTATTTGTAAAGAAGAAAGACGGGAGTATGCGACTTCAGTACGACTATCGGGAATTGAACCATGTCACCATCAAGAATAGGTATCCTCTACCTCGATTGATGACTTGTTTGACCATTCAGTAAGGGGCACAATTCTTTTCAAAATCGATCTTCGCTCGGATATCATCACCAAGATTAGAATCGAGGATATTCCAAAGATCGCCTTTAGAACTCGAGACGGGCATTATGAATTCTTAGTCATGTCTTTTGACCGACTAATGCTCCCGCAACTTTCATGGATATGATGAACCGAGTATTCAAGGAATATTTGGATCGCTTTGTTGTTGTCTTTATTGATGACATCCTTATATATTCCAAAAGTCGTGAAGATCATGAGCACCATTTGAAGTCGGTACTCCAAAGGCTTCGTGAAAACAAACTATATGCCAAATTGAAGAAATGCGAAGTTCGCTCGAGGAAGTAGCATTCCTTGGGCACGTGGTGTCGAAACATGGAGTATCTGTTGATCCCCGCCAAGATTGAAGCAATACAAAGTTGGGAGCAACCAAGTCGGTGATCAAGACGTAGCTTTTTGGGCTTAATTGGTTATTATTCTGAGATTCGTGGAAGGGTTTTCTCGAATCGCTACTCCATTAACTCGCCTAACTCGGAAGGATACAAAATTCGCTTGGAGCGAAGAATGCGAGAAGAGTTTCCAAGAGCTTAAGAGGAGACTTATTTTAAGACTGTTCTAACAATACCATCCGGTTCGGATGGATTTGTTATCTACAAATGATGCTTCGTGCAAAGGGTTAGGATGTGTTCTCATGCAACGTGGGAAAGTCATAGCTTTATGCCTCGCGACAACTTAAAGAGTATGAGAGGAATTATCCTACTCATGATCTAGAGTTAGCATAAATCGTTGCGCTTAAAGATATGGAGGCACTATCTATATGGGAAGAAAGTGGAGATATATTCGCACCATAAAAGCCTTAAATATTTCTTCACTCAAAAAAGAACTCAACACGCGGCAATGACGTTGGCTCGAGCTATTGAAAGACTACGACCACACTATTCAATATCATCCCGAAAAAGCGAACGTGGTAGCCGACGCGTTGAGTAGAAGATCATATCTAGAACGAAGTGCGATGATGTCAAGTATACGACAGAGCCAACTTTAATAGAAAAGTTAAGGTCGCTTCAAGCCACCAATCCCGAGCCGGATGATGCGTATGAAGAAGAAAGTACAAGAAGGAGCTATTCCTAAGCGAGAATTGATGAAGAAGGAATACTTTGAGTCCACTCTAGACTTTGTGTTCTAACGACTCACGATTTGAAGTACAAGATTATGATGGAGGCACACAATACACCGTTTGCAATCCATCCTGGAAGTACTAAAATGTATCGTGATCTTCGACATACATTTTGGTGGAACAATATGAAGAGAGAGATTGCAAAGTTTATCTCAATGTGTTTAACTTGTCAACGTGTAAAGGCGAGAGCATCTAGTACCTAAGGGTCCGTTATAACCACTGAGATTCCGAAATGGAAGTGGGAACACATTACCATGGATTTCGTTACGGGTCTTCCTACGGTTTCTCAGGCATCAATGCTATTTGGGTTATTGTTGATAGATTAACCAAGTCCGCTTCATTTCTTACCGACACGGAGACTTATTCACTTGAACGCCTTGCTAGTATGTGACGTGAATGAGATTGTGAGGTTGCATGGCATGCCTCAGTATTCATAGTTTCGGATCGTGACCCAAGATTCACTTCAAGATTTTGGGTTAGCTTGCAAAAAGCTATGGGCACGGATTTATTGATCTGGCTTTCGCATACCATCCTCAAACTGGACGGACAATCGAAAGGACTATTCAAACTCTTGAAGATTTATTAAGACTCGTGTCCTAGACTTCAAGGGCGGTTGGGATAAGTATTTACCATTGGTGGAATTCTCTACAACAACAGCTTATCAGCAAGTATAGGTGTAGCTCCATTTGAAGCATTATATGGACGAAAGTGTCGCTCTCAAAGATGTTGGGACGAGGTGGGTGAAGAACATTTGTTGGGACCGAAGTTGGTACGTATGACTACGAAAAAGATCCAAATGATTCGACAACGATACAAACGGCACAAGATCGACAAAAGAGTTATGCGGATCTTCATCGAAAGGACGTGGAATTTAGTGTAGGGGATCATGTATTATTGCGAGTTGCTCCATGGAAGGGAGTTACAAGATTTGGGGAAGAGGAAAGCTCAATCCACGATTTATTGGTCCATTTCAAATTCTTGGACCGAAAGTAGGAAATGTAGCCTATAGAATCGCGTTACCTCTCCGTAGTATGTCTCGTGTTCATAATGTGTTTCATATATCTCGTACTTCGTAAATATGTGAAAGACCCGAACCACGTTATAGAGTTAGAACGGACGAGATAGCCAAGACTTAACGTATGAGGAGGTAATTGTCAAGATTTTGGATAAGAATGAGCATGTCCTACGCAAGAAAGGTCATACCACAAGTTAAAGTTTTGTGGAGGAATCATGCTTATAGAGAAATGACCGGGAATTGAAACGAAAATGAAAGCGAGGTATCCTCACCTTTTCAAACACTGTGTACGTGACGTCAATTTCGAGGACTTAAATTTCATAAGGAGGGAGGTTGTAAGACCCCAACTTATTATTAATGAAATTTAATTTTCTATTTATTATTTTAAAATAAGTAAGGGTTGATTTGATTAATGTGGATAGTTAGGAGTAAAATACGCAAATACTTCAAAATAAGCAAGTGGTTATAAAATATTCATTGTTCATTGGGAATATTTGTTTGGTCGTGGAATATTCAGATCGTTGGGAATATTTTAAATACGGCCAAGCAACCATGTGTGGGACCCCATAACTGAAAAAGCGATTGGATGAAGAAAACGACAAATATAAGTGGTTTAAAAATAACGGCGTAGTTGTTATCAAATTATCATGTTAAAATATCCTTGGTTAAAACACAAGAAGATACCAGTATCGCACCAATTATTGATTCTTACGAAGAAGGCACTACTCAATAATGGTTACAGAATTATCGCTCAAAGATTTTATCGAGTTAATAATTCTTTGCGTTGATATTTTTATATTGTTTGTTGTTTCAATAATCATTACACAAGATTTTTCATTATCGAAGCAATAATTCATATTATCCGAATAATATTATTAGATAACATTATTGGCAATGTCTAGAAAGTTCGCCTAAGGAGAGGTTTGGTCACCTAATCAATTGGCGCCAAGAAGAAGAAATTTTATTGGAAAGCCCCTCTTCCAGGAACCTATGCGGTCATTAATATTGTGATTCTCGTAAAATTATTTGTGAATAATTAATTATTGATTCATATGATGAGGAAAATATTAATTTTATGTGGATATAGATGGAGAAAAATTTTAATGTGACAATTGTTGCAAAATTGAAATTTTATCTTTTCTCGATAAAATAATTCATTTAAATATATTATTATATTTTAATAATATAATAATGGTGATATTTTTACAACGAATGTGGGATATATGAGTATACGAGGAGGAAGAGTATTTTTGTTGCAATAAATGTTTAAAACATGTTAAACATGTCTGGTGGACCCCATTTATCGATCAAATTTGATTATAAACTGTAAAATCGCTTGCTTGTGGATTTTTGGCCAATTTCTATTTGGAATTTGGAAAAACTTTCTTCCGCAAAGTTGTAGAGAATTGAATTTCCTATAAAAACTCATGAGATTCGAATTTTTCGATGAAAGGACTATTTATTATGAATTATTGAAGTTCAAGCTCAAATAATTGATTTTTGGTAGTTTAAAATATTTAAAATTAGAAAAACGTTTTTTCATTATGGTGTGTTACATGTATGGGTTGAATGAGCTGAATTCAGTTCTTGGAAGGTTGGCATGAGGAAATTTTATTATAAATAATAATATTATATTAAATTTTTCGCTTTGGTGTTCTAAAGCATTTTCCTATAAATAGGTGCTTAGGTTAGAATTGAAAATCACACCTTAAATCAAGTTTTTTCTCTATATTATCGAGCGTATTCTTGTGAGTATTTTGAGTATACTTTGAGTATTGTTAGGCGGTGCAAGTTCCTTCAAAGACTATACCCAGATTCCAAATTTAGAATTACTAATCTTTCGAGGTAAGGGATGTTATTTTCTTCTCAAATGATATTATTTCCTCAATATCATTATCTTTGAAATATTGGTTGAAACTTTTATCAAATTTGAAACTTTTCCATGTATCGGGTTATTATTCATGAGTTACTTATTCATGAGTTACTATTCACGAGTACTATTCATGAAGCGTGAAGATGTTTTTTTGGGAAATTTCTATCTTTTGGTGTTTGAGTTACTCTTCACGATATACTTACATTATTCACGATATCTGAGACTATTCAAGAAAAAATAAAATTTCTTCTTTTTGTCCAAAATATCTATTCGGATACTAGCTTTGATTCAGATCCATGTTTTGATCATTCTTGAATTTTACACCACTATGATTATTTTTGAGGTATTTTTGAACATGGATAAAAACAAAGTACTAATCCTTAATCCTTAATCCTTGTCATTTTGTTTCAATTGGATTCGTTTCTTTAAAAATATTTTTCATCATCCTCGCCTTAAATGATGATTTTATTGAATATCTTTTGGCCGTAGTGCAAAGATGAATGATTTTCAAGAATATCTTCGTCAGTAGTGCAAAGATGAACAGTGTTTAGATGAACATGACTAATCGATGAATATCTTTGGCATGTAGTGCAAAAGATGAATATTTGATTCCGGATGTATATTGATTGATGTTACAGGATAAAAGATAGATGATGAACTTCTAAATTCATACATGTAAGATAGTAGTTTGCATTCTCTACTTAACTCTTCTAATGAATTATTATTTCATTGCGAATATTGATTTAAAATTTGTTGTCTATCAGATTCTATTAGATTTTTCCTGTTGAAGACTAACGGTAATTTGTTGTATATTATCTTAGTCATAATATTCTTTATCGGGCTAGTTGAGCTCACCCTTTTCCTTTTTGTTCCATTTTTCTTCTCGGGAGGCGAGAATATAGCGTAGTATGAGTCTGGGGTATGGAATGAAGGTTTTAGAAAGAATTGTTTAGTAGTCCTCACCATTTTTGTAAAATAATGTATCAATAAATGTGATGAGGATTTATTTGAGTATAGATATTGTCTAGTAAGATAATATTTGTATTCAAACTCACAGCTTTCTTGTTGTAATAATAAAGTTGTAGTTATTTCGTATCATGTATCGACAACCTCGAATAGGTGATGTATACCTATTTTGGGGGCGTCACAGCATATCTCTTATATTATTGATTTAATTATTGTCACAGTATCATCTGTATAATATGTTATATTATTAAATCAATAATTGAGACGACAAAGTTATTCATATTATTATTTGCAATATTGATAATGTCTAGAAGTTCTGTCAAGGAAAGGTTAGATAATCTAATTGCGTGCCAATAGGGAGAAATATATCCTTATCGAAAAACCCCCTCTTTCCTGGGAACGACCTGGTTGTTAAATATTGTGAGTTATAATATTAATGATGAATAATTGTTGAAGTATTAAGAATGTGTTTATTGAAGAAAAGTGAATTACAAAAGTTAGAGGGGAATAATGCAAACTTGGAAACTTTAGGGGTACCAAAGTGTAATAAGTTAAATCAATCTGGACCATTGGTGGTGGTTTTAATAGTAAATCAATCTGGACCGTCGATGGTGGTTTTAAAAGTAATCAATCTGGACCATCGGTGGTGGTTTTAAAAGTAATCAATCTAGACCGTCGGTGGTGGTTTTAAAAGTAATCAATCTGGACCGTCGATGGTGGTTTTAAAAGTAATCAATCTGGACCATCGGTGGTGGTTTTAAAAGTAATCAATCTGGACCGTCGATGGTGGTTTTAAAAGTAATCAATCTGGACCGTCGATGGTGGTTTTAAAAGTAATCAATTTGGACCGTCGGTGGTGGTTTCAAAAGTAATCAATCTGGACCGTCGGTGGTGGTTTTAAAAGTAAATCAATCTGAACCGTCGGTTGTGATTTTAATAGTAATCAATATGGACCGTTCATGAATTAGTTACTATTTAGTCCATTCTCCTATAAATAGAAGGTTAATTCTTCTTTCATTCTCACCAATTCACTGAGACTCACAAGAGAAACTATAGAGAAAAATTATAGAGAGTAGGAAGAAGAGTATTCTGCTACTTCACTATTGCAGTATCCAACTTTCTACTAAGGTAGGGGATGCTATTTCTTTTGTATTCGTAAGGGATATTATTTGTTGTATTCGTAAGAGATATTATTTGTTGTATTCGTAAGGGGTGTTATTTCTTTTGTATTCGTAAGGGGTATTATTTTTTTCGTATTTATAAGGAATACTATTTTTCGTATTCATCCTTTAATATGTTGGAATAACTCGCTCACGCGGATTACGCATCGTATTTACGGTGAAAATCCATTCTTGAGCTTCAGTATGTTATTTCTTTTCATATTCTTAAATCTAAACTTACTATGGTAAGTATTGTTTATATAATCCTTAAAATTAGTGAAATATCCTTGAGTTTTGCGCTTCATCCAGTATCGTTTTATTAGAATATTGATCTAAATTTTCTTATTAAATATCAATATTTTCACCCGATGTACTATTCACGGGTTACTATTCACCCAATTACTATTCACTATAATATTATTCACTCGTGTATTTGGAGAACTTTTCATGTCGGGATACTATTCACGAGTTACTATTCACCTGATTACTATTCACTCGGGTATTTGGGGCACTTTTCATGTCGGGGTACTATTCATGTAATTCCCCAAAAATCGGTACTATTTTCCTTCCCGATCTTGTGGGTTAATATTTTCTTGTTCTAGCTTTAAAACATTATTTAACGTTAAAATAGCTAAAAATATGGAATAATTTTTTTTCCATTCATTCATTCCCCGAATCGCAACCTTTACAATTTTTCTTTATACTAGAATCATATTTCTTATATGATTTGTATAATCCATGTAAACGTATTAAAAGTTTAAGTCTCAATACTTCATATCTTTTTTATCGATGATTCATTTATTTTAGAATCATATCTATACTCATTTCAGAATAAACATTCTTTATCCATTCTACATTTCAAACTATACATAACTGTCAATTACATTTGACAAAACTATAAATCATAGATTTATACCATTTCTAATTCAAGAAAATGTATTCATTTTACACATCGTTCAATCTTCATCATCCGTATAGCAAGTAATATTGCTTAACATCATTAATTTGCAAAAAGTTTGTGTTTGCAAGATTGAGCTCAACAACCCAGCAAATATAACAGTCTATCATGTTTCATATAGCATAGAGCTCCATATACACTATATATTTCCTTTACTATGCGTATCTGCATGCAACATATATTCTTTACTACGCATATCCTACATCCAACAATAATTCCTTACAAAGCATACATTAATGCATTATACATTTCTAATTTATCAGGTTACATCATACAACATGTGCTATCACATATCACATATAAATTGAGTTCCATAACCCAATTAACTTAGTCATATTTTGACTTTAACAATTCATAAAGCATAGCATGTAACTCACCACATAATCATATTTAATCCACAAACATAATAGAACTGAAAAACTTGTCTTGATTGGAGATTACCACAAAAGTTAACCTAGAGTTTCTCCACAATTCCTACAAAATTATATTTACATGTACACACATATTACATAATTGAATATGTTACAAAACATGCATGTATATTCATCAATAATAATTATTAGTTTTATACAAACTAATATTATTTATTCTTACTCAAAACGTAATATTAGTTTATTTAGAAACTTAATTCGTTTTAACCTTTTTATACCAAATAAAGGTCCCTCACATTTTAGTATGTAAATATTTTATATTTTGAAGCTTCAATCATTTATATTCTACTTTAGGAATATCTTATGCATTTACCCATTAATTCGGGACTTAAACAGCTAATAAATAGCTTTTATAGTAAAATTCAATTTCCTATTTTATTCCTTTAATATAAATACTTTTTATATTATTATTTTTCCCACTCTTGAGTCAACTCGGACCATTGTCTCATTTATAAACATTATATCCCGCTAACCCACTTACTGCATTTTTCGTTTTGCAAATATTCACATTTTCACTATATATATATATATTAAGTATATATAAATCTTGGCTCAAAAACTCCATTTTTTTTCCTGCAAATCTTCTTTGCATTACTTTTATGATTATTACAACTTTTTAATGGTTCCACACTTTTCGTTTCGTTATAAAACCATTTTTCATACCATCGCCGGCTTCCGTTTGCTTAAAAATGCAATTTCATATTTTTATAATATTTTTATTGCATTATTTATGCCCGGAATAAATTTTCGTGGCATAAATTTATCAAAAACATCAAAACTCTCATATTGGGACTTTATTAGACTTAACATTGCCTTAAAATCTCGCCCGAACGCGATTCGTAACGATGAATGTCAAAACAGCCCAGCGTGTCGACACTCGACGTCGCTCAAATTTTAGTTCTGACATGCCTTTTTACCTATTTTTAATTCTCAAACCATAACTCGAATCGCAGAAAATTCTTGGTATGTTGGATCTCTTATGTCATAGTATTTTTTAAAAAATTTCTAACCACGAAAAGGAATCACGTACGAAAGCCAATCAAAATAGCGAGCAAAAAGCATGTCAGGCAGCTGCCCAGCAACGCAACACGGCGCGCGCGCGCTGGCCTACTGCTGCTGCCCCTTTTGCTCGTTTCTTACGCTTTGCTCATTTATCGGATTGATCCAATTTTTGGATATGTTATACATGGCATACCAAAGTATCTTTTAAAAATATAACCTCAGCAATTTAAGTTTTCTAAACTGACCAAGCAGTGTGCCGAAAAAGGCTGTAGAGGCTAATTTTTTTAGACTTTACGTTTACAAGCAAAAACTCATCGTGGTTCGCTCCGACTCGTTTTGCTTCACAAATAAGTCTTGTTTTACATATTAAGACGCGTCTAAAGTCTCGGCTTCGTAAAATTCCAAGTTTTTCATCATTCTTACTCTTTATGGTCACAAATTTTCAATTTTCGCATTTAGAGGTCAAAACTCGCCTCGACACATTCCAACGCATCTTGCTTTACAAATAAGTCTTATTTAACATAATAAGACTCGTCTAAAGTATCGGGTTCATTAAATTATGTAATTTTAGCCAAAATGGCCCTTTTGAGCTTTTCAACGAACATCGCGCGTGCGTCCTTTTTGTTGACTAATTTCTATAAGTTTGGGTTACATAATCAAACCATTTTTTTGGAACCTTATTGCTCCGCACAACAACAACTGTACGCCAAAGCTCTAATTTAGTCCATAAGGACCAATTCACAATATAAACCATACATGTATACATATTTACATAAGTTAGTATACTAACTTCAAAGTTAACCTTGTCATTTCTTAGTTTCTTGATTCTAATGCAACCATTATGCAATACAGAAATTCTCACACTTATAACAATTACCCATAGCCTTAATTACCAATATTAATCAAGCTAATTCTTCTCCTTAGTCTATTCTTGTGTAATTTAGCAATTACAAACTAAATCACATATTCATATATTAACTCCATATAAATTAAAGAAAACATATATAATTTAATGTATACCTCTTTGTTAGCTTGTTTTTAATCTCAATAAGCTTTCCTTAGCTTTGATTCTTGTGTTTAGCTTAACCAATTTTGGAATTGAATTGAGAGGAGGGAGCTCGGCTGGGCAGTTTCTTGACAGGGGAGGAGCGCGACAAAATTGGGGGAAAGGAAAGGAAGGCTCGGTCGGCTGGGAGGAAAAGAAGAAGAAAGATGAGATGCCAAGCTTTTTGTAATCTCAACTTACTTGATTCCCAAACATTTTCCTCGCTCAATACCAATTTTCTTGCCCTCTGCTCTCCTCTTCTCTGCTCTTCCATTTATCAGACACCAGTATACTTAGTGTACTGTTATTAGCCTTATAGGCCTACAATTCATGCTTATCAATCAACTAATGACTCAGCATCACGATATTTTAATTCCCAACATTCCATTTTTTATTTCCACACTTGTGTACATAATACATATAATACTACCTTATGCATATTATACTTTCAATACATATTAATTCATAACTGACCAATTAAAATAATTAACATTCAATTAACTATTTTAATTTACTTATTTAATATATACAACAAGTTTGTATAATTAAATTTAATCATCTAATCCATTCCATAATTTATTTTCAAACAATTTAAATATATATTAAATATAAGTTTAATATATTACCTCCTTTACTCACATTATAACTTTAATTCACAACTTGATGCCAATATATATAATATACATTGGACTTTATATTTTTAATGTACATCCATTTACCATCATACGAAATATTATTCCATTATTCATGTAATAATTAATTATTATAACATAAATATAATTATCATTATTAATTAAATAAATTTCGTTATTTAACTAATTAAAACAAACATTTTAACTCGCTAACTTTCAATTAACGAATTAATTTACTCATTTCATTTTGTAGCTAATTTAAGCTAACTTATTTAATAGTTTTATTTAACTATTAAATATACTTTTCAAATAAATGTATATTTTCCACATTTATTTAAATATCTAAACATTCACACTAAAATCACATAATTCACATCACGTACACATTTATGCAGTCAAACTCAACATATCTCACTTTACACATTAAATAAAATATGTGAGACTCAGATTTTATAAATAAAGATTTAAATTTCTCGAAATATTATTTAATATTATGGAGTAAATTTAATATAATATTATAGTTGTGGGTAATATTTATAAATTTTGCAAAGTAAGCAAGTTGTTATATAATATTCGATTGGTCGGGGAATATTCTTTTGTAGGGAATATCCGTGACGACATCAGACAATCATTAGTGAACCCCATAATGTAATTATCATCGGATCGAGAAAACGACAAAAATATTTTATTGGAAATAACTTGTACGGAAGTTTTACTGGTTGATCTTGTTGAACTACTCTCAGTAGTAAAAACAAGAATACGTATGTCGCACAGTAGTAGCACACGGTATTAATTATTAATATTTACGTGAGAAGTCACTCAGCTTTTGTTTAATTATTGCTACATGAGTTTCTTTGCGACAAGATCTCACATTATTTGATTCAATTATTGTTGATTTATAAGTTTTGTTTTATTAGTATTATTAATGTAATAAAACAGAAAAAACTTTTATATAAAATGTAATACTTTTATAAAGTTATTTGTTTTATTAGACTAATAAGTAAAATCTTTTTATATATAAAATGTAATACTTTTATAAAGTTATTATTCGTTTTATTGAATAATAATTAGATTATATTATATTTTATTACGCATAAGTATTTGCATAAATGCTCTGACATAGTATTTACATAGTAAAATCTTTTTATATAAAACAAAATACTTTTATAAAATTATTCGTTTTATTAGATTATAAATAGAATATATTATATTTTATTTAAAAAATTTTGCTTTAAATCTGACCGTCCGATTAAAAAGTAAATCAATCTAGACTGATTCATGAGTTAATTCTTATGCAGATTCATTTTTCTATAAATAAGCTCTTTCCTTCATTATTTTTACTTAATTCAATTTGAAACTCTGTAGAGAGAAAACTATAGAGATAAAGAAGAAAAGTATTCTCGCTACTTCCCTACTCTTATATCCAGCTTTTATGGTAAGGGATATTATTTATTGTAATTCGTAAGGGGTGTTATTTTTCTTATTCATGAAGAGAACTTGGTTATTTCATTCTTTATTATTCGTTGGAATAACTTATATACGCTGGCAGATACCCTATACACATAACATGTATAAGCGAGATAATTCACATACTTGGTGAAATCCTTATGTTATTTCATTCTTACTTATTCTGTTGGAATAACCTGTATACGTGGACTCCCCTATACTTGGTGAAATCCTTATATTATTTCGTCTTTATATTCGTGGAATATCTCGCTTGTGTAATTTCACCCCGACACGGTTCCATTATTATATTATTTCGTCTTTATTATTCTGTCAGAATATCCTGTCAGTGTGAATTTCACCTGACCTGGTTCCATTATTTATTATTTCGTATTTAATATTCTGTCGGAATATCATGTCGGTGTGAATTTCACCTGACCTGGTTCCATTATTTATTATTTTGTATTTATTATTCATTTGACTAACTTAATCATCTGCAAGTACCGCATGCGTGGTGATTTCATTGTTATTACATTCTTTATTATTCATTGGAATAACTTTGTCATGGCGCAATACCGCATGCATGGTGATTTCGTTGTTATTCCATTCTTTATTATACTAAGTTGGTTAAGTTTTGACTTTATACTCCATGAAATTAGTGGAATATCCTCGATATTCAAGGCTTCATCCAAAGATCTTTTCATGGAAATATTCTTCCGAGCATTCTTAAAATTTACCCCACAAAACAAGATCTTGTTGAAAATTTGGACATTATTAGTTCTCGGACAAATTAATTCTTGAAGTTGTTTTATTCAATTCTTATATCATTGTCATCATCCTCACGTTTATATTTTTTGTTGAAAGTCATCTCGTGGCCCAGAAGTGCATAGATGGACTTGGTATGATTATGACCGTGGATTATTCAAGATAATCATGACCGTAATGTTACAAATGATGTAAGAAAAGTCATCTCGTAATTCTGTAGTGCATAGATGGACTTGGTGTGATTACGACTGAGGATTATTCTTAAGATAATCATAACCGTAATGTTACAAAATGATGTGGAAAAAGTCCTCATCGTCCGTAATGCATTGATGGACAATTTTTGGTATGATCGTGGCTATGGATTCTCTTGACCATTGGAGCAAAGATGAATTATTTTATGGCATGATCGGACCATCATTGATGAAAACACGATTATCTTTGGCCCGTAAGTGCATGGATAATTTGTGGTCGTGATACTTAAAGAATATCATCGCCATATTGCGGGGTGATTCGATGATGTAGATTATTTATTGTCGAGTCTCAAATGATAAAAGTGATGAAAAACCTTTAAATCATAAAAGTATAGATTTTATTCTCTACTTGACTCTTTTAATGGATTGCTTGTTCACCGCAGCTTAAACTTGATGTCTATTGTATTTTATCGCTTAACATTGTTGAAGACTAATGATAATTTATTACGCATTATCTTAGTCATAATATTTTTCTTGGGCTAGTTGAGCTCACCCTTTCTTTCTTCGTTCTCTTCGTAAAATGAGAATATAGATGTGACGAGTCGGGAAGCGGAGTGACAAATCCGATGATGATAGAAGTAGTAGTCCTCACTATTCGTGAAATAGTGTGATAATAATTGTAATGAGGACTCCATTGTGTTTGAATCACCGCCTGAAGACAATATTCGTTGCAAAATTCCTGGCCACTATGTTTTTATCGTATGTTACACGACAGTTGTATAATTAAGTTTGTATTTGATTTTTGTACCATGTAAGTGGCGACCCAAGATAGGTGATGTATACCTAATTTTAGGGGCGTCACAAAATATATAACTTAATATATTTTATTTATTAATGATTTTCGCAAAATTATGGATTGTCACATTCTTCCTCATCGTCTTTAAAAGCTTGCAAATCACCCCCTGACATATTCTTAGCATATTCTCGGAATATTCTTTATTCCTTAGCATATTCCTTAAGATATTTTCTTAAGTTTCAAATATTAGGTTTTCAACCCTAAGGCTTTTGTAACTCGCACAATTCTCCCAATAATTTTATTTCCCTACGTAATAAATATAGATTTATATTTATCACCTTGCAAATATTCTTTATAATGCACATGTACTTATATCACATATAGAAAATAAATAATAAATTTATTCTCTCACCTTATAAATTGTTTATATCAATTTATTTACATATAGTAAGTATAACTTAATATATTTACCTTATAAATGAAAATTTATTCAAGTAAATAAGATATTATAATTAAAATAATATATTTTCTTTATTAAAATAATTTAAATCTAGAATTTATTTTAATATCATTTATTTAAAGTATACAATAATCCTTGTATACTAATTACTTCCTTTTCCTTCTAAAAATTATTTTCAACAATTTAACGATAATAAATATAATGATATACTTACTATATTAAAAAACATACCTACATTATGTCCAATAATGTAATACATGATTTCTTCAATAAAAGGTGGTTATACATTAAATATATATTTAATGCCACTAATTCACCACATTAAAATAATTTAATATTATAATTATTTTAATTCTACCCATCTCATTTCCTTTAATAAATTGCCCCTACAATTTCTTTTACATACAATAAATATATAATATCAATATATTTATTAAGCATAAGCATCACATATTGCATAGTTCATACCCATTTATGAAATCTAATATCATACAACATAATATCTAATAAGAATTTTATTTATTAAATTCTTATTTTAATATTACCTAAAAATTTGGGTTATCACATTCTTTCACCTTATAAGGATTCCATCCCCAGAATCATAATACCGAATTATTCTTAATCGGTTTAGATCTTATTCTTTCTCGTAACCTTATCGTTGAATCATTTCAACGTACCAATTCCTTAGATTTTATATCACCTATCTCCTTTTAAATATTAAATCGTATAGATTTTTCTTAAAGATTTTAAATAAATCATCTATTTTCACTCTAGGTTTTAAATTTTAACTTTTAATTTAATCATTCAAGATCTTATAAATTTTTGAGTTGTCACAATTCACGAGTTACTATTCACGAGTTACTATTCACCCAATTACTATTCACTCTAGTATTATTCACTCGGGTATTTGGGACACTTTTCATGTCGGGGTACTATTCACGGGGTACTATTCCCAAAATACTATTCACAGGATACTATTCACGGAGTACTATTCACTGAAAAATTTATTTCTTTTCTGTACAAATTATTTTTGATACATGGATATTATTCTTGAATTTTACTCCACAAAGCAGTATCATGTTGATAATTTGGACATTTTTAAATTTTGGATAAATTAAATTGTTAAAGTCTTTAATATTTATCCTTGATCTCGTTTGATTGAATTCTTATATCATTGTCATCATCCTCATGCTTATATTGTGATGAAAGTCATATTTGACTTACGTGCATAGATGGACTGTTGATTGGTATGATTATGACCAGGGATCATTCGGATAATCATGACCCGTAATGTTACAAATGATGTGGTAAAAGTCCTCATTGGCCATAGTGTATTGATGGACAGTTGTTGGTATGATTATGACCAGGAATTATTCGGTATAATCATAACCATTGATGAAAACAAAAATATCCTTGACCTGTAGTGCATGGATAATTCGTGGTCATGATACTAATGAATATCAGTAACCGTAGTGCAAGGATGATTCGATGATGTGGATTATTTATTATGCTGAGTCTCAGCGATAAAATATTGATAATATACTTTTAATTCGTAGAAGATAGTAGATATCATGCTCTACTTGACTCTTCTAAAAAATACAGTTGCATGTCTTTGACCTGTAGTGTAAAAATGAACTGTTAATGAATATTTTTGGCCCGTAGTGCAAAGATGAATTTATTAGTATGATTATGAACAGGAACTGTGATTTGGTATAACCATGATCTTTGATGTTTCAGGTAAAGACAGGTGATGAAAATTATCTTCGTCTTGGATTCGAAGAGGAATTTAGAATCACAATTATGATTATGAGTTATTCACATGATTGTGGACATGAACTGTTGATTGATGTTACAGGGATAAAATATTGTTGGTGGACTTTTAACATGGAGAAGATAATAGACTTTAGGTCTATTTGACTCTTCTAATGGATTGCTCGTTCCGCTGCAACTATGGTTGACAAGTTTTATCATCTACCATATGTTCTAAATCTCTGATTTATTACTAACGAAGGCTATTGATAATTTAATTATCTTTAATCATGATATTCTTTACTGGGCTAGTTGTGCTCACCCTTTTGCTTCACAATTTCTTTCAGGTAATAAGAGTGTAGCTGGGTCGAGCGAGGGTAATAGGGGAATAGAACGGTGGTCTATAGTTGTTGAGGTTCTCCCTAAACAGTCTGGAAATAATTTTATTGAGAACTTTATATAAGTGTGTTGTATTTTATACGTCATTTAATAGTTATATTTGGTGAATCAAATAGGGTGAGGCGAACCCAACTTTGTAAGGGTGTTTTGCCACTATCATACAAGATGTCTAATGACATACAACTTTGTGTTATCATAAGACAGGGTTGTGCACATCCACTTGCTGAGTATATCTACGAGCACTACCTATATAATCTTGGAGTTTGGTTGAAATATAATTCTCAATTGGAAACAATGGAGATAATTATATGTCAAGAGAAGACTCACCATTGGAAAGAACATAATAGAAATCTCTCATTTTTCTTTGGGGTCTATTGGGTCAACCAAGGATAATTCTCGAGTCATATGATATCTATTATAACATAGACGCATGGCCTCTCTTGTACGAAGGTTTTCTTGAGCATTTTTCAAAGATTTTAATTTCTAAAACAGTTATTGACTGTACCTTTGTGTAAGGAACCATTGTAAGGTGTTGTGGTCGAGGCACCATGAGAGTTACATATATTTGTATTAAAACTCACAGTTTAATTGTGGTCGTATTCTGTACGACAGTTCAACAATTTTATAAATGAAGTTTGTATTTGAATTCTGTATCATGTATTTGGCGACTCAGAATGGGTGAGGTATACCTATTTTGGGGGCATCACACCCCTGGTGTGGATGACTCTGGTTGAGTAGGCATTGTTTGGCCTCGGATTCCTCCATGTGCAGAGGATTCTGTGTGGATGGGTATTTGTGTACCCTGAGTAGATTGATGTAGTTCTTTGAGCATAACAACCAACTCTGTAATTTGATAGCTTAATCTGTCAAACTTCTTGCGAGAGACAAGAGTAGGATCAGGCTGGGCACTTTTAGTCATGTCTGACTGTGGGCTTAATGCCCTTTTGGACTTTGAACGGGAAACCTGATCAATTGCTTCCCTACAAAAAACTTATGTAGTTTAGTATTAGGGAATGTGTAAATGTTTACAAGCTATGTGATGTATCCGTTTTAGGAATATTATCCTGCAAAACGGATGTTAGCTGTTCGCAATACAGGATAACATATTAATCTAAATATGCATGTGCACATATTTCTTCCTATTTCCCATTACAATGAGATTGACATGAAAGAATATTACAAGTAAATGTTTTTACAAGTAATTGAAAATAGAAAGTATGAAGAGACTTTCCTTCGCATTTGGTTTTAGAGGCTAACTTGTCTTAGGTTTACTCTCGCAGCTTTTTGGCATGAAGGTTCCCAGATCATCGCAATTTACTTGACGGGAAGTTAATTCGGTCTTTCAACTGGAGCGAATCCGGGTGGTGCCTTTCCTGAGCCTCGTTGGAATTAGTTGAAAGTAGTATGCACACAAGCCAATCATGTTTGATGATAAAGCATATACTTTGTAACAATCTTATTCATTTATTAATAAAAAGTATTAATTTATTAAAGGCTTTTAATTATCTACATGATGCTATTTTATAATATGTGATAAACCCATAGTTTTAAGCAATGCTTTTAGAATAATGATGATGATCATTCTAATGAGATCTAAATTCTTAGAAAGCTTAAAACTAAAATGGTTCCCAATCATTGGATTACTAAATTGGGGATTAGTGAATCCGGATAGATTGGTACATACGTTGCTTGCTCATTGGATGAGGATGATTGATCTCATGATCATTTGTGTGGAGACACTAAAGCAAGTATGTAGGTGCTTATTAGAGAATAAGTTCATTTGAACGTGGCTCGCTAAGGAATACCTAATGGAGTTTTATTTGCTGTCAATAGGAATTTCAGAGTAGTGATAGTAAGACAAGTGATCCTTGGACTTGAGATCATCATAGTATCTTGTGTATGATGAGTTATACTTTGACTTATTCCTTAAGACCCTTAGGGTATATCAAAGGGTATGCTTGGGTATAATAAGTTGTACATGGAGATAATGTATGATCAATAAAGAATCTACCACTTATAATAAAAGAAGAGAAATGTCCTATGTGATTCGATAAATGACAACCCAAAGAGTCCTTGGTTAATAGTAATGAAATTAGAAAGGAGTTTCTAATTTGCATTATTTGAGTTGTGCATTTAAGGATCGAAATACATATAATTAAATAAAATAAGACTTGACAAAGAATTCCATGTCTTATATTTAATTGGGACATTGTATGGTGGAAGGATTGAATTATGCAGTAACTATTTACTCAAAGGTTCTTTAATGATTAATGTTGAAATCTATATTATCCGGAAAGTCGTTGATCGTTAGGAGGCTTATCCTATTGTAGAATAAATATTATTTATTTAAATAAATTAATTGTTTAATTTATTTATTTAAATAAGATTAGAATTGTTACAATTGATTTATTCACAATAGGTTTAATATGGAGAACCTAAAGGGTCACACCATAAAAGGAAGAATAATTATTTAAGAAGTTAATGGCATAATCGTAATAATATGTTAAGTATATTTAATTTAATCTATGGTGATAGAATAAATTAAATAGCTTAATATTTATTATTTAATATTTTAGAAATATTAAATATAAATTAATAAGAGGAGTCTTATTAATATTATTACAATTATTATTATTTTAATTTTTAAAAGAGTTTAGGAATTAATTTAATATAAGTACTCTCATTTATTCCTAATAAGATTAGGAGGTTAAATTAATTAAAAGAGTTTAATTAATTATCCCTAATAAGATTAGGGAGCCTAATTAATTAAAAGAATTTAATTAATTAAATAAAACCAAATTCCTTAATTGTTAAGGTGGGTTGCCCACATCTATTAATAAGAGGAGTCTTATTATGGGTGTGGGGGATGTTGACTTTTACAACATACGACATAATTCCAATTGTTGGGAGAATACACCCTTTCTATAGAGATAGAAAAACTAGGGTTTGAGCCAATACCCCTTTTCTTGAATTTTCTTCTTCCTTGGTGGATCACCTCTAGAGGCCAAACATTTGGGTGGCTAACGTTGGTCAAAGGAAGGAACCAAACCCGGTGGATTCAAGATTGAACGCGAAAGGATTTGGAGGTGAACTTGTACCTGAGGAAGCTCGATCTTCAAGGGTATGATTTATTCTTTATCTTTTCGTTTAATTAATAATTGTGCATAAAGGATGATCCGGGTATATGGTTTGTAAAATTTTAAACTCTGATTTTTACTCGCTTCCGCTTATTTTTGCAATTTGATTGCGCACATGAATATTACAAACCTAACATTAGTCTCCCTACGAGTCTAGTAATCAAACACCGACAGGATAGCCTAGTGGTGGAGGAACCACACACCATACATTCACATACAACGTGTCTCACCGTTTTATGAAAATGATGACATGTGCGAAGCACTAATATCACAAGCAGATATAGTGTAAAGCATTGAGCGCAGTAAATACATGCATTCGTACACATTCATAAAAAAATGTAAATGCAATATTCACACACAAGCATATAACAGTTTTGAAAAGTTTGTAATAGCGGCTTAAGCCCTCTTACTAGTGTCCCCAGCAGAGTCGCCACCTGTCGATGTCGGGATTTTTTACTTGTCCCTTTTCTGTTCTTGTTCTTTGGTGTTCTCATATTATGTGAATTTGTTTGAAAAAATAAGTTGTGAAAAGGTCCGACATGTATATGTCGACGAATGGACTGTAAAAGTCGCCGGTTAGTGTTTTTAAATGGTTGCACCAACATAACCGAGAAAAGGTTTGCACATTGTGTGACGCCCCCAAAATTAGGTATACGTCACCCATCTTGGGTCGCCACTTACATGGTATATAAATCAAATACAAACTTAATTATACAACTGTCGTGTAACATATGACAAAACATATCTGAGAATTTTGAAACGAATATTGTCTTCTAGACAGTATTCAAACACAATGGAGTCCTCATTACAATTATTATCACACTATTTCATAGAATAGTGAGGACTACTACTGCTATCATCTGGACTGTCACTCCGTTTCCCGACTCGTCACAGCTATATTCTCATTTTCTGAAGAGAACAGTGAAAGAAAGGGTGAGCTCAACTAGCCCAGTAAGAAATATTATAACTAAGATAATACAAAATAAATTATCAATAGTCTTCAACAATGTTAAACTGATAAAATACAATAGACATCAAGTTTAACTGCAGCGGAACAAGCAATCCATTAAAAAAGTCAAGTAGAGAATAAAATCTACTATCTTTTATGATTTAAAATGTTTTTCATCACTTTTATCGCTGAGACTCAGCTTAATAAATAATCCACATCATCGAATCACCCCTGCACTATGGCCAAGGATATTCTTTAGTATCACGACCACAAATTATCCATGCACTACGGGCCAAAGATAATCGTGTTTTCATCAACGGTCCTGATCATGCCATAAAACAATTCATCTTTGCTCCAATGGCCGAAGAGAATCCATAGCCATGATCATACCAAAAATTGTCCATCAATGCATTACGGGCCAATGAGGACTTTTTCCACATCATTTATAACATTAAGGTTATGATTATACAGAATAATCCCTGGTCATAATCACACCAAGTCCATCTACGCACCACCAGCCATGATGACTTTTACCACATCATTTGTAACATTACGGCCATGATTATACTAGAATAATCCTCAGTCATAATCATACCAAGTCCATCTATGCACTACAGGCCACAGATGACTTTCAACAAAATATAAACGTGAGGATGATGACAATGATATAAGAATTCAATAAAACAACTTCAAGAATTAATTTGTCTAGGAACTAATAATGTCCAAATTTTCAACAAGATACTGTTTTGTGGGGTAAATTTTAAGAATGCTCAGAAGAATATTTCCATGAAACGATACTGGATGAAGCGCAAATATCAAGGATATTCCACTAATTTCATGGAGTATAGAAGTCAAAACTTAACCAACTTAGTATAATAAAGAATGGAATAACAACAGAAATCACCATGCATGCGGTACTTCGCATAGACAGGTTATTCCATCAGAATAATAAAGAATGTAATAACAACAAAAATCACCACGCATGCGGTACTTCGCATAGACAGGTTAGTCCAACAGAATAATAAATACAAAATAATAAATAATGGAGTCCTCATTACATTTATTGTCACACTATTTAACAGGATAGTGAGGACTACTAATGCTATCATCTGGACCGTCACTCCGTTCCTCGACTCGTCCCAGCTATATTCTCATTTCCTGAAGAGAACAGTGAAAGAAAGGGTGAGCTCAACTAGCCCAGTAAGAAATATTATGACTAAGATAATGTAGAATAAATTATCATTAGTCTCCAACAATGTTAAACTGATAAAATACAATAGACATTAAGTTTAACTGCAGCGGAATAAGCAATCCATTAGAAGATTCAAGTAGAGAATAAAATCTACTATCTTATATGGTTTAAAATATTTTCATCAGTTTTTTATCGCTAAGACCCAGCTTAACAAATAAACCACATCATCGAATCATCCCTGCACTACGGGCCAATGATATTCATTAAATCATCAATGGTCATGACTATACCGAATAATCCCTGGTCATAATCATACCAAGTCCATCTCTGCATGTAAGCCAAAGATATACAACAATAAAACCAATAATCAACAATCCATCTTTGCACGTAAGCCAAAGATATATAATTCAATAAACAACAGTCCATCTTCGCACGTAATGCCAAAGATAACTTTCATCACCATATAAGCATGAGGATGATGACAATGATATAAGCATTAGTCAAACAAGGGATAAATATTAAAGACTTTAATTTCTTCCAATTATTATCAATCACATAATAATTTCATAATCTCATATTATTAATATCATAACAATATTTTAATCACTTCTTAAACTTATAAACAATTTATTTCAATTGTTTACACTTTATCAACTAATGCATTTAATCCTTCAAAGAATGTCATAATCATAAGATTTCATCACCAATGATCAAATCCCTCATCAAAAATCTGTATATACATTATATAGGATTTTCAAGCCATAAAATCCTATTTTCCAGCTTTGTTACTTCACATAACATATTTAACTCATATGTTCATAACTAAACCATTTTCATGAAAAATACCAAATCAGTCCCAAAAATTATTCTCTTATAGGATTAAGTATAATATAGTTCCATATTAAAAATATATTTTTCTCTGAATTTTTAAAAATTTATTTACTATTTTTCAAAAATAAATTTCCAATTAATTCCTTAAGAAATTAGCTACCTCAAGATTAACTCCAAAAATTCCCAAATCTTGGCAGAATCTTACACATGTTAATGTGAGCTTCCAATTTAAATTTCATGATCATCGGAGTTTTAGAACTCCGGTTATAGCGTTTTTTGTCGGAAAAACCTAAATATTGAAATGGTCATAACTTGCTCATTTTAAGTCAGAATGAGCTCATTTTTGGACAGGAGGTAATTTATACCGTGTACTTTCATGTCCTAAAAGGCCTGATTTTTTCTCATAAATTAAGTGGCTGAAACAGCCCTTACAAAAATGTGGCAGCAGCCTTTTTCATATTTTGCAGTTTTTCGTGCTTTGCTAAAATCAGTACACACGAAAATCTATAACACTTTTTCCAGTGATTCCACTTGGAGATGCTACAAAACTCATAGATCTAACTCTAGAACTTGACCACACTCAAAAATTCAAAATATAATAGGAGATATGGTCAATTGAATTTCATGTTACGTTTTTACCAAAATCTGATTTTTCAACCCTTTGTGATTTCTAAGAAACTTTCATGTTTTTACATACTAACCAACATAACTCATCATAACACTTACTAATACTTCATATACCCATGATTTTCATCAGTCCTATACTTTTATTATGACTTTCATCATAATCCACGTAAACAGATCATTTCCACAATTCAATAAGGAATGAATATAAAGGATCATTCACCATGCATGTGGTAATCCACATAGACAGGTTATTCCAACAGAATAATAAAGAATGGAATAACAGAAGAATTCACCATGCATGCGATAGAGACCGCACAGACAGGTTATTCCCAACAGAATAATAAATGCGGAATAATAAATATAGAACCAGGTCAGGTGAAATTCACACCGACAAAATAATAAAGAATTGAATAACAACAGACTTCACCAAGTATAAGGTATGCCACTTATACAGGTTATGTATAGGGTATGCCGCGTATACAGGTTATTCCAACAGAATAATAAAGAATTGAATAACAACAGACTTCACCAAGTATAGGGTATGCCACTTATACAGGTTATGTATAGGGTATGCCGCGTATACAGGTTATTCCAACAGAATAATAAAGAATTGAATAACAAAAGAAGATCACCATGTATAGGGTATGCCGCGTATACAGGTTATTCCAACAGAATAATAAAGAATTGAATAACAAAAGAAGATCACCATGTATAGGGTATGCCGCATATACAGGTTATTCCAACAGAATAACAAAGAATGGAATAACAGAAGTTCTCTTCATGAATATAAAAGAATAACACCCCTTACCGTAAAAGAAGAATATTCCGACTGAAAAGGTGAGGATTTTCTTAAAGAAAACTTATACTATGTTCTTCGCTCAAAGTTTCTTAAAACTCTTAAGGAAATACGCTCAAGATTATAGAAGGAGAATTCTCTGAACTTCTGGTGTGATTTCAATTCTAACTAAGCTTCCTATTTATAGGAAAATGGACTGCATAGTAACCAATCCATGAACGGTCCAGATTGATTTACTTTAATCTGACGGTCCATATTTAAAGTAAAATCTTTTAAATAAAATATAATATATTCTAATTATTGCCTAATAAAACAAACAACTTTATAAAAGTATTTTGTTTTATATAAAAAGATTTTACTATGCAAAACACTATACAACACTATGCATAATAAAATATAATATATTCTATTTATAGAATAACTTTAATAAAGTATTCTGTTTTATATAAAAATATGTTTCTGTTTTATTACGTTAATAATACTAATAAAACAAAACTTCATCATCACTTACTTTGAAAAATTTTCAAATATCACCCTTAACTTTAAACTTTTATCAATTTAACTATTCACCAAAATAGAAAAATTGAACACTTTTATTTCATAAAATTCGGGGTCTCACACATTGACCCAGTGATGTGACACTGCTAAACGGATCTGTGAAACCGAGATTCATTAAGGTCCGGGGGCTTGATTAAGCGGAGGAAAGGTGTTAGGCACCCTCCGACATCCGTGTTAGCACGGTGATTGCTGATTTTCAAGAAACTGTTATATGAATGTGTGTGTGTGTGTGGGTCAATGTAGTGCGAGGCCTCCTTCGCACCTATATACACAGAGTTTGAATTTGTGTAAAAATTCAGTTTTAAAGAAGATATGGAAATGATGTTTTGTAAAAAAGGATTTTTCAAACCCTTATACTCAATAGTAATTGAAACCTTTTACACTTCCATTTTTATTAAATATTCGGCTTGATTTCTTTTAATTTTTGAGATGCGAAGCATCTTCGAGAAAATAATATACCAAGCAGTGCCGAACTCCTCATGGGCATGGTAGCCATCCAAGGATATTCAAACACCGTGAATAATTTACAAGCTGCTTACAGCAGAAAATGTCCATCACAGGAACTGAATCTAGATTCAGTAGACTGAATCTGTGATCACATGATTCCTAGGCTCACATGATACCGCAATTCATATGGAAGCAGTGTAAGACCCCGAAATTTTTTTAAATAAAAAGGAATTTCCTTTATTTATTATTTTGAAATAGTAAGGGTTGATTTGATTAATGTGGATAGTTAAGGGTTAAATACGCAAATATTTCAAAATAAGCAAGTGGTTATAAAATATTCATTTTGTCGGGGAATATTCGTTTGGTCGTGGAATATTCGATCTTGTTTGGGAATATTCGTGCATTTACTGTGACCATGTGTGGGCCCCATAACGGAAAGCGATTGGATGAAGAAAAAGACAAATATAAGTTGGTTAAAAATAACTTGGCGTAGTTATTACAAGTTAAGATCGTTGGAATACCGGTGGTTAAAATACAAGAATGTCTGGCGTGGTCAGCACAAGAAGCACACCAGATTGCAATGATTGTTGAATTATTGATCCTTACGTAAGAAGGCACTACTCAATAATTTTACAGTAGTTATTATTCAATATTTTATTTTATTGATTCAATAATTCTTTGCGTTGATATTTTATATTATTGTTGTTCAATAATTGTCACGCACATTATCTCCATTATCGGATCAATAATTCATATTATTTAAATAATATTATTAGATAGCATTATTGGCAATGTCTAGAAAGTTACGTCAAGGAGAGGTTTGGTCACCTAATTGGCGCCAAGAAGGAGAAATCCTTATCTGAAAGCCCCCTTTTCAGGAACTACCGTCATCATAATTGTGATTCGTAATATTATTTGTGAATAATTAATTATTGATTCATATGATAAAGAAATATTTATTTTATGTGGATATAAATGATGGATTTATTTATGTGGTTATAAATGAAGAAATTATTGTTGAGGTGTTTTATCAAGATTTTACCAGATTGGAGGTATTAAAAATTAAATCGGGGTTTTGAGATATATTATGGGATTATAATTTTTAATCCGACCGTTGGATTGTGGTAATTTTTGGGTATGTTATACATACATAAGTTGAGTATATGTCCACAAATTTTGAACCGTTAAAATGCACGAATGATTTGTTATGAATTTTAAGAGGTGTCTGATTCTTAAATTAGGGTTATAATTGATTTTGGTGGAAAATTCTAGAATTGAGTGGGCCCCACTTGTGGTTGGTGAAGAAATGTGCTGAATTTTATTTCAAATGTGGTGGGTGGCAATAGTAGCGAGTAAAGCCATCGTAAAGCAGTCAAGTCTGCTTCGGCGGGCTAACATTTTCCTATAAATAGAGGGCTAAGTTAGAATTGAAAATCACACCAGAAACAAAGTTTTCTCTCTTTCTCTCTCTATATTATTGAGCGTATTTTGTGAGTATTTAGATACTTTGAGAGTTTCTTTATTCGAAGACAAGTTTCATTCAAGATCACTTGAGCCTTTCCTTCCAATCTAATCGATTCTTTGAGGTAAGGGATATTTTTTTTTTCGTAATGATATTATTTCTTCAATATCATTATGCTGAAATGTTGATATGAAGTTTTTATCAAATTTGGAACTTTTTCATGTCGGGGTTACTATTCATGAGTTACTATTCACGAGTTACTATTCATGAGTTACTATTCACGAGTTCTTATTCATTTAGTACTATTCATGAAGCGTGAAGATGTTTTTTGTGGAATTTCTATCTTTTGGTGTCGGATTTACTATTCATGATACTTTGATTATTCACGATACTAAGACTATTCACGATATCTGAAGACTATTCACCAAAAATAAAATTTCTTCTTTTTGTCCAAAACATCTATTTTGGATACTAGCTTTGATTGTATCCATGTTTTGATCATTCTTGAATTTTACACCCATCGTGATTATTTTTGGGGTATTGTTGGACATGGATAAAACAAAGTACGAATCCTTAATCCTTAATCCTTGTCATTTTTTGTTTCTTTGGATTAGATTCTTTAAAAATATTTTCATCATCCTCGGCCTTAAATGATGATATTATTGAATATCTTTGGCTTGGTAGAGTAAAAGATGAATGATTTCTGAAGAATATCTTTGGCCCAGTAGTGCAAAAAGATGAATGATTTTGAAGAATATCTTTGGCCCAGTAGTGCAAAGATGAGCAGTGTTGAGATGAACATGACCGATCGATTAATATCTTTGGCTCAGAGTAAAAAAAAGATGAGCAGTGTTTAAATGAACATGACTAATGATGAATATCTTTGGCACAGTAGTGCAAAGATGAATATTTGATTCTGTATGTATATTGATTGTTGTTACTGGGGATAAAAGATAGCGATGAACTTTTAAATTCATACATGTAAGATAGTAGTTTGCATTTCTACTTAACTCTTCTAATGAATTATTATTTCCCGCGAATATTGATTGAAAATTTGTTGTCTATTGTATTCTATTAAATTTTTCCTGTTGAAGACTAACGATAATTTGTTGTATATTATCTTAGTCATAATATTCTTTATCGAGCTAGTTGAGCTCACCCTTTTCCTTTGTTCCATTCTTCTCGGGAGGCTAGAATATAGCGAGTACGCAGTCTGGGTATGGAATGAAGGTTTTAGAAAGGATTGTTTAGTAGTCCTCACCATTTTGTAAAATAATGTATCAATAAATGTGATGAGGATTTATGTGAGTATAAATATTGTCTGTAAGATAATATTTGTATTTAAACTCACGATTTTATTGTTGTAATAATAAAGTTGTAGTTGTTTCGTACCATGTATTGACAACTCGTAATGGGTGATGTATACCTATTTTGGGGGCGCCACGGTTGGTATCGAGCTTAGGATATGATCTCTGGCGGAGATCGGGAATAGAACTAGGAGGGAGAGACGAGTAAATCCTTCGCTAGTGTGTCCTACCTAAGCTTATTTGTTAGTTGGTCAAGATATAGGGATATTATGTGATATATTGATTTCCTTAATTAACCCTTGTTTTATGACAATGATTTGAGAATGTCGATCGAGAATATTAACAAATGGAGTAAATGAGACCGTGGAGATGCTCTGCATTTACCAACGAGGAGAACGTGCAACAGTGGCAATGTTCCTCCTGTGAACAACACCACCGAAAGCGAGATGATGAACGAGGGATGTTTAGAAGCTTTTTGCAGTTCATGCAAAAATCGACGAGGAGACTCGTGTTCAAAATACGAGGAGGAAATGATAGCAATTCACGTTGTTATTACCAAGCAGATTCAAAGAGTTGGGACCACAGAATTTAAGGAAAGCCGGATCCGATCACGGCGGAAACATGGGTCAAGCAAATTACCAAGATATTCGATGTCTTGGGATGCACGGAGGAACAGAAGGTTCCATTCGCCACCTTTATGTTCCGTGGCGAGGCAGATTCATTGGTGGGAGTCTCGTGAAGCGCACTCCATCCACCGCACTTTCAAAGATGTCTTCGGGAGACGTTTCAGAGACTATTTAATGACAAATACTTTCACGAAAGTGTTCGTCATATGAAGGAAGTGGAGTTCATCGATTAGAGCAAAACAACATGGCGGTGTCTCAAAGACGAGGCAAAGTTTGCGAGTTATCCAAGTTTGCACCTCATTTGGTGGAGAATGAGGAACGATGACGCGGATGTTTCTTAGAGGTTTGAAACCCAGATACGTCGAAGATCTCATTTCTCATAAACTTTCTCTTTATTCAGATGTTGTAAGCATGTGGCTCAATTATTTAGAGCGAGATAACGAAGTACGGTCAACCGAGGACCATAACCGAGGATCGTATTCGAGATAGCGATCAATGTAATAATGATAACTCGCAGAGAAAAGAAACAGACGGATGAAATGGTAACCACTCTGGTGGTAATCATGGTCATGAAAATGAAGAAGCGAGTCGGGAGGAGATTTTAAAAAGAGGAGATTTAACAACGACTATGTGAAGACGAGTCTTGGCTTAAGAATCGGTTCTAAAGGAGGAGAACGACCACCCATTCATATGCTACAAATCACGGAAAAGAGGGACATATCGGTCAAAGCGCCCACAACAGTTCAAGGTATGCTATAGTTGTGGAAAGGAAGGACATATCGCTTCGAGATTATACAGTAGCGAAACCTAGTTCAATGGGGACGGTGACTCAAAAAGATCGTCGAGTAAAAGTCAAAGTCAACGATTCCGGGAAGAGCGTTTGTTGTGGACCGGTCATAATGCGAGGAACCCAAACGAGGTGATCACGGGTAAGTTATTTATAAATTCTTGCGAAGTTTATACCTTACTTGATCATCGGTGCTACCCATTCATTTATCTCTCCCGCTTGTGCTCAACGTTTAAACTTGACTCAGGAGAAATTAGACTTTGACCTATCTGTGGAAACTCCGTTAGAGAAACTTTCATCACATCCATTTGTTTATAAATCTTGTTTGATTCAAGTTGGCACCATTACTTACCGTTGACCTTATCTCTTTAAAGATACTTGCTTTTGATGTGATTTTAGGGATTGATTGGTTAACTACTCATCATGCCAAAATTGATTGTTTTCGTAAGGTTGTTAGTTTTCATATTCCTAACCAACCTGTTGTGCGTAATTCAAGCAACTAAACCATTAAAATCAATCATCATCATATCTAATCATAAAGCTATTCGTTTATTGAAAACGGATGTCAAGCTTTCTTAGCCCATGTTATGGATTTGAATAAAGACACGTCAAATTTGAATAATATTCTGTTGTTATTGACTTTCCGACGTATTTCTGAAGAACTTCCCGGTCTACCCCGTAACGTGAAGTTGAATTCTTTATTGATCTTGAACCCGGTACAAAGCCCATTTCTAAAACCCCATATCGAATGGCTCCTATTGAACTTCAGGAGTTAAAGGTCCAACTACGAGAATTGTTGGACATCGGTTTCATCTGGATCTAGTACATCTCCTTGGGGTGCTCTGCTTTATTCAGTAAAAAAAAAGACGGGAGTATGCGACTTTGTATTGACTATCGAGAATTGAACCATGTCACCATCAAGAATAGGTATCCTCACCTCGTATTGATGACTTGTTTGACCGAGTTGTAAGGGGCACAATTCTTTTCAAAATCGATCTTCGATTCGGATATCATCATCACCAAGATTAGAACCGAGGATATTCCAAAGATCGCTTCGTAACTCTTCAGTATGGGCATTATGAATTTTTAGTCATGTCTTTCGGACTAACTAATGCTCCCATGGCTTTCATGGATATGATGAACCGAGTATTCAAGGAATATTTGGATCGGATTCGTTGTTGTCTTTATTGATGACATCCTTATATATTCCAAAAGTCGTGAAGATCATGAGCACCATTTGAAGCCGGTACTCCAAAGGCTTCGTGAAAACCAACTTTATGCCAAATTGAAGAAATGCGAGTTCGGCGAGGAAGTAGCATTTCTTGGGCATGTGGTGTCAAAACATGGAGTATCTGTTGATCCGCCAAGATTGAAGCAATACAAAGTTGGGAGCAACCAAGTTCGATTGATCAAGCACGTAGCTTTTTGGGCTTATTTGGTTATTATCGGAGATTCGTGGAAGGGTTTTTCGAATCGCTACTCCATTAACTCGCCTAACTCGGAAGGATACAAAATTCGTTTGGAGTGAAGAATGCGAGAAGAGTTTCCAAGAGCTTAAGAGGAGACTTATTTTAAGACTGTTTCTAACAATACCATCCGGTTCGGATGGATTTGTTATCTACAATGATGCTTCGTGCAAAGGGTTAGGATGTGTTCTCATGCAACGTGGGAAAGTCATAGCCTATGCCTCATGACAACTTAAAGAGTATGAGAGGAATTATCCTACTCATGATCTAGAGTTAGCAAGCAATCGCTTTCGCTTAAAGATATGGAGGCACTATCTATATGGGGAGAAAGTGGAGATATATTCGGACCATAAAAGCCTTAAATATTTCTTCACTCAAAAGAACTCAACACGCGGCAATGACGCTGGCTCGAACTATTGAAAGACTACGACCACACTATTCAATACCATCCCGAAAAGCTTAACGTGGTAGCCGACGCGTTGAGTAGAAGATCATATGCGGAACGAAAAGTGCGATGATGTCAAGTATACGATAGAGCCAACTTTAATAGAAAAAGTTAAGGTTGCTCAAGCCACCGAGCCGGAAATACACGTATGAAGAAGAAAGTACAAGAAGGAGCTATTCCTAAGCGAGAATTGATGAAGAAGGAATACTTGAGTCCACTCTAGACTTTGTGTTCCTAACGACTGATTTGAAGTACAAGATTATGATGGAGGCACACAATACATCATTTGCAATCCATCCTCGAAGTACTAAAATGTATCGTGATCTTCGACATACATTTTGGTGGAATAATATGAAGAGAGATTGCAAAGTTTATCTCGATGTGTTTAACTTGCTAACGTGTAAAGTGAGCATCTAGTACCTAAGGGTCCGTTGCAACCACTTGAGATTCCGGAATGGAAGTGGGAACACATTACCATGGATTTCGTTACGGGTCTTCCTACTACGGTTTCTCAAGGCATCAATGCTATTTGGGTTATTGTTGATAGATTAACCAAGTCGCTTCATTTCTTGCCGACACGGAAACTTATTCACTTGAACGTCTTTGCTAGTATGTACGTAAATGAGATTTGTGAGGTTGCATGGCATGCCCAGTATCCATAGTTTCGGATCGTGACCCAAGATTCACTTCAAGATTTTGGGTTAGCTTGCAAAAAGCTATGGGCACGGATTTGCGATTTAGTTTGCATACCATCCCCAAACCAGACGGACAATCGAGAGAGGACTATTCAAACTCTTGAAGATTTATTAAGACTCGTGGTCCTAGACTTCAAGGGCGGTTGGGATAAGTATTTACCATTGGTGGAATTCTCCTACAACAACAGTTATCGAGCAAGTATAGGTGTGGCTCCATTCAAGCATTATATGGATGAAAATGTCGTTCTCCAATATGTTGGGATGAGGTGGGTGAAGCAACATTGTTGGGACCCGAAGTTAAGACGTATGACTCACCGAAAAGATCCAAATAATTCGACAACGATACAAACTACCAAGATCGACAAAAGAGTTATGGATCTTCATCGAAAGGACGTGGAATTTAATGTAGGGGATCATGTATTGTCATGAAGTTACTCCATGGAAGGAGTTACAAGATTTGGGAAGAGAGGAAAGCTCAATCCACGCATTTATTGGTCCATTTCAAATTCTTGACCGAGTAGGAAATGTAGCCTATAGACTTACGTTACCTCCGAGTATGTCTCGTGTTCATAATGTGTTTCACATATCCGTACTTCGTAAATATGTGAAAGACCGAACCACGTTATTGAGTTAGAAACTTGACGAGATAGCCAAGACTTAACGTATGAGGAGGTACCTATCAAGATCTTGGATAGGAAGGAGCATGTCCTACGCCAAGAAAGGTCATACCACAAGTTAAAGTTTTGTGGAGGAATCATGCTATAGAGGAAATGACCGAATTGGAAGCGGAAATGAAAGCGAGGTATCCTCACCTTTTCAAACACACAGTACGCACGTCAATTTCGAGGACGAAATTTCATAAGGAGGGAGGTCAGAAGACCTCAAATTTTTTAAATAAAAGGAATTTCCTTTATTTATTATTTTGAAATAGTAAGGGTTGATTTGATTAATGTGGATAGTTAAGGGTTAAATACGCAAATATTTCAAAATAAGCAAGTGGTTATAAAATATTCATTTTGTTTGGGAATATTCGTTTTGGTCGTGGAATATTCGCACTATCGGGAATATTAAATGACGACACAAGAAGCCCATGTGGTTCCCCCATAACGGAAAAGCGATTGGATGAAGAAAAGACAAATATAAGTTGGTTAAAAATAACAGCGTAGTTGTTACCGTTAAGACCGTTGGAATACCCTTTGGTTAAAATATGAAGAATACGCTGTGGTCGCACAAAGAAGACACGGTATTGCACTGACAAGATTGTTGAATTATTGATCTCACGTAAAGGCACTACTCAATAATTTTTACGTGAGTTATCGCTCAATATTTTATTTTATTGATTCAATAATTGCGTTGATATTTTATATTATTGTTGTTCAATAATTGTCAACGCACATTATCTCCATTATCGGATCAATAATTCATATTATTTAAATAATATTATTAGATAGCATTATTGGCAATGTCTAGAAAGTTCATCAAGGAGAGGTTTGGTCACCTAATTGCGCGCCAAGAGGAGAAATCCTTATCTGAAAGCCCCTCTTCCTGGAACTACCGTCATTGTCATAATGTGATTACGTAATATTATTTGTGAATAATTAATTATTGATTCATATGATAAAGAAATATTTATTTTATGTGGATATAAATGATGGATTTATTTATGTGGTTATAAATGAAGAAATTATTGTTGAGGTGTTTTATCAAGATTTTACCAGATTGGAGGTATTAAAATTAAATCAGGGTTTTGAGAGATATATTGGGATTATAATTTTAATCCGACCGCTGGATTGTGGTAATTTTGGGTATGTTATACATACATAAGTTGAGTATATGTCCACAAATTTTGAACCGTTAAAATGCACGAATGATTTGTTATGAATTTTAAGAGGTGTCCGATTCGGAAATTAGGGTTATAATTGATTTTGGTGGAAAATTCTAGAATTGAGTGGGCCCCACTTGTGGTTGGTGAAGAAATGTGCTGAATTTTATTTCAAATGTGGTGGGTGGCAATAGTAGTAGAGTAAAGCCATCGTAAGCAGTCAAGTCCGCTTTGGCGGGCTAACATTTTCCTATAAATAGAGGGCTAAGTTAGAATTGAAAATCACACCAAAAACAAGTTTTTTCTCTTTCTCTCTATATTATTGAGCGTATTTTGTGAGTATTTAGATACTTTGAGAGTTTCATTGCTCAAGATAAGTTTCATTCAAGATCACTTCCGACCTTTCCTTCCAAGAAATCGATTCTTTGAGGTAAGGGATATATTTTTTTTTCAGTAATGATATTATTTCTTCAATATCATTATGTTGAAATGTTGATATGAAGTTTTTATCAAATTTGGAACTTTTTCATGCTTTGGGTTACTATTCATGAGTTACTATTCACGAGTTACTATTCATGAGTTACTATTCACGAAAGTTACTATTCACGAAAGTACTATTCATGAAGCGTGAAGATGTTTTTTGTGGAATTTCTATCTTTTGGTGCTCGGATTTACTATTCATGATATTTGGTGATTATTCACGATATAAGACTATTATTCACGATATACTGACTATTCACCAAAAAATAAAATTTCTTCTTTTGTCCAAAACATCTATTTTGGATACTAGCTTTGATCAGATCCATGTTTTGATCATTCTTGAATTTTACACCAATCGTGATTATTTTTGGGGTATTGTTGGACATGGATAAAACAAAGTACTAATCCTTAATCCTTAATCCTTGTCATTTTGTTTCTTTGGATTCGCTTCTTTAAAAATATTTTCATCATCCTCGCCTTAAATGATGATATTATTGAATATCTTTGGCCCGTAGTGCAAAGATGAATGATTTCAAGAATATCTTTGGCCCTGTGAAAAAAGATGAATGATTTCTGAAGAATATCTTTGGCCTGTAGTGCAAAAAGATGAGCAGTGTTGAGATGAACACGACTGATCGATTAATATCTTTGGCCTGTAGCAAAAGATGAACAGTGTTTAAATGAACATGAATTAATCGATGAATATCTTTGGCCGTGAGTAAAAAGATGAATATTTGATTCCGGATGTATATTGATTGTTGTTACAGTGGATAAAAGATAGACGATGAACTTTTAAATTCATACATGTAAGATAGTAGTTTGCATTCTCTACTTAACTCTTCTAATGAATTATTATTTCCGCATGCGAATATTGATTGAAAATTTGTTGTCTATCAGATTCTATTAAATTTTTCCTGTTGAAGACTAACGATAATTTGTTGTATATTATCTTAGTCATAATATTCTTTACTTGAGCTAGTTGAGCTCACCCTTTTCCTTTTGTTCCATTCTTCTCGTGAGGCGAGAATATAAGCGAGTAGTAATTAGTCTGGGTATGGAATGAAGGTTTTAGAAAGGATTGTTTAGTAGTCCTCACCATTTTTGTAAAATAATGTATCAATAAATGTGATGAGGATTTATGTGAGTATAAATATTGTCTAGAAGATAATATTTGTATTTAAACTCACAGCTTTCTATCGTTGTAATAATAAAGTTGTAGTTGTTTTACATCATGTATTGACAACTCGTAATGGGTGATGTATACCTATTTTGGGGCGCCATAGCGAAGTGATTATATGTATAAAATCTGTAAATATATATATACAGACATGATCAACCACCACGAAGCACCGGCCTCCATGGGAGATCGAAAATATAAATATATAAAAGCGGAATATATATATATATATATATATATATATATATACACAAACAGAAATAAAAGCCACAGACCGAAGTCCGGGCATACGCACGCAAACACGACTCTCAACGTGAAGAACGGTGTGTGCACAGTAGTGGAGAAAGGCTTTAGAAAGTGTAAGAAAGCTTACAGTGGACTGCCAAAGAAGACTTCAATAAATTTAAATAGATGAACACTTGGCTCCCGCCGGTAAAAATATGACATAATATAAGGTTACAAGTGTTTAAAATGAGAAAGCACTCAGTTTATAGTGTGTACAGAACAAATTGGACAGGGCTTCCTCGCCTTTACTCTTGCAAATATGGCCACCCCAAGCCCTCTATTTATAGAGGGGGCTGCTGCAGGTGTACATGCGGCTTCCCGGGGTGCCCCGAGAAATGTGGGTCCTGCCATCTCGAAGTACGTGCACTCGGACAACACGCTGTTCGCTCGAACCTTCATAACTTTCAATCCGGGAGTCCGATGGAAGCATGCCATACCATTCCAAAAAGATCTTTCTGAGGTCTATGAAATGAAATAGGATTTTCCCTTTTTTGAATCCAGAAAGATGGGTCCATGACTGAAATAGCATTTTCGGGTCTCCGTCAGGCAATCCGTTGAGCTGTTTTGCGTAGTTTGCGCTCCGAAGTTAAGATATGGTTCTTGTGGGATTTCTTTTGAAGCAATTTGAGTTAAAATAAGTGTATTTGATTTTAGTTGAAGTTGCGTTGGCAAAATGACCATTTTGCCCCTCCCGGGGTTGTTTCTGACTTTGTCGCAGTTGTAGCAGTCTTTTCCTAGGGTTATCTCTGAGATTGTCATGTTGTTGACTCTGAATGTCCTCAGGGTTATCTCTGAGGTTGGCTTAACCTCCCGAGGTTGACTCTGAGCATTAGACTTGATCTCCTGGGGTTCTCTATGGGGTTGGAACCGACTTTTCCCGGGGTTATCTCCGAGGTTGGAAACTGATTTCCCTGGGTTATATCTGGGGTTGGAAATTGGATCTCCCGGGGCTATCTTCAAGGTTAAAATTGATGTTGTGGTTCTCCAGGGTTAACTCTGGAGTGTGATAAAGACGCTTTTGTCCTCCTGCATAGTTAGTAACAGAAAAACAAAATTTCGAGTGTCTACAGGGGGGTATTAACATCTGTCTATGTAGAGGTCATAATAGTTGATTGATCGGCTGTAATAGGCAAGCAATGCTCCCATTTGGATTGTTCAGACTCATCTTTTTCATGAGCAACATTTTCACCTGCTACCATAAGTTTGACACGACAATTGGCTTTAATATGACCAGGTCTTCCGCATCTATTACACACAACTCTTACATGACAATCACACTTCATGTGCCCTCATTGTCCGCACCGAAAACATCCTTTTGAATTTCCACTGAATTTCCCTTCACTGTTGGACTGCTCGGTGTCATCAGAAATTTGCTTGGAGAAGTTCTTATATCTTTGGTCCTTTGTGTACAGAGGATCCTCCACTTGAGAGAGAGATTGCTTATCATTGATGGTCATTTGTTTCACCAAGGCTTCTTGATTAGAAAGAAGATTCTCTAAATCAATAATTGAAGGTTGTGTTGTCCACCCTTGTATAGAAGAAATAAAGGGCATAAACTCTTTTCGTAGTCCACGAATGAGATAACGACACAACCGAGTATCACTCACGGGTTCCTCCGTATCCAGTTCTGAAATTTCAGCACACAAGGTTTTGACTGTCAAAAAATATTCTGGAATTGAAAGAGTACCTTGAGTCATTTTAGCAAGTTCATTCTCCAAGAACTGCAACCGCATTGTATTCTTTTACATGAACAACCGTTCAAGTGTCTCCCACACTTGTTTTGGCGACGAGACATCACGAACACGTGCGATGTAGTCTTGGCTGATCGAAGTTCGTAAGGTAAACAAGGCTTTTCCGCACTTAATCTTCCACTTTCGTCGTAAGTCAGCATTTTGGGGTGTATCTTCTAGAATTACAACATCATCACTAGAGATAAGATCCACAAGTCCTGCCCTTGTAGATAAGCTTCCATGCATAACTTCTAGTAATTATAATTGATAATTACCAACAAACTTATCTACAGAAATATTGCTTCCACCATTCATCTTCACTAAGCAATAAAATCAAATACTTGGTAGACGACCAAGCTCTGATACCATGAAATAAATATAGAGATTGGAAGCAACCAAAAAAATAGAGATGACCAAGAAAAACAGAGATATGCTGAAACTGAGTTTTATTACTCAATGAAGAACTGAAGCAAAACTAAGGATTATAAAGGTTATAAATACTAAAAGTTTTCCTAAAAAGTTTCAACCAACTCCACCTATGAAATTATTTGCCTAAATAAAAGACTTAAATAAATGGAATACTTAAAACAAATTAGACTTATTCAACAAAGACTAATTCCAACAACCGTAAGTTTCACTAATTTGCAACACCGGGGACTATCCTGAGGGTCCTTCTAACCTGCCCCTTGTCTTGCAGGATCAAAACTCAAACTTGGACTTTCTTTATTTATATTGGATCTGAGAGACCCGAAAAAGAGCAATCACACCGAGTTACCCCCAACTCAAATTTAGTGTTACAACAGAACTCAAGTTAAAAAGTGGAAACTACAAAGAGAAAGATTTCTTTTATTCTTAATAAATGATACATTGAACCAAATAAACTAAAACATATAACCATAAACACAAAAAAGAAGACAACATTATACCTTATTATTACTTAACACCTGATACAGCCTAATATATAGCCTATACTTGACCAAAGCTTAAACAATCAGACTTTCTTATTTATTTTTTGATTTCCTGATTTATTTTAAATAATGGTTGTTTTGTTCATCTCATCTGCTGTTGTGCATTGTCTACAGACTGCTGAGCGGCGGGTGTCATAGTTTGATACTGAGGAGGTGGGGGCAGCTGGTTTGCAGGCGGGAGCTGCGTATAATAGACCTGTTCATGTGTCGGGTGAGCCGTGTATTCATAACCATAGTTACCAGCAACGGGGACAGGAGACTGCGATGGATGAGGTATCTGAGACAAATTCACATATTGTTGTTGAAACTGATTCGTCGAAACTTGAGCCAGAGGCGGTTTGGCAGCAATAACAGGCGGATTCTGGGGATTTTGCTGATAATTTGAGGCCGCTACATTTGAATCAGTTGCACTTGATTGCACATTCATGTTGTACGGTTGAGTTTGCGAGACGGGCATTAGGTACATTGAGTATTGTTGGTCGACTTGTTGATGATACGGAGACTGGGCCTGGGGTGCATACATCGGGTAGTATGATTGGACTGGGACTGGACCTGTTTCTGTGTGGTGGATATAATGCGTGCTCGGGTGAAAATATTGTTGTGGTGGTGGTGGTGGTGGTGGTTGCTGTTGACTTTGTTGTGGTGGCGGCATGTAAACTTGTTCCGGGACTTGGTGCATTGAGATTTGGGAATTTGGGTCTGAAATTATGTTGTTTGGATTAACTACACCAGGTGCAGGAGGTCTAGTGTTTTCTCTAGTAGGAACATGAGTTGGATCCTGATAATATGCGGTTCTGGAGAGAGAACTTGCAGATGCAATGCTACTATCACTGTGAAACAAAGCCAAAGAAAATTTATACATTTTGAAATTTGATGAGTATAACTCTTATAATTCAAATGGTTTAGCAGAACAATATGAGAAAATTGTCCAAACTCTCACAGCCTCGTCAATTTGAGTTTTTTTTTGATAATTTTATATTAATAATTTTTTAAACTCACACACCCTTTTCTTGACATGCCAAAGATCATACTCCCAACCTCATGGTTACCATGAGTTGGGTCATACAACTCGGTTAGATTTTGAGATTTAACATTGGCAAAAATATAATAATAGTGACATGCTAGTACTTAATAAACTAAAAATAAAAGTAATATCATGTTATAAACTTGATATCACACTTGTATATAAAAAGGTTGCATATGCAGTACTTAATTTCGGGGTTGGATGCTAACTTTTGGTATACTTTGTATTACTCCTAATCAATAATCCAATGAAAGAATGAAGACTAAAATGCAAAACTCCTTTCTGTGTTTGTGTCCGTGTGAGCAAATACATACTTTTAAGGCATAATTAGTATTTTGCTCCAAAAGTATAATTTTACACTACTAATTGTATCACGAGATAATTACTTATCTTGTAAAGTCAGGTCCTACGTACGTTTCAAAAGGTTATAAAAGTCATATACAACTTTGTATTTTAGTCAAAGAATGAAGACAGAATTCAGGGTATATATACCTTGCAACAGAATCAGGTGAAGGCAAATTATAAGCATCATGACCAAGCCTTCGTGGTACAGGCTGGAGTGGCAACGGTGGCTTCCGAAACCCGCTTGGCGCCACCTGATCCGATCTCTCATCATCGGAAACAACCCGGTTCTGATTCGCACAACAAACAGTTGTAGAACTAACCACAGGGATTGGAGGTAGAGCAGATAACATAACAACCCCATCACCTTGATTGTGCACATTTGTAGCAACACTAGTACTCATATGTGATAATTGTTCATCTAATCCAGCCATTTGATCCTGCAATCTAACCCCATTAGTCTCAACACGTACCCGAATGCGAGGCAAACTTGACATGGAAGGAGACGAAGAGCTAGATCCGGAGGACGAATTTGTTTCCACCATAGGCGAATCCGGCATGCTTGATTGCACATCTTGCATATTTTTCAGCATTTTGCTTTCATTTAGAGGCTCATTCTGAGCCTCTGAGTCCATAAAATGATCAGTATTGTTATTATTAACAATTTGATCATCAAATTCTAGTAAATTGTCAATGGCAGCTGAATCAGAAAGTCCTCTAGGGATATTTAAACCGGTTCCATTTAGTGCATCAACAAACCATGTTTCGGATTTTGCATCATTTAGCAGGCAACCCATGGAAGCTGTCGTTTCGGGCTTTGCTAGAAAAAGGAACAAGCGAAGGCGAGAAGTTCTCATTGGTGATATAGAAGCTGTCCGGTCATACTCTTCGATCATGTTTTCCAAGTCCTCGTCGGTGGAGACGGAGACAAGGGAGTCAAGGTCTTCATTTGGGAGTTGGTATTTGAGGTTGAAGTGGTGGCCATGGAAGAGGGTGCGGGACAGGCGAGAGGAGAGGTCGGCCAGAGAGGAGAGGCGGTCGACAACCACCATGCGGGTGTCGCCACCTACGTAGCAAAGGGATTTGTCATGGGGACGGGGGATTACGTGTCCCCCATAGCTACACATTAAGCGCAGCTTGACATCCGGGACGGTGCGAATGCGAAGAGGATCGTCCCAGGTGTCACGGGAGCGTGGGGAGGAGTCGGATGAGTCAGGGTAGTTGGGTAGGGGCGGGGTGGTGGAGTTGGCGGTGGTGGGGTTGGGAATTGAGGTGGGATGGGGTGGGAGAAGTGGTGGATCCATTGGTGGGGGATAATAATGCAGCTGTTGCCAATGATGGAGATGTGTGTCTAATTTAAGGGAGGTAGAATCTTCACTTTTAGTATATGCAACTACCTACTTCTTGACAAAGTTTATAGACTTCACCAACTCTTTTTTTGAAAAACCTTGGCTTATATTTTAAGATTATAATCTTCATATTTTTACTATTAGGACTGCAGGACTCATCATTAACCCTCAAATGTCTAAAATATAGGAGTCCAAAAATTAAATGAGATCATTGTTCCAATAACGGGTAGTGCTTTAATTAAATTATTAGCAGTAATCTTCATAAAAACTACTCCATCTCTTAATATAAGTTGTTTTAAAGAAATATTTTTGTCTTTTAATATTTGTAGTTTGAGAATTTCAAGCAAGTATTAATTGATTAGTTTCAAATTAATATTACCTTAAGTATTAAATATATAACTTTGGTTCTCTCACTATTTTCTATTTAATAAATAACAATCTCTTTCTTGTTATAAAATTATACATAGTGTGTGAATGTCTAGATACATTCTTACCTATGTTTAGATACATTCTCCTTATCTTTGATTGTAACTCCCATGTCCATTTAATTTTGAAACTCATGTACTTTGAGTTTTGTAACCCCTAATATTTATGTTCTTATATCTATAAATAAGAGCATTGTAAAGTGATTAATATATACAAAAAGATATACTACTATAAGATTATGCAAATACTCTCTTTTCTCTAATCATCTTGATTTTAGTTATTTTTCATGACATTTCTTTAATACAAAGACAATATAAATAATTAATATTATATTTAATGTTATGTAATTATTTTTTAAATAAATGTACACAACTCTAAAACAACTTATATTTAAATAGATTTTCTATATTCTAAAACCTTAAAAGGGCCAAAATATAGCTGGGATTTTGAGAAACTACACGTGAGATAGGAGTGGGAGTCGTGCAGCCTGCAATTCTCATGGATCTCACTCACCTGATCAGATTCTTGATTTTTACTTATATATAATTAAAAGGACCAATAAAAGCATGGGTACTTGTGCATGCATGAAGCTAGCTGGAGTTTAGTGGAGGGTAATTAAAGTAGTCCTCATTTCAATATATTTTGCTTTGTGTTTCTTAATATTTGCGAAATTGAAATACCAAATGGGAACCAAAGGGAGTGAATTTAGCTGAGACAAAGGTGCAGTTAGTGTATATTTTTTATTTTATCTTTTTATTTTTCTTTTTTATAAAAATAAGAAATAACTATTCAATCCTCAAAAGAATGACTCAAGCACAATTTCTTTTTTTATGAAAATTAAATAGGGTTGTCATAATCAATCTCATTTTCTAACTGTTTGAGATCACTCCAGGGTTAGAATTAATGGAGAAAATTTTGTTATGCATTGATGCGCAATTGATAAATTGTGGAGTATTTTTTATTATTTATGTGATAATTAATCCAGTCCCACATTAAAATATGTTGTAATGTGTATATAAAGCGAAATGTACGTACTAAATCTTTTGTATGGTCTTGTGATGAACCAAGATGATCAAATGGTACTTTTAGGGTAGAAAATAGTATGAGATTTGGTTTGATCAGCTCGATTCAGAATGTGTCGTAATTATAAATGGAATAATCTCTTGTGGTGTGGTTGGACTGGAACCCACACGGCCACACATCATATGAAAACTATGATTTTGTGAATGTGAACTAGACTTAAGAATTAAGAGTAGTAACAATAATACCGGCCACCAACGTAACATAATCTCTTTTGATTAAGTCTGTGGTTTGTGAAGATGTTTAATGATACTTCAACAACAAATTTTAAATTTGATCCAGTCTCAAATCAGGAAGAATTGTTACAATTTAACTATTAATAATATTTATTTTGAAACAGATAGAAAAAGTGTCCCACTTTCTTAATCGTAAGAAAATGTAATTCAAACATTATTTTTAGGGCAGACGGAGTATATATATAAAAGACGGAAAAATACGATATACTCAAGTTCATCAATTTGGTTAGTCTTACTTGTGTGATGTATTCAAAAGTTGTCTCACACATTCTATAATGATCTACACACAAAACAATGTTTTTATAATAACTAGAAAATCCTAACTTCTATAATATGGACTCATTAGTCATGAGACCCAATACATTAGTAAAATCCAAGACCGAGCTACTAATAAATCTCCAAGTCCAATTGAACTTTTTGCTTGACTTCTAGGGGGCATTACCCCCTTGTAACTTCTGTCAGCTCACCGGCAAGCTGGGCAGCCACTCGTTCACTGAGGAGCGAGACCCCCGACTGCGTAGTGACCATTAGTCGAACCTGTAGTAGTATGAGTCAATCCCAACATTCTCCGACTTGATGAATACTTCTTGATACCCACCACCACTCAAACCTCGCCAAACTAACTGTTTTAGCTAACAAATCTGTGTTGTTCACTACTGTGTCAACCTTCTCCAAGATAACCATTTTCTCATCAACCTTCTCTTTAATAAAGTGATACTGGATATTAATATGCTTCGACCGTGAGTGGAATGCAGGATTCTTTACTAAGTGAACAACACTCTGACTGTCACACTTCAACTTTATTGTCTTCTGTTTAAAACCAAGTTCAACACACAACCTGCGAATCCATATTGCTTCCTTACTTGCATGCGTTGACTTAGTAGATGATAAAGCAACAACACTTTGTTTCTTGCTCATCCAGCTCACAGGACAATCAAACAATTTGAATACATAACCACTTATTGATTTCCTGCTATCAACATGACACAACAATAGACGGTAGAGAAAACACTATAAAAAAAAAAAGGTCATTCACGACAAGCCATGTTTGTCGCTTAACGAGCCTCCCTATTTAATCGAAGAATGAGGTCATTAATTTCACGACGACATGATCTCGTCGCCCTTCCTTCTTCAGTATAGTCGTCGCCCTCGGTTCCCGCCATTTCGCCGTGGCAAGTTGGTCATTCCCGACGGGGTCATAAATGACGGCTCTCGTCAAGAATGTGTCATTAATTAAGTAATCAGGCGATTTGACAAACCACAAGAATAAACATTTTACAATTAAATATAAAATGGTCATTACCGACGGCCGTGCCGTCGCCAATGACTCTCCCCCGTCGCCAATAATAGTGCCTTAAATTTTTTTTAAAAAAAATTACAAAATTCCCCTGTTCATTTACATATACATAATTGTACCTGTTATAAACTAAAGAAAAACAAATAATTCTTCACGAACGCATCTCAATAACAATCATAGTTTTTGCTATCAATCATCAAATATGTAAACAACGTAATGACTTATAGATAAAAGTCGTACGACGTAGATACAAAATGTAATCATAAATAATCAATATAGTTAGATACATATACCATCAACCTAGCTAGATATTAAACTCTAGTCTGTACAACTCAAAAGCTGTATAAATACATACATGAAAGTCAAAATATAAATATAATGGGTACTACAACCCAAGATCAGGAATGTCAGTATCATCATCGTCGTCAGTCCCACCTACGGTCCCACCTCCAGTCCCACCCTCCATAGTCTCATCAGTATCAGCCCGACGGTCATCACCATCTCCACCACAGGCATCGCCTGTGACGCACCCTTCACCCGCACGAGTATCATCAACAAGACCCCTACAAAATTAAAATATTAATAACGAAGTTAAAAATAGAGCATATTAAAATTAGTTTTGTTTGTGTTCTTCAAGTGTTAGCGAGTTTTGCCTACGGGCTGCTAACTCGGCCTCTGTATATCAGAATCGAGTCCCGTACATCGTAACGTATGCCTAATGCCTACGCGGTGCTATGTATGTATTTATGTCTCTTTTCGACAACCGATGTGGGTTTTGACCTCTTTTTCGACTTTTTGCCTAAGTGTTGGCGAGTTTTACCTATGGGCTGATAACTCGGCCTCCGTATATCGGAATCGATTCTCGTAAATTATAACACATGCCTAATACCTACGCGGTTCTATGTATGTGTTTACGTGTCGTTTCAACGATCGAGACAGGTTTTGGCCTCTTTTTGACTAAGTGTTGGCGAGTTTTGCCTACGAGTTGATAACTCGGCCTCCGTATATCAGAATCGAGTCGCGTAAGTTATAATGCGTTCCTAATTCCTACGCGATGCTTATATATGTGTTTGCATGACGTTTCGATGACCGAGGCGGATTTTGACATCTTTTTCGACTTTTTACCTAAGTGTTGGCGAGTTTTGCCTACGGGCTGATAACTCGGCCTCCATATATTGGAATCGATTCGCGTAAGTTGTAACACGTGTCTAATGCCTACATGGTGCTATATATATGTTTGCATGGCGTTTCGACGACTGAGACGGGTTTTGGCCTCTTTTTTGACTTTTTGCCTAAATGTTAGCGAGTTTTGCCTACGGGCTGATAACTCGGCCTCCGTACATTGTAATTGAGTCGCGTAAGTTGTAACATGTGCCTAATGCCTATGCGATGCTATACATGTGTTTGCGTGGCGTTTCAACGACCGAGGCGAGTTTTGGCCTCTTTTTCGATTTTTTGCCCAAGTGTTGGCGAGTTTTGCCTACGGGCTGATAACTCGACCTCCGTATATAGGAATCGAGTTGCGTAAGTTGTAATGTGTGCCTAATGCCTACGCGGTACTATGTATGTGTTTGCGTGACGTTTCGACGACCGAGGCGGGTTTTGGCCTCTTTTTCGACTTTTTGCCTAAGTGTTGACGAGTTTTGCTTATGAGTTGATAACTCGGCCTCCGTATATCGGAATCGAGGCGCATAATTTGTAACGCGTGCCTAATACCTACGCAAGGCTATATATGTGTTTGCGTGGCATTTCGACGACTGAGGCAGGTTTTGGTCTCTTTTTCTACTTTTTGCCTAAGTGTGGGCGAGTTTTGCCTACGGGCTGATAATTTGGCCTCCGTAAATCAAAATCGAGTTGCGTAAGTTTTAATGCGTGCCTAATGCCTACGCGGTGCTATGTATGTGTTTGCGTGGCGTTATGACTACCGAGACGGGTTTTGGCCTCTTTTTTGACTTTTTGCTTAAGTGTTAGCGAGTTTTACCTACGGTCTGATAACTCGGCCTCTGTATATTGGAATTGAGTCGCGTAAGTTATAATGCATGCCTAATGCCTACGCGGTTCTATGTATGTGTTTGTGTGACATTTCGACTCGAGACGGTTTTGGCCTCTTTTTTCGACTTCTATGTGCCATGTCATTTTGTTTGCATTACAGTCGATAACTCCATCGAGATACCGGAATTGAGTCACATAAGTTATAACGCTGCCTCAATGCTTTGCATCACTATGTATGTGTTTGTGTGGCATTTCACTAATCGAGGCGGTTTTGGCCTATTTTTGACTTTTTTGCCAAGTGTTAAGTTTTGCCTCGTTTACGTCGATAACCTCCGTTATACCAGATATCTAAGTCGCGTAAGTCAGAACGCATTAATATCTACGCGGTGCTATGTATGTGTTTTGCGTGGCATTTTGACGATCGAGTATGGGTTTTAGCCTTTTTAACTTTTTACCTAAGTGTCGACGAGTTTTGCAGATACATGATAACTAACCAACCATTATCATTAGTCCTCATGAGGCCTACGCCGATCACCCATGAAGTGAAATACATCAATATTTATATAAACGAATATAATGTCAATACTATATAAAATAAAAATAATAAGATGTATCCCAACAAAACATGTAATTATACCCCGACGATCCGAATTCGATCATCACCCCACTACCTCCACGGCTCCCACGCTGCAGACGCGCACCACGATCGTGGTGTGGTGTGCAAGCGTCTATATGTATGTATATCTTGTCAAATCATAAAAAATATTATTAGACACATTCATAAATACTATATTTTGAACAAGAATAAAGAGGATAACATATGATACAACTAAAAGAATGCAACATAAATAGTAACCTAAAAGGATACAACATAAATAGTAACCTAAAACAACTAACACCTTATTTAGTAGATTAATATAAGTTGAAGATAATGATTGCACTACTACAAGCTATTACATTTAGATACAACTAAAAGGACACAAAGAGTACATACTCCCTAATTGTTAGTTTGTAATATTCATTAATCAAATTTTAGTTAAAAAATTTTAAAAATTTACAAACCATATACCTGATCACCCTTTATGCACAATTATTAATTTAACGAAAAGATAAAGAATAAAATCATACCCTTCAAGATCGAGCTTCCTCGTGTACAAGTTCACCTCCAAATCCTTTCGCTCAATCTTGAATCCACCGGTTTGGTTCCTTCCTTTCGATCAACGTTAGCCACCCAAATGTTTGGCCTCTAGAGGTGATCCACCAAGGAAGAAGAAAATTCAAGAAGAAGGGTGGTTGGCTAAACCCTAGTTTTCTATCTCTATGTAAAAGGCATACTCCCAACAACTCGAATTATTACGACTTTGTTAAAAGTCAACAACCTATACCACCCATAATAAGACTCCTCTTATTTATAGATGTGGGCAACCCACCTTAACAATTAAGGAATGGGTTTTAATTAATTAATTAAATTCTTTTAATTAATTAAGCTCCCTAATCTTATTAGGATAATTAATTAAACTCTTTTAATTAATTTAACCTCCTAATCTTATTAGAATAAATGAGAGTACTTATATTAAATTAATTCCTAAACTCTTTTAAAATTAAAATAATAATAATTGTAATAATATTAATAAGACTCCTCTTATTAATTTATATTTAATATTTCTAAAATATTAAATAATAATATTAAGCTATTTAATTTATTCTATCACCATAGATTAAATTAAATATACTTAACATATTATTACGATTATGCCATTAACTTCTTAAATAATTATTCTTCCTTTTATGGTGTGACCCTTTAGGTTCTCCATATTAAACCTAATTGTGAATAAATCAATTAGAATAATTTAATCTTATTTAAATAAATAAATTAAACAATTAATTTATTTAAATAATATTTATTCTACAATAGGATAAGCCTCCCAATGATCAAACGACTTTCCAGATAATATAGATTTCAACATTAATCATTAAAGAACCTTTGAGTAAATAGTTACATGCACAATTCAATCCTTCCACCATACAATGTCCCAATTAAATATAAGACATGAAATTATCACAAGTCTTATTTTATTTAATTATATGTATTTCGATCCTTAAATGCACAACTCCAAATAATGCAAATTAGAAACTCCTTTCTAATTTCATTTCGCTCGCCAAGGACTACATCGGGTTGTCATTTATCGAATCACATAAGACATTTCTTCTTTTATTAGAAGTGGTAGATTCTTTATCGATCATACATTATCTCCATGTACAACTTATTATACCCAAGCATACCCTTTGATATACCCTAAGGGTCTTAAGGAATAAGTCAAAGTATAACTCATCATACACAAGATACTATGATGATCTCAAGTCCAAGGATTACTTGACTACTATCACTACAGAATTCCTATCGACAGCAAATAAAACTCCATTAGGTATTCCTTAATGAGCCAATGCTCAATGAACTTATTCTCCAATAAGCACCTACATACTTGCTTTTAGTGTTCCACACAAATGATCATGAGATCAATCATCCTCATCCAACGAAAGCAAAAGAACGTGATGTACCAATCTATCCGGATTCACTAATCCCCAATTTAGTAATCCAACGATTGGGAACTATTTTAGTTTTAAGCTTTCAAAGAATTTAGATCTCATTAGAATGATCATCATCATTATTCTAAAAGCATTGCTTAAAACTATGGGTTTATCACATATTATAAAACAAAGATCATGTAGATAATTAAAAGCCTTTAATAAATTAATACTTTTTATTAATAAATGAATAAGATTGTTACAAAGTATATGCTTTATCATCAAACATGATCGGGCTTGTGTGCATACTACTTTCAATCTCCCACTGCACTAAAGCCAATCGTCATGGTAACTCATACTCTACTTCTCTAAGTGACGATTATCCCGCCGTTGGATAAGCTTTAGTTAATGGATATGTAATGTTGTTCATGAGAGTCCACTATCTCTATAGTGATTTCCCATCTTCAATGATTCTAATAATCAAATAAAAGTGCCAACACATGTTTAGATCCAAGATGAGACTTGGGAACTATTCCTAGTTTCAGAATGAACTTATCATCCAAACAATCAACTGGCAGCCTTCATTTATAGCTATATACTTTGTCTTTATCACTAAACCAAAGAACTCTTTTGTCGTTTGGAACCTTTCCAATTCATCGCACCACCGCTCAAGGTAACCTTTACCTTAAAGTGGATTTTTCTGTCGTCTTCTGGTCTCCGTCTCGAAAAACTTGAGTCTGAAAGCCCTCTAGTTTTAATTTAGACTCCACCATGTTTGATCACATCCTTAGTCTTTGTTAAGAACTTTAAGATGTTTTTCACCACTCACATAGTGATCTTTCCATAATACGATCGATCAACATCGTGTCTCATATATTTCATTGATACATGATTGCCACTCATGCGATCTCTTCTTTGGAGTCTATGGGGACTATTAGAGAGATACACCCATAGCTCATCGACATGAGACATCTCTTGAGTTTGCCATGCTAAACGACTTTTAGCATAAAATGAATATACGCTCCTCGGGTTAAGTCGAGCATCCCGTTAAATCTATCTATATAGATTTTATCCCCAATTAAGATACTCTTCCCAAATCCATTCATGGAGGAATGTTTAGACAACTTTATCATTATCGATTGTAGCATTAGTATGTTATTCCTCATCCGTAGTATATCAACATATAATACTAGAAATGTCACGATGCTCCCAATCGACCCTTTTATTTTGACACACTAGAAGTCTTACCTCATCGAATGTAACTCTCAATCATCATCTTCTATATGATGTGTACCTCATCATCATCATCCATGATGAATCCATACCTCCTAGGTATCTTTGGTACTATTCCGCATTTATGATTATTCTATTGTGGGTACAACAGGTCATCTACGTGTTCCTTCTATTCGACTTATAGTGTTTTGTGGTTCTTGAACTCTTCAAGATCTATTATCCTCCCACTAGCCCCTTTTAATGATAAACACCTTTATCTTTGTAAGGAAGCGTGTTTTTCAATAAACACCTTTTGCTAAGTTGGATTATAGAACATTTACCCTAAACTTACTTTAGATGTCCCACAAATCAGATTTGTCAAATCTTGTCCCAAGCTTATCCTTTGAAACCGCTTTCACATAAGTCGACAACCCTTATCTTAACATACTTAAGATTAGAATCCTCCCCCGTCCATAACTTTTATGGAGTCTTAAATGGATTTTGAGGTTACCATTTTCAGAGATATATGTACCATTTCTGGACATGATCCTAGAAGGATACCGGAATGTCGAAAAATATTATGGACCGCACTACGTCCAACAAGGTACGATTTTTCCTTTCAGATACATCAATCAATTATTACGTATCATGAGGTGTCCATTATGAGAAAAACCATTTGAGATGATCTAGAAACTTATTGCACAAGTATTTATTCCTCGATCTAATCAAAGAATCTTAATACTTTGCCAATTTGTTTCACTTTTCAATTCTTTGAACCTTTCAAATAATTCACACTCAGATTTCAACAAATACATACATTCAACTCTTTGAATGATCATCTCCTTTTCTTATACTAATTTGTTCAATTTACAAAATAATTTTCACGTAAGTCAAGTATACAAAATCCATTAGTAATATTTCATTTCTATACAAAACATTATTATTATAAATAGTAACAACAATTGTTCTTAATTATAATACCAAAAATTTTATTGTTCAACAATAAAATGGAAATAATGTTTCTAACAAGAATTGGAATACAATAACAACTTATCGACTTAATAGATTTGCCAGTAGTAATTGCTAAACTATAAGTTTCTATAGCTAATGCAAGCAACCTTTGCTTCATTTCCCACACATAGATTATTTATCTTTGTTTAGCTTTCTACTTCTTCTTGGTCCATTCATAAATCTATATTTATGATAACCAAAGTCTCAGATCAAATACCCAAGTAGAACCTCGACTTAAAGAAAAATTTATTTAAATCATGAACAAAAATCAGACAGAACCTAAACTTCACTAAGCTTCTTTCGTTAGCCTCTCGCAAGATGCTTCTCGCAGCTTCTTTCCAAAGGTCCGTGCTTATAGCAAAGGAAGCAAACTCCTTTGCTATCCGTATCAATTTTGTTCTTATTATCCTTTGTTTTTGCCTTTCTATATACCTTTCTTTGAATCGTTCTTCTTTTCGTAAGATCCTTTGGCCCCTACCAAGAAGACTTGGTTTTCTTGGTCGAAAGTGACTCTCAACATTTTTCAACATGTTAGCAAATCAACGAGGTCGATATCTAGCTTGTTCATATGAAAATTCACAACAATTGTGAAAGGAGTCCCGGAGTGAGTGCAAGATCAAATCTTTGCTCAACTCTCCATCCATGACAAAATCCATTGTCCTAATCGATCAATCAAATTGATTATGTTAAGAACTTTTGTCTGCACTTTATAGTTCATTGGCCATTCTAGATCGGAAGAGCTCCTTAGATATCTCGATATCTATCGGGTCCTACTTTCCTCACCATCAACTACTGATGTGCAGAATATAGTAGAGAGCATCCATAGTTTCACGCCGACATCAAGCTTCATATTTATAGATGCGAAAGCATGATGCATCGAGCTAATCTGCATCATCTCGCCACTTTCTAAAAGTAGCAATCTCTTCCTCAGAGGCATTGTCTCGCAACCATTGCAGGATAGGCGACATGACATAAGATAGCTTTTTCAAACCATGAGAACTATTCTCAAATTCCTTAACCAATTCGCTTAATTTGGCCCCGTTAATTTAGCATTTAATATGCTTCAAATGATAGTAATTTTAGACATTGTAAAATTTCAGTAAATGAATTTGTAATTAACAACATTTTAACATACATTCTTTTATTAATTACCAAAATAAATTAGGTCTTGTTTTAAATTGGTATCTCCCACTATTTTCTTCAAACTATATTACCTCACTTATATAGTTCTAAGAAAAATCTAATTAAAGATTTGCTAGTGAGAATAAGGATCCCATTTCAAATGTATATAGCCTTGTGGTGACACAACAAACTATATATAAATAAATAGGTAGACAACTTTTGTCAATTACATCAACTATGCAACTCCTTTTTGCCTCTTAGATTATTTTGATCAAGTGGTGGCACATCCGAATCAAAATTATCCAAGTTAAGTCCAACCTAGCACTCCATATATTCAAAAAAGAAAATATCATCCTTGTGGTGACACAACAAAACAATATTGTTCAATTTTCTTTATAAGCATCAAATGTGATAAATTAACATCTTAAATACTTAATACTTGCTTTGTGGTGACACAACAAACTCATATTAAATATTTAATACTCTATTAATTTTATCATGTAGAAGGCGACGCTCGATATTCCAAATATCTTTGAACGCTAGGACTTAATATAAAAATCGAGGGGTTTGTTATTAATTGTCTCTCATCTTGTTTAGCTGCATGCACATATATATATATAAAATACGCCATTATATTAATGAACATGCCAAGCATGTTTGCATAATATATATATATATATAGTATAAGCATGCACATATAGAATACTATATTCTACCCTGATTGATTATGGACTTTTATTCTAGTTTCGTTCACTAGAGCCACCAAGTGAACCAAAAGGTCAAACCCTAGGGGTGCAAGAAATAATATTTAAATATAACTATTACATTTAAACCGGGCTCCATTACAAACGTGTCTTCAAGCGCCTCCTTGTTTTCGATCTCTAATTCTTCAAAATTAATTCTAAATATTCCTATTACAAAACTATTTTAAAATAAATAGAAACCTCGATCGCTAGCCAAGGGAAGTACATAGGAGGAGATAGAATTTACATTAAGAAAAATTAGAGAAGACGAGGTACGCAGTAACCCCATTTAATAAAACCCATACATTCATGCATCCAACTAAAATAAAATCCAATCACATCGGGTCAATAATTCATAATCAATCCCATTTATTATCATACACATCACCATACGCATCAATAAATAATATTCATCTTATGAATAATAAACATTTAATATATATATTGATATCATTTAATGGGCAAATTTAGTTAGATAAAATCTAATTTTGAATCAAAATAAACTCCTTTATTTTAATCCAAATTTAAATCAAAATAAAACTATTTTATTTTAATTTATCCTATTTTGAATAAAATAAACTATTTTATTTTAATCAAAATCTTTAATCAAAATAAACTCTTTTATTTTAATTAATTATGGAATCCAATTCCATGTATATAAAAAATCTTTAATTAAAATAAACTCTTTTATTTTAATTAATTATGGAATCCAATTCCATGTAAAAAAAATCTTTAATTAAAATAAACTCTTTTATTTTAATTAATTATGAATCCAATTCCATGTAAAAAAATATTATTAAAGAAAAACACGGATATTCTTTTCCTATTCACAAATAAACTCCTTTATTTTGAATAATATGAAATCTTATTTCATATTTAAATAAACTCCTTTATTTAAGGAAAATTGATTTCTTTCCTATTCACAAATAAACTCTTTTATTTTGAATAATATGAAATCTTATTTCATATCTAAATAAACTCCTTTATTTAAGGAAAAATATAATCCAATTTCAACTCCAATTAGTTATCATGGAATCCAATTCCAACTCTAATTAGTTAGCATGAAATTTTATTTTAAGATTAAAATAAACCTTTTATTTTAAATCATAAAATTATTAAAATTAAAATAAACTTTATATTTTAATATTAAAATAAAACTTTTATTTTAATATTAAAATAAACCTTTATTTTAAAATTAAAATAAATTTTTTTATTTTAATATATAATAATTAAGAATATATATATATATATATATATTCGTAATATATATATATATATATATATATATAGATTCTCGATTTATATATATATGCCACGTTAATCCCGAAATAACATGTTTTTTTTTTTTGATCAACCGAATGCAATGTCGCTTCACTTTAAGTAATATATATATATATATATATATATATATATATATCACGTTGCTTTTCCAAAAAAAAAAAATTTCGGCATGTTCCTTTCTAATTTTTTATTTTTTGGAAAACCGTGTTTCATACTTAAACCAAATAAAGCATTGCACGGTTTTCGAGGTTTGAAAAAAAAGAAAATCGTAGGTATTACTTTATAAGAGAACCACGTCTTTTTTTTAAATCATAAATATGATTGTCGATTTCGTTTTTTTTTTTTTTTTTTAATAAATTTTATACAATAAAAATTATGCCCAATTAAATTGTTCTAAACACATATCAATATAATATCAAATTAAAACAATTAATAATTCGTGATAAAGGTTTTGGCTCGATGCCACCGTTAGGTTTTGTAATATTCATAACGCAATCAAATTGCAAAAAAAGTGCTAAGCGTGGTAAAATCAGAGTTTAAAAAATTTACAAACCATATACCGGATCACCCTTTATGCATAATTATTAATTAAACGAAAAGATAAAGAATAAATCATACCCTCAAGATCGAGCTTCCTCGTGTACAAGTTCACCTCCAAATCCTTTTTCGCTCATCTTGAATCCACCGGTTTGGTTCCTTCCTTCGATCAACGTTAGCCACCCAAATGTTTGGCCTCAGAGGTGATCCACCAAGGAAGAAGAAAATTCAAGAAGAAGGTGGGTATTGGCTAAACCCTAGTTTTTCTATCTCTATAAAAGGCATACTCCCAACAACTTGGAATTATTACGTACTTTGTTAAAAGTCAACAACCCATACCACCCATAATAAGACTCCTCTTATTTATAGATGTGGGCAACCCACCTTAACAATTAAGGAATTGGGTTTTAATTAATTAATTAAATTCTTTTAATTAATTAAGCTCCCTAATCTTATTAGGATAATTAATTAAACTCTTTTAATTAATTTAACCTCCTAATCTTATTAGGAATAAATGAGAGTACTTATATTAAATTAATTCCTAAACTCTTTTAGAAATTAAAATAATAATAATTGTAATAATATTAATAAGACTCTCTTATTAATTTATATTTAATATTTCTAAAATATTAAATAATAATATTAAGCTATTTAATTTATTCTATCACCATAGATTAAATTAAATATACTTAACATATTATTACGATTATGCCATTAACTTCTTAAATAATTATTCTTCCTTTTATGGTGTGACCCTTTAGGTTCTCCATATTAAACCGGTTGTGAATAAATCAATTAGAACAATTTAATCTTATTTAAATAAATAAATTAAACAATTAATTTATTTAAATAATATTTATTCTACAATAGGATAAGCCTCCCAACATCGATCAACGACTTTCCAGATAATATAGATTTCAACATTAATCATTAAAGAACCTTTGAGTAAATAGTTACCGCATAATTCAATCCTTCCACCATACAATGTCCCAATTAAATATAAGATATGAAATTATCGCAAGTCTTATTTTATTTAATTATATGTATTTCGATCCTTAAATGCACAACTCCAAATAATGCAAATTAGAAACTCCTTTCTAATTTCATTCGCGCCGCCAAGGACTACTGGGTTGTCATTTATCGAATCACATAGGACATTTCTCTTCTTTTATTAGAAGTGGTAGATTCTTTATCGATCATACATTATCTCCATGTACAACTTATTATACCCAAGCATACCCTTTGATATACCCTAAGGGTCTTAAGGAATAAGTCAAAGTATAACTCATCATACACACAAGATACTATGATGATCTCAAGTCCAAGGATTACTTCAGACTACTATCACTACAGAATTTCTATCGACAGCAAATAAAACTCCATTAGGTATTCCTTAGCGAGCCAACGCTCAAGTGAACTTATTCTCCAATAAGCACCTACATACTGCTTTTAGTGTTCCACACAAATGATCATGAGATCAATCATCCTCATCCAATGAGCAAGTTAACGATGTACTCAATCTATCCGGATTCACTAATCCCCAATTTAGTAATCCAACGATTGGGAACTATTTTAGTTTTAAGCTTTCAAAGAATTTAGATCTCATTAGAATGATCATCATCATTATTCTAAAAGCATTGCTTAAAACTATGGGTTTATCACATATTATAAAACAAAGATCACGTAGATAATTAAAAGCCTTTAATAAATTAATACTTTTTATTAATAAATGAATAAGATTGTTACAAAGTATATGCTTTATCATCAAACATGATTGGCTTGTGTGCATACTACTTTCACTAATCATTTATATCGTCAAAGCCATCAATATCAGAATCGTCATCTTCGAGTAGTAGATCTTCAATATCATTGTCATTACAGCAAAACAAAGATAGATCAGGCATACAATTTAGGCAATTAGGATTTCAAATATGATATATACACATAAATAAATACATATACATATATATATATATATAGAGGGTTGAACTGAGTACTGGTAGGGCTTTTGTATATGTGTGTGTGTGTATATATATACACACACACACATACATATACTCTCTCTTATACATACACACATACAATTTTTCATCAAAAAGTGGGGTAAAAATGAGATTAGTGATTGGAAAGCAATTCAAGTGCATTAACATGTCAATATCCCATCAAATCTTTCCTACTAACACAATTAGATTAAAGCAAACACGCCTAAAACTTTTTAAAAAATAAAATCAGGTAATTAATTCCAACAAAATAAGAATAACGAAATCATACCTATTGCAAGTTGTGGGAAAACAGGAGTAAAGAAGAAGAATGATTGAGATGTGGAGCTGACCGAAAGTATGGCAGGAGGGGGATGGGTCGTCGGAGGTATGGCAAGAAAGGGGGAGGGTCGCCGGAAGGTATGACAAAGGGGAGAGAGTCTCCGAAGGTATGACAGGAGGGGAAGCTCACCTTGATGCTCAATTCGACACCCTAACTCATCACTACAAGAAAAAGCTTTATTTTCGACGGAATTATGCTCGACTGAACACATTCAGTCGATGTTAATCTAAGACCGATTGAATATTTAGTCGACATTAAGTCAGTTGGTATTAATGTATCCTTGACGGACATCAGTCGGATTTAAGCCCTCCTTCTTGGCGCAAGGGTTTCCCGCTAGCGCGAATATAAAGTCGACAGAATATGTGTGATCCTCGACTGAATACTTCGTCGACATTAGCTTATTGTCGATAGACATAACCACGACGGATTTTCGTCGAAAATAAACCTAAAAAAACCATTCCCTTTCTCTGCGCCCTCTCATTTTCATATCTCTCACTCTCTCTCTAAATACCAGTCTACTCTCTCTCTCTCTCTCATCACGCATTCTCCCACTCCCAACCCTCTCCCTGGCCCCCCCACCCCACACCGGCACCCCCACACTCCTCCCTCACGGGTCGTCTCCCACGACCCCACCCCGCCGCCTGCACCCCTACCTCTCTCCTGTCTGTCCCCACCCTCAGACGTCCAGATCCCACCCCACCCACCTCTCAAAACCCCCACTCCCAACCCCTTCCCTTAGGGTACCCCACCCTCCTCTCCCCTGCACCCTTCACTCCTGTCCCAAGACCACCCCACCCAAAGACTCATCGCCATGGCCACCGATTCTCGTTTCTTTCCTAATTTTCCGTGTATTGAGTATATATTATATGTTAGTAGTATGAAATTTTAGTATGAAATTTGTGTATGAATTTGGTATTATAATGTGCAATTGGTCTAAATTTATTTTGTTTTTAGATTGATATTACTAGAATTTTGGTATTATAATGTATGAATTCTATTTTTTGTTTATAATTTATCTGAAATTGGTCATTTGGGTCTGAAATTGGTCATTTAAACACTTACAGACATTTATAAGATCCATTTTATTATTTGGTTTTATTTTTTTTTATGTAATCAAAAGTATATATTTCTCCAATTTCAATATTGTATGTTGTATGTTAATAATAAAGAAAGTAATGTGATCTTTTGATATTTCGATTTAAATTTCCCATTTAAATTCGTCGTAATTCTTGAGATGCAAAATTTGTTGGCTCTAATAACTATTTATTACTTAATTTACTAATACTAAAATTCACTAATTAAGTAGCATTTACTTAATTAGTTTTCGACAAATAATTTACACTTCAAATATCAATTAATTTAATCAACTTAATTAAAAATAATAATAATAATAAAAATTCACTATTTAATATACTAATATATAATTCGTAATAAAATAAAATAAAGTTTAATAAATGAAATAAATATAATTTAATATATAAATAGATTAAATTAAAAATAAAATTTATTAATAAATAAAATAATAAATTTCATTTAATTTAGTTTATTAAATAAAATAAATTTTAAAAAATCGATAATATAATATAATAAAAATAAAATAAAATAATTAATAAATTAAATAACATAAAATAAAAATAAAATAAATTTAATAAATTTAATAAATTTAATAAATTTAATTTAATAATTAATAAATTTAATTTAGTTTAATTTAATTTAATAAAAAAATTTAAAAATTATATTATATAATACAAAATAAAATAAAATAAATTAATACAAAACAAAATAATTAATAAAATAAATTAAAATAATACATTAAATCAACTCAAAATAATAAACTAAGTAGCATTTGCTTAGTTGGGATTCAATTCAAAGAGACTGAATATATAAGAATGTTGTCGCGGAAATAAAATAATATACTTTGCAACTTAATTAAAAACCCGTTTGACAAGTAGGAGTGAATATCGAACAGTAGTCTCTATAGATTCCAAATAACAATTCTCATAAACTAAGTATTGTTTACTTAGTTTATCATTGATAAAATAAACTAAGTAGCATTTGCTTAGTTTGCCACAATTTTCAATAAACTCGATAATACTCTACCTACATATATATATATACTCTTCAGATATGTAAGATTTTGACGTAGTTGATAAATTAATAGTACTCCAACCGGTTCCTCGACTACAATTAAAAAAAGGGGTCGTAGTTTCTGTTTGTGTCTTATACTCGAATAATAAAGCTAATTAAATTATTGAAGACATTCCTCACTGTTCCATCATAACAGATGCCAACATACGGAAGGAGTGCCATTAAGTTGTTGAACAAAGTTATAGGTTAAGCAACCCTCTAGATGAACGAATGATCACTTCTCTACTAGGAGTGGTGAGAAGCTTTCTATGGCATGGATTGAACCCATATCAGGCAATGATTCATTCATAGTAGAGAAGTGATCATTCGTTCATCTAGAGGGTTACTTAACTTGGAACTTTGTTTAATAGTTTAATGGAACTACTTCGGGATGTTGTCATCTGTTATGGTGGAACAGTGAGGAATGTCCGCAGTAATTCAATTAACTTTATTAATAGAGTATAGGACACAAACAGGAACTACGACCCTTTTTTTTTGTCCGATTATTGCCGAAGAATCGGTTGGAGTACTATTAGTTGCAACTGCAACTAATATGAAACTTAGATTTACAACTAATAAACTAAGTAGCATTTGCTTAGTTTTCCACAATTTTCAATAAACTCAATAATACTCTCCCTTTGCTCTTCAATACACATATATATATATATATATATGTGTGTGTGTGTGTGTGTGTGTGTGTGTGTGTGTAATATACTTTGAAACTTAGAAACCCGTTTGACATTCACTCAGTAGGAGTGAATAGAATAATCACCGATTTGGGATCATTCTATGGATGTTATGTCTCTCACTTAAGTCGGTGGTAATTCACAAGGTGCGTGTTTATAATATTTTAAAGATTTTTCAGCTGGTGTCTCTACATATGTTCTTCGAGTGCATACTTAGACTAAGTTGTCTTGGTCTATTTCATGTAGACCATGGGGAGGTAATGCTGAAATTTTCTTAAAATATTATAAACACGCACCTTGTGAATGACACTAGTGAGGAGACGCATCCAAGAACGGGATAGAAGCCGAACTCCTGTTGTGACGCCCCCAAAATAGGTATACATCACCCATCTTGAGTCGCCAAATATATGTTACATAAATCAAATACAAACTTCTTTAATACAACTGTCGGGTAATATACGACAAAACATAGTTGATAGTTTTAACACGAATATTGTCATCTAGACAATATCCACACTCAAATTCAATCTTATTACATTTATTATCACACTATTTCACAAAATAGTGAGGACTACTAATGCAACCATCTGGACCGTCAATCCATTCCCCGACTAGTTCCAGCTATATTCTCATTTTCTGAAGAAAATAGTGAAAGAAAGGGTGAGCTCAACTATCTCAGTAAGAAATATTATGACTAAGATAATGTAGAATAAATTATCCTTAGCCTTCAACAGTATAACAACCGATAGAATATAATAGACAACAAGTTTTAGATCAACAACTGCAGCGGAATAAACAATCCGTTAGAAGAGTCTAGTAGAGCATAAAATCTACTATCTTCTATGATTTATAAAGTTTTTCATCAACTTTATCGCTGAGACTCAGCTTAATAAATAAAATCGAATCATCCCTGCACCACGGCCAAGGATATTCATGTAATCATCAATGGTCATGATTATACCGAATAATCCCTAGTCATAATCATACCAACAACTGTCCATCAATGAACTACATGCCAATGAGCACTTTCACCACATCATTCGTCACATTACGGTCATGATTATACCAAATAATCCCTGGTCATAATCATACCAAGTTCATCTATGCACGTAAGCCAAAGATGACTTTCATCACAATATAAGCATGAGAATGATGACAATGACATAATAATTCAATAAAACAAGTTCAAGGATAAATTTTAAAGATTTATAATTTAATTTATATAGGAATCAATAACGTCCAATTTGTCAACATGATACTGATTTGTAGAGTAAAATTCAAGAATAATATTGTACCCAAAAATTATTTGGACCGAAAAGAAAAATATTTTTCAGGTGAATAGTACCCCGTGAATAGTACTTCGGGAATAGTACCTCATGAATAGTACCCGACATAAAAAGTACCCCAAATACCCGAGTGAATAATATTTGGATGAATAATAATTGGGTGAATAGTAACTCGTAAAAGAAAAATACCAAATAAAATGATATTTCATGATGAGTAAAAAAGAAATGATGTCTCATACGAGTATAATACAATATACAAAACTGTAAATGGATTTTCACCCGCCATGCGGTAATCCTCGTAGACAGATCATTTCCATAATTTAATAAAGAATGAAAGGGTCATTCACCATGCATGTGGTAATCCACATAGACATGTTATTCCAACAGAATAATAAAGAATGGAATAACAGAAGAATTCACCATGCATGCGATAGACCGCACAAACAGGTTATTCCAACAGAATAATAAAGAATGGAACCAAGTCATGTGTAATCCGCACAGACAAGATATTCCAACAGAATAATAAAAAATGGAACCAGGTCATGCATAATCCGCACAGATAGGACATTCTAGTAGGATAATAAAGAATGGAATAACAACATAATTCACCAGGCATGCTATAGATCATACATGCATGAGTTATTCCAATGTAATAATATAGAATGGAATAATGTAAGAATTTTACCATGTACGATATAAAGATTGCATGACAAAGTTATTCCAACATAATAATAAAGAATGGAATAACAGAAGCTCTCTTCATGAATACGAAAGAAATAATACCCCTTACCTCAAAAGAAGACTGGATACTAGAATAGTGAGGTAGCAAACTTCTCTTCTTATTTCTCTCTATAATTTCTCTCTATAATAATTACTCTATAGCTTTAGTGAATTGGTTAAAAATAATGAAAGAATGAGCTTCTATTTATAGAAAAATATAGTTTCAATAATTGCACATTTTGGGACTCGAAATATTACAGTATAATACCTTCCTCTTTTTCTTCATTTTTAATTTAGTCCTGCAAGTATTATCAAACTTGCACCACCTCCCCTAATAGTAAATCATGTGAATCAATAGTTCTAGACATGTGAAAATACGAATTACAGTATAGTACCTCCATCTATACCTCTATTTTTAACTTAGTCATGCAAATATTTTCAATCTTGCACCAATTCCCCTAATAGTAAATGAATGTGAATCAATAGTACACACATGTGAACAAATTGTTATAAACATGTGAATTAATAGCAATTAATTGCTCATTTATCCGGTTAATTACCTGATTGGTCAATATAACCTCCAGACATCAATTATCATAGAAATAAATGTTGATTTCCACTAACACTAATAATCCCAACACAATGGAACTATCAATTTCATTTTTAATCAACACAAACTTATTCATCATTAATATTATAACTCACAATATTTAACAACCAGGTCGTTCCCAGGAAAAAGGGGGCTTTCCGATAAGGATTTCTCTCTATTGGCACGCAATTAGATTATCTAACCTCTCCTTGACAGAACTTCTAGACATTGTCAATATTGCAAATAATAATATGAATAACTTAGTCGTCTCAATTATTGATTTAATAATATAACATATTATGCAGATGATACTGTGACAATAATTGAATCAATAATATGAGAGATATGATGCAACAATTACAATAGCAATAATTGAGTATAATCGAGTGACTTCTTATGTAAGCATCAATAATCAATCTTGTGGTGCTACTATTAACCACGCCGTATTATTATACTTTTACTACCGGTAGTTCAATGCTTTAATTCAGAAACTTTCATTTGTTATTTTTATAAAAGATAATTACATCGCTTTCTTACTACTTAATAATACTTACATTGTGGGGTCCACCAATGATTGTGTCTTCGCACGGATATTCTTTGATAAAAGAGTATTCCCCACCAAACGAATATTTTATAACAACTTGCATACTTTGCAAAATTTTCATATATCACCCTTAACTTTAACCTTTTATCACTTTAACCATTTACGAAATAAAATAATAATTATAAGAAAATTGAATACTTTCATTTCATAAAATTCGGGGTCTTACACCTGTAGAGTGGAGATATATACTAGGTAAACTAAATACATGCATATATATTTTAATTGGGTATTTTCTTCAATTAAAGATGTTAACCGATTGGAGTTGGATGTACCGTAGGATACCAATTGATGGGAGGGGATTAGTTGATGCGTACCGTGAAGGGGTGTCCAATTTTATGAACAAAGCAATAGAACATGTTGATTATCCGAACGGAAAGATGAAATGCCCGTGTTTCAAGTGTAAAAACATGATATGAAAGATTGCCGATGAAGTTAAATTTGACTAATATTCACGTGGGTTTGTGGATGGGTATTAGGTGTGGATTCATCACGGGAATCATTGAGTTTAGAGAGAACAGACGAGAAGATCTTGTAGATAATTATGGCGTCGTCATGCGATGTTGGTTGATGCGTATGGCCCTACCAATATCGATGGGCTAAAACGAGCATCGCAGCAAGCAAAGTCTTTCAAAGAAAAGCCAAATGATTCAAATTGTTGCTTTCTACAAGTTGTTATCTCGAATCGGGTGTTCCATCAGATCCCGAAAATGACAAGCACACCAAAGCTTTCTCTGCGATTCTGAAGCTTTTACATTTCAAGAATGAGCATGATCGCGGTGAGAGAGGATTCAATGATTTGCTTGATAATCTCGCGAAGTTCTTACCCGAGGATAATACGTTGCTGTGAATTACTATGAGGTGAAGAAGATGGTTAAAGGGTTGAATCTCGGGTATGAGAAGATCGATGCTTGTGGAGCAGGATTGCATGTTATATTATGGGGAGGACAAAGATAAGGTGCGGTGTGATATCCGTGAACTCGCCAAGGTACAAGATCACAAAAACGTGGGGGAGGAGAAACATGTTCCAAAGAAGATTTTACGGTATTTTCCTCTCAGGCCGAGGTTGTAGCTATTATTCATGTCTCACAAGACACCGCCAAAGATATGAGTTGGCATAAAACAAGGGATGTCGTGCCTGGTCAGCTGACTCACCCAGTAGATGGAGATGAATGGAAGAATTTTGATGCCAATTTTCTATAATTTGCCAAGAAGTTAGGAATGTCGAAGCTTGGCATGGCCATCGATGGATTCTGGTCCATTTAATAATTTTAGTCGACCTTTATTTCATTTTGGGCGTGATTATGGTAGCTTACAATCTTCCACCGTCAATGTGCATGAGGGATCCATATCTTTTCTTGACCTTACTTATACCGAGGGAAAAGAGTCCTATAAAAGACATTAACGTGTAACTCAGGCCGTTAGTCGATGAACTTAAGATGCTATGGGAAACAGGTGTTCAGATTTTTGATAAATCTGTCGGGCAGAATTTTGTGATGAATGCAGCCTTGTTGTGGACTATCACTGACTTTCTAGCAATTGGGATGATTAGTGGTTGGTCGACTCATGGAAAGTTGTCATTCCAGTCTGCATGAGGGATGTGTTAGAGTTTATGCCCTAGAGGCCAATTATTTGATATAATTGCTTAACGTTTTGATATTATATTTGATTGAATAAATGAATGATTTTATTATGGTTTTATTTACTGCGTTATATAAATGTTAACATAATAAAAAAATCATTAGAATAGTGATACAAATTATATAGTTTCAAGTATGTGACTTGAACATGAGATTATATAATTACAATTAGTATCATTGTTCTTAAATGTCCCTAGTCGAGTATCATTGTTGATGGGACAACAATGATGCATCGAGACTAAGTATGTGGATCGACCGATGAACCAAATCTCATTGGTCATAAATATATGAGATATTAAGTCAATGATAGGTACATGTTAGAGAACGATGTAATCGGATAATTCCACCATGAGAATTCTATGTGGAGCATTATGCGAAGTGTCATTAGAAATTCTCATAGTGACAATGATGTAATGGTCCTCCAACCTGAAATCACTATATTACTACACGGGAATTTATGTACTTTGATATCATCAAATGTCACCTTTAATAGGGTGGACTATAAAGGTGATTATTGGGTACATCATGAATCGTGTGAGGAATATGAGTGATCTAGATGGAATTTAACTCTCCTATTTATTAGGGGTGATATCCATAGGCCTCTTGATTGAGTAGGACTATGAAATGCATGACCATGCTCAAATAGTGATTTGTTTCATATAGTCTACTCATTGATCAAGAAAACTCAGATTAAATTATGAAGAGTATGACACATTCCATGACTTGAGTTTAATCTAGGATATTAAGGTTAAAAGGATTAAATTACATTGAAACATTGGTCACAAAAAGGTTGCATCGAATCATCGATCTTATTATTACTTGGGTAGCAGTGATGCATTACTAGATGTCGCTACATCATTTATAATTTTATAATATGATTTTAAAATTATTGTCAACGTAATAATAACCTATAGGGTCACACACATAGGACGCTATTAAAAGGGAATTAATTTAAATGATAAGGATTTAAATATATTAATATGATTAATATTATTTAAATCATGAATTTAAATTAAAAGGAAAATTTGTATATATGTATATTAATTAAGTAAGACTTAATTAAGATATAATATATATAAATTTGGATTTTATTAGATTAAAGTTTTGATTAATTCTGATTTATTGCTATATATATATATGATATATCAGCCTCTTTGGAAAGTTAATTAAAAAAAAAACCCTAGCCGCTCTTAGAGAGAGACTAGAGAAAAAGTTTCGAAAATCCATTTCTTTTGGTGGCTAGTACCGCGTTTCCTTCTTCTGCAGATCGTAGGACGATTCGTGCGGAGCGTTCGTGTGGATACCGTAGAGACGCAGTCCGTTCGAATTGCGTTTGAGATTCGACCGCATCGTTTGGAGCTTTTTTAATCGGTATAAATTTCTAACCACTGAATTAATTATTTTTCGCATGGATCCTGTTTTTGGGTTTCGGAAATTGCTTTGAATTATTCTATTTCTGCTATGTTTTGTGCCGAAATCCCTACAGGATGTGCAAGGCACTCAACTACGTCATGACCGGAAAATAGTTTTTTTGGAACTGCTCGTAGATTCTTGCCTGCTGAGCACAGTTATAGAAAGATGTCTACACAATTCAACAGAAAAACAGAGAAGAAAGGGGTTGTTGGTCGCTTATCTGGCAGCGACATATTGGGATGGCTAAATGATCTAACATTTCCACTTCCTGGGAAGGAGCATGGTACGTTGAGAGCTATAGGATATGGGAAAAGTCATAACTGGACTCACTCGTCAATTTGGTTTGAGTTGCCATACTGGGTCACACTAGCACTTCATTATTGTATAGATGTTATGCATACAGAAAAGAATGTATTTGAGAACTTGTTTTACACTGTACTAGATACAAGTGGTAAAATAAAAAGACAATGATAAAACACGTAAAGATTTGGAGGAAATAAATATCAGGCGGGAATTTTGGCTCCGATCTAACAACACAAAACCAAAAGCTCCATTTTGTCTTACCAAGCAATAGGTTGAAAATATTTGCAAGTGGCTTAGCGCATTGAAGCTCCCAGATGGATATGCTTCTAACATATCTCGTTGTACTAAGGTTGAGCTGTTGAAAATTACTGGGTTCAAAAGTCAGGACTGTCATGTATTCATGCAGAAGTTGATGCCAATTGCATTTCGTGAGGTGTTACCCAGGAATATTAATGATACTTTTACCGCACTTTCAAATTTCTTTCGGGATATTTGCTCAACTGTGATAAGGTATAGTAATGTAGAGCAGATGGAGAAAAACATAGTGTTGACAATGTGCAAGCTCAAAATGATTTTACCACCGGGGTTATTTGACAGCATGGAGCATTTGTTTATTCATCTGCCATATGAACTTAAGCTTGGAGGATCGGTGCAATATCGATGGATGTATCCATTTGAGAGGTAATATCACATACATTGTGCAATATTCGTTATCTTTATATTTAACTAATCAGGTAATATATATCACATACTTTCATATTTCAGGTATATGCGTCGATTAAAGCAGAAAGTTAAAAACAAAGCGAGCGTAGAGGGTTCTATTGTTGAACGCTATACAGAGGAAAAGCTTGTTAACTTCTTCTCATTGTACTTTGATGATGTAGTCGCAACGAAGCATAACCGTTTAAGTCGGAATGAGGTCGGGGATCCGTCTGGTCATGCTGATGATGAGTTGGTTGTATTAACTTATCCAGCTAAACCATTTGGACATGAGACGAAGACTTACCTAACTGATAAAGATTATCGCTACATACGTGCTTCTAAATATGCCTGAAGTATCGTCGTACATCAAGTATGTATTATTACAAGTTGAAAATGATTTATCTATCCTTAATAAAAAAATTAATTAATTGCTAGATTATTATACGCAGTTCATTCGAATTAGAAGCGCATGTTTCTAACCCGGGGTTGACAGAATCACAAATGGAAGCATTCACTAATGCAAATTTTCACCAGTGGTTTAAGAGAATGGTCGAAGAAGAAGAGAACGCAGATGAAGCGTTTTAGAGATGTCATTTCAGTCTGCATAAACTTATTAGTTCATTTCGTGTCAGTATCGTGAATGGGTATAGATTCAAGGTTAATGACTTGAATAAATTGACATCAGTCAACTCTGGCGTTGTCGTGTTGGGAAGTTGTTATGGAGATTCTAAATCCAATTACTATGGAAGATTAAAGGAAGTGGTTGTGCTCAATTATCCAGGGGCTAAAAAGGTCGTTACATTTAAGTGTCATTTGGTTTGATATCGCAGGGTGTTAAAGTTGATCGTAATAGAATCGTCACAGTAGATATAAAATCGAATTAACAGCCTGATGATGTATATATATTAGCTAGCCAAGTAACTCAAGTGTACTACGCCCCTAATGTCTTTCACAGTAGAACCCCATGGTATACAGTTGTGACAACGAAGACTCGGCCATTTAATGGTACTAATTTGTCTGGAACGGATGACCCGTTGCAAGAACAAGTTAGCAATCCCAGCCACGTTGTGGTATATGATGGCGATGTGTTGGATGATGATGTCGTTGATGTACTCGATGTTGACGAAGTGGAGGAAGATGTGGTTGTTAGTCCGTATGTGATGGTAGAAGATGATATTGAGGAAAAAATTGATACAGAAGAGGAAGAGACAAAATCAGAGGATGAGAATGATTTTGATTCTGACGGGTTTGACGACGTACTACTTCTTCACTAATTGGTGTTTTGTAAATACTATACAACTAAAATCAATCATTATATATATAATCAATCATTTGATGGCCATTTGATCGTTCATCGTATCTATGTCTGTTATTTCAGTAGTACAGCTATATATGCCTTGACATAGCGATGGAGGTGTCTGTGGTGGCGGCCGCTCCGGATCAGGTGACGGCTCCCAGGGAGGGTCGTCTTCAGATGCTAGTGAGTTGATTTCTTTTTTGGCTCAGTAACATTATTTTCATAACTATATTATACATTCATTTACTATTTTTGGACAATGTCATAACTATATATATTAACATACGAGATGTTAGACGCTTGCTGTCATGAGGGCTAACCTCATCGATTAGGTCGTCCCATCGGAAAAGGCTCGACATACGCCCGATTGATATCGACTCGTCTGTGTAGGTTTCAACTATAATATATCACTTATTTTCAATTAGAATGATATTATTATGTGATTAATAAATTAAGATGTTCTTAATAAATTTTGTATTCTAGTATTATGGATCCCGCCGCTAAAAGCGATCAGACACGCTCATCCGGCTGGCGATCTCCCCTCGCCTGCATGCGATTTAGTCAAGAGACGCTGCCATTTACGCCGAATTTCATGGTGTGATAGTGTCATGGGAGTTTCACGTAAGTCAAATTACATATATTAAATCAAGGTCCATGCATGTTATTTACATATCGTTCAAATAATAAATTATAAGTATGTTATGTCTGTTTGATAGAGATACTACAGATACGAGGCCAGCATCACAGAGGCGGATGATGACGCCGTTATCATTGCCCACATCTCGAAGAATTATGCCGGCTGGTTGTATGAGATGCGACAGAGGGCAGTTTAGATGATAAAAGAATCGCCCGGGACTACTTTTTGAGATCATCAACCGCCGACAGTATCAGATGAAGCATGGGCTGCGATGTGTGTGTACTGGGATGATGCTGCGTTCAAGACCAAGTCGGAGCAGATGAAGAAGAATCGCGACAAGTCATGAAGTCAGTACATACTTCTAGCTCGCAAATGCTTTGTGGAGGTTAAGTCGGTATGTATTTCTCTTTAGTTTAGATTAATATTATATTGCAACTATAGTAAATTAAGGTGATATTATTTAATGTATATAATTTAGGCCATGCGAAGTAGCTTGGGCCGACCTCATACTATGATCGAGTTCTGGGATAGAGTCCATACGCCGAAAGGCTCTACTTCGGGGTCGACGATATCTCCAGCAGCACTAGCTATTCGGGTAATACATTTACTATAATAGATATTATTCAGGATAATATTACGTAATTTATATGATGATACCAAGATAACTTACTTGTATATCAAATTATAGAAGCGGTTTAAGAAGCTCCGCAGCCAGTGTATAGCAGAGTTGTAGGCTGCTAGGGGCGATGCTGAGATGTTAGATTCCGCCGTCCCTCTACCCGAGATTAGTTTATCTCAGGACGAGGAGACGGCTCTTTGGGTCGCGTCTCAGATTACTCCCACTAGTACTACTACATACGGTATCGTAATGTTTGGGTTACCGAGGATACCAAATTTATACAACCGCCAAGAGGTATAATATTTGTGTTTATTTCGTGTTTATGAATAAAGTAAACTTGTAATATTATTCATGTTATATTTATTTTTGTAGGCTCTAGCCAGCGTCTGCGTCCGAGAGCCCCCGTGGTACCATCATATACTGGCAATTTGGCTTAGATGATGCTTTGTTCCAAAGATGTTATGGTCATGTGTCGAAGAGGTTTGAGACCGATTCGTTGTTCCATCGTCGGGACCGCTTGGTAGTTCTTTGCTTCCATCACCAAGGCAGACGTTAAACGGTGGTGCCACCGCCGAAAGTACGGGTATCCTCTCTAGAAGCATTGGGCGCGATACGCCGATTTAGATTGTTCGGATGGCGGAAGCATCGTAGTCGAGGACGCGTTTGGGCCGATGTTGAGTCAGCGCTCGACTGCTCAGGTATATTTCGTTTTAAATACAAATATATATTCTGCATGTTATTTACTTTTCAATTAGTTATCTTTAACTGAATCATATATATGGACTAATGAGTTACATTATATTGTATCAACAGGGTGACGAGCGGACTGACGAGCGGGGTGACGATGAGGGCGATTTTCATACTTCAAAGCAGCGTTGACGCCTGCCCGATGATCCTCCTCACACCGGGGGCTCTACTAGCTTGACTTAGTTTACATTCTTTTGTAGTTTAAATTCTTTTGTATTTTACATAAGTTTTGACGTACATATTATATAATCGACGGAATTCCGTCACGTGTAAGGTGTTTTTCTAAATTTATCAGGCTGCCACGTGGAATGCTATCATCGACCGAATATCCTCGACCGACACTTTTCAGTCGGGGATGTATTAACTCCGACGGAAATGTCGGTCGATAGTATTCCGTCGACGCTAAATATTCCCGATCGAAAAATCGACGGACTTAATTTCGACGTGTTTGTATACGACCGAATTTCTGACTGAAGATTTTGTCGCAAATTAGGTTGTCCTCGACGGAATAACCTTATTATCGACGGAATATTCCGTCGAAAATATCCTTTTTTGTTGTAGTGTGTCTGGGAGTGATTGGGGTGAATGTGATTGAGGGAAAATCAAATATCAGGTAGTAGTAGAGGGAGAGGGAAAAGAAAAGTAGCCGTTCCCGTCGAGCCTAGGGCTTTAAAACAAGAATTATTCTCGACGGCAAAGTCGTCGATATTAATCTCGTCGCCCATGACTCATTCTCAACGGCAAGGCGACCATGACTTTTCCCACGCCCGCGAAAAAATTCCCACCAAATTTTGACCCGGGAAGGGTCATTCTCAACGGGACACATTGGTGACAGCGAGGCCGTCGATAATGATGTTATTCTCAACGGGAATACTGCCTTCGCTAATGAGGCTGTTGCCAATGACCTGTGTTTTTGTAGTGGAATAGAAACAATCACAGAAATTGAATATACGTACTTTGCAATCATAGGAATTCATAAAGTATGGGATAAATTCACTAAATAGTAAAATATTGCATAAGCCAGAATAATAATGATCAAAAAGTTACTCTAATTACATCAAAAGATCATATAAATACTAAACTACAAACTGAAAAACCTAATTATGAAAAAATTAAGGAAATTACGAAAATATCCAAAATTAGGAAAACTTTAGAAGGCCAGAGCACCCCTTTCCAGGCCATTTTGTTCCCCAAACAGCATACATCATGGCCATAGGTGATGAGTTTTGTAGGTCTCGTCGCTAGCTTCATTTTGATATGTTATGGGCCCCGTAACTCCAAACGGGTCAAAAGTTACGCCCAAAACAATATGAACCCTTTCTAAACTGACATTTCCTTCCTTTTTCGACTTGCATGGTCTCTAACTTGGACCGTGTCACAACATCTCCATCCCAATCAGCATCCACATATACTACCACGTCAAAGTTCCTCCCATCTTCTTTACCTCTAAAATGCAATGCAAAATCAGAAGTACCACAAAGATACCTGAAAACTCTTTTGATGGCGGTCCAATGATCCTTCTCGGGGTTTGACATATATCTGCTCAATACTCCCACTGCTTGGGCAATATATGGTCTCGTAAATACCATTGCATACATTAAACTTCTAACTGTGCTTACATATGGAATGTGGGCTATCTCTTTCTCTTCTTCTTTGGTTTTAGGATATTGATCTGCAGATAATTTAGTTCCTGTAGCCATATGGGTTCCAACCGATTTGCAGTCAATCATGTTGAATTTCTTCAACACCCCTTCAATGTATTTCTTCTACCCTACACCAACGATTCTTACGATCCCTGTGTATATGCATACCCAAAAAGAAATTTGTTGGCCCAAGATCCTTCATATCAAACTGCTTTGCCAACAAACCTTTCACAGATTTGATCATGAGCAATAATTATGCTGGTAGAGCAATAAGTGTCATTAAAACATGTTGCAAAATGTGTATTTTCTCTAATAACATAAATATTGGTTTGATATTATCATCTGTGATACTTTTCTGAAACAGAGAGGGTAATAAATAGAGCATAAATAGTTAGTTTCCACCAAAGATCTTTGGGAGAATTATTCATCAATTGCTGAATACATAACTAGCTGGCACAACATTGCCTTCATTTGATGTAAACTAAAACCAAATAGCTACTACCACTAATTCTAAGGTTACTCAAATAAGACAATTAAAGTTGTCTTGATCAAGTTGTAGGCTTTTCAATAATGTAATATTCTCAAATGTTATATAAAGTTCCATCTCCCTCTCCCTCCTTTACAGTTCACAAATTGAGATGCTGAAATTAGTGCATAACACGCAAGTTTGTTCAAAAGAGATGAATTTAATTACTTCTAACCTTTGAAACCAACAAGTTGTTTGAAAGTGATGCACAACTAAAATAGCATCAAAGTGGAAAAAGAAAAGAAAAGCATGCTTACCTTAAATTGGATAATGAAGTCCACATTTCATAAACTTGATGATCAGGTTCTCATTCCATGTGAGAGTGGGTCTCCTGAACTTGAAAAGAATCAAACTGAAAAAGGAAAAAAAATGGAAATCTTGTCTCAAAATAAGAAAGAATCAACATATATAGTAAGAGAGTATTTCATACACTAGATCAAATGTAGGGTGCTCATTGACCCTTCATCAGTCTCATGATATTACTGCCAGTTAATTTGAGAAATGTATGAAGTTCCAATAATATGAGATCCATTATGCAGGAACAGGGAAGAACTTTTTTGTGGAAGAGAAATCTAAAGAAAAACAAACAAGCAAGACACAATTTTACATGATTCGTCCAAACGTTGGGTTACTCTATGGTCAGTACGTAACAAGTCAATCTCACTATCTAAAAAAATCATATATAATGCAGTGCATGATCCAAGGAACACATCTCCTTCACTGTCTCCAAATTAATGACTCAAGACGGATCAATTTTAGTATTTTATCTGGAGTTGCTGCACTAAGAAATAGAGTTTTGATTATGTGGATAAATTTAGTTGATATCCTAATATTTTATGATATATTTGATACAGTGGGCCTACCTTATAATCTCACTCAATCTCATATATTGATATACATTGTCTTCATTTAAAATTCTCTAAAATGACATTTTAAACAGTGACGGAAGGGGTATACTCATATTTATTGTAGAACCATATATAGAATATCTTTAGGGCAGATATTGTGATGCGGGAAAACATGCACAAAGGTCTTGACTCAATTAAAATGCAAGGGTCCAATGTACAATAAAAAAAATACTCCATACTTACAATTTAGATGCAATTTTTAAAAAAGAAAAATTGGATTTTTGTTAATGAATTAAAGCCTTCAACTTAACATATAGAAATTTTCATCGAATTAAAGTCAGTAATTTAATACTCTCTCCCTCCCATATGTGATGTTTTAAAGTTGTGCACAAGAATTAAAAAAAATAATTGTATAGTATTAAATATAAGAGAAAAATATATGTATACAGTTGTGTAGTACACAGTCGACTATGGCGGCGGTTTTTTGGGCTATAGCGACGGTTTCACCCGTCGCGCCATAGCTATTCTAGGATACAGCGACGGGTAATACCCGCCATAGCCCGACTGTGTAATTACACAACTATGTATATACATATAGCCCTAAATATAATTGTTAATGCCAAGATCTTCTGCCACGTTCCAATCACGTAACACATCCTGATCCTGCACAGTAAACATGATCAACACCACAAGCTTAACGGCTTCGACCGTCGGGGGATAGCTCAGGCGTGAGAGTAAGTACAGACGATCACAAGGTTAACAATGAAGGATAAAATATCTAGTGTATTTAGAGAGATAAATTATCAGTTACCTGTATTTGGAAAACTTCCTTGCTGTGATATACTACAAGACCCGGTTTTACGTGCAACCGACCCTCCTGACACTACCCACTGCAGGTAGCTTACCTGTTGATTCCATCCCCTTGGTCCACCGCTGGCTGACTGTCCAATCCTCATTAATGCAATGTAAGATATCAGTCAACCATTATCTTTGTCATCATCACCGGTCAAAGATGTAGATATTTAAATATATGCCGGATCAGCCCACTGACCCGACCCAACAAAGAAGACCCAACTGATCGGGCCCAACTGAAATGACTCGGTAGATTTAACCAACTTGGCCCAAGCCATTTGGCCCAATATCTAAAATATCATGGCCCAACATTGCCCCCCAGTCTTTTATTAAACAGGATGTTTAATGAAAGAGTATAAATGTCATCGGCCCAGGGCAAAGGGAATTATAATAAGATCAATAAAGGCCCAAAATATAGCTGATCGAGGCTTATCTGGTGAACATCAAATAGCCACACAAAGGGTTCATCTTCGTCGATCTCGCCAGAAGTACCAACTGAAGAGCCTTTAACTACCGAAGCTCAAGCCACAGAATAAACTCCCACTGAAGCCGATCCTCCTTCGGACACCCTGGTTGAAATCGTGGTTTCTGACAAAGAGCCCGAAGAATTAGTAGAGCGCATATCGATGAGATCCCTCACTCTTTACCAGAATCCAATGAGAAAGTCTTATGTCTACCTCTAATATCATGCGTTCGTGATACCGATGATCATCGGTTCGGCAATAGCTCCATCATAAACCTGATGGATGAAGGAATGAAATATCGGACTAAAGGAATTTGATAGTTTATCCATTTACATCGCTGCCCATCAATTCGAACTGATTGACTAATATCGGTCATCAGCATGCAAACACTATCTTCAGACGCCTCCGTCTCAAATACAAAAAAGCCGTAGAGGATGCCGAAGAGAACGCCAAAGAAGATGCCGAAGAGGACGCTGAAGAGAACGCCGAAGAGGATGCCGAAAAGGACTCCGCCCGAAGGGAGAACACCATTTTGAAGTCTGCGTTGGAGAAAGAAAGAAGCAATCTTGACATTGCTCTCTTCAACAATGAATGCCTCCAGAAGGATATCGACAAGGTCAAAGAAGAACTGAAAAAGACCAAGGCCACTCATCGGGTCATCACTGATATAAATGTCGATCTACTAAGCTAAAGAATCAAAGCATCTAGCACATCGTCAGAAGCTCGAAAAAGAGCTCAAAGAGCTTCGGGCCATTAGGAATTTGGGCCCGCCACTGACCGAAGACCTTCGTAAGGAAATCCAGGAAGCATACAGAAAATCCGCCGAGCTGAACGAATAGATCGTCCATATGTATGCCAAATGATATGAAATATGCCGAAGTAAAGGCAAGAAAAAGCTTGTCGCGACCAAGGTAGATCCATATCTTCTAAACTCTTCAGACGGCGATGATGACAATGAAGAAGCCTGAAGATGACCTCCCCTCTACCTTTAGCTGTAGAACTTTCTGTAAAAATTCTAACTTTTGTGAACAGTTAATATTAATGAAATATCAACTTCATGCCTTATCACTCCTGGGTGAACATTTCTTGTCAATAATTTATCATTCATCAACGTTAAAAATGTACAAGTGCCTCTTATCTTAAACTGTTAGTCAATAATCAAGCAAATTATATAACAGTTAAGAATGATAATAATATGATCCGAACTCAACACTTGAACAAAATAAAGTAATGCATACTTATCGTTACCGAAGTGTGAGACAGATTAGGCATAAGGTGAATTCGGCTGATCCTCCTTGCACCATCGAGATCTTGTTTACCACTCGGGGTAAAACAAGTATATAAGGACATTTGTCTACCATGCGGGGTATAACAAAGATATAAGGACATTTGTCTACCATGCGGGGTATAACAAAGATATAAGAACATGTGTCTACCATGCGGGGTATAACAAAGATATAAGGACACTCCTGCTGATAAGGCTACCATCAAATGGTCAGTGAGTCCACCCCATCCTCCTTACACCAATGAAGTTTGCCTACCACGAAGGGACTGACAAATTCATAAGGACCACCTGCCGAAAAGGCTACCATCGAATGGTCAGCGAGTCCCCGCCGTCCTCCTTACACCGATGAATTTTATAGGTGAGCTACCGAAGTCTTTCTATGTTGAATCCCCAGTTCTTTCAGGAATATTTCAAACTTCGATCCCACAAACTGGTGCCCGTGGCTTCTTGAAAAAATTGTAGGTCAATGATATCCCTGCCGAAGTACTTTGTAGGCCAATGACTTCGCAGCCAAATGATCACCACAGATGCTCTCATGAACTTCCCGAAGAGCATACTATGCTTCTGCTGAAGTACTGCAACAGCTTTTTTGGACTCTTCAGCTTCTCCTTAACTATCATCAGCTTCAGAAAAGAAATGTTTGACCACAACATAAACCGACCTTGAAAATATTACCGAAGTGTTTGGATTTTCAGGAGCGCGGCTTCTAGATCTACTTTGGCGATGAGCCCTTCGCTGTGGCGAGAACACTTAAGGCAGAGTGCCTTTTTGTATTCTCGGGTGAATATCCTCTTGTACTGCTCCCTCGTCTGCTGCAACCATAATCCCGAGAACCGATAGGGTGAGGTACCTTTTTCGGATGCGTATAAGTATGGCTCATTGGTCTTCTTCGGCCATGAGGACGGCCTCAAGACATATCTTCAAAGGGTATAGACTGTTTTCCAACTCATGGCTGTCCATCTTTAGGCGTACTACGTCTTTCAGATTGGATATACTTGGACACCTCGTCCCTCGGCTCGGTCATCCGAAGCATCTGCACAGCTATATCCTCGCTCCACTCAGCTGTATCCTCGCTCCGCTTCAAGAGAACCTCCAAAGTTTTATCTGCTTCGTCTGCCATTTTCACCAGCTTGGCAGCCTTGTCATCCTGACCACTTGGGCCGAAGTTAGGCAGTGGTGCCTTCTACTCGCCGGCCATGATCACGCCTCCTTGTCAAAGAAAGAAAGACCAACCATCTTCGGGCTTCACCGTGGGCTCTCGAACGAGAACCCCCTGATTCATACTTGGAAACCGTTCCCTCGGCATCGGCTGTCCCTCTGGTGTAACAGTTCTACTTTTCACCATAGTGTCCGACGTAGAACAACTGAAAAGATTGTGATTGAAAACTCAAGGACACTAGAACACAGCCCTCCTTCTAGCGCCAATGTTAACACCAAGATCTTCTGCCACGTCCCAATCACGTAAGACATCCTGATCCTGCACAGTAAACACGATCAACACCACAAACTTGATGACTTTGACCATCGGGGGAAAGCTCAGGCGTGAGAGTCAGTACAGGCGATCACAAGGTTAACAATGGAGGATAAAATATTTAGTGTATTGAGAGAGATAAAATTATCAGTTATCTGTATTTGGAAGACTTCCTTGCTGTGATATACTACAAGACCCGATTTTACATGCAACCAACCCTCCTAACACTATCCACTGCAGGTAGCTTACCTGTTGATTCCATCCCCTTGGTCCACCGCTGGCCGACTGTCCAATCCTCATTAATGCAATGTAAGATATCGGTCAACCATTATCTTTGTCATATCACCAGTCAAAGATGTAGATATTTAAATATATCTTACGGCCATTACCGTGACCAATTCCAACAAAGAAGACCCAACTGATCGGGCCCAACTGAAATGACTCGGTAGATTTAACCAACTCGGCCCAAGCCCTTTGGCCCAATATCTAAAATATCATGGCCCAACAATAATATTAATTGTCTATAATACCCTTAAATATCCATAATTTCCATTCTTATCTCATAATCTCTTTCATCTGTAACATTTTTTCATGAGGGGTAATTTTAAAAAAAATTATAATTAATTCTCATAGATTATATAAAACGACTAATAATTTGAAAAAATAAAAATCATCTAAGAGTATAGACATTAAAGTTGTCCATGATTTTCGACGTTGAATAATATTTATCATTAATTGCCAATAAAGCAATAAAGATTTTGCAGTTATTTACTCACCATATCTTCAAGGTGTAATTGCTTTAAATACAGATCGAGCAACCAAACTGCCATTCTATTCATCCAAGTTTTTCACTCAAAGATATCAAGCAAGGATCTTATGAATGAGAGAGAAGTTGATGGTGCTAGTTTGGACTCAAGAGCTGATTTCCATGTGTTGGTACATAGTTGTCTTAGAATGATAGTGAATGGGAAGGAGAAGTGGTATTGCTGTGGTGGTAGCTGGGACACTTTCGCTGATTGTCAGGAATATTGCCTTTGTTAAAAGAAATTTAAATGGAAATAAATTTTAGATATCTTATTTATTTATGTACCATGGTTCAAAGATGCATAATTTGTACCAGGCTATATATATATATATATATATATATATATATATATATATACGATCACATAAGTAATAATAGATCAAAAGGACACCAAATTATGATCTGCAAAAATGGGATGAAAGAAAGAGAGAGAGCCAGAGAGAGTAGTGAACATCCTTAATCACATATATGAAGAAAATAAGTTATTCACAGTAGAGTAAAAATGAGTACACATACATAGCTCTCAGTGTCATTCGATTTTCAAGTAAAAAAGATTCTTCCATCATAAAAAATCTAAAATTAGACAAAATGAATGCACATGTCAAGTTGGATAGTTAAAATTTCTAATTGAAATAAACGAAAAAGGCAGAAATTTTACACTCATAACGATCATTATATCCAAATAATTTCAGGAGATGTAATAATAAAATAATCAGGATTTACACTAATAATGAGCAGCAAAAAGATAATAGCTAGAAGATGTCAAACCTTTCTACATTAAATTGTGAAAAACTTCCTTAAAAATTACATTCTTTATAGTATTGTATGTTTTTCCATCCTTGTCACAAAATTAATATTCGGGTGGGGAAAAGTTTCATTTTAGGCACGTGAAATTATTCAGTCTATTCAATTTACTATATAATGAAATTATTTAGTCTATTCCATTTACTATTTTTTTAAATATATATGTTTATGTTAATATTAAAATATCCAGTTAGAAGAAGGGTAAAAAAAAGTAGTATTGCCCAAAGTATACATGTTTTATAAAATTAAAATACAATAATTATTTAATAAGATAGTGAACTAATTATATACCGAGAAAGGATCAAGAACACTCTCCTTATCTAGCATTCCTCTTTAAATATCACTTATTTATTAAAACTACATTGTTTTGGAGAATTTTAAAAGAAAGTGGTTTCACTTACTTTCCTTTTATTTATAAAAATGCCCCCCGCAACCCCACTTATATTTTAAAATAATTTTTAAAACGACGTAGTTTTAATAAAGGAATTCTATTTAAGGAATGCTAAATAAGAGAAGTACTATTGATCCTTTCTCATTATATACCTATATATATATATAATATAAAAGAAAAAGCATGATTTACTTTTAACTTCGTAATTATTAAAAGTAGTTCTTCATTTGTACTTGTTAGAATTTGAAAAGACAAACCTACCGAAAAAATAACTGAATTCTTATCAAGCCATATACACTCATTCTTTGTATCAAAACTATTGAACTTTCAAAAAATTAACCAAAATATCCCAAATTTTATCATATTTTTATATACACGTCAATTTTATCTAATTGTTTAAAAATTAGAATAAATGACGCTAAAAATCAACAAACTTTCATATAAGTCAAGAAAGATGACTTATTTTCATTTCCTTTTTTTTCACGGACGTTAGTTGTGACGCCCTCAAAATAGGTATACATCACCCATTTTGAGTCATCAATAACATGGTACAGAAAAAAAACTACAATTTTATTAATACAACATATAAATTGTGAGTTTGAATACAGATATTGCCATCTAGACAATATCCACACCCAAATAAGTCCTCATTATAATTATTGATACATTAATTAACAAAAATGGTGAGGACTACTAAGACATCTTTTTAGAACCATCATTCCACTCCCCGACTAGAACTTGCTATATTCTCGCCTCCTAAGAAGAAAAAATGGAACAAAAAGGAAAAAGGGTGAGCTCAAATAGCCCAGCAAAGAACATTATGACTAAAATAATATAGAACAAATTATCGTTAGTCCTCAACAGGAAAAAATATGATAGAATATAATAGACAACAAATTTTAGATCAATATTCGCAGCGAAAATAACAAATCATTAAAAGAGTTAAGTAGAGAATGAAATCTATTATCTTTTATGATTTTAAAGTCCATAATCAATATTTTATCCCTGTAACATCAATCAATATACATCTTGAATCAAATACTCATATCTGCAATACGACCAAAATAATCAATCATATTCGCGTTGATTGGTCGTAGTATTCATCTTTGACTACTGCCAAAGATATTCATCATGTAATCGTTCATCTTTGCACTACAGGACAAAGATATTCAGTAACATCATCATTTAGGACTGAGGATGATGAAAAATATTTTAAAGAAAACGAATCCAGTGAAACAAAAGACAAGGATTAAGGATTAAGGATTCGTAATTCGGTTTATCCATGTCCAAAAATACCTCAATAATAATCGTAGTGGAGTAAAATTCAAGAATGATCAAAATATGGATACAATCAAAGCTAGTATCCATAATAGATATTTTGGACAAAAAAATGAAAATTTAACTTTTACGTGAATAGTGCTTAGTATTCAGTAAATAGTGTCAGATACGTGAATAGTGTCGCATTACGTGAATAAGAACTCTTTGACACCAAAAAGTTCTAAATTTGATAAAAAGTTCAGATCAATAATTCGGCATAATGATATTGAAGAAATAATATCATTTACAAAAGAAAGTAACATCCCTTACCTCGAAAGAATAGTACTTCTGGCTGGACTACTGAATATAGTGTTGAAGGAACTTACACCGTATAGCAACACTCAAAGTATCAAAATACTCACAAAAATACGCTCAATATATCGAGAGAGAAAGGGAGAGAAAACTTCAGTTTCTGGTGTGATTTTCAATTCTAACCTAAGCACTCTATTTATAGAAAAATGCTTAGAACATCAAAGTAGAAAATTTAATATAATATTAATATATTTATTTAAATTTCCTTAGCCCACTTTTTTGGTCAAAAACACCAGCCACACATGTGCCAAAAACATTTTTCATAATTAAAATATTTTAAACTTCTAAAAATTAATTATTTCAGAACTTCAAAACTTCAATAATTCATAATAAATAGCCTTTTTGTCAGAAAAATTCGAACCTTATGTCTTTTCCATAGGAAATTCCATTATCTACAACTTTGCAGAAGAAAGTTTTTCCAAATTCCAAACAAAAATTGACCGAAATTCGCAAACGGGCGATTTTACAGGCTATAATCAAATTTCAGTCAAGAAATGGGATCCACAAACATGTTTAACATGTTTTAAATAACTTTTGCAACAAAAATATTCTTCCTCCTCCTATTATTATATTAATATAATATAATAATATATTTAAATGAATTATTTTATCAGAAAAAGATAAAATATTAATTTTCAACAATTGTCACATTAAAAATTTTCTCCATCTATATCCACATAAAATCAATTTTTTTTTTCATCATATAAATCAATAATTAATTATTCACAAATAATATATTACAGAATCACAATCATCGATAAACCTTACGCTTTAAGAAAGAAAGGGGCTTTTCAATAAGGATTTCTCCTTATTGGTAGCATGCAATTAGATAATTCAAACTCTTCTTGATGTAACTTTCTAGAAATTTTCAATAATGTTATCTAATAATATTATTCAGATAATATGAATTATTGTTAGATAATGGAAAATCTTTGTGTAGTGACAATTATGAAACAATGATAATATAAAATATCAACGCAAAGACAATTATTGAATCAATAAAATAAAAAATACCGCAATAAAAGATTTATCGTAACAATTATTGAGTAGTGGCTTTCACGTAAGAATCAATAATTGGTGCAATACCGCTGGTACATCTTGTGTTTTTAATAAATCGTCAATATCCTAATTTTACCAACAAAAAGAGTTTCATATGCCTCTTTTTTCATAATTTTTATTGTATTAATAGTAGTATAAAGTGACATATTATTCTCAAGTTTGTCATGCCATTATCATTAGCAATCCACCACTCCTAAATTGATAATTTATTAATTTAAAAAATAAATAAATATACATTTTAAAAAAAGATCACTATCTTAGAAATTATATTGCAGTGTATAAATTGTTGTGGTGGGGTGGGGTGTGGGTGGGTTTTAAAAAAATTTAATAATAGTTTGTGACCTAATAAAAAGCTAGTATTCTTTTTGTTATACAAAAATAATCCTTACTTTGACATGTGCATATTTTCATATAGTTTAGGAAGCTTAGAAACTCGTTTGAGATTCACTTAGTAGGAGTGGATCTCATATAGTCCCGTTTTGGGACTGTTCTTGTATATTTCGATCTCACTTAGGTCGGTGTTAACGACTTGAACACGTCTTTATATTTTTTGAATTTTCGGTCAATATATATCTCTTGATGTTCTTCGGGTGCATATTTAGACTACGATGAGTTAGTCTATTTCGTGTACTTGAAGACCATGGAGAGGTGCTGCCAAAATTTCTGAAAAATTTAAAGATGTGTTCAAGTTGTTGGTGTGAGACCCCAAATTTTATGAATAAATATTTAAATAGTACTTTAGGGTAGAAAATAGTATGAGATGTGGTTTGATCAGCTCGATTTAGAATATAATGTGTCGTAAATATAAATGGAATAATCTCTTGTGGTGTGCTTGGACTGGAACCCACACGGCCACACATCATATGAAAACAATGATTTTGTGAATGTGAATTAGACTTAAGAATTAAGAGTAGTAACAATAATACCGGCCACCAACATAATCTTTTGACTAAGTCTGTGGTTTGTGAAGATGTTTAATGATACTTCAACAACAAATTTTAAATTTGATCCAGTCTCAAATCAGGAAGAATTGTTACAATTTAACTATTAATAATATTTATTTTTGAAACAGATAGAAAAAGTGTCCGACTTTCTTAATGGTAAGAAAATGTAATTCGAACATTATTTTTAGGACAGAAGAAGTATATATGATTAGAATTTAAGAACGAATAATATTGCAATAACAAAGATATTATATGAAAGACGGAAAAATACGATATACTCAAGTTCATTAATTTGGCTAGTCCTACTTGTGTGATATATTCAAAAGATGCCTCACACAATCTATAATGATCGAAACACCAAACAATGTTTTTATAGTAACTAGAAAATACTAACTTCTATAATATGGACTCATTAGTCATGAGGTATTGATTGGTAAAATCCAAGACCGAGCTACTAATAAATCTCCAAGCCCAATTGCACTTTGCACTTGGTTTGTAGGGGGCGTTGCCCCCTTGTAACTTCTGTCAGCTCACCAGCGAGCAGGGTAGTCGCTCGCTCATCGAGGAGCGAGACCTCCGACTACCCTGTCGTAGTGGCCATTAGTCGAACCCGTAAAAGTATGAGTCAATCCCAATATTCTTCTCCCACTTGATGAATACTTCTTCATACCCACCACCACTCAAACTTCGCCAAACTAACTGTTTTAGTTAACAAGTCTGCGTCGTTCACTACTGTGTCAACCTTCTCTAAGAGAACCAATTTCTCATCAACCTTCTCTTTAATAAAGTGATACTAGATATCAATATACTTCGACCGTGAGTGAAATGTAAGATTCTTTGCTAAGTGAATAACACTCTGACAATCAGACTTCAACTTCACTGTCTTCTGTTTAAAACCAAGTTCAACACACAACCTGCGAATCTATATTGTTTCTTTACTTGCATGAGTTGACTCAGTAGATGATAAAGCAACAACACTTTGCTTCTTGCTCATCTAGCTCACAGGACCATCAAACAATTTGAATACATAACCACTTGTTGATTTCCTACTATCAACATGACACAACGAAAGACGGTAGAAAAAATAGAAACAATCACATGACTTCATAAAATATGGGATAAATTGACTAAATAGTCAAATATTGCATAAGACAGAATAATAATGATCAAAAAGTTCCTCTAATTACATCAAAACATCATATAAATACTAAACTACAAACTGGAAAATCTAATTATGAAAGGACAGGAAATTATAAAAATGTCCAAAATTGGGAAAACTTCAGAAGGTCAGAACGCCCCTTTCTAGGCCTTTTTTGGGCCCCAAATGGCATACGTCATGGCCATAGATGATGAGTTTTGTAGGTCTCGTCGCTAGCTTCGTTTTGATTTATTATGAGCCATGTAACTCCAAATGGATAAAAAATTACGCCCAAAACAATATCAACCCTTCCTAAACTGAGATTTTCTTCCTTTTTCGACTTGATCTCCAACTTGGACCGTGTCACAATATCTCCACCCCAATCAATATCCACAAATACTACCACCTCAAAGTTCCTCCCATCTTCTTTACCTTCAAAATGCAATGCAAAATCAGAAGTACCACAAAGATACCTGAAAACTCTTTTGATGGCGGTCTAATGATCCTTCTCGATCGGGATACTCAATACTCCCATTGCTTGGGCAATATCTGGACTCATACATACCATTGCATACATTAAAACACCCCTTCAATGTATTTCTTCTGCCCTAATATCAATTTCCGATTCTTTCGATCCTTGTGTATATGCATACCCAAGATGAAATTTGCTGGCCCAAGATCCTTCATATCAAACTGCTTTGCCAACAAACCTTTCACATATTTGATCATGAGCAATAATTATGCTGGTAGAGCAATAAGTGTCATTAAAACATGTTGCTAAATGTGTATTTTCTCTAACAACATAAATATTGGTTCGACATTATCATCTGTGCTACTTTTCTGAAACAGAGAGGGTAATAAATAGAGCATAAATAGTTAGTTTCCACCAAAGATCTTTGGGAGAATTATTCATCAATTGTTGAATACATAACTAGCTGGCACACCATTGCCTTCATTTGATGTAAACTAAAACCAAAATAGCTACTACCACGCACTAATTCTAAGGTTACTCAAATAAGACAATTAAAGTTGTCTTGATCAAGTTGTAGGCTTTTCAATAATGTAATAGTCTCAAATGCTATATAAAGTTCCATCTCCCTCTCCCTCCCTTTACCGTTCACAAATTGAGATGCTGAAATTAGTGCATAACCCGCAAGTTTGTTCAAAAGAGATGAATTTAATTACTTCTAACCTTTGAAACCAACAAGTTGTTTGAAAGTGATGCACAACTAAAATAGCATCAAAGTGGAAAAAGAAAAGAAAAGCATGCTTACCTTAAATTGGATAATAAAGTCCACATTTCATAAACTTGATGATCAGGTTCTCATTCCATGTTAGTGGGTCTCCTGAACTTGAAAAGAATCAAACTGAAAAAGGAAAAAAAATGGAAATCTTGTCTCAAAATAAGAAAGAATCAACATATATAGTAAGAGAGTATTTCATACACTAGATCAAATTTAGGGTGCTCATTGACCCTTCATCAGTCTCATGATATTACTGCCAGTTAATTTGAGAAATGTATGAAGTTCCAATAATATGAGATCCATTATGCAGGAACAGGGAAGAACTTTTTTGTGGAAGAGAAATCTAAAGAAAAACAAACAAGCAAGACACAATTTTACATGATTCGTCCAAATGTTGGGTTACTCTATGGTCAGTAACGAGTAGATCTCACTATCTAAAAAAATCGTATATAATGCAGTGCATGATCCAAAGAACACATCTCCTTCACTGTCTCCAAATTAATGACTCAATTTTACTATTTTATCTGGAGCTGTTGCACTAAGAAATAGAGTTTTGATTATGTGGATATCCTAATATTTTATGATATATTTGATACAGTGAGTCTACCTTATAATCCTACTCAATCTCATGTATTGATATATGTTGTCTCACTTGCTTTCCTTTTATTTACAAAAATGCCCTCTGCAACCCCACTTATTTTTTAAAATAATTTTCAAAACCACGTAATTTTCATAAAGGAATTCTATTTAAGGAATGCTAAATAAGAGAAGTGCTCCTTTCTCATTTTATACCTATATATATAATATAAAAGAAAAAGCATGATTTACTTTTAACTTTGTAATTATTAAAAGTAGTTCTTCATTTATACTTGTTAGAATTTGAAAAGACAAACCTACCGAAAAAATAATTGAATTCTTATCAAGCCATATACACTCATTCTTTGTATCAAAACTATTGAACTTTCAAAAAATTAACCAAACTATCCCAAATTTTATCATATTTTTATATACACGTCAATTTTATCTAATTGTTTAAAAATTAGAATAAATGACGTTAAAAATCAACAAACTTTCATATAAGTCAAGAAAGATGACTTATTTTCATTTTCTTTTTTTCACGGACGTTAGTTGATCGTCAACCGTCAATTTTTGATGAGTTGACTTTTTAAATCCTTTTTTAAGTCAGAAATAATAATGTGGGTAATGTTACTTGGATTAATTCCACTTACTTTAATTTCCATCTCTCCCACAACATTGGGATTCTCAAGTTAGGGTTTATGAAATTAAAATTAGAATTAAATTGAAGCTTACCCATGTTGAATCAACATGAAATCGGTGGATACTCCATACTTACAATTTAGATGCAATTTTTAAAAAAGAAAAATTGGATTTTTGTTAATGCATTAAAGCCTGTAACTTAACACATTTATTGCAAATATATCACTTGTTAGAAATTTTCATCGAATTAAAGTCAGTAATTTAATACTCTCTCCCTCCCATATGTGATATTTTAAAGTTGTGCACAATAATTAAGAAAATGATTGTATAGTATTAAATGTAAGGAAAAAATATATGTATACAGTTGTGTAGTACACAGTCGGCTATGACGACGATTTATTGGACTATAGCGACGGTTTCACCAGTCATGCAAGATATATTTATTCGGGCTACGACGTATTTATAGTAATAACCGTATATAATTGTGTAATAGAATACAAACTTTCAGTATATACATATAGCCCTAAATATAATATTAATTGTCTATAATACCCTTAAATCTCCATAATTACCATACTTATCTCATAATCTCTCTCATCTGTAACATTTTTTCATGAGGGGTAATTTTAAAAAAATTATAATTAATTCTCATAGATTATATAAAACGACTAATAATTTGAAAAAATAAAAATCATCTAAGAGTATAGACATTAAAGTTGTCCATGATTTTCGACGTTGAATAATATTTATCATTAATTGCCAATAAAGCAATAAAGATTTTGCAGTTATTTACTCACCATATCTTCAAGGTGTAATTGCTTTAAATACCGATCGAGCAACCAAACTGCCATTCTATTCATCCAAGTTTCTCACTCAAAGATATCCATGGCAGTTTCAAAATTCTTCAAGGCTAATTTGGCTCTATTTTGTATTGTCCTTGTTTCTCTTTGGGCTCTTTATGAGTGTAAGTCATTTTGAAACGAAAAAAAAAGTGTAATATAAAAATATTTATTTGTCACATGCATGCATATATACATGTAATTTTCTCCTGCTAACTAATTTAATGTTTGAATATATATATATATATATATATATATATATATATATATATATATAGGCAAGGATCTTAAGAATGAGAGAGAAGTTGATGGTGCTAGTTTGGACTCAAGAGCTGATTTCCGTGTGTTAGAAACAGTGGTGGTACATAGTTGTCTTAGTAAGATAGTCAATGGGAAGGAGAAGTGGTATTGTTGTGGTGGTAGCTGGGACACTTTCGTTGATTGTCAAAAATATTGCCCTTGTTAAAAGAAATTTAAATGGAATTAAATTTTAGCTACCTTATTTATGTATGTACCATGGTTCAAAGATGCATAATTTGTACCAGGCTATTATATATATATATATATATATATATATATATATATATATATCAATTATTTTCGTTGAAGATAATTCAAAACAATTTTCATAATTTGCTATTGTTTTTGATGAAATTTCAACTTTGGTCTATATTATCGAAGGGGCCGATTACAAAACTATTACATCATATTGACATTGAATTCGATAATATAAACGTTAATGTTTCAATTGTTGTAATATTATAACTAATGTTTTATATTTTTTTGGTAAAATTGTCTTCTCTTATAAATTCTGATCAGAATTAGTCAATCAAGTGCATATCGCATAGATATATTTAAGTGTAGAAATAGCCAATTTGTAAACTATTATCAATTATTTTCATTGAAGATAATTAAAGCAAAATTCATAGTTTACTATTGATTTGTTACGAAATTTCAATTTTTGTTTACAAAATCAATTTTTATATGCCTTTTTTTTATTATACGGTAAAAATATTCTCGATCAAATTTATATGCCTTAAAAACATACTTGTATACATGTTAGATGGCACGAATTGTGGAGTCAAAACCAATCGAAAACCTGCCCGACTGTATTTTTCCCAAGCAAATGGCTTGTCTTGTGTAGCTTTCGGGAAAACTTGAAAAGAATGGGCCGGTGCAGGAGCTTTTTGTATTTTATGTCAAGATATTCAATAGTAACTGTCGAATGAAGAAAATGACAAATATGAATTTTTATGAATAACGGCGTAGTTGTTATCGTTAACACTGTTGGATTACCTGGTGGTTAAAATACAGATGTCTGGCGTTGTCAGACAAAAGAAGACGTGGTATTGCACAAGATTTTGAATTATTGATCCTTACGTGAAGGTACAAGACTACTCAATAATTTTTACGAAGAATTATTATTCAATATTTTATTTTATTGATTCAATAATTGATGCGTTGATATTTTATATTATTGTTGTTCAATAATTGTCACACGCATGATATTTTCCATTATCGGATCAATAATTCATATTATTTGAATAATATTATTAGATAGTATTATTGGCAATATCTAGAAAGTTACATCGAGGAGAGGTTTGGTCATCTACAATGCGCACCAATGAAGAAAAATTTTATCTGAAAGCCCTTCTTTCCTGAATGCTACCGATCATAATTGTTATTCTGTAATATTATTTGTGAATAATTAATTATTGATTTATATGATAAGGAAATATTTATTTGATACGGATATAAATGATGGATTTATTTATGTGGTTATAAGTGAAGGAATTAATGATGATGTGTTTTATCAGTATTTGTCGAAATGGAGAACAAAATATGGGATTTTCAGAAAAATTAGTTTATTACTTGATTTTGTAAAATTCATAACTCTTTGTGTATAATGAGTTAGGAGATGAGCCATATATCAAAAGAAAGCCTTGGAAGTAAGCTAAATGTAGAAATTGAAATCACCCAAAAATTCTTTGTGGATATTTCGTGGTAAATTTTTGAATGAAACTGGTCCGGAGGACTAATAGTCCGAAAAATCAGTGTTCTTCAGCTATATTGCGTGAGTTATAAATTTTGATCCGACCGTTGGATCGTTGTGATTTTTGGATATGTTATACATATATAAGTTGAGTATATGTCCACAAATTTTGAACCGTTAAAAATGAACGAATTATTTGTTATGAATTTTAAGAGGTAACTGCTTCAGAAATTAGGGTTATAAATGATTTTGGTGGAAAATTCTAGAATTGAGTGGGCCCCACTTGTGGTTGGTGTAGAAATGTGCTGAAATTGTAATTCAAATGTGGTGGGTGGGAATAGTAGCAGGTAAAGCCATCAGGTTACAGGTCAAGTCTGCTTCGGCGTGCTAACATTTTCCTATAAATAGAGGGCTAAGTTAGAATTGAAAATCACACCAGAAATATAAGATTTCTCTCTTTCTCTCTCTATATTATCAAGCTTATTTTGTGAGTGTTTTGATACTTTGAGAGTTCCTATTCAGTGCAAGGTTCCTTCGGCTTTACATTCCGGTCAGAAAAACTGCTCTTTTGAGGTAAGGGATTTTAGGGAATTGTAAGGGATGGTAAGGGATATTATTTTTTAAAATGATATTATTTCTTCTAATATCATTATATTGGTAAGATTTTTCTTGTGAAATTCTGATCTTTTTATGTCAGAGTTACTATTCACGAGTTACTATTCATGAGTTACTATTCACGAGTTACTATTCACGAGTTACTATTCATGAGTTACTATTCACGAGTTACTATTCACGAGTTACTATTCACGAGTTACTATTCACGAGTTACTATTCATGAGTTACTATTCACGAGTTACTATTTACGGGGTACTATTCACGATAAAATTGGTTTCTTTTTCTGACCAAATTATCGTTGATTTATGAATCTTACTCTTGAAATTAAACTCATGTTTTGATTATATTGCTTATATAACATTTTTATAATCCCGGTGAAGAAATTTCTCTTTGACTTGAGTGTAAAGATGGGTAGATTATTGGTATGATCGTGACTATGGGTTCTCTTTGGCAAGTAGTGCAAAGTTGAATCATTGACTGGTATGATCATGACCATTGAATTTGCAATTGAATATTTTTAGCTTAAGTGCGAAGGTGAATTGATCAACATGATTATAATTATGGTTTATATAAATTCTGAAATGATTATGTATTTCTTTGAGATAAGAATATCTTTAGCCCGTAGTGCAAAGATGACCTGTTGTTGAATATCTTTGGCCCGTAGTGAAAAGATGACTTGTTGTTGAATATCTTTGGCCTATAGTGCAAAGATGACCTGTTGTTGAATATCTTTGGCCTGTAGTGAAAAGATGACGTGTTGTTGAATATCTTTGGCCTGTAGTGCAAAGATGACCTGTTGTTGAATATCTTTGGCACGTAGTGCAAAGATGAATTTATTAGTATGATTATGAACAGGAAGTGTGATTTGGTATAACCATGATCTTTGATGTTTCAGGTAAAGATAGGTGATGAAAATTATCTTCGCCCTAGATGAGAAGAGGAATTTAGAACTACATTATGATTATGAATTATTCATATGATTGTGGACAAGAACTGTTGATTGATGTTACAGGGATAAAAAATTGTTGGTGAATTTTTAACATGGAGAAGATAATAGACTTTATGGTCTATTTTACTCTTCTAATGGATTGCTCGTTCCGCTGCAACTATGGTTGAAAAGTTTTATCATCTACCATATGTTCTAAATCTCTGATTTATTACTGATGAAGGCTACTGATAATTTATTTATCTATAGTCATGATATTCTTTACTGGGCTATTTGTGCTCACCCTTTTGCTTCACAATTCCTTTCAGGTAATAAAGGCGTAGCTTGGTCGAGCGGGGATAACAGGGGAATAGAACGGTGGTCTATAGTTGTTGAGGTTCTCCCTAAAGAGTATGGAAATGATTTTGTTAAGGACTTTAGATAAGTGTGTTGTATTTTATACGTCATTTAATAGTTATATTTGGTGAATCAAATAGGGTAAGGCGAACCCAACTTTGAGAAGGGTGTTTTGTCACTATCATACAAGATGCCTAATGACATACAACCTCGTGTTATCATAAGACAGGGTTGTGCACATCCACTTGCTGAGTATATCTACGATCACTACCTATATGATCTTGGAGTTTATTTGAAATATAATTTTCACTTGGAGACAACGGAGATAATTATATGTCAAGAGAAGACTCACCATTGGAAAGAAGATGATAGTAATCTTCTCGTTTTTCTTTGGGGTCTATTGGATCAACCAATGATAATTCTGTGGACATATGATATCTATTATAACCTAGACGCATGGCCTCCCATGTACGAAGGTTTCCTAGAACACTTTCCAAAGATTTTAATTTTTAAAACAGTTATTGACTGCACCTTTATGTAAGGTATCACTGTGAGGTGCTGTCCACGGTTGGGACATGAGTCACAGTTGTTATATACTTGTATCAAAACTCACAGCACATGTGTTGTTGTATTTTGCACGACAATTGTGATATTAAAGTTGTAGTTATTTTCTGTACCATGTATTTGGCGACTCAAAATGGGTGGGGTGTTGTATACCTATTTTGGGGATGTCACAATTGTGCAGTATTTATTTTATAAAAGTGTACTGTATTCCTTCCAATCTAAATAAATCAAAAGGGATCCGATAAAATACATGATGTTTTAGTACTTTTTAGTTTCCGTAGTAAAAAAATCTTTTGATATATTTCTAATGATTTTTGATATATTTCCTTTTGTCATGCATGGTAGCATATTTGATATATTTCTAATGACCTTTTTGATAAATTTTTGTATGAAGTGACAATGATAAATCTTGCCAAACTTGAATTCGTGGAACTTGATATTACGGGTAAGAATTATTTGTCATGGATCCTTGATACCGAAATTCATCTTGATGCTATGGGTCTTGGAGACACCATTAAAGATGGTAATGAAACACCTAGTTAAAACAAGGCAAAGGCCATGATTTTCTTACGCCATCATCTCCATGAGGAGTTGAAATTAGAGTATCTCACAATAAAAGATCCTCTTATTCTTTGAAAAAATTTGAAAGAAAGATATGACCATCAAAAGACAGTTATTCTTCCAAAAGCTCATTATGATTAGATACATTTACGATTGCAGGATTTTAAATTAGTAAGTGAATATAATTCTGCAATGTTTAAAATCAGTTCTAAATTGAAATTATGTGGAGATAATATCACTGATGGAGATATGCTAGAAAAAACATTCTCTACTTTTCATGCCTCGAATGTGCTCCTGCAGTAGCAATATAGAGAACGAGATTTTAAGAAATATTCTGAATTGATTTCATGTCTCCTTGTGGCTGAACAAAATAATGAGCTTTTAATGAAAAATCATGAATCACGACCGACTGGTTCAGCTCCATTCCCTTAAGTGAATGTTACAAGATATAATAATTGTGACGCCCCCAAATTTAGGTACTTGAAATCCGAACTCGGTGCTTCACGATACCATTTCTATGAGCGGAATAATACTAATAATAATAACAATAATATAGATTATCAAATTAAGTTACATATTATCAGAGTTTTCAATCCCAAGTACGAAACCTTTAAACTTTTGTTACACGATAATAATAATAATAATATATCATCATTATCCTAATAAAGTCTAGTTATTACATAAGATAGCATAGACATTCATTCAGCAACTTTCCCCTTCCCCTTATTTTTGGCAGATACTTCAGGTTGTTCACACTTAGCTGAAAACATTTAAATTAAAGCAAGGATGAGCATTTGAGTGCCCAGCAAGTAATAACAACAATAATAGTTAACTGAATGAATTAAATGTTTTTTCTTTGAACGATACTTCTACAACGAATCAATCAACAGGTTGGAAGTAAAATTTGAACCAATAATAAACAACATATCATTTTGATTTCAAATTTTTGAAACTACGTATTGACTATAAATGAGGATCAATCGACATACTATGAACATTGTTTTTTTTTCTATTTTGGAAAAGGTTAAACAGAACTTCATCTCAGAAACTGTCATAACTTACGAACGCACGGGTGTGATCGTCATTAGATTATGCCTGTGATTGATCAATACTACATTCAAGGACGATATTTTCGTCCAGCATATCCGCCTTAGGCGCATAAAAGTTTTCCATATTTGGGATGTTCATAACAGTCTTGAATCCAAACCAAAACAATTTAGTTGGATAAAGTTTTATCTTGTTCAACAACAACTTTAAATATATGCCTCGCTGGATCAAATAACTTAATTCAACTTATACATACTGGACAACGATAAGTATGTATCAACATGTGATAAAATATAATGATTATCAAGTGGAGACACTTGTATAACCATGTTATAAAAATTAACGAACATAATATATAACTTGATCAATAACAACAGAATAAAGGAACTTGTACAATAATTATTGGTTAATAACTTACTTATATAGGATCATTGCATAAGTATATACAAAGGTTGAAATATTTGAACAATTAAAATGAACAGTTCAGATATTATCTTACGCATGTCTGTTGCATAAAGTAAATGCAAAGGATTAGATACTTGCCTTGTCTGCTGCTTATACAACTTAGATTTATCTTTTCTATCAAGCCCTATCATTAAATAGATCATTCGTTTGATTAGAATAACACATCATATCATAATGAACTGCTATTTGCAGTCAGCACATAACTTAAACACATTGTCACATATGTTAACAACCATTGAATCACAAATAAACATTTATCAAATCAATTTATCTAAGTCCAGATCAATTTCTGAAATATGTCGGTGTATTGTCAACTTTATCGGTTATTTATCGAGTCTAAGACCCTATACAGTAGTTCAATATCCATTTAAATAACTTAAATACTAGTTGCACTATTTTTTATGGCCTTATAATAATTTTTAAATAATTATTACCATTTATCGTAATTTTTGAAATATCAGAATCATTATTAAATGATTTAAATAATAAAAAATTATATTATCATTAATATTTAATTAATATTAAACTATTAATGAAACCATTTCCAAAATATTAAAGTAATTAATAATAACTAAAAATATTTTAAAACATTTATATTACCTTTAAATGATTTTTAAAACCTTTAAAATCATTTTTAAGTAATTACCATTAATATTAAAATATTAATGTACTATTTATCTAAATATTAAAAGTTATTAATTATAACTTAGAATATTTTTAATTCCTTTATATCCCTTTTTAAATGATTTTTAATTAGTAAAACCATTTTTAAACTATTTATTTAAAATAATTATTAAATAAATTTAATATCATTAATGTTAAATTAATATCATTAATATTAAATTATTAATGAAAGTATCCTTTAAATATTAAAAGTTATATTTTATAACTTAAAATATCTTTTAAACATTTTATGTTCATTAAAAATGATTTTTAAAATATTAAAATCATTTTTAAACTAATTTATTTAATATAATTATTAAATAACTTTAATATCGTTAATAATTAATTAATGAATTTTACCTTGAAATATTAAAAGTTATATTTTATAACTTAAAATATTCTTAAATACCTTATTATTATTTAAAAAGATTTTTAAAATAATAAAATCATTTTTAATTTATTTATTTAATTCAATTATTAAATAACTTAACTATCATTAATATTAATTTATTAATGAAAATTATCACATAATATTAAAAGTCATTATAATTAACTTAAAATATTTTCTTATATTATAATATAATTTTAAATTATTTTTCATGTATTAAAATCATTTTTAAATAATTTATTTAATATTTTAATTTAATAAATTAAATACTTTTAATATTCCAAAAATATTAAATATTTATGAAATATAATTAAAATAATTAAAATATAATTTTTGGACTTTTAAATAATTTTTAATAAATTATTTTGTATTTTTCAGAATTAAAAACTAATTAATACTCCCTCCGTCCCAGGATAAAAGTCCGGGTGGACTTTTCACACATATTAAGAAGATGAATAAAATGACAAAATTGCCTATAATAATGTCATTAAATATGGAGAGAAAATTAGAATAAGAAAAGTATGAGATATTTAATGCTACGGGTATAATAGGAAAATATGTTTAAAAGTTTGGTTATTAAAGGAAAATGGACATTTAACATGGGACTACCCAAAATAGTAATAAGGATTTTTATCATGGGACGGAGGGAGTACTAATTATTTAATAAAAATATAATTTTTATTACAAAACTGTCGCTAAAGGGTGCCTATAGCGACGTAACTGTCGCTATAGGTGTTCTTTGCGTTCTTGAGTCTGCCCAGAAATTCAAAGACAGAAACCAGGTGCACTACTTTGACCAACACTTCTGACCCGATCATGATGTTTCTGGACATGTTGTTAGTCAGATCTTGTAGTTATAATGTAACACTACAAGATTCAATAAGAAACATGATCAAACAACATCACAATCAGAAGATATAAGCCTTCAAAGTGGTTGTCGAGAAATTTCTTCTTCATTTAGGTTTGCACGTAAATGAAGAACAGTCATTTGCCGCCTCTACTTTGGGCTTCCACAACTTGTAATACGTGTAACATTTATGTGATATAATGGATGCAGTGTGTAGCCAGCATGTAAGAGAGTATATTTATCACAAAACATCAACAAAAGCACAAAACAATCGACAGATCCGGATCTGTCAAACCTTGTCAAACGTCATGTTCATGCGTTTTGTGGGTTTGCCCAGAAAATGCATTTCATGAACGTCCGGCCTAGTTTGACCGCCCACTGAGATCTACCTGTTCAATATTTTAGTGACATAATGCTATAATATTGTAGTCCAAACAACAGCCTATAACCTAGATACAAAGATCATTACATAACATCATATAACACAGTTAGATCTAAGCCCACGAAGATCCTGTTAGAGCCTTCTGGGCACGATCTGGGTTTTTCCAGAAATTGAAAGTCATGGCTCATTAACGAGGTTCGATGACCCATTACATAACTTTCATTCTGAGCACGATCTGAGCTAGATAAAAGTTCCAGATTACAGAGAACATAACAGACTACAAGTATCAACCTTCAAAACACACAAACCAAACACAAAAATGGAGTTACAAGGTCTGACATTTGGTTGTCACACATCAAACAAAATTTTTCTAGATTTTTGAAAATCATTGATTTGAGTATTTAGATGTTATAGACCCGTAAGATACCAACTCAGATCATTAAAATAGACTACAAACAACACATTACTACATCAAATCACAAGATCTAACAACAGATTAAGGATCAGATCATAGCTAGGGTTTTATACCTTTTCTTTGAAAATTTCTGATTCTATGTTACTGATTTGGTTAGGGGCTTTCGTGGGGCTGATCTTAGGGACTGAAATGCTACAAAAATTCATTGGTTTGGGTAGAGAGAAAAGACTTGTGTGTTGTGTACAAAATGGCTAGCAAATGCAATTTTTTTTCTCTCTCAATCTATATATAGAGCTTGTATACAATGGACTTGGCTGATTTAGAGCTTGTTGCTATCAATTTAAGTCAAGATAGTGGTTAGAGTTTGGTCACCAACTCTCCCTATTAAGTCAAAACCTATTCTAGCCAAAATAATTCAATTAGGGGCAAACTAGTCTTTTGATAATTCATTTAAATGGAAAAATAGAAACTTGACAAACCCTCAGGGTTTGACCCTTAGGGTTTAACCCTAAGGTTTAGCATATATACTGTTTAGCAATTAGGGTTTAAGAAAAATAAAATAACATTTTTAGCTTCTAAAATTTATAAATTAGGGTTTTTATTAATTATAATTTAAATTTATAATTATACATGAACATAGGGTATTATATTAATGATTATAATTAACTTTGCTAATTATAGCAATTAGAGTTTACAATACTGATAATTAGGATTACCAATACATAATTAGGGTTTCTAAAACACAGTTAGGGTTCTAATCATTATAATTTTAATTTACTAATTAGGTTTAACTTAATTAGCAATAAAATCTATCATATCTGTTATTAATCACAGTAACACAATTTCTGACTGATTAAAATCTCCAGTTTAGGTTTCCAGATTAGGGTTTCTAATTATTAGAAATTCAAATATAACTATGGTTTTAAATTTATAATTAGGGTTTCCTAATTAGCATATCATGAAGTAACACATCTTATAACACAGTTATATAATAGTCTTAAATTTCCCATTTGATTTGAAAAATAGGGTTAAACAAATTAATGCTAAGGTTTGGTCAATATACACCATAATTGACCAACCGTCAATAGTACGTACCTACAGTACATATTTATAGTACTGAAAAATCAAAATATTATAATATTATAATATTATTATATTATTATCATTCCTTGATCAAAACCCAGAATTAGAGTTTGGATTCTATATCCGATTTATCATCATAATTAACCTTATTAATTAAGTTAAAATAATTAACTTAATAACTCCGAACAAAATTCATATAATGAATTAATTATTATAATTATTCTAAAATCATTTCATATATTCTTTAAATAATAAATACTTATAATTTCATGGAAAAATAATTAATAAAACATTTCTAATATAAAATTAATTATTATAAGAATATAATTTATAATAATCAATATTTCTAAAATAAATTTATTTGTAATTATTAATGTAATAAATAAATTTTATTTATCATACATATAATTATAAATACACATTACCTTAGCACATATCACCCATATTTATTTTAAATAATAATAAAAAAAATTATACGCAAAATTTATGATTTATTTATATAGAAAATATCGGGTTATCACAATAATAATTATGGTCGAGGTCGTGGACGTGGTTGTAATAGAGGTCGTGGTCATGACCATGGGCGAGGACGGTTTAATTATCGTAACCATGATACTAAACCTTCAAAGAATGAGGAGAAACAAAAAAAGGAGAAGAATATAAATAACAGAGATATCAATAAGGAAGAAAATATTTGTTATCGGTGTGGAATAAAAGGACATTGGTCTCGTACCTGTCGTACAGCCAAACATCTTGTTGATTTATATCAGTCCTCTTAGAAAGGAAAGGAGAAGAACATAGAAATAAATTTTTCTCATCCACATCAACATAATAATAATATTTATTTTGATCCTATTGATATGACACAGTTTGACGTTGCAGATTTCTTTGAGAAAAATAATGAGCAAGTTATATTTCTTGTAATGAAAACAATTAGTTCAAAATTATGTTAATCCTTTTTAAGAGTGTTCTTTTTATGCTAATAAATTTCAATATATTTTGTTCATTTTATGTTGGTTTGTGTTATTAATATTATGTCTTTTTATAAACTTATTATTTATTCCTTTTATAAAGAAAATATGGATTGACGTCATACTATATATGAGTCTAATATCAGTGGCGGAGATATATGCTTAACAGATTGTGCAACGACGCATACTATTCTCAAACATAAGCAATATTTTTTAAATCTAAAAATGATGAAAGCTTATGTGAATACAATATCAGGTTCAACAGACTTGATTGAAGGCTCTGGAAGAGCCAATATAATGCTTCCTAGTAGAACAAAATTTATTATTGATAATGCTTTGTTTTCCACTAAATCAATGAGGAATCTGCTAAGTTTTAAAGATATACGTCTTAACGGGTATCATATTGAGACAGCTAATGAAAATGGTATTGAATATCTTTACATTATATCAAATGTCTCTACTGGAAAATAAATATTAGAAAAATTACCCGTTTTATCTTCAGGTTTGTACTATACAAGTATTAGTACAATTGAAGTCAATGCAATAATGAACCAGAAGTTCAGTGAACCAAATAATTTTATTATTTAGCATGACCGGTTGGGTCATCCTGGATCAATAATGATGCGAAAAATTAATGAGAATTTACATGGTCATTCATTAAAGAACCAGAAGAATCTTCAATTTAAGGAATTCTTATGTGCTGCGTGTTTTCAAAGCAAATTGGTTATTAGAACATCACCGGCTAAAATTGGGATTGAATCTCCAAATTTTCTAGAACGTATTCAAGGAGATATTTGTGGGCCTATTCACCCACCAAGTGGACCATTTAGATATTTTATGATTTTAATAGGTGCATCTACAAGATGGTCACATGTGAGCTTATTATCAACTCGCAACCTGGCATTTGCGAGATTACTTGCTCAAATTATTATATTGCAAACACAATTTCCAGATCATACAATCAAGACTATTTATCTTGATAATGCTGGTGAATTCACATCCCAAACATTTAATGATTATTGTATGTCTCTTGGGATAAATAATGAACATCCTGTTGCCCATGTTCATACTCAGAATGGTCTTGCTGAATCATTTATTAAACGCATCCAGTTAATTACAAGACCATTCCTTATGAGAATAAAACTTCCTATCTCTGTTTGGGGGCATGTTATTTTACATGCAGCAGCACTTATTCGCATTAGGCCGACATTATATCATAAATTCTCCCTATTACAATTGGTTTTTGGTCATGAGCCAAATATTTCCCATCTAAGAATATTTGGTTGTGCGGTATATGTTCCAATTTATCCTTCACAACGCATAAAGATGGGTGCTCAAAGGAGGCTGGGAATATATATTGGGTTTGAGTCCCCGTCAATAATTAAATATCTTGAACCCTTAACAGGTGATTCATTTACGGCACGATTTGTCGACTGTCATTTTGATGAGACTATGTTCCCAGCATTAGGGGGAGAAATTAAATAGTTGGATAAAGATATAACTTGGAATGCATTATCATTATTGAATTTTTATCCTCGTACAAAACAATGTGAACAAGAAGTTCAAAAGATACTTTGTTTGCAATATATAGCAAATCAGCTACTGAATGCATTCACTGACTCAAAAAGAGTAACCAAATCTCATATACCAGCTGTAAATACTCCAGCTCGGATTGAAGTTCCAATAGAACAATCCGCGAAAATTGTAGCAAATGAGTCTAATGCACGCCAGAAGCGTGGTAGACCAATCGGTTTGAAAGATAAAAATCCTCGAAAAAGAAAAGAAGCAAATAAACAAGTGGGTATTATTGAGGAGGAAAATATTCATGAGGATGTAGACATGGCTAAAACCCCAGAAGAGGTTCAGGTACCTGAAAAAAATAAAAATGATGAGATCTCGATAAGTTATGTCTCTACAAAGAAAATATGGAACCGAAGTGAGATAGTTGTTGACAATATTTTTTCATATAATATATCGTTTGATATAATTAATGAAAACGAGGATTTTGAGCCTAATTCTGTCGAAGAATGTAGATGCAGAAATGATTGGCCAAAATGGAAAGAAGCAATCCAGGCAGAATTAAATTCACTTGCAAAATGTGAAGTTTTTGGACCTGTAGTCCAAACACCCGAAGGAGTAAAGCTAGTTAGATACAAATGGGTATTTGTGCGAAAAAGAAATGAGAAAAATAAAATCGTAAGATATAAGGCATGACTTGTGGCTCAAGGGTTTTCACAAAAACTTAACATTGATTATGATGAAACATATTCTCCTGTGGTAGATGCAATTACATTGCGGCATATTATTAGCCTGGCAACCGATGAAAAACTAGATATGTGTCTAATGGATGTTGTTACAACCTATTTATATGGGTCAATTGATAATGATGTTTATATGAAAATCCCTGAAGGATTTAAAATACCTGAAGCATATAATTTAAATCTCCGAGAAGTTTACTCAATCAAGTTGCAAAGGTCCCTATATGGGTTAAAGCAATCAGGACGCATGTGGTACAATTGTCTTAGTGAATATTTATTGAAAGAAGGGTATAATAATAACCCTATATGCCCATGTGTTTTTCTAAAGAAGTCGGAATCCGGTTTTGCTATCATTGATGTGTATGTTGATGATTTAAATATTATTGGAACTCATGGAGAGATTCCAAAGACAATGAATTATTTAAAGAAAGAATTTGAGATGAAAGATTTAGGAAAAACAAAATTTTGTCTCGGCCTGTAGATCGAGCATTTAGTAGATGGAATTTTCATTCATCAGTCAACTTACAAAAAGAAGGTTCTTAAAAGATTTATATGGATAAAGCTCATCCATTGAGTACCCCAATGGTTGTTAGATCACTTGATGTGAAAAAGGACCCTTTTAGACCTCGTGAGGATAATGAAGAATTACTTGGTCCTGAAGTACCATACCTCAGTGCAATTGGTGCGTTAATGTATCTTGCTAATAATACACGACCTGATATAGCATTCTCTGTAAATTTGTTAGCAAGATATAGTTCTTCTCCTACCCGGAGACATTGGAATGAGGTTAAATATATTTTTTGTTACCTACGAGGAACAATGGGTATGGGCTTATTTTATTCAAATAATGATAATCATAAATTAGTTAGATATGTTGATGCAGGATATTTATCTGATCCACATAAAGGACAATCTCAAATAGGTTATCTCTTCATGTGTGGTGATACTGCTATATCATGGAGATCTACAAAGCAAACATTAGTTGCCACTTCATCTAATCACGCTGAAATACTTGCAATCTATAAAGCAAGTCGAGAATGTGCGTGGTTGAGATCAATGACTAAACATATTCGTGAAATATGTGGTTTATCCTCCAGCAAAGGAACTCCAACCATTCTGTATGAAGACAATGCTGCATGTATAGCTCAATTAAATAGAGAATATATCAAAGGTGATAGAACAAAGCATATCTCACCAAAATTCTTTTTCACGTATGACATTGATAAGTGTGGTGACATTGATGTTCAACAAATTTGATCAAAAGATAATCTAGCAGATTTGTTCACAAAAGCATTACTAACTACAAAGTTTGTAGGATTGCGTCGCAATATTGGAAAGCGACAGCTGAAGGACTTAAAGATACATTCATGAGGGGGAGCTAATACGCTTTGTAATCTTTTTTCCTTAACCAAGGTTTTTTCCCATTAGGTTTTTTCTGGTAAGGTTTTTAATGAGGCAGCTTTCAATGTGTATGGCTATACAATAGACAACCAAAGGGGAGTGTTATATTTGTGGATGTCTAAATTTTATTGTAATGATCTTTGGAATTTTGGAACCCCCATGTTCATTAAGTATGGAACTCCCATGTTCATTAAGTTTTAAACTCATGACTTTTGAGTTTTGAAACTTCCAAGTCCATATATCTATAAATAAGAGCATTGTAATAGAGAATGGCGATATATATAAAGATTATGAGACATGTCTCTTTTCTCTAATCATTTTATTCTTAATTTTAGTAATCTTTTATAACAGATAAATTTGTTGATAGACATCACCGAAGTTATATAAAATTATTAATTTCAAATATTTTTTTATGTTCTTTATATTCGACGTTTGGATTTATCTACAAAAAAAAATCTTAAAATTAACGTATTAATTCTATGGGGTATACTATCTAGAGAGTATAACCCTTTTTAACTTTATATAAAGTATTTTTGTTTTTTTGATTGGAAAAAAAATAAATTTCATTAAAAAAACCCCAAAATCATACAATATGTGACAAGTTTAAAAGATATGGATACGCCACAACAAAACTACGCATACAATCAACAAATTATATGTTTAAAACCCAAATACAAATCTTCTAATAATGTCATATAATCTCTCAAAGTCAATTTTTGATTCTAAAACTCATTAAAATTCGCATTTCCAAGAGTAGTTCCATCAAGTACTGAAACCCCAGCAGCTGCCAGCAACACTAATCATTCTGCTATTCATGTACTAAAGCATAACCCTTCCATCATCCTTCTCACCATTTCACCCAAAAAACTTTTACAAGCATTGTTCAATACATGATCAAAAATATCCACAACCCCATATAGGCAAAACTCACCAAAACAACCACATCTCCATTGTTGTTTCATAAGAATCTTAACAGTACCCAAATTATGTAAACAACGATATCTAATTAATTTAATAATATGTTATTGATAATATTGTATAATTGTTCAGTACTTTTTATAAAGTCTTTAATATAAAAATGATGTACAAGGATTTAGAATAGAAATATCAAACTTGTTAGATTGATCTACTGAGCTGAATTGATGTATAGATAATAGGATCAAGTTGAATCATATAGTACTGTTAAGCGATCATAAATCTACTTTGTTGTTCTGTAGAGTTCATTGAAGATAGAAGAGTTAGTTATGCCATTGTAGAACATCAAGTGTTAGAATGCAGAGTCTGCTAGATGTTTGCAAAGATAAGTCAAGATCGCATAGTCTATAAAAAGATCGTAAAAACTTTTCAAGAAGCGTAAAGTAAAGCAAAATCGTAGAGTCCGCTCTAAGATTGTAAAGTTAAAAGAAGTTTGCAGAGTCTGCTCAAGTATCGTAGAGCGGATCGTAGAGAGAACATTGCAGAGTATCTAATGAAGGGTTTTATAGCTATAAATTAAGTATTTTTAGTTTGATGATTTGGACTGATTGACCTCTAGAGCTTCACTTGAGTTTTGGATGGTGTTAAAATTTAAGAATGTGGTCATCTTGAAGTTTGTAGAGGACGTCTTAAGATTTTCATAAAGGTATGGTGGGAAAAAATTCGAGCTCATTTGGGCCTTCAAACAGTGTGTCAAAGTAAGATTTAAAAAGCCGATCTGAATCCTGATTGGTGTTGGATTCATGTTCGGACCAGTATACTTCACAGGCATAACTTGAGCTTTTGAAGTCCAAATCAAGTTATTCAAAAGCCCAAAATCATCTACACTTCTTGAACTACAACTTTCATAAAAATTCTAAGTCAAGATTCGGTCCTTATCTGATAGGAAAACAACTCATAAGGTATAAATAACTGGAAAGTTCGCTTGTTATACACAAAATAAAAATTAGCTAACTGAAAAGTTCGCTATTAGGCGTATATATGGATGCTATCGATGAAGATCTATTTGATGTTGTAATCAGTGTCTCATACACTCCATTAAAGCTAGCTTCAACAACTGATGATCCAAATAAGATGAATGTCAAGAATAGAGTTGAATGAACAGATAATGAGAAGAAGTCGGTGCAACTTTACAAAAAGGTCAAGAACATCATGTTCATGGCTCTAGAAGATGAGTTGTTCGTAAATGTAGTCAACTGTATAATAACTAAGGAAGTCTAAGAAGCCCTGTAGGTAATGCATGAAGGTGATGAAGAAGTCAGAGAGAATAAATAATCTCTTCTGACTCAATAGTATGAAATGATCTCTCACCTACTTGGAGAGAATACGACTGATCCATATAAGACATTCAATGTGTTACTTAATTCACTGAGAGTTTATGGAAAGGTCTATCTAAATAAGGACCTCGACATCAAGTTTATGAGGGCTCTGCCTAGCAAGTGAGATGCCAAAATTACTGCCATTATGCACAAAATTACTGTGACTCTCCCAAATTTAGATACATGTACCTCGAATCCGATGCTCCACGATCTAACTTATACAACATACTAATAACATATACAACATAATATATAGTAGAATTATTTACATTGATATAACATAAATATTCTCGTCTCAAGTCTCGCAACCATTACTAATACACTACATAACTTAATCCATGACATAACTTAATACATAACATTAATTAATTAAGTCTTTATATATATAGAAAACATAATACTAGCTAGCATGGAAGAGTAAAACTATTCTGTAGCCTTGCTCTTGCCTTTATCTTTATCTGAAGTTCCACATTGCTCTGTCTTAACTGAAATGTTTAAGGGAAGCAAGAGTGAGCAACAAATTTGCTCAGAAAGTAACATAACAATAAATGTGAACGAGCATATATATATATATATATATATATATATAATGGTAATTGATAGCTCAGGAATTTAAGTAAGAATGTTGTGAACAAAGTGAATATCAATAGTTCCATATTTGTTATAAGACCCCAACTTTTTATGAATAAAAAATTAATTTTCTCTAAATTATATTTTGAATAGTAAGGTTTTGATTTAATAAATGTTATAGTTGTGGGTGATATGCACAAATTTTGCAAAGTAAACAAGTTGACATAAAATGTTCTTTTTGTAGAGGAATATTCGTACGCCGGCGCAATCATTGGTTGACCACATAAAGGAATAACTGTCGAATATAGAAAGCGATAGAAATAACCTTTTTATAAAAAATAACGGCAAAACTTTTACCATTAACTGTTGAAATATCCGATGATAAAAGTACAGTAATACGCGTTGTTGTACAGTAGCACACGGTATTGCACAATAACTCTGATTATTGATTCTTACATAAGAAGTCACTCAGTATTCATTAATTGTCACAGTAGTAAATGCATAGTATCTCATATCATTGATTCAATAATTGTTACAATAACATATGCACAATATTTTATATTATTTGAATAATATTATTAGTTAGCATTATTGACAATCACTACTAGAAAAACAAGAATACGTGATGGAATTTTGTGACAGTCTTTAAAAACAATCACAAAAGATTAAGGGTGAGCATGGTGCGGTTTGGTGCGGTTTGAAGCCGAAACCGCACCCGAAACCACTTAGGTGAGGTTTGATAAATCCAAAACCGCACATGAAACCGCTTGTGATTGGTGCGGTGCGGTTTTAAAAGTGTGGTGCGGTTTCATTTAGTGCGGTTTCGGTTCTAAAACCAATTGAAACAAAAATTGATCTATAATAAGCTCTCTGTTTTCGAAATTGATATAAGTTCATTAATGTAGACAAATACAACAATGAAAACTATAAACTATCTAAAATGTAAAAATTTTCTGCAACAACTTCTTCATTACATGGAAACTGTGGAATATTTTCTAAATCAAAATACAAAATGAGCAATTAACCTCATTATGACTTTATGCCAAACAAAACTCAAATTCCGGCAAGAACCCAAATTCTGCACTCCTTTATGCTTTATGCCAAGAAGAACTCCAAATTCCAAAGAAGAACCCAACTTCTTCATTCCCATTTACTTTATGCCAAACAAATTCATTCCCATTTAATCCTTTATGCCATCGATGCCACCATTCGTAACTCTCAAGCAGAACTTGCATCGCACCTTGTTTCCATCCATCTTCTCAAAGATATTCCCAACAAACATCTTTTCACACGAATCATCGTGAAATGGATGAATTAAATTATTAATGGTCATTAGTGATTTCTTTTTACTGCAACTTAATTTTCAACTCCTTGACATAAACATAGCACATCTCATACTGGGAGACAATAAACATTATTAACTATGGACATTAAGTTGAGAAATATAAAAATATAAGAAATACCACAAAAAGGGGAAAGAGGAAAACAAATTAGAAGGAAGAAAAAATATAAGCAACCAAAACATGATGTTCAAACTCCTTCATTAGTTTCAAGTTTGATCACAAATGAAAAATGTACATCATTTCTTGAGTTCATTAGTTTCAAGTTTGATAAAGCCAATATTGTTGCAGTTGGCCTCACATTTTCTGAAATCAATTATCTGCTAATTGGGTAATAAAAGAGTTGAACCAAAATCTCCATTTCAGGAATCGTGGTTCAATTTTCTCTATGCACCCAAATTTAAAACCACTCTAAATTTTACAGAGATAAATTATTAACCTACTTTTAGATTGTAATATGTCATAACAAAGCATATTAATACAAAAAATGAGTAGCACTGACAAAGACGTGGAAAGATAAGTCCTCAAACAGCAAAAATATATATTTGAAGACATGAAAACTAGCGCAAATCACTTCAACCACAAAAACTTGTAACTGAAATTCAAGTCAAATTTAACTTATTAACAGTGTAAAGCTCTTCTTAACAGAATTTAACTTGTACATGAAACTCTGCAAATAGAAGAAGTAAAAGCATCAATCAATCAGCTGCACCAGAGATAGTAAAAGCACATTATAAGTTAAAATGTTACAGGAAAAGGGGTAAGGAAACCTATTATTCAATATTTCTAACATTCAACAATCAACACTATAAACCTGTAAAACATGTAATCAATATTTTCATATACAATTTAGCAAAAATAAAATCTTTTATACAAACCCATTAGAAATGAAAGATATTTTCTACTTCTACTTGAGTTATTATCATGACTTACGGTGTTATCTCTTCCCCTTTGATACCCTTCAGTATTGCTCATCGACCACGCATTGCTCAAACGAATTGAATTCATCTATGAAGCATACCAAAAAAAATTTATATGTAAGAATATTTGAAAAGTACAATAAAATCTAATAAAGAATTAAAAAAATACAATAAACATATACCTTTTTCAATATTCTCAAACTGTTGAAGTTCTTCTGATTGTTCTCGAATGTCGACAAAAGTTTGTGAATTGTGTAACCAATCTTGAGTACAAATCAATGCTTCGGCCATCCTAGGAGAGAGTGAACTCCTATATGCATCAATAGTCCTTCCCCCAGTGCTAAAGGCGGACTCAAGCAATCAGAGAAATAGCATACCAAATACATGCCTAGCAATTTTTGAAAGAATTGGAAACTTCACCGAATTCATTTTCCACCAACCCAAAACATTAAAGCTTTCATTTTTCTTCTCTCTACCATCCACCAAATATATATCAATCTCTATTTTTCCCCTAACCCCTTCAACTTGTTCTTGCATGTACTTTTCAAAGTCATCATCAAAATCCCCTTCTATGTTTACAATAGAAGAAGAAGAAATGTCACCTCCCGTATTGTCTTTATAATAGTCAAACATTTCTTGTAGAGTCTTCACCATTTTTTCACACATTAATGTAGTTTTTGAAGATCCTTTTCCATAAAGTCTAGCAAAGCAAAATTCCAAATAATGCATCTTATATCTTGGATCTAAATCAACAGAGACATATAACAAGAAATTAGAATTATCCAGATTGTCCCAATACTTGTCATATTTTTCTTTCATCCTTTTAGCCATATCTCTCATCAAAATATCCCCACTTGAACACAATTTCACTATTGCCTCTTGCATTTTTACAAGTTCAATGAAAAACAGATTTGAAGTGCAATATTTGGAACCAGATATTTTCATCGTGACATCATAAAAGATTTTTAAAAATTGAATGAAACACTTAACATTTTCAAAATCAATCCACTCCAGATATCCTTCAACCATTTTCTTGTTACTCTTTCTTCTCCTAGTATTATTCTCCCAAGCCTCATCTTCCTCGTGCTTAAAGAATCTCTCATAATTAAGATCCTCAATAAACATCCTATCAAAAGCCCTTTCATACTTTACGGCAATCTCCAACATCGTATATGTGGAGTTCCACCTAGTCTCAACATCAAGACACACCAATTTCTCACACTTTATTTTCTCTCTTTCCACACAAGTCTTAAATTTTGCAAGCCTTGCCGGAGAGGATCTAACATACCTCACCTCATTTCATATCCTAGAAATAGACACATGTTGATCTTTTAAGCCATCCTTCACAACCAAGTTCAAAATATGAGCAAAACATCTCAAATGTATATATTTATTCTCTTATATTACTTCCGGGCCACGAAGAAATTTTTTCAAGTATGAGATAGCGGTGTCATTCGAAAATGCATTATCTCCTGTGATAGTAAATACACGATCTATCCCCCACTTTGTCAACAAAGCATGTACTAATTTCCCAATTGCAACCCCTTTATGACTTTTAATTTGACAAAAGTTTAGAATTCTTTTACAAAGCTTCCAATCATCGTTAACCCAATGAGCCGTTAGACACATATAATTAATGTTTTGAACGGATGTCCAAGTATCCGTTGTGAGGGAGACTCGTTGTGAGGTGACAATTTGCTTCAATTTCATCACTTCTTCCTTATAAATTTTTAGACAATCTCTAGCAACTGTCCAACGAGAAGGCATCTTCAACTTTGGTTCCGCATCACTCGTGAATTCTCTAAACCCGTCACATGTTCCACAATACTAAAAGGTTGACGAAATTTCATAAGGAGGGGAGGTTGTAAGACCCCGAATTTTTTTTTTTAAATAAAAAGGAATTTCCTTTATTTATTATTTTGAAATAGTAAGGGTTGATTTGATTAATGTGGATAGTTAATGGTTAAATACGCAAATATTTCAAATTAAGCAAGTGGTTATAAAATATTCATTTTGTCGGGGAATATTCGTTTGGTCGTGGAATATTCGATCGCCGAGGAATATTATAACTGCAAGTAAAACCATGTGTGGGCCCCATAATGTAAAGCGATTGGATGAAGAAACGACAAATATAAGTTGGTTAAAAATAACGGCGTAGTTATTACCAATTAAGACCGTTGGAATACCCGGTGGTTAAAATACGATGTACGGCGTGATAAACTGATGACACCTGCGGTATTTAAAGATTGTTGAAATATTGATCCTTACGTGAAGAAGGCACTACTCAATAATTTTCACGGTGAGTTATTATTCAATATTTTATTTTATTGATTCAATAATTCTTTGCGTTGATATTTTATATTATTCATTGCTCAATAATTGTCAACGCACATTATCTCCATTATCGGATCAATAATTCATATTATTTGAATAATATTATTAGATAGCATTATTGGCAATGTCTAGAAAGTTCATCGAGGAGAGGTTTGGTCACCTAATTGCGCCGCCAAGAAGGAGAAATCCTTATCGGAAAGCCCTCTTTCTGGGAACTACCGTGGTTATAATAATTGTGATTACGTAATATTATTTGTGAATAATTAATTATTGATTCATATGATAAAGAAATATTTATTTTATGTGGATATAAATGATGGATTTATTTATGTGGTTATAAATGAAGAAATTATTGTTGAGGTGTTTTATCAATATTTTACCAGATTGGAGGTATTAAAAATTAAATCGAGGGGTTTTGAGATATATCATGGGGATTATAATTTTTAATCCGACCGTTGGATTGTGGTAATTTTGGATATGTTATACATATATAAGTTGAGTATATGTCTACAAATTTTGAACCGTTAAAATGTACGAATGATTTGTTATGAATTTTAAGAGGTGTCTGATTAGGAAATTAGGGTTATAATTGATTTTGGTGGAAAATTCTAGAATTGAGTGGGCCCCACTTGTGGTTGGTGAAGAAATGTGCTGAATTTTATTTCAAATGTGGTGGTGGCAATAGTAGCAGTAAAGCCATCGGTGTGAAAGTCAAGTCAGCTTGGTACGGGCTAACATTTTCCTATAAATAGAGGGCTAAGTTAGAATTGAAAATCACACCGAAACAAAGTTTTTCTCTCTTTCTCTCTATATTATCGAGCGTATTTTGTGAGTATTTAGATACTTTGAGAGTTGTTGTTCAAGATAAGTTTCATTCAAAGATCACTTGACCTTTCCTTCCAAGTCTCGATTCTTTGAGGTAAGTGGATATTATTTTTTTCGTAATGATATTATTTCTTCAATATCATTATCTTTGAAATGTTGATCCGATGTTTTATCAAATTTGGAACTTTTTCATATGGGGTTACTATTCATGAGTTACTATTCACGAGTTACTATTCATGAGTTACTATTCACGAAGTTACTATTATTCATTTAGTACTATTCATTATGAAGCGTGAAGATGTTTTTGTGGAATTTCTATCTTTTGGTGTGGATTTAATATTCATGTATACTAGTCTTATTCACGATATCTGACACTATTCACATATCTGACACTATTCACGATCTGCACTATTCACCAAAAATAAAATTTCTTCTTTTGTCCAAAACATCTATTTTGGATACTAGCTTTGATCAGATCCATGTTTTGATCATTCTTGAATTTTACACCACCGTGATTATTTTTTGGGGTATTGTTGGACATGGATAAAACAAAGTACGAATCCTTAATCCTTAATCCTTGTCATTTTGTTTCACTTTGGATTCGTTCTTTAAAAATATTTTCATCATCCTCGTCTTAAATGATGATATTATTGAATATCTTTGGCACGTAGAGTGCAAAGATGAATGATTTCAAGAATATCTTCTTTGGCAGAGTGCAAAGATGAGCAGTGTTGAGATGAACATGACCGATCGATTAATATCTTTGGCTCAGAGTGCAAAGATGAGCAGTGTTTAAATGAACATGACCGATCGATTAATATCTTTGGCTTCTGTAGTGCAAAGATGAGCAGTGTTTAAATGAACATGACTAATGATGAATATCTTTGGCCTGTAGTGAAAAAGATGAATATTTGATTCCAGATGTATATTGATTGTTGTTACAGGATAAAAGATAGAGCGATGAACTTTTAAATTCATACATGTGAGGATAGTAGTTTGCATTCTCTACTTAACTCTTCTAATGAATTATTATTTCAGCTGCGAATATTGATTGAAAATTTGTTGTCTATTGTATTCTATTAAATTTTTCCTGTTGAAGACTAACGATAATTTGTTGTATATTATCTTAGTCATAATATTCTTTCTTGAGCTAGTTGAGCTCACCCTTTTCCTTTTTGTTCCATTCTTCTCGGGAGGCGAGAATATAGCGAGTATTTAGCCTGGGGTATGGAATGAAGGTTTTAGGAAGGATTGTTTAGTAGTCCTCACCATTTTGTAAAATAATGTATCAATAAATGTGATGAGGATTTATGTGAGTATAAATATTGTCAGAAGATAATATTTGTATTTAAACTCACGCTTTCTATTGTTGTAATAATAAAGTTGTAGTTGTTTTACGTACTCGTGTATTGACAACTCGAGAATGGGTGATGTATACCTATTTTGGGGGCGCCACGGTTGGTATCGAGCTTAGGATATGATTTCTGGCGGAGATCGGGGGAATAGAACTAGGAGGGAGAGCGAGTAAATCCTTCGCTAGTGTGTCCTACCTAAGCTTATTTGTTAGTTGGTCAATATATAGGGATATTATGTGATATATTGATTTCCTTAATTAACCCTTGTTTTATGGCGATGATTTGAGAATGTCGATCGAGAATATTAATGATTGGGGTAAATGAGACCGTGGAGATGCTGTATTACCAACGAGGAGAGCGTGCAACAGTGGCAATGTTCCTCCCATGAATAACACCATTGAAAGCGGATGATGAACGAGGGGATGTTTAGAAGCTTTTTGCGATTCATGCAAAATCGCACGAGGAGACTCGTGTTCAAAATCTGAGGAGGAAATGATAGCAATTCACGGGTTGTCACCAAGCAAGATTCAAAGAGTTGGGACCACTGAATTTAAGGGAAAGCGATCCGATCACGGCGGAAACATGGGTCAAACAAATTACCAAGATATTCGATGTCTTGGGATGCACGGAGGAACAGAAGGTTCCATTCGCCACCTTTATGTTCCGTGGCGAGGCAGACTCATTGGTGGGAGTCAGAAAGCGTACCCATCCAGCCGCACTCAAAGCATGTCTTGGGAGACGTTTCAGAGACTATTTAATGACAAATACTTTCTTGAAAGTGTTCGCTATATGAAGGAAGTGGAGTTCATCGATTAGAGCAAAATAACATGACAATTGTCTCGAGACGAGGCAAAGTTTGCAGAGTTATCCGTGTTTGCACCTCATTTGGTGGAGAATGAGGAACGTATGACGCGGATGTTTCTTAGAGGTTTGAAACCCTAAGATACGTCAAGATCTCATTTCTCATAAACTTTCTCTTTATTCGAGATGTTGTATGCATGAGGCTAAATTATTAGAGCGAGATAACGAGTGCACGGTCAACTGAGGACCATAACCGAGGATCGCATCGGAGATATAGATCAATGTAATAATGATAACTGCGGAGAAAGAAATGCAGACGGACAGAAATGGTAACCACTCTGGTGGTAATCGTGGCCATGAAAATAGAAGAAGCGAGTTGGGAGGAGATTTTAAAAGAGGAGATTCAACAACGACCATGTGAAGACGTCTACGCCAATGTGGCAACCGGTTCTAAGGGAGGAGAACGACCACGGTCATATCTTATGCTACAAATGCGGAAAAGAGGGACATATCGGTCAAAGCGCCCACAACATTCAAGGTATGCTATAGTTGTGGAAAGGAAGGACATATCGCTCGAGATCATGCAGGTAGCGAAACCTAGTTCAATGGGGACGGTGACTCAAAAGAATGTCGAGAAAAGTCAAAGTCAACGATTCCGGAAGAGCGTTTGTTGTGATTGGTCATAATGCGAGGAACCCAAACGAGGTGATCACGGGTAAGCTATTTATAAATTCTTGCGAAGTTTATACCTTACTTGATGGGGTCTATACCCATTCATTTATCTCTCTCCCGCATGTGCTCAACGTTTAAACTTGACTCGGAGAAATTAGACTTTGACCTATCTCGTGGAAACTCCGCTAGAGAAACTTTCATCACATCCATCGCTTATAAATCTTGTTTGATTCAAGTTGGCACCATCACCTTTACCATTGACCTTATCTCTTTAAAGATACTTGCTTTTGATGTGATTTTAGGGATTGATTGGTTAACTACTCATCATGCCAAAATTGATTGTTTTCGTAAGGTTGTTAATTTTCATATTCCTAACCAACTGTTAGACAATTCAAGCAACTAAATCGTTAAAATCAATCACTATCATATCTAATCATAAAGTTATTCGTTTATTGAAAACGGATGTCAAGCTTTCTTAGCCCATGTTATGGATTTGAATAAAGACACGCCAAATTTGAATAATATTCTGTTGTTATTGACTTTCCGACGTATTTCAGAAGAACTTCCCCGCCTACCCCGTAACGTGAAGTTGAATTCTTTATTGATCTTGAACCCCGCACAAAGCCCATTTCTAAAACCCCATATCGAATGGCTCTATTGAACTTGAGGAGTTAAAGGTCCAACTACAGGAATTGTTGGACATCGGTTTCATTCGGCCCTAGTACATCTCCTTGGGGTGCTCTGTTTTATTTGTAAAAAAGAAAGGCGGGAGTATGCGACTTTGTATTGACTATCGGGAATTGAACCATGTCACCATCAAGAATAGGTATCCTCACCTCGTATTGATGACTTGTTTGACCGATTGCTGTAAGGCACAATTCTTTTCAAAAATCGATCTTCGATTCGGATATCATCAAATTGAAAATTAGAACCGAGGATATTCCAAAGACCGCCTTCAAACTTCGGTATGGGCATTATGAATTCTTAGTCATGTCTTTCGGACTAACTAATGCTCCTATGGCTTTCATGGATATGATGAACCGAGTATTCAAGGAATATTTGGATCGGGTTCGTTGTTGTCTTTATTGATGACATCCTTATATATTCCAAAAGTCGTGAAGATCATGAGCACCATTTGAAATTTGGTACTCAAAGGCTTCGTGAAAACCAACTATATGCCAAATTGAAGAAATGCGAGTTCGGCTTGAGGAAGTAGCCTTTCTTGGGCATGTGGTGTCAAAACATGGAGTATCTGTTGATCCGCCAAGATTGAAGCAATACAAAGTTGGGAGCAACCAGTCGGTTGATCAAGTACGTAGCTTTTGGGCTTAATTTGGTTATTATCGGAGATTCGTGGAAGGGTTTTCTCGAATCGCTACTCCATTAACTCAATTAACTCGAAAGGATCTGAAATTCGTTTAGCGCGAAGAATGCGAGAAAAGTTTCCAAGAGCTTAAGAGGAGACTTATTTCTAAGACTGTTTCTAACAATACCATCCGGTTCGGATGGATTTGTTATCTCAACGATGCTTCGTGCAAAGGGTTAGGATGTGTTCTCATGCAACGTGGGAAAGTCATAGCTTTATGCCTCATGACAACTTAAAGAGTATGAGAGGAATTATCCTACTCATGATCTAGAGTTAGCGCGCAATAAGTTGCGCTTAAAGATATGGAGGCACTATCTATATGGGGAGAAAGTGGAGATATATTCGGATCATAAAAGCCTTAAATATTTCTTCACTCAAAAGAACTCAACACGCGGCAAATGACGTTGGCTCGAGCTATTGAAAGACTACGACCACACTATTCAATACCATCCTGGTAAAGCGAACGTGGTAGCTGACGCATTGAGTAGAAGATCATATGCGGGAACGAGTGTGATGATGTCAAGTATACGATAGAGCCAACTTTAATAGAAAAGTTAAGGTTGCCAGCCACCTTGGGCCGGATGATGCGTATGAAGAAGAAAGTACAAGAAGGAGCTATTCTAAGTTTAGAATTGATGAAGAAGGAATACTTGAGTCCACTCTAGAAGCTTTGTGTTCCTAACGACCACGATTTGAAGTACAAGATTATGATGGAGGCACACAATACACCATTTGCAATCCATCTCGAAGTACTAAAATGTATCGTGATCTTGACATACATTTTGGTGGAATAATATGAAGAGAGAGATTGCAAAGTTTATCTCGATGTGTTTAACTTGCTAACGTGTAAAGGCGAGCATCTAGTACCTAAGGGTCCGTTGCAACCACTTGAGATTCCGGAATGGAAGTGGGAACACATTACCATGGATTTACGTTCACGGGTCTTCCTACGGTTTCTCAAGGCATCAATGCTATTTGGGTTATTGTTGATAGATTAACCAAGTCCGCTCATTTCTTTCGCGTCGGGAGACTTATTCCTTGAACGTCTTGCTAGTATGTACGTAAATGAGATCGTGAGGTTGCATGGCATGCGCCTGTATCCATAGTTTGGATCGTGACCCAAGATTCACTTCAAGATTTTGGGTTAGCTTGCAAAAAGCTATGGGCACGGATTTGCGATTTAGTTCGACATACCATCCACAAACGGACGGACAATCGAGAGAGGACTATTCAAACTCTTGAAGATCTATTAAGACTCGTGGTCCTAGACTTCAAGGGTAGTTGGGATAAGTATTTACCATTGGTGGAATTCTCCTACAACAACAACAGATTATCGTGCAAGTATAGGTGTGGCTCCATTCAAGCATTATATGGACGAAAATGTCGTTCTCCAATATGTTGGGATGAGGTGGGTGAAGCAACATTGTTGGGACCCGAAAGTTAAGTACACATATGACTCACCGAAAAGATCCAAATAATTCGGACAACGATACAAACGGCTCAAGATCGACAAAAGAGTTATGCGGATCTTCATCGAAAGGACGTGGAATTTAATGTAGGGGATCATGTATTGTCATGAGTTGCTCCATGGAAGGGAGTTACAAGATTTTGGAAAGAGGAAAGCTCAATCCACGATTTATTGGTCCATTTCAAATTCTTGACCGAGTAGGAAATGTAGCCTATAGACTTGTGTTACCTCCGAGTATGTCTCGTGTTCATAATGTGTTTCACATATCTGCATTTTCGTAAATATGTGAAAGACCCGAACCACGTTATTGAGTTAGAACCGGAGGCGAGATAGTAGAAGACTTAACGTATGAGGAGGTACCTATCAAGATCTTGGATAGGAAGGAGCATGTCCTACGCCAGCAGAAAGGTCATACCACAAGTTAAAGTTTTGTGGAGGAATCATGCTATAGAGGAAATGACACGGGAATTGGAAGCGGAAATGAAAGCGAGGTATCCTCACCTTTTCGAAAAACACTGCAGTACGTGACGTCAATTTCGAGGATGAAATTTCATAAGGAGGGAGGTTGTAAGACCTCAAATTTTTTTTTAAATAAAAGGAATTTCCTTTATTTATTATTTTGAAATAGTAAGGGTTGATTTGATTAATGTGGATAGTTAATGGTTAAATACGCAAATATTTCAAAATAAGCAAGTGGTTATAAAATATTCATTTTATTTGGGAATATTCGTTTGGTCGTGGAATATTCGCATCTTTGTGGGAATATTAGATGCTACGCCAGTGTGACCATGTGTGGGCCCCATAATGTAAAGCGATTGGATGAAGAAAACAACAAATATAAGTTGGTTAAAAATAACCATGCGTAGTTGTTACCAATTAAGACCATTGGAATACCCGGTGGTTAAAATACAAGAATACGCGTGGTTGCACAAGAAGACACGGTATTGCACAAGATTGTTGAAATATTGATCCTTACGTAAGAAGGCACTTTACTCAATAATTTTCACGTGAGATTCTTTATTCAATATTTTATTTTATTGATTCAATAATTCTTTGCGTTGATATTTTATATTATTCATTGTTCAATAATTGTCACGCCGCATTATCTCCATTATCGGATCAATAATTCATATTATTTGAATAATATTATTAGATAGCATTATTGGCAATGTCTAGAAAGTTCTCATCAAGGAGAGGTTTGGTCACCTAATTGCGGCGCCAAGAAGGAGAAATCCTTATCTGAAAGCCCTCTTTCCAGGAACTACTGGTTGTCATAATTGTGATTACGTAATATTATTTGTGAATAATTAATTATTGATTCATATGATAAAGAAATATTTATTTTATGTGGATATAAATGATGGATTTATTTATGTGGTTATAAATGAAGAAATTATTGTTGAGGTGTTTTATCAAGATTTTACCAGATTGGAGGTATTAAAAATTAAATCGGGGTTTGAGATATATCATGGGATTATAATTTTAATCCGACTAGATTTGGATTGTGGTAATTTTGGATATGTTATACATATATAAGTTGAGTATATGTCTACAAATTTTGAACCGTTAAAATGTACGAATGATTTGTTATGAATTTTAAGAGGTGTCGATTAGGAAATTAGGGTTATAATTGATTTTGGTGGAAAATTCTAGAATTGAGTGGGCCCCACTTGTGGTTGGTGAAGAAATGTGCTGAATTTTATTTCAAATGTGGTGGGTGGCAATAGTAGCGAGTGTAAAGCCATCGGTAGCAGTCAAGTCCTCGCTTTGACGGGCTAACATTTTCCTATAAATAGAGGGCTAAGTTAGAATTGAAAATCACACCGTAAACAAAGTTTTCTCTCTTTCTCTCTCTATATTATTGAGTATTTTGTGAGTATTTAGATACTTTGAGAGTTCTTTATTCAAAGATAAGTTTCATTCAAACATCACTTGACCTTTCCTTAGAAATAATCGATTCTTTGAGGTAAGGGATATTATTTTTTCGTAATGATATTATTTCTTCAATATCATTATCTTTGAAATGTTGATCCGATGTTTTTATCAAATTTAGAACTTTTTCATGTGGGGTTACTATTCATGAGTTACTATTCACGAGTTACTATTCACGAGTTACTATTCATTAAAGTACTATTCATGAAGCGTGAAGATGTTTTTTGTGGAATTTCTATCTTTTGGTGTCGGATTTAATATTCATGTATACGGTCTTATTCACGATATATCGGACTATTCACGATACAAAGACTATTCACGATATCGGCACTATTCACCAAAAATAAAATTTCTTCTTTTTGTCCAAAACATCTATTTTGGATACTAGCTTTGATTGTATCCGTGTTTTGATCATTCTTGAATTTTACACCTTTGTGATTATTTTTGGGGTATTGTTGGACATGGATAAAACAAAGTACGAATCCTTAATCCTTAATCCTTGTCATTTTGTTTCTTTGGATTCGTTCTTTAAAAATATTTTCATCATCCTCGGTCTTAAATGATGATATTATTGAATATCTTTGGCCCTGTAGTGCAAAGATGAATGATTTCTGAAGAATATCTTTGGCTTTGTAGTGCAAAGATGAGCAGTGTTGAGAGATGAACATGACCGATCGATTAATATCTTTGGCTTTGTAGTAAAAGATGAGCAGTGTTTAAATGAATATGACCGATCGATTAATATCTTTTGGCTGTAGTGCAAAAAGATGAGCAGTGTTTAAATGAACATGATTAATCGATGAATATCTTTGGCTTCAGAGTGCAAAGATGAATATTTGATTCAGATGTATATTGATTGTTGTTCTGGGGATAAAAGATAGCGATGAACTTTTAAATTCATACATAGAGGATAGTAGTTTGCATTCTCTACTTAACTCTTCTAATGAATTATTATTTCATTGCGAATATTGATTGAAAATTTGTTGTCTATTGTATTCTATTAAATTTTTTCCTGTTGAAGACTAACGATAATTTGTTGTATATTATCTTAGTCATAATATTCTTTCTTGAGCTAGTTGAGCTCACCCTTTTCCTTTTGTTCCATTCTTCTCGTGGAGGCGAGAATATAAGCGAGATAGTGGGGGTATGGAATGAAGGTTTTAGAAAGGATTGTTTAGTAGTCCTCACCATTTTGTAAAATAATGTATCAATAAATGTGATGAGGATTTATGTGAGTATAAATATTGTCTCAGAAGATAATATTTGTATTTAAACTCACAGCTTTTCTTGTTGTAATAATAAAGTTGTAGTTGTTTACATACCATGTATTGACAACTCGTAATGGGTGATGTATACCTATTTTGGGGGCGTCACACATAGCACTAGCATAACAAAAGACTAAAAGAGTGTTGATTTTATACCTCATTAGCAGCTTGTTGATTTTGTTGTTCAATATATTCATTTAAAGGAATTTGAGGGGTAGAAGACATAATTTGGGGCTAGTTCAATTTTTCACCTTGTAACTGAAATTTGAGGAGATCTTGATTAGAACTATGAACCAACATTGAAATCAACCAAACACATCAACAAAGTATCCTAATAATTTCAGAGGTCTAAGTATGAAAATCATAATAACATAATATATAAATCAACAGAGAAAAATATAAAAATAAAAAAGCCCTAATTTTGTTACCTTGTAAATCTCATATGCGCAAGAAAAGACTGCAATAGAATGAGAAGGGAAGACAATGTCGCGAGAAAAGAAGAAGTCACGAACTCGCAGTGGCCTGGTGGACGATGGTCGCAGTCCCAATCGCGGGCTTAGCCCACATAAGTATGATCGCAATGAGACGCCTTCACGGTGTTTAGCCACGCCACGTGGTGGTCAAAGATGTCATGGTGGCACAGTGGTAGGCGCTGGACGGTGGTTGAAGGCTTGAAGCTTGAAGCCTTGTACGCGAGAAGCATCGCTATGGGTAGTGTATGCACTTTAGCTGTTTAGTAGAATAGCAGTAGCCTTTGGCTCTTTAGTTGCTCTTATCTGAAGTCTGAACTTTGAAGAATTAGATATTTAGATTAGAATGGATGTTTTTTCTTTTGCCCCACCAAGTTCAACTTGTTTATTAATCTGTCCCTTTGACTTTACTAACTTATAAATTCTGCCCCTATTAAGTTTACCTATTAAAAAAAATTGAGCATAAGCTTACCTTGTACTCGATCCGCCCCTTCATACATACATACACACATATGGTGCGGTTTCGGTTTTATGGTTGCAGTTTTGGCTAGTAACCAAACCGAAACCGTAAATTTGGTTATTCAACCAACCTAAAACTGCAATATACGCCGGAACCGTTGGTGCGGTTTCAATTGGTGCGGTTTGTGCAATTTTTGGTGCGGTTTCGGTTCCAATTTGGTTACTTGCTCAGCCCTACAAAAGATAGTAATTTGTGGTGGAATATTTAAGCAATCACAAAATAATAGTATATATAATGGCTCTTAGTGATGACTAATCTTACCATCAATGTATTATAATTGTGATGGCCATGTCAATCACACCAATTTTTTCACGCAAAATAAATTTTCTTTTTGTGACGCACTAAGTCATCACTTATAGATATACCCTTTTCGTGATTGCATTTAAGCTATCACTAATATTTTAAATAATAAATAATCAAAAGAATATTTTATGACGGTCGTGACAATCATTAAAAAGATAGATTTCTGTGACAACTTTTATTTGCAATTACAAAAAGAAGGTATTTTGTGATGGAATTTTCAATCCGTCACAAAATAATAAAATATATGATGGCTCTTAGTGATGACTAATTTTACCATCATTATAGAGTATTTGTGACTGCCATTGCAATCACAAAATCTTATGTGAAAATAATTTTGTTTAGTAAGTCAACTCACATATGTTTTCTTTTATATTTTGTTTTAAAATTATAATCATGATCTGGACTTTGGTGTAGTGGTAATACTCATTATTTAGTTTGTAAATGGGAGAGGGTTCGAATCCTAAAAGTATCATTTGATACAATTAATATAGATATAATTAATATAGTGAAATACATTATACGTAAATAGAGATTCACGTTCTTACATTTGATCCCTAAAGTTTTATTTTTTTGTGATGACTTTAATAATCACAATAGATTATATGTTAGTGTGATTGTATTAATCATCACAATAGATTATATGTTAATGTGACTGTATTAATCGTCACAAAAGCACTAAGCGTTTGCGTGATTGCCAAAACCATCACGTAAAACCATTCATGATGGGCGTATACAAGATGACCATTGTGATACTTAAGACCATCACGTAAACCTTTTGTGATGGTTTTCCTACTTTTTGTGATGATTTTTGATCATCACAAATGACCTTTTTTTAGTAGTGAAAGTCTAGAAAGTTCTTTCGAGAAAAGGGGTTATGTTATATAATTGCGCGCCAGTAAGGATAAATCCTTATCGAAAAGCTCCTTCTTTCCTGGGAATGATTTGGTTGTCAATATTGTGAGTTTATAATATTAATCGTGAATAATTATTATGTGGTGGATATTGGTTTAATTTTGATATAAATGAAGAAATTTAGCATGAAACATTTTTTGAAAGTTTGACATATTTTTCTATGGAATCACAATTATCTTCTCCGATAAAATATTCATTCAAATATATTATTATAATATTACATTATAATAGTATAATGTGATAATATAATATTATAATTTTTATAATTTAAATGGTAATATTATTATAATAATATATAATTTTCAGCATGTGGATAAAAGTGGAGTGAAGGTTATCATTTTGATTTTGAATTCTTTCTTTTCAAAACCTTTCCGTGCACATTTTGAATTCTTTCTATCCTGCACATTCTTTCTCTTTTGTCCAAAGTGTGGCTTAAATTAAACTTCTCCTGCAAAAAATGTTTTCTAAATTTGTGAGCCTCACCCATAAGAAAATATGACAAAGTTAGGCAAGTTAGGAAGAGAAGAAAAAAGAAGAAGTTAGGCAGGTTGTATAATTTTCCTCCGTGTTGCACTATAACAGATCTGGAGGTAACCCTCCATCCTAAACACACCAAAAATTACAAGCATTCCTACTGCAATATTGTGAGTATTTCTTTTGACTATAAGAATACTTTGAGTGTAGCTTATAGTGCAAGATTTTCGCAAGATAATATCGGATATTCCAATCAAATCTAGTTTTCTACTAAGGTAAATGATATTATTTTATTTCTATAATCGTAAGAATATCATTTTCTTTCATACTTCATATTATGTAAGTGATGTTATTTCATTTCATATTCCTAAATTTAAACTTACTAGGGTAAGTATTTCTTTTATAATTCCTGAAATGATTAGAAATTCCTTAAGGTTTGTGCTTTATCGAATATCATTTCACTGAAATATTGGTCTGAACTCTCTTATTAAATTTTAATCTTTTCATGTCAGGGTACTATTCATAGGTACTATTTATACGATACTATTCATACATTACTATTCATGAGTACTATTCATACGGTACTATTCATGAGTATTGTTCACAACAGAATTAAATTCTCTTTTCTGTCCAAATTATTTTTGATACATGAATATCATTCTTGAATTTTACTCCACAATTAGTTATCATGTTGACAATTTATAAATTCTTTAACTCTAGATAAATTGAATTATAAATCTCTAATATTTGTCCTTGATCTTACTTAATCGATTCTTTATATCCTTGTCGTCATCCTCATGCTTATATTATGCTGAAAGTCACCTTTAGCCCGTAGTGCAAAGATGAATTGTTGATTGGTATGATTATGACCAGGAATTGTGTATTGGTATATTCATAACCTACAATTTTTTAAGAAAATCTTCTATGTGCAGAAACAGGTAACAATTGTAGAGTTTATGAGATTCAAGCAGAAACCGAACGAAGAGCTGTCAGATTACGAGAATAGGTTCAGAACCCAAGCAAAGAAGTGTGCAGAGCCAATTGAAGAAAAGAACTTGGTCAGCATATGCAACAATGGTGCTTTAGACGCCTTCAAGCCCCACCTCATTACCAAGGCTTGTGATTCATTTGCAACCCTCTCATCTTTTACACAAGATTTGTGAGGAATCATGGCATTGTCTACCAACCATGCGATGGTTATATGGAAGGGAAAGATGACAACAACTGTGGTTTTGGCGGATTCTCAGTCAAAACCACAAAGGGGCAAGAGGGAGAAGAATAAGAAATTTGAGTGAAGCAGAGAAAAGCACAGGGACAAGTATACCAGAATGCCAGTTCCAGAGGCTATCACATACGGTGAGAAGGCATTCAGGGGCATGTATGAACAATGGGTCGAACACGGAGTGGTGAAAACTCCAAGGCCATGGTTGGTTGTGACGGAAGAGATGAAAAGAAGACCGAACTTCTGTGTATACCACAAATACGTAGGACATTCCACTATGGACTGTTACAGTCTGTGGAGTATATACCATGAGAATCTGGCGGCCGGAGAGATTGAACTAGGAAAAGAAACGTGCAACACTATAACCCATGGTGCAGTCCTGGAAGTCAAGATGATGTACAACCCAAATACTGGCTCTACCATCGAAAGAACTCTAAACTATAAATACAAGAATTGACGAATTAAAAATCCACCCATAATGGTGGTCCACTAAAAATGGTGGTTGAAGTCCTCAGGAGTATCCATTGCCAAGAAATTGGATGACCAATGGAGGAGGCACTAGAATTGATGGATTTTTAAAATAAAAAAAAATCCACCCAAGATGGTGGTCAAGTCCTTGTAAAATACATTTGTCAAGAAATTGGACGACCCAAGTGACGAGGCATCCGATTTCAAGTCCTCGTAGATCGCACTTGCCAAGAAATTGGACGACCCAAGTGACGAGGCACCCGAGTGTTACACTTTATCATCAAAAGTGAATGAAGCACCTGACTATAAGTCCTCAGACCCGAAAAGTTATACTTTCTACTTTAAAAGTAATCGAGGCACCTGACTATAAGTCCTCGGACCAGACAAGTTATACTTTCAACTTCAAAAGTAATTGAGGCACCTGACTATAAGTCCTCGGAAGTTACACTTTCAACTCTAAAACTGATTGAGGCACATGAGTATAAGCCCTCAACCCCAAAAAAAAGTTACACTTTATCTCGAAAAATGGTGAACGTTATGCTTTCTCCGACAAAAGCAGGATTTATTATTTGAAACGTTATGTTTTTCATTAAAAGCAATTTTATTATCAATAAATTGTCAAACTTCCGCTTATATATGCTTGAATATTTTTTTTGATCTCTTTTTTTTTTAAAAAAAAGTATAGATTCAAGTGTTAGTTTGCATAAAAAACATGTTTTTTTCTTGAAAAGTTTCATTTTTGTTGTTTTATGAGGCCTATTGTTGTATTAGAGTCTTAATTTGAACAACTTAAGATTCAATGTTAAAGACAATTAATAAGTATAAAGAAACTATATTTTGATAAATGAAATATATGTAAATGAGTTTTCTGATACAGGAAATGGAAAATATTACAAAAAGTCATGATCTAAAGGCCATGACATATCAAGTTGAAGAGGGGGAATAGCTAAAGCCTCCAAGTTAGCAATGGCGGTCTCATGAATCTTAAGATTTACCGCTCTCAGCTCCCTAACCTTTTTGGTAGTTGACTATAAGTCCCTTTGTTGGAACTCTACATCCCAAAGCTTGGACTCTAGATCCCGAGACTTGGCCTCCAAATTTCTTGTGGCTTCGTCAAGATCTGAGAGTTGTACTGAAAAGCAGTCATCCTCACACTTGCGTATAGCAACCTCCGAATGAAGTGAAACAATATAAAATTTTAACTTGAGAAGATCCAGCCTAGCAAGTAAAGGAGACATATCAACACCCACCGCTGCAAGGTCGTCTACATCATCGCTAAATTACTTCAAGTCCTCGACTCACGTGTAAAGGGCCCAATGGGAACATTATAATCCTCTTCATCGGCATTGGCCTTCTCGATGACTTCTTGATTCTGAAGAAGCGAGAAATTTCAAGAGAGAATAAGAAGGATTAGATTGAAGATTTTCCAAGATATCCATGGAGAGCTCCTCTAGGGCTCATCCTCCTAGGGTTTCCTCCTAGAGGTTCCCTCTCATAGGAATTTCATTTTCGAGACTTGCAAAATAAAATAAAATCAAGTTCCACGAATTATTTAGAAACTTTAATCAAGACTTCAACACTTTAAACATTTTGCGCGATCATCCCACCAAAGGCGTGACTCACGCGCAGGGAGCAAATATTTACTGGTAGATAGCATAGACATCCTCCAAATTAGGGGTACTGAATTCCCCCCAAACAGTGACCAATGTGCATGTAGAGGAGCACCAAAGTGAAATCAACATGGTAAGAGCATCATGGTTCTGTTGGCCGGGAAAGTCCTTGCATAGTTGAATACAACGAAAAATGTAAGCCCTTTCTTTAGTATATCCACATAATCACATTCCCAAGTATCTCGTCGGTCCAATGTTACCATCCCTGAAGGCAAACAGATGAATCGGACATGAAGCGAATGGGATTAAAAGGGTATTTGTGTTCCTCTATGCATATGTGAGGAATGTGATCGGAATGAGGAAAGTCATCCCAACATTCGCAAGCCGCTGCATATAGAAACAAGTCTTCCTTCTCTGACGAAGAATGTAAGCCCTTTCTTTAGTATATCCACATAATCACTTTCCCAAGTATCTCGTCGGTTCAATGCTGCCATCCCTGAAGGCGACCAGATGAATCGGACATGAAGCGAAGGGGATTAAAAAGGTATTTGTGTTCATCTATACATATGCGAGGAATGGAATCAGAATGGGGAAAGTCATCCCAACATTCGCAAGCCGCTATATATAGAAACAAGTTTTCCTTCTCTGGCGAAAAAAAAATTAGATGATCATAAGCCTGAACTTACTCCCAAAAGACGTCAGAAGGACCAAAAGAGGGGAGCTCTTCCCCAATCACTGAGGAACAGGGCGTCCTTGGCGATTTCTGGGTATGTGGAATGTTCAATGGAGATCGAGGGCCTGCAAGTAAGAAGAATTCAACATAAGGGCTCTAAAGAGCAAGGAACGGATGGCAAGGAAATCATTTGAACTTGAGTGCATATCATAGCAAAGAAGGAAGTCAGAGGTTTAAGCTTAAAAACACCTGAAAGAAGAAGCAAAAAAGAGCACGAACATTAGAAGCCATTCAAATAAAAAAGGGTAGAAGAAGAACGAAAAAATATGAAGAAAGAGGCCACTAGGTTTGGTCCCCCTAGGGTTTGACCCCTAGGGTTTAGCCACCTAGGGAGCTCTTCCCCTATTACATTTAACTTCACCTTGCTCGTTGAATCAACCGCTTAGGATGAATGCTACTTCGCTGTAAAAAACAAAAGTTGTGGTCTTTATTTGAGAATATTCAGAGAAAAAGTCAAGATCCTGTTAAGGTGAAGTGACTTTTTTCTTTAAGAATATCCGATCCAAGATCTTTGTTAAGGTGAAATGGCCCGGAATAGATATTTCCTTGTTACGGTGTTTCCTTTTCTTCGTGAATATCCGAGCCAAGATCCTTGTTAAGGTGAAATGGTCTGAAATAGATGTTTCCTCCTTGCGGTATTGCCTTTTCTTTGAGAATATCTGAGCCAAGATCCTTGTTAAGGTGAAATGACCCGAAATGGATGCTTCCTCGTTGTGGTGTTGCCTTTTTTTTGAGAATATCCGAGCCAAGATCCTTGTTAAGGTGAAATGGCCCGGAATAGATGATTCCTCCTTGCGGTGTTGCCTATTCTTTGAGAATATCCGAGCCAAAATCCTGTTAAGGTGAAATGGCCCAGAAAAAAAATACTGCAATTACCTGAAAAGAGAAGTCGATGAAGCAATCACGAAGAATTAATTAACCAAACAAAAAACCAACACGACTAGAGGTACCTAATTTCATTTTTCTATCAAATAAGTATCTGATAGTTGTTCTCTAGTAGTTAACGATGTCATGGAAAGAATATCAACAATCATTCTAAACAAGCAAACTAAATATAACAGATTCTAAAAAAAATCATGTAGAACAATAATCAAGAGGCTAACTACTAATAATTAATTAGTACTATGAACCCAAGACTATAATTGATTAATAATTATAAAATAATAATAATAATAATAATAATAATAATAATAATAATAATAAAGGAGCAAACCATGAAGAGATTCATGTGATACTGTATGAATTATACCATGGTGTATCTTTTTCCTATAGGACGCTCCTGTCCTCGTTTATTAATATTAACCCAAAAGCTTATTAACTGTTTCCTGGTGATAACTAATACGCAAAAAGGGAGTGGGTCAAACCTGAAAAAGAATTGTTATATATGGAATGAATGTCATGTTTTTATAAGAAGTATTCTTGATGAATTTATAATTACTGTTTACAATTAATAGTAATGAATTTCATTTAGGGACTGGGGGATTGAACCCGACGTAAATCAAACATGCAACAATCTGAACAGGAGTCAGACCCATTAAAATTATCTCAGAGAAATAAAGCAGACCCATTAATTTGATGCTTGTAAATCTTGTTGTTCAAATGTTTTTCAACTACACGGCATGCAATTGGTAATTAGAGAGAATACCAAATAGATTAATAAGCAATTAAATTCAACTATGCAATATTCAAAAAAAAATTGAACGAATTATAGAGGGTGAATGAGTTAAATGATGACCTTATATAATTCTGTGTCTATTGGAGCCATGGCGGTGAGCTTCTTTCGCTTCTGAGCCTTGGATGAATTTTGATATTGTGATAATGGTGAACTTCTTGTACATATAATATATCACATATATTATTTTATACATATGATATTGATCTAATTACCTGTTGCTGTTGCTGTAGGATAGTAATTCCTTCCAATCACCCCGTGAATGAATACTACGCAGTATCACCAATTAAGGGAAAAAGATCTTGTATTTATTCCTATTTAGAAAATATTTTTCAACTTTCAGAAAATATTTTTCAACTTCCTTCTAATTTTATTTTATAAATATATAAATAGAAATGATTTGATTTTGTTTCCAAAATATAAATGATTTGATTTTATATAAAGAAAGATTTTATTTTATTTTCCAAAATAAAATAAGATTTTATTTACTTAGTAATATATATATATATATATATATATATATATATATATATTATTAAGGAAAAAAAGATTGAGCAAGATTTGGGGAAGATTTTTAAGATATCTTGGAAGAGCTCTCCCCTCTCTAAGGATTTTCTGTTTTCAGGACTTGCAAAATCGAATTCTGTGGATTTTTTCAGAAATTTGAAGCAGGATTCACAGAGTTAAAGTATTTTGCACGATCATCACTCCAAAGACGCGACTCTCACGCAGGGGGCAAATGTGGGCCCAGGTGCAAATTAGGATTCACTTGACTTAATTGAATTAAATGCACAAATATAATTAAGGTTCGCATTATGATTAAATGAAAAGATGAAAAAGCCGAAAATAAAGAAGCAAGACCTGAGAGAATCTTTCACGCGTCCCGAGACAGAAGACACGTAGAGACGACTCATTTTGGCAATTGATTGAGGGATTGGATTGGTGACTAGAAGGGCAGAACGACCTGGGCATTAATTACTCTGATGACTAAGGGTAAATTTAGAATTTTCCCGAGTCCGTGTGCCTAGCACATGACCACTCTCCAAAAAACCCTATAAATACCCCCTTCCACTCCATTGGGAAGGGGACCTCACTTTTGACTCTTTGACCTTTTGGAGGACTAAAAGACTTGGACATTCTCTCTCAACCCGAAACACTCAAGAAGGCTCTCTAAATCCTTGCTACCCTAACAAGGTTCACGGATTCTAAGAGTTTTGTCACGTGTCGTTGGAGTAATCGCTCACTTGTTATTCTCCCTCTTCAATCAATCAATCAATCAATTCCGTACTCTTCGGGATTTCTCTTCTCCTCAGCCAACAAGAAACTCTAACCCTATCAAGGTACAATTTTCTTGCCCACAATTAGAAAAGAAACCAAAATAAATTTTAAATAATATCTAAATCTAAATTTAAATCTAACAAAAATTCATGTCATACCCAAACAATATATGTGAAGAATAAATTCCACCCTTATTAATTGATTTCTGTGGGCAAGGAAATCGTACCTTGCTAGGGTTAGGGTTTCGTGTTGGCTGAGGAGGAGAGAAATCCACGAAAAGTACGGAATTGATTGATTGATTGAAGAAGGGAGAACGACAGGTGGGCGATTACTCCAACGACGCGTGGCGAACCCTAGAATCCGGAACCGTGTTAGGTAACAGGATTCCAAGAGCCTTCTCGAGTCCTTCAAGTTGAGAGAATGTCCAAACCCCTTTGGTGCTTTTAGGTGGAATTCAAGCCTTTAAGTCACCAAAAGGGTCCCTTTGATCTTCCAAGAGTCCAAGTCTTGGTCCCAGGAGAAGTCCCTTCCCAATGGAGTGGAAGAGATATTTATAGGGTTTTTGGAGAGTGGTCATGTGATAGGCACATGTCCTGGAGAAATTTCAAATTTACCCTTAGTCATCAAAGTAATGCCCAGATCGTCTCCGCCTTCTAGCCACCAATCCAATCCCCCAATCAATTCCCAAAATGAGTCACCTCCACGTGCTTCTGCCTCTGGACACGTGAAAGATTCTCTCAGATCTTGCTTCTTTATTTTCGACTCTTCCGTCTTTCCATTTAATCATAATACGAACTTTAATTTGTACATTTAATTCAATTAGCTCAATTAAACCCTAATTTACACTTGGGCCCACATTTTCCCCTGCATGAGAGTCGCGTCCTTGGAGTGACGATCGTGCAAAAAATACTTTAACTCTGTGAATACTACTTCAATTTTCGAAAATTCTCGATCTTGTAAGTCCCGAAAAGCGAGAAAATCATAGGAGACGTAACCCATGGGAGCTCTCCCAATATATCTTTGGAAATCCTCTATCAAATCTTTCCAAACCTTGCATAATATTTGTTTCCTAATTAATTTTTATATGTATATATATACATATATTGAAACTAAATCAAAATAAATTATATATTTGTCAAATAAAATCAAATCTTATTTTGATTTGTAAATAAGATCAAATCCTTCTTTATAGAAAATCAAATCATTCCTATTATTTTGGAAACAAAATCAAATTATTTTTATTTATATACTTATAAAATAAAATTAAGAAGAAATTATTTTACGAAAATATTTTTTGAAAATCGAGAAATGTTTTTTTTTAAATAAGAATAATTTAATTTGATAAAATAATAATAATATTATTATTTTTTAAACGCAAGATCTTTTTCCCTTAATTGGTGATACCGCGTAGTCATTTATGGGGATTGACAGGAATTGATTCCATTAGACAAGTATAGCAAATTAGCAATTGATTTTGCTGGACATGTATTTTAGAGAAAGAAGACGAAAAAAAAACTAAAGGGAAAAAGAAGCAATTGCAGAGTAATAGTGGGTAGTGAAGCTTGGGAAGATAAACAAATGAAACAATCATGAAGAATTGACAAGCGAAAAATCAACACATTTACAATTCAAAGTGAAAAATGGTAGCGAATTCTTCCCGTGAATGTGATCTTCATTTTCAAAACCAAATCATTATTTTAGCTTTGACAGAATTCCTTGTGAAACTGTGATTGGTCATTGCAAAATATTTCCATATAAAATAAAATAAAAGTTCGCAAGTCGGGATACTAAAATGATGAATCAAGGCATCTTTTGATTGGCTATAATTCTAACTTTCCATAAGTAATATTATGGGAAGGACTCAGAATAATGGTATGATGCTTGGGTCGATCGTAAATGATAAACAACCTCTTTTCCTCAATTTATAAAATGGATATACAAATGACAAATCCTATATCCCATGCATATAATTCTCTAGTTATGATTGAAGGCGTAAATTCAGCAACGCCTAATTGTCTAGTTAATTACCTTATATTTATCACAATTACCCACAGAATTTCCAAATTGTAAGACCCCATAAAATATTCCCTCGTTCATATATATTTTCAGTAATCGCTAATCTCCGGGGAGAACTTTATTAGCAATTCATGAGTTTTTTTTTTGTTTTTTTTATTTTATCAAATTCAACACATACTTATTAATAATTAATTCGAGTAGTACTCCAGATAGTATGATACAACAAACTTTATATAGAATTCCCTAAAGATATATAGGCATGCTCAGTGCTCAATGGAGCTAATATATAAAATATTGTTTTATAATCTATATGTATGCATAATTGATTGACTTTTGTAAAAGTAATAATCATGTCATATGATACATTTATAATTAAAACCCATAGGATCTTACTCCTTATATATATATATGCAATAATCTTCCTAATAAAAAAATTTTATCTTGATACACCAAGTCTTTCCTTTTTATCAAATCAAAATTAATTTTTATTTCCAAAATAAAATCAAATCTTAATTTTATAAAATCAAATCTTAATTTTATTTTTTGAAATTAAATCTTTCTTTATTTTGGAAAATCAAATCAAATCTTTCTTAATTTGAAAAGAGATTTTTTTAAAACAAATCAAAATCATAAAATCATATGAAATAAATTAAAATCATATGATTATGCATGATAGCTATAGTCCCTTTCTATTCACGCCAAAGTTTAGTAGTAGAACCCTTAGTCCAATTTTTTTTTTTTTTTTTTTCGTCAACCTATACAAAAATGAGGTAACCATTTTTTTTTTTTTGAATGCTGGCCGAACCTTTTTTTTTTTTTTTTTTTTGAAAATAAAATAAAATAAAATCTTATTTTATTTTTTCAAAAAATAAAAAATAAAATATATAAATAAATAAATAAAATATTTACTTATCTTATTTTTGAGAGGTCCTGTTGCTCCATGATTAATTACTGTGCTGCTTCCTTTTTGCCATAAGAAAGATCCGTTGAGCTTTATACATGCCTTCACCTCATCCAATGACTATCGATTAACACCTCATGAAACTAAAAGAAAATAAGCCCATGAAAAGAATGAACATGATTAACCCCACTCTTGTTTCCCAATGCCAATTATTTGGTTCCTTTCAAATCATCTCGCTATATGCCATGAGTCATCAAGTCACGTAGCCTTCTCCACTCCTTCCCCGTCATTCTTGATCGATCCACGGCATTACACAAGTGATTCTACACAATGATTCAATGAGAACACAAGCGTCCAAAGGCTCCTCGTGGTCTGAAAATAAAAGAGAAGATATTCCACCATCTCTTCTTCACAATAGCCCATAAGACCATCAACAATCAATTCTCTTGGGATAGAAATCACCTCATTTGCAGACCGACAAACCGAGGACACGGTATATATATATATATATATATATTTTTTTTTTTTTTTTGCATCGAGGGAAATTGATTATAACCGCCTCTAATTCATAATTCGTTTCGATTGTTGAAGGTGACTTACTTTCAAGAAAAATCTTTGTTTTCATAATTCTTTTATTTAGTTGGAATTTCGAAACTCTTTTCATGTATAATTATTTTATTTTGTCGATTGATTGTTTGTTTGTTGGTTGATGTTTTTGTTTAATTTTTTCTTAATTGTTTCATCGATTTCTCTTTTCGTGTGATTGTAGTTTTTCTTTTAGGGCCATTTCACCTTAACAAAGGATCTTGGCTCGGATATTCTCAAAAGAAAACAACACCGCAAGGAGGAGGATTTATTCCGAGCCATTTCACCTTAACAAGGTCATTGGCTCGGATATTCTGGAAGAAAGGAACACCGCAAGGAGGAAGGATCTATTCCGAGCCATTTCACCTTAACAAGGTCATTGGCTCGGATATTATGGAAGAAAGGAACAACGCAAAGGAGGAGAATTTATTCCGAGCCATTTCACCTTAACAAGGTCCTTCGCTCGGATATTTTGAAAGAAAGGACAACCCGCAGCAAGGAGGAAGAGTTTATTCCGAGCCATTTCACCTTAACAAGGTCATTGGCTCGGATATTTTGAAAGAAAGGACAACATCGCAAGGAGGAAGAATTTATTCCGAGCCATTTCACCTTAACAAGGATCTTAGTTCGATGTTCCAAAGAAGTAGCATTCATTCCAATCAGCTTGATTCGACGAGTAAGGAGAAGTTAAATGTAAGAGGGAGAGCTCCTTAGGTGGCTAAATCCTACGGGTCAACCCTTAGGGGAACCGAACCTAATGGCCTCCTTTTTCACATTTCCCGCTCTTCTTTTTTACCCTTTTATTTGAATGGCTCCTAATGCTTGTGCTCTTTTTCTTCTTTCGTGTGTTCATGATCTTCCTTTCCGAATCCAAGGTGTCCGTGATCTTCCTTTCCCAAATCCAATCTTCTTATTTAAGTTTCATACCCTCTCTTGTTATGGTAAGCACTTAATTTCAAATGCTCATTCACTTTCTTTCCTTTGTTTCTAGAATTCTCATGTTATATTTTCTTGTTGCAGCCAACTCCAGTTGAACGCTCCACGTAATCTCAAAACTACTAAGGAGGTTCCTTTCATCGCCGATCGGGGAAAGGCTCCCCTTTATGGGTCTTCCGACTTTTCTCGGGAGCAAGTGAAGAATTATGATCGCATAACCTTTCCTCCTCCCGAGAAAAAGGTGCTTATTTCTATATGCTACGGCCATGCAAGTTTAGACAAATTTTCCCCTCTCGCTTCAGATTCCTCGATGTGTATAAAAAAACAGAATACCCCTACAAATCCCATTCATTTCATATCCGACTCATCCAATCGCTTTCGGGGTGGCAACATTGGACCGACGAGGTTCTCGCAAATTTCGATTATGTGGATATAATCAAGAGGGTCGACATTTTGCGCCAGATTCAATTATGCAGGATCTTCGTGATCCGACAGACCAAGATGCTCTTACCGCCTTGATTTCACGCCGGTGTTCTTCCACATGTACATTTGTCACCGCTGGGGGAGTTCACCCCCAACTCAGAGGACGTTTATGCCATTTACCAAAGAATCTTTTTATTTTTATTTTTATTTTATTTTTTTTTTTTTTATTTTTTTTATTTTTTTTTATTTTATTTTTTTTTTTTTTTATATATATATATATATATTTTTTAGAGTATGAACTCATTCTAGATTATATCTTGTAGCCTTCCCATTGTCAGACGGGTTCTCAGAAGTATATCTAGCTTGTCTCCTAGAGATGTTGAGTGCATTGCTTATTTAATGAAGCTTTCCAAGCGAGCTCCCAATTATATCTCGCGATTTTGTGGTGACATGCTCCTCCCAAACTTTGAGACTTCTAACCCAAAAAAGAATTCTCGGTTATCTTGGGTGCGCTACTTCTTCTTGTGGATTATCAATTTTATTACACGGAAATAGTTCGACTATAACAAGTCCGTCTCACTTTCCATGAAGAGCCTCGCTTCTTTTCCCTTAGCCGCTTATTCGCTATGTGGTTATCCCGCTTCATTTTTCCCGGGTCTCCGTAGATGGTCCTTCGACTCGCATGTTTGGTTTAGCTTCTATGTTATCTCGAGGTCTAAATGTTCCTCTCGCTCCTCTCTTCTTAGGAACATCAGATCGTCGTTTGATTTAAACTATTCTCGCTATGAAGGAATCCGCGTTGGGAGGTATCCATTTTTCGTATTTTTATTAACCGCCTTTCACAATCGCAATTTTTTCTTATTAATCTTTTTTGTTTCTTTACTCGTGTATGACGTAAATTGCTTCGCTCCCCGCGCTCCTTTCTTCAAATCTTTCTTCGAGCACTTTTTGAGATATTCTACTCCCGCACATTTTCCTAAGAAGAAAAAAAAGATTCAGATCCTTCTTCATCACAAGAACATTGTCCTCGTGACAAATTATGGATCGATCACCGATCTAATTCAGATTTACTGGCATTTTATCGATGATTCTTCATGCTTTACATACCGTCCATACACTATTGTTTCGCAGAAAGTGGCGGTCGCTCCCGCCCCCACTTATAGGCATCACTTTCGCTCCTACTCGATATCAACGAATTGAGTGGTTCTTCGTTGTCTTGGTTCGCCTTCCTTGGGTCACGGAGCTTCCTTACTTCGTCAAGATAATGGTTTTTGCACCGTGGTTTTATTCTCCTCATGTGGTCACGAGGCGATTTTGATTTGACCAGAGCGCCCTTTTGGCACACACACTTGTCGAGACTTATGAGATCGCCTTCTCAACTTTGTCTCTACCTCTCCCTCTTTACGTGGGCATTTCCAAGGCCTCCAAATGCTCCTCATAAATCCCTTCCTTTTGTCATACCGAATGATTCTCTTGATTGGGCGATATACTACCAAATGAGCGTAATTATTAAGGTGTCAATCTTAAAAGATGGGGGATGATACTTGATTTGTTCTCTACAGCTTTTATTCCCGAACGCTCCAATGGGCCAAAGTTGTTATGTTCTCCTAAGACCACTATCCGCTCGTAACGTTGGTCAACCAAAGAGTCGGCTCATCGAAGTGAGGGCTCGATGCTTAAGTCTTCTCATCCCCACAAGAGGCATTCATCCTCAAGTGACCCAACTATTCTTCGTGCACATGTCCCTACTACCTCAGGAGTCTTCCACCACGGGCTTCGCCTCATGCATCTCTATCACAGATACCTCCTTCGCTTCCTCCCCAAGGATCCTCTCGGTGTCGAGGAAATGAGAATCACCCGCTCTAAAGCGAAAAGCATCTACCACTCATCGATTCTCGAGGTGGATCCTCCTATTACTTCTATCGTGGTTCCTGTTAGTCGTCCCCGTTATTAGGCTTCGCTTAAAGCCATCATCAAACGCCCCTCTTGATGATGCTAGTTCTAGTATGCCTACAATGAGGGTCCTGGCCAAAGCAACGAGAAATTTGGTAAATTTTTTGTGACATTTCCATATATATATATATATATTTTTTTATCCCTCGATAGTTGCTTTCGTGTTTCCTTATGTATTTATTTTCTTGATTTTCGATTGCAGAGGTCAATGAAGAGGATTATGATGTTCCTCTTGGGTTTATTTCGTACTACACACGAGGTAGCCGCAATGGTTTTCGCCACCGTGAGCCTTCTCAACCTATCCTTATTGGTGTCGAGTCGCCTTCTTCGTGATAATGATTGTGTTAGCCTTTGATGCTAAAGACACTTTATCCGATGTAAGCCCAAGTCCTCATTGTGGGTGATACACCGATTTCTTCAATCCTTCCTATGACTTCTCCATACGATGGGCCTAAAGATGCTAATAAGGCTCCTACCTCCTCGAGGGGAATCCTTCCGAGACTATTGTTGATGTCCATCCTCCCGTAAGGAGTCCGCCGAAGTTAGTGATCGATCAGAGGGCATTATTGATAGTACTTTGGGTGGATTAAATGACATTCCGCCTCCTGGCATCATCCGACTCTTTTCCATGGCTATATTGTGAGTATCTTTCTTTCAATATATTGTGAGTATTTTTTTTTTTTTTTTATAATATATTATGCTTTGACATTTTTGTTTTCAGAGTGAGAAGATGAAAGATTTGCCTTTCGCTCGCTGAGGCCCTAGCTTTGTTTGATGTTCTCCATCCCGGATGTCGCCCACTCGCCTTTATAGTGACCTTGGTTATCCTCCTGTGGCCAAGGCTTCGAGGAATCATCACCATACAAAGATCTTTCTCGATCCTCCATCTCTTGTCTTGTCAAATTCTATGGTGGCGCTTCTAAAGTGGCTTTCGCCAGAGCTTCCTTCAATCCAAGTGGGGATCTTATTCCGTGGAGGGTTTTCGATATCATCTCCTAGTCAGAAAATCTGGAGCGCCTCCTAGCTCTGCTTCCGCAGACACTTGATCGATTGATTATTAAGACGCTTCCACCCAAACTTCTTCTTCCTGCACTCAAATTGCAAGCCTTGTTCTCGGGTTGCACACTCTGCCTTTATATTCCTTATGAGCCGAGGACTCAAGAGGTTTAGTGATGATGTGAATGACCTTGAAGTCGTGGGTGTTGACATGTCTCCTTTTCGTGTTAGGTCGGATCTTCTCAAATCAAGTTTTAATCTTGTTTCACCACGCTCGGAGGTCATTGCACGTAAGTGTGAAGATGATTCCTTTTCAAAGGCAGACTTTTTCGAGCTTGATGAAGCCGCAAACAAACCGAAGATCCGGGGCCTCAAGATTTAGAGGACCAAACCGGATCTAAATGCTAAATTTCGTGGATGTGGAGTGCCAATGACGGACTGAAGTAACTACCCAACAAGTTAAGGAGCCGAAAGTCGCAAATCTTAAGGTTCGAGATGCGCCATTTCGACTTGGAAGCTTTAGCTATGCCTCCTCTTCGCTTTGATATGTCTTCGCCTTTAGATCATAACTTGTTGTAGTAGTTTTTTTTTCGATTTCCGCTTCGTAAACTCATTTACACATGTTTCATTTATCAAAATGTAGTTTCTTCAACCTTGTTGATTGCTTTTAATTTGAATGATTCCTTAAAATTCAATATTTATCATGAATCTCAAGTTATTCAAATTAATATTAAAAGACAACCACAAGTAAATATGAATTTTATCAAAAACATGTATATATAGTTTTCACAAACCAAAACTTGACTTTTATACTCTTTTTTCTTAAGAAATTTAAAATAATATTCAAGTAAAAGTGAAAGTTTGTAAATTTATTGATAATAAAATTGCTTTTAACGAAAAGCATAACGTTTCATTAGTAAATCTTGCTTTTGTCAAGAAGAAAGCATAACGATTGCCACTTTTAGAGGTAAAGTGTAACTTTTTGCTTTTGTTTAATAAAGCATAAAGTTTGTCACTTTTAAAGATAAAGTGTAACTTTCGGGGTCGAGGGCTTAAACTCAAAGTGCCTCACCACTTTTGAAGTTGAAAGTGTAATCGCCGAGGGTCGTTAATCGTGTTCCTCGATCACTTTTGAAGTTTGAAAGTGTAACTTCCAAGGGTCAGATTTTAACAAAGTGCCTCGATTACTTTTGAAGTTGAAAGTATAACTTTTTGTGATGCTCTTCTCATGTGTAATATTTCTTTACCCACTTCAAGTTCAATGGGCCCGAGATAAAGATTCGATCCCACACGAGATATCTTGCAATACCCGCTTTTAGAGATCTCTCGCACCTATATGGGCCTTCCCATTTGGGGTAAAATTTGGTGGTTGGGGTCCCCTCATGACTTGAGTTGTTGCTTTTGAGTACCGTGTCCCCACCAAAATTGTCGCGTGGTACTATCACAGATTGTATTGTCGTCGCAGCCTTTCATGGTATTGCTCAAGCTTTTCTTTAGCCTTATCTCGAAAGTCAACTAATGCTCTGTGGTCATTTGGTCGGTTTTCTTCCTCGACTAAGCTTCAAGTCTCATTCGAGCCAAGGTATTTCTATTTCAATGGGCAAGTAAAATTTTCTTCACCATAAACCAAAGCATATGGGGTCTCGCTCAGAAGCTTCCTTTTGAAGTTCGATATGCCCATAACGCTATTGGTAATTGTTCTCACCATGTCTTCTGGATGATCGCTCAGGTTTTTGATAAAATTTTATCAAGGTTTTGTTTCAGTAGCCTCTCTTGTGTCGTCTGCTTTCGGGTAATATGGTGATGACTTGTAATGTTTCACCTCGTATCTTTCCATCGATTTTTGACATCCCTATTGATGAAAGGAGTTCCATTATCCGATAAAATTATCTTCGGATTCAAACGGCAAATGATGTGCTCCTTGATAAAATTGGCCACCGCCTTGGTCCCGTGGCCTTCTTCAAGGGTATTGCTTCCACCCACTTTGTGTACATCTCGGTGGGCGCTTAAAATCCATATGTTACCCTTGGAATTAGGGGTGAACAGACCTATAAGATCCATTCCCCATGTATGAAAGGGCCATGGTGTTGCTAAGGTTCGCAAATCCACTACGGGAGCATGGATCAAGTTTCCATGTATTTGACAAATGTGGCACTTTTTAACAAATTCTAGACTATCTCCTCCATCTTGGCCAAGAGTAACCATGATCGATAAGTTGTTTCAGACAACTTGGCTCCCCCTCGTGTTCATCCTGTGCATTTGGTAAACCAAATCTTTGGCTTCACCTAGTTCCGCATAATCGTAGGGCTTGCCATCAATCCCCTTCTAAACAATTCTCCATTCTCAGAAGAAGAAACGTTGTGACTTCCTCTCGATTATAATCAAGGTTCTTTTTTTTCTGGCCTAAGAGTCCCGCTTTGCAAGAACTCCACATAAGGGATTCGCCAATCCACTATATCTTCAATGAAGGCGCATTCATCCTCCCTGTGGTATTCTTGGCATGAAACACATCAAGGCGCAGTAGGCATCCGCTTCCTTCTTCATTTCAGCCAATAATACCCTCGACGCCGCAGCCTCACGATACAAGCTTTATATGTTCGCTAATCCACGCTTCTCGCCATGCACTGCTGCAAGACTCTATCTCGCTTCCTCGCCTCCCTAAGCATCGTGGTCAACACACCATCCGCTTTTTTGTGATACAAGACACCTTTGATGATGTCAGACTTCAGAATTTTACTAGTAGGTATTGTTCCTCCTTTGTTTTCAATTGATTGGAGATGTCGACGCCAATCATCTATTATGTCTTTGGGGAACAAATTTAGCATCGTGGTTGGGAGGGTTCTCTTCATTACCTTTACATCCAAATTCTCACCTCGACATAGACTCGAGATGCTATCTGCTGTTAGCTAGTGCATCAAAGTTGTTTATTCGTCCTCTCGCACATATTCAATCACCACCTTCTCGAAAGCCTCCATCACCTTTTTGTGCTACAGCTCGATATGGCGCCAAGATAGTTCCTTCACTCCAAATGGGCTCTTATTATCTGTCAGACTATGAGGTTTGAATCTCCTTTACTTTAAGATATTTGGCTCCCAATTCGTGAGCCGCCAACAATCCCTAGTATGAACGCCTCATATTCTCGCTTCATTGTTTGTGCAAGGAAATCCAATTTGTATGACAAGGCCACTTCATTTCCTTCTTTAGTGGTCAACACCACCCCGCTCCGCCTTTACCTTCGCATGGATGATCCATCAAAAGCCAAACTCCACCATTCGGGTCCTCATTTTTCAACTCGATTGATTCTACTTCTTCACCCTAAGATCCTCGAAGGGGGTTCATATTCTCCATTTGGAAATCGAGCTGCCAGGTTCGCCAAGGCTTGACATCGGATCGCTTTGGTGTTACACATTTGATGTCGTGACTCAAAGAATCATCATCCATCCGCGTGTCTTCCTACTAATGTCGGGCTTAGTTAATAGGTATCCGATTCGATCGCTTTTTGTTGCAAGCTTTATTTCGTGCTAAAAATAATGCCGCATTTTTTCTCAAGAATGAATACCAATGCTAGACAATGCCTCTCCACTTGTGAATACCGGTTTCCGCCCCTGATTATCCGGCTTAATGTAATATACAGTTTCTCTTCTCCGTCCACCTCTCTCGCGTGATCAATCCACCTATGGACTTTGGTAGATGTGATGTACAATCGCAACCAGATTCTCTTTGTGGCACTACCATTGTTTCAGGCTCAAGCCAAAATTTTTTCACCTTCTCAAACGCTCGTTGTTGGTTTTGCCCCTCATCCCCATCAGGTTTTCCTTTTAGCAATTTGCCAAAAGGTTCTCGTGACTTCTGCTTAACGCCGGCATGAATCTTCTCATGTATGAAACTTTCCCTAGAAAGCTCTTCAACTGCTTTCTCGCGCTTTTTGGGGGGGCATCTCGTGATTGCTTTCGCCTTGCTTGGGTCCACCTCTAAGCCTCTATGTGCACCAAGAAGCCCAAGAATTTTCCAAACCATCATCCCAAAGGCGCACTTCTTCTGGATTCATCCTCAACTTATACCTTCTAAGACCGTCAACACTTTCCTCAGTCCTCCACACGAAGTTATCGCTTCTTGGATTTCACTACTATGTCATCTACGTAGTCCTCCACTATATCATGAATCATGTCATGAAATATGGCGTGCATTGCCTCTTTGATAAGTTGCCCTCAAGATTCTTCAACCCGAATGGCATTACTACATAGTAGAAATTCCCAAACGGGTACGAAAAGGTCATTAACTCTCAGATCTTCTACTTCGACATCTTTATCCGATCAGAACCCACAAACCCGGCCCATGAATGACATCATCTCATGATTAGCCGTCAGATCTACCAAAGTGTCTATGTTGGGTAATGGGTACATGTCCTTTGGGCATGCCTTGTTCAAATCTCTCAAATCCACACATATTCAGAATGCCCATTTGACTTCTTTACCTGCAGACAATGTCGGATAGCCATATCGATGTTGAATTGGCTCGATGAACCCTACTTCCAAAGAACTTCTTGATTTCTTCCTTTATTTGAGTTTCTACTTGGTGCATAGTCATGCGAGGTGCTTGCTTACATCGGGCTTCATTCCCTGACTTATGTTTAGATCAGGCTCCACAAGATCCTTGTCAATTTCCGCATCTCGTCGTAATTCCAAGCAAAGACATCCCTATATTCTCGCAATAATTGTACGAGCTTCTCCTTCGCTTAACATCCAATTCCTTGTCGACATAAGTCTGGCCTTCATGCGTTCCTTCCTCCGCTGCCAAATTAACTTCCTCTAATTCATTTTGTTGAGGTTTCGCCTATCCTCAAAGCATTCTCGAGTCGGGTTCTACCTTCATTCAGCAGCCTTCTTCTTCTTCATTATTGCCGGAGTGGGGACACCTCCCGAGCCGTTGGTTCACACACTTCCAAGGGCTCTTCCCCTCAGATCGTCACAATCAAACACCACTTTTCCGTCAGTTTAACAACCCTCTCCCATTTTGTCTTTCCGCCCTCCTCGATTGTGCCATCCGCTTGACATTTATTATATTTCGCATCTTCGTGGATTTGCCGGCCTTTTTTTTTTTTCTTCTTCCTTCTTCCACCGGCTTCTTATTTTTAGAACATTCTCCACGCTCCGAGGTCTTCTTTTTTCTTTTTTTCGCAGTACGAACTTATCTTCTCGCACTTCCTCCCAAACTTGCTAGTCTTAGGGAATCAGTCTTGTAACTGTTCTCTCCTCTTCAAATGACATCATCAAAGAAAGTTGCTTCAAATGATGATGTGTGCCTCCTCCGTCCAAAGGGATTCCGAAGTTGTTGGTACCTTCACTTCTCTCCCTTTCCAAATAGCTTTAAGGCATTGATGAAAGACCGAGGGTACCACCCCGTAGTCGCTTTTGCCAAACCCTTCCCAAAGAAGACATGATATGATGCATCCACCTCTAAGAACATGGAACATTACAGCCCTCGAATCTTCCCAACTGCATGTCCACCTTAACGTGTCCTAGGGTTCGTCGTGCTTTGATTGGCTTAATCCAGAATGTTCATTTGTTCCTTCACAATCTTCTTCTCCAAGCAGCTCTAACTGCTTGAACACGATGTAGTAGGCATAATATTTACAGACGCCCATTGTCAATAAATGCCTCCAAGACCTCAATGCCGTTGATTATCGCACACATACAACTACCGTTATGCGGGTATCTTATCTCTATCGCCTTTAGAGAAAGATATCTTATTTTCTTCTTCCTCCATCGCCTTCATAAATCCTTTGCTTATGGCCACGCAAGTCTCCTCGCGCTTTAAGCAACCTTTGATAATTGCCCCGGTTGCCTCAATCCTCGCTTCTCGCCAATCCTATCCGATCAAAAAATTTCTAAACTTGGCTCCGCTTCATCAATGCCGCCACCGCAGTCCGGATCACACCTCCTTTTCTTCCATCATCATCTCCACTTCGGGCCCGTGTTGTGAATAATGTTGTTGCACGCTTCCTTCCCTTTGTGGTTTGGGGCAATGGCTTGTCATGAACACTACTTTCTTTTCCAAGTTCAATCTCCCATTTGCCGCCTTTTCGTGGAATATCCTCCGCAGCTATAACAATCCATCGCTGAGTGTCCCGCCAGATTGGTGGAATACATGTAAGTCCGGTCTTCTTTATTTCTTCCACACCGCAAAATCTAGGCCTTGGGGTTTCACCACCCATGTTCAACCCATTGTTCATATAAACCCCTCAATGCTTTCTCACTATACGTGATAGCCTCCGGATCGGCTTTCAGATATTTGTCTTCGTGCTTTCCTCTCCGCTTTGCTAAAATTTTTCTCGTGTTTCTTCTTTCGCTTCTTGTGGTTTTGATCGAGAGTCACCAAAGCTACGCTTGTTGTCCTCTTCGCCTTCCATGTAACCGCTCGATGGTTAGTGGGCAATGTCACGATTCCTCCCAAGTCTTGTGCAAAAGATGAGAGGGTCGCAAGGAATCACAAGCCTTGGTGATGAGGTGGGGCTTCGAAGAATCCAAGGCACCATTGTTGTAAATGTCGACTAAGTTCTTTTCTTCAATCGGTTCTCGCAGACTTCTGCGTTCGGGCCCCGAAACTCACAACATAATCCGACAACTCCTCATTTGGTTTCGCTTGAACCGCATAAGCTCCACAATGGTTACCTGCTTTCGCACATAGAAAAATTTCTTAAAAATTGTAATTTTAAGTCATCCCAATCATGGATCGACCCTTCTCCAAATTGTAGTACCAACTAAAGGCACTATCCACAAAGTCTTGTTGAATTCCCCGATCAACAAGTTGTGGTTGTTCACTTCGCCATATCCGAGCCACTTGAGACATCGACTTTACAAACTCGCAATATGTTCCCTAGCATTTCCTTTTTCCCTCATATTTTTGAAATCATGGGTGCTCAATATACCCCTATTGGGTAAGGTTGCCTCGAAATGTGCGTGGTAAGGAGGAGTAAAGTCCAACTCCGAGGGTCGAGATGTCGTTCGAAGTTGATTGATCACGCTAATCATATCATCCTTCGTCACATACGGGCTCAGAAGCGTGAACTCTCGGGGTGTTGTGATATACCGTCAGACGCACGGTGTGTATGGTAGAGAAATTGGTTGATGGACACTTGATCACGAACAAACCGCAATGGTGGAAGTCATTGCTCATTCACCGGACATTGCTTGAATGGTTGGCATTGCACCTCGGAAAATGATGGAATAAGAGTCGAGATGATGTTTCACTCGAGGTCGGGCTTGCTTCCATCCTAGGTTGTGGCACGCCACCACCGCTCGGGCTTCCAAGTTGATTATGGAACCAATTGATTTTCCGTTAATGGAGGTACAATGTGGTTCTCTTTGTTGTTGCTACCATTATTGTTGTCTTCCACACCGCTTGTCCCCATGCAAACTTCCCGGGAACATGGCCTCGAAAGTGGGAATCAGATCAATCGATGGCGGAAATTCCCATCTCCTCTTCGCTTCCTCTCAGATTTCCAAAGATCACGGCCATCATCATTCCTTGCCCTTCTCGTGCTTCCTTCAATGCCTCGAGCATCTCCAGTTGCACATCATTCGCTTCGGGTCTCCACCGCATCCTCGCCTCGCTTCTTTGTGTTGGTTTGTTGTTGATGGCCATATGTGGTGATGTCGAACTTCCTTCAAGCGCCTTCAATAAGTGGTTGGTCAAAATCTGTGCTCATACTTTGAAAGCTTTGAGTGGCTTGCCTTGAACCGGATCCGGTGAGGTAATGCCGTTTGTTGGTGAAGCAGCTCTTCCCCGTAGTTCTCCCACTTCGAGTTGTGGGCATATACCTTCATTTAATTCTACACCTCCCCAAGCAGAGAGTCGCTTAAAGAAATGTGGGCAGAAATCGCACTTGCTAGGTTGGGGTTTCGTGGTGGAGGAGGAGAGAAATCCACTAAAAGTACGGAATTGATTGATTGATCATCAAGAGGAGAACGACATTGTGGGCGACATCTAACGACGCTGTGGCGTAACCCCTAGAATCCGGAACCGTGTTAGGTAACAGGATTCCAAGAGCCTTCGAGTCCTTCAAGTCGAGAGAATGTCCAAACCCCTTTGGTGCTTTTAGTGGAATTCCAAGCCTTTAAGTCACCAAAAGGGTCCCTTCGATCTTCCAAGAGTCCAAGTCTTGAGTCCCAGAGAAGTCCCTTCCCAATGGAGTGGAAGAGATATTTATAGGTTTTTTCGAGAGTGGTCATGTGATAGGCACACGCCTCCTGAGAAATTCCAAATTTACCCCTTAGTCATCAAAGTAATGCCCAGATCGTCCTCCTCTTCTAGCCACCAATCCAATCCTCAATCAATTCCCAAAATGAGTCACCTCCGTGCACGCCTCGGGACACGTGAAAGTCTTCTTTAACCTTCCGCTCTTTCCATTTAATCGGACACGATTTAATTGAAAGATTCTCTCAGATCAATTTCAAACATATATTCTCCATATAGGGTTTACTTTTATGCAAGATAAGATTGCACTTTGCACCGACTTTCCCCAACTTTTTCCAGTGTTGCATCAATAATATTTCAATTCAAGCCAGACCAGCCTAGTCAAATGGAGATGGACCTAGCTAACTTGTATATAAGACTGATGTATGCTTCTTGGACCTCAGGGGGAGAGAGAAATTTGTAAAGATGCTACTAGGTATTTCCACGCCCAAAATTATACCAGACTACACTTGTCGTTGTGGGTTCTGGATTTGTTTTTGAATGTTTTCTACTACTACACATGCTAACAATGACACTCTATGGAGGTATGTAGTTTTTCTGTATCCACGTAGTTGGTAGTTTATAGATATTTTCCGACAAATAGTATCAAAAAAGAGAGATAGTTGACAGTTCATTAAGATTTTTCGATAGATAACATCAAGAAATTAAGAGAGATAATAATAATCTTCCATCTAAATTTGAGAAATTTTTTAGTTATCTTTTTTTTATATAAACAAAAAAGTATACGATTTTTTTCTCCAATATGAAGCTTCTCTTAAAATTTTGATATTAAAAATTAAATATCAAAAAATTATTATATCATACAAAAAGGTTAATGTAGTATATCGTTTACCAAGATGATGCAGTAAGGGTCCCACATATTGGAATAAGATGAGATAGTGGAGCTGTGGGGTGTTGACACGTTCTGATTTAGACGAGTGCTTGGAATTTTAGGAGGGAGGGGAGGGAGGGAGGGAGGGAGGGGGGAATAGGGATCCCCCACCACCCAATATGGGTTGCTGCAAAGGGAGATGATAGGCGTATATATTTCTACTAAAGCAATAAAGGTCAGGGATAAGGTATGTGTGTTGAGGGTTGATTTGGCCTCCACTTTCTCTCCATGCTTCTTGGCAAGTTGCAAATCGCTTTGAAGCCTACCCAACCAAACATAACCTCATGCTCTCTCTCTCTCTCTCCCTCTCTCTTATATATATATATCGCTTAAGCTTGACAGTGACGGAAGCAACCAAGAATCAACCAACTATAATAACGATTTTTTATACGCTATAACGGAAAAAAACTGTCGTTATATAGGATTAACTTCTTAGTTATTTCCTTTCAATCCATTGAAGAAAATTATATATATATATATATATATATATATATATATATATATATATATATATATATATATAATAATTCATAACGTGTATTTGTTATGGATCAAAAATAGACATATATCACCTCTATCGTTCAATAAAAAAATCAACAATCAAAATTATAACTGAAAAATTCTCGTCCGCTACTATTTTCAGCGTCATTTGCTACTATTAGTAGCGAACGACACACATTAGTAGCGGACGTAAATTAATTTCGATCTAACGATAAAGATAATGTACATCCATATTGATTATATGTGTGTGTGTCGAAAATGATTCTTCTAGACTAAAGTTAATTGTGTGAGCATTTATCTGGCCAACTCATTTCATAACGTAAAGATATTTATGAATATTATATAATTTATAATATTCATATCATATTGACAATTATTAAAAATATTTTATATTAATTTTTTTAAATAATGTTAATCTTAGAACAGATGGAATATATATATATATATATATATATATATATATTTAATTAACAAAACACAACTGATTTTGAATTTTCCGCTAACCCTAATAAACAATCAGAATCGTCCAAAGTTTGGGATAAATCTCACTGTCCATTATATCCTCTTTAACTTCAAAAAATAAAAAATCTAATTAATAAAACACAACTGATTTTAAAGTTTCCGATCACCCTAATAAAAGATCAGAATCATCCAAAGTTTGGGATAAATCTCACCGTCCATTATATCCTCTTTAACTTGAAGAATAAAAAAGTGTTCTCTCTCACTCTCAAATCCTCTTCCGTTCTTCTTCCTCCCGAGCTCGCCCTCTGCCTCCTCTATTTTCTAGCGCCGACAATCTCTCCTCCCCTTCGTACGTAGTGCCGGATCGAGGCACGGGTAGTACAGCTAGTATGTATATATATATATATATAGGGAATGATTCATGACACGTACTTGTTACGGATTCTTATAAGGCATATAACATCTCAATCATCCATTTTAATTAAACCTTAACGGACGAGATTTAAAAAGTTAAAACTATCATCCACTACGTACTATTAGTAGCCAACGATTAAAAAATACAATTCCTCCGCTACTAATAGTAGCGGACGCTAATCAGAATTCTTCATATATCCCTTTAATTTCACGCGAGTAAGTGTTTAACTTTATTAACTAGGGTTTAAGGTTTATTAACCAAGGTTAATGGTTTATAAACAAGTGGTTAGGGTTTATTAACTAGGATTTAGGATTTATTAACTAGAGTTCAGGGTTTATTAACCTTATTAACTACTGATTAATAAACTCCAAACATTGATTAATAAATCATAAACTCTAGTTAATAATAAATTAGAGGTCCTAGTTAATAAATCCTTAATCCTAGTATATTAACTCTAAATCCTAGTTAATATACCATAAACTCTAGTTAATAAAGTCAAACTATTTTTCATGTGGAAGCTCAGCTGCTATTATTAGCGGATCAAATGCGTTTTTTAACCGTCTGCTACTATTTGTAGCGTACGACAGATTTGACTTTTTTAATCTCGTTCGTTGATGTTTAAAATGGATTGTAGAGATGGTGTATGCCTTATAAAAATCCGTAGTAAGTTAAACCATAAATTCTAGTTAATAAAATCAAACTCTTTCTCACATAGAATCTGATTAGTGTTCGCTATTATTAATAGTTGATTGCGTTTTTTAAATCATTCGTTACTATTAGTAGCGTAGACTGATTTGAGAAACGAGAAAAAAGCATAAAAGGTTGTATACTTATGAGTTATGACTTAACCCACATGATTTGTTATGATTGATTGAAACCCTTCAGGACTTTTTATCTTTTTCTTTTTCTTTTTTTGTGCAACTTTTTTATCTCTGATTATAGACTTTTTATCTATGATCATTTTATTGCATAAGTGGCTACTATTTGATCAGCTCAGCAATCAGAGATTGGTTGTTGACCTTGTTATCATACGGCTCCGCATGTTACAAAGTCGAGCATGCATGTTTATGGTATTGCATTACGAAAATATTAATTTCTCTTATAAAAAAAATATTAATTTTTTTTTGTGTTAACTTTATTAAGACTATGGTGAAAGTTATTATTATTGTCTTATATATTCTAGTCATTGGTCACACACGATGTGTGTGTAATAGAAACTTGTCCATTTAGGATTTTGAATTTAGGGATGGTGACTTGAATGAGTGAATTTAGAGATAAAAACTGTTTCCAAGCATAAAAATAATTAATTTAATTAAACTTCTTTAAAGATAAAATGTGACTCAAAAGTACCAAAAAAAAACAGTTAAAAAAATGGAGGCATTATAATAAGAGCTTACCTTTTAAATACCCGGTAATGTTTGTTACATGTCATATAAAGTGGTTATCTTAAATTATTTTTTATATTTTATAGATCGTGTTTGTTACATTGGTAATCTTACATTCCGAATTAAATTTTATTTAGAGAAAATATCCTTTATATTTATAAATTGAGACATAAAAAATCTTTATTAGTCACATAATTTACATTTATTTTTAATATTTTAATTTTTGGTTTTGTTTGTCGACATGTTATTAGTTTAACTAAAATAACTTACACTCCATACAAAATATGTGGTGTTGTTTGTTATTTATTATTATAAGTTTAATGCATTATTAAAGACACTTGAAAATTTTGTGCTTAATAATTGAATAAATCATCAATTGTTATTTTATAAACATATTATAAATTTTAATACGATTTACTAAGTAATACTAAATTAATTAGTTTGATAGTACTTTAATGATTGTTGATAATTACATTTGACAATAACTTGATGAGTGAATCATTCAACTAAAATTAGTACAAGGATATTTTAGTAAAAGATTAATATTATAAAAAATATACTCAGTAATCTTGAATTCATACCAAACACTCATAATAGCAATTATCCATAATCACATATCTTCTATCAAATAGAAATGACACAATATGACCATTTCCTTTTACTAATAATTAGATACCCAGTAATATATGTTAAGCTGAGTATCCATTATGATATGCAACACCCCCTTATGTGACGCCCCCAAAATAAGTATACATTACCCAACCTATTCTGAGTCGCCAAATACATGGTACAGAAAACAACTACAACTTCATTATTACAATTGTCGTGCAAAATACAACAACACATATGCTGTGAGTTTTGATACAAATATATATTAACTGTAACTCTCATCCCAACATTGGATAGCACGTCACAATGGCACCTTATGTAAAACTCCGAATTTTATGAAATGAAAATATTCATTTTTTTTATAATTATTATTCTATTTAGTAAATGGTTAAATTGATAAAAGGTTAAAGTTAAGGGTGTTATCATGTGAAAATTTTGCAAAGTAAGTAAGTTGTTATAAAATATTCGATTGGTCGAGGAATATTCTTTTTGTCGGGAAATATTTATACGACGGCACAATCATTGGTGGATCCCACAACGAAAGTATTGTCGTAGTTAGAAAACGACAGAAATATCTTTTTATAAAAATAACAGCGAAAGTTTTACCATTAAATTGTTGAAATACCCAGTGATAAAAGTACAGTAATACACGTGATTGCATAGTAGCACACGGTATTGATTATTGATGCTTACGTGAGAAGTCACTCAGTTACACTCAATTATTGTTATAGTAATTGCTGCATAATATCTCTCATATTATTGATTCAATTATTGTCACAGTATCATCTGTATAATATTTTTTATTATTAAATCAATAATTTAGACGACAAACTTATTCATATTATTATTTGCAATATTGACGATATCTAGAAGTTCTGTCAAGGAGAGGTTAGGTCATCTAATTGTGCGCCAATAGAGAGAAATCCTTATCGAAAAGCCCCGTCTTTCCTGAGAATGATCTGGTTATTAAATATTGTGAGTTATAATATTAATGATGAATAAGTTCGTGTTGATTAAAGATGAACTTGATAGTTTCATTGTGTTGAGATTATTAGTGTTAGTGAAAATCGATATTTATTTCGATAATAATTGATGTCTGGAGGTTATATTGACCAATCGGATAATTAATCGGATAAATAAGCAATTAATTTCTATTAATTCATATGCTTATAACTATTTGTTCGCATGTGTGTACTATTGATTCACATGTATGTACTATTAGGGGAGGTGGTGCAAGATTGATAATACTTGCATGACTAAATTAAAAATGAAGGTATAGATGAAGGTACTATAATGTAACTATTTTTTTTCACATGTATAGAACTATTGATTCACATGAATGTACAATTGATTCACATGTTGTACTATTAGGGGAGGTGGTGCAAGTTTGATAATACTTGCAGGACTAAAATAAAAATGAAGAAAAAGATGAAGGTATTATACTGTAATATTTCGAGCCCCAAAACATAAAATTATCGAAAATATATTTTCTTATAAATAGAACCTTATTCTTCTTTCATTCTCACTAATTTACTAAGACTCACAAGAGCAATTATAGAGAGAGAAGCTATAGAGAGAAAGAAGAAGAGAAGTCTGTTACTTCACTATTCCAGTATCCAGTATTCTTCTGAAGTAAGGGGTATTATTTATTTCATATTCAGAAGAGATATTATTTTTCGTATTCGTATGAATATTATTTCCGTTCAATATTCATAAAGAATATTATTTTTTTTTCAATATTCGTAAGGAATATTATCTTCGTTCAATATTCGTTAGAATATTATTTTCGTTCAACGGTCGTAAGGGATATTATTTTGTTCAGTATTCATAAGGAATAATATTTTCTTCCATACTCTGTAGTATATGAGTAATATTATTTCGTCTTGTATTCCTGATTATACCCTCATTTTGTTAAAGTATTGCTTCTATACTCCGTGAAATTAGTTAAATATCCTTAAAATTTGTGTTTTATCTAGTATCGTTTCACAAGGATATTTTCTGCACATTCTTGTTAAATTTAAAACTTTTCATGCCGGAGTACTGTCCATGAGTACTATTTATTTATATGGTACTATTCACAAAAGTACTATTCACGAAGTACTATTCACGAAGTACTATTCATGAGTACTATTCATAAAGTACTATTCACAGGGTACTATTCTCGAAATACTATTCATGGGGTACTATTCACCCGAGTACTATTCACCCGGAGTACTATTTATAACAAAAATTGATTTCTTTTCGGTCCAAATAATTTTTGATACAATATCATTCTTGAATTTTACTCCACAAAGCAGTATCATGTTGGCAAATTGAACATTATTAAGTTTTGGATAAATTAAAATACAAATCTTTAAAAATTTATCATTTGTTTCTTTTAATTGAATTCTTATATCATTGTCATCATCCTCATGTTTATATTGTAATGAAAGTCATCTTTGGCTAACGTGCATAGATGGACAAATGATGTGGTAAAATTCCTCATTGGCCTGTAGTGCATTAATGGACAGTTGTTGGTATGATTATGACCAAGGATTATTCGGTATAATCATGACCATTGATGATTACATGAATATCCTTGGCCGTGTTGCAGGGATGATTTGATGATGTGGTTTATTTATTAAGCTGAGTCTCAGGGATAAAGTTGATGAAAAACTTTTTAAATCATAGAAGATAGTAGATATCATGCTCTACTTGACTCTTCTAATGGATTGCTTGTTCCACTGCAGTTAAACTTATTGTCTATTATATTCTATCAGTTTAACATTGCTGAAGGCTAACGATAACTTATGTTACATTATCTTAGTCATAATATTTCTTTCCGGACTAGTTGAGCTCACCCTTTTGCTTTTATTGTTCTCTTCAGGAAATGAGAACGTAGCAGGGACTAGTCGGAGAACGGAGTGATGGTCCGAGATGGTGTTATAGTAGTCCTCACTATTCTATAAAATAGTGTAACAATAAATGTAATGAGGACTCCATTTGAGTTTGGATATTGTCTAGAAGACAATATTCGTGTAAAAACTCTCAGTTCATGTTGTATAATTAAGTTTGTATTTGTATTCAGTACCATGTATTTGGCGACCCAAGATGGGTGATGTATACCTATTTTGGGGGCGTCACACCTTACATAAAGGTACAGTCAATAACTGTTTTAGAAATTAAAATATTTAGAAAATGCTCAGGGAAACCTTCGTACATGGGAGGCCATGCATCTAAGTTATAATATATATCATATGACTCGAGAATTATCCTTGGTTGACCCAATAGACCCCAAAGAAAAATTAGAAGATTACTATCATGTTCTTTTCAATGGTGAGTCTTCTTTTGCCATATAATTGTCTCCATTGTCTCCAATTAAGAATTATATTTCAACCAAACTCCAAGATTATATAGGTAGTGCTCGTAGATATAATCAGCAAGTGGATGTGCACAATCCTGTCTTATGATAACACGAAATCGTAGGTCATTAGACATCTTGTATAATAGTGGAAAAACACCCTTTCAAAGTTGGGTCCACCTCACCCTATTCGGTTCACCAAAATTAACGGTTAAATGACGTATAAAATACGACACACTTATCATAAATTCTCAATAAAATTATTTTCATACTGTTCTAGGGGAAACCTCAACAGCTATAGACCACCGTTTTATTCCTCTGTTACCCCCGCTCGACCCAGCTACACTCTTATTACCTGAAAGGAATTGTGAAATAAAAGGGTGAGCACAACTAACCCAGTAAAGAATATCATAAATAAAGATAATTAAATTATCAATAGCCTTCGTCAGTAATGAATCGGAGATTTAGAACATGTGATAGATGATAAAACTTTTTAGCAATCCATTAGAAGATTCAAATAGACCATAAAGTCTATTATCTTCTCCATGCTAAAAGTCCACCAACAATGTATTATCCCTGTAACATCAATCAACAGTTCCTATCCACAATCATGTGAATAACTGATAATCCTAATGGTGGTTCTAAATTTCTCTTCGCACCCAGGACAAAGATAATTTTCATCACCTGTCTTTACCTGAAACATCAAATATCATGATTGTACCAAATCACAGTTCCTGTTCATAATCATACTAATAAATTCATCTTTGCACTACGGGCCAAAGATATTCATCAACAATTCATCTTTACACTACAGGCCAAATATATTCAACAACAGATCATCTTTGCACTACAGGCCAAAGATATTCTACAACAGATCATCTTTGCACTACGGGCCAAGATATTAATATCTCAAAGAAATATATAATCATTTCAGAATTTATATAAACAATAATTATAACCATGTTGATCAATTCACCTTTGCACTTAAGCTATAGATATTTAATTGTAAATTCAATTGTCATGATCATACCAGTCAACAATTCATCTTTGCACTACTGGCCAAAGAGAACCCATAGTCACGATCATACCAATAATCTACCCATCTTTACACGCAAGTCAAAGAGAAATTTCATCACCGGGATTATAAAAACGTTATATATGATAATAAAAACAATATAATCAAAACATGGATTTAATTTCACAGAGTAAGATTTATAAATCAACGATAATTTGGTCAGAAAAAGAAACTAATTTTATCGTGAATAGTACCCCGTAAATAGTAACTCGTGAATAGTAAATAGCACTGTATACGTAAATAGTGTCGTATACATGAATAGTGTTGTATACGTGAATAGTGTCATATACGTGAATAGTACCGTATACGTGAATAGTAATCCCGACATAAAAAGGTAAAAATTTCAAAATAAAATTCATACCAATATTTCGGCATAATAATATTGAAAGAAATAACATCATTTACGAAGAAAATAACATCCCTTACCATCCCTTACAATCCCGTACCTCAAAAGAGCAATACTTCTGACTGGAATATCGGATATAATGCAGGAAAAAAACTTGCACTGAATAGCAACACTCAAGATATCTAAATACTCACAAAAATACGCTCGATATTATAGAGAGAGAGAGAGAAAACTTCTGATTCTTGTGTGTTTTTCAATTCTAACTAAACACCCTATTTATAGGAAAATGCTAGAACGCCAAAGCAGACTAAAATTAATAAAATATATTTTATGCAAAATTCTCACGCACACCATACATGAACCAAACTCATTACACCACATGTGGGGCCCACTAATTCTGCATTTTTTCAACAAAATACAAAAGTGGGGCCCACCCATGTTTTTAATTAAAAATATTTATTTCCAAAACTTCAATAATTTATAATAAATAGACCTTTTATCAAATAAATTCGAATCTCATGTCTATTCTATAGGAAATTCAATTCTTTACAACTTTGTAGAATAAAATTTTTCCAAATTTCAAACAGGAAATAACTGAAATCCACATATGGACGATTTTTAATACTTCCATTCTGACAAAATACTGATAAAATACCCCATTCTGACAAAATACTGATAAAACACCTCAACATTAATTCCTTCATTTATATCCACATAAAATAAATATTTCTCTATCCTTCATTTATATCCACATAAAATAAATATTTCCCTATCATATAAATCAATAATTAATTATTCACAAATAATATTATAGAATCTCAATTTTGACAACCAGGTCGTTCCCAAGAAAGATGGTGTTTTCCGATAAGAATTTCTCCTTACTGGCGCGCAATTAAATAACCTAACCCCTTTCCTCGACAAAACTTTCTTTGACATTGCAAATAATACTATCTAATAATATTATTCAAATAATATAAATTATTGATCTGATAATGGAAAATACTGTGCAGTGACAATTATTGAAATAACAATAATATAAAATATCAACGTAGCAATTATTGAATCAATAAAATAAAATATTGAGCGAAGTAATTATCGTAATAATTATTGAGTAGTGTTTTCTTACATAAGAATCGGTAATCAAAAATAATGTGCAATCTGGTGTCTTTACTTATGCAACCACGCCAGACATCGTACTTTAACCACTGTATTCCAACAAGTGTTAATTCAGTAATAACTACTGCCAGTTATTTTAAAAAATCATTCTTGTCGCTGCTTTTCTTCATCCGATAATTTTCTGTTACGGGGCCCACAAATGGCTGCACCGTCATACGAATATTCCCCGACAACAAGAATATTCCACGACCAAACGAATATTCCCCGACAACAATGAGTATTTTATAGCCACTTGCTTATTTTAAAAAATTTACATATATCACCCTTAACTTTAACTTTTTATCAATTTAACCATTTATTGAATAATAATTATAAGAAAAATTAAATACTTTTATTTCATAAAATTCGGGGTCTTACACCTTAGGGGTGTTTTTTACTGGTCATTTAAAATAGTCATCTATATGAACTGGTTATTTTTACAGATCGTATTTGTTACACCGATAATATTTCATTCATTACCATTTGAGAAAACACTTTACATTTAGCTCTTCTTCGTTTTTTTACCTAGTATGGAAAAATATTTTATCCCATAGTATTATATACTAATAAAATAAACAGAAGTAGAAGATAAATAATTTTATAATAATGACTTACTAGATGCAATTGACAAACTATTAAAACCAAGTCAACTGTTGGACAGTCTCTCTTTAAAGCAAATTTTGTCCCCGCTATTAGTGCTTATGGATGGAACACTGGACGTCTACTTTACAGGATAAAATGGTCTTCAACTCTCACAAGAAGCACTTCAATGGAAGAGTTCCACGAACCAAAAAAAAATTGAATACTCTCTATGACTCTTAATGAATGAAGAATGAATTTAGTTTTAAGAACTTAAGAAGGATTGAAGTTGAAGTAATTGTTTTGGGTAGATTTGAAACCTATTTATACATTTCCAAACACCCTTTTAAAGATATACATCCTTTTGAAAAGATACATCCCTTTAAAAGAGTACATCCCTTTGAAAAGGTACATCCTTTGGAAAATGTTACATCCCTTTGAAAAGGTAAGGTACCTTTTCAATTTGAAAAAATATGAACCAAAGGTCACACCCAATGATTTTATTTTAGATAAAATTATCATTCATTAATAAATATATCCAACAAAATATGGCAAGATCAAGAGAAGAAAATAATAATAATACAATCATTTAGGTTGGGTTTCCATTATGGTGACTCTTTAAAATTTTACAGGCTTTAAACCCATTCCTCTTGATGAACTTCTCACTTGCTCTCCAGGTATACCTTTCGTTAGTGGATCCGCAATATTATCCTTTGACTTCACATAGTCAATAGATATTATACCATTTGAGAGTAATTGTTTAATAGTTTCATGTCGTCGACGTATATGTCTAGAATTACCGTTATATTACTATTTTGTGCCCTACCAATCGCTGATTGACTATATATATCACAATGAATAATGATTGGTGGCACTGGTTTAGGCCAAATTGGAATATCCTACAAAAAATTACGAAGTCATTTTGCTTCTTCTCCTGCTTTATCTAAAGCAATAAATTTAGATTCCATAGTGGATCTTGCAATACATGTTTGCTTAGAGGATTTCCATGATACAGCTGCACCTCCCAGAGTAAACACATATCCACTTGTGGATTTAGTATCATGGGAGTCAGATATCGATCCAATTTGCATCATTATATCCTTCAAGTACAGCTGGATATCTAGCTTGTATAATACAATCCATCAGTTAAAGTGTATCTTAGATATCTAAGTACCCTTACTAAAGCCTTCCAATGTTCTTTTCCAAGATTACTCGTATATCGACTTAGCTTACTTGTTGAGTATGCTATGTCTGGTCGAGTGCAGTTTGATAAATACATTAAATTGTCTATTATTCGAGAATATTCCAATTGGGATATACTTTCACCACGATTAGTAGTGAGATGAAGTGTTAGGTCAACTGGTGTTCTTACTAGACTTTTCTCATATTTATTATACTTTGCAAGTATTTTCTCAATATAATAAGATTGAGACACAATAAGTCCATTAGATATTCTGGAAATCTTGATTCCTAGAATAACATCTACTAGACCCATGTTTTTCATTTCAAACTTGCTAATTAATATTTTTTTGGTAGCATTAATAACATCATTATTACTACCAATGATTAACATATCATCCACGTATAGACTAACTATTGCATATCCCCTTTGAGTGTTTTTGACATATACACATTTGTCACACTCATTTATTTTGAAATTATTTGATATCATAACATTATCAAATTTTTCATGACATTGCTTTGGTGTTTGTTTCAAACCATATAATGATTTAACAAGCTTGCAAACTTTCTTTTCTTTTCTAGGGGCAATAAAACCTTCTGGTTTCTCCATATAAATTTCTTCCTCTAATTCACCATTAAGAAAGGCAGTTTTAACATCCATTTGATGTATTTTTAAATTGTGTATTGCAGCTATTGCAATTAAAATTCGAATAGATGTTATCCTTATAACTGGTGAATAAGTGTCGAAATAATCAAGTCCCTCCTTTTGCCTATAACCTTTGGCTACATGTCTTGCTTTGTATTTATCAATAGATCTATCGGCCTTCATTTTCCTTTTGAAAATCCATTTGCATCCTAATGGTTTGGTTCCTGGTAGAAGATTCACCAATTCCCAAGTATGATTTTGCATAATAGATTCAATTTCACTATGGATTGCTTCTTTCTAATATGAAGCCTCTGGAGTAGACAACGCTTCCTTCACACTTTGAGGTTCACTTTCTAGCATTGTAACTTAGAAAGTCAGGGCCAAAAGACTTGGAGATCTTAACCCTTTTACTACATCTAGGTTCATCTTCATCTTTTTATTCATTAGACTCTTGGTCTATTATAGTTTGATGATTACTAGTCGTAGTATTATTAGGTCTTTTACGAGAACTTGTTTCTTGTGTATTTTTATATGAAAAAATATCTTCAAAGAAAGATGCATTTCTTGATTCTATAAATGTATTGACATGAATATTAAGAATGTCTGATTTATGCACAAGAAATCGATATGCACTACTATTATTTGCATAACCTTTGAATATGCAATCAATTGTTTTAGGACCTATCTTAACCCTCTTAGGATCAAGAACAATTACTTTCGCAAGACAGCCCCACACTCGAAGATATTTATAGGAAGATTTTTTACCTTTCCATAATTCATAAGGTATCTTGTTTATTTTCTTATAAAGCAAATGGTTGAGAATAAAATTTGAAGATATCAATGTGACGCCCCCAAAATAGGTCCACACAACCCATTCTGAGTCACCAAATACATGGTACAGAAAATAACTACAACTTCATTATTACAATTGTCGTGCAAAATACGACAACACATATGTTGTGAGTTTTAATACAAATATTGTCTTCTAGACAATATCCAAACTCAAATAAGTCCTCATTATAATTATTGATACACTATTTTATAAAATAGTGAGGACTGCTAAAACAACTATCTTGAACCATCACTCCACACCCCGACTAGTTCCTGCTATATTCTCATTTTTATTTAAAAAAAATCAAACAAAAAGGAAAAGAGTGAGCTCAACTAGCCCAGTAAAGAATATTATGACTAAGATAATGTACAACAAATTATCCTTAATTAGTCCTCAACAGGGAAAAATCTGATAGAATATAATAGACAACAAGTTTTAGATCAACAACTGCAGCGGAAACAGCAATCCATTAGAAGAGGTAAGTAGAACATGAAATCTACTATCTTCTATGATTTAAAAGTTCATCATCAATATTTTATTCCTGTGATATCAATCAATATACATCTTGAATCAAATATTCATCTTTGCACTACGGGCCAAAGATATTCATTTGTATCACTAGTTGGTCATATTCATCTCAACACCGGTCCATCTTTGCACTACGGGCCAAAGATATTCATCAGGTAATCATTCATCTTTGCACTACAGGCCAAAGATATTCAGTTATATCACCATTTAGAACTGAGAATTATGAAAATATTTTAAAGAAATAGAATCCAGTGAGATAAAAGGACAAGGATTAGGGATTCGTACTTTAGTTTATTCAACTTAAAAAATACTCCAAAGTAAACAATTGTGGAGCAAAATTCAAGAATGAAGATCAAAACATGGATACAATCAAAGGTAGTAACCATAATAGACAACTTAGATAAACAAAAAAAATAATTTTTCTGTGAATAGTGCCGTATTCGTGAATAGTGCTGTATACGTGAATAGTAATCTCGACACAAAAAGGTAAAAATTTTACAATAAAATTTATATCAATATTTCGGTGTGATGATATGAAAAGAAATAACATCATTTATGAAAAAAATAACATCCCTGACGAACACGAAAGAAATAATACCCCTTACCTTAGTAGGAGATTGGATACTGCAATAGTGTAGCAACAAAATACTCTTCTTCTTTCTCTCTTATTCTCTCTATACTTTCTCTCTCTATAGCTTTAGTGAATTGATGAGAAATAATGAAGAAATGAGCTTCTATTTATAGGCTTGACATAGTAAGGGTAAAATAGTCTTTTTGCCATAATTTATGACATCATTGCTTACATCATCGATCGTATGACATCATTGCTTACCTCATCATTCTGATGACATCATTGCTTACATCATAAGAATTCAATTTGTTCTCTTCCACCTCATTTTATTTATATACCATGAATTTACTATAATAATGTTACCATTCAAATTATAAAAATCATACTATTATATAATCACATCATACTACTATAATGTAATATTATAATAATATATTTGAATAAATTATTTTATCAGAAAAGATAAAATACCAATTTTCAACAAATGTCACATGCTAAAAGAATTCCTCGGTCTAATTCACATTAAATAAATATTTTCTTATCATATATCAATAATTAATTATTCACCAATAATATTACAGAACTACAATATTGACAACCAGGTCGTTCCCAGGAAAAAGGGGGCTTTTCGATAAGGATTTCTCTCTATTGGCGCGCAATTAGGTGACCAAACCCCTTTCCTCAGCAGAACTTTCAAGACATTATCAATAATACAAATAATAATATTATTCAAATAATATGAATTATTGATTTGATAATTTAAAATATTGTGCAATGACAATTATTGAAAAAATAATATAAAATATTAACGTAACAATTATTGAATCAATAAAATAAAATATTGAACAGTAATTACTATAATAATTATTGAGTAGTGACCTTTTACATAAGCATCAATAATCAAAGACACTGTACAATACCGTGTGCTATTATGCAACCACGCGTATTACTGTACTTTTATCACCGGGTATTTCAACAGTTAACGGTAAAACTTTTGTCGTTATTTTATAAAAATGTTATTTTTTCGCTTTCTATATCCGAGAGTTATTCCGTTGTGGGGTCCACCAATGATTATGTCATCGTACGGATATTCCCCGACAAAAAGAATATTCTCCGACCAAACGAATATTTTATGACAACTTGCTTACTTTGCAAAATTTATAAATATTACCCACAACTATAATATTATATCAAAACCACACCATAATATTCAAAAATATATTTCGAGAAAAATTAATCTTTATTTATAAAAGTTGGGGTCTTACAATCAATGCTTCCCCCCACATGTTATGAGGTAACCCAAACCTTATTAACATAGCATTCTTCATTTCTTTTAAAGTTCGGTTCTTGTGTTCGGCAACACCATTTGATTGAGGTGAATAAAGAGCGGTAGTTTGGTGAATAATACCATTTTCTAAATAAAAATCTATAAATGGTGAATAATACCATTTACTAAGTTAATTCTCAACTTCATTCTTATAATGTTTAAACAATTCAATTGCTTCATCTTTTGTCCTTAATTAAAAGATAGACATAATAATATCTTGTGCAATCATCTACAAAAGTAATAAAGTATTTTTTACCACCTCTAGTTTGCACAAATTTTAAATCACATATATCAGTGTGAATTAAATCTAGAGGTTTTGAACTTCTTTCAACATAATAAAAAGATGTTCTAGTTAATTTAGCCTTTACACATGTTTTACATTTATGAATTTTGTCAATACTAAATCTTGGAATTAATTCTAAATTAATTAATTTACTTAAAGTACCATAGTTCACATGTCCCAATCTACCATGCCACACATTCATAGACTCAAGCATATAAGCAGAAGATGTGTTTTTATTGTTAATAATAACATTTGGTACAATAGTCATGACGTTCATTTTGAACATCCCATCACACATATAGCCTTTTCCAATATACATTCCATCTTTAGTAAGCACAAATTTATCAGCATGAAACACTAGTTTGAACTCTTTCTTGCTCAATACAGATCCAAAGACTAGATTCTTGTGAATGTCCAGCACATGTAGTACATCATTGAGTGTGAGTTCCTTGCCCGAAGTCATCTTTAACACGTCCTTTTCTTTTTCTTCAACTTTAGAAGTGGAGGAATTGCCCATGAATAGTTGCTCACCATTTTCTATTGGTTGATAGGTAGTAAACAGTTTATTGCCCGAGCATATGTCGCGTGTAGCGCCAGTATCAACCCACCATTCTTTAGGATTTCCCACCAAATTGGCTTCCTAGACAACTGCCGAAAGATACATGTTAGAAACTTTAGTAGATATTTGATTTCATCTATTTCTGCTATGTTCGCTTGGGCATTTTTTCTTTTAAAATTCTCTTACGTTTTGGGTTTACGACAATCCTTTGCAAGATGTCCTATCTTGTTGCAATTATAGTATTTCCCTTTAAACTTCTTTGAAGGACCACTTCCGTGACTTGGGTCTTCATTGTTGTGTTTCATTTTCTTAGTTTTGTTACCATTTTCTATTACATTAACATTGGATGTAATTGGAAGTTTTCCAACTTTTTTTTTAGACATTCGATTATCTTCTTCAATCCTCAACCTAACTATCAAGTCCTCGAGCCCCATTTCTTTACGTTTATGCTTTAAATAGTTTTTAAAAACTTTCCAAGATGGGGGTAATTTTTCAATTATTGCAATCACTTGAAAGATTCACTTAAAACTATTTTTTCAATATGAATCTCATGAATTATCAATTGAAGCTCTTGGACTTGATTTATGACAGTTTTTGGATCAACCATTTTAAAATCCAGGAATCTACCAACAACGAATTTCTTCATGCCGACATCTTCTGTTTTATATTTTTTATCCAAAGACTCCCATAATAACTTAGTAGTTTTGATTGGGTTATACACATTATAAATGTATTGTCCAATCCATTGAGGATATAATTTTTGTAAAGAAAATCAGAATGCTTCCATGCATCCATGGCAACCAATGTGGTCTTATCAGTTTCATTATCATCTACCACAGGTGCAACCTCATTTAAAAACCTTGAAAGATTCAATGTAGTAAAGATAAAATAACATTTTCTGTTGCCATCTTTTAAAATCAATCGCACTGAATTTTTCAGGTTTCTCAGCATGACTAACATGGGTAGGAACATTGGTTGTAATAGAGTTGGGCACAATTGAATTAAATAATTCCATGATTCTGTTAAATACACAATTTACAGAATCACTTTAATAAAACAGAAACAATAGAAGGAGAAAATCAAAAACTAAATTTGTAATTACAATAAAGTAAATCTATATTTAATATTATTAATATTATTTTTATTTTATTTGTATAAATCAGAAAATAAATTTCTGTAATGAAACTAAACAAAACTATAATATTCTGTTTTATATATATTAATATAGAATAAAAACTAAGACAGTTTTGTTTTAAGAACTATAATATTCTATTTTATATATTAATATAGTATAAGTACTACGGTATTAATATAGATATATTAATATAGAATAAGTACTACGGTAGTTCTGTTTTATAAATTAATATAGACGGAGTACTCAGAAATAACACGAAAAATCTGCTTTAAGATTTTTATCCCATGGTATTATATACTAATTAAATAAACAAAAGTAGAAGATAAACAATTTTATAATAATGACTTACTAGATGCAATTGACAAATTTTTAAAATTAAGTCAATTGTTGGACAGTCTCTCCTTAAAGCAGATTTCGTCCCCGCTATCGGTGCTTACGGATGGAACACTGGACGTCTACTTCCCAAGATAAAATGGTCTTCAACTCTCACAAGAAGCACTTCAATGGAAGAGTTCCACGAATCAACAAAAATTTGAATACTCTATAACTTTTAATGAATGAAGAATGAATTTAGTTTTAAGAACTTGAGAAGGATTGAAGTTGAAGTAATTGTTTTTGGTAGATTTGGAACCTATTTATACGTTTCCAAACACCCTTTTAAAGATATACATCCCTTTGAAAAGATACATACATCCCTTTAAAAAAGTACATCTCTTTGAAACGATACATAATTTTGAAAATGTTACATCCCTTTGAAAAGGTAAGGTACACTTTCAATTTGAAAAAATATGAACTATAGGTCACACCCAATAATTTTATTTTAGATAAAATTCTCATTTATTAAAATATATATATCCAACAAAATATGGCAAGATCAAGAGGAGAAAATAATAATACAACCGACAAAAAATGACATATAGCATAATGCACATGCATTTCTCCAGCTTTTTGAAAAAGTTCCGGCTACTACTAATTTTGGGAAACTAATTCCACACAATTTCACTTTTTGAGGAAACAATTTTTATATATGTTTTTCACCAAGTCCTTGTTCTTCTCAGAGATATATCTTATATATTCACATCCAGAAATAATTAAATAAATAAACAAATAAAAAAAATTTTAAAAATACAATCAAACAGATACCTAAGAATTTCTAGGTAATGGAAAATAAATAGTAGACTAGCACATATAATAACATAATTGTCAAACTTTACTGTTATATGACCTAACGGCCATGATATTATATTATCTTCGCAATAATGCTTCGTCTTTTCCATAATACATGATCATTTTTATTTTTTGAAATTAATTCAAGGTATTTTAAATTAAAAATTAACATAAATTAATTTTATTTTACAATATTATTATGAATTTTAACATTGATAGTCAAAACTTTTACGATTTTTCAAGAGTTAAACGAAGCTCATTAATTTTGAATTTGATAATATCTCAATTAATTTTATATTTCAAAACTAAAGGTGTATTTTATTACTTTTCTTATATTAATAATAAAAAAAAAGTAGCAAAGAATAACATTTCTTTTTCTTTAGAGTAAAGAGAGACTATTTTACACTAGAATTCTTATTTATAGTTGGGGTATTAATAAAATTTGCGTTGTCTAAGGGTCATATAAGTAAGGATATATGACAAAGTCAATAAGGTTAGACTCATGGCATAATAGTCCATTCGTTGGTTCCAAAATTAAACATACAATTTGATTTTTGAATTTAAATAATAATATATTAAATTTTAAATTGATATAAATTTATTTAATTATAGTTCATATAATTATTATAATAGTACAGTATATAATAAAAATTATTAATCAAAAAAATTATTTTATTCTAAATTTTTATGAGTCATACTAATTTTGAAGTTTTATATGCCGTTATTTGACCTTAAAAGTCAAATTGTATCTCTTATTTTGAAATGGAAGTATTATCATCTTAGTCGGATCCGGTTACTATGAAGTTAACTTCATTGTAAGTTGGTCAATTGATCAATATAATACTAACACGCAGAAAAAAAATTACCTCTAAATCAATTAATCAAAGTTAATTTCATGCTAGAGACTCGTATCTTAGTCACAGCCTTCATGCATGTACTTAATGCAACTACTAAAAGATTATTGAAATCATACTATACAGTATACAGTACAATATCATATACTCCATGAATATACTAGTATGCTACAGAGAACAATCAAACTGTGGGCACAGTAAAAGATCCACAGAACTATTCAAACCCTAGTGGTTAGGAGAATATATATATCTTCCCTTTCTATAACTGCCTAATATTAGATGCATGATTTTTTGTAGTCTTAAGTCATTAATATTACATGAAGATCCACAAGGACAACCAAAAGCTTCCATATCATAATTGTGATTAATTTTATGAGTGAGTTATTTTAGTCAAATAGGGTACGTACACTTTAGTCAATCTCACATGATTATTATTAGACGATATATATCTCTTTATCTATATTATAAAGCATGTGAGGGGTATGTCTGAGTATCATTTCCTATTTCCCTTCAATATCTTATTACCCTTTTCTCTCACAATATATTCATTTTGTGACTTTATGCCATAAAATAAACTCTTTCATCCTAATTAATTTATCTCTAGCACATCCTTTAATATATATATATCAAAGCAATTCTTAATTAGCGCATATCTACGATCACTTGATTATTCATTTCAAGATATGACAATCACGATTTAAAAATACAACTTTTCTATCGAAAGTGTTGAGATTGGTACGTACCACACACAATATTAATGTAGGAGGTTTGCTCCAGTCAAATAATTATGACAATTACATCTACACTTTATATATAGAGAGAGAGAGGGAGAGAGTTCCATCGCAATCGATTGCTGTGGAGCAACCCCTTTTTTAATCAGTTAAATTTTATTTTTTATTTTTTCCTCCAGTTGAAATTTCAACATGCCAAAATATATATATATATATATATGAGTGGAAGATTTATAGGGTTGTTGGGAAGTTACAGTGGGCCCTAATTCTTACACCTTGAGTGAGTAAACGGTTACATTTGTGAAGTGCCTGAGAGTGTTAGCAGATATATTGGTATATTGTACCATTTAGACCAGTAGAATTTTAGAAACAAACCACCCTTATCATCTTTTCTTTTCTTCTTCCTATAAATAGAGGCACAGGGAGTCTAGAATAGGTCACCCCAACCTCTCTCTCTCTCTCTCTCATGCATCTTCTTTCCTCTCTCTCTCTCACACATATATATATAAATATAAAGTAGTCTTACTTTTTAGTTGCTTTTCAGATGAACCAATTACCATTTAGGAGGAGGAATTAGGGATTAATTATTAAGGGGGAGAGGGGGGAGGCAGTGGTGGCCTGGTGATGTTGTTGACAGAAGATAGAGAGCACAGATGATGAATTGCATGCATATATGCATCTCACTCCTTTGTGCTCTCTAGTCTTCTGTCATCACCCTTAATTCTATATTCATCAGCAACCCCTCAAACCCCAAATCCTCCTAAAGTACTCTAGCTAGCTAGCTCCATTTCTTAATTAGTTTTATGCTAGATATATTTCTTTAAAATAGGATTTAATTTGTTTCATAATTTGAACGACCTAATAAATAATGTAACTGTTTTTTTTTTAAATTGAAAATTTTAATTAAAACCCAAGAATTACATGTGTGGCAATCAGGCCATAAGTTGTGGATTAGGCATATTTACTTTTTCTTTTTGGGGGAATAATTGATTATGACCCCGACTGACACTATTTCATTTGTTTTAAGCGTTACATTTCCATTGAAAATTATAATTATATGTTCATCATTTGGAAGTATATGTCTAAGATTATATATAATTAAGTAAGATTAAATTTTGTATATATTATTGAATTATGTCTTTAATTTCTTTAAAACTAGCTAACATGGTTTCACTTTTTATGTTTAAGTTTGCAGTTTAGTTTTAAGCTTTCGGATCAACTAGAGCAAGTCGAGTAGTTTGAATATGAATCTGAAGGAACTACTCGCTCCTAGCTCGTTCGGATCCCCACCCCGGCCCCTTGGATTATTGGTTCTTGGCAATCGAATCGAATCCCGATCGAGCAGGTGCAAAAGATATATGTAATCAATTTCATTTTCAAGAGTTACCCTATTTTTATTTGTATTTATTTATACTTGGTCAGACTTTCAATTGTAAATTGAACATTCCTTTAAATTAATTAACTTTATATATATATATATATTTAATCCATAAATAAATGTTCTAGATATACCAATCTTAATTTAGTTATACAGCTTTGTTAATTAATTATTTTTCTTGGAGTGCATGCCTTTGGTTAATTTCTTTTTATTTGTGCTTATTGTTCTTTATATTAATTATCTAGATCTCTCCTTGGGAGGGATCTTTTCATCTTTTGGTAGCTTGTTGATAAGCAAGATGATATTTGCAGTCTGACAGAATTCTGATGTTGTATATATCTCAACAAATTAAAGTCATGATGCCTTTAGGAATTGAGCTACCACTTGCCTTGTAGGGCTTTAATTTTAGGGATTGAGGGACCTGTAATTTTCTTTTTCTTTTAATTTTTTTTATTTTTTGTGGCAAATATTCATATATATGAGACTTGAATACTCATAATGCATTGAATTTGAGGTAAAAGAAAATATACCAACATCCAAAAAGGGGTTTGCCAGAAAAGCATGTAGGGTTTTAGTTTTTTTTAATTAGTTACGGATTGAATATTAAATGTAATAATGACCGTCGGAATTAACATGCCTATTGGAATTAACTTATTTTGATTGATAACTAATTAATTATATTAATTTACCTTAGTTACGCTAATTAATTAATTAAGGATAGACTCAATTTAAGATGTTCGAATTTTTATATATATGTATGGATATATGCACACACAGTGGGGTGGGGTGGCTAATTCGTTTCATCACTTTTAGGGTTTTCTAAGTACTCTTAGAAATCATTATCAACTCGATTTTCACCAAAAGTTCTACTTCACCTATCTGAGGGTTTAATATGTAAAAAAAAAAAGCATTAATAGGGTTTGAAAGCTAAAATTGGTCAAAAATACAGGTCTCTTTTCTATATTAACCCTATTTGATAATCACTTATACAGTTTAGGCGTCCCTCACGTGAATAGCTAGTAAACAGGATTCGCATTCATGTGAAAATATCAATTTCTCTTGTGAAAATATCAATTCTCTTTTTTATTTCTTTTGGCTGAAAAAAAGGAGAATTATTAGAGCCAAATAAATGAAAAATGCCAAATTAAATTCGGGATTATGACTACACATGTGTTCACATTACTTACGTACTAACTTATAATTAATATTGCAACTTGCAATAATGTAATTATATGATGAATTATCTTGTTTATATTGATATTAAAATGAGACTTATCCAAACTTAGTTACAATTTCCTAAGCATGCACCTTTTTTTCACCTAATGTTTATAATACTTTTATCAACAATTTTTGTTTCTGAAAATAGTACTTGTGATTTCTAATAAGCACGCAGAAAATAAAATGGTGTCATAGTAATTAATTATGGAAAAATTAAATACTTAAAAGTTAAAACCCAGTGATATAAAAATAAAACACAAAATTTATATATTTTTTATATCCAATTAGAAAATATATTTTTAATACCATAAAGCTCACCCCCTACTAAGTTGACGCTATAAGAAATTTTTCTAAGAAGAATAATGGGTTAATTGATTTTTTGGTCACTCTATTAGGAGTCGATTTTTATTGTGGTTATCGAATTTTTTTTGTTACAAATTAACACATTATTATACTCGAAAAAATTTATAAAGTGGTTATTACTTATGATTCCGTCCAACCAAAATGAACGGAAGTACTAAGTAGACTAACGGTTGACAGTTGTTAATTATGTGGCAGGTGACGTGGATTGGATTAATGGATGTTTTGGTCATTGTACTTGGGGTTGATTTTCATTTTGATTATTGAAACTTAGTTTTTTGTTAAATTTTCGTTATCGAAATATCAAAAATATTATAAATTAGTAATTTTGTAATATTTTATAAGCAAACCTGATCAGTATCCAAATGTTCCTTTAAACCAGCAAACCAATCTCCAAAACTATCTTCAGCTATCCGGTTACAAAGGAGTCCAAGAGGGCTCATGGAGTCACGAACCATGTTGCTACCCTGTTGGACACATGTCAACCGTTAGTCTACTTAGCACTTTCATTCTTTTTGTTGGACAAAATTATAAGTAATAACCATGTTGTAAGTTTTTTCAAATATAGTAATACGTTTATAACAAAAAAAAAGGCTTGTTAACCACAATGAAAATTGACCACTAATACAGTGACCAAAAAGTCAATTAACCCGAAAAATAATTAAGTTATATATTCCATTGTCTAATAAAACAAGTTTATCTCAAGTTTTTTAGTAAAATTTAACCTTACAAATGGAAAAATTATACAAAGATATGAGTAAACGTAAATTTTTATCTAATTTAAAGTTGTGTAGCGCACCATCATTATAACATTGTAAAATAAGTATATTTTTTGACGACTAAGATTAATTGAATTTTTATCATCATAAAGTCGACAATAGACATCACCAAACCATAAAAACTCATATATTCAAATATTTTTATATGTTCTTTAAATCTGTACGATTGAATTTATTTAAAAAATCCTAAAAGTATATTTTTAGTGATAAGCAACATATGAGTCCTACTCTTTGTGCCCATAGCATTATTCATAATTTAAAGTTTATGGATGCAAACTTGTCAATGGGTTTTATAACTTGGAAGGATTTTTTTATTTATTTTTTTGGTTTTTTAATTTGGAGGAGTTTCTTGTAACTTTCCATATATAGTAATTTTCACATAGCTTAAAAAGTTAAACGGGAGTTTCAATTAAAGTATAAAAGTCTCTAATATAATTATACGATCCGGATCTTAAGCTCACCTCTTATTCAATTCATCCGAACTCACTCCTTTTAACTATGCATCGGACTACGATGACGGTTCTATCATACAACCGCTAAATCTATTTAGCGACGCTATATGTTGTCCGTCGCTAAAAGTATAGACGACGGTTATATGACCGAATTGTTGCCGGGTCCGTCGCTAAAAGAGGATGAACTCGAGTGAGTTGGATAAGGGGTGAGCTTAAGATCCGGACTCTATAATTATATACTTTTTTTTTGTTCTAATGAATTTTCCTTGTCTAATCTGACATTAATTATATGCACTCCATAATCAATCTCTAGTGACAAATTATCTCTCTTTGTCGACATGTGTACGTGCAATTATTCTATGTTTTGTTTTTTGACATGATGCAATTATTCTATTTGAACCCTATCTTTTTTAACACCCCCACTTTAGATTAGGGTTGTAAACAGAAATATTCGAATTCGAATATAGTGATATATGTATTCATATTCGGAAAAAATATTTTATCTATAGTAACTAATATTTGATAGATTTTTAAAGGTACCATTCGAATTCGATATTCAAAAAACTATTCAAATTTGAATATTTTACGCTTTTTTGAATAATTATCCGAATTCATTAGCATAATTAATTAAAATTAGTAAATAAATAATAAAAAATATAAAATTAATATTATGATATTAATATAACATGACAAAATCATCAAGTGACGCCCCAAAATAGGTATACATCACTCATTCCGAAAGTTGTCAAAATATGCATGTACGTAAACAACTACAACTTTATTAATACATTTGTCGTGCAAAATAAACAACACTTAAACTGTTAGTTTAATTACAAATATTGTCTTCTAGACAATATCCACAACCAAATAAGTCCTCATTACAATTATTAAAACTTTATTATACAAAAATGGTGAGGACTACTAAGACAACTTTCTAGAACCATCATTCCCACACCCGACTGCAGACTCGCTACATTTTCGCCTCCCGAGAAGAAAAATGGAACAATAAGGAAAAGGGTGAGCTCAACTAGCCCAAGAAAAAGAATATTATGACTAAGATAATATAGAACAAATTATCGTTAGTCCTCAACAGGAAAAAAAATCGATAGAATACAATGTATACAACAAATTTCAGATCAATATTCGCACGGAAAATAATAATTCATAGAATAGTTACGTAGAGAATGAAATCTACTAGTATCTATGAATTTAAAAGTCCATCATTAATATTTTATCCCTGTAACATCAATCAATATACATCTTCAATCAAATATTCATCTTTGCACTACAGGCCAAAGATATTCATCAATTGGTCATGTTCATCTCAACACCTGTTCATCTTTGCACTACGGGCCAAAGATATTCATAAGAAAATCAACCATCTTTGCACTACATGCCAAAGATATTCAGTAACATCATCATTTAGGACTGAGGATGATGAAAAATATTTTTAAAGAAATGAATCCAGTGAAACAAAAGACAAGGATTAAGGATTAAGGATTCGTAATTCGGTTTATCCATGTCCAAAAATATCTCAATAATAATCATAGTGGAGTAAAATTCAAGAATGATCAAAACATGGATACAATCAAAGCTAGTATCCATAATAGATATTTTGGACAAAAACGAAAATTTAATTTTCTATGAATAGTGTCGTATTCGTGAATAGTGTCGTATACGTGAATAGTGCCGTATATGTGAATAGTAACCCCGACACCAAAAGTTTCAAATTTGATAAAAATTTCAGATCAATATTTTGGCATAATGATATTGAAATAATAACATCATTATGAAAAAAAATAACATCCCTTACCGAAAAAAATAAGATACTTCGAATTGAATATCGAGTATAGTCTTTCAAGGAAACTTGCACCAGATAAAGCAACACTCAAAGTCTTAAAATACTCACAAGAATACGCTCGATAATATAGAGAGAGAAAGAGAGAGAAAACTTATTTCTGGTGTGATTTTCAATTCTAACCTAAGCACCCTATTTATAGAAAAATGTTTAGAACACCAAATCAGAAAATTTAATAAAATAATTTTATTAATTAAATTTTCAAGCCCACCACCTAAGAATCTGAATTCTAGCAACATAACACATCTATCACATGTGAGACACTCACCAAAAACGTTTTTCTTAAAAAAATTAATTAAAACTTCCAAAAATCAATTATTTCGGAACTTCAGAACTTCAATAATTCATAATAAATATCCCTTTTGTCAAAAAAATTCAAACTTCATGCCTTTTTCATAGGAAAATCCCATTATCTACAACTTTGCAGAAGAAAATTTTTCCAAATTCCAAACAGAAATTGACCAAAATTCACAAACCAAGCGATTTTATGTGCTATAATCAAATTTCTATTAATAATTGGGGTCTCATCGACACACAAAATATGTGTTAATCATTTAATGCCACAAAAATACTCTTCCTCCTCATATACTCATATATCCCACATTCATTAAAAAATATCATCATCAATATATTATTAAAATAATATATTTAATCAATTATTTTATCGTAAAAAGATAAAATATTAATTTTAACAATTGTCACATTAAAAATTTTCTCCATCTATATCCACATAAAATCAATATTTTTCTCATCATAAAATTAATAATTAATTATTCACAAATAATATTACGTAATCACATTATCGACAACTGTGCAGCTTCAGTGAGAGGGGCTTTCAATAAGGATTTCTCCTTCTTGGCGCAAGCAATTAGATGACCTAACCTCTCCTCGATAGAACTTTCTAGACATTTCCAATAATGTTATCTAATAATATTATTCAAATAATATGAATTATTGTCCGATAATAGAAAATACCGTAAAGTGGCAATTATTAAAACAACAAGAATATAAAATATCAACGCAAACAATTATGAATCAATAAAATAAATATTAAACAATAACTCATCGTAATAATTATCGAGTAGTGCCTTTCACGTAAGGATCAATAATTCAAATTATTGTGCAATACCGCATGCCATCAGGCAACAACGCCAGACATCTTGTATTTTAACCATTTTAGTAATCCAATAAAGTGTTAATCTGTGAATAACTACGCCCATCATTTATAAATAACTTATATTTGTCGCTTTTCTTCATCAAATCACTTTCTCGTTATGGGCCCACATAAGGTCGTCGCTACTGCATTGCATTTAATATTCCTCACAAACAAGAATATCCACCACCAAACTAATATTTCCCACAACAATGAATATTTTATAACCACTTGTGCATTTCACCCATAATTAACCACATTAATCAAATTAACCCTTACTATTTCAAAATAATAAATAGAGGAAATTTTATTTTATTAATAAAAAGTCGGGATCTTACAACCCCCCCCCCCCCCCCTCCTTAAGAAATTTCGTACTCGAAATTGACATACGTATCTAGTGTTTCGAAAAGGTGAGGGTACCTCGCTTTCATTTCCGTTTTCAACTCCCAGGTCATTTCCTCTATAGCATGGTTCCTCCACAAAACTTTAACTTGTGGTATGACCTTCGTACGTAGGACATGCTCCTTCCTATCCAAGATCTTGACAGGTACCTCCTCGTACGTTAAGTCTTCGGTTATCTCGTCTAGTTATAACTCAATGACGTGATTCGGTCTTTCACATATTTACGAAGCATATGATATATGAAAAACATTATGAACACACTTAGATATGCTTTGAGGTAACGCTAGTCTATAAGCCACATTTCCTACCTTCGGTCAAGAAGAATCAAATGGACCAATAAATCATGGATCGAGCTTTCCTCTCTTTCCAAATCTTGTAACTCCCTTCCATGGAGCAACACGTAATAGTACATTATCCCCAATACCAAATTCCACGCCCCACGATGAAGATCCGCGATAACTCTTTTGTCGATCCTGCGGCCGCTTTGTATACGTTGTCGAATCATTTGGATCTTTTTCGTAGTCATACGCACTCAACTCGGGTCCCAACAATGTTGCTTCACCCACCTCATCCCAATATTGGAGAGCGACACTTTCGTCCATATAATGCTTCAAATGGAGCCACACCTATACTTGCTCGATAACTGTTGTTGTAGAAGAATTCTATCAATGGTAAATACTTATCCTAACTCCCTTTGAAGTCTAGTACACAGAGTCTTAATAGATCTTCAAGAGTTTGGATAGTCTTCTCTGATTGTCCATCCGCTTTGAGGATGGTATGTCAACTAAATCAGAATTGCGCTCCATAGCTTTTTTCAAGCTAACCCAAAATCTTGAAGTGAATCTTGGGTCATGATCTAAAACTATGGATACTGGCATGCCATGCAATCTCACAATCTCATTTACATACATACTAGCAAGACGCTCAAGGAATAAGTCTCAGACGGCAAGAAAATGAGCAGATTTGGTTAATCTATCAACAATAACCCAAATAGCATTTATGCCTTGAGAACCCGTGGGAAGACCCGTAACAAAATCCACGGTAATGTGTTTCCATTTCCATTTCAGAATCTCAAGTGGTTGCAATGGACCCTTAGGTACTTGATTCTTTGCCTTTACACGTTGACAAGTCAAACACGTCGAGATAAACTTTACAATCTCTCTTTTCATATTGTTCCACCAAAATGTATGTCGAAGATCGCGATACATTTTGGTACTTCCAGGATAGATCGTAAATGGTGTATTGTGTGCTTCCATCATAATCTTGTACTTCAAATCAGAGTCGTTAGGGACACAAAGTCTGGAGCTGACTCGAAGTATTCCTTCTTCATCGATTCTCGCCCGAATAACACCTTCAGACTTTCTTCTTCTTCATACGCATCACCCGGCCCAAATGGCTGGCTCGAGCAACCTTAACTTTTTCTATTAAAGTTGGCTCTACGTGATATACTTGACATCATCGCACTGCTCCTCGTGATATGATCTTCTACTCAACGCGTCACCTACCACGCTCGCTTTTCCAGGATGGTATCAATAGTGTGGTCGTAATCTTTCAACAACTCGAGCCAAACGCCGTTGCGCATGTTAAGTTCCTTTTGAGTGCAGAAATATTTGAGGCTTTTATGGTCCGAATATATCTCCACTTTCTCCCCATATAGATAGTGCCTCCAAATCTTTAGTGCGAAAACAACTGCTGCCAACTCTAGATCATGAGTAGGATAATTCCTCTCATATTCTTTAAGTTGTCATGAGGCATAAAGGCTATGACTTTCCCACATTGCATGAGAACACATCCTAACCCTTTGCTCAAAGCATCATCAGAATAACAAATCCATCCGAACCAGATGGTATTGTTGTAACAGTGCCGCCAAATAAGTCTCCTCTTAAGCTCTTGGAAACTCTTTCTCGCATTCCTCGCCCAAACGAATTTTTGTATCCTTCCGAAGTTAATCGAGTTAACGGAGTAGCGATTCGAGAAAACCCTTCCACGAATCTTCGATAATAACCAACTAAGCCCAAAAAGTTACGATTTTTTGGCCACCGCCTTCTATTGCTTCTAACTTTCAGTATTGCTTCAATCTTCACGGGTCAACAGATACTCCATGTTTTGATACCACATGTCCAAGGAATGCTACTTCCTCAAGCCGTAACTCGTGATTTCTTCAACTTGGCATAAAGCTTGTTTTCACGAAGCCTTTGGAGTACCAAATTTCAAATGGTGCTCATGATCTTCACGACTTTGGAATATATGAGGATGTCATCAATAAAGACAACAACGAACCGATCCAAATATTCCTTGAATACTCGGTTCATCATATCCATGAAAGCCGTAGAGTATTAGTCAATCCAAAAGACATGACTAAGAATTCATAATGCCCGCATCGAGTTTCAAGGCGCCTTTGAATATCCTCGATTCTAATCTCAATCGATGATATCGTAAACGAAGATCGATCTTTGAAAAGAATTGTGCTCCTTGTAATCGGTCAAACAAGTCATCAATACGAGGTAGCGGATACCTATTCTTGATGGTGACATGGTTCAATTTCGAGTAGTCAATACAAAGTCAAGATACTCCCCATCTTTCTTCTTTACGAATAAAACAGAGCACCCCAAGGAGATGTACTCAGACGAATGAAATCGATGTCCAATAACTCGTATTTGGACCTTTAACTCCTCAAGTTCAATAGAGCCATTCGATATGGGATTTTAGAAATGGGCTTTGTATCGTGTTCAAGATCAATAAAGAATTCAACTTCACGCTCGGGGTAGACCGGAAGTTCTTCAGAAACACGTTAGAAATTTACTAACAATGTGAATATTATTCAAATTTGACGTGTCTTTATTCAAATCCATAACATGGGCTAAGAAAGCTTAACATCCGCTTTTCAATAAACGAATAGCTTTTTATGACTAGATATGACAAATGATTGATTTTAATGGTTTAGTTGCTTTAATTGCATAACAAAGTTGATTAAGAATATGAAAACTAACAACCTTAAGAAAACAGTCAATTTTAGCATGATGAGTAGTTAACCAATCAATCCCCAAAATCACATCAAAAGCAAGTATCTTTAAAGAGATAAGGTCAATGTGTAATGTGATGGTGCTAACTTGGATCAAACAAGATTTATAAACAGTGGATGTGATGAAAGTTTCTCCTAACGGAGTATCCACAGATAAATCAAAGTCTAATTTCTCTGGAGTTAAGTTTAAACGTTGAGCACAAGCAGGAGAGATAAATGAATGGGTAGCACCGGTATCAAGTAAGGTATAAACTTCGCAAGAATTAATGATTAGCTTACCCGTGATCACCTCATTTGGGTTCCTCACATTTTGACCAGTCACGACAAACGCTCTTCCAGGAACTGTTGACTTTGACTTTTCTGGGACAGCCTTTTGAGTCACCGTCCCCCCTGGACTTGGTTTCGCTATCGTACACTCTCGAGCGATATGTCCTTCCTTCCCATAATTATAACATACCTTGAACTGTTGTGGATAGTTTGGACTGATATGTCCCTCTTTCCCGCATTTGTAGCATACGACCGGTGGTCGTTCTCCTCCCTTAACCAACTTGTTGTTGTAGGCCGACGCCTTCACATGATCATTGTTGAATCTCCTCTTTTTAAAATCTCCTCTCGACTCGCTTCTTCTATTCTCATGGCCATGACTACCACCAGAGTGGTTACCATTTTTGTCCGCTCTTTTTCTTTCTCCGCCTGGTTATCGTTATTCTCGTTGATCGCTATCTCCAAAGATAATCCTCGGTGTGATCCCGGTTGACCGTACTCAAGTTATCTCGCTTCTAACAATCGAGCCCCGTTGACAACATCCGAATAAAGAGAAAATTTATGAGAAATGAGATATCGACGATGTCAAGTTTCAAACCTCTCGTAAACATCCGCGCCATATACGCTCCTCATTCTCCACCAAATGAGGTGCAAACCTAGATAACTCGCAAACTTTGCCTCGCATCGGGACACCGCCATGTTGTTTTGTTCCAATCTAATGAACTCCACTTCCTTCATACGATTTAATACTTTCGTGAAAGTACTTGTCATTGAAAAGTTTCAAACGCCTCCCAAGACATGCCGAAAGCGCTTTGGATGGGTACGCTTCACGATTTCCACCAAGAATCGCCTCATTACTTTAACAAAAAAGTAACGAATGGAACCTTCTTCTCTCCGCATCCCAAGACATCGAATATCTTAGTAATTTGTTTGACCCACGCCTCCGCCTTTAATCGGATCCCGCTTTCCCATAATTTCGTGGTCCCAACTCTTTGAATCGCTGGCCGTGACAAATCGTGCATTGTTATCATTTCCACCGTATTTTGTGCACGTGTCTCCCTCGCCTCGATTTTTTTGCATGAACCGCAAAAGCTTCTAAACATCCCGTCATTCATCATCTCGCTTTCGTTGGCGTTGTTTCAGGAGGAACATTGTCTCACTCACGACGCTTCTCCTCATTGGTGAGACAAAGCCTCCACGATCTCATTTACTCCATCGTTAACATTCTCAATCGACATTCTCAAATACCGCCATAAAACAAAGGTTAATCAACATATCACATAATATCATATATATATATCGACTAACTAACAAATAAGCTTAGTAGGACACACTAATCAAGGATTTACTCCTCTCCCTCCTAGTTCTATTCCCGATCTCCGCCAGAGATCATATCCCTAAGCTCGATACCAACCGCGACGCCCCAAAATAGGTATACATCACCCATTCTCGAAGTTGTCAAAAAACATGGTATGTAAAACAACTACAACTTTATTAATACATTTATCGTGCAAAATACGACAACACTTAAACTGTTAGTTTAATTACAAATATTATCTTCTAGACAATATCCACAACCAAATAAGTCCTCATTATAATTATTAAAACTTTATTATACAAAAATGGTGAGGACTACTAAGACAACTTTCTAGAACCATCATTCCACACCCCGACTCGTACTCGCTACATTCTCGCCTCCTGAGAAGAAAAATGGAACAACAAGGAAAAAGGTGAGCTCAACTAGCCCAGTAAAGAATATTATGACTAAGATAATATAGAACAAATTATTGTTAGTCCTCAACAGGGAAAAATCTGATAGAATACAATAGACAACAAATTTCAGATCAATATTCGCAGCGAAAAATAATAATTCATAGAATAGTTACGTAGAGAATGAAATCTACTAGTATCTATGAATTTAAAAGTCCATCATCAATATTTTATCCCTGTAACATCAATCAATATACATCTTCAATCAAATATTCATCTTTGCACTACAAAGCCAAAGATATTCATCACCATTATCATGTTCATCTCAACACTGCTCATCTTCGCACTATGGGCCAAAGATATTCATAAGAAAATCAATCATCTTTGCACTACACAGCCAAAGATATTCAAGAACATCATCATTTAGATCGAGGATGATGAAAAATATTTTAAAGAAACGAATGAAACAAAAGACAAGGATTAAGGATTAAGGATTCGTAATTCGGTTTATCCATGTCCAAAAATACCTCAATAATAATCATAGTGGAGTAAAATTCAAGAATGATCAAAACATGGATACAATCAAAGCTAGTATCCATAATAGATATATTTGGACAAAAACGAAAATTTAAATTTTTTCGTGAATAAAGGTCGTATTCGTGAATAAAGGTCAGATACGTGAATGAAAAGGCCATATACGTGAATAAGAACCCCGACACCAAAAAGTTCTAAATTTGATAAAAATTTCAGATCAATATTTTGGCATAATGATATTGAAATAATAACATCATTATTAAAAAAATAACATCCCTTACCTCGAAAAAGAAAGATTTTGAATAGAATCATCGAGTATATAGGTCAAGGAACTTGCAACCGATAAAGAACACTCAAAGTCTTAAAATACTCACAAGAATACGCCGATAATATATAGAGAGAAAGAGAGAAAACTTATTTCGGTGTGATTTTCAATTCTGACCTAAGCACCCTATTTATAGGAAAATGCTTAGAACACCAAATCAGAAAATTTAATAAAATAATTTTATTAATTAAATTTTCAAGCCCACCACCCAAGAATCTAAATTCTAGCAACATAACACATCTATCACATGTGGGACACTCACCAAAAATGTTTTTCTTAAAAAAATTAATTAAAACTTCCAAAAATCAATTATTTCGGAACTTTGAAACTTCAATAATTCATAATAAATAGCCCTTTTGTCAGAAAAATTCGAACCTCATGTCTTTTCTATAGGAAATCCCATTATCTACAACTTTGCAGAAGAAAGTTTTTTCAAATTCCAAACAGAAATTGACCGAAATCTACAAACGGACGATTTTATAGGCTATAATTAAATTTCGGTCAATAATTGGGGTCTACCGACACACAAAATATGTGTTAATCATTTAATGCCATAAAAATACTCTTCTTCCTCATATACTCATATATCCCACATTCATTGCAAAAAATATCACCATCAATATATTATTAAAATAATATATTTAATTGAATTATTTTATCAGAAAAAGATAAAATATTAATTTTTAACAATTGTCACATTAAAAAATTCTCCATCTATATCCACATAAAATCAATATTTTCCTCATCATAAAAATCAATAATTAATTATTCACAAATAATATTACAGTAATCACATTATCGATAAACCGTGCAGCTTCTCAAGAAAGAGGGGCTTTCAATAAGGATTTCTCTCATCATGCCAAGCAATTAGATGACATAACCTCTCCTCGATGTAACTTTCTAGACATTGCCAATAATATTATCTAATAATATTATTCAAATAATATGAATTATTGTCTCGATAATAGAAAATATCATGCAAGTGACAATTATTAAAACAACAAGAATATAAAATATCAACGCAACAATTATTGAATCAATAAAATAAAATATTGAACAATAATTATCGTGAATAATTATCGAGTAGTGCCTTCTTCACGTAAGGATCAATAATTCAAAATATTGTGCAATAACCAGATGCCATCATGACAACAACGCCAGACATCGTATTTTAACCACCGTGTAATCCAACAAGTTGTTAATTCAGAATAACTACGCCGCCATTTATAAACAACTTATATTTTTCGTTTTCTTCATCCAATCGTCGTTATGGGGCCCACATAAGGTCGCGCCATTGCATTTAATATTCCCCGACAAAGAAGAATATTCCACCACCAAACTAATATTCCCCGACAACAATGAATATTTTTATATTTGAAATATTTCATGATTTCACCCATAATTAACCACATTAATCAAATTAACCCTTACTATCACTACAACAAAAAGCTTATCGAATCGACTATCAATGATTTTACTCGGTCAGCAGATAGCTATTCATGATCAAGATGGTGTCACGCCGATAGTCGTCGATAAAATCGGTCATTTGGGATGCACATCAACGACCACTATTAGCTTAATCAAACATATCTCGAGGCCGTATGAGCGTAATCGAAATGACAAATACGGATTATTTGCCGAAATCGAGTCAAGATGGTCCGAGGCCAAAGTCGACGTGGGTCACGTGTCGGCCGACCATTATCAACGATCGCGTCGCGTCATTGATTCATCATGCCGTCGCTAATAACGTTCAGCGACCGCATGCGGTCGCTGATATGAAAAAATTATTCTGACCAGATTTTTTTGTTTTGCGTAATTCCCAAAACACCGCACTGCTTTTCTACCGCTTTATCCCAACACACATACACACCAAGATAAACAACATACAAAACAATATAAACATCCATCGTCCACCAACACATACACCAAACTAGTATATAAACCTTTAAAACCAATATGATTTGAATAAATATAATAACATTTCAAAACTTGTTTAAGTAATATATATACAAACATCCAAATAATGAATATACAAGTACAAGGTTATGTCAAGCGCCATCCCTCCTCGATCACCCTGTAATTAACAAAATAATAAAACAAGTTACAAATATAATAAATATGTTGATCTTTGGTATATATTACGACAATACATACAACAAATTGATTTTATACCTCGTCGCCATCCCCATGTCGTTCTCCTGCTGCTGCCATCGCTTCTTGCTTTAACTCCTCAGGATCAAGAGCCCTGTGTGCCCGAAGATCTTGTAAGATTTCGATCTTGACATATAGCTCTCACGGTCGGTAGGAGTATGAACAAATCGGATGACTCGATGATCGTGGAAGACCGGGTAGCAGAATGCTCGAGCCATCAAGGATGGGCGTCGTCGTTGTACTTGACCTTTAATGTAGTTCTTCTTCACAATGATGCCCTCTCCCACAACTCTTGATCAATAAAGGACGTGGAGTGCCTTCAGGATAATATTTCATTCAATAAACGTTTATAAGTATCCCGTCATCATGTTAACACTTAAATAGTTAAAAATAATATTTTGTAAGTATTAATAAACAAGATCAGTTGTTAAAACTTATTACCGCTTATCCGGATAGCCTCAGTGCACCATCACGGTAATACGCATACACATCCAAACCAATGGATAGGTGATTTTGAGACCGAGACTCTATACAAAAACAAAGACAATATTACTAAGTAAAATGGGATATTTTCTACAATTCATGATTGTAAACATATTAAAACTTGTAAATACGCATCGAGGCGTTGATATGTCGAAGCCGTGAAAATCGCCGCCACTTGTATGTTCTTTTTAGCCTTTTCGCCATCGGATACACCCGAGGCTCTGTTGGTGGCGGCGGATCTTTCGTCTTTTCACCCAGCTTCTCGCTCTCCATTGGGCACACATCTCAAATTTATATGGATCGGGTGCACCACCAGGGCTATGCTCGCATATAATCCTCTCCCCGGCCCGGATGGTCGATCTCGGCATTGTGAATGGCTTTTTTGTCGTTCTTTATTCAAGTTGTCCTTCAGTGCGGACCGCGACTTTTGCGAGTAATAATGTCGAATCATCAAGCTCAAGGCGTCCTCCCATCTATATACCGCTTTCGCAAATAAAAAACAATAATAACATTACTAAATAATTATCCTTTGAATATTATATTAATATTATTTGTCATAATTAAAAAATATACTCAAATTCGCCCAAACAAACAAGATCCTTGGGGCGATAGGTGTGCTCGCCTAACGTAATCACAGTGTGTAGCCAATTTCGTAAACACAATTTTGTGATATGCACTTGACGATCTTATTATCCTAAAAATCACTATAATATACAACATCAATTAGCATATATTAAAGCAATTTATATCTAAGTTATAATATTTGTGAACATTTTTCATGAAAAGATACTTATAATACTTATAAAAAATTTGCCATAGTCTCCCCTATAATATAGACTAGCCACATGCACGACGGCATGCATATATGGACATTTCTAGGCACCCAAGACACAAACCAAGAGAAATATACAAATTTTCAATACAATAAGACCAAAACAAAACATTACCAATATAATATCAATCAAAACATTACCAATATACAATAAATGGAATCTTAAATGCTTTTATATAAATGATATACGCGGACGACGTATATTCTTGAGGAGGGCTAATCAATAAGAATCCGATCATCGGGATTAGTAGGTGCCTTGGGCACATTATTAGGCCCCCTACCCAAGCCGCGCTTTTTTCTGCTACCGCTTCGGAAGCCATCTCAGATATTACAAATTTCAAGATGTTATTAGGAGTCATATTTGATTACATGTATATATGACAATAAACATGATGTTGATATAAACATGTATATATATGAATATAAAATGACAATAAACAAAAGTTGCATTTAAATAGTTTAGTACATAAACATGACAATGATATAAAAACATGTATTGCTAAACATACATTTCATGAGTTCAAGTGTCAATGTCGATTCGTAATCATTCAGATACGTGTTGCTGCAGATTCATAACCATCATATGCTATTCCAATCTAGCATACATATCAATCAAAACATTACCAATAAGCTAATTTCTATATATAGGAACAAATAACACAATCAATGTAACCAATTCCATAACAACCAAGCTTGGCTTGGCCTCGTGAGGCTTCGGGCTAAGCTTGGCGTAGCCTCGTGTGGCCTCATGGCCCCAAGCCCGACCCATCCGCTCTAACATCCCCTTAATAGGCTCTAGTGGATCACCAATAGGCTCGTTAATAGTATAAATATTCGCAAATAACCCGACCAATAAAAATTTCGCCGAGTCTCCCCGTAATATGGACTAACCACATACACTATTTAAGCATGTATATAAGGTCATTTCTAGAACACAAGACATAAACCAACAAATCCATATGAGATACCATAGGAATTGGATGGAAATTATGAACTTATCGAATCCCTATGCTCATAAAAAGAATTACTATCCGCAAACAGCTTTTAATCAGAGATTTACTACAAAAGAGTTTTGCAGTATCCACAAAGATGTGAGGATCAAACTTGTAAACTTTGAAACCCAATCATTTTTCGTGGGAGCAATTATTCACGTTTTGATTCACATTATGATGTCAATGTCAAGTTCTCGATCTACAAATAATTTTTTTCACAATGACCAATATAATTGGTTAAACTACAAACATAAACATGGGATTCATTTAGTCTATATCACGTAATAATGACTTCCTATAATAACCAAATCTGTTATTACCTCTATCAAGCACAAAAAGAATCCCAAAATATAAATTTTATACTAACTACAATCTAATACATTCATCCTATTACCCAAATCAAGTTACCCAAAATATAAATTTTATACTAACTCCATCCTATCACTAATCAAGTTACCCAAACCGACATAAATTAACAAAATCAAATTACCCAAAGTAATCGCAGATTACCCAAATAAATTTTACTCTAATCAAAACTTATAAACCAATCATAATCATATTACCCAAAATATAATTTAAGCATGATAGCCATATTCATTCATTCAACTCTTTGCAATAAATTAACTCTTAAAACACAAATTAAGTAGTAAAACATACCGATTTGGAGAAGAACGAACAAAATAACAAACAACAAAAAAAATTAATGAAGAAGAACTTAAAAAGTAGCTCTTTACCTCTACAATTAGTCTCTAATTTGAAGAAGAATGAACGAAAATTGCTTCTCCTTCTTCTCTTCTCCCCCTTTCTCCCTCTTCTCTCTATTTCTACGACCTCCTTTTTTTTTTTTTCTCTTCCGTGTTCGGTCGGTTTAACCTGTTATCAATTCATTTAGTTTGATCAATGATCACATCTCTGATCGCGACCGCACGCGATCGTGACTTTTTAATGACATGGATTTATCGTGATCGCGACGCGGTCAGCCGATTTCAATGGTCATGACAAAAATCGGGCGCCAACATTTCCAAACCAAATTTTGGTGGGAAATTTATATTTACGATCGATCAATGATCGTGACGCGTCGGCCGATAAAGCATTAATGACTAGTTTACGTGTGTTCATGCAGCAGATGATCGTTGTGGATTAATATCGCCGATCGATGGGGTGGTCGACATCATTGGTCATTGATAGACCTTTTTCAGAAAGTAGTATTTCAAAATAATAAATAGAGGAAATTTCATTTTATTAATAAAAAGTCGGGGTCTTACAACATGTATCCTTATTCGTATCCGTTTATTCGTGAATATCTCTAATCAAATACGAATAATATCTGTTTAAGTCGAATACGAATAATCCCGCTTTAAACAAATACGAACACGAACGAATATCCAATCTTTCGGTTGCCATTTACAGTCCTACTTTAAATATAAGTACAAGTATAATAAATTATATAATAATCCTAATAATTTTTGAATTTCTAATTACCATTAAGTACACCTCACACTGTATATGTGAGAATACAAACCTCACAATAAAGATAAAAATAAAAGCTCATAATAAAAGAGAAAGAAATTAAAATCTCACTCTTTATATAATCAATAAAATATATAAAACATTCAATGACTAGTCTCACTCTTTATTTTATTTCTTTTTATAATATTTGTACACTATTGTGTATATATAATTTATGTTAATATCACTATTCTTATTTGATAATTCAATCATTTGTGTCCTATCTTCAAACTTATTCTTTCTTATTCTTCCATGTCACTGATGTTATCTAGGGGAATTGAACATAGTCAATTAACTTTTCATTCACATTTCACATGCGTAGCCATGTGGAATGTATTTCATTTTGAACTTTAAATTGTTCCAATAAATTATCTCAAACATTACACAATATTTGATTTAAGATGTAAAATGTTAGTAATTCATAATATTTTTTTCGAGATCTACTCATATTTTTTTGATTTTTTGAGTCTCAGGCCTGTAATGTTTTGTGAAAGTTTTCTATCGAATTACGATTACAACATATATTAATACATAAGATTGAGTAAGATTATAATATATATTGACCTACTACATCAAATACATCGTTAATACAAATATTACAAATTATAGTTATTCACGTAACTCGCAGCTAAAAAATCGACATATAAAGACGTAAAGTATATCATTTTTTATATCCGTTTTAAAATTAGCTAGAGATATGTATTTAATTTAAAAGTACAAAATTTATGACACGATATTCCTAATTATCATTACTTTTTTCACAACTACTATTAAAATTTTAAGTAATATTAGGAATAGAGAATTGATATTTCTACAAGTAAATTTGATAGTTTCACAAATTTCTCCTCACATGAATTGTAAGTGGGGTCCACCTCATGTGAGAGACAACCTTGTAAAACTATCAAATTTATTTGTGAAAATATCATTTCTTTAGAAATATTCTTAAAATTTATAGTTTTCTAATATATATCCATATTTGGAATGGGAGTGGTTAGCATGAAGTTAATTTTGGTTAATTAACTAACACTGTCAGATTTGAAGATGATCTTTTTTTGCTTGTCAGCACTGTATTAATTAATTGTTTAATTTATTATAAATTAATTTTATAATAATCGGATCCGATAGAGGTAATATGTGGCATGGGTCCACAAGTACCAACTGATTACCGGTAAATTGATAGCTAGCTAGCTATTTGACGACAACATAAGGCTCCACATGACACACCCATATAGGGAAAGGATAAACTACGTATCCCATCGGCAATGAATTGAACACCTAGCCAAACCAAATGGAAAGTTGAAAGCAATATAGCTGAGGCTAGCCATTTGTATGAGTATATACCAGGTGGACAAACAAACGTCATTGGGATTATACCACAATGATTGTGTTCGGATTTAATAGACACGTCAAAATTTTAAGTGGAGGGGTATATAATTATAATATTCGGGTTTAAATTTAACTTTTTTTAAATATATATATATATATATATATATATATATATATATTGATAAAAATATATATATTAGCTTACGTAAGACATGCCGCATTAGCATATGACGGATTTTTTTGATTATAACGCCAGTTCAACCGCCGCTATAACTATTCTCGATTTATTATAACCTAAAAAACCGTCATTATGTATTTATCGTCAGATTACATACAATATATATATATATAAATTTATATATATATAGTTTTGTACTTATTTGCTCGAAGATTGATGTTGCCATCTAAATTTTTCATATTATAATTTTAGTAATGTACTAACATAATTTTAGTTTGGTAAATAAATGTGTAATTTATTAATTTTGAAAATGTTAAGTGTTCTTTGGAAATTTTAATCTAACTAGGAGTGTTATTTTTTTTTAATAACTATATATAAAAAAACCTATTTAGTAAGAGTCCATTAGAGCTTCTTAATTATATAACAAACTCTTATTTGCTTAAAATTATATTTAAAGTGAGAATGATGAAAACCCTAAATTTATTCTACATTGAATTCTCGAGTAGAATTCTTATATATATTACAACACCTTGTAAAAAATTATAACTAATTCATACGAACACGAAATTTAGCTATTAGTATTTTGTATCCGACTTCTATTCGATTATGTTATTTTTATTTGTGTTCTTTGTATTTCTTTATTTGTACTGGACAAGCGATTATACTGTGTTTTTCTTCGAGTAGGTAATTACATGTGATTAGGGATATGAGGGTTTTGTAATTGAGACTGGTACACAATTTTTTGGAGAATTATTTAATGCATTTATGGATTTTAGATTATTAAAAATATTTAAAGCTTTTAGTGTTGTGTTTACTTATTGTTAGGTTTACTGTATTTCTATTTTCTTGCATGACCTCCTCCCATTCTTTTATATATGATGAAAGCGTCTGTAAATAAGTGTCACTAAATATAGTGATAAACTATATATGTAACTAAATGCAAATACACATGTAATTTGTGTAGAGTCCTGCTATATATTGTCATATATTTTTGTCGAATTACAATTGCAATGTATATCAATATCACCCAGAGTCCGAGATATGATTCAATTTGAAAACCAAAAGATGAAAGGGATTCAACAACAGTTACAAAAACAAAGTCCCAACAGCTTTCCACACCAATTATACCACTTGTAGGAATCGATTAAAACTGGGGGAGAGCATGAAAAACATTATGTTTTGTCCAAGAATAAACTACCCATCACAGAACTTGCAGCTTCCCGGAACAATATAGCGAACGATATAGCAGGTAGGTTATTGAGCACCAGCAGCCATCAAACCAAAAAGCTGCTTGCAAGTAGAGGGAGTAAAGGGCTGTGTAAGTCCTCAAACTTCACACTTATCCTGAGAATGAACAAGATCCCTTCATAGAACAATTCCAAAAGAACAAATAGAATGAAAATCACAGGAAAAAAAAGGTGGTGGAAAATAAAAAATTTCAAATAGCAGAAAGACACTAGCTCAACACCTAGTATTATGGCTAAGAATGTTATAATCAACCAATTAAATAATTAATCATGCGCATCAATTGCAAATAAAGCTTGTATTTATCTAACCTTTTCGACATGTCTCAGTTCATGAACACTTTACTGGAATTGAATAGTAAGTGGAAATATCAATTCCCATACCTTATACATTTCAATATTTCTTACATACTTCAATCTACTATCTCACTATTCAGTTAATGAAAAATAGGTTTGCCCAATTTTTGGAAGGGAGGATGAGGTCATGAGGGTTATATACGGCATCAATCTACCTCACCAACACCCCTTGTCCAAGAAAAGAAATCAAAATTAAATAGCATTTCTACACTCAAATGGGGGGAATATAGCAGTTAGAAGTCTAAATCATACTCCCTATGTTTCAAACTATACGATCATTGCGACTTTTTAAAGTCAATAGGAGACATTTAAAACTCAAAATTGATATGATTCGTTAAAATTACGAAACTAAACCTCTTATAACTAGTAGTAGTTTCTAATAGTTCACAATATTCACTATTTTATTAATTAAAATTAAATGAATCTACGTCAATTTTGAGTTTGAAAATGTCTCAAATTGACTTCAAAAAGTCAACGATCCTATATTTGGGAATAGAGGGAGTATTACACATCTCATACATGCAGAAACACATACATAAGCATGTCTTGATAAAATAATATGCATCCCTACTACTAAGAGGCAGCAATTCAAGCATTGACCATATACTTGGAAACAACCAACTCAAAAAGAAAAACAAAGATACTTTATTTAACTTGCACCATTACTGAACACAAACAAATAAAATTCTTTATACTTTCAACTGCACTTACGATGTCTGACAACCTGTTTCAACACCCACGGCTTTTGTTTGCTCTTCCATGGAATGTTTGTGAAGACGCCTTGTGAAACTAGAAGTCGTATCCAAGAAATAGAGCACAAATGACATAGTGCAGCAACAAACAAACATGGGTATGGGTCCAAAAATCCAAAGGAAGAGAGGAAAAGACAAGTAAAATGCTCGCAGACCAAGTGACCAAAAGAAGCTTCCTCGGTTTAAATTTCTCACAACATAGTCGATAGATTCTCTACTATCTTTAGAACTAGGCAGAGTAATCAAGAAGCTTACATGAGCATAATACCTAATGCACTGCACATTACAAAGAAATGCGACAAGAAAGCAAAGCAAGATAGTAAAGTACTTGATCGAAGACATGATTGGGGTTTTATTGCCATAAACTAATTGTGATGATGTACTGGCAGTGTTTGATGAGCTGCTGACATAAACACTGATTAGTGAACTGAGAGTGATAGCTGCTGTTGCCAGAAGGGTTGATGCCATTATGTTGTTGCGTATTGTTTGAACAGCCAGAACACCATTCTTAAGTGGATCCTGAAAAATTAAATGAGGGTTTAACTTGATAAGTCGGATCAACGCTTAAATGATAATTTTGTAGAAAGGATATCCAACTCCGCTAATTATATGCAGAATGGAGTGGATAACTTTAGTAAATACTACAAATCAAATACTCTAAAGAGGGTTTGTTGTAGCTATCGTTGCCATAGCTACAACAATCTATAATACCAAAATAATCAGCCCTGAGGAAGGACATTGTCTCAGATGCCTAAAAGCATAATGTTGCCTATATTATATATATAGTGATCCAATTACACATTCAAAGAACCCAAGTACAGATATGGATAAATTACTCTCTTCATTGAAGCTAGTGCCACTACTGACTTCAACCATGCTAATATTAAAATTCTCAGAGAAATCCCCCTTTTCTCTAGATTTTGGGTTCTTCTTAGTTTTTACAACAATGCTGGCCATTCAAAATGTAGTTTACTTTGCTTGCAACATTATTCCCATTAATTGAGCTGCTTTCAGGACTGACACCTGCAGAGTGAGGTGCTGGTCCTGCTGGAGAGACTTTATCGGACTCTTTCTTTCCATCTTTCAGTGAACATTGGCATTCCTGGCATATCAATTTGCTTGTATTGGGATCCAAGTTGCAATTGACATCATTAATTCATTATGTGCATCAAAAGTGTCAGAAACAGAAGTTTAATCCTGCTTTTCTTTCTTATTAGCAAAACTATTATTCCTAATGACTGGCTTGAATGCTCATGTAGCATGTTTTTTTGTTGACTTGCCTAACTCGTTGCTATTAAGTTTACTAGACAAAGAAGAAACACTTTGAAACTTTGCTTTGCATGAAAAGAGAAGAAGAGTAGAAGAGTAGAAATGATTAGAAAGAAGAAGAAGAATAGAAAGGGATAAATTAAAAGTCAAAGAGAACATGAGGAAAGTGTAAAATTACTCTTCTAGGCTGATAGGTTTGACTTCTTCTATTTTTTCCTTTTTTAAGAAATTAAAAGGGGGAGTTTGTCATGAGTTCATAGTCGACCAATTTATCTGACTTCGTACTTTTGGGATTAATTGTCTGATTTTTCATACGTGAGGTGATCTTTTTGAACATATTTGATTAAATGGAGTTTGAAGAAATGATATATTCTGCCTTCTTAGGTTGATAAAATCTTTCAATCTTTTATATGCTCCCATTAAATGAATTGATATCATTCATAAGTTATGTATAAACATATCTCTTTACGGATACTAATACCTGGTCTTCAAGATCTATCACCAAGATGGTGAACAATACCTGTTCTTTAAATCATGAAGCATTTTGCCAACAAAGATCTAGCAAATGAACAACTAGCATACCACGCACATATGATACATGGACTCTTCTAAAATCCACAAGTACTCATGTCGACCCGACAGGACACGAGTACAGCCTACAGGTGCAGGTGTCGGACACCGCAGCTTGGTAGAAAATGAACCAAAATGTTATAAAAATAGGTGTGTCCGTGTTGTGTCCTTTTAAGGATGTTTCTAGGACTTACCGTGTCCATGTAACATAGCCACACACTTATCAAATCTGGGAACTCTCTTCATTAGCAGATTGTTCCAGTCGTTGACATCAAGATTAATAATAAAATAAATAAAACTAGCTGTTCAATCAAAATAATATGTATTCATATCCATCTATGAGTTCACAATACTTCAAAAATTCTCAATGAACAGTTCGGATTTATACTACAAGTTTTGACTAAACATCTATCTATCCACTAATGTCAACAGATAGACTACATCACTATAATACTAATGAAATTTATTTAACAGACCCTGAAAGAAATTAATAAGTTTAGCCCACCAAATAGAGAGGGAAAACATACAGACCCAGCTAACAAACCCATGATCATCATCACGAAATACCAGAATTAGATCAACTTGAACTATTTTACCCATATATATTTTTGACTTGTAAATTGTGAACAAATACATATTTTGAACGAGAGTAATGCTACGTACACAAATTATTGTACAAACATTTTACAAAGGGTATGTTATATACACTGAGATTTAAGAGAGAGAAGAATAGGAAATACTAACCTCCATCATGTTGAAAACCCATTTGTGGCGACTCTCAGCATTGATGCCAATTACAGTTCTTGTGGGATGGCGCTTTATATTGTAGAGTAGCCATATATGGTAAGTACCCAATACTCCAATACCCACCGGTATGAGTATGGAATCCAATTCCCGCTCCTTCATCGATTCTCTCTCTCTCAGTCTCTCTCTGCTACAGCTAACTGAATCTGAATGTTGTTCTGGAAGAGGAAATCGCCTTTGGAAGTGGAATTGTGTGCAGGTTTACAATTAATTTTAAACATTAAAATTTTAATTTAAAGGGCAAAATAAAAACATCATTAAACTTGATGGAGAAAATATGAATAATTTAATATTTAAGGGTGAATTTGAAAGAAACTTTTAGTGAGGCCAAAAAGCCAAGCTGACAAAACTTGCATTATAAATTCAGTCATTCTACGTGGACAGGAAATTAAGACGTTGAAGAAGGCCAAATTTTTATAAATAAAAGATTAATTTTCTATAAATATTATTTTTGAATATTATGGAATAAATTTGATATAATGTTATAAATATGGTAATATTTATAAATTTTGCAAAAGATGCAAGTTGTTATAAAATATTCGTTTTATTGGATAATATTCTTTTTGTTAGGAATATTCGTATAAATTCGGCTCAATCATTGGTGACCTAATAATGTAATTATCATCGGATCGGAGAAAACGACAAAAAATATTTTATAAAAATAACTACGTGAATTATTGCTAAGTTAAGCTCATTGAACTACCCGCCGGTAGTAAAAAATGCGAATCTGGCGTAGAATGACAAGTAAGACACGCAGATTGATTATTGATCTTTACGCTGGTGAAGTCACTCACAAATTTACGCTTCAATTATTCACACGATAGATTCACGATCATATCTCTTATATTATCGATTCAATTATCACACAAGATCATAAATCGTATAATATGTTATAAGATTAAATCAATAATTGTATTTACAAAGTTATAAACGATTAATAATTGTTGAAAGATTAAATATGTGTTGATGAAAAAAAAAATGATTTGCAGTAAGTTTGATTATTTTATGAAATTATATATGTCATCATCTAAGAGTCTCTTCGTAATAAGTATTTACCTTCGTCATAGTAATTACCTTCGTCAATAGTAATTACCTTGTGAATAGTATTTACCTTCGTAATAGTAATTATCTTCGTCAATAGTAATTACCTCGTGAATAGTATTTACCTTCGTCAATAGTAATTACCTTTACCAGACGTCGAACCACTTGTCGTTTCACATTCTGCGGCGTCGAACCACTTGTCGTTTCACATTACAAAAGCGTCAAACCGCCTTCTTGTTGCCCACTCGCTTTTTCACACTAAGAGCTTTAAGTTAGAAATCTTTATAAATAAATAGTAGCATTGCGCTTCATTATTTTCACTTAATTCATTCAAGTTTAGTATAGAGAAAGTATAGAGAATAATAAGAGAAGAAGAAGAGTATTTTGTTACTACACGCCGCAAAGATTCAATCTCCTACCAAAACGAAGGGTGTTATTCTTTCTTATTCACGAAATAACATTGTTATTCCATCGCTATTATTTCGCTTAATAACTCAGTATAAGTGGTTTTACCCTATACTTGGTGACATTCTTCTATTATTCATTGGAACATCACGTTCATGTGTTTTTACAACGGATTCTGCTCCGTCTTTATTATTATTCGTTGGAACATCTGTCTGCTCATGTGTGTTTTGTGAGGATCTTGTTAAAATCTTTATTATTCTCATTGGAACATCCTCGCTCAAGGTGTTTTACACCGGAATTGGTTAAATTTTTTATTATTCGTTGGAATATCCTATCGTGTGTTTTACACGGGATCTGGTTCCATCTTTATTATTACGTTGGAACATCCCGTTCATGTGTAATTTCACCCGACCTTGCCTCAGTTATTTATTATTCATTGGAATAACGCGTCTCATGCGGCCCATCGCATTTATGGTGATTTCTTTTGTTATTCCATTCTTTATTATACCCAATGGTTAAAACTTTGACTTTATACTCCATGAAATTAGTAGAATATCCTCGATATTTGCGTTTCATCCAAAGATCTTTTCATGGAAATATTCTTCCGATCATTCTTGAATTTTACTCTACAAAACAAAGATTGCCGATAATTTGGACGTTAATAATTCTTGAACTTGTTTTATCAATTCTTATATCATCACATCATCCTCATGTTTATATTTTTTGAAAGTCATCCATGGCTCCTGTAGTGATAGATGGATTTGGTATGATTATTACGACTGCAGACTATTCTAATTGTAATCATTTAATCGTAATGTTACAAATGACGTGATAAAAATTAGCGATTAGAAAGTATCATTGATGGACAAATTGTTGGCACGATCACTTAATTATTAATGAATACACAAATATTTCTACCAGTAGTCGCATGAATAATTGTGGTCGCGATACTAAAGAATATCCTCGTAGTAGTATAGGGGTGATTCGATGATGTGAAATATTTATTAAAGTTCTAGCCTCAAATATATAAACAAATGATGAAAAACCTTTAAAACCTAAAAGATAAGAGATTTTATTTTTTACTCGACTCTTTTAAATGGATCAGATATTCACGCATAGCTTAAACCTGGTTGCTTATTGTATTTTATCGGTTTAACATTATCAAGACTATCGATAATTTATTCTGCATTATCTTACCATAATATATTTCTTCTTTGCCATTTTGAAATTTCACCCTTTCTTTCAATCATTCTCTTCTTGAAATGATAATATAAATGGGACGAGTCTTAAACAGTGATGGTCGAAGATAAGATTAGTAGTCCTCACTATTCGTAAAATAGTGTGATAATAATCAGAATGAGGACTTTTTGTTTGAGTCAGATAATATCTAGTGAGACGATAATTGTATTTAAACTCACGATTTTACGTCGTATTATGCTACGCTTATGTTAATAAGTCAGATTTAAATTCAGACTACGTAAGTGTCGACCCAAGATGGGTGATGATACCTAATTTTACAATCATGAAGATCGGAAAATTGGACCATCCATTTTTTTTATATTTTTTTATTATGACTATAAAAAAATATATAGTATTTATTTTAACAAAAATTTTTATAAAATATAGTGTTTTTGGTGTAATTTGGATACATATACAAATACAGGGTTATATTATACAAATACAGGAATTTGTATATGTATCCAAATTACACCCAAAACACTATATTTTGTAAAAATTCCTGTTGAAATAAATACTATACATTTTTTGAGAGTCGCAATAAAAAAAAAATTAGACCGGTCCAATTTTCCGGTCCTAATTTCATGTCTGCCAAGACTTTTCCTTATAAATTGGGCTAAGGAGAGGGATTCTGGTATGGAATCTGAATATTGATTTTGGAAACTGATATTTACACAATAAAAATTAATATTTTACATGAAAAATAGATATAGATTTTATAATGACAATTTTTTATGTCGTTATACATCTATAATGACATTTTTCATGTATAAATATCAAAAAATATTATATAAATATGTATCATTTTCTATTCTATCATGAGGTAATGCTATACATGTTTTGATTAGGGTATATTCTTGATTGTATTAACCTTTTTGGTTGTACCAGATTTTTAGGAATAATAAACTTTATTTTTTTAAAAAAAAAGAAAATAAAGAATAAAAGAAATAAATGGGGTGGAGACCCACCTATAAATTATCTCACTCCAATTTTTTCTTTCCTTTTATAGTGCATTCGAGAATGAAAAAGTAGATATGATGTATCCGTAGATTTACTCTGGTCTTGTGATTATATACCCTAATGATTTTATTTTAATCTTTAAACAAAATTTAACCATGCCGATGAAAGTACTACTTAAAAAAATGAGATATTGTAAATTTTTATTTAATTTGAAATTATATAGTATTATTATAACTTTGTAAAATAAATATATTTTTGACAACTTAAATTTATTAAAATTTTACTAATATAAGGTGGTTAATAGATATCATCATATATGAAAATTCATATATTTAAATATTTTTATATATTTTTTATATCAGTGCGATTGGATTTATCTTTAAAAAAAACTCGAAAGATTGACTTAATACTCCATGGTTATACTAGTTAGATTATATCTAGAATGTCTCCCATTTTCACAATATTTAATATCATACAAGATACAAGATTTATTTAAGATCAAAAACTTAAGACTCTTGGTATTGCATATTCTGTTTGCATTATTTGTAAAGATTAAAAACATTTTTGTATCATGTTTACAACTAAATATAATAGCTTTTTGTTTCATAAAATTAGTCTTATTTGTAAAATTTATAAAATATTAAAATCTATGTTTGTTTATATATATATATATATATATATATATATATATATATAAATTCTTTTATGTTTTATTTTTTTCATCTACTAATCCAGATGAAGAAAGAACACGAGAGAAGAGAGAGAAATAATAGGTAAAAAAAAAAGAAATAAAATAAAACATAAAAGTATTTTTATTTTATAAAATTTATAAGTATTTTAAAACATAAAAGTATTTTTATTTTAAAATAAAATATATATATTATAAATATATAATGTTAATTTTATTAATATTATACATATTATAAATATTTAGGTAAAGAAAAGAAAGAAAATAAAACATAAAACTATTTTTATTTTTAAAAATTTATAAGTATTTTAAAACATAAAAGTATTTTTATTTTTATTTTTAAAATAAAACATACATATTATAAATATTATAATATTATTTTTTATTAATATTATACATATTATAAATGTGACGCCCCCAAAATTAGGTATACGTCACCCATCTTGGGTCGCCACTTACATAGTACATAAATTCAAATACAACTTACTAATATAATCATGCAGTATACAATACGATATAAATCGTGAGTTTGAATACAAATATTGTCTACTAGATATTTTACAAACTCAAAAGGAGTCCTCATTATTACTATTATCACACTATTTCACGTAATAGTGAGGACTACTAATGCTATCCTCCGGACCATTACTCCGCTCCCGACTCGTCTCAAAATATGTTCTCATTTCAAGAGAAACGGTGAAAGAAAGGGTGAGCTCAAAAATAGCCAAGAAGAAAAATATTATGACTAAGATAATGCGAATAATTTATCATTAGTCTTCAACAATAAGTTAAACCGATAAAATACGATGACAACAATTTTAGCTGCAATGGAATAAGCAATCCATTAAAAGAGTCAAGTAGAGAATAAAGTCTACTATCTTTTAGGTTTTAAAAGGTTTTTTCATCACTGTTATAGCCGAGACTCAAACTTTAATAAATAATCCACATCATCGAATCACCCCCCGCACTACTACCAAGGATATTCATCAAATTATCAATGGTCATGACTATACCGAATCACCTGGTCATAATCATACCAAAACTATCCATCAACGCATTATGTGCCATCGAGGACTTTTATCACATCATTTATAACAAGCCATGATTATACCGAATGATCCTCGGTCATAATCATACTAAATTCATCTATACACGTAAGTCAAGATAACATAATATAACATGAGGATGATGACAATGACATAATAATTCAATAAAACAAGTTCAAGAATTATTTTATCCGTAAATTATTAACGCCCAAATTGTCAAAATGATACTTTGCTTTTGTAGAGTAAAATTCAAGAATGATCGTAAGAATATTTCCATGAAAAGATCTTTGGATGAAACGCAAATATCAAGGATATTCTACTAATTTCATGGAGTATAGAAGTCAAAGTTTTAACCAACTGGGTATAATAAAGAATGGAATAACAAAAGAAATCACCATGCATGCAGATTTTGATAGATAAAAGTTATTCCAATGTAATAATAATAACGGAACTGTGTCGTGAAATTCACCCCGGCAAGCAGGATGTTCCAACAGAATAATAAAGATGGAACCGGATCCGGTGTAAAAACACGCGATAGGATATTCCAATGAATGATAAAGACTTTTAACCAGTCCGATGTAAAACACATGTATGGATATTCCAACAGAATAATAAAGACGGAACTGTGTCCGTGTAAAACACATACAGATCGGATGTTCCAACAGTAATAATAGAAGAATGTCACCAAGTATAGGGTAAACCACATTATACAAAGTTATTCCAATGTAATAATAAAGCAATGGAATAACAAACAGTTCTCTTCATGAATAAGAAAGAAAAACACACTTTACGGTACAACAAATAATATTCCATACCTTAGAAGAACCGAATATTGGCAAGGTGAAGTAGGTAGAATACTTTTCTTCTTCTCTCTATAGTTTCTCTCTCAGAGTTTCAATTGAATTCGTGAAAATAATGAAGCACTAGGCCTCTATTTATAGAAGATTTCTAGCTTAAGACCGCCATGTGAAAAGGCAAGTGGCTTCGACGACGGTGATGTGAAAAGAAAAGTGGTTCGGCGCTCGTAATGTGAAACGACAAGTGGTTCGGAGCACCAGTAATGTGAAACGACAAGTGGTTCGACGCTCGATAAAGGTAATTACTATCGATTTAATGTAATTACTATTCACAAAGGTAATTACTATCGACGAAGGTAATTACTATTCACAAAGGTAATTACTATCGACGAAGGTAATTACTATTGATGAAGAGACTCTTAGATGATGACATATGGGCCCCCATAAAATAATCAAACTTACCACAAATGTCTCATAATGAGACTCTTTATATACATCAAGGATTGAATAAATATTACCACAAATCATTTTATTTTTAATCAACACATATTTAATCTTTCAACAATTATTAATTATTTATAACTTGTCGTCTCAATTATTGATTTAATACTATAACATATTATATGAGATGATACCGTGACAATAATTGAATCAATAATATAAGAGATATGATGCAAAGAATTATCGTGAGCAATAATTGAGCATAATGAGTGACTTCTCACGTAAAGCATCAATAATCAATATCGTGCTACTATACAACCACGCCAGACATCGTATTTTTTACTACCGGGTAGCTCAGCAGCTTTTAACGGTAACACCTCCGCAGTTATTTTTATAGAAAGATAATTTTGTCGTTTTCTAACTACGACAATACTTCCGTTAGGGGTCCACTAATGATTGAGTAGTCGTCACGAATATTCCCACAAAAAGAATATTCCACCAAACGAATATTTTATAACAACTTGCATACTTTGCAAAATTTATAAATACTACCCACAACTATAATATTATCTTAAATTCACACCATAATATTAAAAATTATTTCGACAAAATTTAAATCTTTATTGATAAAATCTGGGGTCTCACAATCTCCCTCCTTATAGAATTTAGCCCTCAAATTAGGGTAACGACTGGTATGATAAAGAGATGAGGATACCTTGAATACCTTTATCGTTGAAAACATTAAATTCATCTTTGCAATCCTACCTAAAGATATTTATTCACAATTCATCTTTGCACTACTGTGCCAAAGATATACAATCAGAAACCAATAATTTGAGACAGCGACTTAATAGTATCACGACCACGAATTATCCATGCACCAACGGCCAAGGATATTCGTGTTTTCATTACTGATCATGATTATATCGAATAATCCTTGGTCATAATCATACCAAGTTTATTAATGCACTACTACCAAAGATGACTTTTACCACATCCATGAATTAATATTTCATTCTTTGAGACTCAAATTTCAATAATTAATCCATATCATCGAATCATCCTCGCACTACTGTGCCAAGGATATTCATTAATATCACGACCACGAATTATCCATGCACTAAGTGCCAAAGATAATCGTGTATTCATTAGTATCACGACCACAAATTATCCATGCACTACTGACCAAAGATAATCATGTATTCATTAGTATCACGACCACAAATTATCCATGCACTACTACCAAAGATAATCGTGTATTCATTAAGTATCACGACCACAAATTATCCATGCACTACAGCCAAAGATAATCGTGTATTCATTAGTATCACGACCACAAATTATCCATGCACTACGGCCAAAGATAATCGTGTTTTCAATTACGGTTATGATTATACCGAACAATCCCTGGTCATAATCATACCAAGTCCATCTATGCACTACAGGCCACAGATGACTTTCAACATAATATAAACATGAGGATAACGATATAAAGAATCAATCAAATGAGATAAAGGATAAATATTAAACATTTATAATATAATTTATATCCGATTCAAGAATATCCCCATGTTATCAATCACTTAATAATCTCATAATCTATTATCATTAATATTATAACAATATTTTAATCACTTTAAATTTATAAACAATTTATCTCAATTGTTTACGCTTTTACCATATAATGCATTTAATCATCCAAAAATGCCATACTCATAAGATATCATCACCAATTATCAAATCCTCATCAAAAAAATATGCATATATTCTATATAGGATTCTCTCAGCCATAAAATCCTATTTTCAACTTTGTTACTTCACATAACATATTTAACTCATATGTTCAGTAACTAAACTATTTTCATGAAAAATACCAAATCAGTCCCAAAAATATTTCTTTTCTGGGATTTAGTATAATATAGTCCCACAATGAAAGTATATTTTTCTCGGAATTTTTAAAATTCATTTACTATTTTTCAAAAATCAATTCTTTTAATTCCTTAAGAAATTAGCTACCTCAAGTTTAACTCCAAAAATTCCCAAATCTTGGCAGGACCTTACACATGTTAACGTGAGCTTCCAATTTAAATTTCATGGTCATCGGAGTTATAGAACTCCGGTTATAGCGTTTTTCGTCGGAAAAACCTAAATATTGAAATAGTCATAACTTGCTCATTTTAAGTCAGAATGAGCTCATTTTTGGACAGGAGGTACTTTATACCATATACCTTCATGTCCCAAAAGGCCAAAATTTTTCTCATAATTTAAGTGGCCGAAACAGCCCGTCTAAAATCATGGCAGCAGCTTTTTCGGTTTTTGCAGCTTTGCACTCCTTTGCTAAAATCAGTCCACACAAAATCTACAACACCTTTTCCAGTAATTCCACTTGGATTAGTTAGGTAACTCATCGATCTAACTCTAGGACTTGACCACACTCAAAAATTCAAAATATAATAGGAGATATGGTCAATTGAATTTCATGTTACGTTTTTCACCAAAATCTGATTTTCAACTCTTTGTGATTTCTAAGAAACTTCCATGTTTTCACATACTAACCAACATAACTCATCTTAAAACTTACTAATACTTCATATACCCATGATTTTCATCAGTTCTATACTTTTATTATGACTTTCATCATAATCCACGTAAGCAGATCCTTTTAGTTGAAGAAATATTTGAGAGGTTTAAGAAATGGGTTTCAGATCTTTGGGTCAATACAAAATTTGATTTCACGCTCTAGGGTAGGCTAGGAAATCTTCAAGAATACGTCAAGAAATTTTATTAATGATAGAAATATCATTCAAAATCGCTAATCTTATCCAAGACTTGGATAAGACGTTACATTGATACCAACTGTGACTTTCATCCCAACTTTGGATAAGACGTCACAATGACACCTTACATAAATGTATAGTCAAAAGCTGTTTTAGAAATTAGAATCTTTGGGAAGTGCTCAAGGAAACCTTCGTATATGGGAGGCCATGCTTCAGGTTATGATAGATATCATATGGCCACAGAATTATCCTTGGTTTACCCAATAGACCCCAAAGAAAAATGAGAAAATTACTATCATATTCTTCCCAATAGTGAGTCTTCTCTTGATTTATCATTATCTCCACTGTCTCAAATTGAGAATTATACTTCAAATAAACACCAAGATCATATAGGTAGTGCTCGTAAATATACTCAGCAAGTGGATGAGCACAACTCACTTTCTTATGATGACACGAGGTTATATGTCATTAGACATCTTGTATGATAGTGGCAAAACACTCTTCCAACGTTGGGTTCGCTTTCACCCTAGTTGATTCACCAAATATAACTACTAAATAATAACTACCGTTTCTATTCCCATTTGTTACCCCTTTCGACCTAGCTACACTCTTATTACTCGAAAGGAATTGTGAAGCAAAAGGGTTAAATAATATATCAAATATTATCCCTATACTCTGACCGACCGATTAAATAACAAATAAACTTAGGTAGGTCATACTAGCGAAGGAATTCCCCGTCTCTCCCTCCTAGTTCTTACCTCGCGATCTTAGCTGGGATCATATCCTAAGCTACGATACCAACCGCGACGCCCCAAAATTAGGTATACGCCACCCATCTTGGGTCGCCACTTACATGGTACATAAATTCAAATACAACTTACTAATATAAGCGTAGGTGGTAATAATACGACATAAAGCGTGAGTTTGAATACAAATATTGTCTACTAGATATTATACAAACTCAAAAGGAGTCCTCATTACTATTATTATCACTTTATTTTCACGAATAGTGAGGACTACTAATGCTATCCTCGGACCATTACTCCGTTCTCGACTCGTCCCGGCTATATTCTCATTTTCAAGAGAACGGTGAAAGAAAGGGTGAGCTCAAATAGCCCAAAGAAGAAATATTATGACTAAGATAATGCAGTAATAATTTATCATTAGTCTTCAACAATTGTTAAACCGATAAAATACGATAGACAACAATTTTAAGCTGCAGCAATGAATAAGCAATCCATTAAAAGAGTCAAGTAGAGAATAAAGTCTACTATCTTTTAGGTTTTAAAAGGTTTTTTCATCATCTTTGTTATAAATTTGAGACTCAAACTTTAATAAATAATCCACATCATCGAATCACCCCTTACACTACTACCGAGGATATTCATCAAATTATCAATGGTCATGACTATACCGAATCACCCCTCGGTCATAATCATACCAAAACTATCCATCATCGCATTACAGCCACCGAGGACTTTTATCACATCATTTATAACAAGCCATGATTATATTTAGAATGATCCTCGGTCATAATCATACTAAATTCATCTATACACGTAAAAGAAGATAACATAATATAACATGAGGATGATGACAATGACATAATAATTCAATAAAACAAGTTCAAGAATTATTTTATCCAAGAATTATTAACGTCCAAATTGTCAAAATGATACTGTTTTGTAGAGTAAAATTCAAGAATGATCAGAAGAATATTTCCATGAAAAGATACTGGATGAAACGCAAATATCAAGGATATTCTACTAATTTCATGGAGTATAGAAGTCAAAGTTTTAACCAACTTGGTATAATAAAGAATGGAATAACAAAAGAAATCACCATGCATGTGACGACCCCAAAATAGGTCCATTCCATCCAACCCATTCTGAGTCGTCAAATACATGGTACAGAAACAACTACAACTTTATTATCACAACAATAAAATCGTGAGTTTATAAATACAAATATTATCTTCTAGACAATATTTATACTCAAATAAATCCTCATCACATTTATTGATACATTATTTTACAATAATGGTGAGGACTACTAAACAACTCTCTCTAGAACCTTCATTCCATACCCCACTAGTACTCGCTACATTCTCGCCTCCCGAGAAGAAAAATGGAACAACAAGGAAAAGGGTGAGCTCAACTAGCCCGAAGAAAAAGAATGTTATGACTAAGATAATATACAACAAATTATCGTTAGTCTCCAACAGGAAAAATCGATAGAATACAATAGACAACAAGTTTTGAGATCAATATTCGCATGGAAATAATAATTCATAGAAGAGTTACGTGAGAGAATGAAATCTACTATAATCTATGAATTTAACGGTCCATCATCAATATTTTATCCCTGTAACATCAATCAATATTCATCTCAAATCAAATATTCATCTTTGCACTACAGCCAAAGATATTCATCAATCGGTCATGTTCATCTCAACACTGTTCATCTTTGCACTAAAGGCCAAAGATATTCATCATCGGTCATGTTCATCTCAACACTGCTCATCTTTGCACTAAAGGCCAAAGATATTCATCATCTTCGTATGTTCATTTAAACACTGCTCATCTTGCCACTACTGGCCAAAGATATTCTTTAAATCATTCATCTTTGACTACAAGCCAAAGATATTCTTCAGAAATCATTCATCTTTGCAGACTACTGTGCCAAAGATATTCTTCAGAAATCATTCATCTTTGCACTACAGCCAAAGATATTCAATAATATCATCATTTAAGACCGAGGATGATGAAAATATTTTAAAAAGAACGAATCCGGTGAAACAAAATGACAAGGATTAAGGATTAAGGATTCAGTACTTTGTTTTATCCATGTCCAACAATACCTCAAAAATAATCATAGTGGTGTAAAATTCAAGAATGATCAAAACATGGATACAATCAAAGCTAGTATCCAAAATAGATATTTGGACTTAAAAAAAAAATTTCATTTTAAATTGAATAGTGCCAGTATTCGTGAATAGTCAGATATCGTGAATAGTCTTGATATCGTGAATAAGTAACTCAGACACCAAAAGATAGAAATTCTACAAAAAACATCTTCACGCTTCATGAATAGTACTCGTGAATAGTAACTCGTGAATAAGTAACTCATGAATAGTAACTCGTGAATAGTAACTCATGAATAGTAACCCCGAGCATGAAAAAGTTCCAAATTTGATAAAAAGTACCAACCAATATTTCAAAGATAATGATATTGAAGAATTAATATCATTTGAGAAGAAAATAACATCCCTTACCTCAAAGAATCAAGATTTTGGAAGGAAAGGCTCAAGTGATCTTTGAATGAAACTTGTCTTGAGCAATAAACAACTCTCAAAGTATCTAAATACTCACAAAATACACTCAATAATATAGAGAGAGAAAGAGAAAACTTTGTTTTCGGTGTGATTTTCAATTCTAACTTAGCCCTCTATTTATAGGAAAATTTTAGCAGACTTGACTGCTGAACCCGATGGCTTTTTACTCGCTACTATTCCCACCCACCACATTTGAAATAAAATTCAGCACATTTCTTCACCAACCATAAGTGGGGCCCACTCAATTCTAGAATTTTCCACTAAAATCAATTATAACCACGATTTAAGAATCGAGACACCTCTTAAAATTCATAACAAATCATTCGTGAATTTTTAACGGTTCAAAATTTGTGGACATATACTCAACTTATGTATGTATAACATACCCAAAAATTACCACAATCCAACGGTCGGATTAAAATTATAACCCCATAATATATCTCAAAACCCCCGATTTAATTTTTAATACCTCCAATCCGATAAAATCTTGATAAAACACCTCAACAATAATTTCTTCATTAATAACCACATAAATAAATCCATCATTTATATTCATATAAAATAAATATTTCCTTATCATATGAATCAATAATTAATTATTCACAAATAATATTACGTAATCACATTTATGACAACCAGTTGTTCCCGTGAAAGAGGGGCTTTCCAATAAGGATCTCTCCTTCATGGTAGCGCAATTAGGTGACCAAACCTCTCCTTAGATGTAACTTTCTAGACATTGCCAATAATGTTATCTAATAATATTATTCAAATAATATGAATTATTGATCCGATAATGGGAAAATCTTGTAAATGACAATTATTGAAACAACAATAATATAAAATACCAACGCAAAGAATTATTGAATCAATAAAATAAACTATTGAAGCAAGAACTCATCGTAATAATTATTGAGTAGTGCCTTCTTACGCATTTAATCAATAATTCAACAATATCATCTGTAATACCGCAAAGTGCTTCGCAACCACGCGCGTACATTATATTTTAACCACCGGGTATTCCACCTTAATCTACTTAAGAATAATACTACGTAGTTATTTTAACCAACTTATATTTGTCGTTTTCTTCATCCAATCGCTTTTCGTTATGGGCCCACACATGGGTCGCTTGTCAGTAAATGCGAATATTCCCAAGCAAAGACGAATATTCCACGACCAAACGAATATTCCCTAGACAAAATGAATATTTTATAACCACTTGCTTATTTTGAAATATTTGCGTATTTAACCCTTTTACTATCCACATTAATCAAATCAACCTTGCTATTTCAAAATAATAAATAAAGGAAATTCCTTTTATTTAAAAAAATTTGGGTCTTACAACCTCCCTCCTTATGAAATTTCGTCCTCGAAATCGACGACGATACGTACGTGGTGTTTGAAAAGGTAAAGATACCTCGCTTTCATTTTCGTTTCCAACTCCCAGTCATTTCCTCAATAGCATGGTTTCTCCACAAAACTTTAACTTATGGTATAACCTCAGACATAGGTCATGTTCTTTCCTCTACAAAATCTTGACAGTACCTCCTCGTGACGTTAAGTCTTGGCTATCTCGTCCGGTTTTAACTCTATAACGTGGTTCGGTCGTCCACATATTTACGTAACATCGACACGTGAAAAAACGTTATGAACACGCCGTCATACTTGGTGGTAAAAGCAGTCTATAGGCCACAGTTCCTATTCGATCGAGAATTTCAAATGGATTAATAAATCGAAGGTTTGAGCTTTCCTCACCTCACCGATTCTCGCTTTTAAAATAACAACTTCGCTCCTCCTCCTTTTCAAATTCATCACTCCCGATTGTGTAGCTTGAACGATTTTTAACTTTATCGATTAAAGTCGATTATACTCAGATATCATCACGCACTCAGTATATCATCACGTGGGTACCTAGAGTTTTCATCTCCATCTCTATTATTTGTATATTATCTGAAATGAGTCTTTGACAATATTGTACTCAGACTTGTATACGATCTTCTACTCAACACGTCGCCTACCACGTTCGCTTTTCCAGGATGGCATGGTCGTAACATATCTTTGAAATGAGTCTCCTCTTGAGTTCTTCAAGCTCTTCCCACATTCCTTGCTCCATTTGAATTTTGTATCTCTACGAGTCATTACGTTAATGGAATAGCGATTCGAGAATATCCTTCAACGAATCTCCGATAATAACTAACTAAGCCTAGAAAGCTACGTATTTCGATTACACCGACTTAGGTTGTTCTCAATCGTGACTCATATCCCAACCTTGGATAAGACGTCACAATGACACCTATCGCCTTTCTTATCGCATCGAATACGACGTCCCCTACAGAGAGTCCGCTTAGGTGAATTCCACAAAGGAAGTCATAAGATAAAGGCTCGGTACCAAATTCTATAGTTGAATTTTTAACTCTCGAAGTTCAATAGAGCCATTCGATATAAGATTTTAGAAATGAGTTTTTGTCTAGGGTTCAAAGTCGATACAAAATTTAATATCGAGCTTTGGGAGTAAGCCAAGAAATTCTTCAAAAAATACGTCGGGAAAAATCAATAACAACAAGAATATTATTCAAATCGGCGTGTCTTTATTCAAATCCATAACATGGATTAAGAAAACTTGACATCCGTAATAAACGAATGACTTCATGGCTTGATATGAAAATGTTTGATTACAATGGTTTGATTGCTTGAATTGAATAACAAAGTTGCTTAAGAATATGAAAACTAACAACCTTACGAAAGTAATCAATTTCGGCATGATGAGTAGTTAACCAATCAATCCCCAAAAGCAAGTATCTTTAAAGAGATAAGGTCAACAGGTAAGGTAATGGTGCCAACTTGAATCAAACAAGATTTTTTAAACAACGGATGTAATGAAAGTTTCTCTAAGCTGAGTCTCCATAAATAGGTCAAAGTCTAATTTCTCCGTAGTCAAGTTCAAACGTTGAGCGCAAGCAAAGAGATAAAAGAATGGGTAGAACCAAAGTATCTAGTAAGGTATAAACATCGCAAGAATTTATAATTAACTAACCGTACTAACTTCGTTCGGGTTCTCAGATTTTGACCTGGCCACGACAAAACGCTCTTCCGGGAATCGTTGACTTTGACTTTTTACGGGACATCCTTTTGAGTCACCGCCCCTCACGCAAGACTAGGTTTCGATATCGCATAATCTCGAAGCGATATGTCCTTCTTTCCACAATTATAGCATACCTTAAACTGTCAGGCCAATGATATATCCCTCTTTCCGCAGATTTGTAACATACGACTAGACCGATGGTCTTTCTCCTCCTTGGAACCCGGTTGCCATTGCTACCGACGTCTTCACATGGTCGTTGTTGAATCTCCTCTTTTTAAAATCTCCTCCCAACTCGCTTCTTCTATTTTCATGGCGTACGATTACCACCGTAGTGGTTACCGCCTTTGTCCAGTATTCTTCTTTCTCCTTTGGTTATCGTTATTCGATGATCGCTATCTTTGGTATGATCCGGTTATGGTCCTCGGTTGAACGTACTCGTTATCTCATTTCTAACAACCGAGCCCCGCTGACAACATCCGAATAGAGAGAAAATTTATGAGAAATGAGATATCGACGTATGTCGGGTTTCAAACCTCTCGTAAACATCCGCGCCATACATTCCTCATTCTCCACCAAATGAGGTGCAAACACGGATAACTCCATGAACTTCGCCTCGTCTTTGGGACACCGTCATGTTATTCTCGCTCCAATCTAATAAACTCCACTTCCTTCATACGACGAATACTTTCGGGGAAGTACTTGTCATTGAACTGCTTTCAAACGTCTCCACGACATTTGAGTGAGGTAATTGGATGGGTACGCTTCACGTGATTCCCACCAATGAATCCGCTTCACCACGGAACATAAAAGTAGCGAATGGAACTTTCGTTTCCTCCGCACATCCCAAGACATCGAATATCTTGGTAATTTGCTTGACCCATGTTTCCGCCATGATCGGATCTGGCTTTCCCTGCACTCGGTGGTCCCAACTCTTTGAATCGCTTGGTCGTGACCACCCGTGAATCGCTATCATCTCCTCCTCAGATTTTGAACACGAGTCTCCCTCGTCTGATTTTGCATGAACTGCAAAAAGCTTCTAAACATCCCCTCGTTCATCATCTGCTCAGTGGTGTTATTCACAGGAGGTACGTTGCCAGCCTGTTGCACGTTCTCCTCGTTATTAAGTACAGGCATCTCCACGGTCTCATTTACTCCACTATTAATATTCTCAGTCGACATTCTCAAATACTGTCATAAAATAAGGGTTAATTAAGGAAATCAATATATCACATAATATCCCTATATACTGACCAACTAACAAATAAGCTTAGGTAGGACACACTAGCGAATGATTTACTAAATCACTCCCCTCCTAGTTCTATTCCGATCTCGCCAGAGATCATATCCCTAAGCTCGATACCAACCGTGGCGACCCCAAAATAGGTCCATTCCATCCAACCCATTCTCGAAAGTAAGTCAAATACATGGTGCGTGTAAACAACTACAACTTTATTATCACAACAATAAAGCTGTGAGTTTAAATACAAATATTATCTTCTAGACAATATTTATACTCAAATAAATCTCATCACATTTATTGATACATTATTTTACAATAATGGTGAGGACTACTAAACAACTCTCTAGAACCTTCATTCCATACCCCGACTAGTACTCGCTACATTCTCGCCTCCCGAGAAGAAAAATGGAACAACAAGGAAAAGGGTGAGCTCAACTAGCCCGGTAAAGAATGTTATGACTAAGATAATATACAACAAATTATCGTTAGTCTCCAACAGGAAAAATCGATAGAATATAATAGACAACAAGTTTCGGATCAATATTCGCAGGAATTGAAATAATAATTCATGTAAGAGTTACGTAGAGAATGAAATCTATTATAATCTATGAATTTAAAATCCATCATCAATATTTTATCCCAGTAACATCAATCAATATTCATCTCAAATCAAATATTCATCTTTGCACTACTGTGCCAAAGATATTCATCAATCGGCCATGTTCATCTCAACACTGCTCATCTTTGCACTAAAGGCCAAAGATATTCATCGATCGATCATGTTCATCTCAACACTGTTCATCTTTGCACTAAAGGCCAAAGATATTCATCATCGGTCATGTTCATTTAAACACTGCTCATCTTTGCACTACACAGCCAAAGATATTCTTGAAATCATTCATCTTTGACTACAAGCCAAAGATATTCCTCGAAATCATTCATCTTTGCACTACTGGGCCAAAGATATTCTTCGAAATCATTCATCTTTGCACTACAGACAAAGATATTCAATAATATCATCATTTAAGACCGAGGATGATGAAAAATATTTTTAAAGAACGAATCCAGTGAAACAAAATGACAAGGATTAAGGATTAAGGATTCGTACTTTGTTTTATCCATGTCCAACAATACCTCAAAAATAATCATAGTGGTGTAAAATTCAAGAATGATCAAAACATGGATATAATCAAAGCTAGTATCCAAAATAGATATTTTGGATTAAAAGAAAAATTTTCATTTAGGTGAATGAATAGTCTTCAGATTCGTGAATAGTCTCAGATATCGTGAATAGTCTTGCAGTATCACGTGAATAGTAACTCAAACACCAAAAGATAGAAATTCCACAAAAAAACATCTTCACGCTTACGCTTAATAGTACTCGTGAATAGTAACTCGTGAATAGTAACTCATGAATAGTAACTCGTGAATAGTAACTCATGAATAGTAACCCCGACATAAAAAGTTCCAAATTTGATAAAAAGTACCAACCAAAATTTCAAAGATAATGATATGAAGAATTAATATCATTTGAGAAGAAAATAACATCCCTTACCTCAAAGAATCAAGATTTCGGAAGGAAAGGCTCAAGTGATCTTTGAATGAAACTTGATCTTGAACAAAGAACTCTCAAAGTATCTAAATACTCACAAAATACACTCAATAAATATAGAGAGAAAGAGAGAAAACTTTGTTTCGGTGTGATTTTCAATTCTAACTTAGCCCTCTATTTATAGGAAAATTTTAGGAGACTTGACCAAGAACGATGGCTTTACTCGCTACTATTCCCACCCACCACATTTGAAATAAAATTCAGCACATTTCTTCACCAACCACAAGTGGGGCCCACTCAATTCTAGAATTTTCCACCGAAATCAATTATAACCCCGATTTAAGAATCGGACACCTCTTAAAATTCATAACAAATCATTCGTGAATTTTTAACGGTTCAAAATTTGTGGACATATACTCAACTTATGTATGTATAACATACCCAAAAATTACTACAATCCAAAGCGGTCGGATTAAAAATTATAACCCCATAATATATCTCAAAACCCCGATTTAATTTTTAATACCTCCAATCCGATAAAATACCGATAAAACACCTCAACAATAATTTCTTCATTAATAACCACATAAATAAATCCATCATTTATATTCATATAAAATAAATATTTCCTTATCATATGAATCAATAATTAATTATTCACAAATAATATTACGTAATCACATTTTATGACAACCAGTACATTCCCAGGGAAGAGGGGGCTTTCAATAAGGATCTCTCCTCATCAAGCGCCAATTAATTAGGTGACCAAACCTCTCCTGTGATGTAACTTTCTAGACATTGCCAATAATGTTATCTAATAATATTATTCAAATAATATGAATTATTGATCCGATAATGGGAAATCTTCAAAGTGACAATTATTGAAACAACAATAATATAAAATACCAACGCAAAGAATTATTGAATCAATAAAATAAACTATTGAACAAGAATTCACCGTAATAATTATTAAGTAGTGCCTTCTTTACGCATTTAATCAATAATTCAACAATATCGTGCAATACTGGTGTGCCATCTTTTGTGCAACCACGCCAGACATCGTATTTTAACCACCGGGTATTCCAACATCTTAATTGTGAATAACTACTGCAGTTATTTTAACCAACTTATATTTGTCGTTTTCTTCATCCAATCGCTTTCACATGGGCCCACATTGGCGGTCGCTACCGTCGTCATGCGAATATTCCCACGCATTTGAATATTCCCACGACCAAACGAATATTCCCAAACAAAATGAATATTTTATAACCACTTGCTTATTTTGAAATATTTGCGTATTTAACCCTTTACTATCCACATTAATCAAATCAACCCTTACTATTTCAAAATAATAAATAAAGGAAATTCCTTTTATTTAAAAATTTCGAGGTCTTCTACAATGCATAAAGTACTGCAGATGATTAAAAGTTATTCCAACAGAATAATAATAGCGGAACCGGTCGTGAAATTCACGCGCAAGCGGGATGTTTCAATGAGAATAATAAAGATGGAACCGGATCAGGTGTAAAACACACAAATAGGATATTCAAACAGAATGATAAAGGCGGAACCAGTCCGATGTAAAACACATGGCAGGATATTCCAAAGAATAATAAAAAGGCGGAACCCAGTCGGTGTAAAAACACATGACGGGATGTTCCAGCAGAATAATAGAAGAATGTCACCAAGTATAGGGTAAACCACGATACAAAGTTATTCCAATGAATAATAAGCAATGGAATAACAACAGTTCTCTCTTCATGAATAAGAAGAATAACACACTTTACGAATTGTACAACAAATAATATTCCCTACCTTAGAAGAAGCTGAATATTGGCGAGGTGAAGTAGCAGAATACTTTTCTTCTTTCTCTATAGTTTCTCTCTCAGAGTTTCAAATTGAATTCGTGAAAAATAATGAAGCACTAGCCTCTATTTATAGAAGATTTCTAGCTTAAGACCGCCTGTGAAAAAGGCAAGTGGCTTCGATTTGGTGATGTGAAAAGAAAAGTGGTTCGACGCTCAGAATGTGAAACGACAAGTGGTTCGGACGGCTGTAATGTGAAACGACAAGTGGTTCGACGCTTTCAGTAAAGGTAATTACTATCGATGAAGGTAATTACTATTCACAAAGGTAATTACTATCGACGAAGGTAATTACTTATATTCACAAAGGTAATTACTATTGACGAAGGTAATTCTTATCGACGAAGAGACTCTTAGATGATGACATATGGGCCCCCATAAAATAATCAAACTTACCACAAATGTCTCATATAAGACTCTTTATATACATCAAGGATTGAATAAATATTACCACAAATCATTTTATTTTTAATCAACACATATTTAATCTTTCAACAATTATTAATTATTTATAACTTGTCGTCTCAATTATTGATTTAATACTATAACATATTATATACTGGATGATCTTATGTGACAATAATTGAATCAATAATATAAGAGATATGATCGCAAGAATTATCGTAGTAATAATTGAAGCATTGAGTGACTTCTCACGTAAGATCAATAATCAATATCGTGTCTTCTTATACAACCACGCTGTAGACATTGTATTTTTTACTACGGGTAAGGGTATTTCAACGGTTTTAGAGTAACTTCCTCTTAGTTATTTTTATAGAAAGATAATTTTGTCGTTTTTTAACTACGATAATACTTCCTTAGTTAATGGGGTCCATTAATGATTGGTAGTCGTCATACGAATATTCCCCGACAAAAAGAATATTTAAAACCAAACGAATATTTTATAACAACTTGCATACTTTGCAAAATTTATAAATACTACCCACAACTATAATATTATCTTAAATTCACACCATAATATTAAAAATTATTTCGACAAAATTTAAATCTTTATTGATAAAATCTGGGGTCTCACAATAAATATTTTATACCTCATTTTTAGCATTTGCATACCATATCCACGCGTGTCTGATTATTTGATTTCACGTCATTTCCTTAAAAAAAAAAATTTAAATATCATGTAAAAAATAAATAAACAAACATTCACTAAATTTGACAAAATGGCCCAATTATGCATTTTTAAAAAACCACAGTGGGTCAATTGTATTTTTTTAAAGTACAGTGGCTCAATACTTACAACTCGACGAACACAATAGGGTAAATGTGCTTTTTATCAATTTTCAAGTACTAGGAATTTGGTTGATTGACTTGTCACGTAAGAAATAACTTGTTTTATTTTTTTCTCAAAAGCCACATAGGAAAATTGATCCAATTTTCTTAACGTCCGTGAGCAAAATTTGACAGAATGGCTTGATTAAGTATTTTTAAAAATCATAGTGACCCAATTGAATTTTTTTAAGTACAATGGCTAATTATTTAAAACACAACGACTATATTCGGGTAAAGGTATTTTTTTCCATATTTTATATTATTTGACTATTTAATTATTATTTTTTATTGTGCGCATAGTCTGTGCCACAGAGTAATACAATTAAAGTTCCACCGCAATCAAGTCCCAATCAAGTCCGGATGCACTTTTGTGCTAAGTGGATTCCGTAATCACTGTCTCATTATGTACAAAATAATATTAAAAGTAGCTCTTCTACATAGACATGAAAATTAGATATGAATGTATTTAAATTTTATTTATTTATATTTTGACCCCTAATTCTGAGTCAAAAAACAAATAGGTAAAATTCAAATACACTCATGTTCAATTTTCATATCCAGGTAGAGTTGTTTGTGTATTAAAAGAGAATGATCTTACTTTCTTTCTTTTTTATTTTTAAAAAAATGTCACTTGCGACCTCACTTATTTTTTAAAAAAATCTATAAAGAGACGTAATTTTAATAAAAATATATTATTTAAGAGAGATAATATTTAAGAAGTATTTATTCACAAAGGAATTTGTATCAACCAAGAAAATATCTCCAGGTTATAAGAATTGAATATATGATAAACAAGAAAAAGATTAAAGTTAATGATTTGCAGTTTTAACTACATTATTGAAGAAATAGATACTAAGGTAACTGGATTAAAACTGTCTAATTTACTTAAATAAAATTTTCATAAGTTATACAGTATATATTATTAATGTTTTTTCTAGATAAATTGAACAATTTTTGTCTAGCCACGCTTTAAACAAAAAATAGTTATAACTTATAACTCGTACTTGTGTTGAGAATGAAATATCTTTGGAAATACAATCTTCTGTCAAACTCCTTATGATATGGACTCGGTTGTGTTTCAACATTGCCCCTACATTCATGTAGTTGCGAAATCAGAACGTTTTTATATTGGGTCAAAATTCATCAATGAAAAAATTTTATTTATTAACGCTTGAAGAACTTTTTTCGATTGTACGACTGAGAGGAGACAACTGTATCCTGCGAGTCTGCATAGTTTGAAAACGTCTCAAAATTTGTTCGTTTTCAACATCAGAGTCTTCAATTGATTTACGTAACCCCAGATCACTAACAATATCATTCGGATTGAACTCCACACGTGAATTATTTATACCACCACTTGCTTCAGAACTTGAAAATTGATTATTAAAAGACTATTTTTTTTGTTACATATTAGCTCAATTATGCCCTATTCAGACAGCCACATCAGCAATTTTTGACGTGGCAGACTCAATTTAATGAAATTGGAAAAAATTAATAATTCAATCATTCAATTGACAAAATTAAAAAATAAAACACCGAAATAGAATATAGTAGTGAATCATATTTAAGCCAATTTTAAAAACAAACAAGAGATTAAAGATTATTAGTTCAATCCCAAATATTATTTTGCTAAACAAACATGGCCTTAATCCACTAGTAGTAGTACTTCTACTTGATAATGCATGGTACTAGATTTGGCATTCCTTGAGCATAAAGAATTTCACATTACAACATCAACTGCTCCATCTGTATCGAAATGAGAGTATTATTGACATTTTCTTTTATACAAAGTTTCATATATAATTCTATTTGAATTAGAATTTCATGTAAATTTTGTCGATATAAATATTAATATAGAATTTTATTACACATTTAAATAAAATTGAAATACTTATTTTCTCAAAATCATAACTAATCTCCATTCAAATATTTAACTTAATAATTAATTGAATATATAATTTAAAATTATATTATTTAAATAAATATTTAATAATTTAATGGCCACAACTATCTTCTTAAAATTATAGTTAAATTCTTATCCTCTATTCACACACAATACAAAAGAAGAAGTATGTATGGTAGAAAAGGACATGTTTTAACAGGAACTAATTAACACCATAGATGGGATTGTCAAGCAACCCACCAGAAGGCTAAAAACAGAAAAAGGAAGCATCCCTGATATAAATATTAATATAGAATTTTATTACACATTTAAATAAAATTGAAATACTTATTTTCTCATAATCATAACTAATGTTTAACTTAATAATTAATTAAAGGAACCTGCAATATATAATTTAAAATTATATTATTTAAATAAATATTTAATAATTTAATGACCACAACTATCTTCTTAAAATTATAGTTAAATACTTATCCTCTATTCACAGTCACATACAATACAAAAGAAGCAGTTGTATGGTAGAAAAGGACATGTTTTAACAGGAACTAAATAACACCATAGATGGGATTGTCAAGCAAACCACCAGAAGGCTAAAAACAGAAAAAGGAAGCATCCCTGATAGTGCCAACATCATATTATTACAAGTAGCAGCAATTGTCAAACTCACAAGTTATTAATCTTGTACACAGCGGCGACAAGGGCCTTGAAATGCAAATTTATTGACGCTTTTATTATTTATTTTTTTCTTTATCTCGGTACAAAGAAACAAAGGAAGACTAGAAAGGGGGACTGCGATAGCATACTTGCAGCTCTACATGTGAAGGCTCACATAACTCAAGTGTTGTTGCTTGTAGACTTGGCCAGAGAAGTAAAACTTAATCTGCAAATATAAAATGCCCAGAGCATGCATTAGATATGAGAGCTATAGTACATATATATATACACACACCCTTCACCTCGATACAGTATAAACTTTGACTCAACATGTATGTAACAATGAGGGGCAAACATGTTGTAGTAAGTAAGCTGTACGCCCTCCATTCCCCAAAAGAAGTCTCATTTTACTATATGAAGTCAATTCGCGAAATTCTAAAATTTAAATTTAATGTTATTTATTTTAGTTTTTTTAAAAAATGCAATTAGGAGTAATATTTTTTAGATAATTTACAATATTCACTATTGTATTGAAAAAAGTCCAATGAATTCCTACTTTCACCGAACAAACATAACCAAGGATATTAAACTTTAACTTGGTAATAGAATGAATATATACCCACACGTACACATCTATCATCATTTGCTATAAAAACATTCTTCTAAAGCACTTTAAATAGCTCATTACCTGATAACAGGCTTCCTCTGTGCTGTAGATGTGGAATCGATGCCACTGGAAAATGGCACTGGAAGTTCACTAGCCTTTGTTGAAAGATTAGGAAATTAAAAAAAATAATACTGTAATTGTTAGAGAAAATAAAAATAATAAAACTGCAACTTGAGTACAAATAGGGACAAGTAAATCTAAACAGAGAAACGTTTAACACAGGGTATCACAAGAAAATAAAATGCCAGTGTTGGATACAATATATGCACATGTACTATGTGTGTGCGTGTACAAGAGAGACAGATATAACAGGTTCAAATACACCAATAAAAATAAAAGGATTCGCAGATAAGACCTCAAGCTCCTCTAAGCTCCCATTAAAGGGCAAACGAGGATGAATACCAGCTCCATAGCTAGTTGTTACAGAAACTACTGATGCTCCTTTTCCTGTTGAGGACTGCCTGGAGCCTCCATTTGGACTCTTACCAAGATTGTTCATCTGGTCTTTATATTGAAGGTCATCTTCAAGCTCCTCAAGTTCTTCTGGTAAAGGTTGGTGCGAACAATATGGACCAGACACGATATTCTCAATTTCAAGCTTTTCTGCTTCTCTAGAGCTTAATGGACCACCATTTACAGATACGAGTTCAACAGGGGGATTGTATTTTACAGTCATTAGTTTCTCCACCATTCCGAGAACACAGATCAGATGAATTTATTAACCTCTCTGATCCTTCATTGATATTACTCTGGGCAATTTCCTTCAAGTCTTCCCCAGAACCATTTGCATCTGTACTGTCACCACCTTTAGAACATGAAGCCACAATCTTGACAAGAGAGACACCCGTACTTTCGCTCGAACCAGCTGCACTAGCAAAACACTTTGTAGCTCTCAAGGCAGTTCCTTCATCACCATCGTCCAGCATTCTCTTCCTTACATCCTTAGTTATGCCAGTAAAAGCCATGTCTTCACATGTCTTGCCAGAAACTCTCTTCGGAAACCTGCCTCCTCTCTCCAGCCACTTTGGCTGGACGAGGACGAATCCCACCAGGAAATACGAAATTAGGTATGTTTCTACGTTTAACATGGGTTACATGAATCTTCATTCCAGGTTTCCACGACATATAACTAGCAACATATTGCTTGAATTCCTCAACAGTCGACCTAATATCGAACTGTTCCCCTTCACTTGCTGGAACTCCTTGTTTCCGTTGGAGACCCATGAAGTAAGAGCAATGGAACGGTCTAGTTTTGTCAGAAAAGTCACCTGGGTGTGGATGGCATTGAAGCATGTTGAAAGTGTCTCTCTCAATCTAGATTTTCAACAAAAAAAACAAAGCTTAGTGAAACCATAAGATAAACACTGGAAAATTAGGACAGCCTGGAACAAATTTAGAGTGTCAGTGTGTCACCTTCAATGTAAGTTGACGCAGGCGAGACTCAACCCAGCCTTTCCACTTTCTAAGGTCGTCATCATTTGCAGCACAGATATCAATCTGCAAATAATTCTTATATGATTCGAAGAAAGGATATGGCTCAAATAAATTATCCCAACCAGTCTTGTTTGCCTCCATAGCCTGTATCACTAGCAAAATGCATATCTCAGGGGAAGTTTTAAAAAGAAATATAAATCAAGAAAGTCAAAGTAGTTTTAAATTTAAAGAGTACTGGTTTCTTCTAGAAGAGGGGAAACCTATCTTATATGGAAAACTAATATCTTCAACATATAAGTTAAAGCAAACCAACAGATAGGCAGAGCTGTTATCCTAAAGATAGCAATTTTTGAACACTTGCTCAACCTTCAAATACTCGTCAAACCTAGTTTGAGTCCCCCAAATACCACTTACAATGCAAAATACATAAGTGATCCAGAAAAGCATCTGGCATGCACAGAGACTAATCTCATCAAACAATCAAAACAAAGAATATTAATCAGAGACTTAAAACAAAGCATTTACCATGAACATGTCGATGCAAGTAAATAACAAGTATTACTAAAGCTCTTATCCATAAAAGCAAACCAATAACATAAAAATGGTTGTGTTATTTCATTAAGAAAAGGGGGAGTGTGACACAAAAAACTAAAGCTCTAATATCATTCTTTGCTGGATGCATATAAGATTTAATCAAAGTAGTTAATACCTCACAAATTTCATATCCCCTCTGAAACTCTTCCGTCATAATCCGCAAAGTACTTGACGACACATTATAGCTAGAGTTCATGCAAGGATAAGCTGGGGTAATTATAGGCATCAAGTGAAACCTGTCTTTGTGATTTCTTCTAGGATCCCAAATTTGCAGTCCAAGTGATCCTTCTTCAATAGCACAGAGCATAACAGGATTCGGCCAACGCCACTGAGTATATACTCTGAAGAACCGAGAAACTAGCATATTGGGCAGAGCATTGGGATATAGCTGGCATATGCGAGCAACAAGCAATGCCCAATTTACACCACCTAGAAATCCTGATACCTGATCATTCACATAGAGGAAATACCTTTAAATCAAGAAATAGCAAAAACCATGATGCCATCTGAAAATAAGAAACACTTCCTATACATTTGAATAAACACCACGCCGCTTTGCCCATAACCTCAGGCATCTAAGTGTTGTGCGGAAGCTCTGCACCCCATGAAAAATAAGTATAATCAAAGTCAGACAATGCTACAGAGATTAAAAGCAGTAAGTTGCACATGTATCAAAGGTAGCAATACCTGCATCATAAGTATAGCAAGTACAATCAAAGTGCGCAGTGCTAGAGAGATCAAAATGCACATATAGTACAGAAAGCAGTGTACAAACCTGAATGTTTGGTACCAATCGCAAAATTTGGTCAGTAACTCTACAACCATTAAGACTACGAACTGTCGCTTCATCAGTATTCTGTAGGATTGAGTCTTGCGAAATATCCAAATCCTGAAATATTTTAGCTCATGAGAAGCAAAGATAGTGAGTTTTTAAATCCGAGAGATAGTGATATTTTTTGAATCTGCAAATGATAACATCTCATCGACAATGTGTACTGAGAAACAGCACTTAATATGTAAACATGGCATGAGGCGAGCCTCTACCATCTGTGCTCAACTGCTCACAGTAAGGTCATTTGGGCAGCAGGAATAATATCAGACTCATCATGACTGCACTTAACGGTGGAGCATCCCACATCCAATAAAGTCATACTCGAATGCTATATAATTGCCATCAGATATCGGACTACAAAGAAACTTTATTTTCTTCTCTTTTTGTTTCCACTTTTTATATTCCTATTTATTTCTGGGTAAGTAATCACTAAACAGACTGCATCAAATATTGGTATACAATGCATCATCTTTTAGCGATTGAAGTAAATGTTAAATAGTGGATCGGCATATGCATTAATGTTCAAGGATGGCCAATTCTCATATAGGCAAAAGAAATTTTACTAAGTTTTAGTCTCTCATTAAATCTAAGATGATAAGGAAGTCAACAGATTACTTACCTACCCAGTAATCTACCAGAAGAATAAAAAAAATATGGAAAACATTTAATAAACATCAAGTGCATTGCTGCAAGTATAAACTAGCACTTACATCAGGAATGACCCTGACCCAAAGCGATAGGTTTGCATAGAGAAGATCTATAGAAACCCCATTGAATTTGAATTTTAATACTGGAACATGAGCATCAGGTATTGGGTGCAATTCTGTTACTTCAGGCATCTCTGACAGCATTTTTTGTAGCTCTCCAAAGAAATCTTCCTGTTAGCCAATTGTAAAAGCATTGAGAAGTCCAATACATAGCTCCATTTACTCTAAATAAAAATATTTTACAAAAGTTAAAGCCAATCATACATCTCGTCCTGCATGTCTAGGTCCCACACAAAGTGTATCTATATCTGCACCAGGTCCATGCACCTGAAGAATAAAACAGATACATATTGAACCCCTGATGTATCAAGCACTGAAATACCAAAATAAATGGCAAAACTAATGATTTAGCCACCGAAATTGGCACGTTTTATTGAATACCTGATTGAACTTTTAATTTTTCAAATTAATTCACTGAACTAATTTTTATTTTCAAATTGGATCATTCCGTTAAAAAAAGTTGACAGACGTTAATTTTTTAACTAGGCGCTGACGTGGACGTAAAAAAATAAAGGAAAAAAAGAAAATGACATGGAAAACATATCCATCGCCTCCTTAGCCCTTTTCCTTGTGATGGCCGCCTCCTTCACTCTCTTCTCCGCCTCCGCCTTAGCCCCTGCCGCAGCCTTATTCATTGAATCGAATCGGCAGCAATCTTGGCCGCCGCAAGTAAAACAGTCGCAGCCTTCTTATCAATTTCTTTGTTCTACATGTTGAAAATTGGGGGCTTAGGGTTTGTGCAGAGAGGGCAAATGTAAGGCTTATTGGGATTCGGGCCAACGCATGAGGAATGAGAGGAGGAGTAGCAGAGACGGAGTCCGGTAAAGGAAGGGGAATGGGGGTGGAGCGGGACTCGTAGATGAGGAAGCAAGTGAAGCAAAATGTAAGAATTAACCACATTAAGACAATAACACCCAAATCAGTATCCAGTGAACCTTAACAAACCTAAAGATATGTAAATCTTATCAATAAAATTGTAGTAAATCAATAGAAACCCAAAACTCCTCTGTTCTAATGCACACTCCACCTCGAAGAACAATAATCATACAAAATAAATTTAGGATTTCAACAATGTATAGATAAAAAGAGGCCAAGATTAACATACTCTATTCGGACTCTACCGGTTCCTTCAGAAACGTATCTGGTGAGATTATCATGGACCCAATTCTGGGCGGCCTTGAAGGAGGAGTTCAAGCTATGGAGCATCGAATTGGGAATGCCAACGGTTACATCAATATTGGAACCGGAGAGAGATTGGAGGACTTGAGGGTCGGCATCGAATAGCTTGACTTTGGTGATGCTGTTGGACTTCAAGAGGTCCACCACTTTTTCCGGCGGCAGTGGGTGGGAGGCAGCGGTTCCCCAGTTCACACCTATAGCTCCAGCCCTAGACAAAACCAGGCTAGAAATGGCTAATAATAGTGGCAGTAATAGATTCCCATGTCATTTTCTTTTTTTTCCTTTTTAATTTTTTACGTCCACGTCAGCGCCACGTAATTAAAAAATTAACGTCTGTCAACTTTTTTTTAACGAAATGATCCAATTTGAAAATAAAAATTAGTTCAGTGAATTAATTTGAAAAATTAAAAGTTCAATCAGGTATTCAATAAAACGTGCCAACTTCGGTGGCTAAATCATTAGTTTTGCCCAAAATAAATATATTAAAGAAAATTGAAAAAAATTCCAAGAAACCGCAATGCTAAAGATGAAACTGTTTAAATTTGAAGGAAAACATTATAATTTGGAGCACTAAACTGTTAGTACGCACGCACATTTACTGACAAATTATTCTAATCACAGATCTACCTTTCTCTGAAACCTACTTATAGGGGAACAAAGGAAAAGGAGATTCAAAAAACTATTTCCTTTTAAATTGTTCTATTTCAACCCCAAAATACAAGAGAGCTTGCAAGAGTTGAAGATAAATAACATTCTAAAAACTTAAATATGCTTTAGATTAGTATTTTCCTGTATTCAGGTTGGAATGTATATTTACAATTTTAGCTGATAGGTTATTCTCGTAACTTTAATTTCCTAGCCTTCAAGTTTTTGTACTTCTAGAACCTCCTTCCCAGATTGCAGCTTCTCAACAGGTATGATGCACAGATACAGAATTAACTCAAGGCATCCCCTGATGCCAAATTTTAACATTTTTAATATTGGTTCATCAAAATCAGTTTTATATCTCATGAATCACAACGTATCCTTCTAAAGAAACTTCTAGGAACATTGCCTTAACCATTGAATGGTGCTATTAAATACTTCTATAACTATTGCTCTACTCACATTTTATTGTTGTTATAACTGATTTATTGGTGTCTTCAGTTAAAGTTAAACACCATACCAAACCTGATTAAGATATTATAGTCGATATGTTCTGTCATATTTATTGAAAACTGTCTCACAGAGTTAAAGGCCATCACTAGTCCTGGCTGCCGGAAAAAGAGAAATAGACTAGACACAAACCAAGGCTGCATTTGGATTCACAAAAATAATGCAGGCCTCATATTTGAATCCACCTATACACCACTAGACATTGATATTCTAGTGAGCCTTAGGTACGAGATTTTTTGCTATGTAGTTAAATGTTAATGCTTTTTTGAAAATAAAAATAAAATCCTGATACGAAGAAATCATTTGTCATAAGAACATTGATGCAAGTTACTTCAACACATTTACAATGTTGCAACACCAAAAACCAACAGCAAGCCACTTCGAGTATTGAATAAATTCTTAACAGTGATCTTCTTATTCACTTTTTTTTCTCTTCCCACTTTTTTTTCTTCTTTTTCTTTAAGTTTAAAACAGTCTTAAATTAGAGGAAAGAACATATGCAGAGAAACCCTTTTTAGAAAAAATTTCAAGCAGAATGTCCTACCCCAAGACGATAAGAACCAGAAGTGAAAATCTTTGCATTTGCTTCTTGTACCAGCTGCTCATTTAACCCTTTCCCTCGACTTATAGATTTTACCCAGTTCTTCACAATCTGTTCAAGTTTGCAAACACCAAAAACAACATTAAGCATTACTATCTAAGAACTGCAGGCATCTAGAATATTATGAATAACTAAATAATACTAATCGACAAGTCAACCTGGTCTAGTCTCCCCAGCACTTCCTCCCTACCAATGGATTCCTCCTGACTCTCATACAATCCCGCATCAGCTAAGAACTGAACACACCCAACTTACTCAGTGTAGCACAATTCTTCATTAAAGACACATAACTGAAACAGCTGTGAATTAAAATGTAATAGAAACCTTTTCAAGTTCGCGAGTCTTGATAACATCATACTCAGTTGGTCCCCCTAATGAAATTGGTTCTGTGATGCCTAATCGTTGGCCATTATTCTGATTGTTAAATCCAGCACTACCCATTTAAAATAATATCAATAATACACAATTTCTTTTCTCAATTATAAGAATCTGACATGCACAAAGCTACTGACAACAATTTACAATTTTCTTCCCAGCAGAAGCCCAGGAATACTCAAAAATACTACTAAAAACAGCCACGAAAAATGGGAATCAAATTATTCTCAAAAGTACAGTACTGGGCTAGAGTTTCCATCAAAATTGAGCCCAAATCTATACAAATAAGTAAATCATGGGAACCAAAAATAGAACATTCAAAACCCTACAACTGATCTTGATTATAATTGGTGGGAAACTGCTTACAACACCAATCTGGATTTATTTTTTTCCTAGTAACAATCGCTAACAGTAGAAATCAAACAAAAATGAACTAACAGCAAATATAATCAATCAAAGCACTGGAACTCAAAATTCTCTCCCTTTCTTTTGCTGTTTGTTGAAGCTCTTGGGCCATTATTATCAATTCTGAGCATTAAAGTCTGTGTATACAAACAAATCGAGTTAGAAGATGAGAAAGAGAAAAAGGGTGGGTGAGATGATTGCTTACGGTTGAGAAGGGAGAGTGGTGGAGTACTTTGTTTTGTTGCGATCACATTTTCTGGCCGGTTCTTTGTATGATTGTATCAATCTGCATCAAGTCTATTATTATAATTGACATGTACATATTTTTATTATTTTATTCATCTAAAAAAAATTCAAAATTATTATAAATTTATTTAATATTATTTAATATAATAATTTATATTATAAAAAAATTAAATATAAAATATTTCATTAAATGTGATATTCACAAAAAAATTATATTTTATTATTCGGTTATTCGCAGAATGATTTTTATTTAAAACAAATATACTAAATAGTTGACGATTCAATCATTCAGATTCATTCAGCTATAAAAAACCAATCCCTCCATTTGTTTTGCGGAAACCTTAGTCAATAAATTTGACAAATATTTTTAAGGAAAATGACTTATTTTTCCTTGTTTGACTGCTAAATTAAAAATGAAATGAAAAAGATCACCTTCTTCTCTACTTAAATTAATTAATTCATTTTTTAGTATACTTTCTCTTTTTTTAGGTATATGCCGTATTTTAATAAATAAATAACTATTACTGAATCTATAATTTTTTCTAAATAGAAAAAAAAAATTGACGAAATAGGATTGAAAAGAGAGCAGTGTTACCTTTTTAAAATAAAAGTTTTGTATAAAATACTCTTTTTAAAATAAAATTTAAATGTAAAAAATTATTTGTTAACTAATTTATATATTACGTCTAAATATGACATTTTATTATTTTACCCTTAAATTATACAAACTTAAGGTGAAGGTAATTGTGACGCCCCCAAAATTAGGTATACATCATCTATCTTGGGTCGCCACTTACATGGTATAAAATACAAATACAACTTAATTATACAACAATTGTGTAAGATACGACAAAATATAAACAATGAGTTTTAACTCGAATATTGTCATCTAGATAGTATTCAAACACAAATAAGTCATCAATACATTTATTGTCACATTATCTAACGTAATAATGTGACTATTAATGTTATTATCCTGATCGCCACCCGCTCTCCCGACTTCTCGCCACGCTCTAACTACGTTCTCATTTCAAGAAAATAAATTGAAAAATGGTGAAATTTCAATCTAAAATTTCAAAGAAGAAATATTATGACTAAGATAACGCAGAATAAATTATCATTAGTCTCCAACAACGTTAAACTAATAAAATACAATGTATATCGAGTTTAACTCGCGGTGAACAAGAATCCATTAAAAAAAGTCAAGTAGATAATAAAATTTACTATCTTTTATGATTTAAAAGTTTTTCATCACTTTTATCATTTGTATAAAGTTTAAATAAATAATCCACATCATCCTCGTGATTACTACTAACGATATTCATTAGGGTCACGCACCACAAATTCCACGACTACTGAATTCGAGGATATTTGTGTATTCATCAATAATTCATGATCGTGTCAACAATTGTTCATCAATGTATTTACGGGCCAATGAGCGACTTTTACCACATCATTTATAACATTACTGATTAATGATTATACCAAATAATCCCTGGTCATAATAATCATACCAAGTTCATCTACGCACTACATGTCACGTATGACTTTCAACATAATATAAACGTGAGGATGATGACAATGATATATGAATTCAATAAAACAAGTTCAAGAATTAATTTATCTGGAACCAATAACGTCCCCAATTGTCAACAAAATATTATTTTGTGGTGTAAAATTCAATAACGCCGAGAAGAATATTTTCATGAAAAGATATTGGATGAAGCCTTGAAATATCGCCGATATTCTACTAATTTCATGGAGTATAGAAGTTTAAAACTTTAACCAAACGAAGTATAATAAAGAATGAAATAACAAAAGAAATCACCGTAAATGCAGATTGCAGATGGCATAAAGCGAGGTTATTCCAACAGAATAATAAATAACGGAACCAAGTCCGGTGTAAACACATGCACAGGATGTTCCAACAGAATAATAATAAAGGCGAATTCAGGTCCGGTGAAACACACGCAGGATGTTCCAATGTAATAATAATAAAGATTTTAACTGAATCCCGTGTAAAACACGCAAAATGAGGATGTTCCAATGAATAATAATAAAGATGGGGCCGGTTAGGCCAGAAACACATGCATGAGGATGTTCCAACGGAATAATAAAAAGCATGAATAATGTAAGAATGTCACCAAGATATATAGAATTTCAGACATATACGTGTTATTCCACAGAATAAATAAGAAATGGAATAATGTAAGTTCTCTTCGAATATGAAATAAATAATATCCTTTACCGTAAAAGAGGCGAATATAAGAGTAGTTAAGAATAGTAAAACTTTTCTTCTTTCTCTCTATAATTTTCTCTCTGTAGTTCGTTGAATTCATATAAGAAAATAATGAAGGAATGAATTTCTATTTATGTAAAATTGATTGCGATAAGAACTAACTCGGTGAATCATTCAGACGGATTGGTTTCTTTTAAATCGACGGATTCATAATTAAAGCAAAATTTTTAAATAAAATATAATATATTCTATTTATAATTATATAATAAAACAAAATATAATATAAATATATATATATATATATATATATATTATCACATGTTATTTGAAAAAAATACCACCACCGTATCAAATTTTTAAGATTCCCTCCCCACCCATTTTCTTTCTTTCAACGTGAGTCCCACGTGTCCCCCTCCCCCCAACATCTCTTAATCACATGTGGGTCTCATAATATTTACACAATTTTCTATCAATTATTAATAAAAATGGGTAAATGAGGATCCAAATAATAAGTAAAATTAAGTGACTTCTCACGTAAGCATCAATAATTAATATCGCGCTACTATTCAACCACGCCAGACATCGTATTCTTTACTACCTAAAGTAGATTCAATAAGATTAACTCAGAAAACTTCCGCCGTTATTTTCAATAAAATATTTTTATCGTTTTTCTCAATCCGATAATAATTTTGTTGTGCGGTCCACTAATGATTGTACTGGTGCATACGGATATTTCCAACAAAAAAATATTTTCCCACCAATCGAATATAATATAATAACTGCATACTTTTGCAAAATTTATAAATCACTAATAACTATTATATCAAATTCATTTCATAATATTCAAAAATGATAATTATAGAAAATTCATTTTAATTCAAAAAAATGGGGTCTTACAGTAATAATATAATAAATATTAAATAATTAATTCAAATAAAATTACTAACAATTGTGGTGGTGGTAATAATAAATATTTGTCCAAATGATTATATTTCTTCTTGTACAAGAGGTTTGTTCATGAATGAGGCCAATAATCTTAATTTCTATTGGCAATAATCCCAAATGATGATTCGTATAGGGTTTTCTCTAAATATAATTTTCCAACCACAAGTCTTTTTTCAGTCATATAACAATTTCTTCACATTTATCCTCTATAATCATGGACAATATTAGTCTCCATTTTGGAGAGGCAAGCTCAACATCTTGATATATATATATATATATATAGGAAATTTCTTCCATAAAGAATTCTTTCAAGTACTTTAACAACAACAACCCTTTTTTTAGATCTGCGAAACAGACTTGGTATAAAAAAAAAAAAAAAAATTCCAACCGTAAGAGCCTCTTAGAAACCTAAAAAAAAAAAAAAAAAAAATATCAACCGTAAGAGCTCTCTTATTTACATAAAAAAAAAAATAAAATCCATAAGAAATGTTTGTTTTTATAAAACAAATGTTTTATTTTTGTTATAAAATATAGTAAATGTTTGTTTTTGACACACCAACTAAAATGTGGACCCTACTTGTAAAATATCAAAAATAATCCATATAAGAATGTTTTTATTTTTTGTTATAAAATATATTATAAAACATTTGTTATAAAATATTTGTTTTTATAAAACATTTTTTTTTTTCTACTTAGTTAAAATAAAAAAAAATGTTTTATAAAAACAAATATTTTATAACAATGTTTTTATAATATATTTTATAACAAAATAAAAACATTTTTTATAAAATAAACAAACATTTGCTATATTTTATAACAAAATAAAAACATTTGTTTTATAAAAACAAACATTTCTTTATGATTTTTTTTTTTTTTGTGTTCGATTAGAGGCTCTTACTTGACATTGATTTTTTTTTTTTTTTTTTTTTAATGTTGACATGTTGCACTTGGTCGTCAAAAAAGGGTTGTTAAGACAAGATAATAAAGAGGTTGTCATGGAAGAAAGCTTCTATATATATATATATATATATATATATATATATATACGGTCAAGATCAGTCGATTTTCTGGACGAGGAGTAAATTGATTTTTTTTTTGCTTTCTTTTTAAAACTAAAAAATTAATATTTTATGGGAATCAGAAATTTTTACATGTCATGTGTGTTTTTTACATAATATAGTTTAGACAGACACTGCTTTTGTTATATATATCCAAATTACACCCAAAATACTGTATTATGTAAAAATTCCAGTTCCATAAAATATTATATATATTTTTAGTTGTTTTAAAAAAAAAAACAAAAAAAAAATCCAGATTTTAACAAAATTCGGACGCCCGGACCTGATCAATTCTGTGTATATATATATAGAGAGAACGGATCTAAAGCATAACTCTTAAATAACATATCTTTATTAAAACTACGTCGTTTTGATGATTCTTTTAAAAACAAGTTGAGTCGCAAGTCACATTTTAGTAAATAAAAAGAAAGTAAGTTGAACCACTCTCTTTTAATATTATTTTATATTTTAAAAAAATTATTAAAAATTTTAATAAAAATATATTATTTAGGAAAAGTATACTATTTAAAATGTATGTTTTAAATTCGTTCTACATATATACACATTATAACCAACCATATTAATACATAACCATTATTTTATATCCACATTTTTTTGTAACCAATTTTTAATCACCAAAGTATTATTGCTAATACCCTATATAGGGTTTAAACATCCATTCATAGGTTTATTCAAGAAAAAAAATAATCAAAAAAATGTTAATTATATGAATAAAAAATAGAGAATGTAAATTTTCTTTTGTTTTAGTTGTGTATCAGACCTGATAGTAATAAAAAAAATAAGAAGTCAAAAAAGAAACATCATGTTTATAATAATGGTACACACAATTTAGAGGAACATTATTTCCGCATGAATTTTTGATATTTCCACACGACTCCCTCTCACAAGAAGATGAAATTCACTTTTCTTCTCATGTGAAAGAACTGTAAAAATATAAAAAACACATGTAAAAATATCAGTTTTATACAATTTATTGTGTTCGGGAAATCTTGGCATGCACAGGGTAGAAGATGCATATCCTATGCTGCCACAGCCAAATGGTAGGCAACATAAATAAAGTGTAAACATTATCACCATTGAACATCTAAAGAGCAGATGCCAATGTCATAGAAATGTGGAATGGCTCTTGGGGATGTCAACTCCTGAAACAGGTGTATAACTAAACTGTATCCCAAATATATAGGTATCATTATTCAAAAGTTAAATTACCCAAAGCAATGTTATCTATTACCAAATCCTCCTATTAAGAAATTTCATCAAGAAATGGATAATATGCTCATTAGTGAAACATAAATTTAAATCCAACACATTCAAAACAACATTTCACAAATTTTCAAACTACCCATATATGGAAAGCCAAAAATAGGAAACTGAATAAAAAGTTGCACACTAAAAATAAGCCCAAAGCTAGCTGCCCAAAACCTGAAGCATAAAACATAAAGGGGAACACATGTAGACACATCAGCGCAGCCTTCTTGCCTCCCTCTCGGACTCGAGCAAGGTGAGAACATCACCTTCCCTGACTGGGCCCTTCACGTTTCTCATGATAAACCGGTTCTGGTCATCAAGGAATTTCACCCTCACCTGAGTCACCTGACCCCTGGATCCTGTGCGACCCATCACTTTCACCACGAGGGCATGCTTAAGCTGAGACTCCATTCTAAACCTGCTAAATGAAAGCCAAGAGGAAAAACATTTATTGTAAATGTATCAAACAAACTTACATTGAGAAAGTAATATGTCCTCTGGTCTTGAATCTCATAATATACTTAAATAAGCATATAAAATATATATGACTAATATCTAAGTGCTAAGTATCAAAAGAGTGAATAAAATCATCTGTGCAATTCTTCAAGAGTTTGTCCAATACATAATAACTTCCAAGATTTAGACTTTAATAATCACTTCAATAATTATTAACAAATGACATCCAAAAACACAAGAAAAGCTAATATCTAATCATATAAGATATGTAAAAGGACACCCAAAGCAAATTAGTCCTCAATTTCATGCTCAATTCAAATCAATTTTAACCGAACTTCAAAATAATTTACTAATTTGAACTATTCACCTTCCTCTACTTTAGTTATTGTTTATGCAAAATTTAAAGTATTTAAAAGGGCAAGCCAAACAAATTAACCAATAAACTAGTAAGAACACAATTAAATATGTAGCTCTTCTACATCAAGATCAAATCAAATTAGGGAAACACGTTAACCCAACAACCAGTTCTTTACAATCACCATAAGAAAATCGGAATTCCTATTATACTTAAAATAGATAATTCATTCCAACAGCTTATAAAAATAAACTAGTCTGATTTATATAAAAGACTTCAAATCATCCGATCCATATGCTTAAATGTGCATAATATATACATATAAATATATAAACGAATCTTAAACATATAAATAAATCAACATAAAAACAGAGAAAAATAAGATAATGGAGACTTGAGAGTCATAGAAGAGAGTTACCTGACTTTGTTAAGAGATAGGCCGAGAGAGAACAGAAGCTGCTGTTCGAAATTGATATGCAAAGTGTGGAGGAAGAGTCTAAAACCCTAATAGGGGATATATAGAGGGTATGATATCGAGTCCAAGCCCTAATTAAGGTGAATTGGGCTATATAACTATTGGACTAATTTGGTTTGTAAGTGTGGGCTTCTAATTTTTATGCCGCTATTAAAGTAAATACTATAGATACATTTTTGTTTCTAAACTATACGGCTACGTTTGTTTGCAAGAATTACACTTGACATAAAATTATTAATTTCAAGTGTTTTATTTATTTTTTAACTTGAGCTTGTGACAATTAGTCTTGGGATTATAAAATAGCTTAAGATATGAGATTATTTAATACTATGTATTACCTGGTATTATAATTCCTACCATTTGGGAGTGTATACATAATCAGTAAATATTATTTTTGGGGGGTGGACGAGGTGGGAGTGTATACATAATCAGAAAATATAATTTTTTGGGGTGTGCGTGGGGGTGTATATATAATCAATAAATATTATTTTTTTATGTATAAATAAGTTTAAAATATGTTATTATTGGTAAGGGTATAATACTCCAAACAATATTTTTTAATCCAATACTTTAGTTAATCCTGAAAAAAATAAACATAACATGAGATTATTTTAAGTTATCCCATGAATAATCCTATAAAAAACAAACACGTGACTAGAACTATTTAATCTTAAAATTAATAGTTTTGGAATTATAATCTCATGAATTATAATCAGGGATTATAATCCTTGCAAACAAACGTGTTTAGTTCTAACATTTCATCATGGGTAATATTAGGGGTCTGAAATGGACTTTAAACAAAATTACATTAAATATTTTAACGATAATTTATGGCATAATCAAACATATAGAACATACCTAACCAATATTATAATTACGCATCCTTCGAGATACTTTTTAAGATCAGAAATTTAAGACCCTAATGTCACCTTTTTATTATGGGATTTTATGTGAAATAACTATTTATGTCCTAATTTTTTAATACCAAAGTCGTTTAAGTGAGAAATAATTTAATACTCGTATATTTTTAAAATATAAGATCAACTTTCACTTTTCAAAATTAATACGATATAGTTTAAAATCTAAAATTGATATAATACATTTAACATTTGAAAACAATAAATAATTAATAATATTATTTGGAAAATTTGTATTTTTATAATTATATTATCTAAAACTAAATGAGCATATATCAATTTTGATATTAAAAATATCTAAAATTAATTTTAAAAAGTCAATATTGATTATATTATTATAGTTTGAAAAGGATGGAGTACCTAATAGTCCATAGCACAAATTTAAAATAAACATAAGCTTAAAATTTTAAAGGACTTAATAGTAAGTATTATGATACTATCCCCTCCTTAATCAAACATAAGCCCAAATAAAACAAGTCATGCATATTTAGCAATTCCTCTCAATTCTAAGAGGACCCATTTTCATCATGTATGGGCGTTTGTAGTCCAACGGTTAGGATAATTGCCTTCCAAGCAATAGACCCGGGTTCGACTCCCGGCAAACGCAAAATACTATAATTTTTTAATAATTGTTATTTTATTGACTACATTTGCTGGTTTTGTTATTTGGCATATATACATACCATTTCTCTTTAGAAAGAGTAATATTTCAACAACAAACAACATAAAAAATAAAATTAGATGCATTTTTGTCTCTTGAGAGCATTATGTCATTTTATAGTATTATTATCAATAATAAAAATAATAAATATATTTTCTCGTTTTTATCTTTTAAGATATGAAAAGGGAATTGATATTTTTATATGTATTTTTGATATTTCAACATGATCATCTCTCACATAAAATATGGTGGTTTTCACCCCTACATGAGAGAACATATAAAAATATATAAAAAAATATGTGTGTTCTTTTAAAAAGGGAAAACTTTAGTTGTCTTTAAGTTGTTATAGTCAAGGTTCTCATACTAGAACCGTTTATTAAACCGGAAAAGGTATTGGGTAGATGGGTCATTGGTCCAATCGTGATCGAACCATTATTGACAACATTAATATGTAATAAATAATTAAATATATTAATTATTATTATATATTATATACAATGTTTACTAAACTAACAAACCTTGAAGCAAAAGAGAAAACAAGTGGACCCCACGGGTCAGTAAAATGAAAGCAAAATCGCCTATTGAAAAGGAAAAGAGTACTTCTAAGGCAACATTCTACCGATTTTTTGTTTTTAATAACTCTAAAAAAATGTACAATATTTATTTTAATAGAAATTTTATAAAAAATATTATTTTAAGTATAATTTCAATACATACATGAAACAAGATCTGTAAAAAAATATCACTAGAACAATGTCCCTCTAAACTTATTGAAAGGAAAAAATTAGTATTGCACAAGAATAGGCGGGAAACCAAAACATGCTCATGTGACATGGGGCCCATATGTCAAACTCAATAGTTTTGAAGTTCAAACTTTGAAATCTAAACTTGAATAGAGCTGGAAATAAACCTATGTGAAGCTGTCGATGTGAAGCCCCAAAATAGGTATACATTCTTATTTCGAAGTACAATCAAACATATGGCAAGATGCAGCCACAGTAAGCAGTAACCGCTTTTTTTTGAAGGAGGGGCAAAATTTTTAAGGTGACTGGCCAGCGGCGACAGGCGGCAGCCGGCAAGAGCAGTGAATGTGTGTGAACTGTGAAGAGAATGTGAAGAGAAGTCATCATTATTGGGCTGGGTCAGATTGGTTTATTAGGTGTCACTGGTGCTGCCTGTAACTCGTGACGTGCCTTGAGATGGTCATCTGCATTGGAGAGTTCAACTATGATGGAATATACAACTTGAGATGATATAATAATGATTAAACATACAACTTGAGATCATGACCTTTTCAAATTAATGCATAATTTAGAAATAAAATAGTTTATACTGTATAATTTTCCATTCCATGTTACCCCTTGTGTTTATGGTACGTTTAGCTAAAATAAAGAAAATGATGATGGATGGGCTTCGGGGCAAAACAATGGATAATGGATATATTCTCATTTCCATTGTCAATTTGTTCTTCATTCTCATTTCCAATTAAGGTCGAGTGGTTGAACACCTTCATTAAACTCTATAGCTGGTGTAAAATTCAAAAGACTACAAGCCTATAAAACAACTTTGGCATAACATAAATTTGGGTGTAAGTTGTATTCAATGTTGTTGTCTTGAAAAAGAATAACTTGATGGGGATGACATGATCTTTCTCATTGTTTTATTTCATCTACATCTACCCTAAAGGAGAGGGAGGTTGCATAAATGGCATTAGAAATCATTTTATTTAGGAAGGCAGATGAAATCAAGCGACAAATGAAATTACTAGAATGATCTTTTTAATATTCACAAACATAATCAAAATTCACAGGATTCTTTACAAACTCATTAGAGCAAGCCATACACAACATACTATGCCGAAATTTGGTACTACTTGGCCTTCCCACTTCCCTTTAAGAAAACTGGTTTCTCCATGCTCCACCGATTTCCAGATTTGCCTGACGCTTGGCGATTAACAGGTGCACATGAGTTTGTCAAGTTCCCTCTTGAACCAGTCCTTTTATCCGTCAAGATGTGAAGAGAAGTCATCATCAGCCGGCTACCGGGGGCAACTGCCCCCACCCGCCCCCCTAGTTCCACCGGTGGGTACAAAATTAACTACAACTTTAATAATACAATTGTCATGCAAAATACGACAATACTTAAACTGTGAGTTTAAAATACAAATATTGTCTTCTAGACAATATCCACACTCAAATAAGTCATCATTACAATTATTGAACTTTATTTTACAAAAATAGTGAGGACCGCTAAACAACTTTCTAGAACCTTCACTCCATACCCCGACTTTTACCCGCTACATTCTCGTCTCCTGAGAAGAAAAATGGAACAACAAGGAAAATGGTGAGCTCAACTAGCCCAGTAAAGAATATTATGACTAAGATAATATAGAACAAATTATCGTTAGTCCTCAACAGGAAAAAATCTGATAGAATATAATATACAACAAGTTTTAGATCAATATTCGCAGCGAAAATAACAAATCATTAAAAGAGTTAAGTAGATAATGAAATCTATTATCTTTTATGATTTAAAAGTCCATTATCAATATTGTATCCCTGTAACATCAATCAATATACATCTTGAATCAAATACTCATATCTGCAATACGACCAAAATAATCAATCATATTCGCAGTTGGTCATGTTCATCTCAACACTTGTTCATCTTTGCACTACAGGCCAAAGATATTCATCATGTAATCGTTCATCTTTGCACTACAGGCCAAAGATATTTCAAGAACATCATCATTTAGGGTGAGGATGATGAAAAATATTTTAAAGAAATGAATCCAGTGAAACAAAAGGACAAGGATTAAGGATTAAAGATTCGTACTTTAGTTTGTCCAAATTCAAAAATACTCCATAATAAACAATTATGGGGCAAACTTCAAGAATGAAGATCAAAACATGGATACAATCAAAGCTAGTATCATAATAGACATTTTGGACAAAAAGAATTTTTTTATTTTTCGGTGAATAGTGTCGTATTCATGAATAGTGCCGTATACGTGAATAGTAACCCCGACACAAAAAATTTCAAATTTGATAAAAAATTCATATTAATATTTCGGCATAATGATCTTGAAGAAATAATATCATTTACAAAAGAAAATAACATCCCTTACCCCGAAAAGACAAGTCTTCTAATTTGGAATACGAGATATAGTCTTTGAACTGAAAGGAACTCACAACAAATATAACAACACTCAAAGTAATAAAATACTCACAAAAATATTTCGATAATACTGAGAGAGAAAACTTGATTTCGAAGTGTGATTTTAATTCTAACCCAAGCACCCTATTTATAGGAAAATGCTTAGAACATCAAAGCAGAAAATTTAATATAATATTAATATATTTTATTAAATTTCCTACGCACACAAACTTGGTCCAAAATCAGCCACACACCTCACCAAAAGTCACAAAAATGTTTTTCATGTAAAAATCACTTAAAACTCCAAAAAAAATAATAATCAATTAATCTGGAACTTCAATAATTCATAATAAATAGCCCTTTTATGAGAAAAATTCAAATTTTATGTCAATTCCATAGGAAATTCAATTCTCTACAACTTTGTAGTTTTAAGTTTTTTCAAATTCCAAACAAAAATTGACCGAAATTCATAAACGGACGATTTTACAGGCTATAGTCAAATTTCAGTCAAGAAATGGGGTCCACCAACATGAAAAACATGTTTTAAACATTTATTGTAACAAAAATACTCCTCCTCATTTATTCATATATCCCACATTCATTGTAAAAATATCACTATTATTATATTATAATAATATAATAATCTATTTAAATGAATTATTTTATCAGAAAAAGATAAAATATTAATTTTCAACAATTGTCACATTAAAAATTTTCTCCATCTATATCCACATAAAATAAATATTTTCCTTATCATATAAATTAATAATTAATTATTCACAAATAATATTACTGAGAATCAATCAATATCGACAACCAGTCGCTTCCAAGAAAGGGGGCCTTAGATAAGAATTTTTTTCTTCATCGAGCGTTAATTACCTAACTTTGTCTTTGATGTAACTTTTTAGACATTGCCAATAATGTTATCTAATAATATTATTAAAATAATATGAATTATTGATCTAATAATAGAAAATCTTAGTGTAGTGACAATTATTGAAATAACAATAATATAAAATATCAACATGATAATTATTGAATAAAATATTGAGCAATAATTATCTTGTAACAATTATCGAGTAGTGCCTTCTTATGTAAGAATCAATAATTGGTGCAATACCGTGTTTCTAGCAGACATCGTGTTTTAACCACCGGGTATTCCAACAGTGTTAACTGTAACAACTACGTTGTTATTTATAAAAACTCATATTTATCATTTTCTTCATCCAATCGCTTTCTGTTATGGGGCTCACAGAAGGCTGCGCCATCGTACAAATATTGCCCGACAACAAGAATATTCCACGACTAAACGAATATTCCCAACAACAATGAATATTTTATAACCACTTGCTTATTTAAAATATTTGCGCATTTTACCCATAACTAACCACATTAATTAAATCAACCCTTACTATCACAAAATAATAAATAGAGGAAATTTCATTTTATTAATAAAAAGTCGGGGTCTTACAACCTCCTCTCCTTATGAAATTTCGTCCTCAAAATTGACGTACGTACCTAGTGTTTCGAAAAGATGAGGATACCTCGCTTTCATTTCCGTTTTCAACTCCCAGGTCATTTTTTCAATAGCATGGTTCTTCCACAAAACTTTGACTCGTGGTATGACCTTTGTGCGTAGGACATGCTCCTTCCTATCCAAAATCTTGACAGGTACCTCCTCGTACGTTAAGTCTTCGGCTATCTCGTCTGGTTCTAACTCAATAATGTGGTTTGGGTCTTTCACATATTTACGAAGCACAGATATGTGAAAAACATTATAAACACGAGACATGCTTGGAGGTAACGCGAGTCTATAGGCCACATTTCCTACTCGGTCAAGAATAAAAAATGGACCAATAAATCGTGGATTGAGCTTTCCTCTCTTCCCAAATCTTGTAACTCCTTTCCATGGTGCAACACGCAATAATACATGATCCTCAATATCAAATTCCACGTCCTTTCGATGAAGATCCGCATAACTCTTTTGTCAATCTTGTGCCGTTTGTATACGTTGTCGAATCATTTGGATCTTTTCCATAGTCATACGTACCAACTCGGGTCCCAACAATGTTGCTTCACCCACCTCATCCCAACATATTAGAGAGGGACACTTTCGTCCATACAATGCTTCGAATGGAGCCACACCTATACTTGCCTGATAACTGTTGTTGTAAGAGAATTCCACCAATGGTAAGTACTTATCCCAACTCCCTTTGAAGTCTAGGACACAGAGTCTTAATAGATCTTCAAGAGTTTGAATAGTCCTCTCTAATTGTCCGTCCGTTTGAGGATGGTATCTGCGAATCGAATCGTAAATCCGCGTCCATAGTAGCTTTATGAAGCTAACCCAAAATCGTGAAGTGAATCTTGGGTCACAATCTGAAACTATAGATACTGGCATGCCATACAACCTCACAATCTCATTTACGTACATACGAGCTAGACGTTCAAGGGAATAAGTTTCTCATATAGGCAAGAAATGAGCAGACTTGGTTAATCTATCAACAATAACCCAAATCACATCTATGCCTTGAGAAACCTTGGGAAGACCCGTAATGAAATCTATGGTAACGTGTTCCCACTTCCATTCTAGAATCTCAAGTGGTTGCTATGGACCCTTTGGCACTTGATGCTCCGCCTTTACACGTTGACAAGTTAAACACCTCGAGATAAACTCCGCGATCTCTCTCTTCATATTGTTCCACTAAAATGTATGTCGAAGATCACGATACATTTTGGTACTTCCAAGATGGATTGCAAATAGTGTATTGTGTGCCTCCATCATGATCTTGTACTTCAACTCAGAGTCATTAGGAACACAAAGTCTGGAGTTGACTCGAAGTATTCCTTCTTCATCGATTCTTGCCTTTGGGATAACACCTTCTTGTACTTTTTTCTTCATACGCATCAGCTCCAGGTCTGTGGTTTGAGCAACTTTAACTTTGTCGATTAAAGCTGGTTCTATGCGTATACTTGACATCATCGCATGGGTCTCCGGAGTCTTGAATTCTATCTTCATCTTTTGTAAATCACTCAAAATGGGCTTTTGTGTTGACAGCATCGCACTCGTTCCTGCATATGATCTTCTACTCAATGCGTCAGCTACAACATTCGCTTTTCCAGGATGGTATTGAATAGTATGGTCGTAGTCTTTCAACAACTCGAGCCAACGTCGTTGCCGCATGTTGAGTTCCTTTTGGGTGAAGAAATATTTGAGGTTTTTATGATCTGAATATATCTCCACTTTCTCCCCATATAGATAGTGCCTCCAGATCTTTAACGCGAAAATGACTGCTGCCAACTCTAAATCATGAGTAGGATAATTCCTCTCATATTCTTTAAGTATTCACGAGGTATAGGCTATGACTTTCCCATGTTGCATGAGAACACATCCTAACCCTTTGCCTGAAGCATCACTGTAAATAACAAATCCATCCGATCCAGACGGTATTGTCAGAACAGGTGCCGAAATGAGTCTCCTCTTAAGCTCTTGAAAACTCTTCTCGTAATCCTCGTTCCATACGAATTTTGTATCCTTCCGAGTCAGCTGAGTTAACGGAGTAGCGATTCGAGAAAATCCTTCCACGAATCTCCGATAATAACTAGCTAAGCCTAGAAAGCTACGTACTTCGGTTACCGTATTTGGTTGCTCCCAACTTTGTATTGCTTCAATCTTCGCTGGGTCAACCGATACTCCATGTTTTGATACCACGTGCCCAAGGAATGCTACTTCCTCAAGCCAGAACTCGCATTTCTTCAACTTAGCATAAAGCTTGTTTTCACGAAGCCTTTGGAGTACCAGCTTCAATTGGTGCTCATGATCTTCACGACGTTTTGGAATATATGAGGATGTCATCAATAAAGACAACTACGAACTGATCCAAATATTCCTTAAATACTCGGTTCATCATATCCATGAAAGTCGCAGGAGCATTAGTCAATCCAAAAGACATGACTAGGAATTCATAATGCCCGTACCGAGTTCTAAAGGCAGTATTTGGAATATCCTCAGTTCTAATACTCAATTGATGATATTCAGAACACAGATCGATCTTTGAAAAGAATTGTGCTCCTTGTAACTGGTCAAATAGGTCATCAATGCGAGGTAGCGGATACCTATTCTTGATAGTGACATGGTTCAATTCCTGGTAGTCAATACAAAGTCGCATACTCCCGTCTTTCTTCTTTACGAATAAAACAGGAGTACCCCAAGGAGATGTACTAGGACAAATGAAACCGATGTCCAATAACTCCTGTTGTTGCACCTTTAACTCCTGAAGTTCAATAGGTGTAAGACCCCAACTTTTATGAATAAAAAATGAATTTTCTATAAATATCATTTTTGAATATTATGGAGTAAATTTGATATAATGTTATAGTTGTGGGTAGTATTTACAAATTTTGCAAAGTAAGCAAGTGGTTATATAATATTTGATTGGTCGGGGAATATTCGTTTTAACTGGGAATATTCGTACAACGACACAATCATTGGTGGACCCCGCAACGGAATTATTGTCGGATTGAGAAAACGACAAAAATATTTTATGAAAATAATGGTGGAAGTTTTATCGTTAACTGTTGAACTACCCGGTAGTAAAAGTACAGTAATACGCGTGGTTGTATAGTAGCACACGGTATTGATTATTGATGCTTACATGAGAAGTCACCCAGTTATACTCAATTATTGTTATAGTAATTGTTGCATCATATCTCTCATATTATTGATTCATTTATTGTCACAGTATTATCTGCTTAATATGTTATATTATTAAATCAATAATTGAGACAACAAAGTTATTAATATTATTAAATTAACAATGTCTAGAAGTTCTGTCAAGGAGAGGTTAGGTAATTGCACGCCAGTGAGGAAAAATCCTTACCGGAAGGCCCCCTCTTTCTTGGGAACGACCTGGTTGTTAAATATTGTGAGTTATAATATTAATGATGAATAAGTTGTGTTGATTAAAGATGAATTTGATAATTCCATTGTGTTGGAATTATTAGTGTTAGTGGAAATCGACATTTATTTTGATGATAATTGATGTCTGGAGGTTATATTGACCAGTCGGGTAATTAATCGGATAAATGAATAATTAATTGCTATTAATTCACATGATTATAACTATTTGTTCACATGTGTGTACTATTGATTCACATTCTTGTACTATTAGGGGAGTTGGTGCAAGTTTGATAATACTTGCATGACTAAGTTAAAAATGGAGGTATAGATGAAGATACTATACTATAATTAGTTTTTTCACATGATTTTACTATTGAGTCACATGAATTAACTATTAATTCACATGATTTACTATTAGGGGAGGTGGTGCAAGTTTGATAATACTTGCAGGACTAAATTAAAAATAAAGAAAAAGAGGAAGGTATTATTTTGTAATATTTCGAGCCCCAAAATGTGTAATTATTGAAACTATATTTTCCTATAAATAGAAGCTCATTCCTTCATTATTTTTCACCAATTCACTAAAGCTATAGAGCAGTTATTATAGAGAGAAATTATAGAGAGAAAGAAGAAGAGAAGTCTACTACCTCACTACTCCAAAGATCCAATCTTCTTTCGAGGTAAGGGTATTATTTCTTTCAGATTCACGAAGAGAGAGCTATTATTATTCCATTCCTTATTATTACGTTGAATAACTCCGCCTATGCCAATACCGCATACATGGTGAAATTCTTCGTTATTCCATTCTTTATTATTATGTTTGAATAACATCTCATGCAAAGTACCACATATAATGGTGAAATTCTTTTATTATTCCATTCTTTATTATTCTCGTTGGAATATCACATAGGTTTTTACGCATTTGATTCGGGTTCCATTATTTATTATTCTATTGGAATATCATGTCTGTGCTTTATGCATGACTTGGTTCCATTATTTATTATTCGTTAGAATATCCGTCTGTGCTTTTACGTATTTAATTGGTTCCATTATTTATTATTCTCGTTGGAATAACTCAGATATCACGCTGGACATCAGATACCGGTGAATTCTGTTGTTATTCCATTCTTTATTATACTCAGTTGGTTAAAGTTTTGGCTTTCATACTCCATGAAATTAGTGGAATATACTTGATATTTGCGCTTCATCCAGTATCTTTTCATGGAAATATTCTTCTGAGCATTCTTGAATTTTACACCACAAAGCAGTATCACATTGACAATTTGGACGTTATTGGTTCCTGGATAAATTAATTCTTGAACTTGTTTTATTGAATTCTTATATCATTGTCATCATCCTCATGTTTATATTCTGTTGAAAGTCATCTGTGGCTTGTAGTGCATAGATGGACTTGGTATGATTATGACCAGGGATTATTCGGTATAATCATGATCGTAATGTTACAAATGATGTGGTAAAAGTCCTCATTGACCCGTAGTGCATTGTTGGACAGTTGTTGGCATGATCATGACCATTGATGAATACACGAATATCCTTGGCCCGTAGTGCATGGATAATTTGTGGTTGTGATACTAATGAATATCCTTGGCCGTAGTGCAGGGATGATGTGGATTATTTATTAAGATGAGTCTTAGCGATAAAAATGATGAAAAACCTTTTTAAATCATAGAAGATAGTAGATTTTATTCTCTACTTGACTCTTCTAAGGGATTGCTTATTTCCACTGCAGTTTTTGATCTAAAACTTGTTGTCTATTATATTCTATCAGTTGTTATACTGTTGAAGGCTAAGGATAATTTATTCTGCATTATCTTAGTCATAACATTTTTTACTGGGCTTGTTGAGCTCACCCTTTGCTTTCATTGTTCTCTTTAGGAAATGAGAACGTAGCAGGGACTAGTCGGGGATCGGAGTGACGATCCAGATGATAGCATTAGTAGTCCTCACTATTCTATGAAATAGTGTGATAATAAATATAAAGAGGACTCCATTGAGTGTGGATATTGTCTAGATGACAATATTCGTTTTAAAACTCTCAGTTTATATTTTATCGTATTTTACACGACAGTTATTATTAAGTTGTATTTGAATTTTGTACCATGTATTTGGCGACTCGGAATAGGTGATGTATACCTGTTTTGGGGGCGTCACAGTTGGTATCAAAGCTTAGGGATATGATCCCTGTCTGAGATGTGAGATAAGAACTAGGAGGGGAGAGACGGGGAATTCTTTCGCTAGTATGATCTACCTAAGTTTATTTGGTATTTAATTGGTTGGTCATAGTATATTGATAATATGTGACATGTTAATTAACCCTTGTTTTGTGGCAGTATTTGAAAATGACATCCGAGAATGTTGAGAATAGCAATGGAGCACAGGAGACCGTTGAGTCTCCACAGATCAATAATCAGGATAATGTGCAACATGAAGGCGACAATCCTCATGCAAACAACAACACTGACCAAATGATGAACGATGGAATGTTCAGAGGTTTTATGCAATTCATGAAACATCAGGCAAGAGCGGCTCCTATCCAAAATGCAGGTGGAAACACTGGCAACTCTCGGACGGTCACCGCTAAGGAGTTCAAGGAGCTGGGACCACCAGAGTTTTTTGGAGAGCCAAAACCACTTAAGGCAGAGACGTGGATAAAGCAGATCTGCAAGATATTTGATGTCTTGGGATGCTCGAGGAGCAAAAGTTCCCTTTGCCACCTTCGTGTTATAAGGCAGAGGCGACATTCTTGGTGGGAATCAGAAGCGACTCAACCCGCCAGACCGAAAATGACTTGGGAGAAGTTCCAAAAATTATTCAACGACAAGTACTTTCCCGAAAGTATTCGTCACATGAAAGAGGTAGAGTTCATCAAGTGGAGCAAAATAACATGACCGTGTCGCGAAGACGAAGCCAAGTTGCCGAGAGTTGTCGGTTAAGCGCCCCATTTGGTTGATAATGAGGAGAGAATGATGCTAATGTTTCTAAGAGTTTCAAACCCGAGATACGCCAATATCTTATCTCTCATAAACTGTGTTTGTATTAAGATGTTGTTAATAGGGCTCAGTTATTGGAGCGCAATAATGAGTCAACCCAACCAAAAGGGAACAGTCGGCAAAATAAAAATACCAGTGGTAGCAGCCATCGAAGTGGTGACAACAAGCGTGGAGGGAATCAACAGGCCAGAAATAGTAACCACTTCGGTGGTAATCATGACCAAAACAATAAGAATGAACATTTCAAGAAGAGGAGATTCAACAATGATGGAAAGACGTCAGCATCAGCACCCGTTGTTAAGGAAGAAGAACGACCACCTATCATATGCTTCAAATGCGGAGGAGAGGGACATATCAGTCCAAACTGCGCGATGCAATCCAAAGCGTGTTATAATTGTGGAAGGGAAGGTCACTTAGCCCAATTTTGTCGTTCACCAAAGGCAAGTTCAGCTGGGATGGAGGCACCAAAGGCCGTCCAAAAAAGTCAAAACCGGTAGTTCAAGGGAGAGCGTTTGTTATGACCTCCAAGAAAGTAAGAAACCCGAACGAGGTCATCACGGGTAAGCTTATCATAAACTCTAGTGAAGTCTATACCTTATTTGATACAGGTTCTACCCATTCTTTTATTTCTCCTACTTGCGCTCAACGTTTAAATTTGACTCCGGAGAAATTAGACTTTTACTTATCTGTTGAAACTCCATTGGGAGAAACCTTCATTACATCCACTGTTTATAAGTCTTGTATAGTTCAAATCGGCACCCGCACGTTACCTGTCGATCTTATTTCTTTGAAAATACTTGTATTTGATGTGATTCTAGGAATTGATTGGTTAACTACTCATTATGCAAAAATTGATTGTTTTCGTAAGGTTGTTAGCTTTCATATTCCTAACCAACCTATTATGCGAATTCAAGCAACCAAACAATTAAAATCAATCACTGTCATCTCAAGCCATAAAGCTATTCGTTTATTAAAAAACGGATGTCAAGTTTTCTTAGCCCATGTCACAGATTTAAATAAAAATACGTCAGATTTGAATGATATTTCTATTGTTAATAAATTTTCTGACGTATTCTCTGAAGAACTTCTTGGCTTACCTCCAGAGCGTAAAATTGAATTTTGTATCGACCTTGAATTCGGTACAAAACCCATTTCCAAAGCCCCATATCGAATGGCTCCTATTGAACTTCAGGAGTTAAAAACCCAACTACAGGAATTGTTAGACATCGGTTTCATTCATCCTAGTACGTCTGCTTGGGGTGCTCCTATTCTATTCGTAAAGAAGAAAGATGGGAGTATGCGACTTTGTATTGATTATCGGGAGTTGAATCATGTCACCATCAAAAATAGGTACCCATTGCCACGTATTGATGACCTATTTGACCAGTTGCAAGACGCCAAATTCTTTTCAAAGATCGATCTTCGTTTCGGATATCATCAGTTAAAGATTAGAACCGATGACATTCCAAAGATGACTTTTAGAACTCGGTACGGGCATTATGAATTCCTAGTCATGTCTTTTGGATTGACTAATGCTCCTGCTGCCTTCATGGATATGATGAACCGAGTATTCAAGGAATATTTAGATCACTTTGTGGATCACTTTGTGGTCGTCTTTATTGATGACATCATCATATATTCCAAAAGTCGTGAAGATCATGAGCAACACTTGAGGCTGATACTCCAAAAGTTTCGTGAAAACAAGCTTTATGCCAAGTTGAAGAAATGCGAGTTCTGGCTTGAGGAAGTAGCATTCCTTGGGCACGTACCAAGTCATGGAATATCTGTTGACCCGGCAAAGATTGAAGCTATTCAAACCTAGGATCAACCTAAATAAGTGACATAAGTACGTAGCTTTCTCGGCTTAACTGGTTATTATCGGAGATTCGTGGAAGGATTTTCTCGAATCGCTACTCCACTAACTCAGCTGACTCGAAAAGATACAAAATTCGGTTGGAGCGAGGGATATGAGAAGTGTTTTCAAGAACTCAAGAGGAGACTCATTTCAGCATCTGTTCTGACAATACCATTCGGCTCAGAGGGATTTGTCAGTAATCGAAATACGTAGTTTTCTGGGCTTAGCTGGTTATTATCAGAGATTCGTGGAAGGGTTTTCTCGAATCCCTACACCATTAACTCAGCTGACTTGGAAAGATACAAAATTCGTTTGGAGCGAGGAATGCGAGAATAGTTTCCAAGAGCTTAAGAGGAGACTTATTTAAGACTGTTTCTAACAATACCATCCCGGTTCAGATGGATTTGTTATCTACAAACGATGCTTGAGCAAAGGGTTAGGATGTGTTCTCATGCAACATGGGAAAGTCATAGTTTATGCTTTCTCAAGAACTCAAAGAATATGAAAGGAATTATCCTACTCATAATCTAGAGTTGCACCATCGCTTTTTTGCACTAAAGATTTAGAGGCATTACTTGTATGGGAGAAAGTGGAAATCTTTACGGATCATAAAAGCCTCAAATATTTCTTCACTCAAAAGGAACTCAACATGCGACAATGACGTTGGCTTGAACTGTTGAAATATTATGATCATACCATCCAATACCATCCTGGAAAAACGAACGTGGTAGCTGACGCATTGAGTAGAAGATCATATGCGGGTACGAGTGCGATATTGTCAACACAAAGGCCCATTTTGTATGACTTGCATAAGATGGAGATAGAGTTAAAGACTCCAGGGACCCATGTGATGATGGCGAATATACGAGTAGAACCGACTTTAATCGATAAAGTTAAAGTCGCCAAGCTACGCACTGGAGTCGGCGCGTATGAGGAAGAAAGTACAAGAAGGTTCTATTCTAAGCAAGAATCGATGAAGAAGGAATACTTCGAGTGAACTCCAGACTTTGTGTTCCTAACGATTCTGACTTGAAGTATAAAATCATGATGGAGGCGCATAACATACCGTTTGCAATCCATCTTGGGAGTACCAAAATGTATCGTGATCTTCGTCATACATTTTGGTGGAGCAATATGAAGAGAGAGATATCGTTGTTTATCTCAAGGTGTCCAACTTGCCAACGAGTCAAGGCGGAGCATCAAGTACCAAAAGGTCCATTACAACCACTTGAAATTCCAGAATGGAAGTGGGAGCATATTACCATGGATTTCGTTGCTGGTCTTCCCAAGGTTTCTCAAGGCATAGATGCAATTTGGGTCATTGTTGATAGATTGACTAAGTCTGCTCATTTTTTACCTATACGAGAAACTTATACACTTGAACGTCTTGCTCGTATGTACATAAACGAGGTTGTAAGATTTCATGGTATGCCAGTATCCATAGTTTTTGATCGAGACCCAAGATTCACTTCAAGATTTTGGGTTAGTTTACAAAAAGCTATTGGCACGGATTTATGATTTAATTTGACATATCATCCTCAGATGGACGGACAATCAGAGAGGACTATTCAAACTCTAGAAGATTTATTAAGACTCTGTGTCCTTGACTTCAAGGGAAGTTGGGATAAGTTCTTACCATTGGTGGAGTTTTCCTATAACAATGCTTATCGCAAGTATTGGCATGGCTCCATTTGAGGCGTTGTATGGAAGAAAGTGTCGTTCTCCAGTATGCTGGGATGAGGTGGGTGAAGCAACGTTGTTGGGACCGGATTTGGTACGTATGACTACGAAAAAGATTCAAACGATTCGACAATGTATAAAAACCTCACAAGATCGATAAAAGAGTTATGCTGATCTTCATCGAAAGGACGTGGAATTCGATATTGGAGATCATGTGTTGTTACGTGTTGCTCCATGGAAAGGAGTTACGAGATTTGGAAAGAGATGAAAGCTTAATCCTCGATTCATTGGCCCATTTTTAATCCTGGATCGAGTAGGAACTGTAGCCTATAGACTCGCCTTATCGCCAAGTATGTCTCGTGTTCATAACATTTTTCACATATCTATGTTACGTAAATATGTGAAAGACCCGAACCACGTTATTGAGTTAGAACCGGACAAAATAGTGGAAAATTTAACGTATAAAGAGGTACCTGTTCAAATCTTGGATAAGAAGGAACATATTTTACGCTCCAAGGTTATATCTCAAGTCAAATTTTTGTGGAGAAACCACGATGTTGAGAAAATGACCTGGGAGTTAGAATCTGAAATGAAATCAAGGTATCCTTACCTCTTCGACATGCCAGGTATGTACCCTAATTTCGAGGGCGAAATTTCATAAGAAGGGGAGGTTGTAAGACCCCAACTTTTATGAATAAAAAATGAATTTTCTATAAATATCATTTTTGAATATTATGGAGTAAATTTGATATAATGTTATAGTTGTGGGTAGTATTTACAAATTTTGCAAAGTAAGCAAGTAGTTATATAATATTCGATTGGTCGGGGAATATTCGTTTTAACAGGGAGTATTCGTACAACGGCACAATCATTGGTGGACCCCGCAACGGAATTATTATCGGATTGAGAAAACGACAAAAATATTTTATGAAAATAACGGCGGAAGTTTTACCGTTAACTGTTGAACTACCCTAGAGTAGTAAAAGTACGATGTCTGGCGTGATTGCATAGTAGCACACGATATTGATTATTGATGCTTATACGAGAAGTCACCCAGTTATACTCAATTATTGCTATAATAATTGTTGCATCATATCTCTTATATTATTGATTCATTTATTATCACAGTATTATCTGCATAATATGTTATATTATTAAATCAATAATTGAGACGACAAAGTTATTAATATTATTAAATTATAATATTGACAATGTCTAGAAATTCTGTCAAGGAGAGGTTAAGTAATTGCGCGCCAGTGAGGAAAAATCCTTACCAGAAGGCCCCCTCTTTCCTGGGAACGACCTGGTTGTTAAATATTATGAGTTATGATATTAATAATGAATAAGTTATGTTGATTAAAGATAAATTTGATAGTTCCATTGTGTTGGAATTATTAGTGTTAGTGAAATCGACATTTATTTCGATGATAATTGATGTCTGGAGGTTATATTGACCAGTCGGGTAATTAATCGGATAAATGAGCAATTAATTGCTATGAATTCACATGATTATAACTATTTATTCACATATGTGTACTATTGATTCACATTCTTGTATTATTAGGGGAGTTGGTGCAAGTTTGATAATACTTGCATGACTAAGTTAAAAATGGAGGTATAGATGAAAGTATTATACTGTAATTAGTTTTTTCACATGATTTTACTATTGAGTCACATGAATTAACTATTAATTCACATGATTTACTATTAGGGGAGGTGGTGCAAGTTTGATAATACTTGCAGGACTAAATTAAAAATAAAGAAAAAGAGGAAGGTATTATACTGTAATATTTCGAGCCCCAAAATGTGCAATTATTGAAACTATATTTTCCTATAAATAGAAGCTCATTCCTTCATTATTTTTCACCAATTCACTAAAGCTATAGAGCAGTTATTATAGAGAGAAAGAAGAAGAGAAGTCTACTACCTCACTACTCCAGTATCTAATCTTCTTTTGAGGTAAGGGGTATTGTAAGACCCCAACTTTTTAATAAAAATGATTTTTCTATAAATTTTATTTTTAAATATTATGGAATGAATTTGATATAATGTTATAGTTGTGGGTAATATTTATAAATTTTGCAAAGTACGCAAGTTGTTATATAATATTCGATTTGTCGTGAAATATTCTTTTTGTTTGGGGAATATCCAAATGACGATCAGACAATCATTAGTGGACCTATTAACGAAATTATTGTCGAATTGAGAACACGACAAAAATATATATTTTTTAAAAATAACTGCGGAAGTGTTCAAGTTAATTTCTTCGTTGAACTACTCGGTAGTAAAGAAATACGAATCTGCTGTGGTTGCATAGTAATAATACGGTATTGATTATTGATGTTTACGTGAGAAATCACTCAGATTTGCTTATTTTTGGACCCCCATTTACCCAATTTTTTAAAATAATCGGTAGAAAGTTATTCAATATTATATATATATATATATTTAGTGGTGTGGCCCATGAATAAAGGAAATGAAATGTTTAGTCACATGTGAGGAGACATTTACGGGTGGAAATTGTGGGAATTAGACAAGTTGTCTTTGTTTGCCAACTATTACCAAATTGCTTTATGACTTTAGTGGTTGATATTATGTCCCAATATGAAGGCTTTCAAAATTCTATTGACTTAAGTGTTTTTTTTGGGGTGTATGAAGTGTCGTGGGCGGCGGGGCAAATTTTATATATATATATAAATTCTGTATCATAAATAGAATATATTATATTTTATTTAAAAGATTTTGCTTTAATTATGAACCGTCCGATTAAAGAAAATTAATCTGGACCGTTCATGGATTGGTTACTATTCAGTCCATTCTCCTATATATAGAAGCTCATTCCTTCATTATTTTCTTACGAATCCACTGAAACTCTAGAGAGAGAAAATTATAGAGAGAAAGAAGAAAAGTTTTTTTCTCGACGTGTTTAACTTGTCAACGTGTAAGGGCGGAGCATCAAGTACCTAAGGGTCCATTGCAACCACTTGAGATTCCGAAATGGAAGTGGGAACATATTACCATGGATTTCGTTATTGGTCTTCCCACGGTTTCTCAAGGCATAAATGCTATTTGGGTTATTGTTGATAGATTAACCAAGTCTGCTCATTTCTTGCTTATACGAGAAACTTATTCCCTTGAACGTCTTGCTAGTATGTATGTAAACGAGATTGTGAGGTTGCATGGCATGCCAGTATCCATAGTTTTGAATCGTGACCCAAGATTCACTTCAAGATTTTGGGTTAGCTTGCAAAAAGCTATGGGCACGGATTTCTGATTTAGTTCGACATACCACCCTCAAGCAGACAGATAATCGAGAGAGGACTATCCAAACTCTTGAAGATCTATTAAGACTCTGTGTCCTAGACTTCAAAGGGAGTTGGGATAAGTATTTACCATTGGTGGAATTCTCCTACAACAACAGTTATCAGGCAAGTATAGGTGTGGCCCCATGGACGAAAGTGTCGCTCTCCAGTATGTTGGGATGAGATTGGGGAAGCAACATTGTTGGGACCCGATTTGGTACGTATGACTACAGAAAAGATCCAAATGATTCGACAACGTATACAAACGGCACAGGATCGACAAAAGAGTTATGCGGATCTTCCTCGAAAGGACGTGGAATTTAGTATTGGGGATCATGTATTATTGCGTGTAGCTCCATGGAAGGGAGTTACAAGATTCGGGAAGAGAGGAAAGCTCAATCCACGATTTATTGGTCCATTTTAAATTCTTGACCGAATAGGAAATGTAGCCTATAGACTCGCGTTACCTCCGAGTATGTCTCGTGTTCATAATGTGTTTCACATATATGTACTTCGTAAATATGTAAAAGACCCGAACCACGTTATTGAGTTAGAACCGGACGAAATAGCCGAAGACTTAACGTACGAAGAGGTACCTGTCAAGATCTTGGATAGGAAGGAGCATGTCTTACACACAAAGGTCATACCACAAGCTAAAGTTTTGTGGAGGAACCATGCTATAGAGGAAATGTTCTGGGAGTTGGAAACGGAAATGAAAGCGAGGTATCCTCACCTTTTTGAAACACCAGGTACGTACGTCAATTTCGAGGACGAAATTTCATAAGGAGGGGAGGTTGTAAGACCCCGACTTTTTATTAATAAAATGAAATTTCCTCTATTTTTTATTTTGAAATAGTAAGAATGGATTTGATTAATGTGGTAAGTTATGGGTAAAATGCGCAATTATTTCAAACAAGTAAGTGGTTTTAAAATATTCATTGTTGACGGGGAATATTCGTTTGGTTGTGGAATATTCTTACTATCGGGGAATATTAAATGACGACAGTATGACCTTCTTGTGTGGGTCCCATAATGTAGGCGATTGGATGAAAAAAACGACAAGTATAAGTTGTTTATAAATAATGGCGTAGTTGTTTCAAGATTATCTTGTTGGAATACCTAGTGGTTTAAACACAAGAAGACGTCAGATTACACCAATTATTGATTCTTACGTAAGAAGGCACTACTCAATAATTGTTACGATAATTCTTCGCTCAAATTATTTTATTTTATTAATTTAATAATTCTTTGTGTTGATATTTTATATTCTTCGTTGTTTTAATAATTGTCAACGCATGTATTTTTTTATTATCGAGCAATAATTCATATTATCTCAATAATATTATTAGATAACATTATTGGAAATGTCTAAAAGTTACATCTAAGGAGAGGTTTGGTCATCTAATACTTGTACCAGTAAGGAGAGATCCTTATTGGAAAGCCCCCTCTTTCACGGAAGCTATGCAGTTTGTCGAGATTGTGATTCTCGTAATATTATTTGTGAATAATTAATTATTGATTTATATGATGAGAAAAATATTGATTTTATGTGGATATAGATGGAGAAATTTTTAATGTGACAATTGTTGAAAATTAATATTTTATTTTTTACGATAAAATAATTCAATTAAATATATTATTTTAATAATATATTGATGGTGATATTTTACAATGAATGTGGGATATATGAGTATATGAGGAGGAAGAGTATTTTTGTGGCATTAAATGATTAACACATGTTTTGTGTGTTTCAGAACCCCAATTCTTGAATAGAAATTTGATTATAGCACGTAAAATCGTTCGTTTATGGATTTCGATCAATTTCTGTTTGGAATTTAGAAAAACTTTCTTCTGTAAAGTTGTAGATAATGGAATTTCCTATGGAAAGTCATGAGTTTTGAATTTTTCTGATAAAAGGGCTATTTATGATGAATTATTGAAGTTTCGGTATATCGGGTCTGAATTGATTTTTGGAGTTTTAAATACTTTTTGTTAGAAAAACGTTTTTGTTGCTTTTGGCACATGTGTGGCTGATTTCTTTGGTCAAAATGGTGGGCTAAGGAAAATTATATAAATATATTAATATTATATTCAATTTTCTACTTTGGTGTTCTAAGCATTTTTCTATAAATAGGGTGCTTAGGTTAGAATTGAAAATCACACCAGAAACTGAAGTTTTCTCTATATTTCTCTCTATATATCAAGTGCATTCTTGTGAGTATACTTTGAATGTTGCTATCTTTGTGCAAGTTCAAGTCATAGCTTATATCGAATTATTACAACTAAAGTCTTGTCTTTCGAGGTAAGGGATGTTATTTTCTTCATATATGATATTATTTCTTCAATATCATTATCTTAGAAATATTGGTTTGAATATTTTAATCAAATTTGGAACTTTTTGTGTCGGGATTACTATTCACGTATACGGCACTATTCACGAATACAACACTATTTATCGAAAAATGAATTTTTTTTTCTTTTCGTCCAAGATTATCTATTATGGATACTAGCTTTGATTGTATCCATGTTTTGGTCATTCTTGAATTTTACTTCATTATGATTATTTATGAATTATTTTTGAACTCGATTTGGTTAAAGTACGAATCCTTAATATTTGTTCTTTTGTTTCACTGGATTCGTTTTATTTAAAATATTGTTCATCATCCTCAGTCCTAAATGATGATGTTACTGAATATCTTTGGCCTGTAGTGCAAAGATGGTTGATTTTATTATGATTATCTTTGGCCCGTAGTGCAAAGATGTACAGGTGTTGAGATGAACATGACCGACTGATGAATATCTTTGGCCTGTAGTGCAAAGATGAATATTAATTGATGTTACAGGGATAAAATATTGATGATGGACTTTTAAATTCATAGATGTTAGTAGATTTCATTCTCTACTTAACTCTTCTAATGAATTGTTGTTTCCGCTGCAGTTGTTGATCTAAAACTTGTTGTCTGTTGTATTCTATCAGATTTTTTCCTGTTGAAAACTAACGATAATTTGTTGTACATTATCTTAGTTATAACATTCTTTACTGGGCTAGTTGAGCTCACCTTTTCCTTTTGTTCCATTTTTCTTCTCAGGAAGCGAGATTATATGTGACGCCCCCAAAATTAGGTATACATCACCCATCTTGGGTCGCCACTTACATGGTACAGAATTTAAATACAACTTACTAACATAACTATCGTGTATAATCTGACATAAAGCGTGAGTTTAAATACAAATATAAATCTCACTAGATATTATACAAACTCAAAAGGAGTCCTCATTACAATTATTATCACACTATTTCACGAGAATAGTGAGGACTACTAATGCTATCTTGAGGACCATCACTGCGTTTCCCGACTCGTCCCGCCTATATTCTCATTTCACAAGAGAATAGTGAAAGAAAGGGTGAGCTCAACTAGATAATAAGAAATATTATGACTAAGATAATGCGAATAAATTATCAATAGTCTTCAACAATGTTAAACCGATAAAATACAATAGACAACCGGTTTAATCTGCGTGAATATGCAATCCATTAAAAGAGTCAAGTAGAAAATAAAGTCTACTATCTTTTAGGTTTTAAAAGGTTTTCATCATCGTTATAATTTGAGACTCAACTTTAATAAATATTCCACATCATCGAATCACCCCGCACACTACGGCCAAGGATATTCTTTAGTATCACGACCACAATTATTCATGCACTACGGCCAAGAATATTTGTGTATTCATTAATGGTTATGATCATGCCAACAATCGTCCATCAATGCACTACTGCCATCGAGGATTTTTATCACATCATTTGTAACATTACGGCCATGATTACAACCGAATAGTCTCTCGGTCATAATCATACCAAGTCCATCTATGCACTACTGAGCCACGAGATGACTTTCAACATAATATAAACATGAGGATGATGACAATGATATAAGAATTCAATAAAACAAGTTCAAGAATTAATTTATCCAGGGTACTAATAACGTCCAAATTGTCAACATGATACTTCTTTGTAGAGTAAAATTCAAGAATGCTCGGAAGAATATTTCCATGAAAAGATCTTTGGATGAAGCGCAAATATCAAGGATATTCCACTAATTTCATGGCGTATAAAAGCCAAAACTTTAACTTGTTGAGTATAATGAAGAATGGAATAACAAAAGAAATCACCATGCATGCGATAGGCCGCATGCAGAAAGTTATTCCAGCGAATAATAAATAACGGAACCGGTCGGTGAAATTCACATCGACGAGGATGTTCCAGCAGAATAATAAAGATGGAACCAGATCGGTGTAAAACACACGATAGGATATTCCAACGAGAATGATAAAGCGGAACCCGGTCCGGTGTAAAACACATGCATGGATGTTCCAACGAGTATAATAAAGAGCGGAACCAGTCCGGGTGTAAAACACATGCAGCAGGATGTTCCAATGAGAATAATAGAAGAATGTCACCAAGTATAGGGTAAACCACGTATACAAAGTTATTCCAATGCAGAATAATAAGCAATGGAATAACAACAGTTCTCTTCATGAATAAGAAAGAATAACACCCCTTACTTTTGGTAGGAGATTGAATCTTTACTTGCGGTGTAGTAAGAAACAAAATACTCTTCTTCTTCTCTCTTATTCTCTCTATACTTTCTCTCTATAGCTTGAATGAATTCGTGAAAAATAATGAAGCACTAGGCCTCTATTTATAGAAGATTTCTAGCTTAGCACCTGCCGTGTAAAAAGGCAAGTGGCTTGATGACTGATGATGTGAAAAGAAAAGTGGTTTGACCTTTTGTAATGTGAAACGACAAGTGGTTCGGCGCTTTGTAATGTGAAACGACAAGTGGTTCGACGCCTGTAATGTGAAACAACAAGTGGTTCGACGTCTGGTAAAGGTAATTACTATTGACTAAGGTAATTACTATTCACAAGGGTAATTACTATTGACGAAGGTAATTACTATTGACGAAGGTAAATACTATTGACGAAGGTAATTACTATTCACAAAGGTAATTACTATTGACGAAGAGACTCTTAGATGATGACATATGAGTCCCCCATAAAATAATCAAACTTACCACAAATTATTTTATTTTTCATCAACACATATTTAATCTTTCAAGAATTATTAATCATTTATAACTTGTTGTCTCAATTATTGATTTAATACTATAACATATTATCTGAGATGATCTTTGTGACAATAATTGAATCAATAATATAAGAGATAACGATGCAACAATTATTGTAGTAATAATTAAGCATATAGTGAGTGACTTCTCACGTAAGCATCAATAATCAATACAGTGTGCTACTATGCAACCACGCCAGACATCGTATTTTTTACCATAGGGTAGTTCAACGGTTTAAACGGTAACACCTCGTAGTTATTTTTATAAAATATTTTTGTCGTTTTCTCAATCCGACAATAATTACATTTGTGGGGTCCACCAATGATTGAGTAGTTATACGAATATTCCCTAACAAAAAGAATATTCCCAGACCAAACGAATATTTTATAACAACTTGCATACTTTGCAAAATTTATAAATATTACCCACAACTATAACATTATATCAAATTTATTCCATAATATTCAAAAATAATATTTATAGAAAAATTCATCTTTATTTATAAAAGTTGGGGTCTTACAACCTCCCTTCTTATGAAATTTCGCCCTCGAAATTAGGGTACGATACTGGTATGTCGAAGAGGTAAGGATACCTTGATTTCATTTTGATTCTAACTCCCAAGTCATTTCCTCAACATCGTGGTTCCTCCACAAAACTTTGACTTGAGGTATAACCTTGGAGCGTAGAATATGTTCCTTCTTATCCAAGATTTGAACAGGAACCTCTTCATACGTCAAATCTTCCGCTATTTCATCCGGTTCTAACTCAATAATGTGGTTCGGGTCTTTCACATATTTACGTAACATGGATATGTGAAAAACGTTATGAACACGAGACATACTTGGCGGTAGAGCGAGTCTATAGGCCACAGTTCCTACTCGATCGAGGATTAAAAATGGACCAATGAATCGAGGATTGAGTTTTCCTCTCTTTCCAAATCTTGTAACTCCTTTCCATGGAGCAACTCTTAATAACACATGATCTCCTATATCGAATTCCACGTCCTTTCGATGAAGATCAGCATAACTCTTTTGTCGATTTTGTGAGGTTTTTATACGTTGTCGGATCGTTTGAATCTTTTCCGTAGTCATACGTACCAACTTCGGTCCCAACAACGTTACTTCACCCACCTCATCCCAGCATACTGGAGAACGACACTTTCTTCCATACAACGCTTCGAATGGAGCCATGCCAATACTTGCTTGATAACTGTTGTTGTAGGAAAACTCCACTAATGGTAAGAACTTGTCCCAACTCCCCTTGCAATCAAGGACACAGAGTCTTAATAGATCTTCAAGAGTTTGACACTACAAGAAAATCAGGCTATAGCGACGGTCGGCGACCGTCGCTATAGATAAAAAGACCGTCGCTATAGGATATAGCGACGATTCATCGATCGTCATATAGAAGCCGTCATTTGAAACCTATAGCGACGGTCTTTTTTTTCTTATAGCGACGGTCGAATCGTCGCCAGAAAACTCCACAAAATGCGCTTGAAGGTTTTTACCGACGGCCGAAAGTGGATATACCGGCGATGACCGATCGCCATTATAAGATTTGGTCGTGAGCTATTGCGACGGTGCGGCCGTCAGATAGGTGAGATTTGGCTATGATCTATTGCGACGGTCGTGACAATAATCATTATAAGTGAGATTTGGCTATGAGATATTGCGACGGTCCGACGACCGTCGCTATAAGTGAGATTTGGTCGTGAAATTTATTGCGACGGTGGCCGTCGACCGTCATTATAGTGAGATTTGGTCGTGAGCCATCAACTGACGGCCTTGGCCGTCGCTATATCTTCCCAAATTTTTAAAGAAAATACAGCTTCTATACAATAATTTTTATTTATTTTTACCGTTAAAAAACATAACCACATTCAACCATCCAATCGAATATAACATTTACAACTAAAAGAATAAAACAAATAAAGTCTATTAATGTATAATATCATCTAAATATACATAACCATCCAAAATAATCGTTATTTTATGTATCAAAACAAAGACATAACCAACATCACATTTAACATATTTTTAGTATCACATCTAACAAATTTTCATCAAAAATAGTGTTACATATAACAAATTTCAAAGAAGACGTGACATGTCACAGGTGTCCTCTAGGATTATTTGATCCGCTAATATCACCATTATCTCCTTCGTGTATCGATCCTACAAATTAATTATCAAGTGAACTTGTTAATCCATAAAAACATAATGATAGCCCCAAAATTTAAGTATAAGTGAAGTGAGAGAGCAACACCGATTGTTGGATCGAGCATTTGAACTGATGAATTCTTCATAAATTACATCATAATTGATAATAGTTCATCCACTTTCCTTGCAGATCATCTCCTTTTTCCCGCACCTTTTTTTCAACTCAAACTTTCAATTCTTGATTCTCACGTTGTACCTCATTATTTTGTGTCACGAGGCCCCCAAGTGTTTGTAGAGTCAATGGCACCAACTCCACCTTCGTCAAGTCTACCATGTCGCTTCTGGTCCAAGAACTTGTGCAAGTATATCATTCCATCTGTGATTTACCGCTTTCACCACCGATTCCTCGAGTCTTCTTTAACTCAATAATTTTTTCCTGTGAAAATATATAAGGAAAATTATACACAACTTAAATATACAAGGAAACTTAAATATACAAGGCAATTCAACATAACTTAAAGAAGAGTAGCAAATAATGGCACTTGCAGCAAAAAATGGCATTGGATCCGAAGATTCACACATTTGAGGAGGTAGCTAGCCACAACAAAACCAAAGATTGCCGGGCTTGTTGTTTCCGGAAAGGTCGATCTCTAATTAGTTTTGATTGATTCTCGATTCTAGATTTTTTTAATCAGTTTGTGCTTTTTTTCTTCTTCTAAGTTTGAATTGGCCGACTTTAGATTAATTCTTCTAGTAGCAATATTTGACTTCTAGTTGTTTAAGAAATGGAATTAATTCGAGCTAGTGTAAACAATTGCTTAGCTACTTAATTGTGTAATAAAGTTTATTTACAACAACCTGCTTTTGCTAATTGTTGATAATAATGTTGACTTTCAATGAGATTCAAACACTAATTAGTAAAACTTGCTTATCGCTTGATAATTTCCTAGTTCCTAAGTAAGTATGGTGATTGGAGCCAAAGAACCTTGAGGTTAATCCTCAAGGCCTCCGCCATTTTACTTTAGTCGGTTTACATTTTCAATTATTATTTAGATTTTATTTTTATTTTTTATTTTACTTAGTCATTTTACAACAACCAGCTTTGCTAATTGTTGATAATAATGTTTTATTTTTTATTTTTTTATCAACTATTATTTAGATTTTATAGTAACCATCTTTAAAGCTATTGCCATACGTTGACTTAGAATAACATGTCTTTCTTTCTTTTGCCACTGAGAACCAACTTGGTGGTAAATTGTTGATTTTCGTAATACACTACCATCACTTGGTGTTGGCCACTTAAGGTTGCGTGGAGATGATCTCCGATTTATGGAATGAGATAAAGAGCATGCATTAAGAATACCGTAAGATCCATTTTATAAACAAATGGTCTGCGATTTTACAAAGTACCAGATTGCGGTCAATATATATGCATTCAATGAGAAGTATACCGATATAGCTTCTATAGGTATGTGCTAATGTTGGATTTGTCGATTACCAAAGTTTTTGTTGTGAAAATTCTCATTATGAGCCTAAAGTAGTTCATGAGTATGTAAAAGGGTAAAAAAGAGGAGCCTAAAGTAGTTCATGAGTATGTAAAAGGGTAAAAAGAGGAGTAATCATTGAGAAAGGATGGAGTTAGCGTGCATCTAAATTTATAGGCGTCGTCCCAAAGCATATCATACACATAACTACTAGCAATTTAGTCGGCAGTTTTATATGCTCGTTTTGGCCATTCAAGGATGAGTTCCAAAGTTGTGCAAGCCTCGGAGAAACCACCTCCATACCATAACTCTCCAACCAAAGTTGCTTTTATTCATTGTTCTCACTCCATCTTGTTGACTTCCAAGTTTGAAGTATCCTCCGCAAAATTCTGTACAAAATTGTCTACTGTGGTTGTATTTTTAGGGAAAAAAAGAAAGATCAAAACGATGTCTGGGGATGTACCGAGGCTCTTCAAGCTCAAAATGGAAGCAGACAGACTCGCAGATTGCATTATATTCTCATGTACAAACTCCATTCAGTAATTCACCACCGCCGTATCATTATGACATACTCATACAGAGAGGCTAAAGCAAGGGTGCTTTGGAGAAATTACTAGAAGGGTTTATCATACTAGTACTTGGGTTAGTGCAAACCGATGACTCTTGATAAGGCAAGGCTTCGATACTCAATCAGAAAGAAACTCTTCTAACTCGGGTTCCTCAGATGTGGCACCATCATAATCATTACTTGTTCCATTGAACTGACTTGTGTCTTGAGAGCCACTCACATCATCTTCCTCTTCCTGATCAGACCATTCTTGCTCATTGAACTAACTCGGATTCTGCCTCTGCTTTGGCCTCAGAATTCTCACATACGCAGGCAGAAGGATTCTCATGAAACTCACCCCTGCCTGGCCTTATCTCCTTCGGTTCCCCCATGAAGCCCCTTTGATGCTTATGAACTCCAGAGGCAAATTCTTCCCAAGTCATGTTATTACGGTTCATAAACAATCTATAAAGTTTTTTAGCATTTGGACGAATGGTAGGTTTATGTCCAAAATATCGCCTGTAATCACAATATGTGTATGATAGTTAACACTTTTAAAAGTTTCTTTAGGAAGAGGTATGTCATCCCCAGATTATTGAACATGCAAAACAAACCTATCTTGTACTTGCGGTTTAATTCGACACGATGCATAAAACCTTACCAAATTTGACATGTGAACAACAAAACACGTTCTTAACGGAACATACAAAACAAGTCAATGCTTCTATTTAGGTCAATTCTAAGTGACACGCCATCGCTTTTTTCTTTATCTTGCCATCGCTTTAACAAAAAAGAATTTTATCAATTTTTTCTCTCCGTGTACGCTTCACATCTTATCATGGGAACTTCATGCTAACATCTGCTTTCGCATGAGATAAGGACTACAAGGAGCCACCACCAAGACCCTTGTTTGAGCAGGAGCTCACCTCATGGTCCTTTTTACAGAAATGGAATTACAGAGTTCATTGCTACCTTCTTGTTCTTATACATTCTTGTCTTTAATCTGTTATGGGTGTGTCCAGGGCACCTAACAAGTGTGCCTCTGTGGGTATTCAAGGAATTACTTGGGCCTTTGGTGGTATGATCTTTGCCCTCATTTCATCGTGACCGCCTTTGGTATTTCAAAGTTAAGAACACATGATTCCTCTCTTTTCCCCTGTCTTTACTCTAAATTTTTGTGTCCATTTAACTCGAAAGTTATTTGAGCTATATTTGAGTTTTTAAAAGATGTGATCAAGTTGAGAACAATTTATATAACTCTTATTCCTTTTTTCAACAAGAAATATGGGTTTTAACTTTGGTTGTATATCTGTTTAGTCTTTTGAAATTGCTTGAGGCCTAGTATTGATTTATTGTGTTACTTGATGGGAAACAGGAGGACATATTAACCAAATTGTGACCTTTTGTTTTTTTCGCAAGGAAGCTTTCCCCACTGTGGCTTTGTTCTACATGGTGATGCAAAGGCCTTGGTGCCATTTGTGGTGCTTTGGTGTTATTAAGGGTTTGAGGATCATCCAAATTTGAGTTTTATGGTGGTGGGGCTAATGTTGTGAACCATGGCTACACAAAGGGTGATGGTCTTGGTCTTTGAGATTATTGGCACCTTTGTGTTTTGTTTCACATTGTGTTCTCTCGCCATCGATGCCAAGAGAAGCGCCAGAGACTCAAACTTTTAGGAATGTATAGAAAACACACAAGTGAAAAAGTGTTGTCAAGTATAGATGTAAGCACTACTAACCCAACTATTTAACCTCGTCAAATGGTGGCAAGGCCTCGTAAAGTATCCGTTCTACCGGTATTCAAACCATCGATCAAACAGAATGTAAGTACATAAAATGAATATTTAGTTTATACATGTTATGTATGTGCCCTTCATCAATTTAGCAAAGAATGTTGATGCGGTTTTCAAGAGGAATACACTAATTAAGAATCTAAAACTCATTATAGGCCTCCCCTTGTCGGCACACAACTAAGCACATACTAAACAACTTAGCTCAGACTCTATTGTAGTAGGGATGGTCTCATGTTTCTTCTATGCTAAAAGCTAGTTGAACATACGCTGTGAAGTTTAATAATGTATTCTTATCAACAAGAATTTTGGTGTTCAAGTTATCAAATGCCACACTATATTTCTTGGTGCCTCCATAATGTGACTTAACTATATTCTTGTAGGGATCATGATTTAGTATCCGAAAAGGCCAGTTTAAATTCATGTAAATGAATGCTCTAAAACAAACTCACACACACATACAGGGATAAAGAGTTAAAAAACCCATTGTTTGAGGATTGATAATCTACATCGTACCACATTCGAGGATGCTCCGGTCTTTTTTATTTAGAAATGAGTTATCACTTGAGTGTGTGGATACATATATACATATCGATCAATCGATCTTTTTTATTTATTTGGTACTACAAATAAAACAAAAATAGTTCATAATTAATAATAATACTCTATTTATAAAAGTCTAATACATGATTAACGATAAAAATATTGAAATAACATCAAATATTACCAATTCACGCTTTTTGGAATTGATTTAGTGCCCAATGTATGACCTACCAAAATTTTTTTCCGATTTTCACAATTTTTTGTTTATATCACGCATCGTATGTATTTATAAATTAATAATAATATATAACAATAAGTAAGAATTGATAATACATAAATTATTTTCAACAATTGTCATTTTAAAAATTTCTCCATCTATATCCACATAAATCAATATTTTCCTCATCATATAAATCAATAATTAATTATTCACAAATAATATTACGTAATCACAAATAATGCCAGCAATTAGGCGGTAGACTAAACCTCCTTAGGACAGTAACTTTCTGCATCACAATAATTGCCAATAATGTCACATTATGCATTATCGCGATTAATAATCAACCAATGACCCATTGATTTAGGATTTACCGATCATTGTTGATAGTATTAATACATAAATTTAAACACAACCAGGCATTATCATCGCTAGCTAACAATCAACCGCAAATTTCATTGATTAGATTTACTCGTTGATAGATTCGCCATCGATTTGGCACTACCACCGTGCACAAAATTATTACTCTTTAAGTTAGACTTCCAATCTCTCCACCTATTGTTCATGATAGTCATCAGTTTTCTCTTAGCATTGGGGTGATCTGTGGTAAATCGTTTCTACAACAAACAAATTTACACATATATTAGTTTGTTTCAATGTGCTTAATGTCAAATTCTATAAAATGGTATGATTAATAACCTCAATTTCATCCCAAGCCCTCATCATGTTAGCCTCTGTCATATTGGACCATGTTGGAGTACTTATTGGAAAAATTTCCATCATGAAGCAAGACACCCGAGAAAAGTGGTTAACTTATGGCCTCTCCCCAACAGTCAACCATTTGCATCATAAATTACTTTTTTGGGTGCATCGCTATTTGACCATAATTTTGCTCCCATCGTTGGTCCACGCTTCCTCTTAGGTCGAGAACCTAAAAGAGAGAAAGAATCAAGAACTATGTATTGAACAAAAGATGAATTGAACATATAGAACCTTCAAAGATACAACTCGTGTCTAAAGTCCGTGGAGTCCCACATACATTTATTCCCTTGGGGTTCAAAGACTTCCACTTACAAAATTTTATAATCTACAAGTTATATAAGCACATTATTAGCTCACTAGATGAAGGATGAAGTATGAACTAAGCTGGATAGCAAGATTTTAAAACCATGAAGTAAAATATACATAATACAACTTTATATAGATGCTCAAACTATAAAAACTTACGAGTCAGCAAGGACATTTAATCAAATTAAGGTTCTGAAAGAAAGCACAACACCAAGTTAATTCTCATGACAATGCAAGTATAAGTGTAGATATATGCATGGTACCTTCAACATTCTCATGAATACTTTCCTCCTCTACATGTGGTTCATTGGCATGGATCTCATTATCATTAATTTAGGGCCATTGGAACAGTTAGCACGAGATCTAGACGATTCTATTAGAAGCCATTAAAGCAACCCGAGAAACAAAAATATGAATGTGACACTCAGAAGAAAAGTTATTAGTTAAATCTAATGAACAAGAGAGCTTTCACGCTTATTAGTTAAATCAAACTAAGTCCCCAAAATTAACAAATACATCCAAATGAAATACATCCGAAAAATAAGCTAGCTAGCTAATACAAATTTGTAGACACCAAGGTGGGGGGGAGGCGTTAGGTAGTCCATTTAATTTCCGATTTAGTCTAATTTGATCTTCAAATCTACTTACATTGAAATGTTGACAAAGAAGTGTGTTTAAAACACTAATAAGATGATGTAGAAAACAAAGTAAAAGCTAATAAAGACAAGGAGCACCAAGATATAATATCAAAACGGATCTATCAAAGTGTAACGGCTTTCTTTTGAGAAAATGGACAAAGTGTAAAAAACAGATCTATCAATTGTGATGTTTATCCTCTTCATTCTTCGTCATCTTCATTTTCCTCACTATCACCCTCCTCTTCATCTTGGGACCCTCATCTTCTCCTTCATCTTCGTCTTCGTCTTCGTCTTCGTCTCCATTCTCATCTTCATTTTCATCAACAATATGTTCAATCATTCGCCTTTTGAAACGAGATGTATCAATTTGAGATCCTAGTTTTCGCTTACTTTCCTGGGTCTTTTTCGGTCCATTTTCAACTAATTCAAAGATCAACGCCATTCCTAACCCAATTTATGTTTTCAATATCAACTCAAGAATCGGAGTGATGAATTCTTCATTGGTATTGGGTAAATCGTCACTATCGTAATCTACTTCAAAGATCTTCACATAAATCTCTCGGCTTTGTTCAGATAACCACACACCAATTGTTATCCCTTTGATCATCAACATAAAATATTTGTTGAACCCGAAAGCAGCATTACAAAGGGCTCATCGGTTGAACCAAACTTTTGATGATTTACAAGCGTGAAGCCATAGTCACGGTTTGACCCCTCTATCACGTGCTAAACCGTCATACCACTTACATTTGAATAGTAACAACTTTGCGGATCCATAATAATCTAATTCAACAACATCTTCCAAAATACCAAAGTATTCAACTACATCTTCCTTAGGATTTCGATCTCAGCAGATGAATATCCACGAGTAGTTGCTACCACATATACCCCACTATTCGCGCTTCTCCTCTTACTCTCACAACTTGTCGAATGGAATCGATACCCATTTACCAAATAACCATCTCCTCTCCCGCCTATCAAATTTGGGCCAAATGCAAGAGCTTGAACTTCCTTTGAAGCATCGTTATTCATAGTTGCCATCTACAAAATGGTAGCGATATAAGCAAATTCCATCCATTTATTATTAATAACCATTACAAAATTTTGCATAAAATTACGCTCAAATAATGTAGTACTTACATAATTCTTAAACCATTCAGAAATTCCTTTTTCTTAGCATTGTCAATTTCCTCAAGGCTTCGGTTTTTGCTTATGCTTTCCACGTCGCAACATATATGAATCTTGCCAAATACTACAAATAAATAAACAAATTAAACAAATTTTTTTTGTCATAGCTAATGTGGCTAACATAAGTTATTAATATTTCTAACAATAAATGTCATTCTTTATTTACTCACCTTAGATATGACTCAACCTCTCAGACAATTAAATAAAGACATATAGGTGTGCACTCTCGACATCATCGCTACATAGAGTACAAACTTTTGGGACATTAAGAAATCGACCTATGTTTCTAAATACAGAGAGAATCTCTTTTCCTTGTTCATATCCAAACTTCATTTCTTCCAACTCGCTTCCATGCAAAGATTGTTTTGACTCAAATATCTTGAGCAAAATGTAACACATTCTTCAAAGAATATACCCCTTCTACAATCAATTCTTCGGACGACTTCTATTGCGAATATACCTTTTAACTTGCCCATACGATCTTCAAAAGCCCACATTTGTCGATATTTAACATTTCCGTAATCTTCGCTCTTCAATGAGGTGGACACACAAATGTACCATTATATCAAAGAAAGCGGAGGAAACACCATCTCAAGCTTGCAAAGTATTAACGGAATTTTTTGTTCAACCGCTCATAATCTTCCGATGTGTTATAGTTGGAACATAATTCTCTCAAGTAGTTACAAAGTTCAATTATTGTTGAGCGTATATGTTCAGGCAAGTTTCAGTACATCGATTGCTATTGGAAGTAATTGTCAGATTAAAATACGGGCAATCGTGACTTTTAAGACCGAGATCTTCCCCCTTCAAATTGATGCAACGTGAAATATTTGAAGCATATCCATCAGTACCTTAACATTTTTCAACACTTGTAAGAAATCATGTCTTTCTTTCTTAGACATCGAGTAACTTTGCAAACTGCAAAAAGGTACTTTGAATCGCTTGCTTGCAGACGGTATTGGATGGAGCTCTTCTTATACCCATTGTCATCAAGTCCAATCGTGCTTTTAAATTATCTTTTGACTTTCCTTGCACACTCAACAATGTCCCAATCAAAGCTATCACAAATGTTTTTGGCAATGTGCATTCCATCTAGATTGTGGCGCAACAAAAGGTTCCGCCTAATACGGCAATTCAAAGAAAATAGATTTCTTCCTCCAATTATGTTTTGAGTCATGGGGAATGGTCTTCGTGCTAGTGGGTGTCTTTCCAAAAGTGACATTAATAGCATTAACTTGTTCAAGAATATCAAACTCGATGGCACCACCCGAGCTTCACTATGGTCACATTCTCCGTTAAATCTTCGCAGTATCAAACCTATAACTACTTAATGGGACTCCGTAAAACAACGATGCCCGATATAACATTCCTTACTTTGTAATCTACAAGAACGAGTGTTCATTTGACATGATGGACAAGCTAACTTACCTTTAGTACTCTAACCGCATAACATAGCAAGAGTCGGAAAATCACTAATTGTCCACAACAAGGTGCAAGACGATTTGGAACTTTGTACCGTTAGATGCATCACACGCTTCAACCCCATTACTCCATAGTATCTTCAACTCCTCAATTAAAGGTTGCATATACACGCCAATATCATTACATGGAGAGTTTGGACCGTGTATTAACAAAGGCATGATAAAATACTCCCGCTTCATACACATCCATGGTGGTAAGTTATATACAACAATTGTCACCGGCCATATACTATACGGTGACCCATGGGTAAAGGGACTCATGCCATCGTGGATGTATCCGAGTCTTACATTTCGATGTTCTTGAGAGAATGTAGGGTACATTGTATCCAAATGCTTCCAAGTTGCAGAGTCACCGGATGACGATTCACTCCATCTTTCCGTCGCTTTTTACATGATGCCACATCATGTATTTTGCAGCTTCTATGCATATAAATAGCCTCTGCTAATCTTTAATTAACGCTAAATAACGAATTGCTTCACGCCTACTTTGTTCCTCTTCGCTTTTGTATCTATTTGTGTCTTCTCCGATACAACCAACCTGCCTACTTCCATCTCGATGATTTGCAAACCGCATAAGACTCTAATTTTCATTCTCCTCCAAAAGAGCATACAATCATTCTCGCATGCATCAATCTTCTATAACCAAACCCTAAATTTCCAACCATTTTCTTCATTTCATAAAATTATCGTGCAAGTTTGCAAATGATGGAAATGATGACTTGAACTTACTTGAGCAATCCATCAAAGGACACATCACCATTTGCTAACATTTTTATGATTGAAAAGCCATACAACGAATGAAAGGACTGCCTCATTTTCACATCCGTGATATAAAGGTTGATTGGCCTCGACATGTACTTTTGGTATTTTGAAGCTTCAAATTTATTTAATCTACACCGTGATCCCTAAATATATCATTTACCATCTCGTGCATACGATGCTCATCTTCGGATTGTGATGGTTCTTCATGAACATCATCATTACTCACATCCCCGACAATCACATCTTCCCTCGATGCACCCAATTCGTGTAGCCAAACATAAATCCATCACAAATCAAATGTTCACTTAATAAGAGTTCTAACTGTATCTACCATTTACATTAATTCTTATAATGGGCAAGGAATTCTTCCTGCTACTATGCCCACTTTTTTCAAACCAAAGTCCGTAAATATCTCTATGCTCGCAAGATATTCTCTAGAATATCTTGGTAATTCCATCCACATCTTATCCATAATATTATGTCCCTAAATCAAATCGAACAACCATCATAATGATATCACAGATATAAATCTATCATAATTAATTATGATAATTAATTATCATAATTAAGTACCTTGAATGCCAACCAAACTCCCGTTCACTCAAATAAAACAAAAAGGTCGAGATAATTTAAATATTAATTATCATAATTAACTAATTTCAAATAAAGTAGGTAATAATTAAGGGTGACTACACCAAAACATTACATTCAAGGTCTCAATGTTGGACATGGAAGTTCTTTTAATTATAAGCCTCAAATATTCCTACAAATTAATTGCAGTACGCTTGTCTTTGCCTCGGTTTAACATCCCGTTGGATTCCTTCTAGTCCAATAGAGAGAAATATACTAAAACAAGTACTAAATCACTAAAGAAGCTATAGATTTCAAACTAACATTTGGTGTTAGATTTACTTTTATGTAGACCCCATAAAATTATACCACCACGGAAAAAGACACTGTTCTCTTCAAAACTTAGGGCTTGTTAAAATAGCAAGGTTTTTAGGCAATTAAGCATACAACTAAAACAAGTACAAGATTTTGTTACTCAATTCTTTTCACCCACTTTCATATATCGATATAGAATCGAATTTAGCCCTTTATAAAAGCAGAACTTCCTAGTTTTAACGATTCACCATGCGCAGCCAAGAATCCTTAGAAACCTTACGAGAAATTTGGTTACTTGTATAATTTTTACCAACTACTAGATGACTTTGATATTGTTTGATTTGTTACTTGTATAATTTTTTAGGCCATGCTAGCTATTCGAGTGCTCCTCATACGCTTAAAGTGGGTAGTTCAACTACTACTATTAAATAACAGCTTTTACAACAAACAAAGTCACTTCTTAACGATAATACCACCAAAATGATGTATAATATGTTGTTATGCCTGCCTACTACTTTATAAAACAAAACAATAAAAAATCTAGCGCAACAGTTAGCTTCTCTGTAAGGTGGGAACAGCTAAGGGTCTGGCTGGTAATTGAGGATTCAATGATATTGCCCAGCCCAAGTACCAAATGGCCACAAGGTTATCCAAAGGAACACAAAGCATATGAATATGACATTGAAAATTTAATTATCTAGGTTTACCCAATACTGGTGGAAATGACCAGATATGCGGTTTACCCTATACTTGAAATTTAATACTAAAATTTAATATCGAAAATTTAATATCTAGCATATTTGAAATGCTAGAAGGAAGAGGAAAATATGACTATAAAATAGTAATTATCTAGGATCTGGCATAGATCGCATCAACAAAGATTCTGTGATACGCAGTGGAAATGACACAAGATGCTAATTTGACACAAAGGTTTAGTCGGTTAGTTGACCCCTTGTTAGCTATTTCCTTCACCCAGAGGTACATGCAGCATGTATGTAACATTCGATAAAGACCAACACATGCAAATCAAGTTATTATAATTATAAAATTTCGGCTCTATGCAGTTGAGCTATTAACCGCCTCCGATCAAAGAAAGTATATTATTAACCCTTGAACTATAAGAATCATTATAGACTCTTTTCTTTAATCAAAACAAATTGTTAATGGAAAGAGGATGACACAAGTTAAGGCTTCATCTCGATATAATTATAGCTAAATAGAAAAATAGACTAACAAAGTTTTGTCGATTACTTAATGATAATTTGCTAGTCAAGATCAAGAGTGAAAAGGTATTTAGACGATCAAATCTGTGGTATGGGAAGTAATATGCATTTAGTCCATGCACCTTCAAGGACACAATTTTCCCAATCGTAAAAAGGAAATTCATACACACACATACATACACAACTAAATCAAGGGTACAAAGACCTTCACTAGGGCACCAACGACACCCAAGCTAGTAAGCCTCGTGTATTCGAAAGGCCTTGATTTACTAGTCAGATTGAGAAAAGGGTATGTATAATAAAGGAATATGAGTGTAAAATGAACAATCGTCCATTAGAAATTTTTCATAACTTATCACAACAAAATTTCGAACATAAAATAAACAACATAATAAAACTATCTCATTGCTTCGACCCTAAAAGTCCAACAATAAACGCTGTGGTGTTTTAGAGAGAGAAAGATAGGCAAGGGTGAAGAGAGTCAAAAACATTGTGGTTTTTATGTTTTTAGGCTTCATAGCTTTAATACCGGGAATGTCAATTTTATTTTTTCAAGCTATGTGATGTAATAACGCAAATGACAATTTTATTTTTTATTTTTAAAATTTACTTATTATCCGCAATTGAATATTGGATAGAGGGTTATTTTGATAATTTTTCACCAACATTATTAAATTACTACACGGAGATGTGTTATAAGTCATAAGGATTGCGCTTATAATAGAACTTACCTAAAGACTCTTGTTCCTACTCGTAAAGAGCATAGAAAATTAAGGAGGCGTGAATAAACTATCATAATTCAAAGTTCGAGGTTCCTCATATAATTTATTTTTACACACTAGAGCAAATGAGCAATTACATACTTTTATTGTTGACGCTTATACATGTACCTACTCTCACATCGGAGTTAGTATTAGCATTTCAAATATGCTAGATATTAAATTTTTAGTATTAAGATCTTTATGTCATTTCCAATTTGCATGTCCCGGTAATCGTTGATGAAGTCTATGCCCGATCCCCTAGATAATTAATGTTTTATAGTCATATTTTTCCTCTTCCTTCTAGCATTTTAAATATAGATTTCAAATATGGTCGGTAATTGAAAATTTAAAAGATCATTGCTTCCCATCAAATTTAATTAGTATTCGCTACCAATGTCATATGAATATGACATTGAACCCGAACCACAATGGCTCACAAAACACCCCACGTAAGGGTGTCCCCAAATTAGAAAATTTAGGGCTTGTTGTAAGGAGGAGAGAAATAGAGAAAATCATAACAACTAAGGGGTAAATAAAATTGAAAACCTAAAGAATGAAATTATACCTCCTCAAACAAATGGGTCAATATGATCCTTTCAAGCCGGACGAGAGATGGAGGAGACGAAGTCCGATGAAGTCCTATTTAAGTCGGCATACACTAGATGATGCAGAGGGAGTGAGAACGTCAAGATCTTGATCGAGTTACTAAGATGTTAATCGAATGATTAAGATGTCGATTTGGGGAAAGAATACGAGAGATCTCATGATCGATAAAACTCCCTTTAACCCTCGAGATATGATCCTTTCTACGCCTCCCTTATATGACCCTCGTTAATTATAATCCTTAAAAAAATTCCTATACCGACGGTCTTTTGTGACCCTCGCAATAGACTACCTTCAGGGTCCTATACCGATGGTCAGGAAGTGACCGTCTATATATATATTCTATAAATGACGGTTCCGTGTCGACCGTCGCTATATCTCGCCGCTATATGTTGAATTTCTAGTAGTGTGAATAGTCCTCTCCGACTGTCCGTCCGTCCCGAGGATGATATGCCGAAGCTAAATTGTAAGTCTGCGTGCCCATAGCTTTTTGCAAACTAACCCAAAATCGTGAAGTGAATCTTGGGTCTCGATCGAGAAACTATGGATACTTAGGCGATACCATGCGATCTTATAATCTCGTTTATGTACATACGAGCAAGACGTTCAAGTGTATAAGTTTCTCGATTTCGGAAGAAATGAGCAGACTTGGTCAATCTATCAACAATGACCCAAATCGCATCAATGCCTTGAGAAACCTTAGGAAGGCCAGAACGAAATCCATGGTAATGTGCTCCCACTTCCATTCGGAATTTCAAGTGGTTGCAATGGACCCTTTGGTACTTGATGCTCCGCTTTAACTCGTTGACAAGTTAGACACCTGAGATAAATAGCAAATATATCTCTCTCTTCATATTGCTCCACCAAAATGTATGACGAATATCATGATACATTTTGGTACTCCCGAGATGGATTGCAAATGGTGTGTTGTCAGGCCTCCATCATGATATTATACTTTAAATCGTGGTCGTTAGGAACACAAAAGTGGAGTTGACTCAAGTATTCCTTCTTCATCGATTCTTGCTTCCCAGATAGCACCTTCTTGCACTTTCTTCCTCATACGCATCACTCCGTGTCCGTAGCTTGAGCGACTTTAACTTTATCGATTAAAGTCGGTTCTACTCAGATACTCGCTATCATGACATGCGTCCCTCAAGTCTTTAACTCTATCTCCATCCTTTGCAAGTCACACAAAATGGGCCTGCGTTGACAATATCGCACTCAGATTTTGCATATGATTTTCTACTCAACGCGTCAACTACCACGTTCACTTTTCAGGATGGTATTGGATGGTATGATCATAATCTTTCAACAGTTCAAGCCAACGTCGTTGTCGCATGTTGAGTTCCTTTTGAGTGAAGAAATATTTGAGGCTTTTATGATCCAGTAAAGATCTCCACTTTCTCCCCATACAAGTAATGCCTCCAAATTTTAAGTCTGAAGACAACATTTGCCAACTCTAGATCATGAGTAGGATAATTTCTCTCATATTCTTTGAGTTGTCATGAGGCATAGGCTATAACTTTTCCATGTTCCATGAGAACACATCCCAACCCTTGCTCGAAGCATCATTTGTAGATGACAAATCCTCCGAGCGGATGGTATTGTCGTAGCAGTCTTTGAAATAAGTCTCCTCTTGAGTTCTTGAAAACTCTTCTCACATTCTTCGCTCCAACCGAACTTTGTATCTTTTCGAGTCATTTGAGTCAATGGAGTAGCGATTTGAGAAAATCCTTCCACGAATCTCCGATAATAACCTTATTAAGCAGAGAAAGCTACGTACTTGATCATCGATTTAGGTTGTTCCCGGCTTTGAATAGCTTCAATCTTTCTTTGGGTCAGCAGATATTCCATGACTTGATACCACGTGCCCAAGGAATGCTACTTCTTCAAGCCGTAACTCGCATTTCTTCAACTTGGCATAAAGCTTATATTCACGAAGCTTTTGGAGTGTCACCTCAAGTGTTGCTCATGATCTTCACGGCTTTTGGAATAAATAAGGATGTCATCAATAAAGGCGACCACAAAGTGATCTAAATATTCCTTGAATACTCGGTTCATCATATCCATGAAGGCGAGGAGCATTAGTCAATCCAAAGGACATGACTAGGAATTCATAATGCCCGTCATCGAGAGTTACGAAAGCCGTCTTTGGAATGTCGTGGTTCTCATCTTCAATTGGTGATATCCTAACGAAGATCAATCTTTGAAAAGAATTTGGCTCCTTGCAATCGCCAAACAGTCATCAATACGTGGCAATGGATACCTATTTTGATGGTGACATGATTCAACTCCGATAATCAATACAAAGTCGCATACTCCCATCTTTCTTCTTCACGAATAGAGCAGGAGCACCCCAAGGAGAAGTACTAGGACGAATAAAGCCAATGTCTAACAATTCCTGCAGTTGGGTCTTTAACTCCACGAAGTTCAATAGAGCCATTCGATATGGGGCTTTGGAAATAGGTTTTGTCTGCAGGGTTCAAGGTCGATACAAAATTCAATTTCACGCCTCGGGGTAGGCGGGGAAGTTCTTGGGGAATACGTCGGAAATTTATTAACAATAGAAATATCGCTCAAAAGCGGCGTATTTTTGTTTAAATCGTGACATGAGCTAAGAAAGCTTGACATCCGTTTTTCAATAAGCGAATAGCTTTATGGCTTGAGATGACCGTGATTGATTTTAATGGTTTGGTCGTTTGAATTTGCATAATAGGTTGATTAGGAATATGAAAGCTAACAACTTACTTAAAACAATCATTTTTGCATGATAAGTAGTTAACCAATCAATCCCTAGAATCACGTCAAATGCAAGTATTTTTAATGAAATAAGATCGACGGTGTAATGTGAGGGTACCGATTTGAACCAAACAAGACTTATAAATAGTGGATGTAATGAAGGTTTCTCCCAACGGAGTTTCCGAGATAAGTCAAAGTCTAATTTCTCCCGAGTCAAATTTAATCGATGTATAAGTAGGAGAAATAAAAGAATGGGGTAGAATTAGATCAAATAAAGTATAGACTTCATTAGAGTTTATGATAAGCTTACCCGTGATGACCTCATTCGGATTCCTTGCTCTTTGGGAGGTCACAACAAACGCCTCCTCCCTTGCACTCTGGGTTTGACTTTTACGGGGGACTACCTTTGGTGCCTCCATCCTATTTGAATTTGTCTTGATAAGCGACAAAATCGAGCTAAGTGACCTTCTCTTCCACAATTATAACATGCTTTGGATGGCATGGCGCAGTTTGGACTGATGTGCCCCTCTCCTCCGCATTTGAAGCATATGATAGGTGGTCTTTCTCCTTCCTTAACAACGGGTGCTGGTGCTGACGTCTTCCCATCATTGTTGAATCTCCGTTTCTTGAAATGTCCATTCTTATTATTTTGGCCCTGATTACCACCAAAGTGGTTACCATATCTGGCCTGTTGATTCCCTCCATGCTTGTTGTCACCGCTTCGATGACTACTACCATTTGGTATTATAATTTTGAAATTTACCGCTCTCTTTTAGTCAAGCGTTGACTCGTTATATCGCGCCCACTAATTGAGACCTATTTACAACATCTGAATACAAACACAGTTTATGAGAAATAAGATGTTGACGTATCTCTGACTTCAAACCTCTTAAAAACATTCGCGCCATTCTTTCTTCATTATCCACCAAGTGGGACGCAAATCGTGATAACTCCGCAAATTTTGCCTCGTATTGCGATACGGTCATATTGTTTTGTTCCAACTTGATAAACTCCACCTCCTTCATGTGGCGAATACTTTCAGGAAAGTATTTGTCGTTGAACAGCTCCTGGAACTTCTCCCAAGATATCTTGAAGACTGCGAAGTTGAGTACGTTTCCGATTCCCACGAAGAATCTGTTTCTCCGCCGTAACATAAAAGCGTGAAAGGGAACCTTTTGCTCCTCTGAGCATCCCAAGACATCAAATATCTTGGTAATTTGCTTTATCCATGCTTCCGCTTGAAGTGGTTTTGGCTCTCCCTTAAACTTCGGTGGTCCCGGCTCCTTGAATTGTTTAGCGGTGACCGCCGAGAGTTTTTCGTGTTTCCACCCTAACGTTTTGGATGAGAGTCGCTCTCGCTTTCTTTGTTGATAAATTGCATAAAGCCTCACGAACATTTGATCATTCATCATTTGGTCGGTGTTGTTGTTTGCGTGAGGATTGTCGCCTTCACGATGCACATTATCCCGATTATTGATATGTGGTGAATCAACGATCGCTCGCTGCTCCATTGCTATTCTCAACATTCTCGGATATCATTTTAGACATCGCCACAAAACAAAAGGTTAATTGACATGTAACAAATTATCTCTATATTACGATGAACCAATAAAATAGCACATAAACTTAGGTAGGTCATACTAGCGAAGGTATTCACCGTCTCTCCCTCCTAGTACTATTCTCACATCTTAGCCAGGATCATATCCCTAAGCTCGATATCAACTGACGCGCCCAAAATTAGGTATACATCACCCATCTTGGGTCGCCACTTACATGGTATGTAATTTAAATACAACTTACTAACATAACGCTGTGTACAATACGACATAAAGCGTGAGTTTAAATACAAATATCGCTCTACTAGATATTATACAAACTCAAAAAGGAGTCCTCATTACAATTATTATCACACTATTTCACGAATAGTGAGGACTACTAATGCTATCTTCGGACCATCACTCGTTTCCGACAGGCCTCAAATTTATATTCTCATTTCGAAGAGAATAGTGAAAGAAAGAAAGGGTGAGCTCAACTAGCCCAATAAGAAATATTATGACTAAGATAATGCGTAATAAATTATCAATAGTCTTCAACAATGTTAAACCGATAAAATACAATAGACAACCGGTTTAAGCTGCGGATGAATATGCAATCCATTAAAAGAGTCAAGTAGAAAATAAAGTCTACTATCTTTTAGGTTTTAAAAGGTTTTTCATCATTTGTTATAAATTTGAGACTCGACTTTAATAAATATTCCACATCATCGAATCACCCCGCATTACTACCAAGGATATTCTTTAGTATCACGACCACAATTATTCATGCACTACGGCCAAGAATATTTGTGTATTCATTAATGGTTATGATCATGCCAACAATCGTCCATCAATGCACTACTACCATCGAGGATTTTTATCACATCATTTGTAACATTACGGCCATGATTATAACCAGAATAGTCTCTCGGTCATAATCATACCAAGTCCATCTATGCACACTTGTGCCGAGATGACTTTCAACATAATATAAACATGAGGATGATGACAATGATATAAGAATTCAATAAAACAAGTTCAAGAATTAATTTATCCCGTACTAATAACGTCCAAATTGTCAACATGATACTTCTTTGTAGAGTAAAATTCAAGAATGCTCGTAAGAATATTTCCATGAAAGATCTTTGGATGAAGCGCAAATATCAAGGATATTCCACTAATTTCATGGCGTATAAAAGCCAAAACTTTAACCAACCTGAGTATAATGAAGAATGGAATAACAAAAGAAATCACCATGCATGCGATGATCGCATGCATGCAACGGAGTTATTCAACAGAATAATAAATAACGGAACGGTGTCGTGAAATTGACATCGACAGGATGTTCCAACAGAATAATAAAGATGGAACCGAGATCGGTGTAAAAACACGATAGGATATTCCAATGAGAATGATAAAGAGCGGAACCAGTCCGGGTGTAAAACACATGCAGCAGGATGTTCCAAGAGTAATAATAAAGACGGAACCGTGTTAGGTGTAAAACACACGAGGATGATGTTCAAATGTAATAATAATAGAAGAATGTCACCAAGTATAGGGTAAACCACATTATCTGAGTTATTCCAATGAGAATAATAAGCAATGGAATAACAACAAGTTCTCTTCATGAATAAGAAAGAATAACACCCTTACTTTTGGTAGGAGATTGAATATCGCAAATAGTGTAGTAACAAAATATCTTCTTCTTCTCTCTCTTATCTCTCTATACTTTCTCTCTCTATAGCTTGAATGAATTCGTGAAAATAATGAAGCACTAGGCCTCTATTTATAGAAGATTTCTAGCTTAGCACCTTAGTGTAAAAAGGCAAGTGGCTCGATGATGATGATGTGAAAAGAAAAGTGGTTTGGCGCTTTTGTAATGTGAAACGACAAGTGGTTCGGCACCAGTAATGTGAAACGACAAGTGGTTCGATCACTGTAATGTGAAACAACAAGTGGTTCGACGTCCGGTAAAGGTAATTACTATTGACTAAGGTAATTACTATTCACAAGGGTAAATTACTATCGACGAAGGTAATTACTATCGACGAAGGTAAATACTATATTGACGAAGGTAATTACTATTCACAAAGGTAATTACTATCGATGAAGAGACTCTTAGATGATGACATATGAGTCCCCATAAAATAATCAAACTTACCACAAATTATTTTATTTTTCATCAACACATATTTAATCTTTCAAGAATTATTAATCATTTATAACTTGTTGTCTCAATTATTGATTTAATACTATAATATATTATCTGAGATGATCTTGTGACAATAATTGAATCAATAATATAAGAGATATGATGCAACAATTATCGTAGTAATAATTAAGCATAATTTGAGTGACTTCTCACGTAAGCATCAATAATCAATCTGGTGTCTTCTACTATGCAACCACGCCAGACATCGTATACTTTTACCATAGGGTAGTTCAGCAGCTTTTAACAGTAACACCTCCGTAGTTATTTTTATAAAATATTTTTATCGTTTTCTCAATCCAAACAATAATTACATTGTGGGGTCCACCAATGATCGAGTAGTTGTACGAATATTCCCTAACAAAAAGAATATTCCCAGACCAAACGAATATTTTATAACAACTTGCATACTTTGCAAAATTTATAAATATTACCCACAACTATAACATTATATCAAATTTATTCCATAATATTCAAAAATAATATTTATAGAAAATTTCATCTTTATTTATAAAAGTTGGGGTCTTACATTGTAGCAGGAACTAGTCGGGGTGTGGAGTGATGGTTCAAGATAGCTGTTTTAGTAGTCCTCACTATTCTGTAAAATAGTGTATCAATAATTGTAATAAGGACTTTATTTGGGCATGGATATTGTCTAGAGGACAATATTTGTATTTAAACTCACAGTATATATGTTGTCGTATTTTGCACGATAAATGTATTAATAAAGTTGTAGTTGTTTCTGTACCATGTATTTGGCGACTCAGAATGGGTTGATTGGAATGGACCTATTTTGGGGGAGTCACATTATTCGTCACATGAAAGAGGTATAGTTTATCAAGCTGGAACAAAACAACATGACTGTATCACAGTACGAAGCCAAGTTTGCCGAGTTGTCCCGGTTTGCGTCTTATTTGGTTGATAATGAGGAGAGAATGACGCGAATGTTTTTAAGAGGTTTGAAACCTGAGATACGTCAATATCTTATCTCTCATAAACTGTGTTTGTATTCAGATGTTGTTGATAGGGCTCAGTTATTGAAGTGTGATAATGAGTCATCCCAACCAAAAGATAGCAACCGACAAAATGATAATACTAGTGAGAGCAGTCATCGAAGCGGTGATAACAAGCGTGGAGGAAATCAAAAGGACAGAAATGGTAACCACTTCAGTGGTAATCAAGGCCAAAACAATAAGAATGGACATTTCAAGAAGAGGAGATTCAACAATGATGGAAAGGCGTCGACCAAAGACCCGCCGTTGAGAAGGAAGGAGAACGACCACCTATTATATGCTTCAAATGTGGAGGGGAGGGACATCAGTCCAAACTGCGCGATTCCATCCAAAACATGTTATAATTGTGGAAGAGAAGGTCACCTAGCCAGATTTTGTCGTTCACCGAAGACAAGTTCAGCTAGGATGGAGGCACCAAAGGCCGTCCCAGAAAAGTCAAAGTTGGTAGTCAAGAGGAGAGCGTTTGTTGTGACCTCCCGGAAAGCAAGGAACGAACGAGGTCATCACGGGTAAGCTTATCATAAACTCTACAAGAAGTATATACCTTATTTGATACCGGTTCTACCCATTCTTTTATTTCTCCTACATGCGCTCAACGTTTAAATTTGACTCCGGAGAAATTGGACTTTGACTTATCTTTTAAAACTCCATTGGGAGAAACCTTCATTACATCCACTGTATATAAGTCTTGTTTGGTTCAAATCGGTACCCACACATTACCTGTCGATCTTATTTCCTTGAAAATACTTGCATTTGATGTGATTCAAGGATTGATTGGTTAACTACTCATTATGCAAAAATTGATTGTTTTGTAAGGTTTTAGCTTTCATATTCCTAACAAACCTATTATGCGAATTCAAGCAACCAAACCATTAAAATCAATCTTTGTTATCTCAAGCCATAAAAACGTTTCGTTTATTAAAAAGCGGATGTCAAGCTTTCTTAGCTCATGCCATCGATCTAAACAAAAATACTTGATTTTGAATGATATTTCCATTGTTAATGAATTTCTGACGTATTCCACGAGGAACTTACGCCTACCCCCAGGCGTGAAATTGAATTTTGTATCGACCTTGAACCTGATGATTTAAACCTATTTCCAAAGCCCCATATCGAATGGCTCCTATTGAACTTCAGGAATTAAAGACCCAACTGTAGGAATTGTTAAACATTGACTTTATTCGTCCTAGTACTTCTCCTTGGGGTGCTCCTATTCTATTCGTGAAGAATAAAGATGGGAGTATGCAACTTTGTATTGATTATCGGGAGTTGAATCATGTCACCATAAAAAATAGGTACCCATTGCCACGTATTGATGACCTGTTTGACCAGTTGCAAGGAGCCAAATTCTTTTCAAAGATTGATCTTCATTCAGGATATCACCAATTGAAGATTAAAACCGATGACATTCCAAAGACGGCTTTCAGAACTCGGTACGGGCATTATGAATTCCTAGTCATGTCCTTTGGATTGACTAATGCTCCTGCTGCCTTCATGGATATGATGAACCAAGTATTCAAGGAATATTTGGATCACTTTGTGGTCGTCTTTATTGATGACATCCTCATATATTCCAAAACCCGTGAAGATCATGAGCAATACTTGAGGTTGATACTCCAAAAGCTTCGTGAATATAAGCTTTATGCCAAGTTAAAGAAATACGAGTTCTAGCTTGATATAGTAGCATTCCTTGGGCACGTGGTATCAAGTCATGGAATATCTGTTGACCCAGCAAAGATTGAATCTATTCAAAGCTGGGAGCAACCTAAATCAGTGACCGAAGTACGTAGCTTTGTCGGTTTAGCTAGTTATTATCGGAGATTCGTGGAAGGATTTTCTCGAATCGCTACTCCACTAACTCAGATGACTCGGAAAGATACAAAGTTCGGTTGGAGCGAGGAATGTGAGAAGAGTTTTTAAGAACTCAAGAAGAGACTCATTTCAGCACCTATTCTGACAATACCATCTGGCTCAGAGGGATTTGTCATATACAGTGCTGCTTCGGGCAAAGGATTAGGATGTGTTCTCATGCAACATGGGAAAGTCATAGCCTATGCCTCTCGGCAACTCAAAGAATATGAGAGAAATTATCCTACTCATGATCTAGAGTTGGCAGCTGTTGTCTTTGCACTAAAGATTTGGAGGCATTACTTGTATGGGGAGAAAGTGGAGATCTTTACGGATCATAAAAGCCTTAAATATTTCTTCACTCAAAAGGAACTCAACATGCGACAACGACGTTGGCTTGGCTATTGAAAGATTATGATCATACCATCCAATACCATCCTAGAAAGGCAAACGTGGTAGGCGGTGATCGCATTGAGTAGAAGATCATATCTTGAATGAAGTGCGATATTGTCAATATGAGGCTCATTTTGTATGACTTGCAAAGGATGGAGATAGGGATAAAGACTCAGGGACCCCGTGATGATGGCGAATATCTGAGTAGAACCGACTTTAATTGATAAAGTTAAAGTTGCTCAAAACTATAGACACGGAGGCGATGCGTATGAGGAAAAAGTGCAAGAAGGTGCTATCCGAAAGCAAGAATCGATGAAGAAGGAATACTTGAGTCAACTCCGGACTTTGTGTTCTAACGAATACGATTTAAAGTATAAAATCATGATGGAGGAGCACAACACACCGTTTGTAATCCATCTGGGGAGTACCAAAATGTATCATGATCTTGACATACATTTTGGTGAAATGATATGAAGAGAGAGATAGCGTTGTTTATCTCAAGGTGTCTAACTTGTCAACGAGTCAAGGCGGAGCATCAAGTACCAAAAGGTCCATTGCAACCACTTGAAATTCCAGAATGGAAGTGGGAGCACATTACCATGGACTTCGTTACTGGTCTTCCCGAGGTTTCTCAAGGCATAGATGCAATTTGGGTCATTGTTGATAGATTGACCAAGTCTGCTCATTTTTTACCAATACGAGAAACTTATACACTTTAACGTCTTGCTCGTATGTACATCAACGATATTGTAAGACTGCATGGTATGCCAGTATCCATAGTTTCTGATCGAGCCCCAAGATTCACTTCGCGATTTTGGGTTAGTTTGCAAAAAGCTATGGGCGCGAATTTACGATTTAGTTCAAAGATATCATCCTCGACGGACGGACAATCGAGAGAGGACTATTCAAACTCGGAAGATTTATTAAGACTCGTGTCTTTGACTTCAAGGAAGTTGGGATAAGTTCTTACCATTGATGGAGTTTTCCTACATCAACGAGTTATCAACAAGTATTGGCATGGCTCCATTCGAGGCGTTGTATGGAAGAAAGTGTTGTTCTCGGTATCTTTGGGATGAGGTGGGTGAAACTAACGTTGTTGGGACCGGAGTCGATGCGTATGACTACGGAAAAGATTCAAACGATCCCAACATATATAAAAACCTCACAAGATCGACAAAAGAGTTATCTTTGGTCTTCATCGAAAGGGCGTGGAATTGATATTGGAGATCATGTGTTGTTACGTGTTGCTCCATGGAAAGGAGTTCTGAGATTTGGAAAGAGAGGAAAGCTCAATCCTCGATTCATTGGCCCATTTTTAATCCTCGATCGGATAGGAACTGTAGCCTATAGACTCGATTTACCGCCAAGTATGTCTCGTGTTCATAACGTTTTTCACATATCCATGTTACATAAATATATGGAAGACCCGAACCACATTATTGAGATGGAACCGGACGAAATAGCGGAAGATTTAACGTATGAAGAGGTTCTTGTTCAAATCTTGGATAAGAAGGAATATATTCTACGCTCCAAGGTTATACCTCAAGTCAAAGTTTTGTGGAGAAACCACGATGTTGAGGAAATGACCTGGGAGTTAGAATCTGAAATGAAGTCAAGGTATCCTTACCTCTTCGATATACCAGGTACGTACCCTAATTTCGAGGGTGAAATTTCATAAGAAGGGGAGATTGTAAGACCCCAACTTTTTAATAAAAATGATTTTTCTATAAATTTCATTTTTAAATATTATGGAATAATTTGATATAATGTTATAGTTGTGGGTAATATTTATAAATTTTTCAAAAGTACATAAGTTGTTATATAATATTCGATTTGTTTGGGAATATTCTTTTATCGGGGAATATCAAAGACTTGCATACAATCATTAAGTGGACCCATAACGAAATTATTGTCGGATTGAGAACACGACAAAAATATATTTTTTTAAAAATAACGGCGAAAGTGTTACCTTTAATTTACTGTTGAACTACTCGGTAATAAAAGTAAAGAATGTCTGTGGTAGCATGCGTAGTAATACACGGTATTGATTATTGATGCTTACGTGAGAAGTCACTCAGTTTTGCTTATTTTTGGACCCCCATTTACCCATTTTTTTTAAAATAATCGGTAGAAAGTTATTCAGTATTATATATATATATATATATTTAGTGGTGTGGCCCATGAATAAAGGAAATGAAATGTTTAGTCACATGTGAGGAGACATTTACGGGTGGAAATTATGGGAATTAGACAAGTGGTCTTTGTTTGCCAACTAGTACCAAATTGCTTTATGACTTTAGTGGTTGATATTATGTCCCAATATGAAGGCTTTCAAAATTCTATTGACTTAAGTGTCTTTTTTTGGGGTGTATGAAGTGTCGTGGGCGGCGGGGCAAATTTTTTATATATATATAAATTCTGTTTTATTATATCATAAATAGAATATATTATATTTTATTTAAAAGATTTTGCTTTAATTATGAACCGTCCGATTAAAGTAAATCAATCTGGACCGTTCATGGATTGGTTACTATTCACTCCATTCTCCTATAAATAGAAGCTCATTCCTTCATTATTTTCTTACGAATTCACTGAAACTCTAGAGAGAGAAAATTATAGAGAGAAAGAAGAAAAGTTTTTTTCTACTTAACTACTCTTATATTCAGTTCTTTTACGGTAAGGGGTATTATTTCTTTTGTATTCATGAAGAGAACTTCTGTTATTTCATTCTTTATTATTTCATTGGAATAACTTTGTATCTGTGAGCTACCCTATACTTTGTGAAATTCTTACATTATTCCATTATTTATTATTTTGTTGGAATAACTTGTATATATGCAAGCTACCCTATACTTGGTGAAATTCTTACGTTATTCGATTCTTTATTATTTCATTGAAATATCACATCGACGGCGTTTTATCTTGGGACTGGTTCCGTCTTTATTATTACGTTGAAACATCCTGCCGATTCAATTTCGCTTACCGACACGGTTCCGTTATTTAGTATTCTGTTGGAATAACTTGTCTACATGCCAATACCGCATGCATGGTGATTTCATTGTTATTCCATTCTTTATTATTCTGTTGGAACATCCAATATGTAATTTCGCTTTGAATTCGTTCCGTTATTTATTATTCATTTGAATACTTTATCATGTCATCGCGGTACCGCATGCATGGTAATTTCATTGTTATTCCATTCTTTATTATACTCGGTTGGTTAAAGTTTTGACTTTTATACTCCATGAAATTAGTGGAATATCCTTGATATTTGCGCTTCATCCAAATCTTTTCATGGAAATATTCTTACGAGCATTCTTGAATTTTACTCTACTAAAAGAAGTATCATGTTGACAATTTGGACGTTATTAGTTCTGAATAAATTAATTCTTGAACTTGTTTTATTGAATTCTTATATCATTGTCATCATCCTCATGTTTATATTTGTTTTGAAAGTCATAAATACGTGGCTGTAGTGCATAGATGGACTTGGTATGATTATAACCGAGGATTATTGATTGTAATCATGGTAGTAATGTTATAAATGGTGTGGTAAAAGTCCTCATTGGCCCGTAGTGCATTGATGGACAGTTGTTGGCATGATCATGACCATTGATGAATACACAAATATCTTTGGCCCGTAGTGCATGGAATTTGTGGTCATGACCCTAATGAATATCCTTGGCCGTAGTGCAGGGATGATGTGGATTATTTATTAAGCTGAGTCACAGCGATAAAAGTGATGAAAAACTTTTTAAATCATAAAAGATAGTAGATTTTATTCTCTACTTGACTCTTTTAATGGATTGCTTATTTTTGTTGCAGTTTTTGATCTAAAACTTGTTGTCTATTATATTCTATCAGTTGTTATACTGTTGAAGGCTAAGGATAATTTATTCTGCATTATCTTAGTCATAATATTTCTTACTGGGCTAGTTGAGCTCACCCTTTCTTTTCCTTTTTCTCTTGAGGAAATGAGAAGCGTGGTAGGGACTAGTCGGGGAACGAAGTGACGGTCCAGATGATAGCATTAGTAGTCCTCACTATTCTGTTAGATAGTGTGACAATAAATGTATTGAGGACGTATTTGTGTTTGAATACTGTCTAGATGACAATATTCGAGTTAAAACACATTATATATATTTTGTCGTATCTTACACGACTGTTGTATAATTAAGTTGTATTCGAATTTTTTACCATGTGTTTGGCGACTTAGAATAGGTGATGTATACCTATTTTGGGGGCGTCACATGTATTATTTCTTTCGTATTCATGAAGAGAGCTATTGGTATTCCATTCCTTATTATTCTGTTGGAATAACCTATCTATCGCAATCTAGTATACATGGTGAAATTCTTCGTTATTCCATTCTTTATTATTATGTTGGAATAACTGCCTCATCAAGTACCGCATACATGGTGAAATTCTTCTATTATTCCATTCTTTATTATTACATTTGGAATATCACATTCGTGCTTTTACGCATTTGATTGATTCCATTATTTATTATTACATTGGAATATCATATCTGTGCTTTATGCATGAACTGGTTCTATTATTTATTATTCTGTTAGAATATCATGTCTGTGCTTTACGCATGACCTAGTGTGAGACCCCAAATTTTATGAATAAAGATTTAATTTTTTTGAAATATTTTTTTTGAATATTATGGTGTGGATTTGATATAATATTATAGTTGTGGGTAATATTTATAAATTTTGCAAAGTAAGCAAGTGGTTATATAATATTCGATTGGTCGGGAAATATTCGTTTTAACAAGGAATATTCGTACGATGGCACAATCATTAGTGGACCCCACAACGGAAGTATTGTCGTAGTAAGAAAAGCGATGTAATTATCTTTTATAAAAATAACGGCGGAAGTTTTACCGTTAAAAGCTGTTGAACTACCCGGTAGTAAAAGTACAAAGATGTCGTGTGTGGTTGCGTAGAGCACACGGTATTGATTATTGATGCTTATATGAGAAGTCACTCGGTTATACTCAATTATTGCTATAGTAATTGTTGCATCATATCTCTCATATTATTGATTCATTTATTGTCACGATATTATCTCGTATAATATGTTATATTATTAAATCAATAATTGAGACGACAAAGTTATTAATATTATTAAATTACAATATTATTGATATGTCAGAAGTTACATCGAGGTGCTGTTAGGTAATTGCGCGCCAGTGAGGAGAAATCCTTACCGGAAGGCCCCCTCTTTCCTGGGAACGACCTGGTTGTTAAATATTGTGAGTTATGATATTAATGATGAATAAGTTGTGTTGATTAAAGATGAAATTAATAGTTCCATTGTGTTGGGATTATTAGCGTTAGTGGAAATTGACATTATTTTGATGATAATTGATGTCTGGGGGTTATATTGATAAATCGGGTAATTTATCGGATAAATGAGCAATTAATTACTACTAATTCATATGCTTATATAACTATTTGTTCACATGTGTGTACTATTGATTCACATTCTGGTACTATTAGGGGAGTTGGTGTAAGATTGATAATACCTGCATGACTAAGTTAAAAATAGAGGTATAGATGGAGGTACTATACTGTAATTCATATTTTCACATGTCTAGAACTATTGATTCACATGATTTACTATTAGAGGAGGTGGTGCAAGTTTGATAATACTTGGATGACTAAATTAAAATTGAAGAAAAAGATGAAGGTATTATACTGTAATTTTTTGAGCCCCAAAATGTGCAATTAGCGAAATTATATTTTCCTATAAATAGAAGCTCATTCTTCTTCATTTCTCACCAATTTACTAAAGTTATAGAGCAATTATTATAGGGAAATTATAGAGAGAGAAGCTATAGAGAGAAAGAAGAAGAGAAGTCTGCTACCTCACTACTCTAGTATCCAAATTTCTTTTGAGGTAAGGGGTATTATTCTTTTGTATTCATGAAGAGAGTTATTTTCTTTCAATACTCGTTATTCCATTCCTTATTATTATGTTGAAATAACCTGTCTATGCGAAGTACCGCATACATGGTGAAATTCTTCTATTATTCCATTCTTTAATATTCTGTCGGAATATCACATGCATGCGTTTTCGCATTTGTTCCATTATTTAATATTACGCTCGGAATATCACATGCGTGCATTTTACGCATTTAATTGGTTCCATTATTTAATATTCTGTCGGAATATCCTGTCTGTGCGTTTTACGCATGACCTGGTTTTATTATTTATTATTCTGTTGGAATATCCTGTCTGTGCTTTATGCATGACCTAGTTCCATTATTTACTATTCTGTTGGAATATCCTATATACGCAGATTACCGTATACCTGGTGAATTCTGTTGTTATTCCATTCTTTACTATACTCAGTTGGTTAAAGTTTTGGCTTTTATATTCCATGAAATTAGTGGAATATCCTTGATATTTGCGCTTCATCCAGTATCTTTTCATGGAAATATTCTTCTGAGCATTCTTGAATTTTACTCTACAAAGAAGCATCATGTTGACAATTTGGACATTATTGAGTTCAGGATAAATTAACTTATAAGTCTTTAAAATTTATTCTTGAACTTGTTTTATTGAATTATTATGTCATTGTCATGATGAGTTATGTTGGTTATTATGTGAAAACATGAAAGTTTCTTAGAAATCACAAAGAGTTGAAAATCAGATTTTGGTGAAAATGGAACATGAAATTCAATTGACCATATCTCCTATTATATTTTGAATTTTTGAGTGTGGTCAAGTTACAGAGTTAGATCTATGAGTTTCCTAACTTATCCAAGTGGAATCACTGGAAAAGGTGTTGTAGATTTCTGTGTGGACTAATTTTAGCAAAGCACGAAAAAGTGAAAAATGGGAAAAAACTACTGCCCAGATTTTTAAAAGGGAATTTTCGGCCACTTAATTTGTGAGAAAAATTCTGGCCTTTTGGGACATGAAAGTATATGTTATAAAGTACCTCCTGTCCAAAAATGAGCTCATTCCGACTTAAAATGAGCAAGTTATAACCATTTCAATATTTAGGTTTTTCCGACGAAAAACGCTATAACCGGAGTTCTATAACTCTGATGAACATGAAATTTAAACTGGAAGCTCATATTAACATGTGTAAGATCCTGCCAAGATTTGGGAATTTCTGGAGTTAAACTTGAGGTAGCTAATTTCTTAAGGAATTAATTAGAAATTAATTTTTAAAAAATAGTAAATGAATTTTAAAAATTTTTGAGAAAAATATATGTTCATGATGGGACTATATTCTGCTAAATCCCATAAAAGAAATATTTTTGAGAATGATTTGGTATTTTTCATGAAAATAGTTTAGTTACGAACATATGAGTTAAATATGTTATGTGAAGTAACAAAGTTGAAAAATAGGATTTTATGGCTTGGAAATCCTATATAAGGTATATGCAGATTTTTGATGAGGGATTTAATCATTGGTGATGGAATCTTATGAGTATGGTATTTTTGAATGATTAAATGCATTATTTGGTAAAGTGCAAATAATTAAATTAAATTGTTTATAAGTTTAAGAAGTGATTAAAATATTGTTATAATTAATAATATTAGATTATGAGTTTATTAAGTGATTGATAATATTGAAATAAATTTAAAGTCTTTAATATTTATCGTTGTTTTCGTTGGATTAATGTTTATATCATTGTCATCATCATCATGCTTATATTGTGATGAAAGTCATCTGTGGCCTGTAGTGAATAGATGGACTTGGTATGATTATGACCAGAGATTATTCGGTATAATCATGACCGTAATATTATAAATAATGTGGTAAAAGTCCTCATTGGCCCGTAGTGCATTGATGGACAATTTTTTGTATGATTATGGCTATGGATTCTCTTAGGCCAAGGGTGCAAAGATGAATTGTTTTATGGCATAATCAGGACCGTTAATGAAAACACGATTATCTTTGGCCCACAGTACATAGATAATTTGTGGTCATGATATTAACGAATATCCTTGGCCTGTAGTGCAGGGATGATTCGATGATGTGGATTAATTATTGAGCTGAGTCTCAGCAATGAAATATTAATTCATGGATGTGATAATAACGAATATCCTTGGCCCGTAGTGCATGGATAATTCATGGATGTGATATTAACGAATATCCTTGGCCGTATTGCAGGGGTGATTCGGTGATGTGGAATATTTATTAAGCTGAGTCTCAGCGATAAAATAAAAGTGATGAAAAACTTTTAAAACATAGAAGATAGTAGATTTTATTCTCTACTTGACTTTTCTAATGGATTGCTTGTTCCGCTGCAGTTAAACTTGATGTCTATTGTATTTTATCAGTTTAACATTGTTGAAGACTAATGATAATTTATTTTGTATTATCTTAGTCATAATATTTCTTACTGGGCTAGTTGAGCTCACCCTTTCTTTCACTGTTCTCTTCAGGAAATGAGAATATAGCTAGGACGAGTCGGGGAACGGAGTGATGGTCCAGATGATATCATTAGTAGTCCTCACTATTCTGTTAAATAGTGTAACAATTAATGTAATGAGGACTCCATTGTATTTGAATACTGTCTAGATGATAATATTCGTATTAAAACTCTCAGTTTATGTTTTGTCGTATTTTACACGACTGTTGTATAATTAGTTTGTATTTAATTTATGTACTATGTTTTCTGGCGACTCAAGATGGGTGATATATACCTATTTTGGGGGCGTCACAGTTGGTATCAAAGCTTAGGGATATGATCCCTGGCTGAAATGTGAGACAAGAACTAGGAGGGGAGAGACGGGGAATTCTTTCGTTAGTATGACCTACCTAAGTTTATTTGGTATTTAATTAGTTGGTCATAGTATATTGATAATATGTGACATGTTAATTAACCCTTGTTTTGTGGCAGTATTTGAAAATGGCAGCTGAAAATGTCAACAATGGAGTGAATGAGACCGTGGAGACACCTCTAATCCCCAACCAGGATAATGTAATATCAGGCGAAGAAAGAATTAGAGATATCCATGTGGTGAGAGAAGAATTAATAGTTGCACCCGAGCTAGTCGCAGAGGTAGCAGTTGAGAGTGAGGAAGAAGAGGAAGAAAAGGAACCTGAGGAGAATTTATTAGAAGAATTCTTTGATCGAAATTTAGAATTGCAAAATCATGTTCATGAGTTAGAAGAGCAGGCTGAAGAACGACAGGCAGTCGTGGAACAAAAGGATGCAACAATTCAAGCTTGTGTTACCCGATATATGATGCTTGAACAAAATCACTATTTGGCAGAGTGTAAGATATTAAAGTTGAAATTTGAGAATTCGAATATCAAGGATCAGCTGAAAGAAGAAAAAACTGAACAAGTGAGAATGAAGGATGCGTGGGCAAAAGCCGCACGACGTGTTGATATTGTAGAAAGAGACATCCGATCTAAAAGGCTAAAATAGATGACATACATTTCTCTTTTTGGACAGTAATTGGGAGAACCATGCTATAGAGGAAATGACCTGGGAGTTGGAAACGAAAATGAAAGCGAGGTATCCTCACCTTTTTGAAACACCAGGTACGTACGTCAATTTCGAGGATGAAATTTCATAAGGAGGGGAGGTTGTAAGACCCCGACTTTTTATTAATAAAATGAAATTTCCTCTATTTTTTATTTTGAAATAGTAAGAATGGATTTGATTAATGTGGTAAATTATGGGTAAAATGCGCAATTATTTCAAACAAGCAAGTGGTTTTAAAATATTCATTGTTGACGGGGAATATTCGTTTGGTTATGGAATATTCTTACTGTCGGGGAATATTCGTACGACGGCGTAGCCTTGTGTGGGCCCCATAACAGAAAGCGATTGGATGAAGAAAACGACAAGTATAAGTTGTTTATAAATAGCAGGCGTAGTTATTTACCAATTATCTTGTTGGAATATTCGGTTGGTTAAAATACAAGAAGACATGGTATTACACCAATTATTGATTCTTACGTAAGAAGGCCTACTCAATAATTATTACGATAATTATCGCTCAAGATATTTTATTTTATTGATTTAATAATTCTTTGTGTTGATATTTTATATTCTTCGTTGTTTTAATAATTGTCCTTTGCATGATATTTTCTATTATCAGAGCAATAATTCATATTATCCGAATAATATTATTAGATAACATTATTGGAAATGTCTAGAAAGTTACGTCAAGGAGAGGTTTGGTCATCTAATTTGCCAAGAAGTGAGAGATCCTTATTGGAAAGCCCTCTTTCCAGGAACCATCAGTTTGTCGAGATTGTGATTCTGTAATATTATTTGTGAATAATTAATTATTGATTTATATGATGAGGAAAATATTGATTTCATGTGGATATAGATGGAGAAAATTTTTAATGTGACAATTGTTGAAAATTAATATTTTATCTTTTTTTTGATAAAATAATTCAATTAAATATATTATTTTAATAATATATTGATGGTTATATTTTTACAATGAATGTAGGATATATGAGTATATGAGGAGGAAGAGTATTTTTGTGGCATTAAATGATTAACACATATTTTGTGTGTTGGTAGACCCCAATTCTTGACAGAAATTTGATTATAGCCTGTAAAATCGTCCGTTTATGGATTTCGGTCAATTTTTGTTTGGAATTTGGAAAACCTTTCTTTTGTAAAGTTGTAGATAATGGAATTTCCTATGGAAAGTAGCAAGTTTTGAATTTATCTGATAAAAGGCTATTTATTATGAATTATTGAAGTTTCGGTATATCGGGTCTGAATTGATTTTTGGAGTTTTAAGTACTTTTTGTTAGAAAAACATTTTTGTTGCTTTTGGCACATGTGTGGCTGATTTCTTTGGTCAAAATGGTGGGCTAAGGAAAATTATATAAATATATTAATATTATATTCAATTTTCTACTTTGGTGTTCTAAGCATTTTTCTATAAATAGGGTGCTTAGGTTAGAATTGAAAATCACACCGTAAAGTTTCAAGTTCTCTCTTTTTCTCTCTATATATCAAGTGCATTCTTGTGAGTATACTTTGAGTGTTGCTATCTTTATGCAAGTTCAAGTCATAGCTTATATCCGATTATTCAACTAAATCTTTGTCTTTTGAGGAAAGGGATGTTATTTTCTTCATATATGATATTATTTCTTCAATATCATTATGCCGAAATATTGGTTTGAATATTTTAATCAAATTTGAAACTTTTTGTGTCGGGATTACTATTCACGATACTCGGAAGATTATTCACTTAATATCTGACTTATTCATCGAAAAATGAAATTTTTTTTTCTTTTAGTCTAAGATTATCTATTATGGATACTAGCTTTGATTGTATCCATGTTTTAATCATTCTTGAATTTTACTTCATTATGATTATTTATGAAGTATTTTTGAACTCGATTTGGTTAAAGTACGAATCCTTAATATTTGTTCTTTTGTTTCACTGGATTCGTTTTATTTAAAATATTGTTCATCATCCTCAGTCCTAAATGATGATGTTACTGAATATCTTTGGCCTGTAGTGCAAAGATGATTGATTTTATTATGAATATCTTTGGCCTGTATTGCAAAGATGGTTGATTTTATTATGAATATCTTTGGCCCGTAGTGCAAAGATGTACAGGTGTTGAGATGAACATGACCGACTGATGAATATCTTTGGCCTGTAGTGCAAAGATGAATATTAATTGATGTTACAGGGAAAAAATATTGATGATGGACTTTTAAATTCATAGATGTTAGTAGATTTCATTCTCTACTTAACTTTTCTAATGAATTGTTGTTTCCGCTGCAGTTGTTGATCTAAAACTTGTTGTCTGTTGTATTCTATCAGATTTTTTCCTGTTGAAGACTAACGATAATTTTTTGTACATTATCTTAGTCATAACATTCTTTACTGGGCTAGTTGAGCTCACCCTTTCCTTTTGTTCCATTTTTCTTCTCAGGAAGCGAGATTATAGCAGGAACTAGTCGGGGTGTGGAGTGATGGTTCAAGATAGCTGTTTTAGTAGTCCTCACTATTCTATTAAATAGTGTATCAATAATTGTAATAAGGACTTTATTTGGGTATGGATATTGTCTAGAGGACAATATTTGTATTTAAACTCATAGTATATATGTTGTCGTATTTTGCACGATAAATGAAATTTATACTCGAGGACGAAATTTCATAAGGAGGGGAGGTTGTAAGACCACGACTTTTTATTAATAAAATGAAATTTCCTCTATTTTTTATTTTGAAATAGTAAGAATGGATTTGATTAATGTGGTAAGTTATGGGTAAAATGCGCAATTATTTCAAACAAGTAAGTGGTTTTAAAATATTCATTGTTGACGGGGAATATTCGTTTGGTTGTGGAATATTCTTACTGTCGGGGAATATTCGTACTGTGTAGCATGACCTTGTGTGGGTCCCAATGTAAAGCGATTGGATGAAGAAAACGACAAGTATAAGTTGTTTATAAATAACGGCGTAGTTGTTACCGTTAATACTGTTGGAATACCTAGTGGTTAAAACACAGTAGCACGCTGTATTACACCAATTATTGATTCTTACGTGAAGGCACTACTCAATAATTGTTACGATAATTTCTTCAAAGATATTTTATTTTATTAATTTAATAATTGTTGTGTTGATATTTTATATTACTGTTGTTTTAATAATTGCCACTGCACAGTATTTTCTATTATCGGAGCAATAATTCATATTATCTCAATAATATTATTAGATAACATTATTGGTAATGTCTAAAAAGTTCTGTCTAAGGAGAGGTTTGGTCATCTAATTGCGCGCCAGTAACTAGAGATCCTTATTGGAAAGCCCCCTCTTTTATGGGAACTGTCTGGTTGTCAGTATTGTTATTCTGTAATATTATTTGTGAATAATTAATTATTGATTTATATGATGAGAAAAATATTGATTTATGTGGATATAGATGGAGAAATTTTTTAATGTGACAATTGTTGAAAATTAATATTTTATCTTTTTCTGATAAAATAATTCAATTAAATATATTATTTTAATAATATATTGATGGTGATATTTTTACAATGAATGTGGGATATATGAGTATATAAGGAGGAAGTGTATTTTTGTGGTATTAAATGATTAACACATGTTTTGTGTGTCGGTAGACCCCAATTCTTGACCGAAATTTGATTATAGCCTGTAAAATCGTCCGTTTATGGATTTCGGTCAATTTCTGTTTGGAATTTGGAAAAACTTTCTTCTGTAAAGTTGTAGATAATGGAATTTCCTATGGAAAGTTGCGAGTTTTAATTTTTACGATAAAAGGGCTATTTATGATGAATTATTGAAGTTTCGGTATATCGGGTCTGAATTGATTTTTGGAGTTTTAAGTACTTTTTGTTAGAAAAACGTTTTTGTTGCTTTTGGCACATGTGTGGCTGATTTCTTTGGTCAAAATGGTGGGCTAAGGAAAATTATATAAATATATTAATATTATATTCAATTTTCTACTTTGGTGTTCTAAGCATTTTTCTATAAATAGGGTGCTTAGGTTAGAATTGAAAATCACACCAGAAACTGAAGTTTTCTCTCTATTTCTCTCTCTATATATCAAGTGCATTCTTGTGAGTATACTTTGAATGTTGCTATACTGTGCAAGTTCAAGTCATAGCTTATATCCCTGTTATTCTGACTAAATCTTGTCTTTCGAGGTAAGGGATGTTATTTTCTTCATATATGATATTATTTCTTCAATATCATTATGCCGAAATATTGGTTTGAATATTTTAATCAAATTTGGAACTTTTTGTGTCGGGATTACTATTCACGTATACGGCACTATTCACGAATACGGCACTATTCATCAAAAAATGAATTTTTTTTTCTTTTCGTCCAAGATTATCTATTATGGATACTAGCTTTGATTGTATCCATGTTTTGGTCATTCTTGAATTTTACTTCATTATGATTATTTATGAAGTATTTTTGAACTCGATTTGGTTAAAGTACGAATCCTTAATATTTGTTCTTTTGTTTCACTGGATTCGTTTTATTTAAAATATTGTTCATCATCCTCAGTCCTAAATGATGATGTTACTGAATATCTTTGGCCTGTAGTGCAAAGATGGTTGATTTTATTATGAATATCTTTGGCCCGTAGTGCAAAGATGTACAGGTGTTGAGATGAATACGACCGTCGATGAATATCTTTGCTTCAGTAGTAAAAGATGAATATTAATTGATGTTACTGAGGATAAAATATTGACGATGGACTTTTAAATTCATAGATGTTAGTAGATTTCATTCTCTACTTAACTCTTCTAATGAATTGTTGTTTCACCGCAGATTGTTGATCTAAAACTTGTCATATCATTGTATTCTATCGATTTTTCCTGTTGAAAACTAACGATAATTTGTTGTACATTATCTTAGTCATAACATTCTTTACTGGGCTAGTTGAGCTCACCTTTTCCTTTTGTTCCATTTTTCTTCTCAGGAAGCGAGATTATAGCAGGAACTAGTCGGGGTGTGGAGTGATGGTTCAAGATAGCTGTTTTAGTAGTCCTCACTATTCTATTAAATAGTGTATCAATAATTGTAATAAGGACTTTATTTGGGTATGGATATTGTCTAGAGGACAATATTTGTATTTAAATTCATAGTATATATGTTGTCGTATTTTGCACGATAAATGAAATTTATACTCGAGGACGAAATTTCATAAGGAGGGGAGGTTGTAAGACCACGACTTTTTATTAATAAAATGAAATTTCCTCTATTTTTTATTTTGAAATAGTAAGAATGGATTTGATTAATGTGGTAAGTTATGGGTAAAATGCGCAATTATTTCAAACAAGTAAGTGGTTTTAAAATATTCATTGTTGACGGGGAATATTCGTTTGGTTGTGGAATATTCTACCGTGAGGGAATATTCAGACGACTGACAGTAGTGACCTTGTGTGGGTCCCATAACAGAAGGCGATTGGATGAAGAAAACGACAAGTATAAGTTGTTTATAAATAACGGCGTAGTTGTTACCGTTAATACTGTTGGAATACCTAGTGGTTAAAACACAGTAGCACGCTGTATTACACCAATTATTGATTCTTACGTAAGAAGGCACTACTCAATAATTGTTACAGTAATTACTGTTCAGTATTTTATTTTATTAATTTAATAATTGTTGTGTTGATATTTTATATTACTGTTGTTTTAATAATTGTCACCGCATTTATTTTCTATTATCAGAGCAATAATTCATATTATCTCAATAATATTATTAGATAACATTATTGGTAATGTCTAAAAAGTTACATCTAAGGAGAGGTTTGGTCATCTAATTTGCAGCCAAGAATTAGAGATCCTTATTCGAAAGCCCCTCTTTTATGGGGGCTATAAGGTTGTCGATATTGTGATTACGTAATATTATTTGTGAATAATTAATTATTGATTTATATGATGAGAAAAATATTGATTTATGTGGATATAGATGGAGAAATTTTTAATGTGACAATTGTTGAAAATTAATATTTTATCTTTTTCTGATAAAATAATTCAATTAAATATATTATTTTAATAATATATTGATGGTGATATTTTTACAATGAATGTGGGATATATGAGTATATAAGGAGGAAGTGTATTTTTGTGGTATTAAATGATTAACACATGTTTTGTGTGTCGGTAGACCCCAATTCTTGACCGAAATTTGATTATAGCCTGTAAAATCGTCCGTTTATGGATTTCGGTCAATTTCTGTTTGGAATTTGGAAAAACTTTCTTCTGTAAAGTTGTAGATAATGGAATTTCCTATGGAAAGTCGCGAGTTTCGAATTTTTCTGATAAAAGGGCTATTTATGATGAATTATTGAAGTTTCGGTATATCGGGTCTGAATTGATTTTTGGAGTTTTAAGTACTTTTTGTTAGAAAAACGTTTTTGTTGCTTTTGGCACATGTGTGGCTGATTTCTTTGGTCAAAATGGTGGGCTAAGGAAAATTATATAAATATATTAATATTATATTCAATTTTCTACTTTGGTGCTCTAAGCATTTTTCTATAAATAGGGTGCTTAGGTTAGAATTGAAAATCACACCAGAAACTGAAGTTTTCTCTCTATTTCTCTCTCTATATATCAAGTGCATTCTTGTGAGTATACTTTGAATGTTGCTATACTATGCAAGTTCAAGTCATAGCTTATATCCGGTGTTACAACTAGAAGTACTGTCTTTCGAGGTAAGGGATGTTATTTTCTTCATATATGATATTATTTCTTCAATATCATTATGCCGAAATATTGGTTTGAATATTTTAATCAAATTTGGAACTTTTTGTGTCGGGATTACTATTCACGATACTAAACCTTTATTCACGAATCTGAAGACTATTCTTCAAAAAATGAATTTTTTTTTCTTTTCGTCCAAGATTATCTATTATGGATACTAGCTTTGATTGTATCCATGTTTTGGTCATTCTTGAATTTTACTTTATTATGATTATTTATGAAGTATTTTTGAACTCGATTTGGTTAAAGTACAAATCCTTAATATTTGTTCTTTTGTTTCACTGGATTCGTTTTATTTAAAATATTGTTCATCATCCTCAGTCCTAAATGATGATGTTACTGAATATCTTTGGCCTGTAGTGCAAAGATGGTTGATTTTATTATGAAAATCTTTGGCCTGTAGTGCAAAGATGGTTGATTTTATTATGAATATCTTTGGCCCGTAGTGCAAAGATGTACAGGTGTTGAGATGAACATGACCGACTGATGAATATCTTTGGCCTGTAGTGCAAAGATGAATATTAATTGATGTTACAGGGATAAAATATTGACGATGGACTTTTAAATTCATAGATGTTAGTAGATTTCATTCTCTACTTAACTCTTCTAATGAATTGTTGTTTCATTATGCATTGTTGATCTAAAACTTGTTGTCTATTGTATTCTATCAGATTTTTCCCTGTTGAAAACTAACGATAATTTGTTGTACATTATCTTAGTCATAACATTCTTTACTGGGCTAGTTGAGCTCACCTTTTCCTTTTGTTCCATTTTTCTTCTCGTAGAAGCGAGATTATAGCGAGAACTAACTAGTCGGGGTGTGGAGTGATGGTTCAAGATAGTCGTTTTTAGTAGTCCTCACTATTACGTAAAATAGTGTATCAATAATTGTAATAAGGACTTTATTTGGGTATGGATATTGTCTAGAGGACAATATTTGTATTTAAACTCATAGTATATATGTTGTCGTATTTTGCACGATAAATGTATTAATAAAGTTGTAGTTGTTTCTGTACCATGTATTTGGTGACTCAGAATGGGTTGGATGGAATGGACCTATTTTGGGGGCGTCACAGTTGGTATCAGAGATCGGGGAATAGAACTAGGAGGGGAGAGACGAGTAAATCCTTCGCTAGTGTGTCCTACCTAAGCTTATTTGTTGTTTGGTTAGAGTATAGGAATATTATGTGGTATGTTAATTTGCTTAATTAACCCTTATTCTATAGCAGTATTTGAGAATGTCTACTGAGAATGTTAACAGTGGAGTAAATGAGACAGTGGAGACTCCTGTACTCACTAATGAGGAGAACGTGCAGCAGGCCGACAATGTTCCTCATGTGAACAACGCCACTGAGCAGATGATGAATGACGAAATGTTTAGAAGCTTTTGCAGTTCATGCAAAATCAGACGAGGGAGACTCATGTTCAAAATACAGGTGAAAATGATAGCAACGCGCGGTTTGTCACAGCCAAGCAGTTCAAAGAGTTGGGACCACCAGAATTCTTGGGAAAACCGGATCCGATTAAGGCGGAAACGTGGGTCAAACAAATTACCAAGATATTCGATGTCTTGGGATGCACGGAGGAACAGAAGGTTCCATTCGCTACCTTTATGTTCCGTGGTGAGGCAGATTACTGGTGGGAATCTGTGAAGCGTACCCATCCAGCTGCACTCAGCATGTCTTGGGAGACGATTCAAAAACTGTTCAATGACAAGTACTTTCCTGAAAGTATTCGTCATATGAAGGAGGTAGAGTTTATTAAACTAGAGCAGAATAACATGACGGTGTCCCAGTATGAGGTGAAGTTCGCGGAGTTATCTAGGTTTGCACCTCATTTGGTAGAGAATGAGGAACGTATGACGCGGATGTTTTTAAGAGGTTTGAAACACGACATACGTCAATATCTCAATTCTCATAAATTTTCTCTATATTCAGATGTTGTGAACAGGGCTCAATTATTAGAGCGAGATAATGAGTACATTTTAGCAAGGCGACCTACAACTCGATGATAATCGTACCGGTGGCAACGACCATTAGGAAAATGATAACCATCATGGAGGAAATTATCGTGTCAGAAATGGTAACCACTTCAGTGATAATCATGGCCAAGATAATAGAAGAAATAATTCAAGTGGGAATTTCAAGAAGAGAAGATTTAACGATGACGGAAGGCGTTGGCAAAAGAAGACAAACACCAAAGACCAAAGAATGGTTCAAGGAGGAGAACGACCATCGGTTATGTGCTATAAGTGCGGGAAAGAAGGACATATCAGCCCAAACTGTCCAAAATAGTTCAAGGTATGTTATAATTGTGGAAAGGAAGGACATATCGCTCGCGATTGTACGATAGTGAAACCAAGTCCAGCGGGGATGGTGACTCAAAAGACTGTCCCAGAAAAGTCAAAGTCAACGGTTCTTGGAAGAGCGTTTGTCGTGACCGGTCAGAATGCGAGGATCCCAAACGAAGTTAGCATGGGTTAGTTAATTATAAATTCTTGCGAAGTTTATACCTTATTAGATACCGGTTCTACCCATTCTTTTATCTCTCTTTCTTGCGTTCAACGTTTGAACTTGACTACGGAGAAATTAGACTTTGACCTATCTGTGGAGACTCCGTTAGGAGAAACTTTCATTTCATCCACTGTTTAGAAATCTTGCTTGATTCAGGTTGGCACTATCACATTACCTGTTGACCTTATTTCTTTGAAGATATTTGCTTTTGATGTGATTTTAAGGTTAACTACTCATCATGCCAAAATTGATTGCTTTCGTAAGGTTGTTAGTTTTCATATTCCTAAGCAACCTGTTATTCGAATTCAAGCAATCAAACCATTGAAGTCAAATATTTTCATATCAAGCTATGAAGTCATTTGTTTATTGAAAAACGGATGTCAAGTTTTTTTAGCCCATGTTATGGATTTGAATAAAGACACATCAGATTTGAATAATATTTTTGTTGTTAGTGAAATTCCTGACGTATTTCTTGAAGAATTTCCTGGCTTACTCCCAGAGCGTGATACTAAATTTTGTATCGACTTTGAACCCGGTACAAAATCCATTTCAAAAATCTTATATTGAATGATTCCTATTGAACTTCAGGAGTTAAAAACCCAGCTATAGAATATGGTACCCTACCTCTATCTGGTGACTTCCTTTGTGGAATGCACCGAAGCCAGACTCTCCGTAGGGGACATCATATTTGTGCGGTAGTAAACTGATAGGTGTCATTGTGACGTGCTATCCAAGATTGGGATATGAGTCACAGTTGAGAGCAACCTAAGTCAGTAATCGAAATACGTAGTTTTCTGGGCTTAGCTGGTTATTATCAAAGATTCGTGGAAGGGTTTTCTCGAATCCCTACTCTATTAACTCAGCTGACTTGGAAAGATACAAAATTCGTTTGGAGCGAGGAATGCGAGAATAGTTTCCAAGAGCTTAAGATGAGACTTATTTCGGCACCTGTTCTAACAATACCATCTGGTTCGGATGGATTTGTTATCTACAGCGATGCTTCGGGCAAAGGGTTAGGATGTGTTCTCATGCAACGTGGGAAAGTCATAGCCTATGCCTCGTGACAACTTAAAGAATATGAGAGGAATTATCCTACTCATGATCTAGAGTTGGCAGCAGTTGTTTTCGCGCTAAAGATTTGGAGGCACTATCTATATGGGGAGAAAGTGGAGATATATTCAGACCATAAAAGCCTCAAATATTTCTTCACTCAAAAGGAACTCAACATGCGGCAACGACGTTGGCTTGAGTTGTTGAACGATTATGACCACACTATTCAATACCATCCTGGAAAAGCGAACGTGGTAGCTGACGCAAAGAACGAGTGCGATGATGTCAAGTATACGTATAGAGCCAACTTTAATAGAAAAAGTTAAGGTTGCTCAAACCACCGACCCGGAGCTGATGCGTATGAAGAAGAAAGTATAAGAAGGTGCTATTCCGGAAGCGAGAATCGATGAAGCATGAATACTTTGAGTCCACTCCTGACTTTGTGTTCCTAACGACTCTGATTTGAAGTACAAGATTATGATGGAAGCACACAATACACCATTTACGATCCATCCTGGAAGTACCAAAATGTATCGTGATCTTCGACATACATTTTGGTGAAAAAATATAAAGAGAGAGATTGCAAAGTTTATCTCGACGTGTTTAACTTGTCAACGTGTAAGGGCGGAGCATCAAGTACCTAAGGGTCCATTGCAACCACTTGAGATTTCGAAATGGAAGTGGGAACATATTACCATGGATTTCGTTATTGGTCTTCCCACGGTTTCTCAAGGCATAAATACTATTTGGGTTATTGTTGATAGATTAACCAAGTCTGCTCATTTCTTGCTTATACGAGAAACTTATTCCCTTGAACATCTTGCTAGTATGTATGTAAATGAGATTGTGAGGTTGCATGGCATGCCAGTATCCATAGTTTTGAATCGTGACCCAAGATTCACTTTAAGATTTTGGGTTAGCTTGCAAAAAGCTATGGGCACGGATTTACGATTTAGTTCGGCATACCACCCTCAAACGGACGGACAATCAGAGAGGACTATCTAAACTCTTGAAGATCTATTAAGACTCTGTGTCCTAGACTTCAAAGGGAGTTGGGATAAGTATTTACCATTGGTGGAATTCTCCTACAACAACAGTTATCAGGCAAGTATAGGTGTGGCCCCATGGACGAAAGTGTCGCTCTCCAGTATGTTGGGATGAGATTGGGGAAACAACATTGTTGGGACCCGATTTGGTACGTATGACTACGGAAAAGATCCAAATGATTCGACAACGTATACAAAAGCAAGCGCAGGATCGACAAAGAGTTATGAGATCTTCCTCGAAAGGACGTGGAATTTAGTATTGGGGATCATGTATTATTGCGTGTAGCTCCATGGAAGGAGTTACAAGATTAGGAAGAGAGGAAAGCTCAATCCACGATTTATTGGTCCATTTCAAATTCTTGGCCGGTCGAATAGGAAATGTAGCCTATAGACTCGCGTTACCTCCGAGTATGTCTCGTGTTCATAATGTGTTTCACATATATGTACTTCATAAATATGTAAAAGACCCGAACCACGTTATTGAGTTAGAACCGGACGAAATAGCCGAAGACTTAACGTACGAAGAGGTACCTGTCAAGATCTTGGATAGGAAGGAGCATGTCTTACACACAAAGGTCATACCACAAGCTAAAGTTTTGTCGAGGAACCATGCTATAGAGGAAATGTTCTGGGAGTTGGAAACGGAAATGAAATCGAGGTATCCTCACCTTTTGAAACACAGTGCGTCGACGCCAATTTCGATGTGAAATTTCATAAGGAGAGGAGGTTGTAAGACCCTCACTTTTTATTAATAAAATGAAATTTCCTCTATTTTTTATTTTGAAATAGTAAGAATGGATTTGATTAATGTGGTAAGTTATGGGTAAAATGCGCAATTATTTCAAACAAGTAAGTGGTTTTAAAATATTCATTGTTGACGGGGAATATTCGTTTTTGGTTGTGGAATATTCTTCTTTGTTTGGGAATATTCGTACTGACGGTAGTGACCTTTGTGTGGGTCCCATAATGAAGGCGATTGGATGAAGAAAGCGACAAGTATAAGTTGTTTATAAATAATGGGCGTAGTTATTCTCATTATCTTTGTTGGAATACCTAGTGGTTAAAACACAAGAAGACGTTGTATTACACCAATTATTGATTCTTACGTAAGAAGGCACTACTCAATAATTGTTACAGTAATTACTGTTCAGTATTTTATTTTATTAATTTAATAATTGTTGTGTTGATATTTTATATTACTGTTGTTTTAATAATTGTCACTGCACAGTATTTTCTATTATCGGAGCAATAATTCATATTATCTCAATAATATTATTAGATAACATTATTGGCAATGTCTAAAAAGTTCTGTCTAAGGAGAGGTTTGGTCATCTAATTGCGCGTCAGTAAGGAGAGATCCTTATTGGAAAGCCCCCTCTTTCATGGGAACTGTCTGGTTGTTAGTATTGTGATTCTGTAATATTATTTGTGAATAATTAATTATTGATTTATATGATGAGGAAAATATTGATTTTATGTGGATATAGATGGAGAAATTTTTTAATGTGACAATTGTTGAAAATTAATATTTTATCTTTTTCTGATAAAATAATTCAATTAAATATATTATTTTAATAATATATTGATGGTGATATTTTTACAATGAATGTGGGATATATGAGTATATGAGGAGGAATAGTATTTTTGTGGCATTAAATGATTAACACATGTTTTGTGTGTCGGTAGACCCCAATTCTTGACCGAAATTTGATTATAGCCTGTAAAATCGTTTGTTTATGGATTTCGGTCAATTTTTGTTTTGAATTTGAAAAAACTTTCTTCTGTAAAGTTGTAGATAATGGAATTTCCTATGGAAAGTCGCGAGTTTTGAATTTTTCTGATAAAAGGGCTATTTATGATGAATTATTGAAGTTTCGGTATATCGGGTCTGAATTGATTTTTGGAGTTTTAAGTACTTTTTGTTAGAAAAACATTTTTGTTGCTTTTGGCACATGTGTGGCTGATTTCTTTGGTCAAAATGGTGGGCTAAGGAAAATTATATAAATATATTAATATTATATTCAATTTTCTACTTTGGTGTTCTAAGCATTTTTCTATAAATAGGGTGCTTAGGTTAGAATTGAAAATCACATTTAAACTGAAGTTTTCTCTATTTCTCTCTATATATCAAGTGCATTCTTGTGAGTATACTTTGAATGTTGCTATACTGTGCAAGTTCAAGTCATAGCTTATATCCGGTGTTACAACTAGAAGTACTGTCTTTCGAGGTAAGGGATGTTATTTTCTTCATATATGATATTATTTCTTCAATATCATTATGCCGAAATATTGGTTTGAATATTTTAATCAAATTTGGAACTTTTTGTGTCGGCATTACTATTCACGATATCGAGACTATTCACGAATCACTTGCACATTTAGACTATTCATCAAAAAATGAATTTTTTTTTCTTTTCGTCCAAGATTATCTATTATGGATACTAGCTTTGATTGTATCCATGTTTTGGTCATTCTTGAATTTTACTTCATTATGATTATTTATGAAGTATTTTTGAACTCGATTTGGTTAAAGTACGAATCCTTAATATTTGTTCTTTTGTTTCACTGGATTCATTTTATTTAAAATATTGTTCATCATCCTCAGTCCTAAATGATGATGTTACTGAATATCTTTGGCCTATAGTGAAAAGATGGTTGATTTTATTATGATTATCTTTGGCCCGTAGTGCAAAGATGTACAGGTGTTGAGATGAACATGACCGACTGATGAATATCTTTGGCCTGTAGTGCAAAGATGAATATTAATTAATGTTACAGGGATAAAATATTGATGATGGACTTTTAAATTCATAGATGTTAGTAGATTTCATTCTCTACTTAACTCTTCTAATGAATTGTTATTTCCGCTGCAGTTGTTGATCTAAAACTTGTTGTCTGTTGTATTCTATCAGATTTTTCCCTGTTGAAAACTAACGATAATTTGTTGTACATTATCTTAGTCATAACATTCTTTACTGGGCTAGTTGAGCTCACCTTTTCCTTTTGTTCCATTTTTCTTCTCAGGAAGCGAGATTATAGCAGGAACTAGTCGGGGTGTGGAGTGATGGTTCAAGATAGCTGTTTTAGTAGTCCTCACTATTCTGTAAAATAGTGTATCAATAATTGTAATAAGGACTTTATTTGGGTATGGATATTGTCTAGAGGACAATATTTGTATTTAAACTCATAGTATATATGTTGTCGTATTTTGCACGATAAATGTATTAATAAAGTTGTAGTTGTTTCTGTACCATGTATTTGGCGACTCAGAATGGGTTGGATGGAATGGACCTATTTTGGGGGCGTCACATTATTCGTCACATGAAAGAGGTATAGTTCATCAAGCTGGAACAAAACAACATGACCGTATCGCAGTACGAAGCCAAGTTTGCCGAGTTGTCCCGGTTTGCGTCCCATTTGGTTGATAATGAGGAGAGAATGACGCGAATGTTTTTAAGAGGTTTGAAACCTGAGATACGTCAATATCTTATCTCTCATAAACTGTGTTTGTATTCAGATGTTGTTAATAGGGCTCAGTTATTGAAGTGTGATAATGAGTCATCCCAACCAAAAGATAGCAACCGACAAAATGATAATACTAGTGAGAGCAGTCATCGAAGCGGTGATAACAAGCGTAGAGGAAATCAAAAGGCCAGAAATGGTAACCACTTCAGTGGTAATCAAGGCCAAAACAATAAGAATGGACATTTCAAGAAGAGGAGATTCAACAATGATGGAAAGACGTCAGCACCAGCACCCGTTGAGAAGGAAGGAGAACGACCACCTATTATATGCTTCAAATGTGGAGGGGAGGGACACATCAGTCCAAACTACGCGATTCCATCCAAAACATGTTATAATTGTGGAAGAGAAGGTCACCTAGCCCGATTTTGTCGTTCACCGAAGACAAGTTCAGCTAGGATGGAGGCACCAAAGGCCGTCCCAGAAAAGTCAAAGCCGGTTGTGCAAGGGAGAGCGTTTGTTGTGACCTCCCAGAAAGCAAGGAACCCGAACGAGGTCATCACGGGTAAGCTTATCATAAACTCTAGTGAAGTATATACCTTATTTTATACCGGTTCTACCCATTCTTTTATTTCTCCTACTTGCGCTCAACGTTTAAATTTGACTCCGGAGAAATTGGACTTTGACTTATCTTTTGAAACTCCATTGGGAGAAACCTTCATTACATCCACTGTATATAAGTCTTGTTTGGTTCAAATCGGTACCCACACATTACCTGTCGATATTATTTCCTTGAAAATACTTGCATTTGATGTGATTCTAGGGATTGATTGGTTAACTACTCATTATGCAAAAATTGATTGTTTTTGTAAGGTTGTTAGCTTTCATATTCCTAACAAACCTATTATGCGAATTCAAGCAACCAAACCATTAAAATCAATCACTGTTATCTCAAGCCATAAAGCTGTTAGTTTATTAAAAAACAGATGTCAAGCTTTCTTAGCTCATGTCACTGATCTAAACAAAAATACGTCAGTTTTGAATGATATTTCCATTTTTAATGAATTTCTGACGTATTCACGAGGAACTTCCTGGCCTACCCCCAGAGCGTGAAATTGAATTTTGTATCTGTAAGACCCCAGCTATTATAAATAAAGATGAATTTTCTATAAATATTATTTTTGAATATTATGGAATAAATTTGATATAATGTTATAGTTGTGGGTAATATTTATAAATTTTGCAAAAGTATGCAAGTTGTTATAAAATATTCGTTTGGTTGGGAATATTTTTTTAGGGAATATTCGCATAACTACTCAATCATTAAGTGGACCCCTACAATGTAATTATTGTCGGATTGAGAAAACGACAAAAATATTTTATAAAAATAACGGCGGAGGTGTTACTGAATTAAAAGCTGTTGAACTACCCGGTGGTAAAAGTACGATGTCTGGCGTGGTTGCATAGTACACTGCAGTATTGATTATTGATGCTTACGTGAGAAGTCACTTAGCTATACTCAATTATTCTTCATGAATGCTTTGCATCATATCTCTTATATTATTGATTCAATTATTGTCACAGTATCATCGTATAATATGTTATATTATTAATTGAGACGACAAGTTATAAATTATTAATAATTGTTGAAAGATTAAAAATGTGTTGATAAAATGATTTGTGGTAATATTTATTCAATCCTTAATGTATATAAAGAGTATGTTATGAGACGTTTGTGGTAAGTTTGATTATTTTATGGGGGGCCCATATGTCATCATCTAAGAGTCTCTTCGTTAATAGTAATTACCTTTGTGAATAGTAATTACCTTCGTCAATAGTATTTACCTTCGTCAATAGTAATTACCTTCGTCAATAGTAATTACCCTTGTGAATAATAATTACCTTCGTCGATAGTAATTACCTTTACCAGACGTCAAACCACTTGCCGTTTCACATTACAAAAGCGCCAAACCACTTGTCGTTTCACATTACAAAGCGTCGAACCACTTGTCGTTTCACATTACAAAGGCGTCGAACCACTTGTCGTTTCACATTCTGATGATCGAACCACTTTTCTTTTCACATCACCATTCGTCAAGCCACTTGCCTTTTCACATGGTAGGTCTTTAAGCTAGAAATCTTCTATAAATAGAGGCCTAGTGCTTCATTATTTTCACGAATTCATTGAAGCTTTAGAGAGAAAGTATAGAGAGAATAAGAGAGAAAGAAGAAGAGTATTTTGTTACTTTACTATCAAGTAAAGTATTCAATCTCCTACCAAAAGTAAGGGGTGTTATTCTTTCTTATTCATGAAGAGAACTATTGTTATTCCATTGCTTATTATTACATTGGAATAACTCAGATATCGCTTGTTTACCCTATACTTGGTGACATTCTTCTATTATTCTATTGGAACATCCATGCGTGTGTTCTACAAGGACTGGTTAAAATCTTTTATTATTATTACATTTGGAACATCACATGCATGTGTTTTACAGGACTGGTTAAAATCTTTATTATTATTACTGTTGGAACATCCATGCATGCGTTTTACTTGGGACACGGTTCTATTATTTATTATTCATTGGAATAACTCCGCTTGTCTTGATCTATCGCATGCATGGTGATTTCTTTTGTTATTCCATTCTTTATTATACCTAGTTGGTTAAAACTTTGACTTCTATACTCCATGAAATTAGTGGAATTTCCTTGATATTTGCGTTTCATCTAAGTATCTTTTCATGGAAATATTCTTCCGATCATTCTTGAATTTTACTCTACAAAACAAGATCATGTTGACAATTTGGACGTTAATAATTCCGGATAAAATAATTCTTGAACTTGTTTTATTGAATTCTTATATCATTGTCATCATCCTCATGTTTATATTTTTTTAAAGTCATCGTGGCTCAGTAGTGCATAGATGGACTTGGTATGATTATGACGAGAGACTATTCGGTGTAATCATGGCCGTAATGTTACAAATGATGTGGTAAAAATCCTCGGTGGTCAGTAGTGCATTGATGGACAGTTGTTGGCATGATCATGACCATTAATGAATACACAACTATTCTTGGCCCGTAGTGCATGAATAATTGTGGCCGTGATACTAAAGAATATCTTTGGCCGTAGTGCAGGGGTGATTCAATGATGTGGATTATTTATTAAAGCTGAGTCTTAGCTATAACAGTGATGAAATACCTTTTAAATCATAAAAGATAGTAGATTTTATTTTCTACTTGACTCTTTTAATGGATTGCTTGTTCCGCTGCAGTTAAACTTGATGTTTATTATATTTTATCAGTTTAACACTATTGAAGGCTAATGATAATTTATTCTGCATTATCTTAGTCATAATATTTCTTCTTTGGGCTAGTTGAGCTCACCCTTTCTTTCACCTTTATTCTCTTGAAATGAGAATATATTTGGGACGAGTCGGGGAGCGGAGTAATGGTCCGGAGGATAGCATTAGTGGTCCCTCACTATTACGTGAAATAGTGTGATAATAATTGTAATGAGGACTCCTTTTGAGTTTGTATAATATCTAGTAGACAATATTTGTATTCAAACTCACAGTTTATGTCGTATTGTACACGACAGTTATATTAGTAAGTTGTATTTAAATTCTGTACCATGTATCTGACTACCCAAGATGGGTGATGTATACCTAATTTTGGCGGCGTCACAGTATCGACCTTGAACCCGGTACGAAACCTATTTCCAAAGCCCCATATCGAATGGCTCCTATTGAACTTCAGGAATTAAAGACCCAACTGTAGGAATTGTTAAACATTGGCTTTATTCGTCCTAGTACTTCTCCTTGGGGTGCTCTTATTCTATTCGTGAAGAAGAAAGATGGGAGTATGCGACTTTGTATTGATTATCGGGAGTTGAATCATGTCACCATAAAAAATAGGTACCCATTGCCACGTATTGATGACCTGTTTGACCAGTTGCAAGGAGCCAAATTCTTTTCAAAGATTGATCTTCATTCCGTATATCACCAATTGAAGATTAAAACCGATGACATTCCAAAGCGACGGCCGGAACTCGATGCAGGGCATTATGAATTCTAGTCATGTCCTTTGGATTGACTAATGCTCCTGCTGCCTTCATGGATATGATGAACCGAGTATTCAAGGAATATTTGGATCACTTTGTGGTTGTCTTTATTGATGACATCCTCATATATTCCAAAACCCGTGAAGATCATGAGCAATACTTGAGGCTGATACTCCAAAAGCTTCATAAATATAAGCTTTATGCCAAGTTATAGAAATGCGAGTTCTAGCTTGATATAATAGCATTCCTTGGGCACGTGGTATCAAGTCATGGAATATCTGTTGACCCAACAAAGATTGAATCTATTCAAAGCTGGGAGCAACCTAAATCAGTGACCGAAGTACGTAGCTTTTTCGGTTTAGCTGGTTATTATCGGAGATTCGTGGAAGGATTTTCTCGAATCGCTACTCCACTAACTCAGATGACTCGGAAAGATACAAAGTTCGGTTGGAGCGAGGAATGTGAGAAGAGTTTTAAGAACTCAAGAAGAGACTCATTTCAAAGACTGCTTACGACAATACCATCGGCTCGAGAGGGATTTGTCATATACATGATCTTGCTTGAAGCAAAGGATTAGGATGTGTTCTCATGCAACATGGGAAAGTCATAGCCTATGCCTCTCGGCAACTCAAAGAATATGAGAGGAATTATCCTACTCATGATCTAGAGTTGGTAGCTGTTGTCTTTGCACTAAAGATTTGGAGGCATTACTTGTATGGGGAGAAAGTGGAGATCTTTACGGATCATAAAAGCCTTAAATATTTCTTCACTCAAAAAGAACTCAACATGTGACAACAACGTTGGCTTGAACTGTTGAAAGATTATGATCATACCATCCAATACCATCCTAGAAAAGCAAACGTGGTAGCTGACGCATTGAGTAGAAGATCATATGCGGGTACAAGTGCGATATTGTCAACGCAAAGGCTCATTTTGTATGACTTGCAAAGGATGGAGATAGGGATAAAGACTCTAGGGACCCACGTGATGATGGCGAATATACGAGTAGAACCGACTTTAATTGATAAAGTTAAAGTTGCTCAAACTATAGACCTGGAGCTGATGCGTATGAGGAAAAAAATGCAAGAAGGTGCTATGCCGAAAGCAAGAATCGATGAAGAAGGAATACTTCGAGTCAACTCCAGACTTTGTGTTCCTAACGACCCTGATTTAAAGTATAAAATCATGATGGAGGCGCACAACACACCGTTTGTAATCCATCCTGGGAGTACCAAAATGTATCATGATCTTCGACATACATTTTGGTGGGGCAATATGAAGAGAGAGATAGCGTTGTTTATCTCAAGGTGTCTAACTTGTCAACGAGTCAAGTATGAGAGCATCAAGTACCAAAAGGTCCATTGCAACCACTTGAAATTCCAGAATGGAAGTGGGAGCACATTACCATGGACTTCGTTACTGGTCTTCCCGAGTTTTCTCAAGGCATAGATGCAATTTGGGTCATTGTTAATAGATTGACCAAGTCTGCTCATTTCTTACCAATACGAGAAACTTATACACTTGAACGTCTTGCTCGTATGTACATCAACGATATTGTAAGACTGCATGGTATGCCAGTATCCATAGTTTCTGATCGAGCCCCAAGATTCACTTCGCGATTTTGGGTTAGTTTGCAAAAAGCTATGGGCACGAATTTACGATTTAGTTCAGCATATCATCCTCAGACGGACGGACAATCAGAGAGGACTATTCAAACTCTGGAAGATTTATTAAGACTCTGTGTCCTTGACTTCAAGGGAAGTTGGGATAAGTTCTTACCATTGGTGGAGTTTTCCTAGATCAACAGTTATCAAGCAAGTATTGGCATGGCTCCATTCGAGGCGTTGTATGGAAGAAAGTGTCGTTCTCTAGTATGCTGGGATGAGGTGGGTGAAGCAACGTTGTTGGGACTGGAGTTGATGCGTATGACTACGGAAAAGATTCAAACGATCCGGTAACATATAAAAACCTCACAAGATCGATAAAAGAGTTATGCTGGTCTTCATCGAAAGGACGTGGAATTCGATATTGGAGATCATGTGTTGTTACGTGTTGCTCCATGGAAAGGAGTTACGAGATTTGGAAAGAGAGGAAAGCTCAATCCTCGATTCATTGGCCCATTTTTAATCCTCGATCGGATAGGAACTGTAGCCTATAGACTCGATTTACCGCCATGTATGTCTCGTGTTCATAACGTTTTTCACATATCCATGTTACGTAAATATGTGGAAGACCCGAACCACATTATTGAGATGGAACCGGATGAAATAGCAGAAGATTTAACATATGAAGAGGTTCTTGTTCAAATCTTGGATAAGAAGGAATATATTCTACGCTCCAAGGTTATACCTCAAGTCAAAGTTTTGTGGAGAAACCACGATGTTGAGGAAATGACCTGGGAGTTAGAATCTGAAATGAAGTCAAGGTATCCTTACCTCTTCGATATACCAGGTACGTAACCTAATTTCGAGGGCGAAATTTCATAAGAAGGGGAGATTGTAAGACCCCAACTTTTTAATAAAAATGATTTTTCTATAAATTTCATTTTTAAATATTATGGAATGAATTTGATATAATGTTATAGTTGTGGGTAATATTTATAAATTTTTCAAAGTACGCAAGTTGTTATATAATATTCGATTTGTCGGGGAATATTCTTTTTATCGGGGAATATCCGTACGACGGTACAATCATTGGTGGACCCCACAATGAAATTATTGTCGGATTGAGAACACGAAAAATTTACGGATTTACGATTCAGTTCGGCATACCATCCTCAAACGGACGAAAAATCAGAGAGGACTATTCAAACTCTTGAAGATCTAAGACTCTGTGTCCTAGAATTCAAAGGAAGTTGGGATAAGTACTTACCATTGGTGGAATTTTCTTACAACAACAGTTATCAGGCAAATATATGTGTAACTCCATTCAAAGCATTGTATGGACGAAAGTGTCGCTCTCCAATATGTTGGGATGAGGTGGGTGATCCAAATGATTCGACAATGTATACAAACGGCACAGGATCGACAAAAGAGTTATGCGGATCTTCATCGAAAGGACGTGGAATTTGATATTGGGGATCATGTATTGTTGCGTGTTGCACCATGGAAAGGAGTTACAAGATTTGGGAAGAGAGGAAAGCTCAATCCATGATTTATTGGTCCATTTTTTATTCTTGACCGAGTAGGAAATGTGACTTATAGACTCGCGTTACCTCCAAGCATGTCTCGTGTTCATAATTTCTTTCACATATCTGTGCTTCGTAAATATGTGAAAGACCCAAACCACATTATTGAGTTAGAACCAGACGAGATAGCCAAAGACTTAACGTACGAGGAGGTACCTGTCAAGATTTTGGATAGGAAGGAACATGTCCTACGCACAAAGTTCATACCACAAGTTAAAGTTTTGTGGAGGAACCATGCTATTGAAAAAATGACCTGGAAGTTGAAAACGGAAATGAAAGCGAGGTATCCTCACCTTTTCGAAATAGCAGGTACATTTCGAGGATGAAATTTCATAAGGATGGGAGGTTGTAAGACCCCGACTTTTTATTAATAAAATGAAATTTCCTCTATTTATTATTTTCAATAGTAAGGGTTGATTTAATTAATGTGGTTAGTTATGGGTAAAATGCGCAAACATTTTAAATAAGCAAGTGGTTATAAAATATTCATTATTGTTGGGAATATTCGTTTGGTGTGGAATATTCTTCACGTCTGGGAATATTAAATTGACAGTAGCATGACCTTCTTTCCAATGGGCCCCATAACGGATAGCGATTGGATGAAAAAAGCGATAAATATGAGTTTTAAAAATAACGGCGTAGTTATTATCAATTATCTTTGTTGAAATACTTGGAGGTTAAAACACGAAGCTTTGCGGTATTGCACCAATTATTTATTCTTACGTAAGAAGGCACTACTCAATAATTGTTACAGTAATTACTGTTCAATATTTTATTTTATTGATTCAATAGTTACTGCATTGATATTTTATATTGTTTCAATAATTGTCACTACACAGTATTTCCCATTATCAATAATTTTTATTATTTTAATAATATTACTAGATAACATTATTGGCAATGTCTAGAAAGTTCTGTCAAGGAGAGGTTAGGTAATTAAAGTCGAGGTATCTTCACCTGTTCGGCATACCAGGTACATACGTAAATTTCGAGGGCGAAATTTCATAAGGAGGGGAGATTGTAAAATCCCAGATTTTATGAATAAAGATTTAAATTTCTCAAAATATTTATTTTAATATTATGGTGTGGATTTGAGATAATGTTATAGTTATGGGTAGTATTTGAAAATTTTGCAAAGTATGCAAGTTGTTATATAATATTCGTTTGGTCGGGGAATATTCTTTTTGTCGGGGAATATTAAATGCGACGACATAATCATTAAGTGGACCCCCTAGCGGAAGCTTTTTTAAGTAGTTAGAAAGCGACAAAAATATTTTATGAAAATAACGGTGGAGGTTTTACCGTTAATCTTTGTTGAACTACCCATTAGTAAAAAGTACGATGTCTGGCGCGTGTGGTTGCGTAGTAGCTGCGGTATTGATTATTGATGCTTACGTGATAAAGTCACTCGGTTTTACTCAATTATTGCTACTGATAATTCTTTGTATCATATTTCTTATATTATTGATTCGATTATTGTCACAATTATCTTCTCGCATAATATGTTATTTTATTAAATCAATAATTGAGGCGACAAAATTATTCATATTATAAATTGCAATATTTAAAATGTCTAGAAGTTACATCGAAGAGAGGTTAGATAATCTAATTCTTGCGCATGATAGGAGAAATCCTTATCTGAAAGCCCCCTCTTTCCTGGGAACGACCTGGTTGATAAATATTGTGAGTTATAATATTAATGATGAATGTTATTAAAAATTAAAGTTGTGTTTTAAGTTGAATTTGGAGACGTGGACGTGATATTTGAGTCTGGAACGACGAAATTAGTAATAATAGTCTATATACACAAAATTTTCCGGGATTCACTATTTGGTCAAAATGTCAACAGTTGACTTTTTGGGAAAAGTCAAACTTTGAAATTCAAAATTTATATTTTTGATAAAAATAGTTTTATTATGTTGGAATTATTTGTGTTAGTGAAAATCGATATTTATTTTGATGATAATTGATGTCTGGGGGTTATATTGATAAATCGGGTAATTTATTGGATAAATGAGCAATTAATTGCTACTAATTCACATGTTTATAACTATTTGTTCACATGTATGTACTATTGATTCACATTCTTGTTACTATTAGGGGAGTTGGTGCAAGATTGATAATACTTGCATGACTAAGTTAAAAATGGAGGTATAGATGAAGGTACTATAATGTAATTAGTTTTTTCACATGATTTTACTATTGAGTCACATGAATAAACTATTAATTCACATGATTTACTATTAGGAGAGGTGGTTCGAGTTTGATAATACTTGTAGTATTAAATTAAAAATAAAGGAAAAGTTGGAGGTATTGTACTGTAATTTTTCGAGCTCAAAACGTGAAATTATTGAAACTATATTTTTCTATAAATAGAAGCGCATTCTTCCTTCATTTCTCACCAATTCACTAAAGCTATAGAGCGGTTATTATAGAGAGAAATTGTAGAGAGAAAATCTATAGAAGAAGAGAAGCCTGCTACCACACTACTCCTATATCCAGTTTCTTTCAAAGGTAAGGGATATTATTGGTTGTACTCGTAAGAGGTATTATTTCTTTCCTTCATCTTCATGAAGAGAACTTCTGTTATTCCACTCTTTATTATTATGTTGGAATAACCTGTCTATGCGAAGTACCGCATACTTGGTGAAATTCTTCTATTATTCCATTCTTTATTATTACATTGGAATATATCTTGTTGCATGCGTTTTCTGTGGGACTTGGTTAAAATCTTTATTATTCTCGTTGGAATATCCAAATGCATGCGCTTTTTCACGAACACGGTTCCGTTATTTAGTATTCGATGGAATAACTTGTACATCGGGAATACCGCATGCATGGTGATTGACATTTGTTATTCCATTCTTTATTATTACATTGGAACATCACATGCGGTTAATTTTGCCACGACTGGTTTCGTTACATATTATTACATTGGAATAACTTTGTACATCTGCAAGTACCGCATGCATGGTGATTTTTTTTGTTATTCCATTCTTTATTATACTCAGTTGGTTAATGTTTTGACTTCTATACTCCATAAAATTAGTAGAATATCCTTGATATTTGCGCTTCATCTAATATCTTTTCATGGAAATATTCTTCTGAGCATTCTTGAATTTTACCCCACAAAACAGTACTTCGTTGACAATTTGGACGTTATTGGTTCCTGGACAAATTAATTCTTGAACTTGTTTTATTGAATTTTTATATCTTTGTCATCATCCTCATGTTTATATTTTATTGAAAGTCATCTGTGGCATGTAGTGCATAGATGGACTTGGTATGATTATGACGAATTGGATTATTTGGGTAATAATCGTGGTAGTAATGTTACAAATGATGTGGTAAAAGTCCCCATTTATCGTAGTGCATTGTTGGACAGTTGTTGGCATGATCATGACCATTGATGAATACACGAATATCTTTGGCCCGTAGTGCATGGATAATTTGTGGTTGTGATACTAAAGAATATCCTTGGCCGTAGTGCAGGGGTGATTCGATGATGTGGATTATTTATTAAGCTGAGTCTCAGCGATAAAAGTGATGAAAAACCTTTTAAATCATAAAAAATAGTAGATTTTATTCTCTACTTGACTCTTTTAATGGATTGTTTATTTCCGCTGCAGTTTTTGATCTAAAACTTGTTGTCTATTATATTCTATCAGTTGTTATACTGTTGAAGGCTAAGGATAATTTATTTTGCATTATCTTAGTCATAATATTTCTTACTGGGCTAGTTGAGCTCACCCTTTGATTTCATTGTTCTCTTCAGGAAATGAGAACGTAGCAGGGACTAGTCGGGGAACAGAGTGATGGTCCTAGATGGTGTATTAGTAGTCCTCACTATTTTGTGAAATAGTGTGATAATAAATATAATAAGGACTCCACTGAGTGTGGATATTGTCTAGATGACAATATTTGTATTAAAACTCATTGTATATATTTTGTCGTATCTTACACGACTGTTGTATAATTAAATTTGTAGTTGTATTTTGTACCATATATTTGGCGACTCAAGATGAGTGATGTATACCTATTTTGGGGACATCACAGTTGGTATCAAAGCTTAGGGATATGATCTCTGGCTAAGATGTGAGACAAGAACTAGGAGGGGAGAGACGGGAAATTCCTTCGCTAGTTTGACCTACCTAAGTTTATTTGTTATTTAATTGGTCGGTCAGAGTATAGGGATAATTTGTGATATGTTAATTAAACCTTGTTTTGTGGCAGTATTTGAAAATGACATCCGAGAATGTTGAGAATATTAATGGAGCACAGGAGACCGTTGAGTCTCCACATATCAATAATCAGGTTAATGTGCATCAGGAAGGTTACAATCCTCAAGCAGACAACAACACTGACCAAATGATGAACGATGGAATGTTCAGAGGCTTTATGCAATTCATGCAACATTAGGCAAGAGCGACTCTTGTCCAAAATGCAGGTGGAAACACTGGCAACTCTCGGATGCCAGTCCTTCGCTAAGCGATTCAAGGAACCTGGGACCACCATGAGTTTAATGGAGAGTCAAAACCACTTAAGCGGAGCGTTGATAAAGCATGATGACCAAGATATTTGATGTCTTGGGATGCTCAGAGGAACAAAGGTTTCCTTTGCCACCTTCATGTTATTGTAGAGAGAGGCGGATTCTTGGTGGGAATCGTAAAGCATACTCAACTGCTTATGCTTGAAGATGACTTGGTAGAAGTTCCAAGAATTGTTCAACGACAAGTACTTTCCCAAAAGTATTTGTCACATGAAAGAGGTAGAGTTCATTAAACTGGAGCAAAACAACATGACCGTGTCGCAGTACGAAGCCAAGTTTGCCGAGTTGTCCCGGTTTGCGTCTCATTTAGTTGATAATGAGGAGAGAATGACGTGAATATTTCTATGAGGTTTGAAACCTGAGATACGTTAATATCTTATCTCTCATAAATTGTGTTTGTATTCAGATGTTGTTAGTAGGGCTTAGTTATTGGAGCGCGATAATGAGTCAACCCAACCTAAAGAGAGCAACCGGTAAAATGATAATACAAGTGATACCAGTCATCGAATCGATGACAATAAGCGTGGAGGGAATCAACATGCCAGAAATGGTAACCACTTCGGTGGTAATCATGGCCAAAATAATAAGAATGGACATTTCAAGAAGTGGAGATTCAACAATGATGGAAAGACGTCAGCACCATCACCCGTTGTTAAAGAAGGAGATCGACCGACCACCTATCATATGCTTCAAATGCGGAGGGGAGGGACATATCAGTCCAAACTGTGTGATGCCATCCAAAGCGTGTTACAATTGTGGAAAGGAAGGTCACCTAGCCCAATTTTATCATTCACCGAAGATAAGTCCAGCTGGGAAGGAGGCACCAAAGGCCGTCCCAGAAAAGTCAAAGCCGGTAGTGCAAGGGAGAGCGTTTTTTGTGACTCCTCAAAAAGCGAGTAAACCGGACGAAGTTAGCACGGGTTAGTTAATTAAAAATTCTTGTGAAGTCTATACCTTATTAGATATCGGTTCTACCCATTTTTTTATCTCTCTTGCTTGCGCTCAACGTTTAAATTTGACCCCAGAGAAGTTAGACTTTGACTTATTGGTTGAAACTCTGTTAGGAGAAACCTTCGTTACATCCACTATTTATAAATCTTATCTAATTCAAATCGAAACTTTCACGTTACCTGTCGATCTTATCTCTTTGAAAATACTTGCCTTTGATGTGATTTTAGAAATCGATTGGTTAACTACTCATCATGTTTTTCATAAGGTTGTTAGCTTTCATATTCCTAACAAACCTGTTATGCGAATTCAAGCAACCAAACCACTAAAGACAATCGTTGTCATATCAAGCCATAAGTAAAGAGCCTCGATCCTTTCGTTGTTGACTTCCTTGTGTGGAATGCACCGAAGCCAGACTTTCTGTAGGCGACGTCGTGAATGACGATGATAAGTTGATAGGAATCAATGTAACGTACTATTCAAGTCATGTAGGAGAGTCACAGTTTTGAATGATATTTTTATTGTTAATAAAATTCCTGACGTATTCTTGAAGACTTCTTAGCCTACCCTAGAGCGTGAAATCAAATTTTGTATTGACCCCAGTACAAAACCCATTTCTAAATCCCTCAAATATTTCTTCAACCAAAACGAACGTATAATGCACCAAAGACGTTGGCTCGAACTGTTGAAGATTATGATTGTACCATTCAATATCATTGTGGAAGAGAAAACGTGGTAGCTGACGCGTTGAGTAGAAGATCGTATGCATTTACGAGTGCGATGTTGTTAACACAAAAACCCATTTCGTATAACTTGCAAATGATGAAGATAGAGTTAAAGACTCTAGAGCCCCAAGTAAAGATAGCGAATATACGAGTAGAATCGACACCGCTCAAGCTACATACTCAAAGATGATGAATGTGAAGAAGAAGGTTCAAGAGGACGTTATTCTAGAAGTAAGAATCGATGAAGAGATGAAATCTCAACCCTTGATTTTATTGGCCCATTTGAAATTCTCGATCGAGTAGGAACTGTGTCCTATAGACTCGTTTTACTTCCAAGTATGTTGCGTGTTCATAACATTTTTCACGTATCGATGTTACGTAAATATGTGGATAACCCGAACCACATTATTGATTTAGAACCAGATAAGATAGCAAAAAATTTAACGTATGAGGAGATATGTGTTAAAATCTTGGATAAGAAGGATCACATTCGACACTCAAAGGTTATACCTCAAGAGTTAGAATTTGAAATGAAGTCGAGGTATCCTCACCTGTTCGGCATACCAGGTACGTACGTAAATTTCGAGGGCGAAATTTCATAAGGAGGGGAGATTGTAAAATTCCAAATTTTATGAATAAAGATTTAAATTTCTCGAAATATTTATTTTAATATTATGGTGTGGATTTGAGATAATGTTATAGTTGTGGGTAGTATTTGAAAATTTTGCAAAGTATGCAAGTTGTTATATAATATTCGTTTGGCCGGGGAATATTCTTTTTGTCGGGGAATATTCGTGCGACGACATAATCATTAGTGGACCCCCAGCGGAAGCTAATCGTCGTAGTTAGAAAGCGACAAAAATATTTTATGAAAATAACGGCGGAGGTTTTACCGTTAATACTGTTGAACTACCCGGTAGTAAAAGTACAATAATACGCGTGATTGCATAGTAGCACACGGTATTGATTATTGATGCTTACGTGATAAGTCACTCAGTTTAACTCAATTATTGCTACAGTAATTGCTACATCATATCTCTTATATTATTGATTCGATTATTGTCATAATATCTTCTGCATAATATGTTATTTTATTAAATCAATAATTGAGACGACAAAGTTATTCATATTATTAAATTGCAATATTTATAATGTCTAGAAGTTCTGTCAAGGAGAGGTTAGATAATCTAATTGCGCCCCAATAGAGAGAAAACCTTATCGGAAAGCCCCCTCTTTCCTGGGAACGACCTAGTTGATAAATATTGTGAGTTATAATATTACTGATGAATGTTATTAAAAATTAAAGTTGTGTTTGAAGTTGAATTGGAGACGCGGACGTGATATTTGAGTCCAGAACGACGAAATTAGTAAAAATAGTCTATCAACACAAAATTTTTCGGGATTCACTATTTGGTCAAAAAGTCAACAGTTGACTTTTTCAGGAAAAGTCAAACTTTGAAATTCAAAATTTATATTTTTGATAAAAATAGTTTTATTATGTTGGAATTGTTTGTGTTAGTGAAAATCGACATTTATTTTGATGATAATTGATGTCTGGGGGTTATATTGATAAATTGGGTAATTTATCAGATAAATGAGCAATTAATTGCTACTAATTCACATGTTTATAACTATTTGTTCACATGTGTGTACTATTGATTCACATTCTTGTTACTATTAGGGGAGTTGGTGCAAGATTGATAATACTTGCATGACTAAGTTAAAAATGGAGGTATAGATGAAGGTACTATAATGTAATTAGTTTTTTCACATGATTTTACTATTGAGTCACATGAATAAACTATTAATTCACATGATTTACTATTAGGGGAGGTAGTGCAAGTTTGATAATACTTGCAGGATTAAATTAAAAATAAAGGAAAAGTTGGAGGTATTGTACTGTAATTTTTTGAGCCCAAAACGTGCAATTATTGAAACTATATTTTTCTATAAATAGAAGCTCATTCTTCCTTCATTTCTCACCAATTCACTAAAGCTATAGAGCGGTTATTATAGAGAGAAATTGTAGAGAGAAAATCTATAGAAGAAGAGCTTTCTTCTCGCTACCACTTCTCGCTATATCCAGTTTCTTTCAAAGGTAAGGGATATTATTGGTTGTACTCGTAAGGGGTATTATTTCTTTCTTTCATCTTCATGAAGAGAACTTCTGTTATTCCACTCTTTATTATTATGTTGGAATAACTTGTATCATCACAATACCCGCATACTTGGTGAAATTCTTCTATTATTCCATTCTTTATTATTCGGTTGGAATATATACATCATGCATGCGCTTTTCTGTGGGACTGATTCTCATCTTTATTATTAGGTTGGAATATCCATACATGCGTTTTACGTCGGACCTAGTTCTGTCTTTATTATTCTGTTGGAATATCCTGTTTGTAAATGATATTATTTCTTTTAATATCATTATGGCAAAATATTGGTTAAACTTTTTATCAAATTTGGATCTTTTTGTGTCGGGGTTACTATTTACGTATACGATACTATTCACGTATACGGCACTATTCACAGAAAAATTTAAATTTTCTTTTCCTTGTCCAAGTCTTTTCTTATGATACTAGCTTTGATTGTATCCATGTTTTGATCTTCATTCTTGAATTTTGCCCCACAATTTTTTATTATGGAGTATTTTTGAATTTGGACAAACTAAAGTACGAATCCTTAATCCTTAATCATTGTCTTTTTTATTTCATTTGATTCGTTTCTTTAAAAAAATATTTTTCATCATCCTCAGTCCTAAATGATGATGTTACTGAATATCTATGGCCTGTACTGCAAAGATGAACGATTACATGATGAATATCTTTGGCCTGTAGTGCAAAGATGAACATGTGTTGAGATGAACATGACCAACTGCGAATATGATTGATTATTTTGGTCGTATTGCAGAAATGAGTATTTGATTCAATATTTATATTGATTGATGTTACAGGGATAAAATATTGATGATGGACTTTAAAATCATAGAAGATTGTAGATTTCATTTTCTACTTAACTCTTTTAATGATTTGTTATTTTTGCTGTGAATATTGATCTAAAACTTGTTGTCTGTTATATTCTATCAGATTTTTTCCTATTGAGGACTAACAATAATTTGTTCTATATTATCTTAGTCATAATATTCTTTACTGGGCTAGTTGAGCTCTCCCTTTTCCTTGTTGTTCTATTTTTCTTCTCAGGAGGCGAGAATGTAGCGAGTACTAGTCGGGGTATGGATTGATGGTTCTAGAAGTTGTTTTAGTAGTCCTCACTATTTTTGTAAAATAATGTATCAATAATTGTAATGAAGACTTGTGACGCCCCCAAAATTAGGTATACGTCACCCATCTTGGGTCGCCACTTACATGGTACATAAATTCAAATACAACTTACTAATATAACTGTCGTGTACAATTCGACATAAACTGTGAGTTTGAATACAATTATTGTCTACTAGATATTATACAAACTCAAAAGGAGTCCTCATTACAACTATTATCACACTATTTCACGAGAATAGTGAGGACTACTAATGCTATCCTTTGGACCATTACTCAGTCCCCGACTCGTCCCGGCTATGTTCTCATTTCTTGAAGAGAACGGTGAAAGAAAGGGTGAGCTCAACTAGCAAGAAGAAATATTTTGACTAAGATAATGCGAATAAATTATCATTAGCCTTCAACGATGTTAAACCGATAAAATACAATAGACAACCGGTTTAATCTGCGGCGGAATATGCAATCCATTAAAAGAGTCAAGTAGAGAATAAAGTCTACTATCTTTTAGGTTTTAAAAGGTTTTCATCAATTTTTATCATTGAGACTTAATAAATAAACCACCACATCTAATCATCCACGTACCACGATCCAAGGATTTTCATCAAATTATCAATGGCCATGACTATCTTAGAATCACCCCGGTCATAATCATACCAAAACTATCCATCACTACATTCTGAAGCCACCGAGGACTTTTGTCACATCATTTATATCAAGTCATGATTATCTTAGAATGATCCCTCGGTCATAATCATACTAAGTTCATCTATGCACGTAAGCCAAAGATAACATAATATAACATGAGGATGATGACAATGACATAGTAATTCAATAAAACAAGTTCAAGAATTATTTAATCCATGAATTATTAACGCCCAAATTGTCAACATAATCTCGTTTCATAGAGTAAAATTCAAGAATGATCGGAAGAATATTTCCGTGAAAGAGATCTTTGGATGAAACGCAAATATCAAGGATATTCTACTAATTTCATGGAGTATAGAAGTCAAAGTTTTAACCATTTGGGTATAATAAAGAATGGAATAACAAAAGAAATCACCATGCATGCGGTACAGATGTATGAAAAGTTATTCAACAGAATAATAATAACGGAAACGGTCGGTGAAATTCACACGCCAGCGGGATGTTTCAATGAGAATAATAAAGATGGAATCAGATCGGTGTAAAACACACGAGATAGGATATTCCAATGAGAATGATAAAGGCGGAACCGGTCGGTGTAAAACACACACGATGCGAGGATGTTCCAGCAGAATAATAAAAAGCGGAACTAGGTAGGTGTAAAACACACATGCATGAGGATGTTCCAATGAGAATAATAGAAGAATGTCACCAAGTATAGGTAGCCTGGCGTATACGAGTTATTCCAAGAATAATAAGCAATGGAATAACATAAGGATTTCACCAAGTATAGGGTATCTGCAGCGTATACGAGGTTATGTATAGGGTATGCCACTTTTATAGAGTTATTCAAATGAATAATAATGAATGGAATAATGAAGTTCTCTTCAAGAAGAAAGAATAACACCCTTACAGTACAACAAATAATATCCTTACCGTAAAAGAACCGAATATAGAAGTAGTGAAGTAGCGAGAATACTCTTCTTCTTTCTATAACTTTCTCTATAGCTTCTCTCTATAATTTCTCTCTAGAGTTTCAATGAATTAAGTAAGAAAATAATGAAGGAATGAGCTTCTATTTATAGGAAAATAGAATGCATAAGTAACTAATCCATGAACGCTCCATTGATTTACTTTAATCTGACGGTCCATATTTAAAGAAAAATCTTTTAAATAAAATATAATATATTCTATTTATATAAAAACATTTTACTATGCAAACACTATGCAATACTATGCAAAACACTATGCAAAAAATACTATGCAACACTATGCATAATAAAATATAATATATTCTATTTATAGAATAACTTTAATAAAGTATTCTATTTTATATAAAAAGATATTTCATTTTATTACGTTAATAATCTGAATAAAACAAAAGCGTCATTATCATTTATAATAATTCATATTATTAATCGACAATAATGGAATCAAACCGAGTGACTTCTCACATAAGCATCGATAATCAATACAGGTGTCTTTCTTATGCAACCATTATGACATTGTACTTTTACTACCTCTTAAGTAGTTCAACAAGAACTACGGTAAAACTTCCGTAGTTATTTCAATAAAATATTTTTGTCGTTTTCTCAATCCGACAATAATTACATTGTAGGTCCACCAATGATTGAGTAGTTATACGAATATTCCACGCTAAACCGAATATTCCCAGACCAATCGAATATAATATAACCACTTGCATACTTTGCAAAATTTATAAATACTACCCACAACTATAATATTATCTCAAATTCACACCATAATATTAAAAATTATTTTGACAAAATTTAAATCTTTATTGATAAAATCTGGGGTCTCACAATCTCCCTCCTTATGGAATTTAAGCCCTCGAAATTAGGGTGCGTACGATATGATAAAGAGATGAGGATACCTTGAATACCTTTATCGTTTAAAAATATTAAATTCATCTTTGAAATCCGGCAAAGATATTCATTAACAATTCATCTTTGCACTACAAGCCAAAGATATATAAGCGTAAAACTAATAATAATCGAGACTCTTCGACAATAGTATCATAACCATAAATTATCCATGCACCTTCTTGGCTAAGGATATTCGTGTTTTCAATTACGGTCATGATTATACCGAATAATCCGTGGTCATAATCATACCAAGTCTATCAATGCACTACTACCAAAGATGACTTTTACCACATCCATGAATTAATATTTCATTCTTTGAGACTCATTTCAATAATTAATCCATATCATCGAATCATCCCCGCACTACGTGCCGAGGATATTCATTAAGTATCACGACCACAAATTATCCATGCACTACTACCAAAGATAATTGTGTATTCATTAGTATCACGACCACAAATTATCCATGCACTACTACCAAAGATAATTGTGTATTCATTAGTATCACGACCACAAATTATCCATGCACTACTACCAAAGATAATTGTGTATTCATTAGTATCACGACCACAAATTATCCATGCACTACTACCGAAGATAATTGTGTATTCATTAGTATCACGACCACAAATTATCCATGCACTACGGCCAAAGATAATTGTGTATTCAATTACAGTTATGATTATACCGAACAATCCCTGGTCATAATCATACCAAGTCCATCTATGCACTACAGGCCACAGATGACTTTCAACATAATATAAGCATGAGGATAATGATATAAAGAATCAATCAAATGAGATAAAGGATAAATATTAAACATTTATAATATAATTTATCCAGGATTCAAGAATATCCCCATGTTTTCAATCACTTAATAATCTCATAATCTAATATCATTAATATTATAACAATATTTTAATCACTTCTTAAATTTATAAACAATTTATCTTAATTGTTTACGCTTTACAATATAATGCATTTAATCATTCAAAATGTCATACTCATAAGATATCATCACCAATTATCAAATCCTCATCAAAAAAATATGCATATACTCTATATAGGATTCTCTAGCCATAATATCCTATTTTCAACTTTTGTTACTTCACTTAACATATTTAACTCATATGTTCAGAATTAAACTATTTTCATGAAAAATACCAAATCAGTCCCAAAAATATTTCTTTTCTGGGATTTAGCATAATATAGTCCCATAATGAAAATATATTTTTCTCGGAATTTTTAAAATTCATTTACTATTTTTTAAAAATAAATTTCCACTTAATTCCTTAAGAAATTAGCTACCTCAAGTTTAACTCCAAAAATTCCCAAATCTTGGCAGGACCTTACATATGTTAACGTGAGCTTCCAGTTTAAATTTCATGGTCATCTGAGTTATAGAACTCCGGTTATAAGCGAATTTTTAATTCGGAAAAACCTAAATATTGAAATAGTCATAACTTGCTCATTTTAAGTCAGAATGAGCTCATTTTTGGACAGTAGGTACTTTATACCATATACTTTCATGTCCCAAAAGGCCAGAATTTTTCTCATAATTTAAGTGGCCGAAACAGTCCCTTAAAGTTTCTGGGCAGTAGCATTTTCAAAATTTACAGCTTTGGCCTCATTTGCTAAAATCAGTCCACACAAAAATCTACAACACCTTTTCCAGTAATTCCACTTGGATTAGTTAGGTAACTCATAGATCTAACTCTAGAACTTGACCATACTCAAAAATTCAAAATATAATAGGAGATATGGTCAATTGAATTTCATGTTACGTTTTTCACCAAAATCGATTTTCAACTCTTTGTGATTTCTAAGAAACTTTCATGTTTTCACATACCAACCAACATAACTCATCATAAAACTTACTAATACTTCATATACCCATGATTTTCATTATTCCAATGCTTTTATTATGACTTTCATCATAAACCATGTAAACTGTTCATTTAGTTGAAGAAATATTTGAGGGTTTAAGAAATGGGTTTTTAGATCGGGTCAATACAAAATTCGATTTCACGCTCTAGGGTAGGCTAGAAATCTTCAAGAATACGTCAAGAAATTTATTAATGATAGAAATATCATTCAAAGCGTGACTCTCATCCAAGACTTGGATAGTATGTCACATTGATACCAACCTGTGACTTCTATCCCTTAACCTAGATAGCACCTCACAATGATACCTATCAACTTGCCATCTTGATCACGGCGTCGCCCTGACAGAAAGTCCGGCTTCGGTGCATTCCACACAAGGAAGTCAACAACGAAAGGATCGGGGCTCTTTACTTATGGCTTGATATAACAAATGATTAACTTTAGGGTTTGGTTACTTTGAATTCAGTATAACAAAAGTTGGTTAGGAATATGAAAGCTAACAACCTTACAAAAAGAATAATAAGTAGTTAATCAATCGTTTTCAAAAATTACCTCAAAGGCAAGAATTTTTAAAGATATAAGATCATGAAAGTGTTTATTTGAAATAACAAGATTAATAAGCGATTGGAGGTATGAAGGTTTCTCCCAACGAAGTTTGATAGATAAATCAAAGTCTAATTTTTTTGAGTCAAATTTAAACATTGAACACAACTAGGTAGAATAAAAGAGTGGGTAGAACTTGTATTAAATAAAGTATAGACTTCGTAATAATTAATTTACCCGTAATAACCCGTTCGGTTTTCTCGATAAACGCCTCGCTTAAATTACCGAAGTTTGACTTTTTACTATAGGGTACATTCCACCCTTAAGTGCTTCTTCACATTCACGATCCATGATTTGAATCATTATTCTCCGATCCATATCGAATTCGGGTTGACCGCTATGCACAGGTAATTCCGAATTCGATGTTGGGTTCTCCCAATTGCTGTCCAAAAAGCAAAGTCCATTTCATCTATTTTGGCTTTATTGGATCTGGACGTCTTTTCTACACTATCAACGCGTTATGCAGCTTTTTACCCATGCATCGTCTATTCTCCTTCGTTCGGTTGTTTCTTCTTTCAAATTTGATCTTTGATTTTTAAATTCTCGATTCCAACTTTAATATCTTACCACCGCCAAAGCGTGATTTTGTTCGAGCATCACATATCGGGTAACCCAATTTTGAATTGTTGTATCCCTTTGTTCCCACGACCGTTTGCCGTTCTTCAACCTCGTTCTTCTAGCTCACGAACACGATTTTGTAATTCGAGTTTTGATCATAAATTTCTTCTAACCAATTCTCCTCGGGTTCCTCTTCTTCCTCTTCTTCCTCACTTTCATTGCTACCTCTGCAACTAGCTCAAGGGTGCAACAATTAGTTCTTCATTTACTACGTGGATATCTCTAATTTGTTCCTCGTCTCGACCTTTGCATTAACACGATTAGTGATTAAAGGTGTCACAACGGTCACATTCACTCCATTGTGAATATTTTCATTTGCCATTTCCAAACACTGCCACAACACGAGGGTTAATTAATATATCAAATATTATCCCTATACTCTGACCGACCAATTAAATACCAAATAAACTTAGGTAGGTCATACTAGCGAAGGAATTTCCGTCTCTCTCCTCCTAGTTCTTATCTCACATCTTAGCTGAGGATCATATCCTAAGCTCGATACCAACTGTGACTCTGGACACCAACTTATGTCGATTACCTCACATTGGTACTATCACTTGCACACTTAGAAAATCGGCGTCCCCTACGGAGAGTCCGGCTTGGTGCATTCCCCATCAACAGAAGTCACCAAATGAGAGGCTGGGGCTCTTCACACTTATGGCTCGATATATCAACCGCGCCGCCCAAAATTAGGTATCGCCACCCATCTTGGGTCGCCACTTACATGGTACATAAATTCAAATACAACTTACTAATATAAGCTGTAGGTATACAATACGACATAAAGCGTGAGTTTGAATACAAATATTGTCTACTAGATATTATACAAACTCAAAAGGAGTCCTCATTACAACTATTATCACACTATTTCACGAATAGTGAGGACTACTAATGCTATCCTCTCGGACCATTACTCCGTTCCCAGACTCGTCCCGGCTATGTTCTCATTTTCAAGAGAAACGGTGAAAGAAAGGTGAGCTCAACTAGCCCAAGAAGAAATATTATGACTAAGATAATGCAGAATAAATTATCATTAGCCTTCAACGATGTTAAACCGATAAAATACAATAGACAACCGGTTTAAGCTGCAATGGAATATGCAATCCATTAAAAGAGTCAAGTAGAGAATAAAGTCTACTATCTTTTAGGTTTTAAAAGGTTTTCATCAATTTTTATCATTTGAGACTCTCACTTAATAAATAAACCACCACATCTAATCATCCCCGTACCACACGTCCAAGGATTTTCATCAAATTATCAATGGCCATGACTATACCGAATCACCCTGGTCATAATCATACCAAAAACTATCCATCACTACATTACAGGCCACTGAGGACTTTTGTCACATCATTTATATCAAGTCATGATTATACCGAATGATCCTTGGTCATAATCATACTAAGTTCATCTATGCACGTAAGCCAAAGATAACATAATATAACATGAGGATGATGACAATGACATAGTAATTCAATAAAACAAGTTCAAGAATTATTTAATCCATGAATTATTAACGTCCAAATTGTCAACATAATCTTGTTTCATAGAGTAAAATTCAAGAATGATCGGAAGAATATTTCCGTGAAAAGATATCTTTGGATGAAACGCAAATATCAAGGATATTCTACTAATTTCATGGAGTATAGAAGTCAAAGTTTTAACCATTTGGGTATAATAAAGAATGGAATAACAAAAGAAATCACCGTGCATGCGGTACTTGCATGAGGCGAGTTATTCCAACAGAATAATAATAATAACGGAACCGAAGTCGGTGAAATTCACAAGAAGCGGGATGTTCCAACAGAATAATAAAGATGGAACCAGATCCGTGTAAAACACATGATAGGATATTCCAATGAGAATGATAAAGAGCGGAACCAGTCCGGTGTAAAACACTTGAGCAGGATGTTCCAACAGAATAATAAAAGCGGAACTAGGTCCGGTGTAAAACACATGCATGACGGGATGTTCCAATGAGAATAATAGAAGAATGTCACCAAGTATAGGGTAAATCAGCGTATACAAAAGTTATTCCAGCGAGAATAATAAGCAATGGAATAACATAAGGATTTCACCAAGTATAGGGTATGCCTGGCGTACAAAGGTTATGTATAGGGTATGCCACTTTTATAGGTTATTCAGCAATGAATAATAATGAATGGAATAATGAAGTTCTCTTCGAAGAAGAATAACACACTTACGGGTACAACAAATAATATCCTCTAGTAAAAAGAACCTGAATATAGAAGTAGTGAAGTAGCGAGAATACTCTTCTTCTTTCTATAACTTTCTCTCTAGCTTCTCTCTATAATTTCTCTCTCTAGAGTTTCAATGAATTCGTAAAAGAAAATAATGAAGGAATGAGCTTCATTTATAGGAAAATAGAATGCATAGTAACTAATCCATGAGCGGTCCGGATTGATTTACTTTAATCGACGGTCCATATTTAAAGAAAAATCTTTTAAATAAAATATAATATATTCTATTTATATAAAAACATTTTACTATGCAAACACTATGCAATACTATGCAAAACACTATACAAAATACTACGCAACACTCGCATAATAAAATATAATATATTCTATTTATAGAATAACTTTAATAAAGTATTCTATTTTATATAAAAGATGTTTACATTTTATTACGTTAATAATACTGAATAAAACAAAAGCGTCATTATCGCTATAATAATTCATATATTATTAATCTAACAATAATGGAATCAAACCGAGTGACTTCTCACATAAGCATCGATAATCAATACCGTGGTGTACTATGCAACCACACGACATCGTATTTTTGTACTTTTACTACCGAGTAGTTCAACAGTAACCACGGTAAAACTTCATAGTTATTTCAATAAAATATTTTTGTCGTTTTTTCAATCAAACAATAATTACATTTAGGGTCCACCAATGATTGATTGGTAGTTATACGAATATTCCCCGCTAAACCGAATATTCCCACCAATCGAATATAATATAACCACTTGCATACTTTGCAAAATTTATAAATACTACCCACAACTATAATATTATCTCAAATTCACACCATAATATTTAAAAAATTATTTTGACAAAATTTAAATCTTTATTGATAAAATCTGGGGTCTCACAATCTCCCTCCTTATGGAATTTCGCCTCGAAATTAGGTGCGATACTGATATGATAAAGAGATGAGGATACCTTGAATACCTTTATCGTTTAAAAATATTAAATTCATCTTTGAAATCCGCCAAAGATATTCATTAACAATTCATCTTTGCACTACAAGCCAAAGATATATAATCGTAAAACTAATAATCTTTGAGACTCGACAATAGTATCATAACCATAAATTATCCATGCCTCTTCGGCTAAGGATATTCGTGTGTTTTCAATTACTATCATGATTATACCGAATAATCCGTGGTCATAATCATACCAAGTCTATCAATGCACTACGACCAAAGATGACTTTTACCACATCCATGAATTAATATTTCATTCTTTGAGACTCATTTCAATAATTAATCCATATCATCGAATCATTCACGCACTCTGGGCCGAGGATATTCATTAGTATCACGACCACAAATTATCCATGCACTACTACCAAAGATAATTGTGTATTCATTAGTATCACGACCACAAATTATCCATGCACTACTACCAAAGATAATTGTGTATTCATTAGTATCACGACCACAAATTATCCATGCACTACTACCAAAGATAATTGTGTATTCATTAGTATCACGACCACAAATTATCCATGCACTACTGACAAAGATAATTGATAATTGTGTATTCATTAGTATCACGACCACAAATTATCCATGCACTACGCCAAAGATAATTGTGTATTCAATTACGGTTATGATTATACCGAACAATCCACAGTCATAATCATACCAAGTCCATCTATGCACTTCTGGTGCCGAGATGACTTTCAACATAATATAAGCATGAGGATAATGATATAAAGAATCAATCAAATGAGATAAAGGATAAATATTAAACATTTATAATATAATTTATCCAGGATTCAAGAATATCCCCATGTTTTCAATCACTTAATAATCTCATAATCTAATATCATTAATATTATAACAATATTTTAATCACTTCTTAAATTTATAAACAATTTATCTTAATTATTTACGCTTTACCATATAATGCATTTAATCATTCAAAAATGTCATACTCATAAGATCGACAGGTAACGTGAAAGTGTTTATTTGAAACAACAAGATTAATAAACAATGGAGGTAACGAAGGTTTCTCCCAACGAAGTTTCAATAGATAAATCAAAGTCTAATTTCTCCGAGTCAAATTTAAACGTTGAACGCAAGCAAGAGAGATAAAAGAATGGGTAGAACCCAGGTATATAATAAGGTATAGACTTCAGAAGAATTTATAATTAACTAACCCGTGCTAACTTCGTTGGGTTACCTACTTTTTGAGAAGTCACGAAAAACGCTCTTCCACGAAACCATGAGACTTTGTTTTATGCATGATCCGCCTTTGGTGCCACTATCCCAATTGGACTTGACTTCACTATACTGACAAAATCGAGCTAAATGACCTTCTCTTCTTGAAATTTCCACTTCTATTATCTTTGCCATGATTACCCACCGAAGTGGTTACCATTCTTAGCATGATAATTTCCCCACGATGGTTATCATTGTTACGATAAATTGTTTCCACCGAAGATGATTATTATCGTGTTGTTGGTCGTTACCATTTGTTTGAAATTTGAATCAACACCCTCATGTGCTTCATTGCTTATCTCGGTATTTTCGGATGCCATTCTCAAACACTGTCACAAAACAAGGGTTAATTGACATGTAACAAATTATCCCTATATTTACGACCGACCAATAAAATAAGACATAAACATAGGTAGGTCATTCTAGCGAAGGTATTCCCGTCTCTCCCCTCCTAGTACTATTTCGACCTCTTAGCCAGGATCATATCCCTAAGCTCGATACCAACCGTGGCGCCCCTAAAATTAGGTATCGTCACCCATCTTGGGTCGCCACTTACATGGTACATAAATTCAAATACAACTTACTAATATAAGCTGTGGTGTACAATCGACATAAACCGTGAGTTTGAATACAAATATTGTCTACTAGATATTATACAAACTCAAAAGGAGTCCTCATTACAACTATTATCACACTATTTCACAGAATAGTGAGGACTACTAATGCTATCCTCTCGGACCATTACTCCGTTCCCCGACTCGTCAAACTATGTTCTCATTTCACGAAGAGAACGGTGAAAGAAAGGTGAGCTCAACTAGCCCAAGAAGAAATATTATGACTAAGATAATGCGAGAATAAATTATCATTAGCCTTCAATGATGTTAAACCGATAAAATACAATGAACAACCGGTTTAAGCTGCGGTGAATATCTGATCCATTAAAAGAGTCAAGTGGAGAATAAAATCTACTATCTTTTAGGTTTTAAAAGGTTTTCATCAATTTTTATCATTTGAGACTCGATTTTTAATAAATAAACCACCACATCTAATCATCCTCGTATACCACGGTCAAGGATTTTCATTAAATTATCAATGGTCATGACTATACCGAATCACCCCTGGTCATAGTCATATAAAAAACTATCCATCACCGCATTACGTGCCCTTCGAGGACTTTTGTCACATCATTTATAGCAGGTCATGATTATACCGAATGATCCCTGGTCATAATCATACCAAGTTCATCTATGCACGTAAGACATAGATAACTTTCAACATAATATAACATGAGGATGATAACAATGACATAATAATTCAATAAAACAAGTTCAAGAATTATTTTATCCAAGAACCAATAACGTCCAAGTTGTCAACATGATACTTCTTTGTAGAGTAAAATTCAAGAATTCTCAGAAGAATATTTCCATGAAAAGATTTGGATGAAACTTGAAATATCAAGGATATTCTACTAATTTCATGGAGTATAGAAGTCAAAGTTTTAACCAACTGGGTATAATAAAGAATGGAATAACAAAAGAAATCACCATGCATACGGTACTTCGCATAGACAGGTTATTCCAATAGAATAATAATAACGGAACTAGGTCAGGTGAAATTCACACCGACTGGATGATCCAACAGAATAATAAATGCGGAATAATAAACAATGGAACCAGGTCGTGGGTGTAAAACACATGCATGAGGATATTCCAAATGAGAATAATAAATGCGAACAATGGAACCGGTCCGGGTGTAAAAACATGCGAGACGAGGATATTCCAATGAATAATAAAGAATTGAATAATGTAAGAAAATCACCAAGTATAGGGGATTAAGCGTATCTGAGTTATTCAATGAGAATAAATAAGAATGGAATAATATAAGGATTTCACCAAGTATAGGTGTCTGGCGTATACACAAAAGTTATGTATAGGGTATGCCACTTTTACAGGTTATTCCAACAGAATAATAATGAATGGAATAATGAAGTTCTCTTCATGAATAAGAAAGAATAACACCCCTTACGGTACAACAAATAATATCCCTTCTAGTAAAAGACACTTTGGATATCAAAGTAGTGAAGTACCGAATACTTTCTTCTTTTTTTCTCTATAGATTTTCTCTATAGCTTCTCTCTATAATTTCTCTCTACAGAGTTTGGTGAATTAAGTAAGAAAATAATGAAGGAATGAGCTTCTATTTATAGGAAAATAGAATGCATAGTAATTAATTCATGAGCGATCCGATTGATTTACTTTAATCTGACGGTCCATATTTAAAGCAAAATCTTTTATATAAAATATCATATATTCTATTTATATAAAAACATTTTACTATGCAAACACTATGCAACACTATGCAAAACACTACGCAACACTATGCATAATAAAATATAATATATTCTATTTATAGAATAACTTTAATAAAGTATCATTTTTTATATAAAAGATGTTTACATTTTATTACGTTAATAATCTGAATAAAACAAAACGTCATTATCGCATTATAATAATTCATATTATTAATCGACAATAATGGAATCAAACCGGTGACTTCTCACATAAGCATTAATAATTAATACAGGTGCTACTATGCAACCACACACGACATTACTATACTTTTACTACCAAAGTAGTTCAACAAAGATCAAGCGGTAAAACTTCCGTCGTTATTTTGATAAAATATTTTTTGTCGTTTTCTCAATCAAATAATAATTACATTAATAGGGTCCACCAATGATTGAGTAGTTATTTAATATTCCTCGCTAAATGAAATATTCCCGACCAATCGAATATAATATAACCACTTGCATACTTTGCAAAATTTATAAATACTACCCACAACTATAATATTATCTCAAATTCACACTATAATATTAAAAATTATTTCGACAAAATTTAAATCTTTATTGATATAATCTGGGGTCTCACAATTTGTAATTAAACTCACAGTTTAAGTGTTGTCGTATTTTGCATGACATTTGTATTAATAAAGTTGTAGTTATTTATGTATCATGTGTTGGCGACTCAGAATGGGTGATGTATACCTATTTTGGGGGCGTCACAATAAATGTAATGAGGACTCCATTGAGTGTGGATATTGTTTAGATGACAATATTCGTTTTAAAACTCTTAGTTTATATTTTGTCGTATTTTACACGATAGCTATATTATTAAGTTGTATTTGAATTTTGTACCATGTATTTGGCGACTCAGAATAGGTGATGTATACCTGTTTTGGGGGCGTCACAATAGGAGCCATTCGATATGGGGTTTTAGAAATGGGCTTTGTACCAGGTTCAAGGTCAATAAAGAATTCAACTTCACGTTCCGGGGGTAGACCGGGAAGTTCTTCAGGAAATACGTCAGGAAAGTCACTAATAACAGGAATATTATTCAAATCTGACGTGTCTTTATTCAAAATCATAACATGGGATAAGAAAGCTTGACATCCGTTTTTCAATAAACGAATGGCTTTATGGCTTGATATGACAGTGATTGATTTTAGTGGTTTAGTTGCTTGAATTCGAATAACAGGTTAATTAGGAATATGAAAACTAACAACCTTATGAAAATAATCAATTTTGGCATGATGAGTAGTTAACCAATCAATCCCTAAAATCACATCAAAAGCAAGTATTTTTAAAGAGATAAGATCAACAAGTAATGTGATGGTGCCAACTTGGATTAAACAAGATTTATAAACAGTGGATGTAATGAAAGTTTCTCCTAACGGAGTCTCCACAGATAGGTCAAAGTCTAATTTCTCCGGAGTCAAGTTTAAACGCTGAGCACAAGCAGGAGAGATAAATGAATGGGTAGAACTGGTATCTATCAATGTATAAACTTTGCAAGAATTTATGATTAGCTTACTCGTGATCACCTCGTTTGGTTTCCTTGCATTTTGACCAGTCACAACAAACGCTCTTCCAGGAACCGTTGACTTTAACTTTTCTGGGACAGCCTTTTGAGTCACCATCCCCGCTGGACTTGGTTTCGCTATCGTACAGTCTCGAGCGATATGTCCTTCCTTTCCACAATTATAGCATACCTTGAACTGTTGTGGACAGTTTGGGCTGATGTGTCCCTCTTTTCACATTTATAGCATACGACCGGTGGTTGTTCTCCTCCTTAGAATTTGTTGTTGTTGGTCTTGACGTCTTCACATTATCATTGTTAAATCTACTCTTTTTGAAACTTCCACTTGACTCGCCTTTCCTATTATCATGACCACGATTACCACCAGAGTGGTTCCCGCTTTTATCTGTATTCTTTCCTCCCATTTGGTTATCATTGTCTCGATTATTGGTGTCTGGATATATGACTACAGTTGTGGTCCTTGGTTGAACATACTCACTATCTCGCTCTAATAATTGAGCCATGTTGACAACATCCGAATATAGAAAATTTATGAGAAATGAGATATTGACGTATGTCGGGTTTCAAACCTCTCGAAACATCCGCGTCATACGTTCCTCATTCTCCACCAAATGAGGTGAAAACTGGATAACTCATGAACTTTGCCTCATCTTTGGGACAACCGTCGTGTTGTTTTGTTCAGTTTAATAAACTCCACTTCTTTCATTATAGACGAATACTTTCGGAAAGTACTTGTCATTGAGCGATTTTTGAAATGTCTCCCAAGGCGTCTTTGAGTCTTTAATTTGGATGGGTACACTTCCTGATTCCCACCGATGTCTGCCTCACCACGGAAACATAAAGGTGGCGAATGGAACCTTCTGTTCCTCTGTGCATCCCAAGACATCGAATATCTTGGTAATTTGCTTGACCCACATTTCTGCCTTAATCAGATCCGGCTTTCCCAAGAATTCTGGTGGTCCCAACTCTTTGAACTGCTTGGCTGTGACAAACCGCGTGTTACTATCATTTCCACCTGTATTTTGTACACGAGTCTCCCTTGTCTGATTTTGCATGAACTGCAAAATGCTTCTAAACATCCTGTCGTTCATCATCTGATCAGTGGTATTGTTTACAGGAGGAACGTTGTCATCCTTTTGCACGTTCTCTTGGTTATTGATTAAAGGTGTTTCCACAGTCTGATTCACTCCATCGTAAATATTTTCAGCTGCCATTTCTAAATGCTGCCACAAAATAAGGTTAATTAAAGAAATTGACATGCAACATAATAACCTTATACTCTGACCAACCAACAAATAAGCTTAGGTAAGACACACTAGCGAAGGATTTACTCGTCTCTCCCCTCCTAGTTCTATTCTCCGATCTCTGCCAGAGACCATATCCCTAAGCTCTGATACCAACTGTGACACCCCGAAAATAGGTATACATCACCTATTCTAAGTCGCCAAACACATGGTACAGAATCAACTACAACTTTAATAATACAATTGTCGTGCAACATACGACAATACTTAAACTGTGAGTTTAAAATTCAAATATTATCTTCTAGACAATATCCACACCCAAATAAGTCCACATTACAATTATTGAACTTTATTTTACAAAAATAGTGAGGAACGCTAAACAACTTTCTAGAACCTTCACTCCATACCCCGACTATTACCCGCTACATTCTCGCATCCTGAGAAGAAAAATGGAACAACAAGGAAAAGGGTGAGCTCAACTAGCCCAGTAAAGAATATTATGACTAAGATAATATAGAACAAATTATCGTTAGTCCCCAACAGGGAAAAATCTGATAGAATATAATAAACAACAAGTTTTAGATCAATATTCGCAGCGGAAATAACAAATCATTAAAAGAGTTAAGTAGAGAATGAAATCTACAATCTTTTATGATTTTAAAGTCCATCATCAATATTTTATCCCTGTAACATCAATCAATATACATCTTGAATCAAATACTCATATCTGCAATACGACCAAAATAACAAATCATATTCACAGTTGGTCATGTTCATCTCAACACCTGTTCATCTTTGCACTAAATGCCAAAGATATTCATCATGTAATCGTTCATCTTTGCACTACAGGCCAAAAATATTCAGTAACATCATCATTTAGGACTGAGGATGATGAAAAATGTAAAATCCCAAATTTTACGAATAAAGATATAATTTTTTCGAAATATTTTTTTTCAAATTTATGGTATGGATTTAAGATAATGTTATAGTTGTGGGTAATATTAATAAATTTTGAAAAGTATGCAAGTTGTTGTATAATATTCGATTGGTCGGGGAATATTTTTTTTGTCGGGGAATATCGCATAACCACAAGTAATCATTGGTGGACTCAAGAACTGATTTATTATTTCGGATTAAGAAAATGACAAAAATATTTTATGAAAATAATGGCGGAAGTTTTACTGTTAACTGTTGAAACACCCGGTGTTAAAAGTACAGTAATACGTGTGGTTGCATAGTAGCACACGGTTTTGATTATTGATGCTTACGTGAGAAGTCACTCAGTTTTGTTCAATTATTGCTACAGTAATTGCTGCATTATATCTCACGTTAATTGATTCAATTATTGTCGATATTTTATATATTATTAAATCAATAATTGAGACGACGAAGTTATTAATATTATTATTTGCAATATTAAGGATGTTTAGAAGTTCTGTCAAGGAGAGGTTAGATAATCTAATTGTGCGCAAATAGGGAGAAATCCTTATTGGAAAACCTCCTCTTTCCTGGGAACAACCTGGTCAATTAATATTGTGAATTATAATAAAGGTGATAAATATTGTTAAAATATTGAAAGGATTTTTATGAAATAGTTGTTGTAAATTTTGCTTATTATTTGGATTCCCATTTACTCATTTTCAAAACAATCGGTAGAAATTTTTTAATAAAGGTGGGGCCCATATGTGGGGGCCACATATGGGGCCCACATGTGAAGTATGAAATTTGAAAATAGGGGTGGGAGAAAGTTTACATAAAGGAGAAGTAAAATATATTTATATATAAGAGTATGTAATGTGTGTGTGTGTGTGTATATATATATATATATATATATATAATGTGAGTGGAAAGTGGTGGAAAAGTGATAGTATGAAAATGATGGGTGTAAGATGTGTGTGTTTATAATGTTAGTGGAGGATAGTGAAAAAGGTGGAGTGTATTATTTATATATTATATGTGGTGTGAGTAATATATATATATATATATATATATATATATATATATATATATATATATAATGGGTGTGGTAAGTGGTGAATGTGGTGGATGGTGATTTTGGTGGGTGTGGTTATATTATATATGGATTATGGAAGTTGCCAAAAAGGGGTGGGGGATTGGATTGCCCGGGAAGGAGTACTATGTTACATTATATATCTACATATATATAAAGTTTGAATAATTGATAGAATAAGTTGCAAAGTTGTTCACAGGTGGGTGAGTTTTTCTTTTAAATATGTGTGGGTTTATATATATATATATATATATATATATATATATATATTATACTTGTATGATTTGATCTTATTGGAGGAAGGTTTAAAAATTTGCATTCGTATGTTATCAAAACTTATATCTGTGAATTTGCAAAGACTTCATGTTATATAAATATAATATATATATATATATAATATTATATTTTATTTAAAAAAAAAAATTTATTAGAATATTTTATAGTAAATTAATTTGGACCGTCCGTTTAAAAGTAAATCAATCTGGACCGCTCATGAATTAGTTACTATTCAGTCCATTCTCCTATAAATAGAAGCTCATTCCTTCATTATTTCTTACGAATTAACTGAAACTCTAGGGAGAGAAAATTATAGAGAGAAAGAAGAAGAGGAGTCTGCTACCTTTCTTTTCCTATATTCAGTTTCTTCTAAGGTAAGGGGTATTATTTCTTTCGTATTCATGAAGAGAATTATTTTCTTTCAATACTCGTAAGGGGTATTATTTCTTTTGTATTCATGAAGAAATTCTTCTGTTATTCCATTCTTTATTATTATGTTGGAATTACATGTCTATGCAAAGTACCGCATACATGGTGAAATTCTTCTATTATTCCATTCTTTATTATTCCGTTGGAATAACTTTTGTATCTGTGGACTACCCTATACTTGGTGAAATTCTTACATTATTCCATTCTTTATTATTATGTTGGAATAACTTTGTCTATAATGGGAAATCTTTATATACATGGTGAAATTCGTCTATTATTCCCTTCTTTATCATTCTGTTGGAACATCCTGTCTGTGCTTTACGCATAACTTTGTTCCATTATTTATCATTCTATTGGAACATCCTGTCTGTGCATTTATGCATGACCTGGTTCCGTTATTTATTATTCTGTTGGAATAACATGTCTGTGCGGTTTATCGCATGCCTGGTGATTTCTTTTGTTATTCCATTCTTCATTATACTCAGTTGGTTAAAGTTTTGGCTTTTATACGCCATGAAATTAGTGGAATATCCTTGATATTTGCGCTTCATCCAGTATCTTTTCATGGAAATATTCTTCTGAGCATTCTTGAATTTTACTCTACAAAGAAGTATCATGTTGACAATTTGGACGTTATTAGTACCCGGATAAATTAATTCTTGAACTTGTTTTATTGAATTCTTATATCATTGTCATCATCCTCATGTTTATATTCTGTTGAAAGTCATTTGTGGCATGTAGTGCATAGATGGACTTGGTATGATTATGACCAGGGATTATTCGGTATAATCATGACCGTAATATTACAAATGATGTGGTAAAAGTCTTCATTGGCCCGTAGTGCATTGTTGGACAGTTGTTGGCATGATCATGGCCATTGATGAATACACGAATATCCTTTACCCGTAGTGCATGGATGATTTGTGGTCATGATACTAAAGAATATCCTTGGCCGTAATGCAGGGGTGATTCAATGATGTGAATTATTTATTAAGCTGAGTCTCAACGATAAAAGTGATGAAAAACCTTTTAAATCATAGAAGATAGTATATTTTATTCTCTACTTGACTCTTCTAATGGATTGTTTGTTCCGCTTTAGTTTTTGATCTAAAACTTGTTGTCTATTATATTCTATCATTTGTTATACTTTTGAATGCTAATGATAATTTATTCTGCATTATCTTAGTTATAATATTTTTTACTGGGCTAGTTGAGCTCACCCTTTTGCTTTCATTGTTCTTTTCAGGAAAAGAGAACGTAGCTGGGACTAGTCGGGGAACAGAGTGATGGTCCTAGATGGTGTATTAGTAGTCCTCACTATTATGTGAAATAATATGATAATAAATGTAATGAGAACTCCTTTGAGTGTGGATATTGTCTAGATGACAATATTTGGATTAAAACTCACAACATATATTTTGTTGTATTTTACACGACTGTTGTATAATTAGTTTGTATTTGTATTCAGTACCATGTATTTGGTGACTCAAGATGAGTGATGTATACCTATTTTGGGGGCGTCCCAAATTTTTTTATTAAAGAAACAAATCCAGTAAAACAAAAGGACAAGGATTAAAGATTCGTACTTTAGTTTGTCCAAATTCAAAAATACTCCATAATAAACAATTATGGGGAAAACTTCAAGAATGAAGATCAAAACATGGATACAATCAAAGCTAGTATCATATTAGATATTTTGGACAAAAAGAAAAAAATTTATTTTTCGGTGAATAGTGTCATATACGTGAATAGTGTCGTATACGTAAATAGTAACCCCGACACAAAAAGTTCCAATTTTGATAAAAAGTTCATATCAATATTTCGGCATAATGATATTGAAGAAAAAATATCATTTACAAAAGAAAATAACATCCCTTACCTCGAAAAGACAGTACTTCTAGCTGGAATACCGGATATAGTGCTGAAGGGAACTTGCATCGTATAACAACACTCAAAGGAATAAAATACTCACAAGAATACGCTCGATAATATAGAGAGAGAAAATTTCAGTTTCTGGTGTGATTTTCAATTCTAACCTAAGCACCCTATTTATAGGAAAATTGTAAGACCCCAGCTTTTATAAATAAAGACGAATTTTCTATAAATATTATTTTTGAATATTATGGAATAATTTGATATAATGTTATAGTTGTGGGTAATATTTATAAATTTTGCAAGGTATGCAAGTGGTTATATTATATTCGATTGGTCGGGGAATATTCGGTTTAGCAGGGAATATTCATACACTGCTTAATCATTGGTGGACCCCACAACAAGATTATTATCGGATTGAGAAAACGACAAAAATATTTTATTGAAATAACGGCGGAAGTTTTACTGATTGATCTTTGTTGAACTACTTCGGTAGTAAAAAGTGCGATGTCGTGTGGTTGCGTAGTAGCACTGCGGTATTGATTATTGATGCTTATGTGAGAAGTCACTCGGTTTGATTCCATTATTGTCGATTAATAATATGAATTATTATAGCGATAATGACGTTTTGTTTTATTCAGTATTATTAACGTAATAAAAGCGAAACATCTTTTTATATAAAATGAATACTTTATTAAAGTTATTCTATAAATAAAATTTATTATATTTTATTATGCATAGTATTTTTGCATAGTGTTTTGCATAGTGTTGCATAGTATTTGCATAGTAAAATATTTTTATATAAATAGAATATATTATATTTTATTTAAAAGATTTTGCTTTAAATATGGACGTCGATTAAAGTAAATCAATCTAAACAGTTCATGGATTAATTACTATGCATTCTATTTTCCTATAAATAGAAGCTCATTCCTTCATTATTTTCTTTTAATTCATTTGAAACTCTAGAGAGAGAAACTATGAGAGAAAGAAGAAAAGTATTCTCGCTACTTCACTTTGCCAATATTCAGGTTCTTCTAAGGTAGGGAATATTATTTGTTTGACCGTAAGTGGTGTTATTCTTTTGTATTCATGAAGAGAACTTCGTTGTTATTCCATTCTTATTTATTACATTGGAATAACTTTTGTAAAAGTGGTATACCCTATACATAACTTTGTATATGCTGGATACCCTATACTTGGTGAAATCCTTATGTTATTCCATTATTATTTATTCATTGGAATAACTTGTGTATCTGTGAATCCCCTATACTTGGTGATCTTCTTACATTATTCCATTCTTCTATTATTACATTGGAACATCACATCATGTGTGTTTTTACAGGACTGGTTAAAATTTTTATTATTCATTGGAACATCCATGCGTGTGTTTTACAGGACACGGGTTCCGCTTTTTTATCATTCATTGGAATATCCTATCGTGTGTTTTTACAGGATCCGGGTTCCATCTTTATTATTACATTGGAACATCACCGCGATTGTGAATTTCATCCGACTGGTTCCGTTATTTATTATTACATTGGAATAACTTTTGCTGTCTTGATCTATCGCATGCATGGTGATTTCTTTTGTTATTCCATTCTTTATTATACCCGGTTGGTTAAAACTTTGACTTCTTATACTCCATGAAATTAGTAGAATATCCTTGATATTTGCGTTTCATCCGATATCTTTTATGGAAATATTCTTACGATCATTCTTGAATTTTACTCTCTAAAAACAAGATCATGTTGACAATTTGGACGTTAATAATTCTGGATAAAATAATTCTTGAACTTGTTTTATTGAATTCTTATATCATTGTCATCATCCTCATGTTTATATTTTTTAAAGTCATCTGTGGCACTGTAGTGCATAGATGGACTTGGTATGATTATACCAGAGACTATTCGATTGTAATCATGATCGTAATGTTACAAATGATGTGGTAAAAATCCTCGATTGGTAGTAGTGCATTGATGGACGATTGTTGGCATGATCATGACCATTAATGAATACACAACTATTCTTGGCCCGTAGTGCATGAATAATTATGGTAGTAATCTTAAAGAATATCCTTGTGAAGTAGTAGTGCGGGGTGATTGATGATGTGGATTATTTATTAAAAGTTTGAGTCTCAGCTATAACAGTGATGATGAAAACCTTTTAAATCATAAAAGATAGTAGATTTTATTTTCTACTTGACTCTTTTAATGGATTGCTTGTTCCGTTGCAGTTAAACTTGATGTTTATTATATTTTATCAGTTTAACACTATGAAGGCTAATGATAATTTATTCTGCATTATCTTAGTCATAATATTTCTTACTGGGCTAGTTGAGCTCACCCTTTCTTTCTTTATTCTTCGTGAAATGAGAATATATTTGGACTTTAGTCTGGGGAGCTGAGTAATGGTCCGAGAGGATAGCATTAGTGGTCCTCACTATTCGTGAAATAGTGTGATAATAATTGTAATGAGGACTCCTTTTGAGTTTGTATAATATCTAGTAGACAATATTTGTATTCAAACTCACGGTTTATGTCGTATTTGCATAGCACGATTATATTAGTAAGTTGTATTTAAATTACATACCATGTATCTGACTACCCAAGATGGGTGATGTATACCTAATTTTGGGGGCGTCACAAAAATGCTTAGAACACCAAAGTAGAAAATTTAATATAATATTAATATATTTTATTAAATTTCCTACGCACACAAACATGGTCCAAAATCAGCCACACACCTCACCAAAAGTCACAAAAATGTTTTTCATGTAAAAATCACTTAAAACTCCAAAAAAAATAATAATCAATTAATCTAGAACTTCAACAATTCATAATAAATAGCCCTTTTATCAGAAAAATTCGAATCTTATGTCCATTCCATAGGAAATTCAATTCTCTACAACTTTGTAGTTTTAAGTTTTTTCAAATTCCAAACAGAAATTGACCGAAATTCACAAACGAACGATTTTACATGCTATAATCAAATTTCAGTCAAGAAATGGGGTCCACCAACATGAAAAACATGTTTTAAATATTTATTGTAACAAAAATACTCCTCCTCCTCATTTATTCATATATCCCACATTCATTATAAAAATATCACTATTATTATATTATAATAATATAATAATATATTTAAATGAATTATTTTATCAGAAAAAGATAAAATATTAATTTTAAACAATTGTCACATTAAAAATTTTCTCTATCTATATCCACATAAAATAAATATTTTCCTTATCATATAAATCAATAATTAATTATTCACAAATAATATTATGAGAACTACAACATCGTAACCAAACATTTCCGGAAAGAGGGGCCTTAGGTAAGGATTTCTTCTTACTGGCGCGCAATTACATAACCTCTCCTTGACAAAACTTTCTAGACATTGCCAAACATGTTATCTAATAATATTATTAAAATAATATGAATTTTTGATCTGATAATGGAAAATACTGTGTAGTGATAATTATTGAAACAACAATAATGTAAAATCCCGAATTTTACGAATAAAGATTTAATTTTCTCGAAATATTTTTTTCAAAATTATGGTATGGATTTGAGATAATGTTATAGTTGTGGGTAATATTTATAAATTTTGAAAAGTATGCAAGTTGTTGTATAATATTCGATTGGTCGGGGAATATTCTTTTTCTCAAAAATATTCGTACAACGACACAATCATTGGTGGACCCCGCAACGTATTTATTGTCGGATTGAGAAAACGATAAAAATATTTTATGAAAATAACGACGAAAGTTTTACCGTTAACTGTTGAAACACCCTGTGTTAAAAGTACAAGAATGTCTGGTGGGTAGTTAAGTAGTAATACGCGATTTTGATTATTGATATTTACGTGAGAAGTCACTTAGTTTTGTTCAATTATTGCTACTGTAATTACTGCATAGTATCTCACGTTAATTGATTCAATTATTGTCGATATTTTATATATTATTAAATCAATAATTGAGACGACGAAGTTATTAATATTATTATTTGCAATATTAACGATGTCTAGAAGTTCTGTCAAGGAGAGGTTAGATAATCTAATTGTGCGCCAATAGGGAGAAATCCTTATTGGAAAGCCCCCTCTTTCCTGGGAACGACCTGGTCGATTAATATTGTGAATTATAATAAAGGTGATAAATGTTGTTAAAATATTGAAAGGATTTTTATGAAATAGTTGTTGTAAATTTTGCTTATTATTTAGATTCTCATTTACTCATTTTCAAAATAATCGGTAGAAAAGTTTTAATAAAGGTGGGGCCCACTTGTGGAGGCCACATATGGGGCCCACATGTGAAGTATAAAATCTGAAAATAGGGGTGGGAGAAAGTTTACATAGAGGAGAGGTAAAATATATTTATATATAAGACTATGTAATGTGTGTGTATATATATATATATATATATATATATATATATATATATATATAATATAAGTGGAAAGTGGTGGAAAAGTGATAGTATGAAAGTGATGGGTGTAAGATGTGTGTGTTTGTAATGTTAGTGGAGGATGGTGAAAAAATTGGAGTGTATTATTTATATATTATATGTGGTGTGAGTAATTATATATATATATATATATATATATATATATATATATATATATATATATATATAATGGGTGTGGTAAGTGGTGAATGTGGTGGATGGTGATTTTGGTGGGTGTGGTTATATTATATATGTATTATGGAAGTTGCCAAAAAGGGGTGGGGGATTGGATTGCACGGGAAGGAGTACTATGTTACATTATATATCTACATATATATAAAGTTTGAATAATTGATAGAATAAGTGGCAAAGTTGTTCACAGGTGGGTGAGTTTTTCTTTTAAGCATGTGTGGTTTTATGTAAGACCCCGACTTTTTATTAATAAAATGAAATTTCCTCTATTTATTATTTTGAAATAGTAAGGGTTATTTTGATTAATGTGGTTAATTATGGGTAAAATGTGCAAGTGGTTATAAAATATTCATTGTTGTCGGGGAATATTCGTTTGGTCGTGGAATATTCTTACTGTCGGGGAATATTCGTACGACGGCGCAGCCTTGTGTGGGCCCCATAACAGAAAACGATTGGATGAAGAAAATGACAAGAATAAGTTGGTTATAAATAACGGCGTAATTGTTATCGTTAATACTGTTGGAATACCTGGTAGTTAATATACAGTAGCACACGGTATTACACCAATTATTGATTCTTACGTAAGACGGCACTACTCAATAATTATTACAGTAATTACTGTTCAATATTATATTTTATTGATTCAATAATTGCTACGTTGATATTACTGTTGTTGTAAAAATTATCACTGCACAGTATTTGTGATGCCCCCAAAATAGGTATACAATAACCCACCTATTCTGAGTCGCCAAATACATGGTACAGAAACAACTACAAATTTATTAATACAATTGTCGTGTAAAATACGACATATAAACAAGCTGTGAGTTTAAATACAAATATTGTCTTCTAAACAATATCCACACCCAAATAAGTCCTCTTTATAATTATTAAAACACTATTTTACAAAATAGTGAGGACTACTAAAACAACCATCTTCATTCATCACTCCATACCCCGGCTAGTCCCTGCTATATTCTCACCTCCTGAGAAGAAAAATGGAACAGCAAGGAAAAGGGTGAGCTCAACTAGCCCAGTAAAGAATATTATGACTAAGATAATATACAACAAATTATCATTAGTCCTCAACAGGGAAAAATCTGATAGAATATAATAGACAACAAGTTTTAGATCAACAAATGCATGAGAAAGCAACAATCCATTAGAAGAGTCAGTAGAGAATGAGTTCTACTATCTTCTAAGATTTAAAAGTCCATCATCAATATTTTATCCCGTAATAACAATCAATATATCTTGAATCAAATATTCATCTTTGCACTACAGGCCAAAGATATTCATTTGTATCACCAGTAGGTCATGTTCATCTCAACACCTGTTCATCTTTGCACTACGGGCCAAAGATATTCATTTATATCATCAGTTGGTCATGTTCATCTCAACACCTGTTCATCTTTGCACTACGGGCCAAAGATATTCATCAATTAATCATTCATCTTTGCACTAAAGGCCAAAGATATTCATCAAGTATCACCATTAAGGACTGAGGATGATGAAAAACATTTTAGAGAACGAATCTAGTAAGACAGAAGGACAAATATTAGGGATTCGTATTTTGGTTTATCTAAATTCAATAAAACTTCATAATAACCAAGTGTGAAGTAGAATTCACAAATAAAGATCAAAACATGGATACAATTAAAGATAGTAACCATAAAAGATATCTTGAAGAAAAAGAAAAAAATTCATTTTTCGGGTGAATAGTACCGTATTTGTGAATAGTGCCGTATACGTGAATAGTAACCCCGACACAAAAAGGTAGAAATTCCACAAGAAAAATCATACTTTGTGAACAATACTCGTGAATAGTGTCGTATTCGTGAATAGTGTCGTATACGTGAATAGTACCGTATACGTGAATAGTAACCCCGACACAAAAAGTTCCAAATTTGATAAAAAGTTTATATCAATATTTCAGCATAATGATATTGAAGAAAGTAATATCATTTACGAAGAAAATAACATCCCTTACCTCAAAAAGACAGTACTTCTGACTGGAATACTGGATATAGTGCTGAAGGAACTTGCACCATATAGCAACACTCAAAGTATCAAAATACTCATAAGAATACGCTCGATAATATAGAGAGAGAAAGAGAGAAAACTTGTTTCTGGTGTGATTTTCAATTCTAACTTAGCCCTCTATTTATAGGAAAATGTTAGCACGCAGAAGCAGACTTGACCTGCTACTTGATTGCTTTACCTGCTACTATTCCCACCTACCACATTTGAATTACAATTTCAGCATATTTCTTCACCAACCATAGGTGGGGCCCACCAATTCTAGAATTTTTCACCAAAATGATAAATTCGGAAACTTCAACAATTTCTGAACCAGACATCTCTTAAAATTCATAATAAATCATACGTTTTTTTTTAATGGTTCAAAATTTGTGGACATATACTCAACTTATATATGTATAACATATCCAAAAATCACAACGATCCAACGGTCGGATCAAAATATATAACTCACGCAATATAGCTGAAGAACACTGATTTTTCGGACTATTAGTCCTTCGAACCAGTTTCATTCAAAAATTCACCACGAAATATCCACAAAGAATTTTTGGGTGATTCAAATTTCTATAGTTAGCTTACTTCTAGGGCTTTCTTTTGATAAATGGCTCATCTCTTAACTCATTATACACAAAGAGTTATGGATTTTACAAAATCAAGTAATAAACTATTTTTTCTGAAAATCCCATATTTTGTTCTTCATTTCGACAAATACTGATAAAACACCTCATCATTAATTCCTTCATTTATAACCACATAAATAAATCAATCATTTATATCCTCATCAAATAAATATTTTCTTATCATATAAATCAATAATTAGTTATTCATAAATAATATTACAGAATCACAATAATGACAACCGACGGTTTCAGGAAAGGGGCTTTCCAATAAGGATTTTCTCATCTTGGGCAAGCAATTAGATGACCTAACCTCTCCTCGATGAACTTTCTAGACATTACCAATAATGCTATCTAATAATATTATTCAAATAATATGAATTATTGATCCGATAATAGAAATATCGTGCGTGTGACAATAATTGAACAACAATAATATAAAATATCAACGCAAAGAATTATTGAACAAATAAAATAAAATATTGAACAATAATTATCGTAACAATTATTGAGTAAGGCCTTTCACGTAATGATCAATAATTCAAAATATCATGTAACATCTTGTGCTTCTTTGCGGCAACAACGCCAGACATCAGTATTTTAACCACCGTGTAATCCAACAAGATTGTTAATCAGTAATAACTACGCCAGTTATTCATAAAAACTCATACTTTGTCGTTTTCCTCATCCGACAGTTATTCTGTTATGGGGCCCACAAATGACTGCGCCGTCGTACGGATATTCCCAACAAAAAGAATATTCCACGACCAAACGAATATTCCCCGACAACAAATGAATATTTTATAACCACTTGCTTATTTTGAAAAATTTGCACATTTCACCCACAACCAAAACATTATATCAAATTACTACCTTATTAATCAAGAATAATAATTAGAGGAAATTCGATTTTATTTATAAAAAGTTGGGGTCTTACAACCTCCCCTCCTTATGAAATTTCGTCCTCGAAATTGACGTACGTACCTGGTGTTTCAAAAAGATGAGGGTACCTCATTTTTATTTCCGATTCTAACTCCCATGTCATTTCCTCAATAGGATGGTTTCTCCACAAAACCTTAACTTGTGGTATAACCTTTGTGCATAGGGCATGCTCTTTCCTATCCAAGATCTTGACAGGTACCTCCTCGTACGTTAAATCTTCGGCTATCTCGTCCGGTTCTAACTCAATGATGTGATTCGGGTCTTTCACATATTTACGTAACATCGATAAGTGAAAAACGTTATGAACACGCGACATACATAGCGTTAAGGCGAGTCTATAGGCCACAGTTCCTACTCGATCGAGGATTTCAAATAAATCGAAGGTTTGAGCTTTCTTCTTTTCATCGACTCTTACTTCTAGAATAACGCCTTCTTGCACCTTCTTCTTTATATTCATCAACTCTGGTGTGTAGCTTAAGCGACTTTAACGTTATCGATTAAAGTCGATTCTACTCGTATATCATCACGTGAGTCCTTAGAGTCTTTAACTCAATCTCTATTATTTGTAAATCGTACAGAATGGGACTTTGTGTTATCAACATTACACTCGTATTCGCGTACGATCTTCTACTCAACGCGTCAACTACCACGTTCGCTTTTCCAAGATGGTATGGTCAGAACATGTGCCGAAATGAGTCTCCTCTTGAGTTCTTGGAAAATCTTCTCGCATTCCTCGCTTCATATGAATTTTATATCTTTCCGAGTCAGCTAAGTTAACGAAGTAGCGATTCGAGAAAATTCTTCCACGAACCAGCTAAGCCTAGAAAGCTAGATATTTCAATTACTGACTTAAGTTGCTCTCAACTGTGAATCATAACCCAATCTTGGATATCACGTCACAATAGCACCTATCAGTTTACTATCGCACGAATATGGCGTCCCCTACGGAGAGTCTGGCTTCGGTACATTCCACAAAAGGAAGTCACCAGATAGAGGCTCGGTTATCAACTTCTATAGTTGGGTTTTTAACTCCTGAAGTTCAATAGGAGTCATTCGATATGAGTTTTAGAAATGGGTTTTGTACCGGGTTCAAAGTCGATACAAAATTCAATATAACGCTCTGGGAGTAGGCCAGGAAATTCTTCAGGAAATACGTCAGGAAATTTTCTAACAACATAAATATCCTTTAAATCTAACAAATTTTTGTTCAAATCCATGACATGGGCTAAGAAAGCTTGACATCTGTTTTTCAATAAACGAATGGCTTTACGGCTTGATATGAAAGAGTTTGACTTCAGTGGTTTGGTTGCTTGAATTCGAATAACAGGTTACTTAGGAGTATGAAAACTAACAACCTTACGAAAGCAATCAATTTTGGCATGATGAGTAGTTAACCTTAAAATCACATCAAAAGCAAATATCTTTATAGAAATAAGGTCAACAGGTAATGTGATGGTGTTAACTTGAATCAAGCAAGATTTCTAAATAGTGGATGAAATGAAAGTTTCTCCTAATGGAGTTTCAACAGATAATTCAAAGTCCAATTTCTCCGAAGTCAAGTTTAAACGTTGAGCACAAGCATGAGAGATAGAAGAATGGGTAGAACCGGTATCTAATAAGGTATAAACTTCGCAAGAATTTATAATTAACTAACCCGTGCTAACTTCGTTCGGGTTCCTCGCATTTCGATTTGGCCATGACAAACGCTCTTCCAGAACCAATTGACTTTGTCTTTTTCCAGTATCCGCCTTTGGTGCCATCGTTCCAGCTGGACTTGATTTCGCTACAGGACAAAATTGAGCTATGTGACCGTCTTTTCCACAACTAAAATATACCTTGGAAGGCTGTGAACAGTTTGGACTTATGTGTCCCTCCTCTCCGCATCTGTAGTATCTAACTGGCGGTCTTTCTCCTCCCCTAGAATTCGTTCTTTGGTCAGCCGACGCGTGTTCCGTCATCATTAAATCTTCTCTTCTTGAACTTTCCACTTGAATTATTTCTTCTATTATCTTGGCCATGATTACCACCGAACTGGTTACCATTTCTGGCATGATAATTTCCTCCACGATGATTATCATTGTCCCGATGACCGTTGCCATCGGTACGATTATCATTGAGTTGTAGGTCGTTATTCTTCGGTTGAGCTGACTCATTATCGCGCTCCAATAACTGAGCCCTATTCATAACATCTGAATATAGAGAAAATTTATAAGAAATGAGATACTGACGAATTTTGAGTTTCAAACCTCTCAGAAACATCCGCTTCATACGTTCCTCATTCTCCACCAAATGAGGTGCAAACCTGGATAACTCCGCGAACTTCGCCTCGTCTTTGGGACACCGCCATGTTGTTTCGTTTCTAGTCTAATAAACTCTACCTCTTTCATATGATGAATACTTTTGTGAAAGTACTTGTTATTGAACAGCTTTCTAAAACGCTTCCCAAGACATACTAAAAAGGTGGGGTGAGTACGCTTACGATTCCCACCATGAATCCGCCTCACCCACGGAACATAAAGGTGGCGAATGGAACCTTCGTTTCCTCCGTGCATCCCAAGACATCAAATATCTTGGTAATTTGTTTGACCCACGTTTCCGCCTTGATCGGATCCGGCTTTCCAATGAACTCAGGTGGTCCCAACTCTTTGAACTACTTAGCTGTGAAAAATCGCACGTTGTTATCATTTCCACCCGTATTCTGTACACGAGTCTTCCTCGTCTGATTTTTCATGAACTGCAAAAAGCTTCTAAACATCCCATCATTCATCGTTTGTTCGGCAGTGTTGTTTACAGGAGGAATATTACTTTCCTGTTGCACGTTATCCTGGTTTATGACTAAAGGTGTCTCCACAGTCTCATACACTCCATTATTAACGTTCTCAGCTGCCATTCTTAAATACTGCCATAAAGTAAGGGTTAATTAAACACTTAACATATCACATAATATCCCTATATTATAACCGACCAACAAATAAGCTTAGGTAGGACACACTAACAAAGGGTTTACTCATCTCTCCCCTCCTAGTTCTATTCCCCGATCTCCGTCAGAGATCATATCCTTAAGCTCTGATACCAACTGTGACCCCCCCAAAATAGGTATACAACAACCCACCTATTCTGAGTCGCCAAATACATGGTACAGAAACAACTACAAATCTATTAATACAATTGTCGTGTAAAATATGACATATACACAAGCTGTGAGTTTAAATACAAATATTGTCTTCTAGACAATATCCACGCCCAAATAAGTCCGCTTTATAATTATTGAAACACTATTTTACAAAATAGTGAGGACTACTAAAACAACTATCTTCATTCATCACTCCATACCCCGGCTAGTCCCTGCTATATTCTCACCTCCTGAGAAGAAAAATGGAACAACAAGGAAAAGGGTGAGCTCAACTAGCCCAGTAAAGAATATTATGACTAAGATAATATACAACAAATTATCATTAGTCCTCAACAGGGAAAATCTGATAGAATATAATAGACAACAAGTTTTAGATCAACAAATGCAGCGGAAACAGCAATCCATTAGAAGAGTCAAGTAGAGAATGAGTTCTACTATCTTCTAAGATTTAAAAGTCCATCATCAATATTTTATCCTTGTAACAACAATCAATATATCTTGAATCAAATATTCATCTTTTCACTACAGGCCAAAGATATTCGTTTGTATCACTAGTAGGTCATGTTCATCTCAACACCTGTTCATCTTCGCACTACGGGCCAAAGATATTCATTTATATCATCAGTTGGTCATGTTCATCTCAACACCTGTTCATCTTTGCACTACGGGCCAAAGATATTCATCTATTAATCGTTCATCTTTGCACTACAGGCCAAAGATATTCATCAAGTATCACCATTAAGGACTTAGGATGATGAAAAACATTTTAGAGAACGAATCCAGTAAGACAGAAGGACAAATATTAGGGATTCGTATTTTGGTTTATCTAAATTCAATAATACTTCATAATAACCAAGTGTGAAGTAGAATTCACAAATAAAGATCAAAACATGGATACAATCAAAGATAGTAACCATAAAAGACATCTGAAAGAAAAAGAGAAAATTTCATTTTTCGGGTGAATAGTACCGTATTTGTGAATAGTGCCGTATACGTAAATAGTAACCCTGACACAAAAAGGTAGAAATTCCACAAGAAAAATCATACTTCGTGAACAATACTCATGAATAGTGCCGTATTCGTGAATAAGTGTCGCGTATACGTGAATAAGATCAAGATATCGTGAATAGTCCGTATCGTGAATAGTAATCCAAACACAAAAAGTTCCAAATTTGATAAAAAGTTCATATCAATATTTTAGCATAATGATATTGAAGAAAGTAATATCATTTACGAAGAAAATAACATCCCTTACCTCAAAAAGACAGTACTTCTGACTGGAATACTGGATATAGTGCTAAAGGAACTTGCACCATATATCAACACTCAAAGTATCAAAATACTCATAAGAATACGCTCGATAATATAGAGAGAGAAAGAGAGAAAACTTGTTTCTGGTGTGATTTTCAATTCTAACTTAGCCCTCTATTTATAGGAAAATGTTAGCACGCAGAAGCAGACTTGACCTGCTACCTAATGGCTTTACCTGCTACTATTCCCACCCACCACATTTGAATTACAATTTCAGCACATTTCTTAACCAACCATAGGTGGGGCCCACCAATTCTAGAATTTTTCACCAAAATGATAAATTCAGAAACTTCAACAATTTCTAAACCAGACACCTCTTAAAATTCATAATAAATCATACGTTTATTTTTAACGGTTCAAAATTTGTGGACATATACTCAACTTATATATGTATAACATATCCAAAAATCACAACGATCCAATGGTGGGATCAAAATTTATAACTCACTTAATATATTTGAAAAAAACACCGATTTTTGGACTATTAGTCTTTCGGACGATTTTCATTCAAAAATTCACAACGAAATATCCACAAAGAATTTTTGGGTGATTCAAATTTTCTGATTAGCTTACTTATAGGGCTTTTTTTGATATATGGCTCATCTCTTAACTCATTATACACAAAGAGTTATGGATTTTACAAAATCAAGTAATAAACTATTTTTTCTAAAAATCCCATATTTTGTTCTTCATTTTTTACAAATACTGATAAAACACCTCATCATTAATTCCTTCATTTATAACCACATAAATAAATCAATCATTTATATCCTCATCAAATAAATATTTCCTTATCATATAAATCAATAATTAGTTATTCATAAATAATATTACAGAATCACAATAATGACAACCAGGGAGTTCCCAGGAAAGAGGGGGCTTTCCAATAAGGATTTCTCCTTACTGGCGCGCAATTAGATGACCTAACCTCTCATTGACAGAACTTTCTAGACATTGCCAATAATGTTATCTAATAATATTATTCAAATAATATGAATTATTGATCTGATAATAGAAATACTGTGCAGTGACAATAATTGAACAACAATAATATAAAATATCAACGCAGCAATTATTGAACCAATAAAATAAAATATTGAACAGTAATTCTTTGTAACAATTATTGAGTAAGTGCCTTCACGTAAGGATCAATAATTCAAAATCATGCAATACCGTGGTAGCTATATGCAACAACGCCAGACATCGTATTTTAACCACCGTGTAATCCAATAAGTGTTAACTTGGTAATAACTACGTCGTTATTCATAAAAACTCATACTTTGTCGCTTTTCCTCATCCAACAGCTTATTACATTATGAGGCCCATAAATGATCGCTACTTGTTGCATTCGGATATTCCCGACAAAAAGAATATTCCACGACCAAACGAATAATCCCCGACAACAAATAAATATTTTATAACCACTTGCTTATTTTGCAAAATTTGCACATTTCACCCATAACCAAAACATTATATCAAATTACCACCTTATTAATCAAGAATAATAATTAGAGGAAATTTGATTTTATTTATAAAAAGTTGGGGTCTTACAGTATTTTCTATTATCAGAGCAATAATTCATATTATCTGAATAATATTATTAGATAACATTATCGGCAATGTCTAGAAAGTTCTGTCTAAGGAGAGATTTGGTCATCTAATTGTGCGCCAGTAAGGAGAGATCCTTATTGGAAGCCCCTCTTTTCAGGAACCGCACGGTTGTCGAGAATGTGATTAGGTAATATTATTTGTGAATAATTAATTATTGATTTTTATGATGAGGAAAATATTAATTTTATGTGGATATAGATGGAGAAAAATTTTAATGTGACAATTGTTAAAAATTAATATTTTATCTTTTTCTGATAAAATAATTCAATTAAATATATTATTTTAATAATATGTTGATGGTGATATTTTTACAATGAATGTGGGATATATGAGTATATGAGGAGGAAGAGTATTTTTGTGGCATTAAATGATTAACACATGTTTTGTGTGTCTGTAGACCTCAATTATTGACCGAAAATTGATTATAGCCTGTAAAATCACTCGTTTGTGGATTTCGGTCAATTTCTGTTTGGAATTTGGAAAAACTTTCTTCTATAAAGTTGTAGAGAATGGGATTTTTTATGGAAATGACATGTGGTTCGAATTTTTCTGACAAAAGGGTAATTTATTGTGAATTATTGAAGTTCTGAAATTTCGAAATAATTAATTTCTGGAAGTTTTAATTATTTTTTAAAAGAAAAACATTTTTTTTGGCTCAACATGTGATATTAATGGGCTGAAATCAGTTGTCTAAGGTGGGCTTGACAATTTAATAAATATATTATTATTTTATTAAATTTTCTGCTTTGGTTTTCTAAGCATTTTCCTATAAATAGGGTGCTTAGGTTAGAATTGAAAATTACACTAGAAACTGAAATCTTCTCTCTCTTTCTCTCTCGATATATTGAGCGTATTCTTGTGAGTATACTTTGAGTGTTGTTATACGGTGCAAGTTCTCTTTCAAATTTCGTATCCGCTTTTTCGATCGAACCTGCAAGTCTTTTCGAGGTAAGGGATATTTTTTTTCCCGTAATGATATTATTTCTTCAATATCATTATGCCGAAATATTGATCTGAAGTTTTTATCAAATTTAGAACTTTTGGTGTTGGGTTACTATTATTCACGATACCAAGACTATTCACGATATCGACACTTATTACGTAAAAGTTAAATTTTCGTTTTTGTCCAAAATATCTATTATGGATACTAGCTTTGATTGTATCCATGGTCTGATCATTCTTGAATTTTACTCCACTATGATTGTTATTGAGGTATTTTTAGACATGGATAAACCGAATTACGAATTACGAATCCTTAATCCTTGTCTTTTGTTTCACTGGATTCGTTTCTTTAAAAATATTTTTCATCATCCTCAGTCCTAAATGATGATGTTACTGAAAATCTTTGGCCTGTAGTGCAAAGATGGTTGATTTTCTTATGAATATCTTTGGCCCATAGTGCAAAGATGAACAGGTGTTGAGATGAACATGACCAACTAATAAATATCTTTGGCCCGTAGTGCAAAGATGAATATTTGATTCCAGATGTGTATTGATTGATGTTACAAGGATAAAAATACTGATGATGGACTTTTAAATTCATAGATAATAGTAGATTTCATTCTCTACTTAACTCTTCTATGAATTATTATTTCCGCTACGAATATTGATCTGAAACTTGTTGTCTATTATATTCTATCAGATCTTTCCCTGTTGAGGACTAACGATAATTTTTTCTATATTATCTTAGTCATAATATTCTTTACTGGGCTAGTTGAGCTCACCCTTTTCCTTGTTGTTCCATTTTTCTTCTCAGGAGGCGAGAATGTAGTGAGTACGAGTCGGGGTATGGAGTGATGGTTCTAGAAGTTGTTTTAGTAGTCCTCACCATTTTTATAAAATAATGTATCAATAATTATGATGAGGATTTATTTAGTTGTGGATATTGTCTAGAAGACAATATTTATAATTAAACTCACAGTATAAGTGTTGTTGTATTTTGCACGATAAATGTATTAATAAAGTTGTAGTTGTTTCTGTACCATGTATTTGACGACTCAGAATAGGTTGGATGGATTGGACCTATTTTGGGGGCGTCACAGTTGGTATCAGAGCTTAGGGATATGATCTCTAGCAGAGATCGGGGAATAGAACTAGGAGGGGAGAGACGAGTAAATCCTTCGCTAGTGTGTCCTACCTAAGCTTATTTGTTAGTTGGTCAATATATAGGTATATTATGTGATATGTTGATTTTCTTAATTAACCCTTATTTTTGGCAGTATTTGAGAATGTCGTCTGAGAATGTTAACAGTGGAGTAAATGAGACCGTGGAGACGCCTGTACTCACCAATGAGGAGAACGTGCAGCAGGCCGGCAATGTTCCTCCTGTGAACAACGCCACTGAGCAGATGATGAATGACGGAATGTTTAGAAGCTTTTTGCAGTTCATACAAAATTAGACGAAGGAGACTCGTGCACAAAATACATGTGGAAATGATAACAACGCACGATTTGTCACGGCCAAACAGTTCAAAGAGTTGGGACCACCAGAATTCTGGGGAAAACCGGATCCGATTAAGGCGGAGACGTGGGTCAAACAAATTACCAAGATATTCGATGTCTTGGGATGTACGGAAGAACAGAAGGTTCCATTCGCTACTTTTATGTTTCGTAATGAGGCAGATTACTGGTGGGAATCTGTGAAGCGTACCCATCCAACTGCACTCAACATATCTTGGGAGACGTTTCAGAAACTTTTCAATGACAAGTACTTTCCTGAAAGTATTCGTCATATGAAGGAAGTGGAGTTCATTAGACTGGAATAAAACAACATGACGGTGTCCCAGCATGAGGCAAAGTTCGTGGAGTTATCCAGGTTTGCACCTCATTTGGTGGAGAATGAGGAACGTATGACGCGGATGTTTCTGAGAGGTTTGAAACCCAACATACGTCAATATCTCATTTCTCATAAATTTTCTCTATATTCAGATGTTGTCAACATGGCTCAATAATTAGAGCGAGATAGTGAGTATGTTCAACCAAGGGACCACAACCAGGGTCATATCGGTGACACCAATAATCGGAGCAATGATAACCAGCGGGGAGGAAAGAATACAGACAAAAGCGGGAACCACTCTAGTGGTAATCGTGGTCATGATAATAGGAAAGGCGAGTCAAGTGGAAGTTTCAAAAAGAGTAGATTTAACAATGATAATGTGAAGACGTCAGCACCAACAACAACAAATTCTAAGGGAGGAGAACAACCACCGGTCGTATGCTATAAATGTGAAAAAGAGGAACACATCAGCCCAAACTGTCCACAACAGTTCAAGGAATGCTATAATTATGGAAAGGAAGGACATATCGCTCGAGACTGTACGGTAGCGAAACCAAGTCCAGCGGGGATGGTGACTCAAAAGGTTGTCCCAGAAAAGTCAAAGTCAACGGTTCCTGGAAGAGTATTTGTTGTGACTGATCAAAATGCAAGGAACCCAAACGAGGTGATCACGAGTAAGCTAATCATAAATTCTTGCGAAGTTTATACATTGCTAGATACCGGTTCTACCCATTCATTTATCTCTCCTGCTTGTGCTCAGCGTTTAAACTTGACTCTGGAGAAATTAGACTTTGACCTATCTGTGGAGACTCCGTTAGGAGAAACTTTCATTACATCCACTGTTTATAAATCTTGTTTAATCCAAGTTGGCACCATCACATTACTCGTTGATCTTATCTCTTTAAAATACTTGCTTTTGATGTGATTTTGGGATTGATTGGTTAACTACTCATCATGCCAAAATTGATTGTTTTCGTAAGGTTGTTAGTTTTCATATTCCTAATCACTTTTGTTATGCAATTCAAGCAACTAAACCATTAAAATCAATATTTTGTCATATCTAGTCATAAAGCTATTCGTTTATTGAAAAGCGGATGTCAAGCTTTCTTAGCCCATGTTATGGATTTGAATAAAGACACGTCAAATTTAAATAATATTTCTGTTGTTAGTAAATTTCACGATGTGTTTTTTCGAAGAACTTCGAGTCTCACCCGGAACGTGAAGTTGAATTCTTTATTGATCTTGAGCACAGTACAAAGCCTATTTCTAAAACCCCATATCGAATGGCTCCTATTGAACTTCAGGAGTTAAAAGTCCAACTACAGGAGTTGTTGGACATCGGTTTTATTCGTCCTAGTACATCTCCTTGGGGTGCTCCTGTTTTATTCGTAAAGAAGAAAGACGGGAGTATGTGACTTTGTATTGACTACCGGGAATTGAACCATGTCACTATCAAGAATAGGTATCAACTACCTCGTATTGATGACTTGTTTGACCAGTTACAAGGAGCACAACTCTTCTCAAAGATCGATTTTCATTTTGGATATCATCAATTGAGGATTAGAACTTAGGATATTCCGAAAACTGTCTTTAGAACTCGGTACGGGCATTATGAATTCCTACTCATGTCTTTCGGATTGACTAATGCTCCTGCGGTTTCATGGATATGATGAACCGAGTATTCAAGGACTATTTAGATCGGTTCGTTGTTGTCTTTATTGATGACATTCTCATATATTCCAAAAGCCGTGAAGATCATGAGCACCATTTGAAGCTGGTACTCCAAAGGCTCCGTGAAAATAAGCTATATGCCAAGTTGAAAAAATGCGAGTTCTGGCTTGAAGAAGTAGCATTCCTTGGGCACGTGGTGTCTAAACATGGAGTATCTGTCGACCCGGCGAAGATTGAAGCAATACAAAGTTGGGAGCAACCAAGGCGGTGGCCAAGCACGTAATTTTTTGGGCTTAATTTGGTTATTATCGAAGATTCGTGGGAGGGTTTTCTCGAATCGCTACTCCATTAACTCTCATTAACTTTCGGAAGGATACAAAATTCGTTTGGAGCGAGGAATGCGAGAAGAGTTTCCAAGAGCTTAAGAGGAGACTTATTTCGGCACCTGTTCTAACAATACCATCTGGTTCGGATGGATTTGTTATCTAAAGCGATGTTTCGGGAAAAGAGTTAGGATGTGTTCTAATGCAACGTGGGAAATTCATAGCCTATGCCTCGCGACAAATTAAAGAATATGAGAGGAATTATCCTACTCATGATCTAGAGTTGGCAGCAGTCGTTTTCACACTAAAGATTTGGAGGCACTATCTATATGGGGAGAAAATGGAGATATATTCGGACCATAAAAGCCTCAAATATTTCTTCACTCAAAAGGAACTCAACATGCGGCAACGACGTTGGCTCGAGTTGTTGAAAGATTATGACCACACTATTCAATACCGTCCTAGAAAAGTGAATGTGGTAGCTGACGCATTGAGTAGAAGAACATATGCAAGAAAGAGTACGATGATGTCAAGTATACGCATAGAGCCAACTTTAATAGAAAAAGTTAAGGTTGCTCAAACCACCGACCCGGAGCTAATGCGGATGAAGAAGAAAGTACAAGAAGGTGTTATTCCGGAAGCGAGAATCGATGAAGCAGGAATACTTCGAGTCCACTCCAGACTTTGTGTTCCTAACGACTCTGATTTAAAGTACAAGATTATGATGGAAGTACACAATACACCATTTGCGATCCATCCTAGAAGTACCAAAATGTATCGTGATCTTCGACATACATTTTGGTGGAACAATATGAAGATAGAGATCGCGGAGTTTATCTCGAGGTGTTTAACTTGTCAACGTGTAAAGGAGGAGCATCAAGTGCCAAAGGGTCCATTGCAACCACTAGAGATTCCAAAATGGAAGTGGGAACATATTACCATGGATTTCGTTACGGGTCTTCCTACGGTTTCTCAAGGCATCGATGCTATTTGGGTTATTGTTGATAGATTAACCAAGTCTGCTCATTTCTTGCCGATACAAGAGACTTATTCCCTTGAACGTCTTGCTAGTATGTATGTGAATGAGATTGTGAGATTGCATGGCATTCTAGTATCCATAGTTCCGGATCGTGACCCAAGATTCACTTCAAGATTTTGGGTTAGCTTGCAAAAAGCTATGGGCACGGATTTACGATTTAGTTCGGCATACCATCCTCAAACGGACGGACAATCAGAGAGGACTATCCAAACTCTTGAAGATCTATTAAGACTCTGTGTCCTAGACTTCAAAGGGAGCTGGGATAAGTATTTACCATTCGTGGAATTCTCCTACAACAACAATTATCAGGCAAGTATAGGTGTGGCCCCATGGACGAAAGTGTCGCTCTCCAGTATGTTGGGATGAGATTGGGGAAGCAACATTGTTGGGACCCGATTTGGTACGTATGACTACGGAAAAGATCCAAATGATTCGACAACGTATACAAACGGCACAGGATCGACAAAAGAGTTATGCAGACCTTCCTCGAAAGGACGTGGAATTAGTATTGGGGATCATGTATTATTGCGTGTAGCTCCATGGAAGGGAGTTACAAGATTCGGGAAGAGAGGAAAGCTCAATCCACGATTTATTGGTCCATTTCAAATTCTTGACCGAATAGAAAATGTAGCCTATAGACTCGCGTTACCTCCGAGTATGTCTCGTGTTCATAATGTGTTTCACATATATGTACTTCGTAAATATGTAAAAGACCCGAACCACGTTATTGAGTTAGAACCGGACAAAATAGCCGAAGACTTAACGTACGAAGAGGTACCTGTTAAGATCTTGGATAGGAAGGAGCATGTCTTACACACAAAGGTCATACCACAAGCTAAAGTTTTGTGGAGGAACCATGCTATAGATGAAATGTTCTGGGAGTTGGAAACGGAAATGAAAGCGAGGTATCCTCACCTTTTTGAAACACCAGGTACGTACGTCAATTTCGATGACGAAATTTCATAAGGAGGGGAGGTTGTAAGACCCCGACTTTTTATTAATAAAATGAAATTTCCTCTATTTTTTATTTTGAAATAGTAAGAATTGATTTGATTAATGTGGTAAGTTATGGGTAAAATGCGCAATTATTTCAAACAAGTAAGTGGTTTTAAAATATTCATTATCGACGGGGAATATTAAATGATGGCAAGCAAATGACCTTGTGTGGGCCCCATAATGTAAAAGCGATTGGATGAAGAAAGCGACAAGAATAAGTTGGTTATAAATAACTGGCGTAATTATTCTGTTAATAATTTGTTGGAATACCGATTGGTTAAAATATAGTAGTATACGGCAGATTACACCAATTATTGATTCTTACGTAAGAAGGCACTACTCAATAATTATTACGGTAATTCATTATTCAATATTATATTTTATTGATTCGATAATTGCTACATTGATATTACTGTTGTTTTAATAATTGTCACTGCACAAAGATTTTCTATTATCGAGCAATAATTCATATTATCTGAATAATATTATTAGATAACATTATTGGCAATGTCTAGAAAGTTCTGTCTAAGGAGAGATTTGGTCATCTAATTGCTTGCGCCAAGTGAGAGATGATCCTTATTGGAAAGCCCCCTCTTTCTTAGGAACTTCACGGTTGTCGAAGAATGTGATTGATAATATTATTTGTGAATAATTAATTATTAATTTTATGATGAGAAAAATATTGATTTTATGTGGATATAGATGGAGAAAAATTTTAATGTGACAATTGTTAAAAATTAATATTTTATCTTTTTCTGATAAAATAATTCAATTAAATATATTATTTTAATAATATATTGATGGTGATATTTTTACAATGAATGTGGGATATATGAGTATATGAGGAGGAAGAGTATTTTTGTGGCATTAAATGATTAACACATGTTTTGTGTGTCCGTAGACCCCAATTATTGACCGAAAATTGATTATAGCCTGTAAAATAGCCCGTTTGTGGATTTCAGTCAATTTCTGTTTGAAATTTGGAAAAACTTTCTTCTACAAAGTTGTAGAGAATGGGATTTTCTATGGAAAGGACATGTGTTTCAAATTTTTCTGACAAAAGGGCAAGTTATTGTGAATTATTGAAGTTCCGAAATTCTGAAATAATTGATTTCTGGAAGTTTTAATTATTTTTTAAAAGAAAAACATTTTTGTTGGCTCAACATGTGATATTAATGGGCTGAAATCAGTTGTCTAAGGTGGTCTTGACAATTTAATAAATATATTATTATTTTATTAAATTTTCTGCTTTGGTGTTCTAAGCATTTTCCTATAAATAGGGTGCTTAGGTTAGAATTGAAAATTACACTAGAAACTGAAATCTTCTCTCTCTTTCTCTCTCAATATATTGAGCATATTCTTGTGAGTATACTTTGAGTGTTGTTATACGGTGCAAGTTCCCTCCAGCCCTGTATCCAGTTTTTCAGTCAGAAGTACCGTCTTTTCGAGGTAAGAGATGTTTTTTTTTCGTAATGATATTATTTCTTCAATATCATTATGCTGAAATATTGATCTGATGTTTTTATCAAATTTGAAACTTTTGGTGTCGGGGTTACTATTCACGTATGATACGTAATTATTCACGATACTCGACATTATTCACTAATGACAAAGACTATTCATGAAAAGTTAAATTTTTCGTTTTTGTCCAAAATATCTATTATGGATACTAGCTTTGATTGTATCCATGTTCTGATCGTTCTTGAATTTTACTCCACTATGATTGTTATTGAGGTATTTTTGGACATGGATAAACCGAATTACGAATTACGAATCCTTAATCCTTGTCTTTTGTTTCACTGGATTCGTTTCTTTAAAAATATTTTTTATCATCCTCAGTCCTAAATGATGATGTTACTGAATATCTTTTGTGACGCCCCCAAAATAGGTATACATCACCCATTCTGAGTTGTCAATACATGGTACGAAACAACTACAACTTTATTATTACAACAAGAAAGCTGTGAGTTTAAATACAAATATTATCTTCTAGACAATATCTATACTCAAATAAATCCTCATCACATTTATTGATACATTATTTTACAAAAATGGTGAGGACTACTAAACAACTCTCTCTAGAACCTTCATTCCATACCCCAGGCTGTACTCGCTATTATATTCTCGCCTCCCGAGAAAAATGGAACAAAAAGGAAAAGGGTGAGCTCAACTAGCTCGATAAAGAATATTATGACTAAGATAATATACAACAAATTACCGTTAGTCTTCAACAGGAAAAATCTAATAGAATACAATAGACAACAAATTTTAAATCAATATTCGCGAATGAAATAATAATTCATTAGAAGAATTAAGTAGAGAATGCAAACTACTATCTTCTATGTATGAATTTAAAAGTTCATCGTCTATCTTTTATCCTGTAACATCAATCAATATACATCGGAATCAAATATTCATCTTTTACTTTCTGAGCCAAAGATATTCATCGATTAGTCATGTTCATTTAAACACTGTTCATCTTTGCACTACTACCAAAGATATTCTTGAGAAATCATTCATCTTTGCACTACAAAGCCAAAGATATTCAATAATATCATCATTTAAGGGCGAGGATGATGAAAATATTTTTTAAAGAAGCGAATCCGGTGAAACAAAATGACAAGTATTAAGGATTAAGGATTCAGTACTTTGTTTTATCCATGTTTAACAATACCTCAAAAAATAATCATAGTGGTGTAAAATTCAAGAATGATCAAAACATGGATACAATCAAAGCTAGTATCCGAATAGATATTTTGGGACGAAAAGAAGAAATTTTATTTTTCGATGAATAGTGTCAGATATCGTGAATAGTGCAGTATCGTGAATAAGTAACTCGACACCAAAAGATAGAAATTCCACAAAAAACATCTTCACGCTTCATGAATAGTACTCGTGAATAGTAACTCGTGAATAGTAACTCATGAATAGTAACTCGTGAATAGTAACTCATGAATAGTAACCCAGACATGAAAAAGTTCCAAATTTGATAAAAGTTCCAACCAATATTTCAAAGATAATGATATTGAAGAAATAATATCATTTGAGAAGAAAATAACATCCCTTACCTCGAAAGATTAGTACTTTAAGCTGGAATCTAGGGTATAGTCTTTGAAGGAAACTTGCACGTTGCTTAACAATACTCAAAGTATACTCAAAATACTCACAAGAATACGCTCGATAATATAGAGAGAAAACTTGATTTACGGTGTGATTTTCAATTCTAACCTAAGCACCTATTTATAGGAAAATGCTTAGAACACCAAAGTAGAAAATTTATTAAAATATTAATATATATATAAAATCTTCACGCACACCTTTGAATCTGAATTTCAGCAATTGAACACATGCCTCACACATGCAAAAAACGTTTTTTGTAAAAAAATATTTAAAACTTCAAAAATTAATTATTTTGGAGCTTCAGAACTTCAATAATTCATAATAAATAGCCCTTTTATCAGAAAATTCGAATCTCTTGAGTTTTATAGGAAATTCAATTCTCTACAACTTTGCAGAAGAAAGTTTTTCCAAATTCCAAATGGAAATTGACCGAAATCCACAAACGGTCGATTTTACAAATTTATAATCAAATTTGGTCAATAAATGGGGTCCACCGACATGTTTAAGATGTTTTAAACATTTATTGCAACAAAAATACTCTTCCTCCTCGTATACTCATATATCCCACATTCGTTGTAAAAATATCACCATTATTATATTATTAAAATATAATAATATATTTAAATGAATTATTTTATCAGAAAGAGATAAAATTTCAATTTTCAACAATTGTCACATTAAAATTTTTCTCCATCTATATCCACATAAAATCAATATTTTCCTCATCATATGAATCAATAATTAATTATTCAAAATAATATTACTGAGAATCTGATATTGACAATGAGGCAGGTTCGAGAAAGAGGGCTTTCAATAAGAATTTTTCTTCATCTTGCCGCAATTAGGTGACCAAACCTCTCCTTAGACGAACTTTCTAGACATTGCCAATAATGTTATCTAATAATATTATTCAGATAATATAAATTATTGCTTCGATAATGAAAAATCTTTGTGTAATGACAATTATTGAAACAATGACAATATAAAATATCAACGCAAAGAATTATTAACTCAATAAAATAGTGAGCAATGAATTATCTGTAACCATTATTGAGTAATGCCTTCAATAATTGGTGCAATACCGGGTGCTATCTTGTGCAACAACGCCAGACATTCGTGTTTTAACCACCCGGGTATTCAATAGTGTTAATTGTAATAACTACGTAGATTATTTTTAAACAACTTATATTTGTCGTTTTCTTCATCCAATCGCTTTCAGTTATGGGGCCCACACATGGCTACTGTAGTCAAATGCGAATATTATTCAAGACGTCATTTAATATTCCACGACTAAACGAATATTCCCAAACAACAATGAATATTTTATAACCACTTGCTTATTTTGAAATATTTGCGTATTTAACCCTAACTATCCACATTAATCAAATCAACCCTTACTATTTCAAAATAATAAATAGAAAATTAAATTTCATTAATAATAAGTTGGGGTCTTACAACCTCCCTCCTTATGAAATTTCGTCCTCGAAATTGACGACGTACTGGCAGTGTTTTGAAAAGGTGAGGATACCTCGCTTTCATTTTCGTTTCAATTCCGAGTCATTTCTCTATAGCATGATTCCTCCACAAAACTTTAACTTGTGGTATGACCTTTCTGGCGTGAGGACATGCTCCTTCCTATCCAAAATCTTGGCGGTACCTCCTCATCGTTAAGTCTTCGGCTATCTCGTGGGGTTCTAACTCTATAACGTGGTTCGGGTCTTTCACATATTTCTGAAATCCGATATGTGAAACACATTATGAACACGAGACATACTTAGAGGTAACGCAAGTCTATAGGCTACATTTCCTACTCGGTCAAGAATTTGAAATGGACCGATAAATCGTGGATTGAGCTTTCCTCTCTTCCCAAATCTTGTAACTCCTTCCATGGAGCAACTTCGCAACAATACATGATCCCCTACACTAAATTCCCGTCCTTTTTGATGAAGATCCGCATAACTCTTTTGTCGATCTTGTGCCGTTTGTATACGTTGTCGAATCATTTGAATCTTTTCGGTGATAATGCACGTACTAACTTCGGGTCCCAACAATGTTGCTTCACCCACCTCATCCCAACATATTGGAAGCGACATTTTCGTCCATATAATGCTTGAATGGAGCCACACCTATACTTGCACGATAAGCTGTTGTTGTAGGAGAATTCCACAATGGTAAATACTTATCCCAACCGCCCTTGAAGTCTAGGACACGAGTCTTAATAAATCTTCAAGAGTTTGAATAGTCCTCTCTCGATTGTCAGATTCGTTTGGGGATGGTATCTTCGAACTAAATCGCAAATCCGTGCCCATAGCTTTTTTGCAAGCTAACCCAAAATCTTGAAGTGAATCTTGGGTCACGATCGAAAACTATGGATCTGGGCATGCCATGCAACCTCACAATCTCATTCACGTCACATACTAGCAAAGCGTTCAAGGGAATAAGTCTCCGTGTCGGCAAGAAATGAAGCGAGACTTGGTTAATCTATCAACAATAACCCAAATAGCATTGATGCCTTGAGAAACCGTAGGAAGACCCGTGTGAAATCCATGGTAATGTGTTCCCACTTCCATTAGGAATCTCAAGTGGTTGCTGACGGACCCTTAGGTACTAGATGCTCCGTCTTTACACGTTGACAAGTTAAACACATTGAGATAAACTTTGCAATCTCTCTCTTCATATTGTTCCACCAAAATGTATGTCGAAGATCACGATACATTTTAGTACTTCCGAGATGGATTGCAAATGGTGTATTGTGTGCCTCCATCATAATCTTGTACTTCAAATCGAGTCGTTAGGAACACAAAGTCTAGAGTGGACTCAAGTATTCCTTCTTCATCAATTCTCGCTTAGGAATAGCTCCTTCTTGTACTTTCTTCTTCATACGCATAAGCTCAAGATGCCGGTGGCTCGAGCAACCTTAACTTTTTCTATTAAAGTTGGCTCTGTCGCGTATACTTGACATCATCCTTTTCGTTCAGATATGATCTTCTACTCAACGCGTCGCCTACCACGCTCGCTTTTTCTGGATGGTATTGAATAGTGTGGTCGTAGTCTTTCAATAGTTCGAGCCAACGTCGCTGCCGCGTGTTGAGTTCTTTTGAGTGAAGAAATATTTAAGGCTTTTATATGGTCCGAATATATCTCCACTTTCTCCCCATATAGATAGTGCCTCCATATCTTTAAAGCAAAAATTCATTGCTAACTCTAGATCATGAGTAGGATAATTCCTCTCATACTCTTTAAGTTGTCATGAGGCATAGGCTATATGACTTTCCCACGTTGCATGAGAACACATCCTAACCCTTTGCACGATGCATCATTTGTGAGATAACAAATCCATCCGAACCAGATGGTATTGTTAGAACAGTCTTAGAAATAAGTCTCCTCTTAAGCTCTTGGAAACTTTTCTCGCATTCTTCGCTCCAAACGAATTTTGTATCCTTAGAGTTAATTTGAGTTAATGGAGTAGCGATTCGAGAAAACCCTTCCACGAATCTCCGATAATAACCACTAAGCCCAAAAAGCTACGTACTTGATCACCGACTTGGTTGCTCCCAACTTTGTATTGATTCAATCTTGGCCGGGTCCATGGATACTCCGTGTTTCGACACCACGTGCCCAAGGAATGCTACTTCCTCGAGCCGAACTCGCATTTCTTCAATTTGGCATATAGTTTGTTTTCACGAAGCCTTTGGAGTACCAAACGACAAATGGTGCTCATGATCTTCACGACTTTTGGAATATATAAGGATGTCATCAATAAAGACAACAACAAACCGATCCAAATATTCCTTGAATACTCGGTTCATCATATCCATGAAAGCCGCGAGGAACATTAGTTAGTCCGAAAGACACGACTAAGAATTCATAATGCCCATACCGAGGTTACGAAGGCGATCTTTGGAATATCCTCGATTCTAATCTTCATTTGATGATATCCGAGCGAAGATCGATTTTTGAAAAGAATTGTGCCTTACAACTGGTCAAACAAGTCATCAATACGAGGTAGAGGATACCTATTCTTGATGGTGACATGGTTCAATTCCGATAGTCAATACAAAGTCGCATACTCCCCGTCTTTCTTCTTTACAAATAAAACAGGAGCACCCCGAGGAGATGTACTTGGGACGAGATGAAAGCCGATGTCCAACAAATTCTGTAGTTGGACCTTTAACTCCGAAGTTCAATAGGAGCCATTCGATATGGGGATTTAGAAATGGGCTTTGTACGGAGTTCAAGATCAATAAAGAATTCAACTTCACGTTTTGGGGTAGGCAGGAAGTTCTTGAAATCGTCGGGAAAGTCAATAACAACGGGAATATTATTCAAATTTGGCGTGTCTTTATTCAAATCCATAACATGGGCTAAGAAAGCTTGACATCCGCTTTTTAATAAACGAATAGCTTTATGATTAGATATGACGGTGATTGATTTTAATGGTTTAGTTGCTTGAATTAAATCTGACGGGTTGGTTAGGAATATGAAAACTAACAACCTTACGAAAACAATCAATTTTAGCATGATGAGTAGTTAACCAATCAATCCTAAAATCACATCAAAAGTAAGTATCTTTAAAGAGATAAGGTCAGACGAAGGTAAGGTGATGGTTCCAACTTGAATCAAACAAGATTTATAAGCGGTGGATGTGATGAAAGTTTCTCCTAACGGAGTTTCCACAGATAAGTCAAAGTCTAATTTCTCCAGTCAAGTTTAAGCGTTGAGCACATGCGGAGAGATAAATGAATGGGTATACCAGGTATCAAGTAAGGTATAAACTTCATGAGAATTTATAAATAGCTTACCCGTGATAACCTCGTTTGGGTTCCTCGCATTATGACCGATCACAACAAAGCGCTCTTCCGGAATCGTTGACTTTGACTTTTTCGGGACGATCTTTTGAGTCACCGCCCCATTGAACTAGGTTTCGCTACTGCGTACAATCTCGGCGATATGTCCTTCCTTTCCACAATTATAGCATACCTTGAAGCTGTTGTTGACAGTTTGGGTGATATGTCCCTCTTTCCGCATTTATAGCATATACGATGGGTGGTCGTTCTCCTCCCTTAGAACCGATTCTTCACGTAAGACCGCGTCTTCACATGGTCGTTGTTAAATCTCCTCTTTTAAAATCTCTCCTCGACTTCGCTTCTTACATTTTCATGACCATGATTACCACCAGAGTGGTAACCATTTTGTCCGTCTGTTTCTTTCTCCATTTGGTTATCATTATACATTGATCGCTATCTCGAGTACGATCTCGGTTGTGGTCCCTCGGTTGGCCAGTACTCGTTATCTCGCTTTCTAATAATTGAGCCCCATTTTACAACATCTCGAAAAGAGAAAATTTATGAGAAATGAGATCTTCGGCGTATCTTGGGTTTCAAACCTCTAAGAAACATCCGCGTCATCGTTCCTCATTCTCCACCAAATGAGGTGCAAACACGGATAACTCTGCAAACTTTGCCCGTCATTTGAGACACCGTCATGTTGTTTTGTTCAATCGATGAACTCCACTTCCTTCATATGACGAACACTTTCGGGAAAGTATTTGTCATTAAATAGCTCTCAAACGTCTCCCAAGACATCTTTGAAGTGCGGTGGATGGAGTGCGCTTCACGAGACTCTCACCATGAGTCCGCTTCGCCACGGAACATAAAGGTGGCGAATGGAACCTTCTGTTCCTCCGTGCATCCCAAGACATCGAATATCTTAGTAATTTGCTTGACCCATGTTTCCGCCATGATCGGATCCGCTTTCCCTTAAATTGCGGTGGTCCCAACTCTTTGAAGCTGCTTGGTTTGTGACAACCCGTGAATTGCTATCATTTCCTCTCGTATTTTGAACACGAGTCTCCCTCGTCGATTTTGCATGAGCGCAAAAACTTCTAAACATCCCTCGTTCATCATCGCTTTCAATGGTGTTGTTCACGGGAGGAACATTGCCGACTGTTGTACGTTCTCCTCGTTGGTGAGTCTGAGCGTCTCCACGGTCTCATTTCCATTGTTAATATTCTCATCGACATTCTCAAATCGTCATAAAACAAGGGTTAATTAAGGAAATCAATATATCACATAATATCCTATATATCTTGGCCAACTAACAAATAAGCTTAGGTAGGACACACTAGCGAAGGATTTACTCGTCTCTCCCTCCTAGTTCTATTCCCGATCTCGCTTGGAGATCATATCCTAAGCTCGATACCAACTATGGCGCCCCCAAAATAGGGTATACATCACCCATTACGGTTGTCGATACATGGTACAGAAACAACTACAACTTTATTATTACAGTGAGAAAGCGTGAGTTTAAATACAAATATTATCTTCTAGACAATATCTATACTCAAATAAATCCTCATCACATTTATTGATACATTATTTTACAAAAATGGTGAGGACTACTAAACAACTTTCTCTAGAACCTTCATTCCATACCCAGACTCGTACTGCTATTTATATTCTCGCCTCACGAGAAAAATGGAACAAAAGGAAAAGGGTGAGCTCAACTAGCTCAAGAAAGAATATTATGACTAAGATAATATACAACAAATTACCGTTAGTCTTCAACAGGGAAAAATCTAATAGAATCTGATAGACAACAAATTTTAAATCAATATTCGCAATGAAATAATAATTCATTAGAAGAATTAAGTAGAGAATGCAAACTACTATCTTCTATGTATGAATTTAAAAGTTCATCGTCATCTTTTATCCTGTAACATCAATCAATATACATACGGAATCAAATATTCATCTTTACACTCACAGCCAAAGATATTCATCGATTAGTCATATTCATTTAAACACTGTTCATCTTTGCACTACTGACCAAAGATATTCTTTAGAAATCATTCATCTTTGCACTCTGGGCCAAAGATATTCAATAATATCATCATTTAAAGGCGAGGATGATGAAAAATTTTTTTTAAAACGAATTCAATTGAAACAAAATGGCAAGGATTAAGGATTAAGGATTAGTACTTTGTTTTATCCATGTTTAACAATACCTCAAAAATAATCATAGTGGTGTAAAATTCAAGAATGATCAAAACATGGATACAATCAAAGCTAGTATCCGAGAATAGATATTTTGGGGACGAAAAGAAGAAATTTTATTTTTCGATGAATAGTCAGTATATCGTGAATAGTGTAAGTATCGTGAATAGTAACTCAGACACCAAAAGATAGAAATTCCACAAAAAAAACATCTTCACGCTTCATGAATAGTACTCGTGAATAGTAACTCGTGAATAGTAACTCATGAATAGTAACTCGTGAATAGTAACTCATGAATAGTAACCCCGACATGAAAAAGTTCCAAATTTGATAAAAAGTTCCAACCAATATTTCAGCATAATGATATTGAAGAAATAATATCATTTGAGAAGAAAATAACATCCCTTACCTCGAAAGATTAGTACTTCTAGCTGGAATACCGGGTATAGTGCTGAAGGGAACTTGCACCGTTTAACAATACTCAAAGTATACTCAAAATACTCACAAGAATACATTTCGATAATATAGAGAAAACTTCAGTTTCTGGTGTGATTTTCAATTCTAACCTAAGCACCCTATTTATAGGAAAATGCTTAGAACACCAAAGTAGAAAATTTATTAAAATATTAATATATATATAAAATCTTCACGCACACCTTTGAATCTGAATTTCAGCAATTGAACACATGCCTCACACATGCAAAAAACGTTTTTTTGTAAAAAAATATTTAAAACTTCAAAAATTAATTATTTTGGAGCTTCAGAACTTCAATAATTCATAATAAATAGCCCTTTTATCAGAAAATTCGAATCTCGCGAGTTTTTATAGGAAATTCAATTCTCTACAACTTTGCAGAAGAAAGTTTTTCCAAATTCCAAATGGAAATTGACCGAAATCCACAAACAGTCGATTTTTACATTTATAATCAAATTTCAGTCAATAAATGGGGTCCACCGACATGTTTAACATGTTTTAAACATTTATTGCAACAAAAATACTCTTCCTCCTCGTATACTCATATATCCCACATTCGTTGTAAAAATATCACCATTATTATATTATTAAAATATAATAATATATTTAAATGAATTATTTTATCAGAAAGAGATAAAATTTCAATTTTCAACAATTGTCACATTAAAATTTTCTCCATCTATATCCACATAAAATCAATATTTTCCTCATCATATGAATCAATAATTAATTATTCATAAATAATATTACTGAGAATCACAATATTGACAACCAGGCGGTTCAGGAAAGAGGGGCTTTTAATAAAAATTTCTTCATCTTGGCGCAATTAGGTGACCAAACCTCTCCTTTATGAGAACTTTCTAGACATTGCCAATAATGTTATCTAATAATATTATTCGGATAATATAAATTATTATTTCGATAATGAAAAATCTTGTGTAATGACAATTATTGAAACAACAACAATATAAAATATCAACGCGACAATTATTAACTCAATAAAATCTTTGAGCAATAATTATCGTAACCATTATTGAGTAGTGCCTTCAATAATTGGTGCAATACTGCAGTAATCTTCTTAACAACAATAGCGTATTCGTGTTTTAACCACGGGTATTCCAATAGTGTTAATTGGTGAATAACTGTAGATTATTTTTAAACAACTTATATTTGTCGTTTTCTTCATCCAATCGTTTTTCCGTTATATGGGGCCCACATGGGTTGCATTGGCCGCAATTAATATTCCCTGACGATGCGATTTAATATTCCACGACCAAACGAATATTCCCTCACAACAATGAATATTTTATAACCACTTTCTTATTTTGAAATATTTGCGTATTTAACCCCTAACTATCCACATTAATCAAATCAACCCTTACTATTTCAAAATAATAAATAGAGAAAATTAAATTTCATTAATAATAAGTTGGGGTCTTACATCTTTGGCCTGTAGTGCAAAGATGGTTGATTTTCTTATGAATATTTTTGGCCCGTAGTGCAAAGATGAACAGGTGTTGAGATGAACATGACCAACTGATGAATATCTTTGGCCCGTAATGTAAAGATGAATATTTGATTCCAGATGTGTATTGATTGATGTTACAGGGATAAAAATACTGATGATGGACTTTTAAATTCATAGATAATAGTAGATTTCATTCTCTACTTAACTCTTGTATGAATTATTATTTTCGCTACGAATATTGATCTGAAACTTGTTGTCTATTATATTCTATCATATCTTTCCCTGTTGAGGACTAACGATAATTTTTTCTATATTATCTTAGTCATAATATTCTTTACTGGGCTAGTTGAGCTCACCCTTTTCCTTGTTGTTCCATTTTTCTTCTCAGGAGGCGAAAATGTAGCGAGTACGAGTCGGGGTATGGATTGATGGTTCTAGAAGTTATTTTAGTAGTCCTCACTATTTTTATAAAATAATGTATCAATAATTATGATGAGAATTTATTTGGTTGTGGATATTGTCTAGAAGACAATATTTGTAATTAAACTCACAGTTTAAGTGTTGTTGTATTTTGCACGACAAATGTATTAATAAAGTTATAGTTGTTTCTGTACCATGTATTTGGCGACTCAAAATAGGTTGGATGGATTGGACCTATTTTGGGGGCGTCACATTATATTTGTATGATTTGATCTTATTGGAGGAAGGTTTGAAAATTTGCATTCATATGTTATCAAAACTTATATCCGTGAATTTGCAAAGTCTTCATTGTAAGACCCCAACTTTTATGAATAAAGATGAATTTTCTATAAATAACATTTTTAAATATTAAGGTATGAATTTGAAATAATGTTATAGCTGTGGGTAGTATTTGAAAATTTTGCAAAGTATGCAAGTTGTTATAAAATATTTTTTTGTTTGGGAATATTATTTTTTTTATCGGAAATATTAAATGCGATGACATAATCATTGGTGGACCCCACAACGGAAGCTTAATCGTAAGTAATTAGAAAAGCGAAAAAATATTTTATGAAAATAACGGTAGGAGATTTTACCGTTAAAACCATTGAACTACCCGTAGTAAAAAAATCGATGTCTGGCGTGGTTGCATAGTAGCACACGGTATTGATTATTGATTCTTACGTGATAAGTCACTCAGTTTTACTCAATTATTGCTACAGTAATTGCTGCATCATATCTCTTATATTATTGATTCGATTATTGTCACAGTATCATCTGCATAATATATTATTTTATTAAATCAATAATTGAGACGACAAAGTTATTCATATTATTAAATTGCAATATTTACAATGTCTAGAAGTTCTATCAATGAGAGGTTAGATAATTGCGTGCCAGTGAGGAGAAATCCTTACCGAAAAGCCCCCTCTTTCCTTGGAACAACCTGGTTGTTAAATATTGTGAGTTATGATATTAATGATGGATAAGTTCGTGTTGATTAAAGACGAGTTACTATTCAGAAGTTACTATTCATGAGTTACTATTTATGAGTTACTATTCACCTGATTACTAATCACTCTAGTATTGTGCATTCGGGTATTTGGATACAATATTATTCCATGAGGAGATATGCTAATTTTTTAGACCGTTGGTTGAAATTATATTAGTGAATCATTATGGACCGCTGGTGGAAAGTTATAATAGTGAATCAATATGGATCGCTGGTTTAAAGTTTTAATAGTAAATCAGTATGGACCGTTGCTTTAAGTTTTAATAGTAAATCGATCTGGATCGTTCGTTTAAAAGTAAATCGATCTGGACCGTTCATGAATTAGTTACTATTCATTCTATTCTTCTATAAATAGAAGCTCATTCCTTTATTATTTTCTTACGAATTCACTGAAACTCTAGAGAGAGAAATTATAGAGAGAAAGAAGAAGAGTATTCTGCTACTTCACCACTTCTATTTTCAGTTTCTTTTATGGTAAGGGGTGTTATTCTTTCTTATTCATGAAGAGAACTTCGGTTATTCTATTCTTTATTATTCTGTTGGAATAACCTGTATACGCGGCATACCCTATACATAACCTATATAAGCGACATACCCTATACTTGGTGAAATCCTTATGTTATTCCATTCTTATTTAATCTGTTGGAATAACCTGTATACGTGGACTCCCCTATACTTGGTGAAATCCTTATATTATTCCGTCTTTATATTCTGTCGGAATATCCTGTCAGTGTGAATTTCACCTGACCTGGTTCCATTATTTATTATTCCGCATTTAATATTCTATCAGAATATCATGTCGATATGAATTTCACCTGACCTGGTTCCATTATTTATTATTCTGCATTTAATATTCTGTCGGAATATCCTGTCGGTGTGAATTTCACCTGACCTAGTTCCATTATTTATTATTTCGTATTTATTATTCATTGGAATAACTTTCGCCTTTATGCAATACCGCATGCATGGTGATTTCTGTTGCTATTCCATTCTTTATTATACTCAGTTGGTTAAAGTTTTGACTTCTATACTCCATGAAATTAGTGGAATATCCTTGATATTTGTGCTTCATCCAGTATCGTTTCATGAAAATTTTCTCCTGAGCATTCTTAAATTTTACACCATAAAATAGTATCTTGTTAATAATTTGGACATTATTAATTCCTGGACAAATTAATTCTTGAAGTTGTTTTATTGAATTCTTATATCATTTTCATCATACTCATGTTTATATTATGTTGAAAGTCATCTGTGGCCGGTAGTGCATGGATGGACTTGGTATGATTATGACTAGGGATTATTCGGTATAATCATGACCGTAATGTTACAAATGATGTGGTAAAAGTCCTCATTGGCCGTAGTGCATTGATGGACAGTTGTTGACATGATCATGACCATTGATGAATACACGAATATCCTTGGCCCGTAGTGCATGGATAATTTGTGGTCGTGATACTAAAGAATATCATTGGCCATAGTGTAGGGGTGATTCGATGATGTGGATTATTTATTAAGCTGAGTCCCAGCGATAAAAATGATGAAAAACCTTTTAAATCATAAAAGATAGTAGATTTTATTCTCTACTTGACTCTTTTAATGGATTGTTTGGTCCGCTGCAGTTAAACTTGATGTCTATTGTATTTTATCAGTTTAACATTGTTGAAGGCTAATGATAATTTATCCTGCATTATCTTAGTCATAATATTGCTTACTGGGCTAGTTGAGCTCACCCTTTCTTTCTTCATTGTTCTCTTCGTGAATGAGAGAACGTAGCGAGAGACTAGTCGGGGAAATGAGTGATGGTCCAGATGATAGCATTAGTAGTCCTCACTATTCTGTGAAATAGTGTGATAATAATTGTAATGAGGCTCCATTGTGTTTGAATACTGTCTAGAAGACAATATTCGTTTCAAAATTCTCAGCTATGTTTTGTCGTATGTTACACGACAGTTGTATAATTAAGTTTGTATTTGATTTATGTACCATGTATTTGGCGACTCAGAATATGTGATGTATACCTATTTTATGGGCGTCACATTCATGTTATATAACTATAATATATATATATATATATATATATATTATATTTTATTTAATAGATTTTGTTTTATTAGAATATTTTATAGTAAATCAATCTGGACCGCCCGTTTAAAAGTAAATCAATCAGGACCGTTCATGAATTAGTTACTATTCAGTCCATTCTCCTATAAATAGAAGCTCATTCATTCATTATTTTTTACGAATTAACTGAAACTCTAGAGAGAGAAAATTATAGAGAGAAAGAAGAAGAGAAGTCTGCTACCATTCTTTTCCTATATTCAGTTTCTTCTAAGGTAAGGGGTATTATTTCTTTCGTATTCATGAAGAGAATTATTTTCTTTCAATACTCGTAAGGGGTATTATTTCTTTTGTATTCATGAAAAAATTCTTCTGTTATTCCATTCTTTATTATTATGTTGGAATAACCTGTCTATGCAAAGTACCGCATACATGGTGAAATTCTTCTATTATTCCATTCTTTATTATTCTGTTGGAATAACCTATATACGCGGACTACCCTAAACTTGGTGAAAATTTTCTGTTATTCCATTCTTTATTATTATGTTGGAATAACACTTTGTCATCTAAGTAATCGCATACATGGTGAAATTCTTCTATTATTCCATTCTTTATCATTCTGTTGGAACATCCTGTCTGTGCTTTACGCATGACCTGGTTCCAATATTTATCATTCTGTTGGAACATCTTGTATGTGCTTTTACGCACGACTTTGGTTCCATTATTTATTATTACGTTGGAATATCCCATACATGCGTTTACGCGTGACCTAGTTCCGTTATTTATTATTACATTGGAATAACCATCTGCAAGGTCTATCGCATGCCTGGTGATTTCTTTTGTTATTCCATTCTTTATTATACTCAGTTGGTTAAAGTTTTGGCTTTTATACTCCATGAAATTAGTGGAATATCATTGGTATTTGCATTTCATCCAGTATCTTTTCATGAAAATATTCTTCTGAGCATTCTTGAATTTTACTCTACAAAGAAGTATCATGTTGACAATTTGGACGTTATTGGTACCTGGATAAATTAATTCTTGAACTTGTTTTATTGAATTCTTATATCATTGTCATCATCCTCATGTTTATATTACATTGAAAGTCATCGTGGCCTCATGTAGTGCATGGATGGACTTGGTATGATTATGACCGTGGATTATTCGATATAATCATAATAGTAATGTTACAAATGATGTGGTAAAAGTCCTCATTGGCCCGTAGTGCATTGATGGACAGTTGTTGGCATGATCATGACCATTGATGAATACACGAATATCCTTTGCCCGTAGTGCATGGATAATTTGTGGTTGTGATACTAATGAATATCCTTGGCCGTAGTGCATGGATGATGTGGATTATTTATTTAGCTGAGTCTCAGCGATAAAAGTGATGAAAAACCCTTTAAAATCATAGAAGATAGTAGATTTTATTCTCTACTTGACTCTTCTAATGGATTGCTTATTCCGCTGTAGTTTTTGATCTAAAACTGGTTGTCTATTATATTCTATTAGTTGTTATACTGTTGAAGGCTAAGGATAATTTATTCTGCATTATCTTAGTCATAATATTTCTTACTGGGCTAGTTGAGCTCACCCTTTTGCTTTCATTGTTCTCTTCAGGAAAGGAGAACGTAGCTGGGACTAGTCGGAGAACAGAGTGATGGTCCTAGATGGTGTATTAGTAGTCCTCACTATTATATGAAATAGTGTGATAATAAATGTAATGAGGACTCCTTTGAGTGTAAATATTGTCTAGATGACAATATTTGTATTAAAACTTACAGATTATATTTTGTCATATTTTACACGACTGTTGTATAATTAGTTTGTATTTGTATTCAGTACCATGTATTTGGCGACTCAAGATGGGTGATGTATACTTATTTTGGCGGCGTCACAGTTTGTATCAATGCTTAGAGATATGATCTCTGGCTGAGATGTGAGACACGAACTAGGAGGGGAGAGACGGGGAATTCCTTCACTAGTATGACCTACCTAAGTTTATTTGGCATTCAATTGGTCGGTCAGAGTAAAGGGATAATATGTGATATGTTAATTAACCCTTGTTTTGTGGCAGTATTTGAAAATGGCATCCAAAAATGTATAGATAAGCAATGGAGCACATGAGACCGTTGAGTCACCAACGATCAATACCCAGGATAATGTGCAACAGGAAGGCGATAATCCTCGTGTAAATAACCACACTGATCAAATGACGAACGATGGTACATTTAGGAGTTTTCTAAAATTCATGCAAAACCAAACAAGAGAGACTCCTGTTCATAATGCAGGTGGAAGCAATGGCAACCCACGGTTGGTCACCGCTAAGCAGTTCAAGGAGTTGGGACCACCGGAGTTTTTGGGAAAGCCAGAACCACTTAAGGCAGAGACGTGGATAAAGCAGATCACCAAGATTTTTAATGTCTTGAAATGCTCACAGGATCAAAAGGTTCCATTCTCCACCTTTATGTTGCGTGAAGAAGTAGATCATTGGTGGGAATTTGTAAAACATACCCAGCCTGACGCACTCAAGATGTCTTGGGAGAAGTTCCAAGAACTGTTCAACGACAAGTACTTTCCTGAAAGTATTTTTCACATGAAAGAGGTAGAGTTCATCAAGCTGGAGCAAAATAATATGATCGTGTCGCAGTACGAGGCTAAGTTTGCCGAGTTGTCTCGATTTGCATCCCATTTGGTCGATAAAAAGGAGCGAATGACGTGAATGTTTCTGCGAGGTTTGAAACCCAAAATACATCAATACCTCATTTCTCATAAACTTTGTTTATATTCAGATGTTGTGAATAGGGATCAGTTAGTGGAGCGCGATAATGAGTCAGCACAACTAAAAGGCAACGACCAACAACACGATAATAATCATACAGATGGCAACGGTCATCGGAACAATGATAACCATCGTGGGGGAAATTATCATGCCAAGAATGGTAACCACTTCGGTGGTAATCATGGCCAAGATAATAGAAGTGAAAATTTCAAGAAGAGAAGGTACAATAATGATAGAAAGACTGAAAGTAGTATGCACACAAGCCAATCATGTTTGATGATAAAGCATATACTTTATAACAATCTTATTCATTTATTAAAAAAAAAGTATTAATTAAAGGCATTGAATTATCTACATGATGTTGTTTTATAATATGTGATAAACCCATAGTTTTAAGCAATGCTTTTAAAATAATGATGATGATCATTCTAATGAGATCTAAATTCTTAGAAAGCTTAAAACTAAAATAGTTCCCAATCGTTGGATTACTAAATTAGGGATTAGTGAATCCAGGATAGATTGGTACATCGTTGTTTTGCTCATTGGATGAGGATGATTGATCTCATGATCATTTGTGTGGAGACACTAAAGCAAGTATGTAGGTGCTTATTAGAGAATAAGTTCACTAAACGTGGCTCACTAAGGAATACCTAATGGAGTTTTACTTCCCTGTCAATAGGAATTCCTGTAGTGATAGTAGTACAAGTGATCCTTGGACTTGAGATCATCATAGTATCTTGTGTATGATGAATTATACTTTGACTTATTCCTTAAGACCCTTAGGGTATATCAAAGGGTATGCTTGGGTATAATAAGTTGTACATGGAGATAATGTATGATCAATAAAGAATCTACCACTTCTAGTAAAAGAAGAGAAATGTCCTATGTGATTCGATAAATGACAACCCTGTGAAACCCCAGATTTTATGAATAAAGATTTAATTTTCTCGAAATAATTTTTTATATTATGGTGTGGATTTGATATAATGTTATAGTTGTGGGTAGTATTTATAAATTTTGCAAAGTATGCAAGTTGTTATATTATATTAGATTGGTGGGAAATATTCTTTTTTGTTCGGGAATATCCAGACGATTGCATACAATCATTAAGTGGACCCCACAACGGAATTATTGTCGATTGAGAAAAGCGACAAAAATATTTTATTGAAAATAACTACGAAAGTTTTACCGTTGATCTTTGTTGAACTACTCGGTAGTAAAAATACGATGTCGTGTGGTTGCGTAGTAGCATTGCGGTATTGATTATTGATATTTATGTGAGAAGTCACTCGGTTTGATTCAATTATTGTTGATTAATAATATGAATTATTATAACGATAATGACGTTTTGTTTTATTAGTATTATTAACGTAATAAAAGCGAAACATATTTTATATAAAGCGAATACTTTATTAAAGTTATTCTATAAATAGAATATATTATATATTTTATTATGCATAGTTTTTTGCATAGTGCTGCATAGTGTTTGCATAGTAAAAATCTTTTTATATAAATAGAATATATTATATTTTATTTAAAAGATTTTGCTTTAAATATGGACCGAGTCAGATTAAAGTAAATCAATATGGACCGTTCATGAGTTAGTTACTATGCATTCCATTCTTCTATAAATAGAAGTTCATTCCTTCATTATTTCTTACAAATTCACTGAAACTCTAGAGAGAAAATTATAGAGAAACTATAGAAAAATATTCTGCTACTTCCCTACTCTTATATTCAGTTTCTTTTACGATAAGGGATATTATTCTTTTGTATTCATGAAGAGAACTCCTGTTATTCCATTTCTTATTATTCTGTTGGAATAACCTGTATAAGCAGGCAACCCTATACTTGGTGACATTCTACTATTATTCCATCTTTAATATTCTGTCGGAATATCACATACTGTCTTTATAATGGGACTGGTTCCATTTATTATTAATCTTTAATATTGAGTTGGAATATCTCATATATGTCTTATCTGTAGGACTGGTTTCATTTTATTATTCCGTCTTTATTATTACGTTCGGAATATTACATGCATCTTTATCTGTGGGACTGGTTTCATCATTTATTATTCCGCATTTATTATTCTGTTGGAACATCCTGTCGGTGTGGTTTTCACATGACCTGGTTCCGTTATTATTATTCTGTTAGGATAACCTGTCTATGCGAAGTACCGCAAGCATGGTGATTTCTTTTGTTATTCCCTTCGTTATTATTCTCAGTTGGTTAAAATTTTGACTTCTATACTCCATGAAATTAGTGGAATATCCTTGATATTTGCGCTTCATCCAGTATCTTTTCATGGAAATATTCTTCTGAGCATTCTTGAATTTTACTCTACAAAGCAGTATCATGTTGACAATTTGGACGTTATTAGTTCCTGTACAAAATAATTCGTGAATTTGTTTTATTGAATTCTTATATCATTGTCATCATCCTCATGTTTATATTATGTTCAAAGTCATATGTGGCCTGTAGTGCGTAGATGGACTTGGTATGATTATGACCAGAGATTATTCGGTGTAATCATGACCGTAATGTTATAAATGATGTGGTAAAAAGTCCTCATTGGCCCGTAGTGCATTGATGGACAGTTTTTGGTATGATTATGGCTATGGATTCTCTTCGGCCAAGGGAGCAAAGATGAATTGTTTTATGGCATGATCAGGACCGTTAATGAAAACTCGATTATCTTTGGCCCGTAGTGCATGGATAATTTATGGTCGTGACCCTAAAGAATATCCTTGGCCTGTAGTGCATGGATGATTTAATGATGTGGATTATTTATTGAGCTGAGTCTCAGCGATAAAAGTGATGAAAATATTTTTAAATCATAAAAGATAGTAGATTTTATTCTCTACTTGACTCTATTAATGGATTGCATGTTCCGCTACAGTTAAACTTGATGTCTTTTGTATTTTATCAGTTTAACATTGTTGGAGACTAATGATAATTTATTCTGCATTATCTTAGTCATAATATTTCTTACTGGGCTAGTTGAGCTCACCCTTTCTTTTCTTTGTTCTCTTCTTGAAATGAGAATATAATTGTGATTTAGCCTGGGGAAGCGGAGTGACATTCCAGATGATAGCATTAGTAGTCCTCACTATTCTGTTAGATAGGGTGATAATAAATGTAATGAGGACTTATTTGTGTTTGAATACTGTCTAGAAGGTAGTATTTGTATTTAAACTCACAGCTCTCTTGTTGTATAATTAAGATTATATTTGTATTTCTGTACCATGTAAGTGGCGACCCAAGATGGGTGATGTATACCTAATTTTGGGGGCGTCACAGTTGGTATCAAAGCTTAGAGATATTATCCCTGGCTAAGACGTGAGACAAGAACTAGGAGGGGAGAGACAGGGAATTCTTTCGCTAGTATGACCTACCTAAGTTTATTTGGTATTTAATTGGTCGGTCAGAGTATAGGGATAATATGTGGTATGTTAATTAACCCTTGTTTTGTGACAGTGTTTGTATTCAGATGTTGTGAATAGGGATCAATTATTGGAGCGCGATAATGAGTCAGCTTAACCAAAAGGTAACGACCAATAACACGATAATAATAATACCGGTGGCAACGGCCATTGGAACAATAATAACCATCTTAGGGGAAATTATCATGCCAAGAATGGTAACCACTTCGGTGGTAATCATGGCCAAGATAATAGAAGTGGAAATTTCAAGCAGAGAATGTCATTTAGCTCAATTTTGTCGTGCACCAAAATCAAGTCTAGCTGGGACGGTGGCACCAAAGGCGGATACGGACAAAACAAAGTCGGTGGTTTCAGGAAGAGCGTTTTTCGTGACTTCTCAAAAAGCGAGTAACCCGAACGAAGTTAGCACGGGTTAGTTAATTATAAATTCTTGCGAAGTCTATACCTTATTAGATATCGGTTCTACCAATTCTTTTATCTCTCTTGCTTGCGTTCAACGTTTAAATTTGACTCCGAAGAAGTTAGACTTTGACTTATTGGTTAAAACTTCGTTAGTAGGAGCCTTCGTTACCTCTACTATTTATAAATCTTGTTCAAATCAACACTTTCACGTTACCTGTCGATCGTATCTCTTTGAAAATACTTGCCTTTGATGTGATTTTTGGAAACGATTGGTTAACTACTCATCATGCTTTTCATAAGGTTGTTAGCTTTCATATTCCTAACCAACCTGCTATGCGAATTCAAGTAACCAAACCACTAAAGACAATCATTGTCATATCAAGCCATAAGTAAAGAGCCCCGATCCTTTCATTGTTGACTTCCTTGTGTGGAATGCACCGAAGCCAGACTCTCTGTAGGCGACATCGTGAATGAAGATGGCAAGTTGATAGGTATCATTGTGAGGTGCTATCCAAGTTAAGGGATAGAAGTCACAGTTGGTATCAATGTGACGTATTATCCAAGTCTTGGATGAGGGTCACAATTTTGAAGGATATTTCTATTATTAATAAATTTCTTGACGTATTCTTGAAGACTTCTTAGCCTACCCTAGAGCGTGAAATCGAATTTTGTATTGACCCCAGTACAAAACCCATTTCTTAAACCCTCAAATATTTCTTTACTTAAAACGGACGTAACATGCGCCAAAGACGTTGGCTCGAGCTGTTGAAGATTACGATCGTACCATTCAATATCATCGTGGAAGAGCGAACGTGGTAGCTGACGTGTTGAGTAGAAGATCGTATGCGTTTACGAGTGCGATGTTGTTAACACAAAGACTCATTTCGTATAACTTACAAATGATGAACATAGAGTTAAAGACTCGAGGGACCCACATAAAGATAACGAATATAAGAGTAGAATCGACTTTAATCGATAAAGTGAAAGTCGTGCAAGCTACAGACCCGGAGCTGAGGAATACTAAGAAGAAGGTTCAAGAGGGCGTTATTTTAAAAGCAAGAGTTGCTGAAGAGAGGAAATCTCAACCCTCGATTTAATTGGCCCATTTGAAATCCTCGATCGGTAGGGCGTGGCTTATAGACTCATTTTTATGCTTGAAAATGTCACGTGTTCATAACATTTTTAACGTATCGATGTTACGTAAATATGTGGACGACCTGAGCCACATTATTGAGTTAGAACCGGACGAAATAGCGGAAGACTTAACGTATGAAGATGTACCTGTTAAAATCCTTGATAAGAAGAATCGTATTCAACACTCAAAGGTTATACCTCAAGAGTTAGAATCTGAAATGAAGTCAAGGCATCCTCATCTGTTCGACATACCAGGTACGTACGTAAATTTCGAGGGCGAAATTCTATAAGGAGGGGAGATTGTGAAACCCCAGATTTTATGAATAAAGATTTAATTTTCTCGAAATAATTTTTTATATTATGGTGTGGATTTGATATAATGTTATAGTTGTGGGTAGTATTTATAAATTTTACAAAGTATGCAAGTTGTTATATTATATTAGATTGGTCGGGAAATATTCTTTTTGTCAGGAATATCCGTACGACGGTACAATCATTGGTGGACCCCACAACGGAATTATTGTCGGATTGAGAAAACGACAAAAATATTTTATTGAAAATAACGGCGAAAGTTTTACCGTTGATACTATTGAACTACTCGGTAGTAAAAATACGAGAATCGTGTGGTTGCGTAGTAGTAGTAACACTTGCGGTATTGATTATTGATATTTATGTGATAAGTCACTCGGTTTGATTCAATTATTGTTGATTAATAATATGAATTATTATAACGATAATGACGTTTTGTTTTATTAGTATTATTAACGTAATAAAAAGCGAAACATCTTTTATAAAGCAGAATACTTTATTAAAGTTATTACATAAATAGAATATATTATATTTTATTATGCATAGTGTTTGCATAGTGCCTGCATAGTGTTTGCATAGTAAAAATCTTTTTATATAAATAAAATATATTATATTTTATTTAAAAGATTTTGCTTTAAATATAGACCGTCAGATTAAAGTAAATCAATCTGGATAGTTTATGAGTTAATTCTTATGCATTCCATTCTTCTATAAATAGAAGCTCATTCCTTCATTATTTCTTACAAATTTCTTTGAAAACTCTAGAGAGAAAATTATAGAGAAACTATAGAAAAAATATTCGCTACTTCCCTACTCTTATATTCAGTTTCTTTTACGGTAAGGATATTATTCTTTTGTATTCATGAAGAGAACTCTCTGTTATTCCATTTCTTATTATTCTATTGGAATAACTTTGTATATGAGCAACCCTATACTTGGTGACATTCTTCTATTATTACATCTTTATTATTCTATTGGAATATCACATGCATGTGTTTTACAGGACACAGTTCTATTTTATTATTCCGTCTTTAATATTAGCCGGAATATCAGCATGCATCTATATCTGTAGGACTGGTTCTATTTTATTATTTCGTCTTTAATATTACATTGGAATATATCAGCATGTCTTATCGTCGGACTGGTTACATTTTATTATTCCGTCTTCATTATTCAGCCGAGAATATCCTGCTTTTGTCTTTATCGTCGGACTGGTTTCATCATTTATTATTCGCATTTATTATTACATTGGAACATCACGTCGATTGTGGTTTTCACCTGACCTGGTTCCGTTATTATTATTCTGTTAGGATAACCTGTCTATGCGAAGTACCGCAAGCATGGTGATTTCTTTTGTTATTCCCTTCGTTATTATTCTCAGTTCGTTAAAATTTTGACTTCTATACTCCATGAAATTAGTGGAATATCATTGATATTCATCCAGTATCTTTTCATGGAAATATTCTTCTGAGCATTCTTGAATTTTACTCTACAAAGCAGTATCATGTTGACAATTTAGACGTTATTAGTTCCTGTACAAAATAATTCGTGAATTTGTTTTATTGAATTCTTATATCATTGTCATCATCCTCATGTTTATATTATGTTCAAAGTCATCTGTGGCCTGTAGTGCATAAATGGACTTGGTATGATTATGACCAAAGATTATTCGGTGTAATCATGACCGTAATGTTATAAATGATGTGGTAAAAAGTCCTCATTGGCCCGTAGTGCATTGATGGACAGTTTTTGGTATGATTATGGCTATGGATTCTCTTCGGCCAAGGGAGCAAAGATGAATTGTTTTATGGCATGATCAGGACCGTTGATGAAAACACGATTATCTTTGGCCCGTAGTGCATGGATAATTTGTGGTCGTGACCCTAAAGAATATCCTTGGCCTGTAGTGCATGGATGATTTAATGATGTGGATTATTTATTAAGCTGAGTCTCAGCGATAAAAGTGATGGAAATATTTTTAAATCATAAAAGATAGTAGATTTTATTCTCTACTTGACTCTATTAATGGATTGCATGTTCCGCTGCAGTTAAACTTGATGTCTTTTGTATTTTATCAATTTAACATTGTTGGAGACTAATGATAATTTATTCCGCATTATCTTAGTCATAATATTTCTTATTGGGCTAGTTGAGCTCACCCTTTCTTTCACGGTTCTCTTCAGGAAATGAGAATATAGTTATGACGAGTCGGGGAACGGAGTGACAGTCCAGATGATAGCATTAGTAGTCCTCACTATTCTGTTAGATAGGGTGATAATAAATGTAATGAGGACTTATTTGTGTTTGAATACTGTCCAGAAGACAGTATTTATATTTAAACTCACAGCTCTCTTGTTGTATAATTAAGATTGTATTTGTATTTCTGTACCATGTAAGTGGCGACCCAAGATGGGTGATGTATACCTAATTTTGGGGGCGTCACAAACCCAGTAGTTCTTGGCCAAAGCAGAATAAAATTAGAAAGGAGTTTCTAATTTGCATTATTTGGAGTTGTGCATTCAAGAGTCGAAATACATATAATTAAATAAAATAAGACTTGATGCGATAATTTCATGTCTTATATTTAATTGGGACATTGTATGGTGGAAGGATTGAATTATCTGGTAACTATTTACTCAAAGGTTCTTTTATGATTAATGTTGAAATCTATATTATCCGGATAATCGTTGATCGCTAGGGAGGCTTATCCCTATTGTAGAATAAATATTATTTATTTAAATAAATTAATATTTTAATTTATTTATTTAAATAAGATTAGAATTGTTCTAATTGATTTATTCACAATAGGTTTAATATGGAGAACCTAAAGGGTCACACCACCAAAAGGAAGAATAATTATTTAAGAAGTTAATGGCATAATCATAATAATATGTTAAGTATATTTAATTTAATCTATGATGATAGAATAAATTAAATAGCTTAATATTTATTATTTAATATTTTAGAAATATTAAATATAAATTAATAAGAGGAGTCTTATTAATGTTATTACAATTATTATTATTTTAATTTCTAAAAGAGTTTAGGAGAATTAATTTAATATAAGTACTCTCATTTATTCCTAATAGGATTAGGAGGGAAAATTAGTTAAAGGAGTTTAATTAATTATCTCTAATAAGATTAAGGAGCTTAATTAATTAAAAGAATTTAATTAATTAAATAAAACCCAATTTTTCTTAATTGTTAAGGAGGGTTGCCCACATCTATAAATAAGAGAGTCTTATTATGGGTGAGAGGTTGACACTTTCACAACACGTGAATACGTAATTCCAATAGTTGGGAGAGTACTCCTTTTCTATAGAGATAGAAAACTAGGGTTTTGCCAAATACCCATCTTCTTGAATTCTTCTTCTTCCTTGGTGGATCACCTCTAGAGGCCAAACACTTGGGTGGCTAACGTTGATCAAATGAAGGAACCAAACCCGGTGGATTCAAGTTGAACGCGGAAAGGATTGGAGGTGAACTTGTACCTGAGGAAGCTCGGATCTTCAAGGGTATGGTTCTTGTTCTTTCTTTTTCGTTTAATTAATAATTGTACATAAAGGGTGATCCGGGTATATGGTTTGTAAAATTTTTAAACTCTGATTTTCCACGTTTCCGCTTATTTTGTGCAATTTGATTGCGTTCATGAATATTACAAACCTAACAGTGGCATCAGAGCCAAACCTTTATGCGAATTATTAATTGTTTCGATTTGATATGTATATTGATATGTGTTTAGAATAATTTAATTGTGCATAATTTGATTGTATAAAATTTAAAAAAAAAAAACAAAAACGGTACTGTGTTTTTTTTTTCTTGCTGTTCCGTGTTTTGGTTAATTGTTAAGGAAGTTGCACGGATTTCCGTGTTTTACCATCTTGAATTCTTGATTCACAGTCTGTTTTGTAAAAAAAAAAAAAAAGGTTCAGGTCCTTTTACAATAGTTAAAGAATGCCCAGGCTGGTTACTAATTAAAGGAATGGGCCACGTGAGTTTTTTTTTTGTTTTGTTTTTTTTTTAAAGGAAGGTACGGATATATATATATATATATATATATATATAATACTTTTAATTATTTTATTATTAAAATAAAAATTTATTTTAATCTTGAAATAAAAAGTTTATTTTAATTTTAAAATAAAGAGTTTATTTTAATTTTAAAATTGAATTTCATGCTAACTAATTAGAGTTGGAATTGGATTCCATGATAACTAATTGGAGTTGAAATTGGATTCCATGTTTCCTTAAATAAAGGAGTTTATTTAGATATGAAATAAAATTTCATATTATTCAAAATAAAAGAGTTTATTTGTGAATAGGAAAAAGAATCAATCTTTCCTTAAATAAAGGAATTTATTTAGATATGAAATAAGATTTCATATTATTCAAAATAAAGGAGTTTATTTGTGAATAGGAAAGAGAATGAAGTGTTTTCTTTAATAAAGGAGTTTTATTTTATTTTTTACTTGGAATTGGATTCCATAATTAATTAAAATAAAGGAGCTTATTTTGATTAAAGATTTTGATTAAAATAAAATAGTTTATTTTATTCAAAATTGGATAAATTAAAATAAAATAGTTTTATTTTGATTTAAATATGGATTAAAATAAAAGAGTTTATTTTGATTCAAAATTAGATTTTATACTAACTAAATTTGCCCATTAAATGATATCAATATATATATTAAATGTTTATTATTCATGAGATGAATGTTATTTATTGATGCATATGGTGATGTGTATGATAATAAATAGGATTGATTATGGACTATTGACCAATGTGATTGAATTTTATTTTAGTTGGATGCATGAATGTATATGTTTTATTAAATGGGGTCAGCGTACCTCGTCTTCTCTAATTTTTTCTTAATATAAATTCTATCTCCCTCCTATGTACTTCCCATTGACTGCTGATCAAGGCTTCTATTTATTTTAAATAGTTTTGTAATAAAAATAGTTAGAATTAATTTTGAAGAATTGGAGATCAAGGAGCAAGGAATGCTTGAAGACCCGTTTGTAATGGAGTCCGGGTTTAAATGTAATAGTTATATTTAAATATTAATTCTTGCACCCCTAGGGTTTGACCTTTTGGTTCACTTGGTGGCTCTAGTGAATCAAACTAGAATAAAAGTTCATAATCAATCAGGGTATAATATAGTATTCTATATGTGCATGCTTATACTATATATATTATATATTATGCAAACATGCTTCGCATGTTAATTAATATGACGTATTTTATATATATATATATATGCATGCTATTTAAACAAGATGAGACAAATTAATAACAAACCCCTCAAATATTTTATATTAAGTCCTAAGCGTTCAAAGATATTTGGAATATCGAACGTCGCCTTCTAGCATGATAAAATTAATAGAGTATTAAATATTTAATATGAGTTTGTTGTGTCACCACAAGGCAAGTATCAAGTATTTAAGATGTTAATTTATCACATTTGATGCTTATAAAGAAAATTGAACAATATTATTTTGTTGTGTCACCACAAGGATGATATTTTTCTTTTTTGAATATATGGAGTGCTATGTTGGACTTAACTTGGATCATTTTAGTTCGAATGTGCACACACTTGACCATTATGATCAAAGAGGCAAAATACAAGGAGTTGCATAGTTGATGTAATTGATAAGAGTTGTCTGCCTATTTATTTATATATAGTTTGTTGTGTCACCACAAGGCTATATACATTTGAAATGGGATCCTTATTCTCACTAGCAAATCTTTAATTAGATTTTGCCGAAACATATAAATTGAGGTAATATAGTTTGAAGAAAATAGTGGGAGATACCAATTTAAAATAAGACCTAATTTATTTTGGTAATTAATAAAAGAATGTATGCTAAAATGTTGTTAATTACAAATTCATTTATAGAATTTTACAATGTCTAAATCACTATCACTGCGAAGCATATTAGATGTTATTTAACCGAATTGGTTAAGGAAATAAAGAAAAGTTCTCACGACTGAAAAGCTATCTTATGTCCTTAATACGCCTATCCCTGCAATGGTTGCAGATAATGCCTCTGAGGAAGAGATTGCTACTTTTAGAAAGTGGCAAGATGATGCACAGTTGGCTCAATGCATCATGCTCACATCCATGAGTAACGAGCTTCAGCATCAGCATGAAACTATGGATGCTCTTACTATATTCCTGCACATCAAGTAGTTGATGGTGAGGAAAGTAGGAGTAATAGATATCAGATATCTAAGGAGCTCTTCCGATCTAGAATGACCAAAGGCACTACAGTACAGACACATGTCCTAATGATAATTAATTTGATTGATCAATTAGGACAACAGATTTTGTCATGGATGGAGAGTTGAGCCAAGATTTGATCTTGCACTCACTCCCGGACTCCTTTCACAATTGTTGTGAATTTTTCATATGAACATGCTAGATATCAGCGTCGCTGATTTCCTTAACATGTTGAAAATGCTGAGTCACTTTCACCGAGAAAGACCAAGTCTTACTAGTAGGGGCCAAAGGATCTTCTGAAAAGAAGAATGATTCTAAGAAGGTAAATAGAAAAGGCCAAAACAAAGGATAATAAGAACAAAAGCGTCACGGATAAGAAAGGAGTTTACTTCTACATAAGCAATAAGCACGGACCTTTGAAAGAAACTGCGAGAAGTATCTTGCAGAGGTTAACCAAAGAAGCTTAGTGAAGTTTCGGTTACAAATACAAATTTGTTCATGATTTAAAATAAATTTTTCTTTAATTCAAGGTTCTACTTGGGTATTGGATACCGACTTTAGTTATCATAAATATAGATTTATGAAGGGACCAAGCAGAAGTAGAAAGCTAAACAAAGATAAGTAATCCTATGTGTGGGAAATGAAGCAAAGGTTGCTGCATTAGCCATAGGAACTTATAGTTTAGCAATGCCTACGGGCAAATCTAATAAGTCAATAAGTTGTTATTGTATTCCAGTTCTCGTTAGAAATATTATTTTCATTTTGTTATTGGACAATGAAATTTGGTATTATAATTAAGAACAATTGTTGTTCTATTTATAATAATAATGTTTTGTATAAAACTGAAATATTACTTAATGGATTTTGTATACTTGACTTACGTGAAAATAATTTTACAAATTGAACAAACTAGTATATGAAAAGGAGATGATCATTCAAAGAGTTGAATCAATTTATTTGCTGAAATACAAGTGTGAATTATTTGAAAGGTTCAAAGAATTCAGAAGTGAAACAAATTGGCAAAGTATTAAGATTCTTTGATTAGATCAAAGAATAAATATTTGTGCAATAAGTTTCTAGATCATCTCAAATGGTTTTCTTATAATGGACGCCTCCTGATACGCAATAATTGATTGATGTATCTGAAAGGAAAAATCGTACCTTGTTAGACATGGTGCGGTCCATAATGATTTTACCAACATTCCAGTATCCCTCTAGGGTCATATCCTAGAAATGGCTGCATATCTACAAATGGTAACCTCAAAATCCGGCCTCAAGACTCCATAAAAGTTATGGACAGGGAGGATTCCTAATCATAAGTATATTAAGATAAGGGGTTGTCCAACTTATGTGAAAAGGTTTCAAAAGTAAGTTTAGGTTATATGTTCTATAATCCTAATTAGCAAAAGATGTTTGTTGCGAAGCACACTACCTTCTAAGATAAATATGTTTATCATTGAAGGGGCTAGTGGGAGGATAATAGAATCTTGAAGAGTTTAAGAACCACAAAACACTATAAGTCAAATAAGAGGAACTTGTAGATAGACCTATTGTACCACAATCGAATCGTAAATCTGGAATAGTACCGAAGATACCTAGGAGGTATGAATTCATCATGTATGATGATAATGAGGTACACATCATAGAAGATGATGATCCAGTTACATACGATGAGGTAAGAGTTGTAGACACTCAGAGAAATGGATTGTAGCAAGTTTCTCAAAAATGGAACATTTATTTTGATGAAACAAATCAAAAGAGTTTGATTTTATCACAAATAAGAATGAACCTAGTGTGTACAAAAGGGTCAGTGGGAGCGTCGTGACATTCCTAGTATAATATGTTGATATACTACGGATAAGGAATGACATACCAATGCTACAATCAGTAAAGATGAAGTTGTCTAAACATTCCTCCATGAATGATTTGGGATGAGTATCATAATTGGGGATACAAATCTATATAGATAGATTTAAAAAGATGCTCAGCTTAACCCAACGAGCATATATTCATTCGATGCTAAAGTCGTTTAGCATGACAAACTCTAAGAGATGCCTCATATTGATGAGCCATGGAGTGTATCTCTCTTAATAGTCCCCATAGACTCCTGAAAAGAGAGATCGCATGAGTGACAATCATGTATGCAATGAAATGTACGAGACTTGATGTTGATCAGTCATATTCTGGAGAAGTTCACTGTGAGACAGTGAAAAATATCTTAAAGTACTTAACCCAAGACTAAGGATGTGATCAAATTCATGGTGGGTCCGAATTAAAACTAGAGGGCTTAATGGACTCAAGTTTTTCGAGACGCACCAAGACGACGTAGAAAATCCACTTTAAGGTAAAGCGTTACCTTGAACGGTGGTGCAAAGTTGAATTGGAAAGGTTCCAAACACGGAAAGAGTTGCTTGTTTAGTGATCTGAGAAAGTGAATCCGGATAGATTGGTACATACGTTGTTTGTTCATTGGATGAGGATGATTGATCTCATGATCATTTGTGTGGAGACACTACATCACCCATGCCCAAAATAGGTATACATCACCCATTCGAGTTGTCAATACATGGTGTAAACAACTACAACTTTATTATTACAACAAGAAAATCTGTGAGTTTAAATACAAATATTATCTTCTGTATAATATTTATACTCACATAAATCCTCATCACATTTATCGATACATTATTTTACAAAATGGTGAGGACTACTAAACAATCCTTTCTAAAACCTTCATTCCATACCCCCGACTGCATCGCTTATATTCTCGCCTCCCCGAGAAGAATGGAACAAAAAGGAAAAGGGTGAGCTCAACTAGCTCAAGAAGAATATTATGACTAAGATAATATACAACAATTATCGTTAGTCTTCAACAGGAAAAATTTAATAGAATACAATAGACAACAAATTTTCAATCAATATTCGCAATGAAATAATAATTCATGTAAGAGTTACGTAGAGAATGAAATCTACTATAATCTATGAATTTAACAAATCCATCATCAAAATTTTATCCCTCAGAACATCAATCAATATTCATCTCAAATCAAACATTTATCTTTGCACTATGTGCCAAAGATATTCATCACCATCATGTTCATCTCAACACTGCTCATCTTTGCACTACAGCCAAAGATATTCATCACTGGTCATGTTCATTTAAACACTGCTCATCTTTGCACTAAAGCCAAAGATATTCTTCAGAAATCATTCATCTTTGCACTATGTGCCAAAGATATTCAATAATATCATCATTTAAGACCGAGGATGATGAAAAATATTTTTAAAGAACGAATCCAAAGGAAACAAAATGACAAGGATTAAGGATTAAGGATTCAGATTTTGTTTTATCCATGTTCAACAATACCCCAAAAATAATCACAAGTGGTGTAAAATTCAAGAATGATCAAAACATGGATACAATCAAAGCTAGTATCCAAAATAGATGTTTTGGACTTAAAAGAAGAAATTTTATTTTTCGATGAATAAAGGTCAGATACGTGAATAGTGTCAGATACGTGAATAAGGCCGATACGTGAATAAGAATCTCGACACCAAAAGATAGAAATTCCACAAAAAACATTTTCACGCTTCAGCTTAATAGTACTCGTGAATAAGAACTCGTGAATAAGAATCTCATGAATAAGAACTCATGAATAAGAACTCATGAATAGTAACCCTACATGAAAAAGTTCCAAATTTGATAAAAACTTCAGATCAACATTTCAACATAATGATATCAAGAAATAATATCATTACGAAAAAAAATAATATCCCTTACCTCAAAGAATCAAGATTTCTAAGGAAAGGCTCAAGTGATGTCGAATGAAACTTGTACTAAATAAAGAACTCTCAAAGTATCTAAATACTCACAAAATACGCCAATAATATAGAGAGAGAAAGAGAGAAAACTTTGTTTCGTGTGATTTTCAATTCTAACTTAAATTTCTATTTATAGAAAATGTTAAATTACCAAGGCATTTTGACTCGCACACCGATGGCTTTTACTCGCTACTATTGCCACCCACCACATTTGAAATAAAATTCAGCACATTTTTTCACCAACCACAAGTGGGGCCCACTCAATTCTAGAATTTTCCACCAAAATCAATTATAAACCTAATTTTTAATCCGACACCTCTTAAAATTCACAACAAATCATTCGTGCATTTTTAATTCGCTCAAAATTTGTGGACATATACTCAACTTATGTATGTATAACATACCCAAAAATTACTACAATCCAACTGGTCGGATTAAAAATTATAACCCCGCAATATATCTCAAAACCCCGATTTAATTTTTAATACCTCCAACTGTAAAAAATCGATAAAACACCTCAACAATAATTTCTTCATTTATAACCACATAAATAAATCCATCATTTATATCCACATAAAATAAATATTTCTTTATCATATGAATCAATAATTAATTATTCACAAATAATATTACGTAATCACAATTATGACAACCAGCCGCTCCTCAGAAAGAGGGGCTTTCCGATAAGGATTTCTCTCATCGGCGCCGCAATTAGGTGACCAAACCTCTCCTCGATGTAACTTTCTAGACATTGCCAATAATGCTATCTAATAATATTATTTAAATAATATGAATTATTGATCCGATAATGGAGATAATGTGCAAAGGACAATTATCGAACAACAATAATATAAAATATCAACGCAAAGAATTATCGAATCAATAAAATAAAATATTGAACAAGAATTCACCGTGGAAAATTATTGAGTAAAGTGCCTTCTTCACGTAAGGATCAATAATTCAACAATATCTGAATACCGTGTGCCATCGCAACCACGCCAGACATCGATTTTAACCAACCGGTATTCCAACAATTTTAATTCAGAATAACTACGCCGTTATTTTTAACCAACTTATATTTGTCGCTTTCTTCATCCAATCGCTCACATGGGCCCACACACGGTCGCTACTAATTATTGCATTTAATATTCCCGACAAAGATTTAATATTCCACCACCAAACTAATATTCCCCGACAAAAATGAATATTTTATAACCACTGCTTATTTTGAAATATTTATGATTTAACCCTTAACTATCCACATTAATCAAATCAACCCTTACTATTTCAAAATAATAAATAAAGGAAATTTCTTTTATTTAAAAAAATTTCGGTCTTACAACCTCCCTTCTTATGAAATTTCGTCCCTCGAAATCGACGACGCACTGTGTGTTTCAAAAGGTGAGGATACCTCGCTTTCATTTCCGCTTTCCAATTCCTGTGTCATTTCCTCTATATAGCATGATTCCTCCACAAAACTTTAACTTGTGGTATGACCTTTCAACAGTAGGACATGCTCCTTCCTATCCAAGATCTTGATAGTACCTCCTCACACGTTAAGTCTTCTGGCTATCTCGTCCTGTTTCTAACTCAATAACGTGGTTCGGGTCTTTCACATATTTATTTAAGTATGAGATATGTGAAACACATTATGAACACGAGACATACTGAGGTAATGCAAGTCTATAGGCTACATTTCCTACTCGGTCAAGAATTTGAAATGGACCAATAAATCGTGGATCGAGCTTTCCTCTCTTCCCAAATCTTGTAACTCCCTTCCATGGAGCAACTCGCAACAATACATGATCCCCTACATTAAATTCCACGCCCTTTCGATGAAGATCCGCATAACTCTTTTGTCGATCTTGAGCCGCTTTGTATACGCTGTCAATTATTTGGATCTTTTCAGTAGTCATACGTATTTAACTCGGGTCCCAACAATGTTGCTTTCACCCACCTCATCCCAACATATCGAGAAACTACATTTTTCGCCCATATAATGCTTCAATGGAGCCACACCTATACTTGCTCGATAACTCGTTGTTGTAGGAGAATTCCACCAATGGTAAATACTTATCCCAATCGCCTTGAAGTCTAGGACACAGTAGTCTTAATAAATCTTCAAGAGTTTGAATAGTCCTCTCGATTGTCTCGTCTGCTTGGGGATGGTATGTCAACTAAATCGCAAAACTGCGCTCATAGCTTTTTTGCAAGCTAACCCAAAATCTTGAAGTGAATCTTGGGTCACGATCCAAACTATGGATACAGTATGCCATGCAACCTCACAATCTCATTTACGCATATACTAGCAAGACGCTCAAGTGAATAAGTCTCCAGACGGCAAGAAATGAGCAGATTTGGTTAATCTATCAACAATAACCCAAATAAGATTGATGCCTTGAGAAACCGTAGAAGACCCAGAACTTAAATCCATGGTAATGTGTTCCCACTTCCATTCCTAATCTCAAGTGGTTGCAACGGACCCTTAGGTACTAGATGCTCCGCCTTTACACGCGGGCAAGTTAAACACATCGAGATAAACTTTGCAATCTCTCTCTTCATATTATTCCACCAAAATGTATGTCAAGATCACGATACATTTTAGTACTTCCGTGATGGATTGCAAATGGTGTATTGTGTGCTTCCATCATAATCTTCAGACTTCAAATCGTAGTCGTTAGAACACAAAGTCTAGAGTGGACTCAAGTATTCCTTCTTCATCAATTCTCGCCCTAATAGCTCCTTCTTGTACTTTCTTCTTCATATGACGCCTCCTGCCCTGGGCTCGAGCAACCTTAACTTTTTCTATTAAAGTTGGCTCTACGCAGATACTTGACATCATCGCACTGCTCCTCGTGATATGATCTTCTACTCAATGCGCCACTACCACGCTCGCTTTTACTGTGATGGTATCAATAGTGTGGTCGTAGTCTTTCAATAGCTCGAGCCAACGTCACGCCGCCAGATGTTGAGTTCTTTTTGAGTGAAGAAATATTTAAGGCTTTTATGGTCCGAATATATCTCCACTTTCTCCCCATATAGATAAGGCTCCATATCTTTAGCGCTGAAAACGATCGGGCCGCTAACTCTAGATCATGAAGTAGGATAATTCCTCTCATACTCTTTAAGTTGTCGCGAGGCATAAAGCTATGACTTTTCCCACGCTGCATGAGAACACATCCTAACCCTTTGCTCAAGATCATCAGAGATAACAAATCCATCCGAACCAGATGGTATTGTTAGAACAGTGCCAAATAAGTCTCCTCTTAAGCTCTTGGAAACTCTTCTCGCATTCTTCATTCCAAACGAATTTTGTATCCTTCCCGAAGTTAATGAGTTAATGGAGTAGCGATTCGAGAAAACCCTTCCATTTAATCTCCGATAATAACCAAATAAGCCCAAAAGCTACGTGACTTCACCACCGACTTTCTATTGTTCCTAACTTCAGATTGCTTCAATCTTCACGGATCAACAGATACTCCATGTTTTGACACTGATGCCCAAGAAATGCTACTTCCTCGCCGTAACTCGATTTCTTCAATTTGGCATATAGTTGGTTTTCGCGAAGTCTTCGAGTACCAAACTTCAAATGGTGCTCATGATCTTCACGACTTTTGGAATATATAAGGATGTCATCAATAAAGACAACAACGAATCGATCCAAATATTCCTTGAATACTTTGGCTCATCATATCCATGAAAGTCGTAGGAGCATTAGTTAGTCCAAAGACATGACTAAGAATTCATAATGCCCATACCGAAGTTCAAGGCGCCTTTGAATATCCTCGCCTAATTTTCAATTGATGATATCCGTAATCTAAGATCGATTTTTGAAAAGAATTGTGCCCTTCAGAATCGGGTCAAACAAGTCATCAATACGAGGTAGAGGATACCTATTCTCGATGGTGACATGGTTCAATTCCCCGATAGTCAATACAAAGTCGCATACTCCCCGCTTTTTTTTTTACAAATAAAACAGAGCACCCCAAGGAGACGTATTTAGATTTAATGAAACCGATGTCCAACAATTCTCGTATTGGACCTTTAACTCCTCAAGTTCAATAGAGCCATTCGATATGGGGTTTTAGAAATGGGCTTGTACTGTGTTCAAGATCAATAAAGAATTCAACTTCACGCTCGGGGTAGACCGGAAGTTCTTCGGAAATACGCCAGAAAGTCAATAACAACAGAATATTATTCAAATTTGACGTGTCTTTATTCAAATCCATAACATGGGCTAAGAAAGCTTGACATCCGCTTTTTCAATAAACTAATAGCTTTTTATGATTAGATATGATAGTGATTGATTTTAATGGTTTAGTTGCTTGAATTGCATAACAAAGTTGGTTAGAATATGAAAACTAACAACCCATTTAAAACAATCAATTTTGGCATGATGAGTAGTTAACCAATCAATCCCTAAAATCACATCAAAAGCAAGTATCTTTAAAGAGATAAGGTCAATGTGTAAGGTGATGGTGCCAACTTGAATCAAACAAGATTTATAAACAAAGTGGATGTGATGAAAGTTTCTCCTAACTGAGTTTCCACAGATAGTCAAAGTCTAATTTCTCCCGAGTCAAGTTTAAACGCTGAGCACACGCAGAGAGATAAATGAATGGGTAAAGACCCAGATCAAGTAAGGTATAAACTTCGCAAGAATTTATAAATAGCTTACCCGTGATCACCTCGCTTGGGTTCTCTCGATTATGACCAACCACAACAAACGCTTCTTCCCTAATCGCTGACTTTTGACTTTTTTCGGGATGTTTTTCGAGTCACCGTCCTCCTCCGAACTAGGTTTCGCGAACTGCATAATCTCGAAAGCGATATGTCCTTCCTTTCCACAACTATAGCATACCTTGAATCGCTCAGGCGCTTGATCGATATGTCCTCTTTTCCAGATTTAGTATATATGACGGGTGGTCGATCTCCTCCCTTAGAACGGGCCATACCGCAAGACCGCTGCTCTTCACATAGTCGTTGTTAAATCTCCTTTTTAAAATCTCCTCCTAACTCGCTTCTTCATTTTCACGACCATGATTACCACCAGAGTGGTTACCATTTTCGTCTCATCTCGCTTTTTTCTCCGCAGTTATCATTATTCTCGCTGATCGCTATCTCTCGCACGATCCTCGTTATGGTCCCTCACCGACCGTATCAAGTTATCTCGCCTAATAATTGAGCCCTGCTTACAACATCCAATAAAGAGAAAGTTTATGAGAAATGAGATATCGACGACGCCGTTTCAAACCTCTAAGAAACATCCGCCTATACGCTCCTCATCCTCCACCAAATGAGGTGCAAAACTCGATAACTCGCAAACTTTGCCTCGCATCGAGACACCGCCATGTTGTTTTGTTCCAACTGATGAACTCCACTTCCTTCATATACGATTTAACACTTTCGTGAAAGTATTTGTCATTAAATAGTCTCTCAAACGCTTCCCAAGACACGCCGAAAAGGGCCGGATGGGTACGCTTCACGCACTCCACCAAGAGTCACCTCGCCATTTTAACATAAAGGTGGCGAATGGAACCTTCGTTTCTCCGCATCCCAAGACATCGAATATCTTGTAATTTGTTTGACCCATGTTTCCGCCATGATCGGATCCGCTTTCCTTAAATTTCGTGGTCCCAACTTTGAATCGCTTTCGTGTGACAACCCGTGAATTGCTATCATTTCTCCTCAGATTTTGAACACGAAGTCTCCTCGTCGATTTTGCATGAATCGCAAAAAACTTCTAAACATCCCTCGCTCATCATCTCGCCTCCATGGTGTTGTTCACAGGAGGAACATTGCAACTGCAGACGCTCTCCTCGCTGGTAAAAAGACAGGCATCTCCACGGCCTCATTTACTCCATCGTTAATATTCTCACGACATTCTCAACATCGCCATAAAACAAGGGTTAATTAAGGAAATCAATATATCACATAATATCCCTATATATCGACCAACTAACAAATAAGCTTAGTAGACACACTAACAAGGATTTACTCTGCCTCTCCCTCCTAGTTCTATTCCCCGATCTCCGCCAGAGATCATATCCCTAAGCTCGATACCAACCGCGACGCCCCCAAAATAGGTATACATCACCCATTCGAAGTTGTCAATACATGGTACGTAAACAACTACAACTTTATTATTACAACAAGAAATCGTGAGTTTAAATACAAATATTATCTTCTGATAATATTTATACTCACATAAATCCTCATCACATTTATCGATACATTATTTTACAAAATGGTGAGGACTACTAAACAATCCTTTCTAAAACCTTCATTCCATACCCCGACTGCATCGCTTATATTCTCGCCTCCCGAGAAGAATGGAACAAAAGGAAAAGGGTGAGCTCAACTAGCTCAAGAAGAATATTATGACTAAGATAATATACAACAATTATCGTTAGTCTTCAACAGGAAAAATTTAATGTAATACAATAGACAACAAATTTTCAATCAATATTCGCAATGAAATAATAATTCATGTAAGAGTTACGTAGAGAATGAAATCTACTATAATCTATGAATTTAACAAAACCATCATCAAAATTTTATCCTCAGAACATCAATCAATATTCATCTCAAATCAAACATTTATCTTTTGCACTACAGCCAAAGATATTCATCACTCATCATGTTCATCTCAACACTGCTCATCTTTGCACTATGTGCCAAAGATATTCATCACTTGGTCATGTTCATTTAAACACCTGCTCATCTTTGCACTACAAAAGCCAAAGATATTCTTCAGAAATCATTCATCTTTGCACTATGTGCCAAAGATATTCAATAATATCATCATTTAAGACCGAGGATGATGAAAATATTTTTAAAGAACGAATCCAAAGGAAACAAAATGACAAGGATTAAGGATTAAGGATTCGTGACTTTTGTTTTATCCATGTTCAACAATACCCCAAAAAAAATAATCACAAGTGGTGTAAAATTCAAGAATGATCAAAACATGGATACAATCAAAGCTAGTATCCAAAATAGATGTTTTGGACTTAAAAGAAGAAATTTTATTTTTCGATGAATAGTGCCAGATACGTGAATAAGGTCAGATACGTGAATAAAGGCCAGATACGTGAATAGAATCCGACACCAAAAGATAGAAATTCCACAAAAAACATTTTCACGCTTCATTAATAAGACTCGTGAATAAGAACTCGTGAATAAGAACTCATGAATAAGAACTCATGAATAAGAACTCATGAAATAGTAACCCCGACATGAAAAAGTTCCAAATTTGATAAAAACTTCAGATCAATATTTCAACATAATGATATCAAGAAATAATATCATTATTTAAAAAAAAATAATATCCCTTACCTCAAAGAATCAAGATTTCTAAGGAAAGGCTCAAGTGATGTCGAATGAAACTTGTACTAAATAAAGAACTCTCAAAGTATCTAAATACTCACAAAATACGCCAATAATATATAGAGAGAAAGAGAGAAAACTTTGTTTTCGTGTGATTTTCAATTCTAACTTAGCCCTCTATTTATAGAAAATGTTAGCCCCCAAGCAGATTTTGACCAGCACCGATGGCTTTTACTCGCTACTATTGCCACCCACCACATTTGAAATAAAATTCAGCACATTTCTTCACCAACCACAAGTGGGGCCCACTCAATTCTAGAATTTTCCACCAAAATCAATTATAAACCTAATTTTTAATCCGACACCTCTTAAAATTCACAACAAATCATTCGTGCATTTTTAATCGGCTCAAAATTTGTGGACATATACTCAACTTATGTATGTATAACATACCCAAAAATTACTACAATCCAACTATTTGATTAAAAATTATAACCCCGCAATATATCTCAAAACCCCGATTTAATTTTTAATACCTCCAACTGTAAAATATCGATAAAACACCTCAACAATAATTTCTTCATTTATAACCACATAAATAAATCCATCATTTATATCCACATAAAATAAATATTTCTTTATCATATGAATCAATAATTAATTATTCACAAATAATATTACGTAATCACAATTATGACAACCCGTGCCGCTCCTGTGAAAGAGGGGCTTTCCGATAAGGATTTCTCCTCACCGGGCGGCAAGCAATTAGGTGACCAAACCTCTCCTCGATGTAACTTTCTAGACATTGCCAATAATGCTATCTAATAATATTATTTAAATAATATGAATTATTGATCCGATAATGGAGATAATGCAAAGGACAATTATCGAACAACAATAATATAAAATATCAACGCAAAGAATTATCGAATCAATAAAATAAAATATTGAATAAAGAATTCATCGTGGAAAATTATCGAGTAAAGGCCTTCACGTAAGGATCAATAATTCAACAATATCGTGAATACCGTGTGCCATCGGCAACCACGCCAGACATCGATTTTAACCACCGGTATTCCAACAAATTTTAAATCAGAATAACTACGCCGTTATTTTTAACCAACTTATATTTGTCGCTTTTCATCCAATCGCTTCAAGCATGGGCCCACACATGGTCGAAATTCCTTTATTTTAAAAAAAATTTACCGCCGCATTTAATATTCCCCGATGAAATACTTTGAATTATTCCTAAGACCCTTAGGGTATTTAATATTCCATGTATGACCAAACTACCACTTCTAGTAATATTCCCCGACAAAAATGAATATTTTATAACCACTGCTTATTTTGAAATATTTCATGATTTAACCCTTAACTATCCACATTAATCAAATCAACCCTTACTATTTCAAAATAATAAATAAAGGAAATTTAATTTTTATTTAAATAAAAAAAATTTTTGGTCTTATCATTTATTCCTAATAGGATTAGGAGGGAAAATTAGTTAAAGGAGTTTAATTAACTATCCCTAATAAGATTAGGGAGCTTAATTAATTAAAAGAATTTAATTAATTAAATAAAACCCAATTCCTTAATTGTTAAGGAGGGTTGCCCACATCTATAAATAAGAGAGTCTTATTATGGGTGAGAGGTTGACACTTTCACAACACGTGAATACGTAAATCCAATAGTTGGGAGAGTACGCCTTTTCTATAGAGATAGAAAACTAGGGTTTTGTCAAATACCCATCTTCTTGAATTCTTCTTCTTCCTTGGTGGATCACCTCTAGAGGCCAAACACTTGGGTGGCTAACGTTGATCAAATGAATGAACCAAACCAGGTGGATTCAAGTTGAATGCGAAAAAGATTGGAGGTGAACTTGTACCTGAGGAAGCTCGTATCTTCAAGGGTATGGTTCTTGTTCTTTCTTTTTCGTTTAATTAATAATTGTGCATAAAGGGTGATCCGGGTATATGGTTTGTAAAATTTTTAAACTCTGATTTTTCACGTTTTCGCTTATTTTGTGCAATTTGATTGTGTTCATGAATATTACAAACCTAACAAAGACAACAGCACCAGCACCCGTTACCAAAGAAGAAGAACGACCACCGGTCGTTTGTTTCAAATGCGGACAAGAGGGACACATCCGTCCAAACTGTACGCAGCAATCCAAAGCGTGTTTTAATTGCGGAAGAAAAGGTCACCTAGCTCGATTTTGCCGTGTAGTGAAGTCAAGTCCAGCTGGGATAGTGATGCCAAAGGATGTCCCAGACAAGTCAAAGTCGGTAGTTTAAGTGAGAGCGTTTGTCGAGGAACTCGAACGAAGTTATTACGGGTAAGCTAATTATAAACTCTTGTGAAATCTATACCTTATTCGATACCGGTTCTACCCACTCTTTTATTTCACTTAATTGCGCTCATCGTTTGAACTTGACTCTTGAGAAATTAGACTTTGACTTATCTGTTGAAACTCCATTAGGAGAAACCTTCATTACAGTCACTGTTTATAAATCTTGTTTTATTCAAATCAACACTTTTACGTTACCTGTCGATCTTATCTCTTCGAAAATACTTGCCTTTAATGTAATTTTAAGAATCGATTGGTTAACTACTCATCATGTTTTTTTATGTAAGGTTGTTAGCTTTCATATTCCTAACCAATCTATTATGCGAATTCAAGCAACCAAACCACTAAAGTCAATCACTGTTATATCAAGCCATAAGTAAAGAGCCCCGAGCCTTTCGTTGTTGACTTCCTTGTGTGGAATGCACCGAAGCCAGACTTTCCGTAAGCAACACCGTGAGTGACAATGGCAAGTTGATAGGTATCAATGTGACGTGTTATCCAAGTCTTGGGATGAGAGTCACAGTTTTGAATGATATTTCTATTGTTAATAAATTTCTTGAAGTGTTCCTGAAGATTTCTTAGCCTACCCCTAGAGTGTGGAATCGAATTTTGTATTGACCCCAGTACAAAACCCATTTCTAAAACCCTCAAATATTTCTTTACCTAAAATGATCGTATAATGTGCCAAAGACGTTGGCTTGATCTGTTGAAGATTACGATCGTACCATTCAATATCATCGTGGGAAAAGCGAACGTGGTAGTTGATATGTTGAGTAGAAGATCATATGCGTTTACGAGTGCGAATATACGAACCTACGTAAAGATTACGAATATACGATTAGAATCGACTTAATCGATAAAGTTAAAGTTGCTCAAGCTATAGATTCAGAGTTGATGAATGTGAAGAAGAAGTTTCAAGAGGGAGTTATTCTATAGCAAGAATCAACGAAGAGAGGAAATCTCAACCCTCGATTTTATTGGTCTATTTGAAATCCTCGATCGAGTAGGAACTGTGGCTTATAGACTCGTTTTACCGCCAAGTATGTCGTGTGTTCATAATGTTTTTAATGTATCGATGTTACGTAAATATGTGGACGACCCGAACCACATTATTGATTTAGAATCGGACGAGATAGCGGATGATTTACGTATGAAGATGTACCTGTTAAAATCTTGAATTATATTTTACGCTCAAAGATTATATCTCAAGAGTTACAATCTGACGAGGTATCCTCATCTGTTCGGCATACCAGATACGTACGTAAATTTTGAGGGAGAAATTTCATAAGGAGGGGAGATTGTAAAATCTCGAATTTTATGAATAAAGATTTAATTTTCTCGAAATATTTTTTTCAAAATTATGGTATGGATTTGAGATAATGTTATAGTTGTGGGTAATATTTATAAATTTTGAAAAGTATGCAAGTTGTTGTATAATATTCGATTGGTCGGGGAATATTCTTTTTATCGGGGAATATTCGCATAACCAAGACAATCATTGGTGGACCTCAAGAATGATTTATTGTCGGATTGAGAAAACGACAAAAATATTTTATGAAAATAACGGCGGAAGTTTTACCGTTAACTATTGAAACACCCGGTGTTAATAAGATAAGAATACGCTGGCGTGGTTGCGTAGTAATACCACGGTTTTGATTATTGATGCTTACGTGAAAAGTCACTCAGTTTTGTTCAATTATTGCTACAGTAATTGCTACATAGTATCTCACATTAATTGATTCAATTATTGCTACAGTAATTGCTGCATAGTATCTCACGTTAATTGATTCAATTATTGTGGATATTTTATATATTATTAAATCAATAATTGAGACGACGAAGTTATTAATATTATTATTTGCAATATTAACGATGTCTAGAAGTTCTGTCAAGGAGATGTTAGATAATCTAATTGCGCGCCAATAGGGAGAAATCCTTATTGGAAAGCCCCCTCTTTCTTGGGAATGACCTGGTCGATTAATATTATGAATTATAATAAAGGTGATAAATGTTGTTAAAATATTGAAAGGATTTTTATGAAATAGTTGTTGTAAATTTTGCTTATTATTTGGATTCTCATTTACTCATTTTCAAAATAATCGGTAGAAAATTTTTAATAAAGGTGGGGCCCACATGTGGGGGCCACATATGGGACCCACATGTAAAGTATGAAATCTGAAAATAGGGGTGGGAGAAAGTTTACATAAAGGAGAGGTAAAATATATTTATATATAAGAGTATGTAATGTATATATATATATATATATATATATATATATATATATATATCATGAGACCCAGATTTTATAAATAAAGATTTAAATTTCTCGAAATATTTTTTAAATATTAAGGTATGGATTTGATATAATGTTATAGTTGTGGGTAGTATTTGGAAATTTTGCAAAGTATGCAAGTTGTTATATAATATTTGATTTGGTCGGAGAATATTCTTTTTGTCGGGGAATATCCGTACGACGGCACAATCATTGGTGGACCCCACAATGTAAGTATTGTAAGAAAAGAAAATGACAGTAATTATCTTTTTATAAAATAACGGCGGAAGTTTTACCGTTGATCTTGTTGAACTACCCGGTAGTAAAGTACAAAGAATGTCATGGTCGATTGCGTAGTAGAACACGGTATTAATTATTGATGCTTACGTGATAAGTCACTTAGTTTTACTCTATTATTGCTACAGTAATTGTTGCATCATATCTCTTATATTATTGATTCGATTATCACAAAGATCATCTCTGATAATATGTTATTTTATTAAATCAATAGTTGAGACGAAAAAGTTATTCATATTATTAAATTGCAATATTTACAATGTCTAGAAGTTCATCAAGGAGAGGGTTAGATAATCTAATCAAGGCTACCAATGGAGGGAGAAATTGTAAGACCAAATTTTTTTTTTAAATAAAAAGGAATTTCCTTTATTTATTATTTTGAAATAGTAAGGGTTGATTTGATTAATGTGGATAGTTAAGGGTTAAATACGCAAATATTTCAAAATAAGCAAGTGGTTATAAAATATTCATTTTTGCTTTGGGAATATTCGTTTGGTCGTGGAATATTCAGATCGTTTGGGAATATTCGCGACGACAGCGACCTACCAAATGTGGGCCCCATAACGGAAAGCGATTGGATGAAGAAAACGACAAATATAAGTTGGTTAAAATAACTATGTAGTTGTTACCGTTAAGACCGTTGAATATTAATGGTTAAAATACGAAGAATACGCTGTGGTCGCACAAAGAATACACCAGATCGCACAAAGATTGTTGAATTATCGATCCTTACGTAAGAAGGCACTACTCAATAATTTTCACAAGAGTTATCGCTCAATATTTTATTTTATTGATTCAATAATTCACTGCGTTGATATTTTATATTATTGTTGTTCAATAATTGTCAACGCACATTATCTCCATTATCGATCAATAATTCATATTATTTAAATAATATTATTAGATAGCATTATTGGCAATGTCTAGAAAGTTCATCAAGGAGAGGTTTGGTCACCTAATTGCTACGCCAAGAAGAAGGGAGAAATCCTTATCTGAAAGCCCCTTCCTTCAGGAACTACCTGGTCATCATAATTGTGATTCTCGTAATATTATTTGTGAATAATTAATTATTGATTCATATGATAAAGAAATATTTATTTTATGTGGATATAAATGATGGATTTATTTATGTGGTTATAAATGAAGAAATTATTGTTGAGGTGTTTTATCAAGATTTTACCGTATGGAGGTATTAAAAATTAAATCGTGGGTTTTGAGAGATATATCATGGGGTTATAATTTTTAATCCAAACCGTTGGATTGTGGTAATTTTTGGGTATGTTATACATACATAAGTTGAGTATATGTCCACAAATTTTGAACCGTTAAAAATGCACCTAATGATTTGTTGTGAATTTTAAGAGGTGTCTGATTCGAAAATTAGATTTATAATTGATTTTGGTGGAAAATTCTAGAATTGAGTGGGCCCCACTTGTGGTTGGTGAAGAAATGTGCTGAATTTTATTTCAAATGTGGTGGGTGGCAATAATAGTAGCAGTAAAGCCATCGTGTAAAGCAGTCAAGTCCGCCTTTACGGGCTAACATTTTCCTATAAATAGAGGGCTGTTAGAATTGAAAATCACACCGTAAACAAAGTTTTCTCTTTTCTCTATATTATTGAGCGATTTTGTGAGTATTTAGATACTTTGAGAGTTTGCATTCAAGACAAGTTTCATTCAAAGATCACTTCCGACCTTTCCTTCCAAGTAATCGATTCTTCGAGGTAAGTGGATATTATTTTTTTTCAGAATGATATTATTTCTTCAATATCATTACGTTGAAATGTTGATCCAAGTTTTTATCAAATTTGGAACTTTTTCATGCTCGGGGGTTACTATTCATGAGTTACTATTCATGAGTTACTATTCATGAGTTACTATTCACGAAGTTACTATTCATTCACGAGTACTATTCATGAAGCGTGAAAATGTTTTTTTGTGGAATTTCTATCTTTTGGTGTCTGAGTTACTATTCACGATATATAAGACTATTCACGATACTCAAGACTATTCACGATACTCAAGACTATTCATCGAAAAATAAAATTTCTTCTTTTTCGTTCAAAACATCTATTTTGGATACTAGCTTTGATCAGATCCATGTTTTGATCATTCTCGAATTTTACACCAATTGTGATTATTTTTGGGGTATTGTTGAACATGGATAAAACAAAGTACTAATCCTTAATCCTTAATCCTTGTCATTTTGTTTCAATCGGATTCGCTTCTTTAAAAATATTTTTCATCATCCTCGGCCTTAAATGATGATATTATTGAATATCTTTGGCCCAGTAAGTGCAAAGATGAATGATTTCAAGAATATCTTTTATTCGTAGTGCAAAGATGAGCAGTGTTTAAATGAATACGATTAATCGATGAATATCTTTGGCTCAGTAGGCAAAGATGAACAGTGTTGAGATGAACACGATCGATCGATCAGTGAATATCTTTGGCCCAGTAGTAAAAAGATAAATGTTTGATTTGAGATGAATATCGATTGATGTTACAGGATAAAATTTTGATGATGGATCGTTAAATTCATAGATTATAGTAGATTTCATTCTCTACGTAACTCTTCTATGAATTATTATTATTTCCGCTGCGTAATATTGATTGAAAATTTGTTGTCTATCAGATTCTATTAAATTTTTCCTCGTTGAAGACTAACGATAATTGTTGTATATTATCTTAGTCATAATATTCTTTATCGAGCTAGTTGAGCTCACCCTTTTCCTTTTTGTTCCATTCTTCTCGTGGAGGCGAGAATATATGAAAGTATTTAGTCTGGGTATGGAATGAAGGTTTTAGAAAGGATTGTTTAGTAGTCCTCACCATTTTGTAAAATAATGTATCAATAAATGTGATGAGGATTTATGTGAGTATAAATATTGTCTGTAAGATAATATTTGTATTTAAACTCACGCTTTATCGTTGTAATAATAAAGTTGTAGTTGTTTCGCACTCACGTATCGACAACTCGTAATGGGTGATGTATACCTATTTTGGGGGCGCCACGGTTTGGTATCGAGCTTAGGATATGATCTCCGCGGAGATCGGGAATAGAACTAGGAGGGAGAGACGAGTAAATCCTTCGCTAGTGTGTCCTACCTAAGCTTATTTGTTAGTTGGTCAAGATATAGGGATATTATGTGATATATTGATTTCTTAATTAACCCTTGTTTTATGATGAAGATTTGAGAATGTCGATCGAGAATATTAATGAAAGGAGTAAATGAGACCGTGGAGATGCTCAGATTTACCAACGAGGAGAACGTAACAGTCGGGCAATGTTCCTCCCGTGAACAACACCATGGAGCAGATGATGAACGAGGGATGTTTAGAAGTTTTTTGCAGCTCATGCAAAATCAGACGAGGAGACTCGTGTTCAAAATATGGGAGGAAATGATAGCAATTCACGGGTTGTCACAACAAGCAAGCAGCTTCAAAGAGTTGGGACCACCGTAATTTAAGGGAAAGCCGATCCGATCACGGGCGGAAACATGGGTCAAACAAATTACCAAGATATTCGATGTCTTGGGATGCACGGAGGAACAGAAGGTTCCATTCGCCACCTTTATGTTCCGTGGCGAGGTCGACCATCGGTGGGAGTCTCGTGAAGCGCACTCCATCCAAACCGCACTCAAAGATGTCTTGGGAAACGCTTTCAGAGACTATTTAATGACAAATACTTTCCGAAAGTGTTCGGCTATACGAAGGAAGTGGAGTTCATCGATTGGAACAAAACAACACGACGGTGTCTCAAAGACGAGGCAAAGTTTGCAGAGTTATCCGTGTTTGCACCTCATTTGGTGGAGGATGAGGAACGATGACGCGGATGTTTCTTAGAGGTTTGAAACCCTAAGATACGCCAAGATCTCATTTCTCATAAACTTTCTCTTTATTCGAGATGTTGTAAAATGTGGCTCAATTATTAGAGCGAGATAACGAGTACGGCCAACCGAGGGACCATAACCGTGGATCGCACTCGTAGAGATAGCAGTCAATGTAATAATGATAACTCAATGAGAAAGAAACAGACGGACAGTAAATGGTAACCACTCGTGGTAATCATGGTCATGAAAAATGTAAGAAGAAAGTTAGGAGGAGATTTTAAAAGAGGAGATTTAACAACGACTATGTGAAGACGACAAAGGTTTAGAAGAACCGGTTCTAAGGGAGGAGATCGACCACCCGGCCATATGCTACAAATGCGAAAAGAGGGACATATCACTCAAACCGCCTGTGATTCAAGGTATGCTATAGTTGTGGAAAGGAAGGACATATCGCCGAGATTGTATTGCAGAAGCGAAACCTAGTTCGGGTGGGGACGGTGACTCAAAAGATCGTCTCCGTAAAAGTCAAAGTCAACGATTCCGGAAGAGCGTTTGTTTGGATCGGGTCATAATGCGAGGAACCCAAACGAGGTGATCACGGGTAAGTTTATTTATAAATTCTGCTAAGTTTATACCTTACTGATAACCGGGCATACCCATTCATTTATCTCTCCGCATGTGCTCAACGCTTAAACTTGACTCAGGAGAAATTAGACTTTGACCTATCTCGTGGAAACTCCGTTAGAGAAACTTTCATCACATCCATCGCTTATAAATCTTGTTTGATTCAAGTTGGCACCATCACCTTACCCGTTGACCTTATCTCTTTAAAGATACTTGCTTTTGATGTGATTTTAGGATTGATTGGTTAACTACTCATCATGCCAAAATTGATTGTTTTCGTAAGGTTGTTAGTTTTCATATTCCTAACCAACCCGTTGTATTTAATTCAAGCAACTAAACCATTAAAATCAATCACTATCATATCTAATCATAAAGCTATTCGCTTATTGAAAAACGGATGTCAAGCTTTCTTAGCCCATGTTATGGATTTGAATAAAGACACGCCAAATTTGAATAATATTCCGTTGTTATCGATTTTCCCGACGATTTCAAGAACTTCCTTGGCTTCACCCCGTAACGTGAAGTTGAATTCTTTATTGATCTTGAACCCGGCACAAAGCCCATTTCTAAAACCCCATATCGAATGGCTCCTATTGAACTTCGTGGAGTTAAAGGTCCAACTACGTGAATTGTTGGACATCGGCTTCATTCGCCCCAAGACGTCTCCTCGGGGTGCTCCCTGCTTTTATTTGTAAAAAAGAAAGACGGAGTATGCGACTTTGTATTGACTATCGGAATTGAACCATGTCACCATCAAGAATAGGTATCCTCACCTCGTATTGATGACTTGTTTGACCAATTGTAAGGGCACAATTCTTTTCAAAATCGATCTTCGCTCGATATCATCATTTGAAAATTAGAATCGAGGATATTCCAAAGACCGCCTTCGTAACTTCAGATGGGCATTATGAATTCTTAGTCATGTCTTTCGGACTAACTAATGCTCCCGCTGGCTTTCATGGATATGATGAACCGAGTATTCAAGGAATATTTGGATCGGATTCGTTGTTGTCTTTATTGATGACATCCTTATATATTCCAAAAGTCGTGGAAGATCATGAGCACCATTTGAAGTCGGTACTCCAAAGACTTTGAAAACCAACTATATGCCAAATTGAAGAAATGCGAGTTCGCTCGAGGAAGTAGCATTTCTTGGGCATGTGGTGTCAAAACATGGAGTATCCGTTGATCCGCCAAGATTGAAGCAATACAAAGTTGGGAGCAACCAAGTTCGGCGGATCAAGCACGTAGCTTTTTTGGGCTTAAGTGGTTATTATCTGAGATTCGTGGAAGGGTTTTTCTAATCGCTACTCCATTAACTCGCCTAACCCTAAGGATACAAAATTCGCTTTGGAATGAAGAATGCGAGAAGAGTTTCCAAGAGCTTAAGAGGAGACTTATTTTAAGACTGTTTCTAACAATACCATCCGTTCGGATGGATTTGTTATCTACAAATGCCGATGCTTCGTGCAAAGGGTTAGGATGTGTTCTCATGCAACGGGAAAGTCATAGCCTATGCCTCATGACAACTTAAAGAGTATGAGAGGAATTATCCTACTCATGATCTAGAGTCAGCGGCCGGTCGCTTTTGCGCTTAAAGATATGGAGGCACTATCTATATGGGGAGAAAGTGGAGATATATTCGCACCATAAAAGCCTTAAATATTTCTTCACTCAAAAAGAACTCAACACGCGGCAATGACGTTGGCTCGAGCTATTGAAAGACTACGACCACACTATTCAATACCATCCCGGTAAAGTTTAACGTGGTAGCCGACGCGATCGAGTAGAAGATCATATGCGGAACGAAAGCGATGATGTCAAGTATATACGACAGAGCCAACTTTAATAGAAAAAGTTAAGGTTGCTCAAGCCACCGAACCCGGAGCCGATACGTATGAAGAAGAAAGTACAAGAAGGAGCTATTCCTAAGTTTTAGAATTGATGAAGAAGGAATACTTGAGTCCACTCTAGACTTTCAGGTTCCTAACGACTCGATTTGAAGTACAAGATTATGATGGAAGCACACAATACACCATTTGCAATCCATCCTCGAAGTACTAAAATGTATCGTGATCTTCGACATACATTTTGGTGGAATAATATGAAGAGAGAGATTGCAAAGTTTATCTCGATGTGTTTAACTTGCTAACGTGTAAAGGCGGAGCATCTAGTACCTAAGGGTCCGTTGCAACCACTTGAGATTCCGGAATGGAAGTGGGAACACATTACCATGGATTTCACATGGGTCTTCCTCCTACGGTTTCTCAAGGCATCAATGCTATTTGGGTTATTGTTGATAGATTAACCAAGTCCGCTTCATTTCTTGCCGACACGGAGACTTATTCACTTGAACGCCTTGCTAGTATGACGTAAATGAGATTGTGAGGTTGCATGGCATACCAGATCCATAGTTTCGGATCGTGACCCAAGATTCACTTCAAGATTTTGGGTTAGCTTGCAAAAAGCTATGGGCACGGATTTGCGATTTAGTTTCGCATACCATCCCCAAACGGACGGACAATCGAGAGGACTATTCAAACTCTTGAAGATTTATTAAGACTCGTGTCCTAGACTTCAAGGCGGTTGGGATAAGTATTTACCATGGTGGAATTCTCCTACAACAACAGCTTATCGTGCAAGTATAGGTGTGGCTCCATTCAAGCATTATATGGACGAAAATGTCGTTCTCCAATATGTTGGGATGAGGTGGGTGAAGCAACATTGTTGGGACCCGAAGTTAAGACGTATGATCACCGAAAAGATCCAAATAATTCGACAACGATACAAAACTACCAAGATCGACAAAAGAGTTATGCGGATCTTCATCGAAAGGACGTGGAATTTAATGTAGGGGATCATGTATTGTCATGAAGTTGCTCCATGGAAGGAGTTACAAGATTTGGGAAGAGAGGAAAGCTCAATCCACGATTTATGGTCCATTTCAAATTCTTGACCGAGTAGGAAATGTAGCCTATAGACTTGCATTACCTCCAAGTATGTCTCGTGTTCATAATGTGTTTCACATATCCGCATTTCAGTAAATATGTGAAAGACCCGAACCACGTTATTGAAGTTAGAACCCGGACGAGATAGTCAAGACTTAACGATGAGGAGGTACCTATCAAGATCTTGGATAGGAAGGAGCATGCCCCACGCCAAGAAAGGTCATACCACAAGTTAAAGTTTTGTGGAGGAATCATGCTATAGAGGAAATGACCGGGAATTGGAAACGGAAATGAAAGCGTAGGTATCCTCACCTTTCGAAACACTGTGTACGTGACGCCAATTTCGAGGACTAAATTTCATAAGAAGGGAGGTCAGAAGACCAAAATTTTTTTAAATAAAAGGAATTTCCTTTATTTATTATTTTGAAATAGTAAGGGTTGATTTGATTAATGTGGATAGTTAAGGGTTAAATACGCAAATATTTCAAAATAAGCAAGTGGTTATAAAATATTCATTTTTGTTTGGGAATATTCGTTTGGTCGGAATATTTCAGATCGCTTTTGGGAATATTCGTGACTGACAAGTAGCCCATGTGTGGGCCCCATAACGGAAAGCGATTGGATGAAGAAAACGACAAATATAAGTTGGTTAAAAATAACGGCGTAGTTGTTACAGTTAAGACTGTTGGAATACCCGGTGGTTAAAATACAAAGAATACGCGTGGTCGCACAAAGAAGAGCTTACCAGATTGCATGCAAGATTGTTGAATTATCGATCCTTACGTAAGAAGGCACTACTCAATAATTTTCACAAGAGTTACCGCTCAATATTTTATTTTATTGATTCAATAATTGTTGCGTTGATATTTTATATTATTGTTGTTCAATAATTGTCAACGCACATTATCTCCATTATCGATCAATAATTCATATTATTTAAATAATATTATTAGATAGCATTATTGGCAATGTCTAGAAAGTTCATCAAGGAGAGGTTTGGTCACCTAATCATGGCGCCAAGAAGGAGAAATCCTTATCTGAAAGCCCCTCTTCCCGAACTACGGTGTCATAATTGTGATTTCGTAATATTATTTGTGAATAATTAATTATTGATTCATATGATAAAGAAATATTTATTTTATGTGGATATAAATGATGGATTTATTTATGTGGTTATAAATGAAGAAATTATTGTTGAGGTGTTTTATCAAGATTTTACCGTATGGAGGTATTAAAAATTAAATCGTGGGTTTTCAGATATATCATGGGGTTATAATTTTTAATCCGACCGTTGATTGTGGTAATTTTTGGGTATGTTATACATACATAAGTTGAGTATATGTCCACAAATTTTGAACCGTTAAAATGCACCTAATGATTTGTTGTGAATTTTAAGAGGTGTCTGATTCAAAAATTAGATTTATAATTGATTTTGGTGGAAAATTCTAGAATTGAGTGGGCCCCACTTGTGGTTGGTGAAGAAATGTGCTGAATTTTATTTCAAATGTGGTGGGTGGCAATAGTAGCGAGTAAAGCCATCGTGTAGCAGTCAAGTCTCCGCTTCTACGGCTAACATTTTCCTATAAATAGAGGGCTAAGTTAGAATTGAAAATCACACCGTAAACAAAGTTTTCTCTCTTCTCTCTATATTATTGAAGCGATTTTGTGAGTATTTAGATACTTTGAGAGTTGCTTTATTCAAGATAAGTTTCATTCAAGATCACTTCCGACCTTTCCTTCCGGCAATCGATTCTTCGAGGTAAGTGGATATTATTTTTTTTCAGAATGATATTATTTCTTCAATATCATTACGTTGAAATGTCGATCTGAAGTTTTTATCAAATTTGGAACTTTTTCATGCTCGGGGTTACTATTCATGAGTTACTATTCATGAGTTACTATTCATGAGTTACTATTCACGAGTTACTATTCACGAGTACTATTCATAAGCGTGAAAATGTTTTTTTGTGGAATTTCTATCTTTTGGTGTCTGAGTTACTATTCACGATATCTAAGACTATTCACGATATACCAAGACTATTCACGATATCAAGACTATTCATCGAAAAATAAAATTTCTTCTTTTCATTCAAAACATCTATTTTGGATACTAGCTTTGATCAGATCCATGTTTTGATCATTCTTGAATTTTACACCACCGTGATTATTTTTGGGGTATTGTTGAACATGGATAAAACAAAGTACTAATCCTTAATCCTTAATCCTTGTCATTTTGTTTCAACCGGATTCGTTCTTAAAAAAATATTTTCATCATCCTCGCCTTAAATGATGATATTATTGAATATCTTTCGCCCAGAAGTGCAAAGATGAATGATTTTCAAGAATATCTTTGGCCCAGTAGTAAAAAAGATGAGCGTGTGTTTAAATGAACATGACTAATCGATGAATATCTTTGGCCTCAGTAGTGCAAAAGATGAACAGTGTGTTGAGATGAACACGATCGATCGATGAATATCTTTGGCCTCAGAAGTGCAAAGATAAATGTTTGATTTGAGATGAATATCGATTGATGTTACAGGATAAAATTTTGATGATGGATCGTTAAATTCATAGATTATAGTAGATTTCATTCTCTACGTAACTCTTCTATGAATTATTATTTCCACCGCGAATATTGATTGAAAATTTGTTGTCTATCAGATTATATTAAATTTTTCCCCGTTGAAGACTAACGATAATTGTTGTATATTATCTTAGTCATAATATTCTTTATCGAGCTAGTTGAGCTCACCCTTTTCCTTTTGTTCCATTCTTCTCGTGGAGGCGAGAATATAATGAAAGTACGCAGCCTGAGGGTATGGAATGAAGGTTTTAGAAAGGATTGTTTAGTAGTCCTCACCATTTTGTAAAATAATGTATCAATAAATGTGATGAGGATTTATGTGAGTATAAATATTGTCTGTAAGATAATATTTGTATTTAAACTCACAGTTTTACTGTTGTAATAATAAAGTTGTAGTTGTTTCTGTACCATGTATTGACAACTCAGAATGGGTGATGTATACCTATTTTGGGGGCGTCACAGAAATCCTTATCGGAAAGCCCCCTCTTTCCTGGGAATGACCTGGTTGTTAAATATTGTGAGTTATGATATTAATGATGGATAAGTTCGTGTTGATTAAAGATGAGTACGATTCACGAGTTACTATTCACGAGTCACTATTCACGAGTTACTATTCACGAGTTACTATTCACGAGTCACTATTCACGAGTTACTATTCATGAGTTACTATTCACGAGTTACTATTCATGAGTCACTATTCATGAGTTACTATTCATGAGTTACTATTCACAAGTTACTATTCACGGGTTACTATTCATGAGTCACTATTCATGAGTTACTATTCACTCGGTTACTATTCACTCTAGTATTGTGCATTCGGGTATTTGGGTACAATATTATTCCATGAAGAGATAAGCTAATTTTTCAGACCGTTGGTTGAAATTATATTAAGGAATCATTATGGACCGCTGGTGGAAAGTTATAATAGTGAATCAATATGGATCGCTGGTTTAAAGTTTTAATAGTAAATCAGTATGGACCGTTGCTTTAAGTTTTAATAGTAAATCGATCTGGATCGTTCGTTTAAAAGTAAATTGATCTGGACCGTTCATGAATTAGTTACTATTCATTCCATTCTTCAATAAATAGAAGCTCATTCCTTCATTATTTTCTTACGAATTCACTGAAACTCTAGAGAGAGAAATTATAGAGAGAAAGAAGAAGAGTATTCTCGCTACTTCACTACTTTATTTTCGATTTCTTTTACTGTAGTAAGGGTGTTATTCTTTCTTATTCATGAAGAGAACTTCGGTTATTCCATTCTTTATTATTCTCGTTGGAATAACTCAGATACGAGGCATACCCTATACATAACTTCGATATACGCGACATACCTCAGACTTGGTGAAATCCTTATGTTATTCCATTCTTATTTATTCTGTTGGAATAATCTGTATACGTGAACTCCCCTATACTTGGTGAAATCCTTATATTATTTCGTCTTTATTATTCTCGTCGAATATCCTCGTTTGGTGTGAATTTCACGATTCGGTTCCATTATTTATTATTCTACATTTAATATTCTCGTTTGAATATCTCGCTTGGTGAATTTCACCGACTGGTTCCATTATTTATTATTCCGCATTTAATATTTTGTCGGAATATCCTGTCGGTGTGAATTTCACCTGACATGGTTCCATTATTTATTATTTTATATTTATTATTCTGTTGGAATAACCTTGTCTACATCAAGCACCGCATGCATGGTGATTTTCGTTGTTATTCCATTCGTTATTATTCATTGAATAACCTCGCCTCATGCAAAGTACCGCATGTATGGTGATTTCATTGTTATTCCATTCTTTATTATACTCGGTTGGTTAAAGTTTTGACTTCTATACTCCATGAAATTAGTGGAATATCCTCGATATTTGCACTTCATCCAAAGATCGCTTCATGGAAATATTCTTCGAGCATTCTTAAATTTTACCCCACAAAACAAAGATCTTATCGACAATATGGACATTATTAGTTCTGGAAAAATTAATTCTTGAAGTTGTTTTATTGAATTTTAATATCATTGTCATCATACTCATGTTTATATTATGTTGAAAGTCATCCGTGTCTCAGAGTGTATGGATGGACTTGGTATGATTATGACAGGATTTATTCGGTATAATCATGACCGTAATGTTACAAATGATGTGGTAAAAGTCCTCATTGTCCCGTAGTGCATTGATGGGACGCTTGTTGGCATGATCATGACCATATGATGAATACACGAATATCCTTTCGCTCAGTAGTGCATGGATGATTTGTGGTCGTGATACTAAAGAATATCCTGGTCAGTAAAGTGCGGGGTGATTCAATGATGTGAATTATTTATTGTCGAGTCCCAAATGATAAAAGTGATGAAAAATCTTTTAAATCATAAAAGATAGTAGATTTTATTCTCTACTTGACTCTTTTAATGGATTGTTTGTTCCGCTGCAGTTAAACTTGATGCCTATTGTATTTTATCAGTTTAATATTGTTGAAGGCTAATGATAATTTATCATGCATTATCTTAGTCATAATATTTCTTACTGGGCTAGTTGAGCTCACCCTTTCTTTCACTGTTCTCTTCAGGAAATGAGAACGTAACAGGAACTAGTCGGGGAACGGAGTGATGGTCCAGATGATAGCATTAGTAGTCCTCACTATTCTGTAAAATAGTGTGATAATAATTGTAATAAGGACTCCATTATGTTTGAATACTGTTTAGAAGACAATATTCGTTTCAAAATTCTCAGCTATGTTTTTTGTCATTATTATACTTACACAGTTGTATAATTAAGTTTGTATTTGATTTATGTACCATGTATTTGGCGACTCGTAATAGGTGATGTATACCTATTTTCACACACACACACACACACACACACACACACACACACACACACACACATATATATATATATATATATATATATATAATGTAAGTGGAAAGTGGTGGAAAAGTGATAGTATGAAAGTGATGGGTGTAAGATGTGTGTGTGTGTGTGATAGTGATGTGTGTGTTTGTAATGTTAGTGGAGGATGGTGGAAAAGGTGGAGTGTATTATTTATATATTATATGTGGTGTGAGTAATTATATATAATGGGTGTGGTAAGTGGTGAATGTGGTGGATGGTGATTTTGGTGGGTGTGGTTATATTATATATGTATTATGGAAGTTGCCAAAAAGGGGTGGGGGATTGGATTGCACGGGAAGGAGTACTATGTTACATTATATATCAACATATATATAAAGTTTGAATAATTGATAGAATAAGTTGCAAAATTGTTCATGGGTGGGTGAGTTTTTCTTTTAAGCATGTGTGGGTTTATATATATATATATATATATATATATATATATATATATATATATATATATACTGGGGAGGATCTAAAATGATTGAAAAGAACGGACCAAGGAGCGAAACAAGGCAAAACACGCGGGTTTCAGAGTGCAGGTCGGGAAAAACACGCGGGTTGACCACTAATCCTCGCGTGTTTTTGCCTTCGTCCGCTTCCTTGGTTCGTTTCTTTTTGGTCCGCTTTACATCCTCCCCGTATATATATATATATATATATATATATATATATATATATATATATATATATTATACTTGTTTGATTTGATCTTATTGGAGGAAGGTTTGAAAATTTGCATTCAGTATGTTATTAAAACTTATATCTATGAATTTACAAAGACTTCATGTTATATAAATATAATATATATATATATAATATATATATTATATTTTATTTAAAAAAATTTGTTTTATTAGAATATTTTATAGTAAATTAATTTGGACCGTCTGTTTAAAAGTAAATCAATCTGGACCGTTCATGAATTAGTTACTATTCAGTCCATTCTCCAATAAATAGAAGCTCATTCCTTCATTATTTCTTACGAATTAACTGAAACTCTAGAGAGAGAAAATTATAGAGAGAAAGAAGAAGAGAAGTCTGCTACCTTTCTTTCCCTATATTCAGTTTCTTCTAAGGTAATGGGTATTATTTCTTTCGTATTCATGAAGAGAATTATTTTCTTTCAATACTGTAGTGGGTATTATTTCTTTTCAGATTCATGAAGAAATTCTTTACGTTATTCCATTCTTTATTATTATGTTGGAATAACTCCATCATGCAAAGTACCGCATACATGGTGAAATTCTTCTATTATTCCATTTTTTATTATTCTGTTGGAATAACCTGTATACGCGGACTACCCTATACTTGGTGAAATTCTTCTGTTATTCCATTCTTTATTATTATGTTGGAATAACCTGTCTATGCGAAGTACTGCATACATGGTGAAATTCTTCTATTATTTCATTCTTTATCATTTTGTTGGAACATCATGTCTGTGCTTTACGCATAACCTGGTTCCATTATTTATCATTCTATTGGAACATCCTGTCTGTGCGTTTACGCATGACCTAGTTCCGTTATTTATTATTCTATTGGAATAACATGTCTGTGTGATTTATTGCATGCCTGGTGATTTCTTTTGTTATTCCATTCTTTATTATACTCAGTTGGTTAAAGTTTTGGCGTTTATACTCCATGAAATTAGTGGAATATCCTTGATATTTGCGCTTCATCCAGTATCCTTTCATGGAAATATTCTTCTGAGCATTCTTGAATTTTACTCTACAAAGAAGTATCATGTTGACAATTTGGACGTTATTGGTACCTGGATAAATTAATTCTTGAACTTGTTTTATTGAATTCTTATATCATTGTCATCATCCTCATGTTTATATTCTGTTGAAAGTCATCCGTGGCCTGTAGTGCATGGATGGACTTAGTATGATTATGACCAGGGATTATTCGATATAATCATGACCGTAATGTTACAAATGATGTGGTAAAAGTCCTCGTTCGTCTGTAGTGCATTGATGGATGATTGTTGGCATGATCATAACCATTGATGAATTCACGAATATCCTTTGCCGTAGTATATGGATAATTTGTGGTTGTGATACTAATGAATATCCTCGCAGTAGTGCATGGATGATGTGGATTATTTATTTAATGAGTCTCGCGATAAAAGTGATGAAAACCCTTTAAAATCATAGAAGATAGTAGATTTTATTCTCTACTGACTCTTCTAATGGATTGCTTGTTTATTTGTAGTTTTGATCTAAAACCGGTTATTCATTATATTCTATCGGTTGTTATCTTGTTCAAGGCTAAGGATAATTTATTCCGCATTATCTTAGTCATAATATTTCTTACTAGGCTAGTTGAGCTCACCCTTTTGCTTTCATTGTTCTCTTCAGGAAAGGAGAACGTAGCTGGGACTAGTCGGGGAACAGAGTAATGGTCCTAGATGGTGTATTAGTAGTCCTCACTATTATGTGAAATAGTGTGATAATAAATGTAATGAGGACTCCTTTGAGTGTAAATATTGTCTAGATGACAATATTAGTATTAAAACTCACAGCATATATTTTGTCGTATTTTACACGACTGTTGTATAATTAGTTTGTATTTGTATTCAGTACCATGTATTTGGCGACTCAAGATGGGTGATGTATACCTATTTTGGGGGCGTCACAAATAATATAAAATATCAACGCAGCAATTATTGAATAAAATATTGAATAGTAGTTACTGTAACAATTATTGAGTAGTGCCTTCTTATGTAAGAATCAATAATTGGTGCAATACCGTGTGTTACCGCGTATTACTCTGTTTTAACCACCGGGTATTCCAACAAGTGTTAACTGTAACTACGTTGTTATTTATAAAAACTCATATTTGTCGTTTTCTTCATCCAATCACTTTCCGTTATGGGGCCCACAGAAGGCTGCGCCGTCGTACGAATATTCTCCGACAACAAGAATATTCCACGACCAAACGAATATTCCCAACAACAATGAATATTTTATAACCACTTGCTTATTTAAAATGTTTGCGTATTTTACCCATAACTAACCACATTAATTAAATCAACCTTTACTATTGTAAAATAATAAATAGAGAAAATTTCATTTTATTAATAAAAAGTCGGGGTCTTACAGTCGAGGCCAGACCTCAAGGCCTATCAAGATGACCTCTGTAGCCCACAGCATGATCATCTCCTCCATAAATTCACTTTCATCAGTCATCACCATCCACAAACCATCCCCAGAGATTATTGATGATGAATTGCAGCGACAATAGCAAGGTAATAATGGCGTCTCTGTGGAAGAGCGACGTTGACGATTTTTTTTTTAATTTTTTTTTATTCAAGTAGAGAATCGATTCAACTCGTGAACTAGTCACTGGGTCGCTAGGCCTTCAACCACCGGTTCGTTAAGTTTAAATGATTTTTGAACAAAAATGGGTTATTGGTTTAAATCGGATCGGAAGGCCGACCGATTTCGATTTTTATCGGTTCGACTGTCGATTCAATCTGGGTCTAAAAACCATGGTTATAGTCACTTTTCTCTATCCCGTTTTGTCTCCTATCTTCTAGTTTTTAGGAGCACATTTTCTTCCGCTTTTAGCACACATTTATGCTAAGTTTGTATTACATGTGTTCTCAAAATGATGACATAATTACATTTTTCATATAAATTAAAAAAAATAAGATAGAGAAAAAGAGAATATTTTTTTTTTCATATTTATCTTTTCCTTACAACATTACATAAAGTAAAGTAATGTGTCCTTTGTTATTTTATTTTGTTATACTAATTCATCTCATTAAATGATATATTTATTCTTTACTTTTTGTACTTCAAGTCATCCTTGTAAAGACAAGAAAAATTATAACTTAAACCATCATTATCATTTTGATAACGGAGAGAGTAAGTAAGAGTATCAATTAGGCTTAAATATAAATTACTACCCTAAACTATAGGCTATATTTCACTTTGGTGATTCACCTTTTAATTTTGTTGATTAAATGATTGAACTATTAATTTTTTTCAATTCCAACAAATCGAAAGACGCTTACGTATAGAAATTATCGACGCCACAATTTTGCGCCATTAACCACCGAACATTTGAGTTGTAATGAGAAAATAGTATTTTATTTATTGATTAAACAATTTTGATATAATAGAGAGTAAAATGGTCACAACCTATACATTAATTAAAATCAAACATATAAAAAGCTTCAAAGACGATAACAATCGATCAAAAACAGCCAAATCTATGATCTAATACTTATTCGCTCACATCCAATTCTATAAGTGCAGGATCCACCACGATCATCCAGTGGTGGCATCGCGATGGCTCCGAGATTTGTAGTCTCAGCCGGGAAACAAGACTTGCGTCGATTGTTCGCAAAAGAATCCCCAATGGGTGTCGGTATCCTATGGCCTCTTCATGTGCTTAGAGTGCTCCGGCAAGCACCGGGGCCTCGGTGTTCACATCTCATTTGTCCGATCCTTCACTATGGACTCGTGGTCTGAGATCCCGCTCAAAAAGATGGAATCTGGTGGCAACGAAAAGCTCAATCAATTCCTTTCCCAATACAGCGTCGCTAAAGAAACAGACATCGTTACCAAATACAACACCAACGCTGTGTCTATTTACCGCGATCGTATCCAAGTCCTAACGGAGGGCTGGTCATGGCGGGACCCACCGGTGGTGAAGGAAAAGTGTTGCTAATAGCAATAAGAAACCGTCGTTGAGTGCTGGCGTTAGGAATGTTAATCTGGGAGAAATGGAGGGTGGAATAATTGGGATAATTTTGATGAAGGAGGATTTAGATCGGGATCGGATATGAGGCGAAATCAGTCTGTGGCTGATTTTAGGAGCGACGGAGGTGGTGGCGGAGGTGGTTCGGCGAGGTCTAAATCGACCCAAGATATTTATTCTCGAGCCTAATTGGAGGCTTCGACAGATGACTGAAACCCTAGTCTGTTGATCGATTTGCTTTTCTCAGATCTTCTTCGTCTTCTTAGAGCTAGGGTTTTTTCGATCTGACTTTAGGGCTTGCTTTCTTAGACCTTCTTTACTACTTTAATCGATGATGTTATTGTTTTTGAAGTTTTTGATTTGTTTAATTTTAATTAATGCATAGGTTGTGAACATTTTATCCTCTATTATATCAAAATTGTTATAAAAGATTACTAAAAATTAAGAACAAATGATTAGAGAAAAGAGGCATGTATCATAATAATTTCATATATCCATCATCATCTATTACAACGCTTACGCTTCTTATTTATGAGATATTTTGATTTGGAAGTTTCAAAACTCAAAAGTCATGAGTTTAAAACTTAATGAAACATGAGAGTTACTTAATGAACTTGGGAGTTCTAAAATACCAAAGAAGCATTACAATTAAATATAAATCTGACATCCATAAATAAATATATATGTTATAATTTTATAAAACTCCCCTGGGATGCATTATCAGATAACCACACGCATGAAAAGCTGCGCTTCATTAAAAACCTTACCAAAAAAACCCAATGGGAAAAAAACATTGGTTAAAGGAAAAAGAGTGCAAACGTATGAAGTTCTCTCCCTCACGAATGTATCATTAAGTCCTCCACCTTTTGCATTACAATATCATGACGCAATCCTTCAAACATCAGTAGTTGATATCGCTTCATCGAACAAATCTGCTAGATTGTTCAATGTCACCACACTTATCAAGCGTCATGTAAAAAAAAGAATTTTGGTGAGATATGTTTTCTTCTATCTCCTTTGATGTATCCTCCTTTAATCGAAATATACACGCAAAGATTGTCTTCATACAGAATGGATGGAGTCCTTTTATAGTAATTTTCTAAGAATACGCCGTTAAAAACCTTACCAAATAAAAACCCATTGGGAAAAAAAAATTTGGCTAAGGAAAAGAGACAATATTCTCAGATAACTTCTAAAGGCTTTCGAGATTGCTTCTCATTAAAACCTTGCAAAGGAAAACCCATGGGAAAAAACCTTAGCAAGGAAAAAGAGACAATCAAGACATATCCTTTTTACTCCCCTTCATAAGTACATAGAATTTCCATTATTCATGGTAAAAATATCATTAAGTCAAAATATGCCAATATTGTGCACAATCTTCTTCAAAATCATAGTTGGTAATGACTTAATGAATCTATCAACCAAATTATCACATGATCATATACGCTGATATCAATATCGCCATTCTTCCGGGGCTCAAAATAATTTTGGTGCAATATGCTTGGTTCTATCACCCATGATATAACATCCTCTAATTTGAGTGATACAAGCAACATTATCTTCATATAATATCGTTGGACTATTTATGATTGATGATCATCCACAGTTCACACAAATATGTTGAATTACTGATCTCAACCAAATACATTCACAACTTACTTCATAAATTGTGATAATCTCTGCATCAGCAGATCCAACTAACTGTGGTTTTTGATCCATAATTATAATTTAACTGCAAATGCTATATCAGGTCATGAGAAATTTTACAATATATATCAAAGCACCAATTGTACAAAGATATGGTACTTCAGGACCAAGAGTTTCTTCATTATTTTCTTGTGATCAAAACGGATCTTTCTTGATATCAAGTAACCAATCTATCATTGAAGTACTTAAAGGATTAACATTATCCATGTAAAGTTACTTCAGGACTTTTTCTGTGTATGTTGATTGATGAACAAGAATTCCATAGCTCAATTTGTAGGCCAAGACAAAAATTTGTCTTACCAATGTCTTTCATCTCAAATTTGTTATTTTTGTCAACTCTTCTTGAGCAAGATCTTTCATCAATAAATACAGTAATAATAGCAAATCCATATTATGATCTTTTGATAAAAATGCATGCACAAATTGGATTATTCTCAAATCCTTCTTTCAAAAGATATCTATTTAGGCGATTATTCCACAATATGCATCTGGATTGCTTTAACTTATATAAAGATCTTTGTAACTTAATAGAATACATACTTCGAGATTTAGAATTATATGCTTGTGTATTTTATATCCTTCGAGGATTTTCATGTATATATGATCATTATCTAATGATTCATACAGATATGTTCAGAACAACATTCATTAATCGTATATCCAAATTTTCTTTTGCTACCAAGCTAATTAAAATTTGAATATAATTAAGGCCCATTACAGAACATATGTTTCTCCATAATTAATACCGTGTCTCTGCGAGAAACCTTGTGCTACAAGTCGCGCTTTTTACCATATAATTTCATTTTTCTTATTTCGCATAAATACCCATTTATATCTAATAAGTATTACACCTTTGGTGTTGGCCTACTGTGTCCAAAAATTTTACGTTTACTTTGTGAATTTAGTTCTATTTGAATCGCCTTTTTTCACATTGGCCAAATATTTCTACATTCATCAACAATTTGTGGTTCATATTCATGATCATTACTTCTGGTAATATCAAGAACAACTTTATACAAAAATATGTTGTCGACAACAATTTTATTTCTATCCAATATATTCGCCTCCTCAGATATACATAATGTATCGAGATCTCGTTATTTCGTGCACCGATCCTCTTCAGGGGATAACTCATCCTCTTTAGGAGATAACTCTTCAAGAGTTTTATTTACAAGAGATTTTTGTTCATAAGTTTTGGATAGATCAATAACTTTTGTAGCCTGTTTCATGGGTATAGCCTCTTTATAGGCTGCAACTTGTTTTTCTTGTACTTTCTTCTTCTGGAAAATTTTTATCTTTAACAATCGATCATTCTTCCATGTTTCAAGTGTGATTTTGATTCAATTTTCGTCAGATTAACAGATTGTCCTATGTGGACTTCAATCTCTTCTAGAGTATTAGCAGCTAAAATGTAAGATATCATAATTTTCTTATTATCGGTGAATAATTCTGGTAATTGATTTGCAATTCATTGCAAATGAATAATCCTTTGAACTTTTAAGTTCATATTGATTTGTATGAGAATCAGGATTAAATAACGTTGAAACATTCCAATTTGAAACATTCCAATTAATCTCCGTCAGGCTTCGTGCAACGCGATCTCACGCCGCAGACTTTTTAGGCAACAAAACATTCCAATTAATTTCCCGTCGTGCTTCAGGCAATGATCTAATGTCCTGCTTCAAGCAACGACTTTTCTCCCCCTAATGGTGGGAAGACTGTTTCATTAAAATAACAATCCTCAAATTATACCTTAAAAATATCACTTATTGAGGTTATGAATAAGATGACCCCATGCATGTATTGGTAATTAACTTACTTTGATATAATCAACAAGTAAATGAATCTTCCGTTCCTTACGGGATGTTCATGGAGTTTTCAATAATTAAACGCAACATTATTGATCCCGAATGTCAAATCATAAAACCTTTTTGGATACGAACACTTTCGTGTATTATACACTTTCGTGTATTACAACATTTGTTTCAACTATTCTCATTTTAGTATAATATATCCCGTAAGAGAAATATATACGCTTTTTCTAATATGAGCTTTCGCCCGATAGTATTGAAGTAATATAAAGAAATTACTTTACTATCTTCAATGTTGGTTTCAATATGATAACCATTATAACATTATCCTTAAATCGAGCAAATTTCGCTCATTTCGTAAGAATATAAAGAATCATCAATACAAAGTTTTGTGCCCTTTTGACAACATTATAATCGCTCTTCCAGAGACTTTAATTAAGTTTGATGAATAATCACTCTTCTAGAGCTTTTAATTATGTTTGATGAATAATCGCTCTTCTAGAGCCTTTAATTAAGTTTGATGAGCTTCTGGCCCATACAACTTCGTATATGCAAAACATAAATTTAACTTTATTACTTGAAACATAAATAAAACATATAATAAAAATACTTATTATAATGTCATAATATAATGAAATAAAAATAATTAATTGGTATGAACATTTCTATCAACATATCATCAAGGAAACCATAGATATCAAAATTAGTTATATCCACTCCATTTGAAAAGTCAAAATAATTCATGGGATCTTCGTGATCATTCCATTTCTTTTTTTTTTTATGGAGTCTTGGTACAAATCTACCAAATGTTTAGAGAGTAACGACGTGTACATTCCCTTTTATATATTGATTGTTCTTTTCAAGTCCACTACCACAACTACAACCATAATTTCCTCTATGATTATCAAATGAGGTTCAATTCATTTCGTGGAATGTAATAAAATCCACGAGCTAGATTGTTGGTTTTTCAAATAAAACTCATTATTTTGTACAACCATCGGAAGACATAATATCACTTCGGGAACATAGTTTTTTATCGCTCGTAAAATATTTTGAAAACTTACTCTCTCAATATTGCTACTACAGGAGCATATTTGAGGCATGAAATATAATAAATATTTTCTCTAACATGTCTTCATCAAGTGTTTTTCACTCAACACTTTTAAAATCTTGCAACTTCAAAAGTAAACCAATTATAATGAGCTTTTAAAATCTTTCCTTTAAATCATTTCATAAGACAAGTAAGTCTTTTTTACTCTAATGTACTCAACTTTTAATTTTTCATGGAGATGATAATAATAAAAATCATTAATTTTTCATGATCATGCAGTGATGCATGATTGTCAACTACAATCAGTATCTCCAAGGTTCTTTTGCCTTTATATGAATCTCATCATTAAGAGTACATGACAAATAATTCTTGCTCGATATAAATCAAGAGCAACAAATTCAAATTTATAATATTTAAATATTAAATAACTAAACATATTTCCCATCAAATTAAATAATTATATATGTTCGTGATTTAATTGTAATGAAACAATTTATAGAAATGCAAGAAACACGAAACTAAATTTGTCCACTAAAATAACAAACCAATATTACTAAGCATATTTGTCATCAGTAACTTCATACAAAAATTTATCAAAAGGTTATTAGAAATATATCAAATATGCTATCATGCATGCCAAAAGGAAATATATCAAAATCATTAGAAATATATCAAAAGATTGTTTTAGTACATGAACTAAAAAGAACTAAAACATCATGTATTTTATCGAATCCCTTTTGATTTATTTAGATTGGAAGAAATGTAAAATTACAATACACTTCTATAAAAATAAACACCGCACAATAATTGAGGTTAGATATTTCACCAGATAATAACAAGACAACTTGAGGGTGGTGTGATGATGATGACTTACATATGAGTAGTATGATCATTAACATGCTAGAATCAAGAACAACAAACTCTAATAATAGATTATGAATGGAATAATACGCAAAGATGTTATACTAAAAAAAATTTGTGTATCCATATATATATAATTGATAAACATACCTTCTCCTTCAAATCAAATATGATTATCTTCAAGATGAATGTGAGAAAGAATTCGTCGTACGATAACGTGTTATAAAAGATTACTAAAATTAAGAACAAATGATTAGAGAAAAGAGGCATGTATCATAATATTTTCATATATCCATCATCATCTATTACAACGCTTACGCTCTTATTTATAGACACATTTGACTTGGAAGTTTCAAAACTCAAAAGTCATGAGTTTAAAACTTAATGAACATGGGAGTTACTTAATGAACTTGGGAGTTCTAAAATACCAAAGAAAGCATTACAATTAAATATAAATCTAGACATCCATAAATATATATGTTATAATTTTATAACAAAAATTGTTTAATCAATAAATAAAATACTATTTTCTCATTACAACTCAGTTGATTAATGGCCCACTCAGCTAAACACGTCAGTAATTTCTGACGTGACATAATCACCAAAGTGAAATATGATTTATAGTTTAGAGTAGTAATTTATATTTAAGCCTATCAATTACTCAATTTGTTTCACAAAAAGAGCTTTATTTCCCAATTTTTTTGTCATAAAAATTATTATTTTCATTAATAATTATATAAAATAACATATTTATCATTATAATTTTTCTACTATATCATAATTACTAAATTAACTACTTATTTTTTATTTGGACAATAAGGTCGTACATAATATTTAAAATTATGTCGTTTTGAAAGATTTATTTAAAAAAAATAATTTTTATTCTTTTAAATTAGAAATCAAAAATAAATATGAAATTTTGGCGCATTGTGCACAAATATAACCAAAAATATATATTCTTAAAATTTGTAAATCCAAAAAACACCTCCATCCCCATGCCCATCCCCATTTTGTTTAGGATTTCGGAGTTGAAGAACAAATTAATATTTCCACATTATAATATATAAGTTCAAATCACAAATGTAACAACTGTCAACTGCAAAACACTACATAAACTACCTCATAATTTCTCTCTTCCTTTTGGGAAATTTTAAGTGTGTAGTAATCTGAATGCCTAGGGTTTATCAATTTTGTGTAGTAATCTGGAATTCTGGAGTAATATGATGGTTGATTCAACCATCAACAGCTAAGTCATCAAGAAATTAAAAAGGAAAATGTCAGAAGTAGGTAATTTACTCTCAAAGAAAGTCGCCGATCGTTACCTCAAGCGTGAAGTCCTCGGTGAGGGTACCTATGGAGTCGTCTACAAAGCCATCGACACCAAGTTATGCTAAATCACTTATATATATATTAGAATTTATATTCATATTTCTTGGGTTCTTCAGGTGTTGTTTGTTTTCTGGGAAAAAGTTCCATACATTTTTTTTCTTGATTTTCAATTAGGATGTTAATATTTAACTTAAATTAGTCATTGCAGAAGAAAACCCATTTTTTTTTTCATTGTGGTGTTTGTTTTCTGAAGTAAAAACCACAATTTGTTTTGATGAGATAGGAAAGATTTGTTCGTATTAAACCTTTTGTTGTGCCCTTCTATTTTAATGATATGATATGAAACATATTGAATTTAAATTTGTAACTATTGTAGTCCGGTATTTTGTTTTTGCTGAATAGTTTAGAGTATTTGAATTGGTATATGCATGGGTGAGATGTAGAGTTAGCTATAGCAATTCTAATGTAGCTATACTATTTAAGATTAAAAGCAATCTGAAACCCGTTAAAGATTAACAAACAATGTTGATGCATAAATGCTATCAGATACAAAAAGTAAGATTTTCAAGGTATAATTTGTGTAGTATAACAAAGTTTTGTTAACTATCCCGGTACTAATAGTAATCACTGTTATTGGGTTTTCAATTTTGGCCCAAAAATTAAAATTTAATTTATGCAGACAGGACAAGCAGTTGCAATTAAGAAAATTAGGCTGGGTAAGCAGAAGGAAGGGGTGAATTTCACTGCTCTTAAGGAAATTAAATTGCTGAAGGAGCTTAAGGATCCGAATATAATAGAGCTGATCGATGCCTTCCCTCACAAGGAGAACTTGCAACTTGTTTTTGAGTTCATGCAAACTGATCTTGAGGCCGTTATTCGTGATAGAAACATCGTACTTTCGCCAGCAGATATAAAGTCGTACCTTCAGATGACTTTGAAAGGACTTGCTTTTTGCCACAAGAAATGGGTCTTGCATAGGTAAATATTGTACTGATGCTTACTCTTTGATTTCACAATAACTGGGATCTCTTTCAACTGTTCACTTCCTGTTATTTACAGGGACATGAAACCAAACAACTTGTTAATAGGACCGACTGGACAGCTTAAACTTGCAGATTTTGGTTTAGCACGTATATTTGGAAGCCCAGATCGAAGGTTCACTCACCAGGTAAAAATTAAATGGGGAGGCCATACATTTTTCCGCTTGGAAGAAGCTCACTGAGTGGCATACCCATATTTACATCTTGCTGTATTGGTGGTGTTAGCTCACTGATTCATCCATTTGTGGCAAAAATAAACTATTTAGATTGATCCTGTGTAACTAGTTAGAATCATTGCGGTATCTAGATATATGCTTGCATATCATCTTGAACCTATGCGTTTATAAATTTTAATTTAGAATTTAGGCTACAAGATTTGCTTGGGGAATATACTGAATTTATTCACTGCAATCAAAGAGGTTTATTAGAGTGGTTTATAGGGATGCCATATGTACCTCACAGCCTTCCGTTCTTTCTTTAATATTTTATCATGAGCATTCGTGCTATTTTGTAAAGAGAACTCAATTCTTTAGCTATAATTTATCTTGCTAAAAGATATATCCTTGTATATCGTCTTGAACCTATTTGTTTTTAAATTTTAATTTAGAATTTGGGCTACAAGATTTGTTTGGGGAATATACTGAATTTATTCTATTTAATCAAGGAGGTTTATCACAGTGGTTTCTAGGCTTGTCATATGAGCTCACAGCCCTCCGTTCTTTCTTTAATCTTTTATCACGAGCATTCCATTGTATGTTGTAAAGAGAAGTATATTCTTTAGCTATAATTTATCTTGCTATTTGTGGTTAGGTATTTGCACGATGGTATAGGGCTCCTGAGCTATTATTTGGTGCTAAGCAGTATGGTCCTGGGGTGGATGTATGGGCTGCAGCTTGTATATTTGCTGAGCTCCTACTACGCCGACCTTTTTTGCAGGTGAATTTTGATTATTTTATTTCTCTCACTTTTGAAGTGTTCTAAATGTACTGGAAATTGTTGCTAGTTCTTCAGATCATCTGAACTTCATTTTATTATTGTCGTTCTACATCAATGCTAGATTTCTATGATATTTGGTTTACTTGCTTTTGATTCTCTAAGATTTTCTCTCACCATTGATTTCCCTTGCAATAGTTGAACTTCTGTGCAAATTGAAACTTTCCTTTTCTAATAAGCATTGTATGCAGTTCTTCTTAGACACTTGTTAAAGTGTATCCACCAAACTTTGAAAGTTAAATAATGAGTTCCTTTGTGTAGAAGAAGTATAATTGTTTAAGAAGTAAAAAGAATGTCATATCATGTGAATGGAAGATAAAATTTGTCTTGATTAAAGAAATATGCATGGAAATTGGAAATTAATCATTATAAATACGTGTACATGATTAATCTATGTAAAATATGTGTACTGTGTGAACATATTTTTGGGGGTATGCCTATTATATGTCTGAAAGAAATGGCGTATCAATGTATCCTTATCGTTTCGTTTCCGCGTCCTGCATCTATTTCCATGATTCTTGGATTGCAATCTTCTCACCATATCATTCTTATTTAACTGGCATAAGAATTTGGTCAATTTGAGTTTTGAGTAAGTTTCCTTTTATTTTTTTGTTTCTCTTGTCCCAATTTCCTTTCTTGTCCACTATGGAATGGAAATTATTTGCTCAGAAAAGGTTTAAATTACCATTGATTCTTCTTACATAGATGAGAAAAAGCATAGAGAAACATACTAGAGTTGTAGGCTTGTAGCATTCATTTCTAGATTTTTGGAAAAAATTGAACTTGATCCTAGTTATATCGGATTTTAAAAAGTGGTTTTGATTGGATGAAGTTGTCAAGACATCATAATGTGAAATACATAATTTGCAAAAATAGTGAAGGGATAACCCTTTTGCTGGTCCCCAAGGAGCCCAAGTCCAAACTATAGGTGATTTTCATGTTTAGTCCCTAAACTAATTTTTCCCCCAAACTTTTTAAATCATGTAATCTTAGATTGAACAAAAAGTCAAAAACAGAAGGAATGCCCAATTTTTTGACGGTCAGCTGATCAATAATTACTCCAAGGGGTATACTAGTCATTTTCATTACTGAATATCATCCCCATGTTTGTGTTTATGTCTTTTCTCTCATCTCTCAGTCTCCACCAAAACCTATCTGACCCTGTCTCCTACAATTAATTTAATGAATTTTGCAATCAAAAACCTATTGGAGCCAACTCAAATCAACAAATTGATGAAGGGGAAAGTTTTAACACAACTAATTTAGAGTATCAGGAAGCAGTCTGGACCTTGTTTAGATGAAGAATTTGTTGATTTTCACTGATTTTCGTGGCTCAGAACAAAGCACCTTCCCAACCATCTTTTTGCTCCACTTTTGGATTGTTTTCGGTGCTGGCTCTCCTTCTAAATACTTAGTAGCTAGAAAAAGGTTATAGGACAAATCCCAAGTTTGTGGAAAAATTAGTTTAGGGACTATACTTGAAAGTCACCTATAGTTTGGGGACCAACTAAGGGGTTATCCCAGTAATGAATAATCAGGGATTGGTGATTTTTTTTTTTCTTTCTGTTGTTTTTTCAGTTGGAACTTAGACAGTATGTGCACATACCAAGTTGGGTTCACGCCTCATAATTTCCTGAATATGTTGTTCGGATATTTTCATGTGCTGTTATTTCCATGGGTCGTTCCTGTCTGCACAAGGCAAAATGATTTCTTTCTTTCAATATTTATTCATTTCCGCTCCATTTTTGTTTTTTGTCAGGACAATGTTTTGCAGTCTAGTAATATATAATTTCTAGTTTCATAATGTCCTACTCCTATTGTTGGGATATTTCACATGAATCCCACATTGGATAAATTCAAGAGTGTAGATGGGTTAATAAGTATGGTAGAACCTCAACCTAATAGGTTAATCTTTTAGGTAAGGAGGTGGTTCAACATGCTTATTGGGTCAGTCTACACAGGTGTGCGCTGCATTGGCGATGAATTGATGTGGGATGGATCGTACAATTCTGCTACAAATGGTATCAAAGCTCATGGTTCGATGGGCCCAAGTATCAACTCTCCAGGGTGCGAGAGGAGTGCGAGGGTGAATTCGCAGGCCTCGTGGGTGGGGCAAATAGAGTTGAATCAGTTGGAGCACGGGATGATTTGAGTCGGGTGGAGCGGGCTCAGGATGACTCTGGGAAAGTTGCTCAGACATGTTTGCCTTGGGCGTGGTGGAGTAGTATTAGAGTCGGGAAAAGCTCTTGAAGGACTCAAAAGTGAAGTATAATTTGAATCGGGTGGAGCGGGCTCAGGATAGCTCTAGGAAAGTTGCTCAGACACGTTTGTCGCTAGTGTGGTGGAGTAGTATTAGAGTCGAGCAGAGCTCTTGTAGGATACTTGTGATGGGTATTCAAGTGAAAGGTGGAGATTGTTGGGATATTTCACATGAATCCCACATTGGATAAATTCAAGAGTGTAGAAGAGTTAATAAGTATGGTAGAGCCTCAAACTAATAGGTTAACCTTTTAGGTAAAGAGGTGGTCCAACACGCTTATTGGGCTAGTCTACACAGATGTGCGCTGCATTGGTGATGAATTGATGTGGGATGGATCGTACAATTCCGCTACCTATCCAATAACTCTGCAGTTATCAAATTTACCTGCTCTATATATGTTTGTTTTTCCATGTAGTTTTCCTGCCTGATAATGATATCCTTGTTCTAAGAAACTATAGTATCTATTTCCAAAACTATAATCTGGTTGATTTTGAATGTTTTCAGGGTAACAGTGACATTGATCAATTGGGAAAGATCTTTGGGGCTTTTGGTACTCCAAAGCCCACCCAGTGGCTTGATATGATCTACCTTCCTGATTACGTTGAGTACCAGTATGTTCCTGGACAGCCTCTTCGTACATTGTTTCCAATGGCTAGTGATGATGCTTTAGATCTGTTATCAAAGATGTTCATGTATGACCCAAAATCCAGAATTTCCACGCAGCAGGCATTAGAGCATAGGTATCGTCATTCCAAAACTTGAATATAGTTCACAGTTTATTGAGACTTATGTTTATTTTTTTCCGGAAGGTATTTCTCTTCGGGACCGCTGCCCACTAAACCAGCTTCCCTCCCTAGACCTCCTCCAAAGAAGGAATCTCTCAATTCTAAGGTCTCAGATTTCAATCCACAAGATGGTCCTACTGTGTTGTCTCCTCCCAGAAAATCAAGAAGAGTGATGCCGCATTGTGAAGGATTTGACGGAAATGCAAACCAAGTAGATAAGGTTATTAATCATGAAAACAAAATCAGACAAGATGGGGGAGAGAGGAGTGAACATGTTCCTATGTCATTAGATTTCTCTATCTTCGGAGCGAAGCCTCCAACCAGACCAACTATTAACAGGTAAAAGCAATATCAATTTTATGTTCTGTTTAATAACTTGTAGGTATTTATGTTCTTTCAACTGTTGATTTTTTCTGCTTCTGCCAAGTTAATAATCTTTGGTTAGAAGAAATTGTGTTTCACTCTTATGTTGAAATGAAAGTAAGAGACTATCCCGTCAACACTGAGCCATGTGTAAGAGAATTTAGTGAGAATGGTGGCCAAGATATCTAATCAATTTGCACTTTTGTAAATATTAAAGTGTTTTCCCAGTAGGAAATAAATTTAAAAAAAATACTCCCTTCATCCTAAAATGAAAATCTCATTCTTCCTTTATTGTTTGTCCCAAAATGAGCCCATTTCTAAAATAGACTAAAAAGAAACATGTTTGTCCAAATTTTTCCTTAATAACAAACTTATATTACAACACTGGTGCTAAGACTAATGCTACGTATAGATTGTAGGAATGAAGGTGAGAATGGAATAACTCATTCATATGGAATGAAAAAAATTGTGGTTGGTTGTTCCATTGGAATGGAATGAACCATTCTCATTCCTGCCAAATTTGTGAATTTTGTGATATGGAATGACTCATTCTAGCTGGAATGGAATCATTCCACTCTCCAATTTCATTCCTTCACCAATTCCATTCATTCAATCCAAACGTAGTATACGTACTTGAGAATAGCGGAGCATGTTAGGACTCGAAGCCATGGCCTACCACTAGGCCACCATCCTAAGTGATGATAAAATACTGTAATGTAAATATGTAACAGCTTATATTAATGCCAAAGTCGTTTCATTAAAAGACAAGTAATCATTAATGTGTATGTAAATATTATTATACTAATAATGAACATGTATATGTATAAAATTGCAAACGATCTTCCCTAGGCATTTGATAATAGTCTGTGTAGGGTGACATCTGCAAAGTATTAATAAGAAATGTGTTATCATCAATTCTAGGTAATCCATTTAGACAGATGCTTCAACAATATAATAATGACAAATTGGTCCCCACCGGCCACCACGTCTTAGGTAATCCACTTGAGGCAGAATGGCAGATGGTACTACTGGAAATAACAGAAGTTTACAACAATAGGCGGCAAAGCCAACAGTTAAGGGAACAGTTAAATTTTCCAAATGTATTGCAATCATATTAGAATTCTAAAGTAGGTACACCTAAAAGAAACTCATGCAAATACAATTTGATATGATTTAGGGAATGCAATTTATTCATGGTTTTCAAATTTTGGTGGTAATCACAACTTTGGGCTATAGGCTATGATTATAGCTAGGATCTCTTGGATAGTGGATGCATTTGTCAATTTAGAAGGTGCGTATTAGTCCAACAATATTGTCTTGAAATTTGTTATGCAAAAATACATCTGATTGGGTATTGACATCGAAAGTGCAAGATTTAGTCTACGTGAACACCAGATTCATTTTCATGTCTATATTTTTTTCTGTATGCTGATGTTTTTATCATCTTTGTATTTATTTTTTTGTGGTTTCCATTTACCTCTTGTAGTGCGGACAAATCACGTTTAAAGAGGAAACTGGATCTTGAATTACAAGCACCTGAAGAAAAATAATGTATGAACATACACACGTATATGCAAGCATATGGCCATCTGCTTGGAGGATGCATGATTTCCTTTACTCAGGTATGAGATGGAGTTTGCTGAATATTATATATACTCCCTAGTACTTCTTCTCTTGCCAATTCTATTTACATATTCAGTACCTTCGCTTGCAGTCTATTGAAGGGATAGGTGAACAATATATCTCAGGACTGAAGTGATCAGCACACAAATTATATGTAAAGAAAGTGAAATACTCTGCTGGGAAATTTATAATGGCTCGTTAAAGTTTAACATTTTTAAAGAAGTTGCTTATATTAATTATTTTTTCCCTGAAAATAGTTGATTCATGATTTTGACAATAAAATTCTAACATCTGATTCTGTATGTAACTTGAGTCTAGAGATGGACTTGAGAAATGTTGTAGCAAAGGCTGCTCTTTTATTATACTAGTGTTACAAGAGATTACCGAATATTACAATGATATGGTGTTATATTCTCCTTGATATATATAAAGAAATGATTGTACTTTTACACTTTTGCCCCCAGTATCTATCACTTGACTGCTTAAATCATTGCTGGACAACTTTGAGTTTAACGCTTGTGGCTTTGAGCATCTAGGGATTGGGACTCCGAAAATGATACACAAATACGCATGAATGTGTGCAATTTGAATTTGATATTGCTTTCTGGTAAATATGTGATTTGGTAATGCTTATGCTTCATGAAACTATATAATCTACCCAAATTTAGAGCCTGTGGACTCTATCCTACATTTGGATTGTAAGAATAAAGGTGGGAATGGAATAATTCCTTCCTATGGAATGAAAAAAATATGTTTGGTTCTATTGGAGTGGAACAAACCGTTTCTATTTCTGTTTATCTCTTGGGGGAGGGTATGGAATGATTCATTTCAGTTGGAATGGAATGAATCATTTCACTCTCCATTTCATTCCCTTCTCTATTCATTTCCTTCACCGATTTCATTCTTTCAATCGAAACGTAGCAACCTTCTTGTTTAACGGCTCAAGGAAGACCCACAAGGTAAATATGATCTGAAACTCCTATAGCGTATCAAGTTTTAACCTATTTAGTGTACCCCGGATTGATTCCACGAGTTCCAGATTATATTGTATAAGATCCTAAAAAATACGCCGAAGACTATCAAGAAGTTTGATGTTGCACGAATTGGCATCATGGTTGTGACATGTGACTTCTTCTACTTCATAACTTTAAGTATATCTTTGTTACGTTTGGATTGAAGTAATAAAAGTGGGAATGAAATGACTCATTTTTATGGAATGAAAAAAATTGTGTTGGTTGTTACATTGGAATGGAATGAATCATTCTTATTCTTGCCAAATTTGTAGATTTTATTTCTTAGGAGTATATGGAACGATGACTCATCCCAGCTGAAATGAAATGAATCATTTCACTCACATTCTATTCCTTTCTCTGTTCCATTCCTTTACTAATTATATTTCTTCGATCCAAACGTAAAATGGTACCGATCAATATCAAAACTAGTCCTACCAAATTCCCCTCTGTGATGTAACTATCACAAAAACTAGTCCTACCAAATTCCCCTCTATGATGTAACTTATCAAATAGTATAAAATTTGTTTTTGATTTTTTTTTTATTGAGTTGGGTGTAGAGATCAATTCTCCTTTAAATCTTTTGTGTTGTAGTTGGTTCTCCCTTAGAACTTTTTGAGTTGAAAGTTGGTTCTCCTCTAGAATATGTTAATAGTTGAAGAATCCAACAACTCATTTTTCTCTTCTTCGTTTTTTTTAGCTAAGTTTGTTTGTTGTATATCTCATTCCAGTTCTTAGGAAAAGTCTGCCAATTACCCAAACTAAGAGATTCAAAAAGAAAAAAAAAAGATTAGCAAAACATTCTGGATGTTGCTGGCACAATGGACATGATATTTTTCTTCCATTTGAGAACCCAGCCGAAGAATGTCATTAACTCTGGTTTCCATTTGCCACAAGTATTAATCGAATCCTGTTTTTTCATATTTGTATATACTCAGCTTTTCAAAATATTAATAGTGTTTTCCTCATTATTGGAGTTGAAGGTTTCTATTTGGTCAAAATATTTCTGTTATCCGAATTTTATTTAAAAAGTAATGTTTTATAGGAATAATATGGTATAAGACAAGATATGAGTTAGAAAATGAGTTATATATATAAATACTCATATCTCTCTGATAAAAGGAATCATTTAATAAATATGATTCCGCAATATATGTGATCGTAAAGGTTGCGATTTAGGGAACAAAGAAAAATGAAGACATAGAAGTTTTAATTATTTCATATTTTTGGCTATTATCTCATATTGATATGACATAAAGCTGAATCAAGATAGTTTTAATGAACAAGGTCGAGCTTACGTTAGTCCTGATTTGGATTAAGTTGGTCTCGATTTTGGGGTTGTCACAGAAGAACTTATCAAAATGATGTAAAGTTATAGTATGAAACTTAATCCACAATAACAAAAGGGAGGATTGATATTTATAAAATATAATATACATATCTAGGTATATAATATGCATACATATCCGTATGTATATGTATGTGTTTGTATATCTTTGCCCGGATAGTGATAAATAGTTCTTCAAAAAAATAAAATTGATTAGGAAGTATTTTCTCAAACAAGCTTTGTGTTTTAAAAACTCCAATTATATTTCCCCGGCCATTAGGCCATTACGAGTACTACAGAGTTTCTGCATGTGTGGCGCGTGGCGCGCTGGGTGCAAGCTAGGAATGGCCTGATGCGCACCAAAGTCAGTGAAGTTTATAATTGGTAGCGGTAGCGCCATGGAATGCCCTGTGAGCTGGCATGGCCGCCGCTTGGCGGCCTATCGTGATCGAGTATTTCAGGTTGTTTTGAAAAGAACATTACGAGTAATTGAGACATAATTTGAAGTAGGGTTGGAATATGATTAGTAGATATAAATACTATCTATTGTAAAACCCTATGTAACCAAGGAATCATCAATAAACAACAAGCCGCCTGTGGAGTACCCAAATTGGGGAACCACGTAAATCTCTGTGTGAATCTTAATTCTCTATTGTCGTGTGCGTGAATGTGATCCTAAATTCTAACACAAGGCTATAGTTGAATCTCTTCAAAAGTTGATATATTCATAATCACAATTTATGTTCAGAATCTAAAGTACTTAAAATGATTTACTGCATTCATGAATGTCGTTTACTAACAGCAAGGAACAACTTCTCAACATAAAATTCATGGATAAAACCATAGTATAGTAGAGTATACAATAGAATTTCTATGAATGAGTATCAATTTGCAACTATATAATTTAAGACTTCTAATCAAGTCAATAACTCAAGACCTGACGACAGCGGCACCAAAAAGCAGTCCCTCCACTTCTGCCTCGAGCAACAGCAATTTCCTCGTCGATGTAAAACCAGATGAAGAATGGATTCTTGGTGCTCGGTTCACTTTCACCTTTTCCTTTGATATTTATGTCAAATGGATTGAATGGTCCGACTTTTATCCGAATACGCTCAAATATAAATGCAAGTATTCTCTTCTTCCATGATAATCTGCCTTCAAAAGTTAACCATCCAAGAGGTCCTAGATAAACTCCATTTTCAATCATCTTTCCCTGATGAGACAAATACATATATGCAACTCTATGTAGTTTAGAAGAAAAAGTACTCATATAATCCTATTTCCTCCCAAACTAAAATATATCTAAAACTATGTTTGGCAGCTCAACTCCTAACACAGGAATTGGAATTGAGCGCCAAATTTTAACAAAATTTCAGTTCCATGGGTTAGAAATGTGCTTTCAGTTCCAATTCCAAAAATTGGTATTGGGTTGCCAAACAAAGAGTAAGTTAAAAGATGCCCAAGCATTATACATCCGGTTTTCCTCAAGAATATCACAATGTTATGTACTCCCATTTTAAAGACACTGGAGTTTTTCTTCCATGAAATTGATTCAAAAAATTCTCATAAACAACTAATAATGTTTCAATTTTTTTCGACGTAGAGTTTTTACTTTTTTGACAAGTCAAACATATATAAAGACTTGAGAAAGCTTACAACTGCATCAAACCTCTGAACAGCAGTAATGGGGAAGTATTTGCCACCCTTTAAGTGTTTCTACCAAAGAAGACATTAAGCAATAAGCATCAGAGAAGATTAAAAAAATGCATTAGACAAGATTATAATGAAAGAGGCAGAATAAGAAATGAAATGAACTCTAACCTCAGCAGTGAATACTAGCATCCAAGTTCTTCCGGGGGATTTTGATCCACCAAGAGTCTCTAGAAATCCCGAGGGATCAAGTTTTGCCTTTTCAAGCACAGAGAAAGCCGACAGAATCTCCTCAGCGGCAACCTTTCTTGTCTTTGCTGCTTTCTTGAGCACTTCCACACTTCTCTTAACTTCCTATGCAACCAAACAAGACAATTCAATAAAATGGCTCCAAAAAATAGCATAAATATCAAACAAGAATTTTGAAAACCAATGCTATATTTATCATATTATCAAAAAGGTGAACTACAATCAAGACTTCTTCTATTTTCAAGCATCATCCAAAACACAATCAAGGTATCTGACTCATTAAGCACAGGGCCGGCCCTGAGTTTTTAATAGCCTAAAGCGAAAATAAAAAAAATTGGGCCTATTTCATTGGATAAATTTTTTGTGATCCTTTAAACTTAAACTGACGTGGGCTGCTCTATTTTGTTTGGGTATATATATACATAACAAAAATTCCTCTTGAGGGCCCTAAAAATTTATTATTTTTTGTGGGCCTAAAGCCCAGGCACCTTGGGCTTTAGCCCAGGGCCGGTGTTGTAGCCCGCCAGGGCCGACCCTGAGTTTTTAATGGCCTAAAGCGAAAATAAAAAAATTTGGGCCTATTTAAATTTTTTGTGATCCTTTAAACTTAAAGCGACGTAATTTATCTTTATCTTTTGTTTGGGTATATATATACATAACACAAATACCTCTTAGGGGCCTTAAAAATTTATTATTTTTTGTGAGCCTAAAGCCCAGGCACCTTTAGCCCAGGGCCGGTGCTGATTAAGCACCACCCAAACTTATTTACAGAAGACATTGTAAATCTAATAATGTATAATAGCCTCAGATTAGCAATCAAGCTGGTTACAAAACACTATAGCACACACAATTCAATTTTTTTATGAATCTATCTACTAATCTCAAGAAATTGAAGAAAATATCTAAACAATTCATAATTCTCATTTAACTAATAGCCCAAAGAAACAATACCCAAATCAGATTGCTAGTCAAACTGGTTGCAGAATATAATATGATGCATAGTATGATTAATTAAATGAAAAATCAAGTTGTATACTCCTACAAATAAAAACTTTAACCAGTAAAATGGGTGGCTGTAAATTGGTAAAGTGAGCAAATAAAAGATATAACAAATTATTTATTAGACTATTCTGGTTAATTAAGTTAAAAATCAAGTTATATACTCCTACAAGATAAAAACTTTAACCAGCAAAAGGGGTGGTTGTGAATTGGTCATATGAGCAAATAAAAGATATACCAAAAGAAATAACAACACATACCTCATTGGGCTCTTCTTTTTCTTCCTGAACAGGAACAGGGGTAGTGATATTTTGGTCTTTTTCATCAAGGGTAGCTCTGGTTATTGTGATTGGGGTTTTAAGAAGATGGTGATTTGTGTGTTTGACAAATGGAGTGCAAAAGGTTTTCAGGAGAGGAGGGTTTTGCAGAGGGAAATTTCGTGGTTTTAGGAAAGTTTGAAATGGACTGGAAATCACTATTGCCAAGGAAGAAGAAGAGAAGATATGTTTAAATGCTGCTGGTGACCCCATTGCAGGTGTCCAGCTGCAGGGGCTCTGTAGTGCCATTCAGTTTTTGAGATTCTTTTGGCCAACCAAAAGTATCTCATCCACTTGGCTAAAGTTTTAGAACTCCACTTTAATTATTTTTTTTTAATTAAGAGGTGTTAAAAAATAGTCATTTTATAATTTATTTAAATTATTTTATAAAATTTAAAAGGTATAAATGTAATATAACATTACACTTTAACAATAAAAACTAAAAAGATACTAAAATTAAAGTGTGTTATAATATAAAAAACAAAAATAAATATAAAAACAAAAAACAAACTCAGATCGGGGTATCATACCAAAACCACTCCTCAACATCTCCGGCATGGTTCGGCTAGCTTCAGCCCCACTCCCACCATCTTTGACGAAAAATACTGAACCTAGAAGTCGTATTTTTATACTTCTCCAAAACAGAAACGAGAACAAAAATAAAATAAAAAGCAAGAACTAAACTTTTCTTCTTCTCCGCCTTGCTCTGCTCCTTTGTTACTTGTTAGCAAGGTATGTGGATCTCTGATTAATGGACGAGACCGATGTAGATGGCAGGATAGATTTAACTTCATTTGCTTTTATACTTTGTGCTACTGTGATCGAGAATCTAAGGCGACAAATCGATTTGGTTGCGGCAATATTTTCGGCATTGATTTATTTCTTTCAATGTATTTCTTCCATTCGATCAATTCCATATAACAGGTGATGGGTTGGGTTGGGTTCTAGTTGGATTTGGTGGGCTGAGATGCTGCCCGTGGCTAGCAGCGATGATGAATAATAATGATGATGAATAGAGATCATTGCTATTGGGTGGATTTGTGGATGAAGATGTCGACAGTAGTTTGACGGGGATGGGTTATTTTAGTGAATGTAATGTAATTTGATTGTGTAATTTATTATTTTGATGTGTTATTTTACTCTTTTGTCCTTTTATTTTATTAGAAATGATGATATCATATTTAAGATTAAGACCGTAAAATGAGATTCAGATTCAATTCGTACTTGTTCAATTAAAAGTTCGATTCGAATTCGATTCGAAATATAAATGAGTCAAATATGGACAAATTTTAAAATTCGATAAATTACTCAAACCTTCTCAAATTTTATTTTTTTATTGATATTCGAATTATATTCGTTTGAAAAGTTCAAATTGCTCTGTTCGGGTTCGGCGAAATATAAATGAGTCAAATATGGACAAATTTTAAAATTCGATAAATTACTCGAACTTCCTCAAATTTTATTTTTTTATTGATATTCGGATTATATTCGTTTGAAAAGTTCAAATTGCTTTGTTCGGGTTCGACGAAATATAAATGAGTCAAATATGGACAAATTTTAAAATTCGATAAATTACTCGAACCTCCTCGAATTTTATTTTTTTATTGATATTCAGATTATATTCGTTTGAAAAGTTCAAATTGCTCTGTTCAGGTTCGATTTGAGATCGTGCTCGACTCGGTAGCTAAATGAGTTTCAATCAAATCTTATTTTATAATCGATAAATTTTGTCAATCAAATCTTAACAACTCAATACTCGATTTCATTTACACCCTTATTTAAGATGATGTAATTTTTCAAACATAAGTTTTTATTTGTCATGAAATATGTGACATCATTTATGATGCGACAATTACAATTGAAAGCTTTTGTTCTATTTGTGTGTTTTTTTTTGTTATTCATTGATTTTTTTTATTAAATATACAATAATGTAAAATTATATTTCCTATAAAATAGTTTGACAAAAAAAAATTATCTACTTAAATTAAATTTGTTGTTATTATTAATAAAAGTACAATGGTTTTAAGTATAAATGAGATTTAATCATTATTTATATTTAGATGATATAATTATTATTGTTATTAAAATAAAAATATAATATATTAATTGATTCATTTATTAAATAAAAAAAAATAATTACACTGTCTAATAAGAATTTATAAAATAAAATCCAAAATTCACCCACTCCCTCAAGCGCGTGATCCGAGAGCATACAAATGGGCAATGGCAACTCCACGCGTAGGAGTTGTGGAGTGACAGTAAGGATAGTGGGGAAGGAGGCGTTACACTCTGTGTAATCTCTACACCTATATATAAATTTATCTAGAGAGAGAAAGAAGAGAGAGAGCTTCGAGTATATCACCATTTTCAATCTCTATGCATTGGGTTCATTTTCATTCATTTGAGATTCTTTGTTGTAGCTTCATTCGGTTCTGCTATTTCCTTGTGAGGTTCTTGAAGGGTGGGTTTTAGGGTTTCTTTTTCTCAGATCAACACTCAATTTATCAGGTAAACCACCTCCCCTTTTGTTTTCAGATTATGTGTATATTCCAATTTCAACTCCCTGGGTGTATGATTTATTTTTCAGATTGTTGTTTATTCACTTGTTCTATTTTTCTGCATATAGTCTCTATTTTCTGCTCCACTGCAAATTTAGTTCTTCAGATTCTGTGTATATTCGCTACTGCATGTTTATATTTGTTTATTTATTTGATCCTTTGTGGAGAAAAAAATAATAACATAATTTTGTCTTGCAAAGAGGGAATTCTCTCTATTATAAAGTGTGTGGTCCCCTGGTCCCCTTCCCCCTTTTGGTTTTCTAATCTGCTTATGATTGAAAAAGTTATAATCTTTTGGTAAATTAGTATGTTCCAAAATCAGTCCCATTTGGATATTTTTGCTTTATTATTTTATGTTATGCCTATTTAGGCTTGTCACATATATATAGAGAATGTTTTCTAATATTTATTGTTAGAACTTAACTTTATTGATGGGAAAAAGTCTTGGAAAAAATTGTCTATCACGAGCTTTAAATGACCTCTAATAACTGTCATTTGCGAATATTTTCAGTTTTTTTTTCCACCCTATTTTATGTGTAGTATTGCAGTTGTCTATGGACTTATGGCAATGGCTGCTTCACTTATTGAATTTAGTTGTTTCAAGTTTCAAAGTTAATAGAGATAATTGTTTTTGCATCTAGAAAGGACGGAAAAAGGACTAGTGTTATGTCAATTGTGAATTTTAAGGACCCTGATGACTAGTGTTATAGAAGCATATATAATTATGCTAGTCACATGATTAGAAACCAAGTAAAATATGATATGAGAATACTTATGGGAGTAATTACAACATTTTCTGGTGCGTATAGAAAGTAGTTGATGATGTCACTGCTAGTGAGTAGTGATTGATTCTCTTATCTTCTCGAGCCTTCTTCTCTAAATAACCTAATTGAATGATATGGAAAGAGTAGCAATTTATATGCATCAGAAATTAAGAAATCGTAATATAGGTGATTCAATGTTCTTTTCTTCATGGGCCATGTTCTTTAATAAAGCTTATTGATGATTGGACAATACTTATTACAATGAGTTAAAGTTCAGAACTATAGTCAAATTATAAACAGCTCCGCAGTTTGAAAAAGATCTCATTTGTCAGTTGTGTCGGATATTCTTAACCAGGAAAGGCTGGTAATTATTTGCTATAATGGTCTAGTTGTATTAAGAGGCAGATATGTTTCATAGCAAACAACAATGCAGTTAAAGGTTGAATCAATAATGTGACTACGTAAAAGTGTTGATGAAAGTTGTGATTAAAATTTTGTTAATTTACTTTTCTTTGAAATTATTTGACTACATATTATGCCGTGTTTTCTTTTGTCTTATCGTTATGACTGATGCTGCTCGTCTGTTTTAGATTTTGTGCATTTGTACAACCAAGGATATGGCTGCAAATGAAGGCACAATTAATGTTTACGATCATGTAACTTTTAACAATGATGGACAAAACCCGGGCAATCTTTTGGACAGCGAGTGCATTCCAATGTATAGAAATAATGTTAGGAGATGGGGATGACGAATGTAATTAAGGATACATTAGCAAAAGCCAAAACCATTGCAAAATTCATTTTAAATCATGCTTTTGTTTTGAAACTTCGAAGAATCATACACATGGATGTGACCTAGTTAAGTTGTCTAAAATTAGGTCTACGGCGCCCTCTGGAACCCTAGAGAATATCTTGTTAGAAAAGGATAGTTTAGATAAAATATTTTCTTCATCCGTCTGGAATACATTTACTTGGGTTTTTACAGAAGAAGGGAAAAGAGTGATTGACCTTGTGACATATTGCTCTTTCTAGAGTGATGTCAAGAAGGTTTTGACTACAACTATCCCCTGGTGTGCGTTTTGGATTTAATTAATGAGGGGGATAACCAAAATCTAGGTATTATATATGAAATATTAGACCAAGCAAAAGGAAAAACTTAAAGATGGATTCAGAAAATAAGAAGTCCCAGTACATGCGATTCTGGGAAGTGATAGATAATTTTTGGAACACTTACCTCCATAGTCCTCATCATGTTGGAGGTTACTTTTTTGAACCCACGTCTCTTCTATTCAACTGACTTCTTTCCTGACCTAGAAGTTGTCAGTGGTATGTTCTGCTGCATCGTTTGTTTTACTGAAGGTGTTCGAGAGTTGGTACAGTTTGGTGAGTATCAAAAGGCCAAAGGTGATTTTCTTGATGGAAGTGCCATCACCCAACAATCTAATTTTTCTCCAGGTTAGAGACTTGTCTGCTCTCTTTTTTGTTTGTCTTCAGATATTTTAAATTTTCTTTAAGTTGTGTAAAATTTGGTAACTCGTAAACTTTACATTCAGTAATTTGTTGGTCCACATATCGAAGAAACTGCCCAGAATTACAGAAACTTGCCATTCGAATTTGAAGCGAAACTTGTAATGGCGCTTCAAGATATGCACTCAATAGGATCCTGGAAGAGAAACTTCTCACTGAAGGGAGGAATCGTTTGGAGCAACAAAGTCTGTGGCTTAACATTTCTGCATTATAATATGGAATTACAAATGTTTGAGTCTAGAGTAACTAAAAATAACTGAGATGGTGAAATTGACCCAGTGGATGACTGGATAGTGGAAAGGGCACAAGAGGTGATATCTCCAAATGATGACATATTAACATGACATGGATAGACTTGGTTGACAGATCTACAACTACTGGTGGAAGTAACATTAATGGTGAAGGACCCTCTATTGTTTGTCCAGAAGCGGAGCCCAAATAAGTACAGATTCAGAAGGAAAGAAATGGAAATGGATGACAACCGATGGTGCACGAGCTTCTCTTTAAGGTAGTATTTACTGTTTGTTTATTTCTCTAAGATGTAATCTTAAATTGTGAATGAACCCGAGATCTCTATTTACTATTTTTTTCATTATTGATTTGCAACTAATTATGCTAGATATAATGCATATTCCATTATTAGAGATATTCAAAAGAAGAATGTGTGTTAGTACAAGGTCTTTTACTAAACAATGCAAGTATAATGATGAAAGAGACTACAAAATTAGGGTCAAAATGGCCAATTCAAAGAATAGTAGCTAAATTTTTTAGCTTCCTAGCCCATTATTCAGTCAAACCTTGCATAATGAAGTGCGAACTGTCTCAGTTCACTGATGATAGTACTGATATCGGGTTGAAATGCTAAGTAAAACTTGAAATTTACCCTATCAAACTTATGCAAATTATTTTAGGTATCTACTGGTCCTGAAGTAGTTATATTTATTATTATTATAATTATTATTACTACTACTACTACTCTTTATAAATGCACAATGTTTTAAATTTTGTGTGTAAAAATGGATTATAAATGTGTATGATCACGTCATTTTAAAAGGAGGAGCCTTGATCTCAGAGTTGGAATACGAATGTGCATACCAAATTTGTAGGAAGGTTTTGTTAAAAAATGAAGTTACTTCAGGGCCTAACTGTCACAGTCCATAACAGGTCTAATAGAGATCATATTCGAAGGGGAAATTTATGTGGATATTGGGCTGATACAAATTATATATGTGATGATTTGACTTGGAGTGAATGCAGAAAATACCTTTATCTTGGTGTGGTGCTCAATGATTCTAGGTGTGATGCCTTAGGAAACTAAATGTGACGCCTAGAACCAATCATCCCCATACTGCTAAAAGCCGTTCACCAGCAATAAATCCACAAGTAATGTTCACAGTGCCTAAACAGCCCCCGAACATTTACCATTTTACGTCCTTATTCAAGTCTGAACCCTAAGACATTTTTTTTTGCTAAATAAACCCTAAGACTTTTCCTATTCCTTAGTAGGCATAAACCCCCTCATAGTCAGCCACAACTCCGAGAACAATCAACCAACCCCTAATTGCCTTCTCTCTTGCTGCCAAATTCAGTTTTGCACCAGAAATTTTTAATCGAGTTTGTCCCCACACTGTTTTGTGCCGTCAATGTATACTGAATAAGAGCCTAAAGTTCAAGGACTATAACAGGGAAAACTTCAACCTTATTTGTGACTTGAACTGCTGAATATTATGATTCTGGATAGTTCATATACTTGACATTAGTTTAGTTAAATTTCACTTAAAATGATGTTTAAGGAGAGAAATGGAAAATCAGTGATAGTATGATTAAGATAATAACAAATTAACTGCTGCAAATTTAATTATGTTATGATGGTGCATTATTCTAATCATCGAAAAATCGTATTGACCAGATACTGTCACCCAACTACAAAATTCTAGAGAGAAAATAAGTTAGGATATATTCTAGGGGACTATTTCACAAACTTAGTTTGATAACATAGATTTGTCTCTTTTAAATTTTTAACAAAGTAGGTGGGACTTGCCAACTTGTATCAACTTAGCACCTAGAAATAGTTGGAAGAACTTGTCTACTCAAGTGTGGTGGAAACCAATTTCTATGAGGACTCTATCAGAAGAAAAGATCAAGGATAATATCAATGTGTATGGTACCTTGTGTTGATAGTTTGCTCAAGAGTGGAATATTTAAGAAGTCAGGAAGTGTTGTTTGCTTTAAAGTATTGCTGTAATTACACTTTTTAAAAAATTTAATAAATGTTTAATTGAATATTTGTTTAAGATATAAATTATTGTAGTGCAGTTCTGTAGCCATAAATGTTTGTTGTAACATGGTTATCCTATAAATGGCAAAGAATACCCTTTTTCTATGTAAGAGAGTGAACTTGCTAAAAAAAAATCCGCTTCTTGATCACTTTTAGTTACTGAGATGAATGGTTGAGTTTATAATTCAACATTTTAACTATACTCCCTTTCGTCCCATTTTCATTTTCGTCCTTCCCTTTTTAAACTCTATCTAAAGAGTAGTCTAAAATAAAGCGCAAATTGGTAAAACTGAGATAAGCCGAAAACTAAAACACTTACCGCCGGGATATCCAAAAGGAAAGGAATTAACTAGAGTAATGGTTAATATATTCAAGATAATTACGTATTTATAAATATTGTCTTAATTCATCCTATTCCCCGCCCCCCAAAAAAAGAAGAAAAAAAAATGAAGGGAAACTAAAGAAAGAGGTGAATTAAATGTTTTTAGATACCTCCTTATATTCTCTCTCATCTTATAATTTATTTATTTTTAAGAAAAGAAGTGCGAGTCCGAGTAAATTAACTTATTATTCAAACCTAAATTTAAGTAAGGAGTTGTGTCATCAAGAAAAGAAGGGATCTTAGTCAGAATATACCTAGTCGGGTCTTGGGCTGCTCTGTCAAGCTTGAGGGAGAGTAAAAACTACAAAACGAGGGACATAATATAAGCAGTATAGATTGAGCAAAGAAATTTGTGGGATGAATTGAAGGAGGTAATTTATATTTTGTGACATTGATGATTAACCAAATGAAATTCAATTTTAGGACTTCACTTAAATATTAGAAATTGGAGGGAGTATTTTTAACCAGTCATTGAACTCTGAACGTATATTGAGAGAAAGCAATAAATTTTCTAGTTTACTGAGCGATCACCTAAATGTCTCCAAAAAACTCGAAGTCTTGATTTTGTTTGAAAGTTATATAGTGAAGCATAAAAAGAAAGAAAAGATATATTTTATGGCAACAAAACAAGACACACAAAAACCAATTACTGTAATTGGTACGGGATAGAAATAGTAATTATCGTAGTGATATTGCATACATGTACATTAGTAGTTTCATGTCCATCTCTTTTCTTGTGTGCATTTATACTTGCTTTCTTTATTCACGACATTTAATTATTGATTATTATGGTCTGTAATTTAAATAATGTCATATGATAGTTTCAATTTTATGAATAAATTTAACTTCATATATAAGAAGTATAGTGTATATGTATGTTTCTATTAAGGAGTCTTTTAACATGCCCGTTTCCTACTTTTCTAGAGATTATTTTAGCATGGTGACGTTTTCCATATTCATCCCACCCAGCTGACCCATGCTTCATTAAGAGAATAAAATCTAGATCTTGACTAACAGATAAACACAACCAAGAAAGAATACATATTGTAAAAATATGTAGTGAAAGATCTTTAAAATTATTACTCATCAGAAAAGATGTTCAAAATATTATTGCTCTCTTTTATAAGAGATAAGTATTCAAGTCGTAAGAGGAGTTCTTGTGGAGGATGAATGTAATCTCAAACTTCACTTAATGCCACATGTTGCTGGGGCCTGATAGTTTCACCTTTCAGAAATCGACCGAGGAAAAAGTATATAATTTAACACGGTAGAATTATATTTAGAACTTGTAGTTTAAAGCTCAAAAAAAAATTGCAATAAGCACTTCAGATCCATATATGCCTATTTTTGTGAATGACACTGTGTATGTGCAAATCGTATGTTTAATCAACTAGTTGGCAATTAAAGCGATACATAACATAAGATGATTTCTATTTGGCCAAAGAGAAATTTAACATAATGAAAAAAAAAGAATCACGAGAAGACGAAATGTAAATCATAATCTTTGCCTTTAACCTCAACTAAAAGTTGATTTAACTTGTAAAAGAAGCTCTTGTGTCTCGTCTATCTTTAAGTAACACTAGCAAGGTTCAGTTTAATTACTTAAACGGGGATTAAAAGAACAGCAAAGGAGATAAATATTTAGTTCAATCCCAAAAACTCGTAGTTCTTTCTTTTGATATATTTGCAAGAGAATTGTGTTTTTTTAGTCTGTTATTTTATTTTATTTTGCCTTTTTTTCATCGTTGATCGTTTAAACTTCTTTTCCAGAGAAACTACACTGTTGTCCCTTTTCCTTAAAGTATCGCTACTAAGCTTTGTGCTAGACTGTTGCAACCCTCGCAAAGATGTATGTCCCAAATAAGTCATGTATTTGTGACAATTCAGGCTATAAGTGTCGCAGATACTTATGACATACTGTTTTTTATTTTTTATTTTTATTTGTCCACTATAAGTACATAATTAAGTCTACTATGGTGGTGTTTCTTTTCCCTTAACATTTTCTTCTTCCTCCTATTTATTCTACATTATTTGACAGCCTCCCAAATCTAGAACTCAGCAAACCTACGAAACAAAGATTCTTAATTCAGTAGATCAGTGAATCCTCGAATTCATATTCGTGGATTCTTCTCGATTCTTTCGTATTTTTTAAAATACTAAAAATTGAAAATATTGCTAATACCATCTAGGAAATTTATTGGTATTGAAATTCTTATTTACATATATGTAATTTAAAAAGTTATTTAATTTAAATATGTGCCGAATTCCTTAATTGTCATTTTCTGAGATTTGCTGAACCGTCATATCCGCAAATGGTGAACCCAAATTCTTAAACCTGAATCTTTGCAGCAAACACGACCATCTATGTAAATGCCTTTAGCATAATCCACCATGGCATCAAGTGCGTCACCTAGTCTACTCACTACTCCCTCTTCTGTGTGAGGCTTCTTCTCATGTCTACCATTTTGCCAATGTAGTGAAGGACCAGTGCTAGTGTAACTGCCAATTCATGTTAATCTCTCTCTGATAAGCACTCACATTCTTTCACTGTGACCACTTCCATCTGCAGCCCCCCCTCTCTCACACACACATCTCTGTGATTTAATACACGGAGATGTATGGTAAAAATGACCACCATAGGTTAATTGTTTGTAAATTTGAGGTTTTTGTCGTGGTTGTTTATTTGAGATTTTACAAAATTTCAGCCTGTTCAGTTTGTCCTCTTTTGCTAAACTAGATTAATATATTTTTTATATTTTCTGAAACTTAATTTTCTTACTTGTTAGGGTTCTGCACATGTTTCATTTTACGTGTTTAGTATCATTGCAACATATATCCACTCTTTAGGAAATTTTTTAATGCTAGTCTTCATATATATATGAGCTGACCCAGGGATAGCGCTGGCCTGGGACCATTTTGATCCACAATCCAAATATGAATCATGCAGCCAAGATTAGACTTTCATTAGTCTGTCCGCTATTTTGAATAAGCTTTGAACTAAGCTTTATCTGAGAATTGACATAATAGTTTACTTATTATTAGATTTTTGCTGCAATTATCTTTACTTCATTTTACGTATGTATCTTATACCACATCACTTTTTGATTGTGCCCTTTTTTATGTTAATCACTTCTTTTCAGAAATGCACAAGCCAAAAGGATTGCAGTTAATGCGTTAATTGGCGCCACATGGGAATTTTGTTCTTATGGGGGAAGCAACTCAAGCGTTGAGAATATTTTCTGGTACAAGCCTGATTCCTTGAAGTTCTGTGGTATTGAGCTATCAGATGATTCAGTATGTCAAGATTTATTTGTCCAGAGACACCTATGGCGTGAGGAATTAGTTGTTGTTACACCTTTCTCTTCGAGGAACATTAGATAGATGGGTGATGGCATTTCCATGAAGAAAATCACGTTTGGCCTTTTGATATTCATCAAGCATACTATGCAACACAACATACCACTTACAACTTCTAGGTCAAGGAAGAAGTCAGTTGAATAGAAGAGACCTCGGGCTCAAAACGTAACCTCTAGCATGAGGACTATGGAGGTAATTGTTCGGATAGTTATCCATCACTTCCCAGAATGGATAACCTTATACTTCACATGTATAACCTAGTTCTTGGTCATCCCCAGCATTAATTAATCCAAAACTCGCACCAGGGGTATAGGTGCATTCATGACCTTCTTGACATTACTCCAGAAAGAGCAATATGTCACTAGGTCGGTCAGTTTTTTCCCCTCTTCTCTAGAAATCCAAGTGGATGTATTCCAATCGGATGAGGTGAACATTTTCTCTACACTATCTTTTTCTAACAAGAAATTCTCTAGGGTCACAAAGGGCGCCGCATACTTACTTTTGGACGACTTAACTAGGTCGCATCCATGCGTATGATTCCTTAGAAGTTTCAGACCAAAAGCATGATTATGTATGAATTTTGTAATGATTTTGCTTTCCCTAACGTATCCCTGATGAGATTCGTCATCCCCATCTCTCATCAAATTCATTTGCAGTTTTGTAAACTTCTACTAAAGAGTTTCATATATCCTTATACCTCCGAAGCGTCGCTCAGAGTGGCTTCTGGCTCTCACAACTTTACCACAATAATCACATTTCACTCCCTCTTCTGCTTCTCAAAAATAGTTCCATCATCAACATTGGTTGACTTCATGTGCAGTCATATTCTTGGTTTTTTACATGCTCAAGCCCTTTTCTGTTGTTTGTTTATTGAAAAAGAAAGAAACCCACCCTTTAAGAATTTAATTCATAGTGAAATAAGATCAACTTGGGAAAGCTGTAACTAAGGATCTCAAAGGTATGAAACTGCAATTATTGGATAGGGATGATTGTGATGATGGTGATAAATAAGAAACCTTTTTACTGTTGCTCTTTCTGTACGGGTGTCAGTTTGTTGAACTAGTGGGCAATGCTGTTATTGGATCACATGTAAAATGTGAGTAGCTGACTTCTGCTGAATATGTCTTTTACGGCATGGGGATTTAGACAGTGCTGGTTGAGTACATTTATTGGCAGCTATACTCAAAATGGAGATTCATCAAAGACTATAAATCTCTTTCTCCGAATCACATTTCTGGATTCTGTTTAGATTAGCATTGGCAGACAACTTTTTGATGGGAAGTAGCAACTCATTTGCTTTGTAGATTTTCATTAATGGAAATTGTGATCTGGATATTTCTGGTGTATACATTCATCTTGTGGTTATATTACATTAATAATGATAGTTTGTGTCGTCGAGTTTCTCTTGTTTCTCGTTTTCCACTTGTCTATAACCATTGTAGATAGTTTTCTCCTTGTTTTCCGCTTGTCCTGCAAATTTATTGATGAAATATTAGGTGTTGTGTTCTTTGGAGAACTTTTGCTGATGGCTGTGCATAAATTTAGTCATCAAATGTTATAGCATTCGTTTGCATGCATGTCTTTTATGGTCAGAATAAATAGACGTTGCGTTCTTCCTGGCTTAAAAGTTGGGATCAGACCAGTTACGTTTGGCTCACTTCTCATCTGCAGGAATTCACTTTTTTTTTTTTTTTTTTTGAGGAAATGATATATCTTGCGAATTTATATATTTATATTTTTTGCTGTCAGTTACGTGGATGACGTAGTATTTTTCAGTGTGTACGTTGGGATGAGCCAACTAGATTGAAAGTTCCAGGATTTTAATAAAAAACCTTGTCAGCAACGACAATGGACTCTTTAGGGATGGGCTAACTAGATTGGAAAGTTGTAGGATTTTAATACAAAATCTTGTCAGCAGTGGTCGATGGACTTGTTACCGGTGATGATGATGTTGCTTGCAGAGGTGGCAAATGGGACGACGTGAAAATGCAATTAGTCAGACTTTTAAGTTTCAAACTAACACGACAGTAAAGAATTAACACACGTGGTTCTTCAATTTGGGTAATTCACAGGAGCGGCGTTCTTTTTATTCATAAGATTTTACAATAGAGAGTATATATAACTGCTACTCCTATTCCAACCATATTAACACCGAACCATTAAAATCTCTTGTCCGCGTCCATCGTGCCCCACGTTAGGTACTATAGAACTTTCACTGATCATAGCGCCGCGCCCCGCGTTACTCATAACCCTATACTGGCGCGGCCCGCGTTACCCCTACAAAACTCTAACTTTTAGTTCACAACTTGATGGCTCCGCACCGCACTTGGTCTTTTTCAAAAACTTCTCAGTTATGAGTCACAAGTCCCAATATATCAAAATAATACAAGTAAATTTAAGGTTTAAAAATTTCGTTTATGAACTAGAAAAATCATGATTGGAACAACTTGCATATAAACGAACTCCATTTTCAAGTACATTTAAATTTCAAAAGTTTCAAACCAAAAGTGCACTAATTAAGACGATTACAATATTCTTTTATCGAGTATTTGCTATACAGACTTGGCTAAGGGTGTCGTCACAAAATCTACCAAGGAAAATGTTTAGCAGTCATACAACAGAATAACATGATAATAGTCATCATTAGTCTCATGAATTAATTAGGTTGGGACGTTGAGAAAATGAAATTAGACGTTCAAACTCATTGCATCAAAATGGTACAATGTATTTAGAGCTTAAAATTTTCATTTGTGAATTTATAAAAATCGTGTTTAGAATAACATGCTAAATAAACACCATTTTTAATTAAGTACATTTAAATTCCAATAGTTTCAAACCAAGAGTGCACTAAGATGATACATAACAATGTTCTTCATCAATTTGGATTTTTTCATATATATATATATATATATATATATAAAATATTTTTTTTCTATGTGAGGATACTTTTAGGGAACTATTAAATCCACAACAGAAAATATTATTTCTACAACAAAAGTGTTGCTATAGATTCTATAGCTACAGTTTTCACTGTCGCTATACATCTACAACGATACTTTTGTTGTGAAAATAATAAAAAATATTGTGGATTTAACAATTCCCTACTTTTATCATTTTAATGACTCGAACTAGTATTAAGTATGGTGACTAGAACAGCTTGTCAATGTTAGTCTAAATTGAATTTGTTCGGTCATTAATTTTGAAAGTATCTAAAATTTCAAAAACATCATATTATTGGCAAAAAAACACTTTTATCCTAATGTGTTCGTCGAGTTGTAAGCATTACACTACTGTACTTTAAAAAAATATAATTGACCCACTATACTTTTTAAAAATTCTTAATCAGGTCATTTCGTCAAATTTTGCTCACTAATGTTAAGAATTCAAGTCAATTTTTCTAAGTGATTTTTGAAAAAAAAAAGAAGTCATTTTTTACGTGGCTTAAAAAAACACCTAAATGCTTACCACCATTTTCAAACCTCTTTCTTTGACCATCATTTTCTCTCAACTCTTCCCCGACTTTTTTCTGTCTTTCCTCCTCCCTCTTTTACCACCGAAGTGATTATCATTTCTGGCATGTTGATTCCTTCCACATTTGTTGTCACCGCTTCAATGACTACTACCACTGGTATTATCGATTTGCCGGCTGCTCTCTCTTGGTTGGGTTAACTCATTATCGTGCTCCAATAACTAAGCCCTATTCACAACATCTGAATATAAACACAGTTTATGAGAGATAAGGTATTGACGTATCTTGGGTTTCAAACCTCTTAGAAACATCCGCTTCATTCTCTCCTCATTATCAACTAAGTGGGATATGAAACCGAGACAACTCTAAGCAAACATAGCTTCAGTCTTGCGCCACGGTCGTATTGTTTTGCTCCAACGATGAACTCTACCTCCTTCGTGTGATGAATACTTTCAGGAAAGTACTTGTCGTTGAATGATTTCTTGGAACTTCTCCCAAGACATTTTGAAAGCGACAGGTTGAGACGCTTTCTGATTCCCAAAGAATGTCGCCTGCTTCCGACATGAAGGTGGCAAAAGGAACTTTTACTCCTCGGAGCATCTCAAGACATTAAATATCTTGTTGATCCGCTTTATCACGTCTACGCCTTAAGTGGTTTTGACTCTCCAAAAAAACTCTGTTGGTCTAGCTAACTGAATCGCTTAGCGGTGGCCGTCAAGAGAGTTATCGGTGTTTCCACCTGCATTTTGGACAGGAGCCGCCTTCGCTTGATGTTGCATGAATTGCATAAAATCTCTGAACATCCCATCGTTTATCATTTGATCGTTGTTGTTTACCTGAGGATTATTGTCTTCCTGTTGCACATTATCCTTGGTATTAATTTTTGGTGACTCAACGGTCTCATGTGCTTCATTGCTTATCTCAACATTTTCGGATGTCATTTTCAAATACTGCCACAATGTGGCGGCTTTATGTGGGTTTAAAAACCAAATTTACGACTTCAGTTTGGTTACTAGCCAAAACTGCACGCATAAAACCGAAACCGCACCATATGTGTGTATGTATGTATGCAGGGGCAGTTGTACAAAATATAAATGTTTATTGAGTAGCCTATAATATTTCTTACTCTTTATATAAATGGTAGAGAGAAGTGTTATATAGGAGCCTATTATGTAGACAATATAATGTCCAGAAAAACTAAAAATCTGGGTTGACCTTTTGGGGATACTTAGATGCATGATCTTGATGTATCTGAATATATGACTGTAATGAAATCATGTTAAAAATTATTGATTGCACAATTAAATGTTCCAAATTTTTGTTCATTTGATTAGGGTGGAGAAAAATTATGTTGAAGGATTAGGCTTTATTGAAAAAATGACATATTCAAGTCATTACTAGTTGGATTGGGAGGGAGGTTTGCAAGTAGTGGATGACTATAGAGTTGGTCTAAGAAATAATTACACTAGAAGTCCGCATCAAAGAAATAATTGGCTCAAGAGATAAATATTTTTCAAATATGGTTACAAAATTAAAGTAGTGATGTTAAATTGCATAAAATTTTATTTTTAAATTGATTTTGGAATCAAAATCGCACTAAATGAAACCGTATCGCACAGTTTAAAACTGCACCGCATCAATTACAAGCGATATCATGTGCAATTTTGGATTTATCAAACCGTACCTAAGCGATTTTGAGTTTGGTTTGAACTTCAAACCGCACCATACTCACCGGATGAAAGAGAGATTATCGACGACGATATAGGACGTCTTCCGTTAAGGCTACGACAGTTATTACACACCCACTTGAGCACTCTTGGACTTTTTGATTCAATAATCCCTCACAAGCTGCTTGGGACAGCTCTATGCGCCCCCATCTACTACCATGGATTCTGTCCAGTAAATAGAAGGACAAAACAGAGACGAGCAACAGAAGAAGATGAAGAAGAAACTCATATTGAATTAATTGGTTTTTTCTTTGTAAATCTTTATTATATGTTGTGATTGTGCTGGTTTGGGTCTCTTAAAAGAGTTTTGTGGTGGTTTTCTGTACTTCTTATGTGGATTTCATGAGTTTACATCCGACAAAAAAAGGACCTTTATTCCACTGTAGGAGAAATTAATTTGTTAATCTTTTAGCAAATCTGGGTATGTAAAACTTGCCGAAATTTGTAAAATATTGGGATTGATTCATATGATTTCGTTTTCAAAAGGAGATAAATAATGATAGATTATATATGAAGTTTTGAAAGTTGCTTGGAATGTTTTGATAAAATAGATCTAAAGCTTAAAAAGGTAGAGGATGAAGTTTAGAAGAGAGACAGAAATAAAGGTTGAAGATAAAGTTCAAAAAGAGAAATAATAGATTTACGTGAACTCACTTAAATAAAAATATAAGCCATGTCAGTATTTATCTGTTTTTTCTTTTTTTAAAAAAAGCCACATCTGAAAATATTGAAAGACGTCTGTGAACAAAATTGAATGGAATGAACTGATTAAATTTTTTAAAAAACACAATGGACTAATTGTATTTTTTTAAAATAAAATAATTCCATGCTTACAACTCGAACAACACAATGCCGTAAATAAATATACTTTTTGTCTCATATTATTTTTAGTGAATAATTTGAATTTAAATTAAACGGTTGATAAATAAATAAAATTCTCGAAGTGCATCAGTCTAAATGCACCAAACGCAAGTAGTATACGACGAACAAATGCCTATTTTTGAATATCTGAGCGAAGTTGCTTAATGCGTAAAACGTTTTTAACGTCACGGTATACGACAACCACCACCGTTCAACTCCATCCTCATAATACACGCGCTTCCGCAAGGCCGTGATGTATATACATAGCATCAGCAGCTCCATCCTACACGCGTCGGAGCTCTGGAGTGACGGTATAGATAGTGGAGGGGTTACTCTTCAAATGCAAACAAAAAATACCCCAAGGAAGTAGAGAGAGAAAAGGGCTTCGATACTTCGACTATATATCATCATCATAGTTGGACTAATCTCTATCCAGTAGTGACTTCATTTTCATCTCTCTCAGATTCATTGTTGTAGCTTCTATCAATTAATCTGCTCTCTTTCTCTGTGAGGTTCTTTAAAAGTGTGGATTTTGGGTTTCTTTCTTCTCCAATTACTATACAATTTAGCAGGTAAAACCCTTTTTTGTTTACTCTTTCCTTGTTTCCTCTCTGTATTGACATTTTTTTTCCTTTTCAGATTGTGGGTATTTCCATTTTCTACTCCCCATCATGTTTGTTTCTTGAGATAGTGGGTGATTCTTTTTATGTATCTTTAATTGGTCCTTTTTGTGGAAAAAGGAATTTTTTTAGTTTGCTAAAGGCCATTTTCTATGTTATGAAGTGTTTGGTGAGTCTGGTTCATTCCCTTTTTTGGTAATCTAACCTTTATTATTCAAAAGGTAAAATCATTTAATAAATTAGTATGTTCTAATATGAAATGAAAGTATGGATTTGGTTTTTACTTTTTTTTTTTTCCTTTAAAGTTTTTTTTTTGGCCTATTAAGTCTGTCAGAGACATATAGACGATGTTTCTCTATGGAACTTTTCCAATATATAATGTTAGAACTTAAAGTTACTACTGAGAAGAGGGAAGGGAAAATTACCAAAAAAAAGAAGAAAAGTTTGTTTATTTATTTTTTGTTAACCTATTTAATGTGTAGTATTGCAGTTGTTTTTGTATATCACAATGGCTGCTCAGTTTATTGAATTTGGTTGTTCCATGTTTCAAAGTCAGTACTGATAATTCTTGTTGCATCAATATCACAATGGCTGCTCAGTTTAGTGAATTTGGTTGTTCCATGTTTCAAAGTCAGTACTGATGATTCTTGTTGCATCTAGAAAGGAAGGAAAATAAATGGATATGAAAATGCCAAAGCTTGTTTTTAGTTAATGTCATAGCAAGGTACAAGTGTTGTTGTACATGTTAAAACACTATGAAACTACAATTGGCTGATCGGAGTTGCTGCCAAAAATAACAATTCCCAGAAAGATAAATGCAAAGTTAAAATGCTCTGAGAAGGAGGTAGCTTTTTGTTCATGATACCAACACCTACCGAAAGGTTTCTGCATGCATACTACTTTTAATCTGCATACATTGATACAAGAGTACGTCCACTAGAATAGTCCCATAGCCAAAAATAAAGTACAAGCGATTTATTTTATAAGTAGTTCTAAATCCAAATGCGGAACATCTTCACAGAACTCATAAAGGTCGGATACATTAAAAATACGAGAGATGTTCATTTCGGCAGACAAGTCTATCACGTAAGCATTATCAATGATCTTCTTGATTACTTTGTACGAACCATACTTTCGTGGCTTCAACTTATTATAGGATCCAACGGGAAACCTTTCCTTTCGCAAAAATACCATAACCTGATCACCCTCTTTAAATAGTTTCGAACGCCTCTTGGTGTCGGCCACGGCTTTATACTTCATATTCTTCTCCTCCAACCTAGCTTTTACTTCGGCCTGCTCAGATTTTTAGCGAAAACTTCATTTCCAAACAACCTTGGGAAGGCGTGCGGATCTAACGCGTGTTGTTTAGGAGACTGCCGATACACTAAAGCAAAAGAAGACTGACCTGTAGTAGTGTGAGTAGCATTATTATATGCGAACTTAGCTTGTGCTAACCCACATCCCACTGCTTCGGCTTATCACCACAAATACTCCGAATCAAATTCTCTAGCGTTCGATTCAAATTTTCAGTTTGTCCATCAGTCTGTGGATGTGCAGTGCTACTGAACTTCAAGGTAGTATCCATCTGTTGCCACAGTGTGATCCAAAAATGGCTAAGAAACTTCAAATCTTGATCAGAGGTAATAGATTGAGGGACTCCATGTAGACGAACTACTTCCCGAAAGAACAACTGAGCCACGTGGGATGCATCTGAGGTCTTTCGACAAGGAATGAAATGTCCCATCTTTGAGAACCGATCAACCACAACAAACACAGAGTCCACTCCCCGTTGAGGTCTTTCGACAAGGAATGAAATGTCCCATCTTTGAGAACCGATCAACCACAACAAACACAGAGTCCACTCCCCGTTGAGTCCGAGGAAGACCCAAAACAAAATCCATCGATATTTCTTCCCAAATAGCACTCGGTATTGGTAGAGGCATGTAGATGCCTGTATTCTGAGCTTTACCCTTCGCAATCTGACACATATAGCACTTGTGAACCAAGTTTCCTACATCGTGCTTCAGTTGAGGCCAGTTCGACTACTCCACTGATGGGCTTGTCACGTCCCAAACGACCACTCAAACTTCCTCCATGTAGTTCCCGAATCAATCTTTCCCTCAACGAACCCCGATGTATACATAACTGATTTCCACGGAACAAATAACGATCAATTACATGAAACTCTCCCTCAGCTTGCTTTTGAGCACAATTCTCCCATACTTCGCCGAAGTCTTCATCATGCGAAAACTACTCTTTCAGAAACTCAAACCCAATGATCTCTTCACGATAGTAGCTATGAGACTCATTTCATGAGCTCAATCGCTCTGCTACCTTATTTAGAACACCCGATTTGTGCTTCAGAACAAAATGAAATTTCTGCAAAAAGGTTACCCATTGAGTGTCCATATTACTCAAGCTTCTCTGGCTGTTCAGGTACTTCAACGCTTGATAATCAGTATACAGAATAAACTCACGCTGAGTTAGATTGTGTTCCCAATGTTTTAAGGCTCGAATAATAGCATAAAACTCTTGGTCATACGTACTACACTTTCGCCTTGCATCACTGATTTCTTCTCTTGAGACAAAACTGCCCCAACGCCCAATGTTCTAAAAGGCGCTAGGTGGGAGGCAGGTGGCCAGGGGGCCTAGGCGGGGCCTGGGCGAGATTTTTTATTTTAAGCCAATTTTAATATTTCATCTTACATTTATCCAAACAAAACAATAATATAAAGCAATACAATCTATAATAAAGATAATAAAGGTCTTTGCTTAAATTTCAAACTCATATTCATATTGCTATTGTCAACGTTCAAACACAAACATGTGATTTTTCAAAGTTCAAACATATTTTTAACGTATTAGTTTTATTTATAAACAAGATTGTTGTTAAATAATAAAATTTAAAATTTCAAGAATTTAATTCAATATTAAAACTTAAGAAACTAAACATAAATTTAAGAATTATATTGAATTAAACTAAATATTACAAATGTATCATCATTTATATAATTTGAAGTTGGCACAAGTTCAAAAATTACAACTATAATAAAATTATCCATTTTGACTTGATATTGTTCACTTCTTGTTGTGATTTGATATGCTACAACCTGTATTATGAATATGGTAAATCATTAGAAAAAATAAATATATCAAGATTTGGTTTGGGTAGTTATTAAAATAAAAAAAACCTCTTCGCTTAGACCCCACCTAGGCACCGCCTAATTGGGATTTTTTTGCCGCCTTGGGCCTAAGTGAGGCGCCAAGGAGGGGCCTAGGGCTTAGGCGGGGCGCCAAGGGGGGTCTAGCACCTAGGCGTGGATTTTTAGAACACTGCCAACGCCAATACCACTAGCATCACACTCCACCTTGAATAGCTTCTCGAAACTAGGTAGAGCCAGAACATGAGTAGTACACAACTTTTCCTTGATGACTGCAAAGGTCGTATCGACCGCTTCTCCCCACTGAAACTTACCCTTCTTTAAACACTCGGTAATGGGTGCTATAATGCTACTAAAATCTTTAATAAATCGGCGATAAAATGTTGCCAACCCATGAAAACTTCTCACTTCTCCTACGGTCTTAGGCGTAGGCCAATCTCGGATAACCCTCACCTTTTCTTCGTCAACCATGATACCTTCCGAACTGACCACATATTCAAAGAATAACAGACGTTCGGCCAGCCAACTACACTTCTTAAAGTTAATGAAGAGTTTGTTTTCGGCCAAAACCTCCAACACAGCCCGAAGGTGTTCCATATGGTATTCCTCGTTGTGACTATAAATCAGTATATCATCAAAATAAACGAAAACATATTTCCCGATGAAAGGTCGTAATACCTGATTCATAAGTCGCATAAAAGTATTAGGTGCATTGGACAATCCGAAAGGCATGACTACCCACTCGTAGAGTCCATCCTTTGTTTTGAACACCGTCTTCCATTCATCATCAGGCTTGATCCGAATATGATGATATCCGCTCCGAAGATCTATTTTCGAGAATAACTTGGACCCTTCCAGCATATCTAACATGTCATCCAACCTTGGAATTGAAAAACTGTATCTGAAAGTGATCTTGTTGATTGATCGGCTATTAACACACATTCTCTAACTGCCATCTTTCTTCGGGACTAGCAATGAGGGAACCGCACATGGACTAATGCTTTCTCGAATAAATCCCTTCTTTAGTAACTCCTCCACCTTTTCTTGTAAGATCTGATTTTCCTTGGGACTCATCCGATAATGTGACAAATTAGGTAAGCTTTCCCCCGGAATTAGATTGATGTGATGTTGAATATCCCTCGGTGGTGGAAGTTCATTTGGTAATTCATCAGACACCAACTCGCTGAACTCACCTAAAAGGGATTGTACCTTATCGGGTAACACAAATTTTGGTTCTTCTTTCCCTTCTACCACCACATGTACCTCTTGTGTCTCTTTTATTTCCAACTCCAAATCAGCTGTTGATGTAATTATTGATAGTAAATGTTGCTCTTCTTTTTGGTTCTTAGTTACACCACCACCTGAATTTTGTTTTGGAACCATCGCAATCTTCCTGCCACTCCAATTGAAAACAAATACATTGTTGCGCCCTCTGTAAGTGACATCCACATCAAACTGCCACGGTCGACCCAATAACAAGTGACTAGCATTCATGTCGACGACGTCGCATACCACTTCGTCTTGGTAGTGCTGTCTGATCGAGATAGGGACTTTGCACACTTCGGTCACGTTCACCTTGGGTCCTTTTTGAATCCACCCAATTACATAGGGCTTCGGGTGTTTCCCTACTCGTAGTTTCAGGTGTTCTACTAACTTCTTTGACACAAAATTCTCGCAGCTCCCACTGTCTACAATTAGGTCGCACATCTTCCCTTGAACACTGCAACACGCCTTAAAAATATTTTTTCTTTGTGAAGAATCTTCTATCTTTGTTGAATACATGACTCGTTAAATTATGCAGTTACAAGCTCTCCATGTTCCTCGGCTATTTCTGCACCATCCCAAAATTCGCCTATATCTGTTTCTTCTTCACCGTACTTGCCGTCCTCTTCCTCCTCACCAACTTCCACGAAGTTCACCGGTTTCCTCGCTGGACATTCGTTTGATCGATGACTTGGTTGTCTACACCGGTACCACTTAAAACCGCCTGATTTAGCATAAGGATTCGGTGCTCGTGGGGCTTCTTTCGTAGCCGATGTCGTAGGCCGTGTACCACTAGGAGTATTAGTAGGTCCCGAACCCTTTTGTGACTGATCGACATTAGTTGTAGACTGATTCTTCCCATCGTTCGTCAGAAATCTATTTCTAATGGTGATTGCATTGGACGTCTCCGCCATGTCTCACAAGAAAATCGATTGGATGTCTTCTCCATTAATTCTGCTTTCAAAGCCATATTATGCGCTTCATCCACTGTCCAAACAACTTGTAGTCCAAATTTGTCTCGGATAGAAGGCTTCAATCCCTCCAAGTACTTAGAAACTTGCTGTGCCTTGGTCTCATTCAAGTTGTTACGCACTGACAGCCTATACCACTCCTCTGTATATTCGGCCACCGTCCTATTACTCTGTGCACAATTCTGATAACTCCGGAAAATAAATTGTTCATAATCTGGGGGTAAAAATCTATTCATCACAAGTTGTTTCATTCGCCTCCAAGATCGGATAGGAGTTTTGCCCTGTCGTCGTCGATCCAGCTGCAACTTTTCCCACCAAACAGCAGCCCCACTTCTCAACTTGTACGCTATCAAGTTAATTTGTCGATCTGCTGTGACCTCCGTCAACTCGAAAAATCTCTCGACCTCAGAAAGCCAATCCAGAAACTCTTCAATTTGCAACTTACCATGGAACAATGGTATATCCGCACGTATTCGATAGTCAGATTGATTTTGGTTTCAGTTTTGTTGTTGATGAAGGTTTCTTTGGTATCCTGCAACCTCTTCATCAGAATCTTCATCAATAAGGCCTTCCATTTGTTCGCGGCGTCTCATTTGCTTTCCATGCGGATGTTCACCTCCAATCGGCCGAGACAAATCCTCGCCTCGCTCTGCATTGTTGATAGGATCGTTGGAGTGCAGGTTGTCGTACCAAGGTTGTTCTGACATGGTTTCCACCCTTGCCATCGACTAACGTTGCTCATCAATCGTCGGGCGGCCCATAATTCGGCATCCTGCGACCAACGTTGTCAAAATTATGTCTCTCCTTCATTGTTGGCCATTGACTAGGCAAAATCCTTGGCTCTGATACCAATTGACGCAGAATGGAAAACGAAAAAATTTTACCAACGTAAATTCTTAGAACATAAACTGGAATCCATCAGAGATTCAAACGATATCAATCGTAAAAAAAAAATAATATTATCAATGATCAATTTCCTGCAATCCACAAGCCGGGTTATATAGCCTAACAAAACTTTCTCTCCAAGTCATGTCTCTCTGCCCTAGTTGCCCAAGCTGCCTAATTCCCAGAGATTTGGAAACAAATCTTCCTAGAGATACAAAAACAAATCCTAACAAATAACTACTTATTTTAAAAGATTTTCCACATAATAAAATACTATTACTATAAAAGAAAAATAATAATAATAATAAAGGACAATTCAGTTTTTCCGAAGTCATAACGCCACTTCTAAAGAAGTTCCGATCTCCCGAAGTCATGACGCTATTTCTGAACCCGAAGACCTTTCTGAAACCAATCGAACCCAGCTATTCGAAAAACAACTCCAATCTTTCGGGAATTATAATCGTTTCCTCGGATATCTAACTCTTTCTCAAGCTCCAAAGCCAGTTGTCCTACATCAACCCCCTCATTATCTTATTTGATAAAACGTGGAAGGAACCTAAGGGGAATGAAAGCAACTTCATATTGTTGTTACAACGAGAAGGGGAGGTGATCTAGTCACTTATATAACAATTACTCTCTCCGTCCTCAAAAGCATGACTTCAATTACAATTTTTTTCGTCCACAAAAGGATGTCTAAATGTACACAAATCAAATATAAAATACTAGTTATGTCCCGTGCCTCCGGCACTACATGGACGGTGGGATTTATCCCAAACTTTGGACGGCCCAGATGATTTATTAAGGTGAGTGGGAAATTCAAAATCAGTTGTATTTTGTTAGATAGATGTATAAATACTAGTTTACCCTCAGAAGTATACTTAAATGGGGTCAACTAAGTTTAGAAAAGAAAAAAAATAGTTACATGGGGTCACTATGTGTAAAAGTGGTACTTATTTTATTTTCTTTTCTCTACTTTAGTTTTCTTAATTTGTGTGAAATATCTACTTTGGACATTCTTTTGAGGACAGAGGGAGTACATCTTATAGTTGACTTGAAGTATATTGAGTATAATAATATTATAATAAGAAGTACATCTTAGAGTTGACTTGAAGTATGTTGAGTATAATAATATTATAATAAGGGTTAAGTAGATTGTTAGCTAAGACTGAAGACTAGTTATGTCCGATTGTCCGTTCTCTTTCCATCTACGTTTTGGTAGGAAAGACTTTTGTGGGCCAGGATGAGGAAGATACACATTCACTTTTACTTCGCGTACCTTTTTCATCTTTGTCAAACAAGGCGGATCTTTTTCATCTTTGTCAAACAAGGGATAGATATCGTTTCCTTCCATTTAGTTCCACCCCTTGTTGCTGCCCACTTTATATCTCTGCCTAATGCAAGGTTAATCCAAGGTCTGATTTGAAGCTCTTTATAAAACGAGGACACCTATTATTTGACCATTCGGTGTTTGTGCGAGAAGTGTCATGGGCATAAACTTTAATTGCGTCTCATTTGATGGACTGGATACACAATATTTATTCCAATGAGTTAAAATTTCAGAACTTATGTCAAATTTTAAACAGGTCCATAGTGTGAGAAAGATCTTCAATTGCATCTCATTTGTCGATTTTTTAGGGGATATTCTTCAGCAGGAAAGGCTGATCAGATTTTCAATAATGGTCTAACTATTTTAAGCGGCACATTATGTTTCCATTTTCATTGTGTAAAACTGTGCATTAAAAATTTAAAAGGTTGAATCAATTCTTTGACTGTTTAAAATGATCACAATACTTGCAATTTGTTGATTTGGTCAACTTTGACATTTAGTACTACATATTATGCCTTGTTTCCTTGTTATATCAATATGACTGATGTTATTCAATCAACTTTAATTAATTATCGATGAACTAAATTGGACCAACTCGTGTATGAATTATGTTTGGTTTTAGAGTTCGTACATCTATACAACCAAGATTATGGCTGCAAATGAAGTCTCGGTCAGTGTTTATGATCATGGAACTGTTGTTGATAAGCATAAGGGGAGAATGAAATGTAATTATTGTGGTAAATTTGTTAGCGGCTCAAGCCGTTTGAAGTGCCACTTAGGTGGTATACGGGGAGATGTAACTCCTTGTGAGGAAGTTCCCGAAACTGTGAAGGAACTGATGAGAAATGTGTTAGTTGAAAAGAAAAAAGGATATTTGAGCAAGGAAGTTGGAGAGCTTGACCACCCGAATCTTCCCTGGAAGAGGAATTGGTGCCCTCAGACCAATTATGTCGAGCCTGATAACATTTCGATTTCTGAGTTTGGGAGTACCAAGCACATGAAGATGGAACCTGTATCTGAAAAGAATGAAACCAAAACAATTGCTTTTCCCAATAGAAGGATGGAGTTCCAACTAGCGGCTGGTGGAAATGAAGATCAATCATTATTGCAGGCTAAAAAATGCATTGGCAGATTCTTTTACGAAACAGGCATTGATTTCAGTGCTGCCATTGTTCCTAGCCTTCAGAGAATGATAAATTCCACCCTTGGTTCTAAATTTGAGCATATGATTCCCACTTGTCAGGAGTTGAAAGGGTGGATCCTGCAGAGCGAACTGAAAGAGATGCAACATTACGTGCAAGAGATCAGAAGTTCATGGGCAAAGACAGGGTGTAGCATTGTGTTGGATGGCTGGGTTGATGAAAAGGGTCGACAGCTGGTTAATATTATAGTTGACTGCCCACAGGGAGCAATCTATCTACATTCATTTGATATTTCAGCTTTTGTTGGAGACTTCTGTGCTATGCACTCATTTATTGATAAAGTTTTGGAGGAAGTTGGTGCTAACAATGTGATTCAAATCATTTCATATTCTACATCAGTATTTATGCAAACTCTAGGCCAGCAATTGATGGATAAACACCGAACAATCTTTTGGACAGTGAGTGCATCCCATTGTATAGAAATGATGTTAGAGGAGATGGGGATGATGAATCTGATTAAGGATACATTACTGAAGGCCAAAACAATTACAAAATTCATCTATAATCATGCTTTTGTTTTGAAACTTCTGAAGAATCATACTAATGGATGTGACTTAGTTAAGCCGTCCAAAAATAAGTCTGCAGCACCTTTTGTGACCCTGGAGAATATATTGTTGGAAAAAGATAGTTTACATAAGATGTTTACCTCATCCGATTGGAATACATCAACTTGGGCTTCTACAAATGACGGAAAAAGAGTAACTGATCTAGTGAGAGATTGTTCTTTCTGGAGTGAAGCCAGGAACGTTTTGAATGCAACTATCCCCCTCGTGCGTGTTTTGGATTTAATTAATGAGGGGGATAACCAACTACTAGGGTACATATATGAAACATTAGACCAAGCCAAAGAAACGATTAAAGAGGAATTCAGAAACAAGAAGTCTCAGTACATGCCATTTTGGGAAGTGATAGATAATATTTGGAACAATCACCTCCATAGTCATCTTCATTCTGCAGGTTATTTTCTGAATCCAAGCCTCTTCTATTCAACGGATTTCTTGCCTGACCTAGAAGTTGTCAGTGGTCTATTGTGCTGTATCGTCCATATATGGCTGAAAATACATGAGGTTGAAGACACGGTAACCTCACAGCTAGTTCCATATCGAGAGGCCAAAGGTGAATTTCGTCATGGAAGCGGCATCACCCAACGATCCAATGTTTCTCCAGGTTAGAGATTTGTGTTCTCTTTCTTGTTTATGTGTTTAGATATTATAAATATGCTTCAAGTTATGTATTAAATTTGGTAACATGTAAACTTTGCCTTCAGCAACTTGGTGGTCCACATATGGAGATAACTGTCCAGAATTACAGAAATTAGCCATTCGAGTTTTAAGCCAAACTTGTAATGGTGCTTCTAGATATGCACTCAATAGGAGTATGGCGGAGAAACTTCTCAATGAAGGGAGGAATCGTCTAGAGCAACAAAGACTTTGTGATTTGGCTTTTCTGCATTATAATATGCAATTACAAAATTTTGACTCTGGAGTAACTAAAAATATCGTAGCTGATGGAATTGACCCAATGGATGACTGGATAGTGGACAAGGCACAAAAGGCGTTGTCTCCAAATGATGACCTGACATGGATAGACTTGGATGGCAGAGTTTCAACCACCGGTGGAAGTCGCATTGATGGGGGAGGACCCTCTAGTGTTTTGCCAGAAAAGGAACCCAAATAAGAAAGAAATGGAAATGGTGTACAATCAATGTTGCATGACGTTTTCTCCTTAAGGTAGTATGTACTCTGTTTATTTATTAAGATGTTGTTTTAATTGTGAGTGAACCCTGTTTCTCTATCTACTATTTTGTCTTCATAATAGATATGTAACTAATTTATGGTAGATATACTATATATTCCATTGATAGGTATATTCAAAAGAAGAATATTTGTTAGTGAATAATGTAAAAGATTACAAAATTAGGGTCATAATGGCCTATTCAAAGAATCCTAGCTAAATGTTATAGCTTCCCTAGCCCTAGCCCTAGCCCTAGCCCATAGGCCATTATTCTGTCAAACCTTGCATAATGAATTGTGCACTGCTTCAATTCACAGATGGGACTGCTGCTCTCGGGCTTATATCCATGTTTATCTTGAAAGTTGAAGTTTACCTACTTTCAGCATTCCAATTTCATTTTTTTTTTTTGGTATTTTCTGGACCCTGAAGTAACCTCTTTTTCTTCTTTTTCTTGTTTATTTGTTCATTTATTGATGACTTGATGTGCATCTTTCCTTTTTGGTAAATATGGATGATAAATGTGTATGATACGGATATACATTATTTTTAATAAATGGGAACCTTTTTCAGTGAGTCGCTATACCAATGTGCTTAAGAAAATTGTAGTTTTAGTTTTTTGCAAACCAAATTTGTAGTAATGTTTGATTAAAAATTGCAGTTACTTCAGGGCCCAATCGATGCAATCCAAACTGGCCAAATAGAGATCATATTTGAAGGGGAAAATTTATGTGGATATTGGGCTGATGTGAAATATTATTGGAGTCGCATGTTATGTTATTTTATAGGCTTATATGCTGCTATTTATTATTTAGTTTACTTTATTATGTTTTATACACAAAGGGTAGTTTTCTAACTTTACATAAAACTGGGTTGGCGGTCAAGGCTTTGTAGTCTGGGCTTGGTGGTATTTTTGTTGATTTGGAAGTCCAAATAAGAGTCCAGGTCATTAGTGATTGGGCCCCAAGACTACTTTGTCCCCAAAGTTTGCTTGGTCACTAAGTTCTACTTGGTCCCAAGTCTTGGATAACAATAAGTCTATGAAACAGTTTTTTTTGGACAGAAAAATTGTACCGGTGTGTCCAATTTCCCACTTTTCACATCACACCTTTATCTCTCTTTCTCACTCCACTTTTCACTGCAATTTTATCTCTCTTTCTCACTGTATACACTAATCAATTTCCCCTCCTTTCTTTATCTCTCTTTCTTACTTTATCAATACTTTTTTAGAAAGTAAAATTGAGATGAGTTCCTTTTTCCCTCGTGATAATGTTCATGTGTACCATTTATATCAGATTTTATTATTGTCAACTAGATTTTTTTTAATTTTATTTACTTATTTAATGTTATTCCATTAATTTTTTTACTTATTTACTATTTTTTTCAAAAAAAAAGTTTAAAAGATTACCACGTTGACAATCTTTTTAAACTTTTTTGAAAAAAAATATTAATCAAGTAAAAAACAAATTTAATGGATTAACATTAAATAAATAAATAAAATAAAATCTAGTTGACAATAATAAAATCTGGTATAAATAATAGACATGCACATTATCATGAAATAAAAATGAACTCATCTCAATTTTACTTTCTAAAAAAGTATTGATAAAGTAATAAAGAAATGAGGGAAAATTGATAAGTATAGAGTGAGAAAGAGAGATAAAATTGGAGTGAAAAGTGGAGTGAGAAAGAGATAAAGGAGTAAAAAGTAGAAAATTGGACCCACCGGTCCAATTTCCTTGTCCAAAAAACCGGTCCGCGTAGAAGGACTCCTTGGATAATATGTGCGTACTCCCTCCATTTCTTAATAACTGACGTTGAAAAAGGAAAGAAATTTTGTTCCTTTCTAATTGACGTTGGTCTTTACTAATTAAAGTTTCGTATATTACCCTTTAACATCATATACAAATTAGTTCTCTCTCATGTTTCCAACAATTCCAATTAAATAACTTCTTTGTTTTTCTCTCTCTTGTATGGAGAGGAGAGAGAAAGTGGCTTGTTTTGATAATATGCATACAAGGTTGATAATGGTATATTATACCAATTTCAATCAATTAGTTGTGATGTTATTGACATTTCTTAATACATGTGCAATCTCCTACGTCCTAAAACGTCAGTTAACAAGGAATAAAGGGATTAATAGGCAGTGAATGAATGAGTACAAAAAATATCTTAATCTTAGGTGTGATGCTCAAGGACCCTTTGTTATGCCTTGTGAGTGTAATTTCATGCCTCTCCCTCCTCTTTCTTATTCTAGCTTAATGTCTTTCATGAATTCTTCTTTCATTAGTTTCTGCAGTTGCATCTCCTCCATCCCCAGTTAAAAGACAAATCAATAATTTCCCACACCCGGGAACCCCTTTGTAGCCGTAAACCCATTATATGTCAGCCACAAATTCCAGAACAATCATCCCCTAAATGCTTTCTCTCTTTCTACCCAATTCAGTCTAGCATCAGAAATTTATTATTGAGTTTTCCCCAACGCTGGTTTTGCAACCAATGTATACTGAAAAAGGGACTAAAGTATATGGACTAAAACAGGATAAACTTCAGGGCTTATTTGTGATTTGAGCTGCTGAATATAATGATCCTAGATTTTAAACTTGACGGTAGTTGTGTTAAATGTTCCTTATTCATTAAAATGATCCTGGACTAAAATGATGTCTCTAAGAAACCAGAGAAATGATCTTGTTTTTAAATATTTAGTGAAGTATAATGGCTAGAAGTAAGAAAAGATATATTTTATGCCACAAAACAAGACATGAGAAAACCAATTACAGATATTGTAATTGTTGTAGTGTATATCACAAATACACAGATAAGGCTGTAAAATGAGCAAACAGTTCAGGCTCGATTCGTACTCGCTCGACTAATAGTTCGATTCGAGCTCAACTCGAAATATAAATGAGTCAAATATGAGCACATTTTAAAGTTCGATAAATTACTCGAATCTCCTCAAATTATAATTTTCTATTGATATTCGGATCATATTCGTTAGAAAAGTTAGAAAAGTCCAAACTGCTCGGGCTCGATTTGGAATCGTGCTCGACTAGGTAGCTAAATGAGCCTCAATCAAACCTTATTTTATACTTGATAAATTTTGTGAACCAAATCTGAGCAACTCAATACTCGGATCGACTCGGTTCGTTTACACCCTTATACACAGAGAGAGAGAGAGAGTATTAGTTTCATATCCATATCTCTTTACTTGTGTGCATTTGCACTTGCTTTCTATGTTCATAGCATGATAATTATTGGTTATAACTAATAATGCTCCATAATTTAATTACTGTCATGATAGTTTCAATTTTATGAATAAATTAACTTATGTAAAAGTATAGTCTTTTTATTAATGTGTCTTCAACATGCACATGTCCTACTCTTCTAGATTTTCTAGAGATCATCTCAGCAGTGTGTCATATTTATGTCCCCCGCCTATGTCCATGCTTCATTAAGAGAATAAATCTAGATCTTAAGTGACATAAAAATACAACCAATAATTTTTTTTGTGTATATATATAATGCATATTGCAAAAATATGCTGTAAAAGATAATCAAAATTATTACCTTTAAAAAAATGACCTTCAAAAATACTCTTGCTTGCTTACATAAGAGAAGTATGGAGGTTGTAAGAGGAAGTTCTCGTGGAGGATGGATATAATCTCAAATTTTCGTTAATTCCACATATAGGTGGGGTTTGGGAGCTTCAGCTTTCAGAAATCTATCGAGAAAAAATTGATAATTTTAAGAACATATCATACAAGTAACACGATAGAGTTACATTTAGAACTTAAATTTTGCTACTAGTATACCACATAAGATGATATCTGTTTAGCCAAATAGTGCTATTTAAAGAATTGATAAAGGAAGGAAAAAAAGAGAGTAAAAAGTCGCATGTAAAAAAGAATGTAGAAGTGATAGAATGTGGCTTAACTTCAACCGAGTTATTTTAACTTTTAACTTGCATCAAGAACCTCTTGCTCCTCATCTATCTTTGAGCAACATTAATGAGTTATACCAATGTTCAGTTCAGCTACTTAATGAAAGGTTCAAAAGAAGAAAAGCAATGGACAATAATAATTAATTCAATCCTAAAAACTTGTAGATCTTGCTCGTGATATATATGCAAGAGCAATATACTGTTTATCTGTTAGGTGATTTCCCCCCTTTAATCACTAAATAAAAAAACTTACTGTCCAGGGAAACTTTGCACTAAACTTTAGTTGAGATTTGATATAATAGTTTACTTATTAATCTTTAGATCTTTGCTTAAATTTCAAAAAAAAAATAATAATAATCTTTGGTGCTATTAATTTATGTCATCTTATACCTTAATCAATTTCTGATTTTGTTCTTTGTGATGTTAATCTTGTTTTTTCAGTGATGCACAACTGAAAAAGATTGCAGATAATTCTTTTGTTGCACTGCATGGGAATTGTGGTGTTTTGAAGGAAGCAGCTAAAGTGTTGAGATAGAATTTTTTTTATTGAAATTTCATAATTTTGGAAGATTCTCAAGATGGTGCTGACTTTGATGTTTTTGAGGAAAATGAAGATGCACAATGGCTTGTGAAAAACGAAAATGGACAATGAAGTTAAAAGGCCGGTTTGGTTAAATTCGGAGATATCATGTGTGAAGGAATTGCGATGATATTTAGTTAGACATGGGATTCAGAAAGTAGTGTGCAGAATAAAGAGGGCTATGGGGTTAACTGTTCCGAAAAATTATATATCACTTCCCAGGATGACATGTATGGAGACTTCTTGTTTCTGAATTCCTCTTTAATTGTTTCTTTTGCATTCAAAACTTTCTTTACCCCCACTCTAGAAAATACAATCTGCCACTAGTTGCCAAAACACTCTCTAGGGTCACAAAGGGCGCTTAAGACCTAATTTTGGAGGCTAAACTAGGTTACGTCCTTAAATGTGATTTCTTAGAAGCTTAAAAACAAAAGCATGGTTATAAATGAACATTTTAATGGTTTAGGCCTTGTCCAATATTTCTTTAGTGAGATCCATCATCCCCATCTTTTGTAATATCATTTCAGTATAATGGGATGCACTCACTATCTATATTATTTCTTATCCATCATTGCTGGCCCAAAACTTCCTTGCTTAAATATCCTCTTTTCTTTTCGAGCAACTCATTTCTTATCAATTTCGCGACAGTTTCAAATACTTCCATCAAAGAGTTACATCTCCCTGTATCCCACAGAAGTGCACAAACTGTTTTTCAGTTGGGTGGTGATTGGAAAAGAAAGAAAACCAACCCCTTCAAGAATTTAACAGAGATGGAATTTATTATGATGAAAGTGATAAATAAGAAGCCTTTTTACCGTCACTCTTTCTCGATGGGTTCAATGCGAGGATAAATTGGCCAATGCTTTTATATCCCATGGAATATGCAAGTCTCCGAAATCTGAATCCTGCTGAATATGTCTTATGGTTTGACAATTTAGACAGTGTTTTTGTGCAGTACAATTACCGGTAGTTCTGCTCAAAATGGAGATTCATCAAAGGCTACAGAATATGTTTCTTCAAATTGCACACTCTTGCTTCGATGCTGATTGGTTTAGTATTGACAGACTACTTTTCAGTGCGGAGTCAGTAAGTCATTTTTCCTGGTGTAGGATTTTATTAATGAAATTGTGAGCAGCAATTTATGGTGGTATACATTCATTTTGTCAATATGTTGCATTAATGGTGATAAGAGGAATATTCCTTTGAATCACCCGTGGGGTTTACTTCAATATAGGCTGGGTTCTGGAACTAAGGCAAGAACCTTTAGTTGAAGTATTGCTCCTTTGATTTGAATCGAGTCTATGCTTCTTAATGGTGTTGTTTCAGTTTGTTAAAGTTTGACTATAACCATCATAGAAGAGTTGTTTCTTTTTTTTCTTTTTCTTTTCAAGTTTTTTGTTTGTCCCATGAACTATTGCAAAGAACTCGTACTTCAAAAAGCAAAAAAGCTCGTGCGAATGTCTTCTATGGAATGGAATTTTAGATGATATGTTCTTGCCTGTGCATAAAATAGAAGATTCATCGAAGGCCATAGATCTATATGTTCACATCACATTTGCCTGAATGTCTGTTATGGCATGGATAAATAGATAGTATGTTCTTGGAGTACATTTGTTGTTGCTTGTGCACAAAATGGAGATAGATTGAATGCTATAGATCTGTATCTTCAAACCGCATATTCCGGCCTAGATGCTGACAGGTTTGCATTTGGTAGACTAGCAATCTATGGTCCTATACAATTATCTGATTCTACTGCAGAATGATTTTAAGGCTGGATGAATACCTTTAATGCAATTGTTGTTCTTTTGATTAGGATCATATACATGTCTTGTGAAGCTTTGTATAAACCCAGAAAATATATATATAAATTGGACGGATCCGATTACCATGAAATTAACTTCATGGTAAGTTGGTTAATTGACCAATATAGTGTTGAAATGCAGAGAGATCACCTTCCGCCTGCGTGTCGATATTATATTGGTCAATTGACCAAAATTAATTTCATTTTAACCACTCCCAAATTGGACTATCTATGGTACTAAGTTGGGAAACAATGCTTGTAAATATGGATTATTTGTCACTATATATTAGTTTATTGGTGCCCAGGAAAAAGGAGGGAAAAAAACTTGTGTAATCTGGAACAATAATTTTTCACCACCTATATTTCAGGAACGTACAAATTTACAAGTAAGTTATCACATACTGATAGTTTTAACTGAATTATCAATCCCTAATTCCCTACAAAAACTACTTATCATATTACCTGTATTTCTATAAGAAATATCCAACAGAATCTAGTTTTTATAATGACATGCGTTTACCCCCATCAAGTATCCAACCCATCAAATCTTCTGAAAATGGTAGGGAAATCAAGAATACCCAACCATCAGGAGAATACAACATTAAGAGATCTGTCATGCTATATCAGAATCAATGAACTCAATCCAGTTCCAGGTGATGCTGCTGCCGCTGCTGATACACAGAAACAAATTGTACTGCCCGAAATTAACAGATCACCATGAGAAATAGAATAAACTTGGGGTCATGCTTGTGATTGAACTACTTTGTCTTAATTTAATACTGGATTATTTAATCCACTATTAATTCCATAAAATTATTTGATAACTTAAAATTGGGGGACTATTATTCAGACATTCATCATGTGATTATATAATCCCTCATAAATAGCCTTAGGAATAAGGGTGTAAATAAACAGATTTGGTTCACAAAATTTATCGAGTATAAAATAAGGTTTGATTGAGACTCATTTAGCTACCGAGTCGAGCCCGATCTCGAATCGAGCCCGAGCAGCTTGAACTTTTCAAATGAATATGATCCTAGTATCAATAGAAATTTGCAATTTGAAGAGGTTCGAGTAATTTATCGAACTTTAAAATTTGCTCATATTTGAATCATTTATATTTCGAGTCAAGCTCAAATCGAATTTTTAGTCAAACGAGTACGAATCGAGCCCGAACTGTTTGCTCATTTTACAATCTTATTTAAGAAAGACAAAAAATAGTCCACAAGACTATTTAAAGTACTATCATAGGGTAAAATAGTTTGAAATACTGTTAAATTAAGATAAATAATAGTCCAATCTCAAGAATATTTTTTGTACAAACATCATCTGTCTTTCTCCTAGACTAGCAAAAACTTGCAAAATTAAGATATATGATAACTAACATATCACTAGATAACATCTTAAAGTCTACATGAGATGAAGCTAGTGGCAGAACCAAAACGTATTTATAGGGGGGGTCAAAATATATCAATAAAAAAAATTTTATTTATTGACGGCGGAGCAAGGAAGCAGTAGCGGCCGTCGGATTTTCGACTGACAGAGATGAGCCTATGTTCAAACTATCTGGTATTGTTGTTGATGATGATGATGATGATGATGCCAATAGAAAACATTGTGACAGAAAAAAGTAACAAAATGAAGCAACAACAGTACCCATGAATTTCATTGCAATCAATCAAAAGAGCTTAGCACCATATGAATATTGTGAATGGCAGAGCTACTTGAGAGCAACCCTTAGCAACTGCTCCTGCCATCCCCAGAATTTCAAGCTAAGGTTGAGATCGTTGCTCCCCTGCTCCAGATGAAGATGCACACCACCTGCTCGATGAAATGATTGAGTGAAGAGCAGTGGTGGAGGGTACATGAAAACGCACTACCCTCACCCTGTATGAAAACGCACCCCTCCACACAGGAAACTTCTCCTTCGCCGCGGGCGTCGACAACCTACCAGGATCAAATACTCAGATGCTCCCCGCTCGGCCGCCCTCCCTAATTTCGCCTCTGCGCCGGCAGCCTACCAGGATCAGATGCACGCCGCCCCTTAGTTCCGCCTCTGGATGAAGCATGGTTAAAGGTGCACCTTTCATGACCCGACTCTTGGGGAGTAAAACTGCTACCTCATATTTGATATTTTTATATGTGACATGATATATTATTTGATATTTTAATATGTGAAATCTATCCTAAGCCTAAAGGATAGAAATCTAATCCGAGAGAGAAGGTGGAAGAGATAGAAATCCCACAAGAGAGAAACATCTCTTTTAATTCATTTGCTGTTAGAATTTAAGAACGAATAATAATATTGCAATTATACAAATATTATATGAAAGGCAGAAAAGTAAAAATGTAAATATAAAACAACCAATATGGAGATTACACGCGTTATTATTATATTATTTATTTATGTAATAAATGTAAATATAAAACAACCAATATAGAGATGATATATATATAAGACACAAAATGAGTGTTGATATCTACAATGTATAATGATAATTGTACACATTACTAATACATACAACACAATAATATTTAGAAAACTGATATTTTCACATGATTTTTTGATATTTTCACATGAAAATCATTGCTATAGATTTTATAGCGACTATTTTTACCGTATTGGTTGGTGATCAAGACAAGGAGATGTGATCCCTAATTTGATTAGGAGAATAAATTATTTCTAATCCATAATAGGAATGGATTAGGAAGAGTACTACTATAAATAAGGCTATGAGGGAGTCTTATTTGACACAAGAGAGAAGCTTGGTAGCAAGAAGATACCAAAAGAATAAATTGATAGAATTACAGTTTTGTTGTTCGTGGGTATCCGCCATCATCTCCGTTCAATTGAAAGCTTGAAGACTTTATTGCTTGGGATGTTTTGGGTGGTGAAATTAATTAGTTTCTCAACCTAATTAAAGGTAAAATTGTATTCTCTAAATTTATTGTGTAACCTCAAGTTTTAGGGCATAAAACTTGAGAGGATTATTGTAAGCCCATTATTAGTGATATAGTGGAGATTCGGAGTTTGACCCGTGGTTTTTACCTCTTAGTTTTAGAGGGTTTTTCACATAAATTTGGTGTCTTGCTTGTGGATGGTTATTTGTTATTTTTGTTCTCATAATTGGTTTTGTTGATTTCATATTTAATTGCACAAAGACGGAAAAGTAATTCCTGAGATATAGATTATATTTGGCGTAGTTTTCCCAACAGTGGTATCAGAGCTTGGTTATTTTTGTGATTTTCTTGTGCGAATTAAATGGAGGATTGGATGATGAGAGTTGCATGATTAATCTCAAGGCTACAAATTATGCAATTTGGAAGCCAAGAATGGAGGATTTGCTTTCTTTGCAAGGATTTGTATGAGCCAACGAGAACGATGGAGTTAAACCCACAAACAAAAGTCTTGCCAGCGATGGAACAAGATGAACAGAAAGACTATTGGTCTGATTAGATCGTGGATTGATCAAAGTGTTGTAAGACCCCAGCTTTTATAAATAAAGATGAATTTTTTTTATAAATATTATTTTTGAATATTATGGAATAAATTTGATATAATGTTATTGTGACGACCCCAAAATAGGTCCATTCCATCCAACCCATTACGAAGTCGCCAAATACGTGGTATGTAAACAACTACAACTTTATTATCACAACAATAAAGCTGTGAGTTTAAATACAAATATTATCTTCTAGACAATATTTATACTCAAATAAATCCTCATCACATTTATTGATACATTATTTTACAATAATGGTGAGGACTACTAAACAACTCTCTCTAGAACCTTCATTCCATACCCCACTAAGTACTCGCTACATTTCTCGCCTCACGAGAAGAAAAATGGAACAACAAGGAAAAGGGTGAGCTCAACTAGCCCGATAAAGAATCTATGACTAAGATAATATACAACAAATTATCGTTAGTCTCAACGAGGAAAAATCGATAGAATACAATGAGCAAACAAGTTTTGGATCAATATTCGCGGTGAAATAATAATTCATAGAAGAGTTACGTAGAGAATGAAATCTACTATAATCTATGAATTTAACGATCCATCATCAATATTTTATCCTCGTAACATCAATCAATATTCATCTCAAATCAAATATTCATCTTTGCACTTCTGAGGCCAAAGATATTCATCAATCGGTCGTATTCATCTCAACACTGTTCATCTTTTGCACTAAAGGCCAAAGATATTCATCGATCGGTCGTGTTCATTTAAACACTGTTCATCTTTGCACTACACAGCCAAAGATATTCATCGATCGGTCGTGTTCATTTAAACACCGCTTCATCTTTGCACTACTGGGCCAAAGATATTCTTCAGAAATCATTCATCTTTGCACTACTGAGCCAAAGATATTCAATAATATCATCATTTAAGGCGAGGATGATGAAAATATTTTTAAAAGCGAATCCGGTGAAACAAAATGACAAGGATTAAGGATTCAGTACTTGGTTTTATCTACGTCCAAAAATACCTCAAAAATAATCATAATGAAGTAAAATTCAAGAATGATCAAAACATGGATACAATCAAAGCTAGTATCCGAATAGATATTTTAGACGAAAAGAAAAATTTTCATTTTTAAATTGAATAGTGTCATGATTCGTGAATAGTGCCGTAGTATCGTGAATAAGTAACTCAGACACCCAAAGGTAGAAATTCCACAAAAAACATCTTCACGCTTCATGAATAGTACTCGTGAATAGTAACTTCGTGAATAGTAACTCATGAATAGTAACTCGTGAATAGTAACTCATGAATAGTAACCCAGATATGAAAAAGTTCCAAATTTGATAAAAAGTACCAACCGATATTTCAAAGATAATGATATTGAAGAAATAATATCATTACTGAAAAAAATAATATCCCTTACCTCAAAGAATCGATTTGCCGGAAGGAAAGGTCGGAGTGATCTTTGAATGAAACTTGTATCTTGACAAAGAACTCTCAAAGTATCTAAATACTCACAAAATACGCTCAATAATATAGAGAGAAAGAGAAAACTTTGTTTACGGTGTGATTTTCAATTCTAACTTAAGCCCTCTATTTATAGGAAAATGTTAGCCGTACCAAGCAGACTTGACTTGACTTTGCTACACGATGGCTTTACACCGCTACTATTGCCACCCACCACATTTGAAATAAAATTCAGCACATTTTTTCACCAACCACAAGTGGGGCCCACTCAATTCTAGAATTTTCCACCAAAATCAATTATAAACCTAATTTAGAATCGACACCTCTTAAAATTCACAACAAATCATTCGTACATTTTTAACGGTTCAAAATTTGTGGACATATACTCAACTTATGTATGTATAATATATCCAAAAATTACAACGATCCAACGGTCGGATTAAAAATTATAACCCCATAATATATCTCAAAACCCACGATTTGATTTTTAACACCTCAATCAGATAAAATCTTGATAAAACACCTCAACATTAATTCCTTCATTAATAACCACATAAATAAATCCATCATTTATATTCATATAAAATAAATATTTCCTTACCATATGAATCAATAATTAATTATTCACAAATAATATTACGAATCACATTTATAACAACCAGTAGTTCAGAAAGAGGGGCTTTCAATAAGGATCTCTCTTATTGCTTGGCGCAATTAGGTGACCAAACCTCTCCTTAGATGTAACTTTCTAGACATTGCCAATAATGTTATCTAATAATATTATTCAAATAATATGAATTATTGATCGATAATGGGAAATCTTTGTGCGGTGACAATTATTGAACAACAATAATATAAAATATCAACGCAAACAATTATTGAATCAATAAAATAAAATATTGAGCAATAACTCATCGTGAAAATTATTGAGTAGTGCCATCTTACGTGCGAATCAATAATTCAACAATCTTGTCTGCAATCTGGTGTCTTCTTGTCGGCAACCACGCGTATTCTCGTATTTTAACCACCGGGTATTCCAAGCAGTCTTAAACGGTAATAACTACGCCAAGTTATTTATAACCACCCAAACTTTGTCGTTTTCCTCATCCAATCGCTTTCAAGTTATGGGGCCCACACATGCATTTGTGGCCGTCGTAAGAATATTCCAGACGATCTGAATATTCCACGACCAAACGAATATTCCCAAACAACAATGAATATTTTATAACCACTTGCTTATTTTGAAATATTTACGTATTTAACCCTTAACTATCCACATTAATCAAATCAACCCTTACTATTTCAAAATAATAAATAAAGGAAATTCCTTTTTATTTAAAAAAATTTGAGGGTCTTACAACCTCCCTCCTTATGAAATTTCGTCCTCGAAATTGGACGACGTCATACTGGTGTTTGAAAAGATGAGAATACCTCGCTTTCATTTTCGTTTCCAATTCCCGGTCATTTCCTCTATAGCATGATTCCTCCACAAAACTTTAACTTGTGGTATGACCTTCTGCAGCGTGGGACATGCTCCTTCCTATCCAAGATCTTGACAAGTACCTCCTTATCGTTAAGTCTTCTGCTATCTCTCGTCGGTTCTAACTCAATAGCGTGGTTGGTCGTCCACATATTTACGTAACATCGATCGTGAAAAGCGTTATGAACACGCGTCGTACTTGGTGGTAAAAGCGAGTCTATAGGCCACGGTTCCTATTCGATCGAGAATTTCAAATGGATTAATAAATCGAAGGTTTGAGCTTTCCTCACCTCACCGATTCTCACTTTTGAAATAACAACTTCTTGCACCTCCTTCTTCAAATTCATCACTCGGTGTGTAGCTTGAGCGACTTTAACTTTATCGATTAAAGTCGATTATACTCAGTATATCATCACGTACTCGTATATCATCACGTGGGTACCTAAAGTTTTCATCTCCATCTCTATTATTTGTATATTATCTGAAATGAGTCTTTGACAATATTGTACTCGTACTTGTATACGATCTTCTACTCAACACGTCCACTACCACGTTCGCTTTTCGAGGATGGCATGGTCGAACATGTCTTTGAAATGAGTCTCTCTTGAGTTCTTGAAGCTCTTCCCACATTCCTTGCTCCATTCGAATTTTGTATATCTCTGAGTTAGCTACGTTAATGGAATAGCGATTCGAGAATATCCTTTAACGTATCTCCGATAATAACCAACTAAGCCTAGAAAACTACGCATTTCGATTATCGAGCTTAGGTTGTTCTCAATCGTGACTCATATCCCAACCTTGGATAAGACGTCACAATGACACCTATCGATTTACTATCGCGCGAATATGGCGTCCCTTACGAGAGAGTAAAGCTTAGGTGAATTCCACAAAGGAAGTCACAAGATAAAGGCTCATGTACCAAATTTATAGTTGAATTTTTAACTCACGAAGTTCAATAGAGCCATTCGATATGAGATTTTAGAAATGAGTTTTGTCTAGGGTTCAAAGTCGATACAAAATTTAATATCGATCTTTGGGAGTAAGCGATAAATTCTTCAGAAATCGTCGGGAAAAATCAATAACAACAAGAATATTATTCAAATCGGCGTGTCTTTATTCAAATCCATAACATGGACTAAGAAAACTTGACATCCATAATAAACGAATGACTTCATGGCTTGATATGAAAATGTTTGATTACAATGGTTTGATTGCTTGAATTGAATAATGAGTTGCTTAGGAATATGAAAACTAACAACCTTACAAAAGCAATCAATTTGGCATGATGAGTAGTTAACCTTAAAATCACATCAAAAGCAAATATCTCTATAGAAATAAGGTTAACGGGTAATGTGATAGTGCCAACTTGAATCAAACAAGATTTTTTAAACAACGGATGTAATGAAAGTTTCTCTAACTGAGTCTCCATAAATAGGTCAAAGTCTAATTTCTCCGTAGTCAAGTTCAAACGTTGAGCGCAAAGCAAAGAGAGATAAAAGAATGGGTAGAGGCAGTATCTAGTAAGGTATAAACTTCGCAAGAATTTATAATTAACTAACCCGTGCTAACCGTTCGTCGTTCTCGCATTTTTTGACCGGTCACGACAAACGCTCTTCCGAGAATCGTTGACTTTGACTTTTACGGGACATCCTTTTGAGTCACCATTCCCATTGGGTTGGGTTTCGACATCGCATGATCTCGGCGATATGTCCTTCTTTTCCACAATTATAGCATACCTTAAGCTGTTGTAGGCGGTTCAATGATATATCCCTCTTTCCCGCATTTGTAACATCGACCGATGGTCTTTCTCCTCCCTTGGAACCGATTGCCTTTGGTACAGCGTCTTCACATGGTCGTTGTTGAATCTCTCTTTTAAAATCTCCTCCCAACTCGCTTCTTCTATTTTCATGGCCACGATTACCACGGAGTGGTTACCGCCTTTGTCCGTATTCTTCTTTCTCCACTTTGGTTATCGTTATTCGATGGCGCTATCTTTGGTATGATCTCGGTTATGGTCCCTCGGTTGAGCGTACTCGTTATCTCGCTCTAACAACCGAGCCCTATTTACAACATCCTCATCTGAATAGAGAAAATTTATGAGAAATGAGATCTTGGCGTATCGCCGGGTTTCAAACCTCTCGAAACATCCGCGTCATCGTTCCTCATTCTCCACCAAATGAGGTGCAAACACTGGATAACTCCGCAAACCGCCTCGTCTTTGGGACACCGTCGCCATGTTATTCTCTTTCTAGTCTAATAAACTCCACTTCCTTCATACGACGAATACTTTCGGGGAAGTACTTGTCATTGAGCTGTTTTCAAGCGTCTCCCATGACATCTTTGAGTGAAAATTGAATGGGTACGCTTCATGATTCCCACCGAGAATCTGCCTCGCCACACGGAACATAAAGTAGCGAATGGAACCTTCGTTTCTTCGATGCATCCCAAGACATCGAATATCTTGGTAATTTGCTTGACCCATGTTTCCGCCATGATCGGATCGCTTTCCTGCACTGCGGTGGTCCCAACTCTTTGAAGCGCTTGTTTGTGACCACCCGTGAATTGCTATCATCTCCTCTCGTATTTTGAACACGAGTCTCCCTCGTCTCGATTTTGCATGAAGCGCAAAAAGCTTCTAAACATCCCTCGTTCATCATCGCTTTCGGTGGTGTTATTCACGGGAGGTACATTTGCCGACTGTTGCACGTTCTCCTCGTTGTTAAATACAGGCATCTCCACGGTCTCATTTACACCACTATTAATATTCTCATCGACATTCTCAATTCTTCCGCATAAAACAAGGGTTAATTAAGGAAATCAATCACATAATATCCTATATCTTGACCAACTAACAAATAAGCTTAGGTAGGACACACTAGCAAGAAAGGATTTACTCGTCTCTCCCTCCTAGTTCTATTCCCGATCTCCGCCAGAGATCATATCCCTAAGCTCGATACAACCGTGATTTGGCGACCCCAAAATAGGTCCATTCCATCCAACCCATTACGAGTCGCCAAATACATAGATGAAAAACAACTACAACTTTATTATCACAACAATAAAGCGTGAGTTTAAATACAAATATTATCTTCAGACAATATTTATACTCAAATAAATCCTCATCACATTTATTGATACATTATTTTACAATAATGGTGAGGACTACTAAACAACTCTCTCTAGAACCTTCATTCCATACCAGGACTAGTACTTCGCTTACATTCTCGCCTCACGAGAAGAAAAATGGAACAACAAGGAAAAGGGTGAGCTCAACTAGCCCGATAAAGAATACTATGACTAAGATAATATACAACAAATTATCGTTAGTCTCCAACGAGGAAAAATCGATAGAATACAATAGACAACAAGTTTCGGATCAATATTATTAATGAAATAATAATTCATAGAAGAGTTACGTAGAGAATGAAATCTACTATAATCTATGAATTTAACGATCCATCATCAATATTTTATCCTGTAACATCAATCAATATTCATCTCAAATCAAATATTCATCTTTGCACTACTGGGCCAAAGATATTCATCAATCGGTTATGTTCATCTCAACACTGTTCATCTTTGCACTAAAGGCCAAAGATATTCATCGATCGGTCATGTTCATTTAAACACTGTTCATCTTTGCACTACTGAGCCAAAAGATATTCATCGATCGTATGTTCATTTAAACACCGCTCATCTTTGCACTACTGGGCCAAAGATATTCTTCAGAAATCATTCATCTGCACCTTCTGGGCCAAAGATATTCAATAATATCATCATTTAAGGCGAGGATGATGAAAATATTTTTAAAGAAGCGAATCCAATTGAAACAAAATGACAAGGATTAAGGATTAGTACTTGGTTTTATCTACGATCCAAAAATACCTCAAAAATAATCATAATGAAGTAAAATTCAAGAATGATCAAAACATGGATATAATCAAAGCTAGTATCCGAATAGATATTTTAGACGAAAAGAAAAATTTTCATTTTTAATTGAATAGTGTAAAGATTCGTGAATAAGTGTCGATATCGTGAATAGTAATCGACACCCAAAGGTAGAAATTCCACAAAAAAACATCTTCACGCTTCATGAATAGTACTCGTGAATAGTAACTCGTGAATAGTAACTCATGAATAGTAACTTCGTGAATAGTAACTCATGAATAGTAACCCGATATGAAAAAGTTTCAAATTTGATAAAAAGTACCAACTAATATTTCAAAGATAATGATATTGAAGAAATAATATCATTACGAAAAAAAATAATATCCCTTACCTCAAAGAATCGATTACTTGGAAGGAAAGGTCGGAAGTGATCTTTGAATGAAACTTATCTTGAACAAAGAACTCTCAAAGTATCTAAATACTCACAAAATACGCTCAATAATATAGAGAGAGAGAAAGAGAGAAAACTTTGTTTACGGTGTGATTTTCAATTCTAACTTAGCCCTCTATTTATAGAAAAATGTTAGTTAGCCGTAAAGCGGACTTGACTGCTTTACACGATGGCTTTTACCGCTACTATTGCCACCCACCACATTTGAAATAAAATTCAGCACATTTTTCACCAACCACAAGTGGGGCCCACTCAATTCTAGAATTTTCCACCAAAATCAATTATAAACCTAATTTAGAATCGACACCTCTTAAAATTCACAACAAATCATTCGTACATTTTTAACGGTTCAAAATTTGTGGACATATACTCAACTTATGTATGTATAATATATCCAAAAATTACAACGATCCAACGGTCGGATTAAAAATTATAACCCCCATAATATATCTCAAAACCCCGATTTGATTTTTAACACCTCAATCCAGATAAAATCTCGATAAAAAACACCTCAACATTAATTCCTTCATTAATAACCACATAAATAAATCCATCATTTATATTCATATAAAATAAATATTTCCTTACCATATGAATCAATAATTAATTATTCACAAATAATATTACGAATCACATTTATAACAACCGGTAGTTCTCAGAGAAGAGGGGCTTTCAATAAGGATCTCTCCTTCTTGGGCGCGCAATTAGGTGACCAAACCTCTCCTTGATGTAACTTTCTAGACATTGCCAATAATGTTATCTAATAATATTATTCAAATAATATGAATTATTGATCGATAATGGAAAATCTTGTGCGGTGACAATTATTGAACAACAATAATATAAAATATCAACGCAACAATTATTGAATCAATAAAATAAAATATTGAGCAATAACTCATCGTGAAAATTATTGAGTAGTGCCATCTTACGTGCGAATCAATAATTCAACAATCTTGTGCAATCTGGTGTCTTATCTTAATTGACCAGCGCGTATTCTTGTATTTTAACCACCGGGTATTCAATGATCTTACTTCAGTAACAACTACGCCTGTTATTTATAACCACCCAAACTTTGTCGTTTTCCTCATCCAATCGCTTTTTAGTTATGGGGGCCTACACATGGTCATGTGGTCGTAAGAATATTCTCGAAAAGATCTGAATATTCCACGACCAAACGAATATTCCCGAAACAACAATGAATATTTTATAACCACTTGCTTATTTTGAAATATTTGCGTATTTAACCCTTAACTATCCACATTAATCAAATCAACCCTTACTATTTCAAAATAATAAATAAAGGAAATTCCTTTTATTTAAAAAAAATTTTTGGTCTTACTGAGTTATAGTTGTAGGTAATATTTATAAATTTTGCAAAGTATGCAAGTTGTTATAAAATATTCGTTTAATTGGGAATATTCTTTTGTTAGGAATATTCGTACAATGGCTCAATCATTGGTGGACCCCAGCAATGTAATTATTGTCGGATTGAGAAAACGACAAAAACATTTTATAAAAATAACGGCGGAGGTGTTGCAGAATTAAAACTGTTGAACTACCCGATGGTAAAAGTCTGATGAATACGCGTGAGTCAGACATAGTAGAAGACACCAGATTGATTATTGATGCTTACGTGAGAAGTCACTCACTATGCTCAATTATTGCTCTGATAATTGCCGCATCATATCTCTTATATTATTGATTCAATTATTGTCACAAGATTATCATCGTATAATATGTTATAGTATTAAATCAATAATTGAGACGACAAGTTATAAATGATTAATAATTGTTGAAAGATTAAATATGTGTTGATGAAAAAAATGATTTGTGGTAAGTTTGATTATTATTTATGGGGGGGCTCATATGTCATCATCTAAGAGTCTCTAAATCAATAAGTAATTACCTTCGTCAATAGTAATTACCCTTGTGAATAGTATTTACCTTCGTTAATAGTATTTACCTTCGTTAATAGTAATTACCTTTACCAGACGTCGAACCACTTGTCGTTTTCACATTACGGTGCATCGAACCACTTGTCGTTTCACATTAAAGCGTCGAACCACTTGTCGTTTCACATTACTGCGTCAAACCACTTTTCTTTTCACATCATTAGTCGCTGAAGCCACTTGCCTTTTCACACGGCGGTGCTAAGCTAGAAATCTTCTATAAATAGAGGCCTAGGGCTTCATTATTTTCACGAATTCATTCAAGCTATAGAGAGAGAAAGTATAGAGAGAATAAGAGAGAAAGAAGAAGAGTATTTTGTTACTACACTTCTTTGCAAAGTATTCAATCTCCTACCAAATGTAAGGGTGTTATTCTTTCTTATTCATGAAGAGAACTGTTGTTATTCCATTACTTATTATTATTACATTGGAATAACTTTGTATCTGTGATTTACCCTATACTTGGTGACATTCTTCTATTATTACATTGGAACATCACATGCGTGTGTTTTACACCGCACTGGTTCCGCCTCTTTATTATTATTCTGTTGGAACATCACATGCATGTGTTTTACAAGGACTGGTTAAAATCTTTATCATTACGTTGGAATATCCTATCATGTGTTTTACACCGGATCCTGGTTCCATCTTTATTATTCTGTTGGAACATCCCGCTTGATTGTGAATTTCACCGACTGGTTCCGATTCTTTATTATTCATTGGAATAACTTTCATGCATGCCTATCGCATGCATGGTGATTTCTTTTGTTATTCCATTCTTTATTATACCAGGTTGGTTAAAACTTTGACTTTATACTCCATGAAATTAGTGGAATATCCTCGATATTTGCGTTTCATCTAGTATCTTTTCATGAAAATATTCTTCCGATCATTCTTGAATTTTACTCTACACAAAAAAGATCATGTTGATAATTTGGACGTTAATAATTCTGGATAAAATAATTCTTGAACTTGTTTTATTGAATTCTTATATCATTGTCATCATCCTCATGTTTATATTTTTTAAAGTCATCTGTATGGCTGTAGTGCATAGATGGACTTGGTATGATTATGATGAGAGACTATTGATTGTAATCATGGACAGTAATGTTACAAATGATGTGGTAAAAATTCTCGATTGGTAGTAGTGCATTGATGGACGATTGTTGGCATGATCATGACCATTAATGAATACACAAATATTCTTGGCCCGTAGTGCATGAATAATTGTGGTCGTGATACTAAAGAATATCCTTGGCCAGTAGTGCGAGGGTGATTCGATGATGTGGAATATTTATTAAAGTTTGAGTCTCATTTATAACAAATGATGAAAAACCTTTTAAAACCTAAAAGATAGTAGACTTTATTTTCTACTTGACTCTTTTAATGGATTCAGATATTCACCGCAGATTAAACCGGGTTGTCTCATTGTATTTTATCGGTTTAACATTGTTGAAGACTATTGATAATTTATTACGCATTATCTTAGTCATAATATTTCTTCTTTGAAATTAGTTGAATTTCACTTTTTCTTTCATTTCGTATTTCTTGTGAAATGAGAATATAAATTTGGGGACGAGTCGGGGAAAGCAGTGATGGTCCCGAAGATAAGATTAGTAGTCCTCACTATTACGTGAAATAGTGTGATAATAATTGTAATGAGGACTCCTTTTTGAGTTTGTATAATATCTAGTGAGACGATATTTGTATTTAAACTCACGATTTATGTCGTATTACTACGGCAGTTATGTTAGTAAGTTGTATTTAAATTCTGTACCATGTAAGTGGCGACCCAAGATGGGTGATGTATACCTAATTTTGGGGGCGTCACAAGTGTGTTTCATCATATTGCCACGAAAACTAAAGCCTATGCTCTCTGGCAGAAATTGAAGTCCATGTATGAAAAGAAGACGGCGCAAAATAAAGCTTTTTTGATTAGGAAGCTTGTGAATTCTAAATTCAAGGATGGAAACTCCGTTGCAGAACACTTGAGTAATTTTCAAAGTTTGATAAATCAGTTGAGTACGATGAAGATGGTCATTGACGATGATAATTTCAATTTTCAAAGGAGATGGAGGCTAAGAAGTCTAATGATATGATCTCTTTTTTAAATTGGAAGAGATTATAAATTTGAGTTTATCACTCAACAAAATCAAGCAAAGTTTAAAAGTTAAATTACTCAAATTGAATTGAATTTTAAATTAATTTGAAGTTTACTGTATGAACTTGACCTGTTAGTAAATGAGTTAAGTCCGAAAGTTTAAGTGAGCCGAGCCTACTCAAGTTTAAACTCGACTTGTTTAATTTTATTATTATAATTATTAACCAAATGTTAAATGAGTAAAGTTTACTTGAGCTTAATTCGAAATGGACATTCTATTGTTTGAACTCAACTCATTTAATTATATTAAAAGGGTAAATGAGTTTTTTTGACCACGATTTAAGTCCAGTATAATTGAGTCGAATCGGATTGGACTCTTATGTAGGTAGTCCGGTTCATTTACGCATGTAAAAATCTTGTTATTTATGTTTGGATTCAATTAATTTTAAATACAGTTTATTTAACTCATAAATATAGTGTTTGAGATTTAAATAAATGTAACATACCAAAAATAATATTACGTTTAGAAGTACTAATAGATAAATGCTAGCTATCATCGTAAACACTAAATTAAAACACTAGTAAAGGATAATATAGGAGAGTAAAACTCATCAAGTGTTAACAATATGAACCTCTTCAAATAGTAGAAAATTATTATTTTTACTAGACCTTATTCACATCATCAATATGATTTTTTGTAATTATGCATATAAAAAGAGTTTTATAAAATTATCAAATTTCTTAATAACAACTTCAATTCCAATAGTATCTACATGTAGCTAGATTACCAAAATAAAATTTTATCAGACACAGTATCCAACCTCTAGCATGCACATGCCCAACTATGCACCTCTGAAAAACAGGCTAGGTTTCTTTACAAAATATACGTTTGAGATTGAATTATATGTCTTAATTTAATGTTATTTTAAATTATTTATTTTGTGATGGAAATTAATAGTCTTTTAAATAGACTTATGAGCTATTTTTTTTCTTCCATTTCTAAGGTTATTTATGAGAGAATATATAATTTCATGATTAATGTGGGATTAATAGTCTCCTATTTTAAACTATCAAATGTCTTTATGGAACTAATGGTCACACATTAATGGACAAATAATCTCTCGTAAAAAAATTAAATAATCTAAAATAATATTAAATTAAGATAAATAGTTTAAACCTAAATATGTTTTTTACGAACAAATATGACCCAAAAATTTTAAACAATGAATAGTATATATGCAGGGAATAAAGTGGAGGATGCAACACCATTTTTGACAAAGTTTTAGAAAAGTAGCGCTCACGCGCGTTAAGCTCTGTCGTTGCCTGTCAATCTAACGGTAAAATAAAGTGTGTTTTATTGAAAGAAAATCATAAACATGATGGGTGGCGAGGTGACAGAGGCATGTGATTATCAGGGAATCTCACCAAAAATATTTAAATGGCTAGCGTTTTTCCCAAGATTTAATCTCCATCAGTGAACAGTAGTAAAGAGTAATAATGGTAGATGTAACAAAGAAAAGAAAAGAAAAGAAAACAGTTCTTCCCAACTACCCATGACCCAACATCATTTCTCATCCCTAGCATGAAATTTTCATTATATAAACCCACCTCCCTAATTAATTAACCCTTATCTCTTCATATATCTTAGTAAGTATTCTAATGAGAAAGTTTGGTCTTGTTTCTAAATCTTTTATATATGTTTAAGTTTTGATGATAAAGATTAATCATGGGTTTTTGTTGATGAATCCTGAGATTTTTATTGGGTTTTGATTAATTCTCATGGATCTATTGAATTTACGAATTTTTCGTTTTCTGGATCTGTGTGTTGCATGAACAGTTGGGTTTGATTGTTTTTCCTCATTCATATATAAGTTTCATAATGTAATGAGTTTCATTATTTTAATTTGTATATATGATCCAATTAAGTTAATTGTTTCTTGAATTTTAACTAGGGTTTTGAAAAAGTAAAGATTGTTTCTATGAGGTTTTCTTCATGAAGATGTTGCATGAAGAGTTGGGTTTTGTGGTTTCATGGATTTTATACAATAAAAGGTGTTTCTTGCATTTCGTTTTTTCTAAATTGTACTTTTGAGCTTTCTGACTGTGAGTTTTAATAGCAAGTATTTGAGTATATATATATAGAGAGAGAGAAAGAGAGAGAGAGAGAGAGAGAGAGTTTTGAGTGGAGCTCCTTGAAGTCCAATAGAGGAACTTAGTGGGAAGATAGAGCTGCTGATTTATGGATCCCTCAGCCCTATTATCCCATCTATGGAGGATAGGCTTGTGGCTTGCATATGTCAGGAGCTGCATTACCCATCTTTAGATCCTTGTTTGGATTGAAGGGAGCTCTACACTTCTTCTTTATGATCCTTTTATTATGTTTTTTTTTTTCATATGTACATATATCTATATACGGGGAGGATCTAAAAAATGGAAAAAAGAAATGACCCAAGAAAAAACACGCGGGTTTCGGGACCAACTAGTGGGTTGGTCTCAATCCTTTAATTCTGAAATCCGCGTGTTTTTTTGCTTTTTCATTTTTAGATCCTCTCCGTATATATATATATATACACATACGGATCTTTATTTTGTGTGTAATATATGAGCAAATATTACATAAGAGTATATATTTGCCAACAAGGAGATGCTATGCCAGATTTATTCACTCTTTATATATATGGCATCTAGTTTAGTTTGTGTTTCTTCCAAAATCCAAATACCTCCCTTTTTTAGCACATGGTCCTCGAGGAAAGTCAAATACTTGTGTCAAGGCATTGCCCAAATTTCTAATTTTCTATTTATGTATGTTTTCTACTTGTCAGATGTGAGTGTGTATATATATATATATATGTGTGTGTGTGTGTGTGTTTTCTATCTTTTTCTGCAGGGAGTACTGATCTTTTCAAGCCAGATAGAGGGGATCTAGTTAGATTTTTTCATTTGCTGTACAGATCAGAAGTTTGCTTTGGGTTCTTCTTTGATTAAGATGTATTCAACTAGTTATTTTGTTTGATCAAGTTTTCTACTCTTGTTACCAAATTAATGCACTGGATAAAGATTAAGTTGTATAGGAAGAGAAATTGTGTGCTGCATATTCCATCTATTTCAGAATATAACATATATATGCTAGTGATCTTATATATTTTTGGTTTTACTTTTACACAAAAGTCTCTAGTGATCTTATACAACTGATTTTACAAAGCCCACTGATTTCATTTTTGATGAAGAATCATATTTTGTTGAAATATGGTAGTTCCACATCAATTTCTCTTAAAAGCTCCAAATAAATCTGTATTTTATGGAATGAATTATGTGAATATCATGGTAAATTACTTTTTTAATGCTATGGTGATAAAAATTTATAAAAAGTAATACAAAATAATGTGTCGAATTATAATTATTTATACTTCATTATACATGGGTGGTCTAATGGTTATAATTAATTACTATCATACACATTATTTTGTGTCTTCTTTTTTATGTAATCTTTTGTAACCAAAGGATTATTGTTTTAATGTATTTTAAGTTCCTCTCAGGTAACAAAAAGTCAGACATTTATTTCATGATCAAAGTATATCTTTTACACAAATTAAAAAAAATAAAAGTGAAAGAAAGAGAATAAAAGTTCAAATTGATTAATAGATTAATTGTTATTTCAATAATAATTATATACTAATTATATAAACATAAATTTTCATAAACAATGTTATAATAAAGACTTACTAAATGCAATTGATAAATTTTTTAAAACCAAGTCAACTGTTGGACAGTTTCTCCTTACAGCAGATTTCGTCCCCGTTGTCGGTGCTTACGGATGTAACAATGAACGTCTACTTTTCAGGACTCTCACAAGAAACACTTCAATGGAAGAGTTTCACGAACCAATAATGTGACGCCCCCAAAATTAGGTATACGTCATCCATCTTGGGTCGCCAGTTACATGGTACATAAATCAAATACAAACTTAATTATACAACTGTCGTGTAACATACGACAAAACATAAACTGTGAGTTTTAACTCGAATATTGCCTTCTAGACAGTATTCAAACACAAATAAGTCCTCATTACATTTATTATCACACTATTTAACAGAATAGTGAGGACTACTAATACTATCATCTAGACCGTCACTCCATTCCCCGACTAGTCCCGGCTACGTTCTCATTTCTTGAAGAGAATGTGATTGAAAGAAGGGTGAGCTCAACTAGCCTCAGAAGAAATATTATGACTAAGATAATGCGAGAATAAATTATCATTAGTCTCCAACAATGTTAAACTGATAAAATACAATAGACATCAAGTTTAACTGCAGCGGAACAAGCAATCCATTAAAAGAGTCAAGTAGAGAATAAAATTTACTATCTTTTATAATTTAAAAAGTTTTTCATCACTTTTATCGCTGTGACTTAGCTTAATAAATAATCCACATCATCGAATCACCCCTGCACTACGGCCAAGGATATTCTTTAGGGTCACGACCACAAATTATCCATGCACTACAGGCCAAAGATAATCGTGTTTTCATCAACGGTCCTGATCATGCCATAAAATAATTCATCTTTACTCCAATGGCCAAAGAGAATCCATAGCCATGATCATACCAAAAATTGTCCATCAATACATTACGGGCCAATGAGGATTTTTTTCACATTATTTGTAACATTACGGTTATGATTATACCGAATAATCCCTGGTCATAATCACACCAAGTCCATCTATGCACTACAGGCCACAGATGACTTTTACCACATCATTTGTAACATTAAGGTCATGATTATACCGAATAATTCCTGGTCATAATCATACTAAATCCATCTATGCACTACAGGCCACAGACGACTTTCAATAAAATATAAACATGAGGATGATGACAATGATATAAGAATTCAATAAAACAAGTTCAAGAATTAATTTGTCCAGGAACCAATAACGTCCAAATTGTCAACAAGATATTGTTTTGTGGTGTAAAATTCAAGAATACTCAAAAGAATATTTCCATGAAAAGATATTGGATGAAGCACAAATATCAAGGATATTCTACTAATTTCATGGAGTGTAGAAGTTAAAACATTAACCAACTGAGTATAAATAAAGAATAGAATAACAACAGAAATCACCGTGCATGCGGTACTTCGCATAGACAGGTTATTTCAACAGAATAATAAAGAATGGAATAACAACAGAAATCACCATGCATGCGGTACTTGGCGATAAACAAAAGTTATTTCAATGTAATAATAAATACTGAAATAATAAATAATGGAACCAGTCGTGAAAAATTCAATGAAGCATGATATATTAAATGAGAATATTAAATGCGGAATAATAAATATTGGAATCAGTCGGTGAAATTTACAAGCGAGTAATATTCAAACGAATATTAAATGACGGAATAGTATAAGGATTTCACCAAGTACATGGTATGCCGCTTATACAGATTATGTATAGGGTATGCCAAGCGATATCTGAGTTATTCCAATGTAATAATAAAGAATGAAATAACATAAGGATTTCACCAAGCATGTGGTACGCCGCTTATAAAAGTTATGTATAGGGTATCTGGCGTATCTGAGTTATTCCACGAGAATAATAAAGAATGGAATAATATAAGGATTTCACCAAGTAAAGGGTACGCCGCTTATACAAAGTTATGTATAGGGTATCTGCAGATATCTGAGTTATTCCAACAGAATAATAAAGAATGCAATAATGTAAGTTCTCTTCATGAATAAAAAGAATAACACTCTACTTTACAGGTACAACAAATAATATCCCTTACTAGTAAAAAAAGCTGGTTATAAGAGTAGGAAGTAGCGAGAATACTTTTTTCTTTCTCTCTATAGTTTTCTATTTAGAGTTTCAAATTGAATTTAAGAAAATAATGAAGGAATGAGCTTCTATTTATAGAAAAATGGATCAGATAGTAATTAATTCATGAACGGTCCAGATTGATTTACTTTAATCGACGCATCCATATTTAAAGCAAAATCTTTTAAATAAAATATAATATATTCTATTATAATCTAATAAAACAAATAACTTTATAAAAGATTTTACTATGCAAAAACACTATGCAGCCTTATATAAATACTATGCATAATAAAATATAATATATTCTAATTATTGTCTAATATAAAAGATTTTACTATTAGCCTAATAAAACGAATAACTTTATAAAAGTATTCTATTTTATATAAAAAGATTTTCTTATTAGCCTAATAAAACGAACAACTTTATAAAAGTATTATGTTTTATATAAAAAGTTTTTCTGTTTTATTACGTTAATAATACTAATAAAACAAAGCTTAAATATATAATATAACAATCGACAATAATTGAATCAAATAACGTGAGATACTATGCAACAACTACTGTAGCAATAATTGAACAAAACTGAGTGACTTCTCACGTAAATATTAATAATTAATATCGTGTGCTACTATGCAACCACGCCAGACATCGTATTCTTACTTTTACTACCGAAAGTAGTTCAACAAAGATCAACCAGTAAAACTTCCGTAGTTATTTTCATAAAAAATATTTTGTCATTTTCTCATTTCGACAATAATTCCGTTGTGGGGTCCACCAATGATTGCGCCGTTGTACGAATATTCCCTACTTAAACGAATATTCCCCGACCAATCGAATATTATATAACAACTTGTATACTTTGCAAAATTTATAAATACTACCCACAATTGTAACATTATATCAAATTTACTCCATAATATTAAAAAAAATATTTTGAGAAATTTAAATCTTTATTTATAAAATCTGGGATCTCACAAATAATATTTGAGTACTCTCAATAAATTTTAATGTTTGGAGAATGAATTTAATTTTTTTTTTTATAAAAAAAACTCGAGAAGGATTCAAGTTGAAGTGTTTATTTTGGGTATGTAGATTTGGAACATATTTATAGGTTACCAAATACCCCTTTGAAAATGTACATCCCTTTGAAAAGATACCTTTTTTTAAAAAGGTTACATCCTTTTGAAAAGATCTATCTCTTTGAAAAGATACATCCATTTAAAAATGTTACATCCCTTTGAAAAGATACCTTTTCAATTTGTAAAAATATGAACCAAACAACCCTTTCTAAAGGTCATACCTAGTGGTTTTATTTAAGATAAATTTCTCATTCATTAATATATATATATATATATATATATATATATATATATATAGACAGACTTAGAGAGAGTATCAGTGGAAAAAAAAATACTGAATTGGTAAAGGTAGCTTGTGGCCTTGAACCTTTCTTAGTGAATGACTATCTGATTTATTGGTCGCTCAGTGAACGTGATGTCTTGAACTATTTAACCTTTTACTGTAAACCGAGACAACAGAATTCACACAATATTTTTTAATTTATTTTATTGGTTCTCATTGTTGTATCCATTTTGACCTTGGACACCTCCTGATTTCATTAGTGTGCTAGAGAATTTAGCCTTTGTCGTCTTTATAGAAGTGGCCCCCTTTTCACTCACATAGATAATTTCTATAAAGAATATCCTGCTAACACTCCGGTTGACCTTTTTATATTCAAGCTATAAAAATTATTAAAAACAAAGTTAAGGTTTTGGAAGATGGGCTTCTTGAACACAATAAAATTGGGGTTCCTATATCAGGTGATGTCCGAAATTGTTGGGCAGGTTTCTCCCTTCTGAAAGCCTTATTTGTCAAAGAGCACAAAGCTGTTTGTGATATGCTCGAAGTAAGCTAACAATATCATGCAGTTTTTCTCTTCAGTTTCCAATTAAGTTTAGTCTACTAAGTATTATCATTTGAACTTCTTGGTTTTAGGGACATTACCCTGATTTTGATGATGATTGCTCTACGGCATGCCAGATTAGTTACTTCTGCTGTAATTGCTAAAATTCATCCAATTGATTGGACCGTAGAGAACCGATACTCTTTTAGCTGGAATGAGGATCAACTGGTAAGAAACCATAAGGACTTAATTTTAATTTCCTTTATATATAATGGCCAATGAAATTCCCATTTCCGAATCAAACAATCACCTATCCTTTTATGAAGTATTTGTAAAATTAATTTGATCTTGCAGTTATGGCTTTCTTGGAAAGAAATTCAAGGATTTATTTGGACATATATATTTGTGGACCAATATTAAGTGAATTAGTTGGTCTTAAAAGGCCAAGAGATCATGGAATTCCCTATTCTTTGACGGCTGCTCTGTCTTTAATTGGTTTAGTTAAGCTGTGTTTAGTAGTATTGGGTTACTTTTATTTGATAAATTTTGAAATATTACCTATATCCGGGAAAAGGATTTCAATTTTTTCTATAGTACTAGCAAAGAAAGTATGACTCATTTTGGGGACTGAAGGAGTCGTTAGTGTACCATTAGTAATTCTTAGGGGATAAATTGTGAAAGAAACTTTCAATTTGTCACTTTTAATTTATAGTATGCGATTATGATTACAACCCTTTATCAATCCCATTTGTATATGGTTGAGTGACATTCAGTGGCTGAACCAGAACCTTTTTGTTGGGGGTCAAAATTTGTAAACCAAGTGGTGACGGGTTGACGGCGACGGGCCGGCGGCGGCAGCGACGGACGGCAGCCGGCAGAAGTGATTCTACTAATGGACAAATCAAACAACAGAATATTATGAGTGGACTAATAAAACTTATTTGTGTCAAATTTCTTGCAAACTTTCAACTGTTGCTGATACCTCTCAATCAGCATAATCACGAGTGGACTAATAAAAAATTATATATAAAAAGAAAAATATTCAGCAAATATTTCTCCTCATTTGGTTGTACCTTAATTATTTATATATATATATATATTGATTAATTGAATTGAAGTTACTTCCTTAATCAAAAACTGAGAATTATATATATAAAGCAAATAACTTCATAATAAGGTAGGATTTTGAAAATTATAATTTAAATCCTTTGAAATAAGCAGAGTAAAACTTGTAAACCTCCTATATACAAGAATAAAATAAATTTATTTAGCTTATAACAGAGAGTTCACTTTATTATCTTATTATTATTATTCCTACAGTCCTACTACTCTTACAGTCCTACTACTCTTCTCACTCTTACTCCACATCAATGGCGGATAAGAATACTCCAAAAGGAACCATCATCTTCTCCACTGTTGGCAGACCCCAGTACGGTTTCGACGTCTTCTCCGTCAATCTCCCCAAAATTCTCGTCCAATCCACCAAACCCACTTTCTTCAAATTCAGCAGCGTAGGGCCGAAGTTCCGCCCCCCCTGGTTCTGCCCACCGCCTGACCGGTGTCCGGCGACCGCCTCCCTACCGCGTCCGGCGCCCGGCTACCGGGGGCAACTGCCCCCACCCGCCCCCTGGTTCCGCCTCTGGTGACATTTCCTAAGTGATCTTTTACATAACTGAAATTTTATGGATAGTAGACATTCATTAGTTCATGAACTTTTTGATACTTTCTAAGTAGGATAATTTGGTTGATCCACAAAGTTGGCCATCCATGAAAAACTCTTTCTGACTACTACAATTTTCAAGGAGAGCTTCTTGTTTCCAATGTAGTATTACAATTAAACTCTCTATTAAAAATCTACTTGAATCCAAAATTGTCGAGTAATACTGACGGTTGACTTTTAAAGTCGGCTCAAACACCAAAACATCTCTATTGCTACCTTAAATTCATGTAATAGAATCAAGTTTTGTTCTTTAATAGGTTGTTCTCAATTCTTTATTCCTATACATAACCGTAAGTAAAGTGTAAACGAATCAGAAGTCGATCCAGAAAGATTGAGTTCTTTCAGATTTGGTTTCACTAAATATATCGAGATAAAATAAGGTTTGATTGGCGCTCATTTAGTTATCGAAATGTAAAGACGATTCGAATCGAGTCTGAGCAATTTGGACTTTTCTAACGAATATGATCCAAAGATCGATAGAAAATTATAATTTGAGGAGGTTCGAGTAATTTATCGAACTTTAAAATGTGCTTCATATTTATTTGATTTTATTTATATTTAAATGTTTCGAATCGAACTTTTAATCGGAAGATTTAATCGTAGGCTCGAATCGTTTGTTTCATTTTACGTAGCCTTAACCGTAAGTAATGTTTGGCTGCATTGTCAAATCACTAAGAAGTTTACTTTTCATACATTAATATCTTCTTTTTGACATGTAGAGGGCAGTGAGTATCACACCAGCAATGGCACATCAACTGATTCAGGTACTCGTATCCACATAGTTTCAATATAATCTTTTCAATATTTTCGTTGTCTGTCCACAAAAGCTTTTGGACATTGTTCCAAGTGATTTCAAAATTTCTTTTGCTGGACTCAAAAAATTAATATATTTTAGGTTCTTATTTTGGTTACATAAATTGCTACTCCAGATTATGAGATAAGAGGACATTGTATTTGTCGTAGCTCCATGTGAGGCTGATGCGCAGTAAGCGTAGTACCAGTCCACTCTTAAACCAGAAAAAGGTGGAATAGCAGCAGTAATCTCAGAGGATAGTGATCTGCTGGCCTATGGTTGCCCATCTGTAAGATTTTAATGAAACTTTTGTACGTCCAGATGGAGATTTACTTATCTCCTGTTGTCTTGTTTTGATTTGAATGGGGCCATGGGCAGGTTATTTTTAAGATGGACCGGTTAGGCAATTTTGAGGAGATAGTGCTGGACAAGGTCTTTAATTCGGTAGCTTGTGTACCTTCCTTCCGTTATTTTGATAGAAACTTGTCCATAGGTAATCACCTGTGTGACACTTATGCAACTCTTCTTAATATGTATATATTTGTAAGGACTTGATCTGGTTTAAGATTCCTCCTTCAATTAAACCATTTCCCTAAATTAAAGCCAATATCAAAACCGAATTCTATTCTACATGTAAATGAAAATACCTTTCTTTGTCAGTATAATTGTGCTCCCATCAACTAAGCTATAAATATGAATTATATTATCTTTAAATTCATTTGATTTAAGGTAGAAGTTTATATTGCAGGTATGTGTGTCCTAGCTGGCTGCGACTTAGGAATAGGGATGTCAAAGTGTTATTCTTTGGTTTCCAAGTATCGGAACTTAGACCGAGTAAGCATATCTTAGTTCTTTTGAAAAGTGAACTGTTGTTGTTAATAACATTTCTTTTTTCCATTTTAAGAAATGCATGCTGCTTTAGACCATTTGAAAGCTCCTGTTGCATGTGCATTCACATGAAAGCTAGCATATAAACTTCAAATCAATGTGCTTTGTCATGAGGTATGGTGAAGTTCAGAATTGTCAATTTTGAAGAACTAACAATTTAAAAGAACTCTCAATTTAAGTGTTACTAGTCTGCAGTTTTGTGAATGGTTTAAGTTTTCAAATCAGTAGTAAATTTCTATAAAATAACAATCTAATGATCTATATATTAAGTCTAAAGAGAACTCCATTCAGAGGGAAGGATTTTAACTTATGATCTATTAAGTCTAATGTTCTTTAAATGTTTTTCATTTTTTTGTAAAGTTTCAGAGAGATATAGCTGATATACACCATCAAATTTGAGAAGGGAAACCAAGTGCCTGAAGATTACTTAGAATCCTTCAAAGAGGCAATGACAGTTTTCCAGCATGCCATGTACAACTTTTCATAAGCTGACATTCATTTTCTTTTGAATTTTGTGGTACTAATAAATGAGAGCCTCAAATACATTAAACCTCTTCCAGAAACAATTTTCCAATCTCTTAACAATGAGATTGATTTCCTGGGGCCGTATCCTTAATTTCTTTCTGTTTGTCTTGACTAGTTAAATGTTAATGTTACACAAATTGTGTTAGTGGCAAGTCCTAGACAAGAGACATCAACTATGTCTGCTCAAGAAAGCTCCTTTACCGTAGTATTACCATATTTGAGCATATCTGATTCGTTATATATATGCCTATTTCACTTCATTCGATAAAAAAAATGGAAAAGAAAGAACACAAAATCTTCATCTTTAATTCAAATTGTATTCGTCCAAGTTCAGTACATTTATGACACAATAATACAATATCATGTAGTAAAGACAATGTGACCACTATACAATCTGCCACAAAAGACTTTTAAATATTGATTTAGCTAATTAAATACATGTTAGATTGAGTACCGAAACAAACTGTTAATGAGTAAAACCATGATCATGATAATGTCTTACTTTAAGATCGGATAGTTTGAAGTATAGACGTTATCAATATCACTCCAACCTTTGATAGACCTAAAAACCATTGCAAAAACATGAAATATAAAAATATGTTAAAATTATTGAATAACTATTAAAGTTAATTTAGTAATAAAAAAAGATAAGTAAAATGAGTACTTTGATATTTCAATTCCTTTCATGAACTGCAAGGAAGTCAAGTTTGATCTTCTTGAGTGCAACCATAACATCTTTCATGTTGGGCCTCTTTTCAGGTGAATCAGCATTGCAACTCAAAGCTAATTCCATAATAGATGAGACACATTGTAGCTTCAGAGTTGTGTGTCCATCTTTTGGTTTTAGCAAGTTTGCATCGATAACTTGTATTACTAAGTTAGGAAGTGAATCGTTTATCCAACGCTTCAAACTCATATCTCCAAGAAGTTGCTCATCATTAGGCTTAGTTCTTGTAAATACTTCCATCAACATAATGCCATAACTGTAAACATCGCATTTTGTGGATACTAATCCTTCTGATCCGTACTCTAAATCCAACATCACAAATCAACAAGGTAAACGGAAAAACATAGCTTGAGAATACAAATGAGCAAAGTTTTACTATTAGGAAAAATAAACAAAAAAGTTTAAGGGTTACCTGGTGCAATATATCCAATTGTGGTTAGAGTCATGGTTTGTGCAATGCTCTCCCCCTCTCCCAATAACTTTGCTATGCCAAAATCACTCACACGTGCAACCATATCTTCATCTAGAAGGACGTTGTTAGGCTTAAGATCGCAATGAACCACATGCGTTGAATAACCATGATGGAGATAGTCCAAAGCACATGCCACATCTATCATTAAGTTTATTCTTTGCAAAATATCTAAGAAATGGTTGTGGGAGTACAACCACTTCTCAAGACTCCCATTAGGTATGTATTCAAGTACCAATGCTTTGAAATCAAGGTTAGAGCAACTACTAATGACTTTGCTGATATTTCGGTGGCGAAGGTTGCGTAACACTTCACATTCTACATCAAAACTCTTGAATCCTCCTTCTAGTTGCAGATTGAATACCTTTATGGCCACTATTGTCCCATTTGCAAGTATCCCTTTGAAAACTGAACCAAAACTACCCATGCCAACCAAATTACTTTCACTAAAGCCATTAGTTGCTCGTTGAAGTTCATAGTATGAAATTCTCATAGGTCCTATTCTTTCTGACAATTCAATTCCCGTGGGGAGTCTAATTCTGCGTCCACGTCTTACCAACACAAATGCAAAGGCTAAGGTAAGAATTATGGATGCAATCACCAGCGAAATACATACAGCTAAAAGAACTCTCTTTTTCTTTGATGATCCATGAACAGAACTATTATTGCATATTGGGACTTGAAACCGAGGAGCACCACACAACGCTTCATTCCATAAGAAAGATCGACTGCTGAAGCTTTTGAAAGGACCGTCACTTGGAATTTCTCCTCTTAAACTATTAGAAGATACATTAAAATATCTAAGATACAAGAGTGCCTCTAAGGACTTGGGAATCACACCCGAGAGGTTGTTATGAGACAAATCCAAGTTCATTAAGCTCACTGAATATTTGAATGTATCGGGAATAGGTCCTTGTAACCTATTGTTTGCCAAAGAAAGCAGAACCAAGTTCTGGAGCACCCCAAGGGTGCTAGGGATGTCACCTGAGAATCGATTATGTGATATATCTATTAGCACAGCAATCTTTAGATTTCCAAGTTCAAGGGGTATGTGGCCGCTTAAAGAATTTCTGGATATATTGACGTGCAAAACATCCTTGAGATTCCCAAAGTTTCTTGGTAAGCAAGAGGTCAATCTGTTTGAATAAAGATAAAGATATCTTGAAGAAGTAATATTTCCTAAGCATGTTGGCAATGGACCGGAAATCTGATTTTCTTTTAAGTTTAAGAGACCCAAGTTTTGTAATTGACAAAGATAATCCGGCATGGATCCTCCTATCTTGTTCTTGCCAAGGCTTAACACTTGAAGCTTCGACAACCCTTTTATGGCCACAGGAATTTTTCCAGTCAATTCATTCTCAGGCATAGTTAATCTTATAAGATTGCTTAAATTGCCAATTTCATTAGGAAAGGTTCCCTTGATTCCACAATTACTCGCATAAAATTGTTGAAGAGAAGTGGAGAAATTTCCAATGGAAGCCGGAAGGAATCCATGCAGAGAATTACTCTCGATGGATAACATTCTTAAGTTTCTGCAATTGGTCAAGCTAGTGAGGAAGTTTAGTTCTGAAGATGAACTTTCAGTTATGAAATTGTTCACGCCCAATTTTAGAACTTCAAGATGTTTCAAATTTCCAAGTGACGTGGGAATTGTACCTGTGAATTTTACCTGAAACTTGATTGCTAACTATTCCAATCTTGAGATGTTGAAGATTGATTCTGGAATGGTACCATGTAGGTTAAGTGAACTTAAAGCTAAGTCCTTCAGATTCCAAAGGCTACCAATCTCTTGTGGTATAGTACCTGTCAAAAAAATACAAAATGAAATGATCAACAAACACTGTTAATAACTTATTAATTGTATTCAGAGCTAAATAGACAAATTTTATGACCAAGTTAAATTGCAATCAGTGGCCTATCCAAGATTACAAGTCAGTGAGGGAAATAAATTAAATACGTATTAATGTGAAATAAATAATATAATATAAATGTCAAAATATATTATGAAATATTAATACTTCATTCGTTTCAAATTATAAGAACATTAATATTGACTTTGTAAAAAGTCAATTTGAGATATTTTCAAACACAATTGAGAGATGACAAGTTAATTATGAAATAATAAACCTTACATTAATCGTAGTATTTATTAGATACTTAATTCACAATATTCATCATTGTATTGACTAAAATTAAAGAAATTAATGTCAATTTTAAGTTTAAAAATGTCTTAAGTCGACTTGAAGAATTCAATTTTACATTTCAAATCATTTTACTTAAATTACTTAAATTTTAAATTTATAAAATGTAAATTGATTTTAGGTTTCTGAAACAACAAATTTAGTAATTATTAATAGTTTCTATATAGTTTACAATATTAATTATTTTATTGACTAAAATCAAACGGATTGATTAATATCGTTATATCAATTTTAATTTGAAAATGTCACATATGAATTTTAAAATTATATTGAGACAATTTTTGGGACCGAGGTGGTAAACAAATATAAGGAGAACCGTATATTATTTATAGATGGTGTAATAAATAAATTTTTAACTAATAAAAGAGTCTTCTCAAAATGGATTTAAAGAGACCATGTTTATTCTAACTAAAAGGGTTAACAATTATATATATATATATATATATATATATATATATATATATATATATATATATATATATATATATAGATGATCCAATGACAACCGGTTGTTAGGAAATTATTTCAGCAACAAAAAAAAAAGAACATGCCACTACAAGTTGTAGTGGCTAGGACAATTAAAAAGGGGCATGTCACTACAACTTGTAGCGGCTAAGACAACTTCATCATATTAATATTAATATTTTGTAATATTAGTGTTAATATTATTAATATTAATATTAATATTTTGTAATATTAGTATTAATAATATTTATATTAATAATACTAATATTAATAATAGTAATAACTAATATGAATATTAATACTAGTATTACTATTATTCTCATTAATATAAATATTAATAATATTACTAACTAATATTAATCCAACTATGTAGTTCTAATAATTTACTCTCTCCGTACTATTACTATATGCAAACTTCTTTAATATTGAACTTCCCGATTTTCCAAAATCTCAAATTCATAGAATCTGAATCTCAAATTCATAGAATCTGAATCTGAATCTGAAAAAAACAAGGGCAAACCAAGATTCAAAAATATCTTTTAGTATAGTCCAAATATATATGTCAATACCTTTCAAGTGGTTGTAACCAAGATACAACTCCTGTAGCAGAGTTAAGTTTCCAATCTCTCTTGGTATAATTCCATTGAATTTGTTGCGAGATAATGACATAACTTGAAGCTCTGGGCATTCATGCAGACCTGATGGAATTGGACCAGAGAGTTGGCTGTAAGACAGATAAAGGCCTTGGATTTTTGGAATCTTGTGGCAAATATCCCTTGGAAGATTACCAGATAGGCTATTATTTGTAAGACCAAGAATGAGCAACGTCGAAATGTTGAAGACAGTGAGAGGAATAGAGCCTGAAAGCTGATTAGTTTGCAACTCCAACATTTGCAAGTTTTTAAAACTACCAATTTCCACTGGAATATTTCCTTGAAGAGGATTGTTCCCTAACCTTAACCTCTCAAGCTTTGATATGTTGGATAAAGAAGATGGAATGCTACCAGTGAAATTGTTATATGAAAGAAACAAGTCTTTAAGATTTGGTAATTTACTCAACCATGAGGGGAGCTCCCCTCCGAAGATGTTGTTTGCAAAGTAGATTTTTTTTAATCGACGCAAGTTAGACAACTCTTTGGGAAGGCTACCATTGATATTGTTGTTGGTGAGATCAAAGGAAACAAGAAATGAGAGGTTTCCAATTTCTGAAGGAATGGTGCCAATTAGGCCCATGTTAGAAAGATTTAAGGCCATGACTCGTCCATGACGAGTGCTACAAGTGACACCAACCCAACTGCAACAAGACGCTTGAGTGATGGACCAGTTGGTTGTCAAGATGTGTTTAGGGTCAGAAATGATGTGGGATTTTAAGGCCAAACGAGCGGATTGATCGGTGGTGATGTTAAGGGATACATGATGATGATGGGTACTTGTGGCTAAACAACTCCTAAAAATGGTGGTATGATCATGTTCTAACAACAACACCACCACATAGAAGCTGAAGCAAATAATTGACGACTTCATGACTTTTTAATTTTATGCATGCTCAACACTATGAAACGTATGGAATGGAGTTTATGTTGCAAAAAGGGAGTATATATATATATATATATAACTCCCTTCGTTTACGATGGCCAATCGCATTCACATTTGAGAAGGAAGTTGAGGAGAGCAGATCTTCTGTCTCCAAATTCTCTGTCCCCTTATGTCCCTCCACTTAAATTTTGACACAGTCTTTTACTTAACACTAATTAATTCTAAAATTAAATAAAAAGACATGTGTCAAAATTTAAGTGGGGGACACAAGGGAGACAAGGAATTTGGGGACAGAGGATCTGCTCTCGAAGTTGAGGGGGTTTCGTTGATGATTCTTCTTGTGGAAATAATTCTCCCACAACACAACAACTCACTAGTACAAAGTACTAAATAAACAACGCTTAAAAGACAACGTTTTTTATAAAAACGTTGGGGTATTTTTTTCCACAACGTTTTAAAACAAAATATTATAGATATATATGCAAAAACGTTATCTATTTAAAAGGGCATTTTTTTGATTTTAACTAGATAACGTTTTTTTTTAAAAAACGTTGTTTATCTAAAAAACACGGAGAAAAAAAAACACACGGAAGCTAAAATTTGAAATTAAAACAAGGTTCTTATCTCTGTACTTTCTCGCTCTGCGATGTTGGTTTTATGCAGATGAGTTCCTCTCTCCTTTTCCCTTCCATTTCTCCTCAAAATCTCGCCACTTTTGAAGCTTCAGAATCGTTGAGGAGCTTTAATTCGGTTTGTTTCACGGGTTTCAAGCATGGAATTCGATGTTTTGGTTTGAGAAATTTGGATAAATCTAGGGCTTTTATGAGCGTCTCTGTTGGATCTCAAACTGCTGCTAATGATGCCTTTTTCTCGGATAAATCTAGGGCTTTTACGGTGTTGGCTGGTGATCTCCGGTCAGTGTTAGGGCTACTGCGACTCCTGTGCTCGAACGTTTTCATCGAAAGATCGCGACTATGGGTATAGTCAGCTCTTTTGTATTCAATTGTTGGATCTCAAACTGCTGCTAATTAATGATGCCTTTTTCTCGGATAAATCTAGGGCTTTTACGGTGTTGGTTGGCGATCTCCGGTCAGTGTTAGGGCTACTACGACTCCTGTGCTCTAATGTTTCCATCGAAAGATCGCGACTATGGGTATAGTCAGCTCTTTTGTATTCAATTATTGTATATTTCGTGTTTTTTGATTGTGAAAACGGATAGCATTTTTTTTATTTGCTCCGGTGATAAATGCCAACTGAAATATATCAGCATCCATTTGCATCTGATTATCAATTATGTTTCCATAATGCTGAGTCTCATACTGCTATTTTTTATCCAAGTACCGAATTTTATTTTGAGAAGCCGCTTTTGGACTTGGTGGGGAATTTGGCTCATAAGTCAGAATTTATGGTGCACTTGGATGACCAAGTTGCGTTTGCTGGTGCTCGGACTGAGATGAAGGATATACTTTCCATTATTGCTGAATTTTACTTGTCAAAGAACTCAACAAAGTTGGGAAAACAGTAACTGCTAGTCCCACAATTTCATAGGTATTTATGCTCCTCTACTTATCAACACAAGAATTGGAATTCATGCTTCTTTTGCTTTAATCAGAACTTCATCCATTTTGAAGCATATACAGTTATTTGGATGTTACTCGATGCGTAAACACACTAATATTTTAGCGACGGCACAGTTCTACTCATTGATTATTGAAATTATTCCAATTGATTGTGATCAATTTACTCTACTACGGTTGAGGATCCTAGGGGTACAACCTAGTTATAGTTATATTCAGTTTTCCAATTGTTTTATGCAAATTCAAGCATTTAGAATGTTGTCTTAAGAATAAAAAATGTCTCCATATTACCGTATTGATACTGAAATTAATTAAATTTATGTCTTTTTAAGTATAAAACTACAGTCTAGTAAGTGTGTGTGTGTGAGAGAGAGAGAGAGAGAGAGAGAGAGAGAAAGTGAAGTTGGCATAATAAGTTACAAATCTTGCATGATGTCACCCAATACATGTACTTGATTGTGGTGTGTGTCAATACTGTCATGGGGATGAACCCATCTGAGATGGGCTAGCCTGCAGTTGCAGAATCAAACTAAATCTAATCTCTCTCTCTCTCTCTCTCTCTCTCTTATATTATTGCAAGTTGTACTACTACGTGTTACACATCACTTTAAAGTTATACTCCCTCCTCCGTTCCTTAATATATATATGTCGTATTAGATTTGTGCATAAAAATTAAAAATTAAGAAAATGATTGAAAAACATTAACTGTAGCATCAATTGTCTATAATACCATTCACCTCACTTATCTCACTCTCTCTCCAATATTTCTCATGATTTATCCCTTAAAAAACTCAATGGTCTTATTTACTCTTATTTTCTTTCTCTTTCTCTTTTCCCATAAAACACCTTAATTATAAAGGGCAATTTGGGAACAACTGTGATTAATTCTCCTAGATAATCATAAACGTCAAATAATTAGGAATAAGAAAGAAAGTCCAAAACGCGCGACCTATATTTAGGAATCGAGGGAGTACTAATTTGAGTCCAATTCCTGTCAAAAAGCTGAGCTAGTCTTCTTAAAATAGAAAGCAGAATAAATCATTGAGATACTTTAAGAGTACTTTAAATTTTATCTTTAAGAATAGAGTTTATTAATGTAGAAAGCAGAATAAATGAAAGACTAACCAAATAATTGAGATAATACTTTAAATTCATTACTTCTTCTTTTTACATGCTTTGCTTTGATGGGTCTTCCACTCTTAATTAAAGCCTAAATTTCCTAAAACAAATAAACATGTGGGCCAATAAACATTTTCACTCATGTGCTACAAGTAGGCTACTAACTTGCTCGTTAGAAGAGATGACCGGCGCCGATCAGAAGTTACAGTCATTTATTTGGTAGAACCAGTGTTAAATGTAAAATTTGATTATTTATGGAAAGGATTTTTTTTTTTTTTATTTGATTCATTTTGTTTAGTGACTTTTCGTTTTGTGTTTTTTAATGTTTTTCTATAAAAATTTTTATTTATGTAAAATATTTGCTCTTTTTAAAATTCATTTTGATAATTTATATTGACACAAAATCAAAACTCGTTATAATCTGATAATTTCAAACGGAAATTGAAATGCACTTAATTATTTGTATTTTCTATGAGAGTAAATATTTAAACCTTTTATACTTTGTTTTATATATATAAAAATTGTTTAATTTTTGAACTTTAAATGTTTAATGAGAAAAGAACATGGTGAAGAGAAGTATTATTTTGATAAATACGGGTTAAATACAGATTAAATACAAATTCAAAATATATGTAGAAGATCAAAATATTTAAATAGTAGTCAAAACGTATTTCCGATAAAAAAAGAAGATAGACCGGAACATGTCAAAGAAAATAATATTGTTTTTTTTTTGAAAAATTATAAGAATAAAATTGACGATATTCATACTTTGAAGGATAAAATATTATTAAATGATTTGAGTCCAATTCTCGTCGTCAAAAAGCTGAGCTAGGTAATCTTCTTAAATGAAAGACTAACCAAATAATTGAGAATTCATCACTTTATATCCAAATACTTTAAATTCGTCACTTTATCTTTAAAAATACTTTAAATTCATCACTTTCTTTTGACTCGACTCAATATTTTATATTATTATTATTATTTTAATATTTTAATATTTTTGATATTATTATTATTAAAATATTTTCTAAATAGATTATAAATAATTTTTTTCCTAACTAAATTATATCTATGATTGTCGTTGTTAAATACTATTGGACCAATTCAATTCACGTATAATAACTCATCAACAGACACCAAATATATACTAATAATAATTTTGTATTTTTTTTCTTCTTATATATGTAGTAATACTTCTTTATTAACGTTACCAACTAGGTCACTATCCCTTTCACCAACTAGTAGGTGTGACGAAAAAAAAAATAGAAAATAAAGAAAAGAAGAAGTGGAATATCTTTGATATTCAAGGCTTCATCCAAAGATTTTTTAAATGGAAATATTCTTTCCGAAAGATTCTTGAATTTTACTCTACAACGCAATATCACGTTGATAATTTGGACCTTATTAGTTCCGAATAACTTAATTCTTGAACTTGTTTTATGAATTCTTATATCATCATCATCATCCTCACGTTTATATTTTTGAAAGTCATCTCGTACCGTAGAAGTATTGGATGGACTTGGTATGATTATGACCAGAGATTATTCTATTGTAATCATGACCGTAATGTTATAAATGATGTGGTAAAAGTCTTCATCTACCAGTGTAGTGCATTGATGGACGAGTTGTTGGCATGATCACGACCATTGATGAATACACAAATATTCTCACCAGTAGTGCATGGAATTTGTTGTCGTGACCCTAATGAACATCCTTGGTAGTAGAAGCAGTGGGATGATGTGGATTATTTATTGTCGAGTCTCGCCGATAAAAGTGATAAAAACTTTTAAATCATAAAAGATAGTAGATTTTATTCACTACTGACTCTTTTAATGGATTGCTTGATCCACCGCAGCTTAAACTTGATGTCTATTGTATTTTATCGGTTTAATATTGTTGAAGGCTAATGATAATTTATTTTGCAATATCTTAGTCATATATATTTCATCAAGTTAGTTGAGCTCACCCTTTCTTTTCTCTTTCTCTTTAGGAAATGAGAACGTAGCGAGGAGGATAGTCGGGGAACGGAGTGATGTTCTGGATTATAGTGTTAGTTAGTAGTCCTCACTATTCGGTTAAATAGTGTGACAATAAATGTATTGAGGACTTATTTCGAGAGTGGATATTATGCTGTAAGGCAATATTTGTATTAAAACTCACAAAGATGTATTTTGTCAGACTTTACACACACACTCATCGTATAATTAAGTTGTATTTGAATTTTGTACCATGTATTGGCGACTCAAGATGGGTGATGTATACCTAATTTTGGGGCGCCACAACAGTATCAAAGCTTAGGGATATGATCCCCGGCCGAGGTGTGAGACAAGAACTAAAGTGGAGAGAGACTTGGAATTCCTTCACTAGTGTGACCTACCTAAGTTTATTTGGTATTTTTAATTGGTCGGTCAGAGTATAGGGATAATATATGGCATGTCAATTAACCCTTATTTTGAAACTATGTTCTAGAATGATATTTGAAATACAGGAGATGAGAAATGGGAAAATCGTGATAGAGCGAAAATAACTGAAAAGGTATAATCCGAAAGGAAAGCAAGGTATTCTCATCTCTTCGAATACCATGTATGTACCCTAATTTCGAGGGCGAAATTTCTTAAGAAGGGGAGGTTGTAAGACCCCAACTTTTTGAATAAAGATGAATTTTCTATAATTATCATTTTTGAATATAATTTATGGTTGTGGGTAATATTTATAAATTTTGCAAAGTATGTAAGTTGTCATATTATATTCGATTAATTGGGAATATTCTTTTGTCGGGAAATATCCGTACGATTTGCAGACAATCATCAGTGGACCCCACAACGGAATTATTTTGGATTGGGAAAACGACAAAAATATTTTATTAAAAATAATCGGCGGAAATTTTACCGTTGATCATTGTTGAACTACTCGGTAGTAAAAGTACAATAATACGTGGTCAGATAAGTAAGACACGTGTGTGTGTGACGCCCCAAAATAGGTATACATCACCCATTCCGAGTCACAATACATGGCATGTAAACAACTACAACTTTTATTATTACAACAAGAAATCGTGAGTTTGAATACAAATATTATCTTCTAGACAATATCTATACTCAAATAAATCCTCATCACATTTATTGATACATTATTTTACAAAATGGTGAGGACTACTAAACAACTCTCTCTAGAACCTTCATTCCAAACCCCGACTCGACTCGCTTATATTCTCGCCTCCCGAGAAGAAAATGGAACAAAAAGGAAAAGGGTGAGCTCAACTAGCTCAAGAAAGAATATTATGACTAAGATAATATACAACAAACTATCGTTAGTCTTCAACAGGAAAAATCTAATAGAATACAATAGACAACAAATTTTAAATCAATATTCGCAATGAAAATAATAATTCATTAGAAGAGTTAAGTAGAGAATGCAAACTACTATCTTCTATGTATGAATTTAAAAGTTCATCGCCTCATCTTTTATCCTCGTAACATCAATTAATATATATCCGAATCAAATATTCATCTTTGCACTACATGTGCCAAAGATATTCATCATTGGTCATGTTCATCTAAACACTGCTCATCTTTGCACTACAGCCAAAGATATTCTTCGAAATCATTCATCTTTGCACTACGTGCCAAAGATATTCAATAATATCATCATTTAAGATCGAGGATGATGAAAATATTTTTAAAGAAACGAATCCAAAGGAAACAAAATGACAAGGATTAAGGATTAAGGATTCAGACTTTGTTTTATCCACGCCCAAAAATACCTCAAAAATAATTACAAGTGGTGTAAAATTCAAGAATGATCAAAACATGGATACAATCAAAGCTAGTATCCGTAATAGATATTTTTGACGAAAAGAAGAAATTTTATTTTTCTTGAATAAAGGTCAGATACGTGAATAGTGCCGTATACGTGAATAAGTAACTCCGACACCAAAAGATAGAAATTTCCAAAAAAAACATCTTCACGCTTCAATAATAGTACTCGTGAATAGTAAGAATCGTGAATAGTAACTCATGAATAAGAACTCATGAATAAGAACTCATGAATAGTAGAACCCGACATGAAAAAGTTCCAAATTTGATAAAAAGTTTCAACTAATATTTCAAAGATAATGATATGAAGAAATAATATCATTCGAGAAGAAAATAACATCCCTTACCTCGAAAGATTAAGATTTAAATTGGAATAACCTGGGATATAAGGTGAAGGGAACTCAGACCGCCTAACAATACTCAAAGTATACTCAAAATACTCACAAGAATACGCCGATAATATAGAGAGAGAATACTTCAGCTTTCGTGTGATTTTCAATTCTAACCCAAGACCCTATTTATAGGAAATCGCTTAGAACAACAAAAAAGTAAAATTTAATAAATTAATAATATAATTATATAAATTTCCTACGCATGCCTAGAATCTGATTTCAACCATCAAACACATGCCACATTCTAGAAAAAGTAAGAAAAAAAGTTTTTCTAATTTTAAATATTTTAAACTTCCAAAATCAATTATTTTGAGCTTCTAACTTCAATAATTCATAATAAATAGCCCTTTCATCGTAAAATTTGAATCTCACGCTTTTTTTATAGGAAATTCAATTATCTACAACTTTGCGTAAGAAAGTTTTTCTAAATTCCAAATAAAATTAACCAAAATCCACAAACGGGCTATTTTTTGTGCTATAATCAAATTTCAATAATAAATGGGGTCCACCAACATGTTTAACATGTTTTAAACATTTATTGCAACAAAAATACTCTTCCTCCTCAGATACTCATATATCCCACATTCGTTGTAAAAATATCACCATTATTATATTATTAAAATATAATAATATATTTAAATGAATTATTTTATCAGAAAAAGATAAAATTTCAATTTTCAACAATTGTCACATTAAAATTTTTCTCCATCTATATCCACATAAAATCAATATTTTTCTCATCATATGAATCAATAATTAATTATTCACAAATAATATTACGTAATCACAATATCGACAACCGTGCAGTGCGCCTCAGGAAAGGGGGCTTTCCAATAAGAATTTCTCCTTACTGGCGCGCAATTAGGTGACCAAACCTCTCCTTAGATAGAACTTTCTAGACATTGCCAATAATGTTATCTAATAATATTATTCAGATAATATGAATTATTGCTTCGATAATGAAAAATATTGGGTAATGACAATTATCAAACAACAAAGAATATAAAATATCAACGCAAAGAATTATTGAATCAATAAAATAAAATAATGAACAAGAATTATCGTAACCATTATTGAGTAGTGCCTTCTTTACGTAAGAATCAATAATTGGTGCAATACCGTGTGCATCGTGTTTTAACCACCCAGTATTTTAACAAGATAACTGTGAATAACCACGCCGTTATTTTTAAACCACTTATATTTGTGCTTTTCTTCATCCAATCGCTTTTCACATGGGCTCACATGGCTAGCTGGCCGCATTTAATATTCCCCGACAAAGATTTAATATTCCACTTCCACCAAACTAATATTCCCCGACAACAATGAATATTTTATAACCACTTGCTTATTTTGAAATATTCATGTATTTTACCCCTAACTATCCACATTAATCACATCAACCCTTACTATTTCAAAATAATAAATAGAGAAAATTAAATTTCATTAATAATAAGTTGGGGTCTTACAACCTCCCTCCTTATGAAATTTCGTCCTCGAAATCGACGACGCGATTCGGTGTTTCAAAAGGTGAGGATACCTCGCTTTCATTTCCGCTTTCCAATTCCTGTGTCATTTCCTCTATAGCATGATTCCTCCACAAAACTTTAACTTGTGGTATGACCTTCGTCGCAGTAGGGACCCCCAAAATAGGTATACATCACCCATTCGAAAGTTGTCAATACATGGTATGTAAACAACTACAACTTTATTATTACAACAAGAAACTGTGAGTTTAAATACAAATATTATCTTCTACAAATAATATTTATACTCACATAAATCCTCATCACATTTATCGATACATTATTTTACAAAAATGGTGAGGACTACTAAACAATCCTTTCTAAAACCTTCATTCCATACCCCCGACTGCATCGCTTATATTCTCGCCTCCCGAGAAGAATGGAAAAAAAAGGAAAAGGGTGAGCTCAACTAGCTCAAGAAAGAATATTACGACTAAGATAATATACAACAAATTATCGTTAGTCTTCAACAGGAAAAATTTAATGTAATACAATAGACAACAAATTTTCAATCAATATTCGCAATGAAATAATAATTCATGTAAGAGTTTACGAGAGAATGAAATCTACTATAATCTATGAATTTTAAAAGTTCATCATCAAAATTTTATCCCTCAGAACATCAATCAATATTCATCTCAAATCAAACATTCATCTTTTGCACTACAGCCAAAGATATTCATCACTGGCCATGTTCATCTCAACACTGCTCATCTTTGCACTAAAGTGCCAAAGATATTCATCATCGGGTCAACACCGCTCATTTAAACACTGCTCATCTTTGCACTATGTGCCAAAGATATTCTTCAGAAATCATTCATCTTTGCACCATGTGCCAAAGATATTCAATAATATCATCATTTAAGACCGAGGATGATGAAAATATTTTTAAAGAACGAATCCAAAGGAAACAAAATGACAAGGATTAAGGATTAATGATTCGTACTTTGTTTTATCCATGTCCAACAATACCTCAAAAATAATCATAGTGGTGTAAAATTCAAGAATGATCAAAAACATGGATACAATCAAAGCTAGTATCCGTAATAGATATTTTGGACTAAAAGAAGAAATTTTATTTTTCGATGAATAGTGCCAGATACGTGAATAGTGTCAGATACGTGAATAAGGCCAGATACGTGAATAAGAATCATGAATAGTAAATCCGACACCAAAAGATAGAAATTCCACAAAAAACATTTTCACGCATTTCATTTAATAGACTCGTGAATAAGAATCGTGAATAAGAACTCATGAATAAGAACTCGTGAATAAGAACTCATGAATAGTAACCCGACATGAAAAAGTTCCAAATTTGATAAAACTTCAGATCAATATTTCAAAGATAATGATATCAAGAAATAATATCATTATTAAAAAAAATAATATCCCTTACCTCAAAGAATCAAGATTTTCTAAGGAAAGGCTCAAGTGATGTCGAATGAAACTTGTACTAAACAAAGAACTCTCAAAGTATCTAAATACTCACAAAATACGCCAATAATATAGAGAGAGAAAGAGAGAAAACTTTTTTTTCGTGTGATTTTCAATTCTAACTTAAATTTCTATTTATAGAAAATGTTAGCTACCAAGGCAGATTTCGACTGCCACCGATGGCTTTTACTCGCTACTATTGCCACCCACCACATTTGAAATAAAATTCAGCACATTTCTTCACCAACCACAAGTGGGGCCCACTCAATTCTAGAATTTTCCACCAAAATCAATTATAACCCTAATTTCCTAATCGACACCTCTTAAAATTCATAACAAATCATTCGCATTTTTAATCTGCTCAAAATTTGTGGACATATACTCAACTTATGTATGTATAACATACCCAAAAATTACTATTAATCCAACTATCGGATTAAAAATTATAACCCCGCAATATATCTCAAAACCCCGATTTAATTTTTAATACCTCCAACTGTAAAATATCGATAAAACACCTCAACAATAATTTCTTCATTTATAACCACATAAATAAATCCATCATTTATATCCACATAAAATAAATATTTCTTTATCATATGAATCAATAATTAATTATTCACAAATAATATTACGTAATCACAATTATGACAACCCAGCCGCTCTCAGAAAGAGGGGCTTCCGATAAGGATTTCTCTCATCGGGCGCCGCAATTAGGTGACCAAACCCTCCTCGATGTAACTTTCTAGACATTGCCAATAATGCTATCTAATAATATTATTCAAATAATATGAATTATTGATCCGATAATGGAGATAATGTGCAAAGTGACAATTATCGAACAACAATAATATAAAATATCAACGCAAAGAATTATCGAATCAATAAAATAAAATATTGAACAAGAATTCATCGTGGAAAATTATCGAGTAAAGGCCTTCACGTAAGGATCAATAATTCAACAATACTATGCAATACCGTGCTGCCATCGGCAACCACGCCAGACATCGTATTTTAACCACCGGTATTCCAAAAGCCTTAATCAGAATAACTACGCCGTTATTTTTAACCAACTTATATTTGTCGCTTTCTTCATCCAATCGCTCACATGGGCCCACACACATGGTCGCTACCGTCGCATTTAATATTCCCGACAAAGATTTAATATTCCACGCACCAAACTAAATATTCCCCGACAAAAATGAATATTTTATAACCACTGCTTATTTTGAAATATTTTATGATTTAACCCTTAACTATCCACATTAATCAAATCAACCCTTACTATTTCAAAATAATAAATAAAGGAAATTCCTTTTATTTAAAAAAATTTCGGTCTTACAACCTCCCTTCTTATGAAATTTCGCCCTCTAAATCGACGACGCACTGGTGTTTCAAAAGGTGAGGATACCTCGCTTTCATTTCCGCTTCCAATTCCCTGTGTCATTTCCTCTATAAGATGATTCCTCCACAAAACTTTAACTTGTGGTATGACTTTCATGCACAGTAGGACATGCTCCTTCCTATCCAAGATCTTGACAGTACCTCCTCACACGTTAAGTCTTTGGCTATCTCGTCCTGGTTTCTAACTCAATAACGTGGTTCGGTCTTTCACATATTTACTTAAGCATGATATGTGAAACACATTATGAACACGAGACATACTGGAGGTAACGCAAGTCTATAGGCTACATTTCCTACTTGGCCAAGAATTTGAAATGGACCAATAAATCGTGGATCGAGCTTTCCTCTCTTCCCAAATCTTGTAACTCCCTTCCATGGAGCAACTCTCGCAATAAATACATGATCCCTCACATTAAATTCCACGCCCTTTCGATGAAGATCCGTGATAACTCTTTTGTCGATCTTGAGCCGCTTGTATACGCTTGTCAATTATTTGGATCTTTTCAGTAGTCATATCGCATTTAACTCGGGTCCCAACAATGTTGCTTCACCCACCTCATCCCAACATATCGAGAACTACATTTTCGGCCCATATAATGCTTCAATGGAGCCACACCTATACTTGCTCGATAATCGTTGTTGTAGGAGAATTCCACCAATGGTAAATACTTATCCCAACCGCCTTGAAGTCTAGGACACGTAGTCTTAATAAATCTTCAAGAGTTTGAATAGTCCTCTCTCGATTGTCCGTCTGCTTGGGGGATGGTATGTCAACTAAATCGCAAACTGCGCTCCATAGCTTTTTGCAAGCTAACCCAAAATCTTGAAGTGAATCTTGGGTCACGATCCCAAACTATGGATACAGCATGCCATGCAACCTCACAATCTCATTTACGCATATACTAGCAAGACGCTCAAGGAATAAGTCTCCAGACGGCAAGAAATGAGCAGACTTGGTTAATCTATCAACAATAACCCAAATAAGATTGATGCCTTGAGAAACCGTAGGAAGACCCAGAACTAAATCCATGGTAATGTGTTCCCACTTCCATTCCGGAATCTCAAGTGGTTGCAACGGACCCTTAGGTACTAGATGCTCCGCCTTTACACGCTGACAAGTTAAACACATCGAGATAAACTTTGCAATCTCTCTCTTCATATTATTCCACCAAAATGTATGTCAAGATCACGATACATTTTAGTACTTCCGTGATGGATTGCAAATGGTGTATTGTGTGCTTCCATCATAATCTTGTACTTCAAATCGTAGTCGTTAGAACACAAAGTCTAGAGTGGACTCAAGTATTCCTTCTTCATCAATTCTCGCCCTAATAGCTCCTTCTTGTACTTTCTTCTTCATAATGATCACTCCGGCCTGCGGGCTCGAGCAACCTTAACTTTTTCTATTAAAGTTGGCTCTACGCAGATACTTGACATCATCGCACTCGCTCCTCGTGATATGATCTTCTACTCAACGCGCCGCCTACCACGCTCGCTTTTACTGTGATGGTATCAATAGTGTGGTCGTAGTCTTCAATAGCTCGAGCCAACGTCGCCGCAGATGTTGAGTTCTTTTTTTGAGTGAAGAAATATTTAAGGCTTTTATGATCCGAATATATCTCCACTTTCTCCCCATATATAGATAGTGCTCCATATCTTTAAGCGAAAACGATCATCGCCGCTAACTCTAGATCACGAGTAGGATAATTCCTCTCATACTCTTTTTAAGTTGTCGCGAGGCATAAAGCTATGACTTTCCCACGCTGCATGAGAACACATCCTAACCCTTTTGCTCAAGCATCGTCAGAGATAACAAATCCATCCGAACCAGATGGTATTGTTAGAACAAAAGTCAAATAAGTCTCCTCTTAAGCTCTTGGAAACTTTTCTCTCGATTCTTCATTCCAAACGAATTTTGTATCCTTCCGAAAGTTATGAGTTAATGGAGTAGCGATTCGAGAAAACCTTCCACTAATCTCCGATAATAACCACTAAGCCCAAAAGCTACGTGATTTCACCACCGACTTTGTTGTTCTAACTTCAGATTGCTTCAATCTTCACGGATCAACAGATACTCCATGTTTTGACACTGATGCCCAAGAAATGCTACCTCTCGCCGTAACTCGCGATTTCTTCAATTTGGCATATAGTTGGTTTTCACGAAGCTTTCGAGTACCAAATTTCAAATGGTGCTCATGATCTTCACGACTTTTTGAATATATAAGGATGTCATCAATAAAGACAACAACGAATCGATCCAAATATTCCTTGAATACTTGGCTCATCATATCCATGAAAGCCGCAGGAGCATTAGTTAGTCCCAAAGACATGACTAAGAATTCATAATGCCCATACCGAAGTTCTCAAGGCGCCTTTGAATATCCTCGCTCTAATTTTCACCGATGATATCCGTAATCTAAGATCGATTTTTGAAAAGAATTGTGCCCCTCAGAATCGGGTCAAACAAGTCATCAATACGAGGTAGAGGATACCTATTCTTGATGGTGACATGGTTCAATTCCCCGATAGTCAATACAAAGTCGCATACTCCCCGCGCCTTTTCTTTTTTACAAATAAAACAGAGCACCCCAAGGAGATGTACTAGACGAATGAAACCGATGTCCAACAATTCTCGTAGTTGGACCTTTAACTCCAAGTTCAATAGAGCCATTCGACATGGGGTTTTAGAAATGGGCTTTGTACCTGTGTTCAAGATCAATAAAGAATTCAACTTCACGCTCGGGGTAGACCGGAAGTTCTTCGTGAAATACGCCAGAAAGTCAATAACAACAGAATATTATTCAAATTTGACGTGTCTTTATTCAAATCCATAACATGGGCTAAGAAAGCTTGACATCCGCTTTTCAATAAACTAATAATTTTATGATTAGATATGATAGTGATTGATTTTAATGGTTTAGTTGTTTGAATTGCATAACAAAGTGGTTAGAATATGAAAACTAACAACCTTATTTAAAACAATCAATTTTGGCATGATGAGTAGTTAACCAATCAATCCCTAAAATCACATCAAAAGCAAGTATCTTTAAAGAGATAAGGTCAATGTGTAAGGTGATGGTGCCAACTTGAATCAAACAAGATTTATAAACAAAGGATGTGATGAAAGTTTCTCCTAACTGAGTTTCCACAGATAGTCAAAGTCTAATTTCTCCTGAGTCAAGTTTAAACGCTGAGCACACGCAGAGAGATAAATGAATGGGTAAAGACCCAGATCAAGTAAGGTATAAACTTCGCAAGAATTTATAAATAATTTTACCCGTGATCACCTCGCTTTTGTTCCTCGATTATGACCAACCACAACAAACGCCTTCCCTAATCGCTGACTTTGACTTTTCTCGGGATGTTTTTGAGTCACCGTCCCTCACCGAACTAGGTTTCGCTATCGCATAAATTCGAAAGCGATATGTCCTTCCTTTCCACAACTATAGCATACCTTGAATGCTAGGCGCTTGATCGATATGTCCTCTTTTCCAGATTTCAGAAGATATGACCGGTGGTCGTCGCTTCTCTCCCTTTAAACCGGGCTTGTCACCAAGACCGCTGCCTTCACATAGTCGTTGTTAAATCTCTCTTTAAAATCTCCTCCTAACTCGCTTCTTCGCTTTTCACGACCATGATTACCACCAGAGTGGTTACCATTTTCGTCCATTCGCTTTTTTTTCTCCGCAGTTATCATTATTCTCGCTGATCGCTATCTCTCGTACGATCCTCGTTATGGTCCTCACCGACCGCATTTCGTTATCTCGCCTAATAATTGAGCCCTGCTTACAACATCTCAATAAAGAGAAAGTTTATGAGAAATGAGATATCGACGACGCCGGTTTCAAACCTCTAAGAAACATCCGCGCCATACGCTCCTCATTCTCCACCAAATGAGGTGCAAACTCGATAACTCGCAAACTTTGCCTCGCATCGAGACACCGCCATGTTGTTTTGTTCTAACTGATGAACTCCACTTCCTTCATACGATTTAACACTTTCGTGAAAGTATTTGTCATTAAATAGTCTCTCAAACGCCTCCCAAGACATGCCGAAAAGGGCCGGATGGGTACGCTTCACGCATTCCCACCAAAGAGTCCGCTTCGCCACTTTAACATAAAGGTGGCGAATGGAACCTTCGTTTCTCCTCCGCATCCCAAGACATCGAATATCTTGTAATTTGTTTGACCCATGTTTCCGCCCATGATCGGATCCGCTTTCCTTAAATTCGTGGTCCCAACTCTTTGAATCGCTTGGGTCGTGATAACCCGTGAATTGCTATCATTTCCTCCTCAGATTTTGAACACGAAGTCTCCTCGTCTCGATTTTGCATGAATCGCAAAAACTTCTAAACATCCCCTCGCTCATCATCTCGCCCATGGTGTTGTTTCACAGAGGAACATTGCCACTGCTGACGCTCTCCTCGCTGGTAAAGACAGCATCTCCACGGCCTCATTTACTCCATCGTTAATATTCTCAACGACATTCTCAAACATCGCCATAAAACAAGGGTTAATTAAGGAAATCAATATATCACATAATATCCTATATATATCGACCAACTAACAAATAAGTTTTAGGTAGACACACTAATAAGGATTTACTCGCCTCTCCTCCTAGTTCTATTCCCCGATCTCCGCCAGAGATCATATCCCTAAGCTCGATACCAACCGCGACGCCCCCAAAATAGTATACATCACCCATTCCGAAGTTGTCAATACATGGTACGTAAACAACTACAACTTTATTATTACAACAAGAAAACTGTGAGTTTAAATACAAATATTATCTTCTAGATAATATTTATACTCACATAAATCCTCATCACATTTATCGATACATTATTTTACAAAATGGTGAGGACTACTAAACAATCCTTTCTAAAACCTTCATTCCATACCCCGACTGCACTCGCTTATATTCTCGCCTCCCGAGAAGAATGGATGGAAAAAGGAAAAGGGTGAGCTCAACTAGCTCAAGAAGAATATTATGACTAAGATAATATACAACAAATTATCGTTAGTCTTCAACAGGAAAAATTTAATGTAATACAATAGACAACAAATTTTCAATCAATATTCGCAATGAAATAATAATTCATGTAAGAGTTACGTAGAGAATGAAATCTACTATAATCTATGAATTTAAAAGTTCATCATCAAAATTTTATCCCTCAGAACATCAATCAATATTCATCTCAAATCAAACATTCATCTTTGCACTACATGTGCCAGCCAAAGATATTCATCACTGGCCATGTTCATCTCAACACTGCTCATCTTTGCACTAACAGCCAAAGATATTCATCACTGGTCATGTTCATTTAAACACTGCTCATCTTTGCACTATGTGCCAAAGATATTCTTCAGAAATCATTCATCTTTGCACTACAGCCAAAGATATTCAATAATATCATCATTTAAGACCGAGGATGATGAAAAAATATTTTAAAGAACTAATCCAAAGGAAACAAAATGACAAGGATTAAGGATTAATGATTCAGATTTTGTTTTATCCATGTCCAACAATACCTCAAAAATAATCATAGTGGTGTAAAATTCAAGAATGATCAAAACATGGATACAATCAAAGCTAGTATCCGTAATAGATATTTTGGACTAAAAAAGAAGAAATTTTATTTTTCGATGAATAGTGCCAGATACGTGAATAAGGTCAGATACGTGAATAAAGGTCAGATACGTGAATGTGAATAAGAATCTCCGACACCAAAAGATAGAAATTCCACAAAAAACATTTTCACGCTTCGCTTAATAAGACTCGTGAATAAGAACTCGTGAATAAGAATAAGAACTCATGAATAAGAACTCGTGAATAAGAACTCATGAATAGTAACCCGACATGAAAAAGTTCCAAATTTGATAAAACTTCAGATCAATATTTCAAAGATAATGATATCAAGAAATAATATCATTATTAAAAAAAAATAATATCCCTTACCTCAAAGAATCAAGATTTTAAGGAAAGGCTCAAGTGATGTCGAATGAATGAAACTTGTACTAAACAAAGAACTCTCAAAGTATCTAAATACTCACAAAATACGCCAATAATATAGAGAGAAAGAGAGAAAACTTTGTTTCGTGTGATTTTCAATTCTAACTTAAATTTCTATTTATAGAAAATGTTAGCTCACCAAGGCATTTTGACCGCTACACCGATGGCTTTACTCGCTACTATTGCCACCCACCACATTTGAAATAAAATTCAGCACATTTCTTCACCAACCACAAGTGGGGCCCACTCAATTCTAGAATTTTCCACCAAAATCAATTATAAACCTAATTTTCAATCGACACCTCTTAAAATTCATAACAAATCATTCGCAGCATTTTTAACTGCTCAAAATTTGTGGACATATACTCAACTTATGTATGTATAACATACCCAAAAATTACTACAATCCAACTATTTCGGATTAAAAATTATAACCCCGCAATATATCTCAAAACCCCGATTTAATTTTTAATACCTCCAACTGATAAAATATCGATAAAACACCTCAACAATAATTTCTTCATTTATAACCACATAAATAAATCCATCATTTATATCCACATAAAATAAATATTTCTTTATCATATGAATCAATAATTAATTATTCACAAATAATATTACGTAATCACAATTATGACAACCAGCCGCTCCTCCTCAGAAAGAGGGGCTTTCCGATAAGGATTTCTCTCATCGGGCGCCGCAATTAGGTGACCAAACCTCTCCTCGATGTAACTTTCTAGACATTGCCAATAATGCTATCTAATAATATTATTCAAATAATATGAATTATTGATCCGATAATGGAGATAATGTGCAAAGGACAATTATCGAACAACAATAATATAAAATATCAACGCAAAGAATTATCGAATCAATAAAATAAAATATCGAAACAAGAATTCATCGTGGAAAATTATCGAGTAAGGCCTTCACGTAAGGATCAATAATTCAACAATATCATGTAATACCGCAGTGCCATCAGGCAACCACGCCAGACATCGTATTTTAACCAACCGGGTATTCCAATGTTTTAACCAGAATAACTACGCCCGTTATTTTTAACCAACTTATATTTGTGCTTTTTTCATCCAATCGCTCACATGGGCCCACACATGGTCGCAATACCGTCAGCATTTAATATTCCCCGACAAAGATTTAATATTCCATTTACCAAACTAATATTCCCTACAAAAATGAATATTTTATAACCACTTGCTTATTTAAAAAATATTTATGATTTAACCCTTAACTATCCACATTAATCAAATCAACCCTTACTATTTCAAAATAATAAATAAAGGAAATTCCTTTTTATTTAAAAAAATTTCGGTCTTACGGGATGGTATGCCGAATCAATCAGAACTGCGTGCCCATAGCTTTTTGCAAGCTAACCCAAAATCTTGAAGTGAATCTTGGGTCACGATCCAAACTATGGATACAGCATGCCACGTAACCTCACAATCTCATTCACGCATATACTAAGAAGACGCTCAAGTGAATAAGTCTCCGTGTCGGCAAGAAATGAGCGAGACTTGGTTAATCTATCAACAATAACCCAAATAGCATTGATGCTCGAGAAACCGTAGAGGAAGACCCGTGAACGAAATCCATGGTAATGTGTTCCCACTTCCATTTCGAATCTCAAGTGGTTGCAATGGACCCTTAGGTACTAGATGCCCCGCCTTTACACGCCGACAAGTTAAACACATTGAGATAAACTTTGCAATCTCTCTCTTCATATTGTTCCACCAAAATGTATGTCAAGATCACGATACATTTTAGTACTTCCAGGATGGATTGCAAATGGTGTATTGTGTGCCTCCATCATAATCTTGAACTTCAAATCGAGTCGTTAGGGACACAAAGTCTAGAGTGGACTCAAGTATTCCTTCTTCATCAATTCTCGCCCTAATAGCTCCTTCTTGTACTTTCTTCTTCTTACGCATCACTCGTGTATTCTGGTGGCTTGAGCAACCTTAACTTTTCTATTAAAGTTGGCTCTACGCGATATACTTGACATCATCGCACTCGTTCCTCAAGATATGATCTTCTACTCAACGCGTCGCCTACCACATTCGCTTTCCAGGATGGTATTGAATAGTGTGGTCGTAGTCTTTCAATAGCTCGTGCCAACGTCATCGCCCAGCATGTTGAGTTCTTTTTGAGTGAAGAAATATTTAAGGCTTTTATGGTGCGAATATATCTCCACTTTCTCCCCATATAGATAGTGCCTCCATATCTTTAGCGCGAACGACATCACGCTAACTCTAGATCATGAGTAGGATAATTCCTCTCATACTCTTTAAGTTGTCGCGAGGCATATGCTATGACTTTCCCACGTTGCATGAGAACACATCCTAACCCTTTGCTCAAGCATCGTCGTGAGATAACAAATCCATCCCGAACCAGATGGTATTATTGAGAACAAAGCCAAATAAGTCTCCTCTTAAGCTCTTGGAAACTCTTTCGCATTCTTCGCTCCAAACGAATTTTGTATCCTTCCAAGTTAGCCGAAGTTAATGGAGTAGCGATTCTAGAAAATCCTTCCACGAATCTCCGATAATAACCAACTAAGCCCAAAAAGCTACGACTTCACTCACCGATTTTGGTTGCTCCCAACTTCAGTATTGCTTTAATCTTCACGGATCAACAGATACTCCATGTTTCGACACCACGTCCCAAGGAATGCTACTTCCTCAAGCGAACTCGCATTTCTTTAATTTGGCATATAGTTTGTTTTCACGAAGCCTTTGGAGTACCAAATTTCAAATGGTGCTCATGATCTTCACGACTTTTGGAATATATAAGGATGTCATCAATAAAGACAACAACAAACCGATCCAAATATTCCTTAAATACTTCGGTTCATCATATCCATGAAAGTCAGAGAGCATTAGTCATCCAAAGACATGACTAAGAATTCATAATGCCCGCATCTGAGAGTTCTAAAGGCGATCTTTGGAATATCCTCGGTTCTAATTTTCACCGATGATATCCGTAATCTAAGATCGATTTTTGAAAAGAATTGTGGCCCTTCAGAATCGGGTCAAACAAGTCATCAATACGAGGTAGAGGATACCTATTCTTGATGGTGACATGGTTCAATTCCGATAGTCAATACAAAGTCGATACTCCCGCTCTTTCTTCTTTACAAATAAAACAGAGCACCCCAAGGAGATGTACTAGACGAGATGAAACCGATGTCCAACAATTTCAGAGTTGGACCTTTAATTCCTCAAGTTCAATAGAGCCATTCGATATGGGGTTTTAGAAATGGGCTTTGTACCAGGTTCAAGATCAATAAAGAATTCAACTTCACGTTCGGGGTAGACCGAAGTTCTTCTAGAAATACGTCAGAAAATCAATAACAACCGGAATATTATTCAAATTTGACGTGTCTTTATTCAAATCCATAACATGGGCTAAGAAAGCTTGACATCCGCTTTTTTAATAAACGAATAGCTTTATGATTAGATATGACAATGATTGATTTTAATGGTTTAGTTTCTTGAATTGCATAACAAAGTTGGTTAGAATATGAAAACTAACAACCTTACTTAAAACAATCAATTTTGGTATGATGAGTAGTTAACCAATCAATCCCTAAAATCACATCAAAAACAAGTATCTTTAAAGAGATAAGGTCAATGTAAGGTGATGGTGCCAACTTGAATCAAACAAGATTTATAAATAGTGGATGTGATGAAAGTTTCTCCTAACGGAGTTTCCACAGATAGGTCAAAGTCTAATTTCTCCCGAGTCAAGTTTAAACTTTGAGCACATGCAGTAAGAGATAAATGAATGGGTAAAGACCCCAGATTAAGTAAGTAAGGTATAAAATTCGCAAGAATTTATAAATAGCTTACCCGTGATCACCTCGTTTGGGTTCCTCGCATTATGACCGACCACAACAAACGCTCTTCCCTAATCGCTGATTTTGACTTTTTCGGGATGATCTTTTGAGTCACCGCCCCTCATTGAACTAGGGTTTCGCTTCGCATAATCTCAAGCGATATGTCCTTCCTTTCCACAATTATAGCATACCTTGAACTGTCAGGGCGGTTTGGATCGATATGTCCCTCTTTTCCGCATTTGTAACATATGACGGGTGGTCGTTCTCCTCCCTTAGAACCGATTCGCTTAAGACTATCGTCTTCACATGGTCATTGTTAAATCTCCTCTTTTAAAATCTCCTCCCGACTCGCTTCTTCTATTTTCATGGCCATGATTATCACCAGAGTGGTTACCATTTTTGTCCGTCTGTTTTTTCTCCGTTGGTTATCATTATTCTCGTTGATCGCTATCTCCGTACGATCCTCGGTTGTGGTCCCTCGGTTGACTGTATACTCATTATCTCGCCTAATAATTGAGCCTCTTTTACAACATCCGAATAGAAAAAATTTATGAGAAATGAGATATCGACGTACGCCGGGTTTCAAACCTCTAAGAAACATCTGTGTAATACACGTTCCTCATTCTCCACTAAATGAGGTGCAAACCGGATAACTTTTGCAAACTTTGCCTCGTGATCGAGACACAATCGTGTTGTTTTGTTCCAATCGATGAACTCCATTTCCTTCATACGATTTAACACTTTGAAGGAAAGTATTTGTCATTAAATAGCTTCAAATGTCTCCCAAGACATGCCGAAAAGCGGCCGATGGGTACGCTTCACAGACTCCCACCAAGAGTAGTCGCTTCGCCATTTTAACATAAAGGTGGCGAATGGAACCTTCGTTCCTCGTGCATCCCAAGACATCGAATATCTTGGTAATTTGTTTTGACCCATGTTTCCGCCATGATCGGATCCGGCTTTCCCTTAAATTCTAGTGGTCCCAACTCTTCGAATCGCTTGTTGTGACAACCCGTGAATTGCTATCATTTCCTCCTCGTATTTTGAACACGAAGTCTCCTCGCCCTCGATTTTGCATGAAACCGCAAAAGCTTCTAAACATCCCCTCGCTCATCATCTCGCTTCAATGGTGTTGTTCACAGGAGGAACATTGCCACTGTTACAGACGTTCTCCTCGTTGGTGAGTACAAAGCGTCTCCACTCGGCCTCATTTCCATTGTTAATATTCTCACGACATTCTCAAATACCGTCATAAAACAAGGGTTAATTAAGGAAATCAATATATCACATAATATCCTTATATATCGACCAACTAAAAAAAATAAGCTTAGGTAGGACACACTAGCACAGGATTTACTCTGCCTCTCCCTCCTAGTTCTATTCCCCGATCTCCGCCAGAGATCATATCCCTAAGCTCGATACCAACCGTGACGCCCCAAAATAGGTATACATCACCCATTCTCGAGTTGTCAATACACGGTACATAAACAACTACAACTTTTATTATTACAACAAGAAACCGTGAGTTTGAATACAAATATTATCTTCTAGATAATATCTATACTCAAATAAATCCTCATCACATTTATTGATACATTATTTTACAAAAATGGTGAGGACAACTAAACAACTCTCTATAACCTTCATTCCAAACCCCGACTCGTACTCGCTTATATTCTCGCCTCCCGAGAAGAAAAATGGAACAAAAGGAAAAGGGTGAGCTCAACTAGCTCAAGAAAGAATATTATGACTAAGATAACATACAACAAATTATCGTTAGTCTTCAACAGGAAAAATCTAATAGAATACAATAGACAACAAATTTTAAATCAATATTCGCAATGAAATAATAATTCATTAGAAGAGTTAAGTAGAATGCAAACTACTATCTTCTATGTATGAATTTAAAAGTTCATAAATCATCTTTTATCCCCGTAACATCAATCAATATATATCTGAATCAAATATTCATCTTTGCACTATGAGCCAAAGATATTCATCGATTGGTCATGTTCATCTAAACACTGCTCATCTTTTGCACTACGGGCCAAAGATATTCTTCGTAAATCATTCATCTTTGCATTATAAAAGCCAAAGATATTCAATAATATCATCATTTAAGACTGAGGATGATGAAAAATATTTTTAAAGAAACGAATCCAGTGAAACAAAATGACAAGGATTAAGGATTAAGGATTCGTACTTTGTTTTATCCACATCCAAAAATACCTCAAAAAATAATTACAAGTGGTGTAAAATTCAAGAATGATCAAAATATGGATACAATCAAAGCTAGTATCCGTAATAGATATTTTAGATTAAAAGAAGAAATTTTATTTTTCGGTGAATAGTCACAGTATACTTGAATAAGGCCAGTATAACGTGAATAGTAACTCAGACACCAAAAGATAGAAATTTCCCAAAAAACATCTTCACGCTTCATGAATAGTACTGATTGAATAGTAAATCGTGAATAAGAACTCATGAATAGTAACTCGTGAATAAGAACTCATGAATAAGAACTCATGAATAGTAACCCCGACATGAAAAAGTTCCAAAATTGATAAAAAGTTTCAACTAATATTTCAAAGATAATGATATTGAAGAAATAATATCATTTGAGAAGAAAATAACATCCCTTACCTCGAAAGATTAAGACTTTAAATTTGGAATACCTGGATATAGTCAAGGAACTTGCACCGCCTAACAATACTCAAAGTATACTCAAAATACTCACAAGAATACGCCGATAATATAGAGAGAGAAAACTTCAGATTCAGGGTGTGATTTTCAATTCTAACTAAAGACCCTATTTATAGGAAATCGCTTAGCTTAGAACAAAAAGCGTAAAATTTAATAAATTAATAATATAATTATATAAATTTCCTATGCATGCCTAGAATCTGATTTCAGCCATCAAACACATGCCACATTCTAGAAAAAGTAAGAAAAAACGTTTTTCTAATTTTAAATATTTTAAACTTCCAAAATCAATTATTTTGAGCTTCTTGAACTTCAATAATTCATAATAAATAGCCCTTTCATCAGAAAATTTGAATCTCACGAGTTTTTATAGGAAATTCAATTCTCTACAACTTTGCAGAAGAAAGTTTTTCCAAATTCCAAATAAAATTAACAGAAATCCACAAACCAAGCTATTTTATTGTGCTATAATCAAATTTCACTAATAAATGGGGTCCACCAACATGTTTAACATGTTTTAAACATTTATTGCAACAAAAATACTCTTCCTCCTCGTATACTCATATATCCCACATTTGTTGTAAAAATATCACCATTATTATATTATTAAAATATAATAATATATTTAAATGAATTATTTTATCAGAAAAAGATAAAATTTCAATTTTCAACAATTGTCACATTAAAATTTTTCTCCATCTATATCCACATAAAATCAATATTTTTCTCATCATATGAATCAATAATTAATTATTCACAAATAATATTAGAGAATCACAATATCGACAACAAAAGTGCAGGTTCCAGGAAAGAGGGGCTTTCAATAAGAATTTCTCCTCATCTTGGCGCAATTAGGTGACCAAACCTCTCCCTTACGTAACTTTCTAGACATTGCCAATAATGTTATCTAATAATATTATTCGGATAATATGAATTATTGCTTCGATAATGAAAAATATTGGGTAATGACAATTATCAAACACAATAAATATAAAATATCAACGCAAAGAATTATTGAATCAATAAAATAAAATATCGAACAAAGAATTATCGTAACCATTATTGAGTAGTGCCTTCACGTAAGAATCAATAATTGGTGCAATACCGGTGCTAATCGTGTTTTAACCACCGAAAGTATTTTAACAAGATAATCTGTGAATAACTATTTGTTATTTTTAAACCACTTATATTTGTCGCTTTTCTTCATCCAATCGCTTTCAGTTATGGGGCCCACACATGGTCGCTACTGGCCGCATTTAATATTTCTACAACGCATTTAATATTCCACGACCAAACGAATATTCAAACAACAATGAATATTTTATAACCACTTGCTTATTTTGAAATATTTCATGTATTTTACCCCTAACTATCCACATTAATCACATCAACCCTTACTATTTCAAAATAATAAATAGAGAAAATTAAATTTCATTAATAATAAGTTGGGGTCTTACAGTGTGACGCCCCCAAAATAGGAATACATCACCCATCTTGAGTCGCCAAATACATGGTACAAAATTCAGATACAACCTAATAATACAGCAGTCGCGTAAAATACGACAAAACATATGGTGTGAGTTTAAATACAAATATTATCATCTAGACAATATCCATTCTCAATTGAGTCCTCACAGACAGTATACAAACTCAAATTCAGTCCTCATTGCATTTATTGTCACACTATTTAATAGAATAGCGAGAACTACTAATACTATCATCTAGACCGTCACTCCATTCCCCGACTAGTCCTGGCTACGTTCTCATTTCCTAAAGAGAACAGTGAAAGAAAGGGTGAGCTCAACTAGCCCAGTAAGAAATATTATGACTAAGATAATGCAGAATAAATTATCATTAGCCTCCAGCAATGTTAAACTTATAAAATACAATAGACATCAAGTTTAACTGCAGCGGAACATGCAATCCATTAAGAGAGTCAAGTAGAGAATAAAATCTACTATCTTTTATGATTTAAAAAGTTTTTCATCACTTTTATCGCTGAGACTCAGCTCAATAAATAATCCACATCAATAAATCATCCCTGCACTACAAGCCAAGGATATTCTTTAGTATCACGACCACGAATTATCCATGCACTACGGGCCAAAGATAATTGTGTTTTCATCAACGGTCCTGATCATGCCATAAAATAATTCGTCTTTGCTCCCTTGGCCGAAGAGAATCTATAGCCATAATCATACCAAAAACTGTCCATCAATGCACTACGGGCCAATGAGGACTTTTTTTCACATCATTTGTAACATTACTACCATGATTATACCGAATAATCCACGGTCATAATCATACCAAGTCCATCTATGCACTATAGGCCACAGATGACTTTCAACATAATATAAACATGAGGATGATGACAATGACATAATAATTCAATTAAACAAGTTCAAGATTTAATTTATCCAAGAACCAATAATGTCCAAATTGTCAAAATGATACTGCTTTGTAGAGTAAAATTCAAGAATGCTCAGAAAAATATTTCCATGAAAAGATACTGGATGAAGCGCAAATATCAAGGATATTCTACTAATTTTATGGAGTATAGAAGTCAAAATTTTAACCAACCGAGAATAATAAGAAATGGAATAACAATGCAGAAATCACCACGCATCCTAAGATTGCAGATAGTATTAAAAGTTATTCCAAATGTAATAATAATAACGGAATCAAAGTCAAAGTGAAAATCACAATCAACGGGATGTTCCAATGTAATAATAAATGCGAATAATAAATGATGAAACCAGTCCCGTGATAAGATGCATATAGGATATTTCGACGTAATAATAAAGATGGAATAATAAATGGAACCAGTCCCACAGTATAAGATGATGCAGTGATATTACGACGAGTAATATTAAAGACTTAAATAATAAAATGGAACTGAGTCCCACAGATAGATGTATGCAGGATATTCGACGTAATATTAAAGGCTAAATAATAAAATGGAACCCGTGTCCTACAGATAAGATGAGATAGGATATTAAACGTAATATTAAAGACGGAATAATAAAATGGAACTAAAGTCGGTGTAAAACACACATACACGATATTTCAAATGTAATAATAAAAGATGAATAAATAAGAATGTCACCAAGTATAGGGTATTCCACGTATACAAAGTTATTCCAATGTAATATTAAAGAAATGGAATAACAAAAGTTCTCTTCTTGAATACAAAAGAATAATATCCCTCACCGTAAAAAGAAGAATATTCGATCGCTAGGGTGAGGATTTTCTAAAAGAAAACTTATACTATGTTCTTCATTTCAAAGTTTCTTAAAACTCTTAAGGAAATACGCCAAGATTATAGTAAGGAGAATTCTCTCGAACTTACGGTGTGATTTCAATTTTAACTAAGCTTCCTATTTATAGGAAAATGGAATGCATAGTAACTAATCCATGAACAGTCCAGATTGATTTACTTTAATCGACTATCCATATTTAAAGCAAAATCTTTTAAATAAAATAAAATATATTCTATTTTATATAAAAATGATTTTACTTGCAAATACTATCGCAGACACTATACAAATACTATGCATAATAAAATATAATATATTCTATTTATAGAATAACTTTAATAAAGTATTTTTTTTATATAAAAAAATTTACTATGCAAAAACACTACGCAACACTATGCATAATAAAATATAATATATTTTATTTATAGAATAACTTTAATAAAGTATTCTCATTTTATATAAAAGATGTTTCGTTGTATTACGTTAATAATACTTAATAAAACAAAATTTCTAAATCAATAATAATTGAATCAAATAATGTGAGATACTTGTCAACAACTATTATAGCAATAATTGAACAAAACCGAGTGACTTCATATAAATATCAATAATCAATACCGGTAGTGCTACTATGCAACAACGCCAGACATCTTGCTTTTACTACCGAGTAGTTCAACAAAGATCAACGGTAAAACTTCCGCCGTTATTTTCAATAAAATATTTTTGTCGTTTTCTCAATCCGACAATAATTCCATTGTGGGGTCCACCAATAATTGTACCATCGTACGAATATTTTTCGACACAAAGAATATTCCCTGACCAATCGAATATAATATAATAACTTGCATACTTTGCAAAATTTATAAATACTACCCACAACTATAACATTATCTCAAATTCACACCATAATATTAAAAAAAATATTTCGAGAAAATTAATTCTTTATTCATAAAATATGGGATTTTACACACGGTATTGATTATTAATGCTTATGTGAGAAGTCACTCAGTTTGATTCAATTATTGTCAATTAATAATATGAATTATTTAGCGATAATGAGATTTTGTTTTATTCGTATTATTAACGTAATAAAATGTAAACATCTTTTTATATAAAATGTAATACTTTATTAAAGTTATTCTATAAATAGAATATATTATATTTTATTATACATAGTGTTGCATAGTGTTTTTGCATAGTATTGCATAGTGTTTGTATAGTAAAAAATCTTTTATATAAATAGAATATATTATATTTTATTTAAAATATTTTTCTTTAAATATGGACCGTCGATTAAAAGTAAATCAACTGGACCGCTCATGGATTAGTTACTATGCATTCCATTTTCCTATAAATAGAAGCTCATTCCTTCATTATTTTCTTACGAATTCACTGAACTCTAGAGAGAGAAACTATAGAAAGAAAGAAGAAAAGTATTCTACAACTTAACTACTTCTTTATTTCAGTTCTTCTTTAAAACGGTAAGGGATATTATTCTTTTATATTCATGAAGAGAACTTCTGTTATTCCATTCTTTATTATTCTGTTGGAATAATCTGTAAAAGTGGCATACCCTATACATAACCTGTATACGCGGCATACCCTATACTCGGTGAAATCCTTATGTTATTCCATTCTTATTTATTACATTGGAATAACTCAGATCTAAATATACCCTATACTTGGTGAAATCCTTATGTTATTCCATTCTTTATTATTCTGTTGGAATAACCTGTATGCGCGGTTTACCCTATACTTGGTGGAATGACATGTATATGCGGTTTACCCAATACTTGGTGATCTTCTTCTGTTATTCAATTCTTTATTATTATATTGGAATAACCTATTTATGCGAAGTACCGCATACTTGTGAAATTCTTTTATTATTAGTTCTTTATTATTCGTTTAATATCCCGCTTGCGGTGAATTTCACCCGAATTCGGTTCCATATTTATTATTCAAAGCATTTATTATTCTCATTTGGAACATCTGTCGCTTGTAATTTTTTACGATTGGTTCCGTTATTATTATTCTGTTGGGATAACTCATCATGTAAAATACCGCATGCATGGTGATATCTTTTGTTATTCCATTCTAGTATTATACTCGGTTGATTAAAATTTTGACTTCTATACTCCATGAAATTAGTGGAATATCCTCGATATTTAAGGCTTCATCTAGTATTTTTTCATGGAAATATTCTTCTGAGCATTCTTGAATTTTACTCTACAAAGCAATATCATGTTGACAATTTGAACGTTATTAGTTCCTGAATAACTTAATTCTTGAACTTGTTTTATTGAATTCTTATATCATTGTCATCATCCTCATGTTTATATTTTTTTAAAGTCATCTGTGGCCTGTAGAGCATGGATGGACTTGGTATGATTATGACCAGGGATTATTCAGTGTAATTATGACCTTAATGTTATAAATGATGTGGTAAAAGTCCTCATTGGCTCGTAGTGCTTTGATGGACAGTTGTTCGCATGATCATGACCATTGATGAATACACAAATATCCTTGGCCCGTAGTGCATGGAATTTGTGGTTGTGACCCTAATGAACATCCTTGGCCGTAGTGCAGATGTGGATTATTTATTAAGCTGAGTCTCAACGATAAAAGTGATGAAAAACTTTTTAAATCATAAAAGATAGTAGATTTTATTCACTACTTGACTCTTTTAATGGATTGCTTGATCCACTGCAGTTAAACTTGATATCTATTGTATTTTATCAGTTTAACATTGTTGAAGGCTAATGATAATTTATTTTGCATTATCTTAGTCATAATATTTTTGCTGGGCTAGTTGAGCTCATCTTTCTTTCTTTCATTCTCTTCGTGAAATGAGAACGTAGCGAGGATTTAGCCTGGGAAACGGAGTGATGTTCTGGATTATAGTGTTAGTTAGTAGTCCTCACTATTCTGTTAAATAGTGTGATAATAAATGTATTGAGGACTTATTCTGTGAGTGGATATTGTCTAGAAGGCAATATTTGTATTAAAACTCACATCATGTATTTTGTCGTACTTTACACGACTATTGTATAATTAAGTTGTATTTGAATTTTGTACCATGTATTGGCGACTCAAGATGAGTTATGTATACCTAATTTTGGGGGCGTCAAAAATTGCAGATTAACGAGAACCAGGTCTGAACCACTCATTTGCTTTGGGGTCTTATGGTTCTAATTCAGGTGGGCTATCTCAGGTTCGAGTAGAAGAAGAGCAAGCTATCGTGCTAGAAAGCACCGAAAGATTGCCTCTTAGATCCAATCTGGAGCATCATTAAATGATGGCCCATTCTTTTCGGGTGTGGCTTGATTTGTGCAAGCTCTCCTACCATCGGCGGAAACATGGTACCCTCACGGAGGCGGAATCAAGCACAACGAGAATTACCGCCTTCTTCTCTCCCGCATGGGATTGTCATGAAAAATAATTTAGGAAGATGAAGAGAAAAAGAAACGATGATGTCTTGAGGAGTATGGAGTATTTCATAGTTTTTGTGGAAAGAAATTTAGGAAGACGAAGAGTTGCATAGGAAGATGATGTACACATAAGGGTATTTTAGTATTTTTATCATACATATTGGTATCTGTGTGAAACTCTAGAACAGCAGATAATTTGGGACGGAGGGAGTATATAGTTGTAACATGATAGTAATAAAATTGTGTTGTTATATGTGAGAATATTATTTTATTTTATCTTATACTATTATCATCAATAAACAAATAATTCTTTTTGTGGATTTTTTTACGGACACTTTTTGTGTTATGAAGGGAGTATTAAGGTTTGTAAACACTGATTACAAAAAAGAAGGTTATTTCCGACGGAATTATTTCCGAGGAATAATTTTCGTCGAATATAACTTAATGCCGACGGACTTGAAATTAATCCCGTCGATAATAATGTAATTATGACAAAAGTCCGTCGAAAGTAGATATAATAGCGGGAACTTTTGGCACCAACGAGCAATATATTCTCGATGGAAAGGCCAATATTTTCGACAAAATTTCCATGAAAATTATTTTAATTTCACGCGAATTATGTCCGACTAAATTTCGTCAAATATATGAAATGTTTTAAACCTAAATTCCTTTCCTTTTCTTCGCCGCTGCATACCATCTAATACCTTCTCTCTCCATTAATTCCCCACCTTTGTTTCATCTCACAACATTGCTCCCCCTTCGTTTTCCTCCTCCCCACATCTCTCTCTATCTCTCTTAGCTAGATCTAACGTCGACGGTAGACCAATTTTCATAGCAGACAAAGGAGGCAGCAATGGCTAGACACTAAGTGGCGGTGAAAGTAACCCTAGCTTGGCGGCGACGGATTCTCAATTTCCTAGGTACAATTTGTTTTTTAGGGTTTACTCAGTTTGGAGTTTTTAATTAGGGATTGTTTCAAACACATTTAAGAATTTATTTTGATGTATTCCCACACGAATTAAAAAATTGATGTGATAAAAATATGTAACTGCAAGTGCACAATGTCAAATTGAAGAACTAACAAGTACAAATCGGACCCACGGAGACTAGATCAATTTTAAGGTTTCCTTAATATCTATTTTAGGCAAATTAGAAATAAAGATTGATATTTGATTAACTAGAATATGAAAACTAATAATGATGAAACAATCTAGGAATCCGAATCCATTAAATAATAAACATAATATATAATTCAATCTCTTCTATTTTTATAACTCAAATATGATTTTGATCTCCCTTTCATTTAGTAATTTACAATTAACATTGGGCAAGTATAGATTATGAAAATTTAATGATGAGTTATTAACCCATCAAAACTTCTTTGAGTAAGAATGAATTATGAAAAACTCATATCTTAACAATAATATATCAAAACCTCTTAATTAATTTAAAATCATATAAGAACTATAAAACGAAAGTATTTCAATAAAGAAACATGAAGGTGAAATTAGTTAAACATAAAAGCATAAAAATAATAAGAGAGGAAAAATATTATCAAGAATAATTATTTAATTTCATCTTCATCCTATATTAAAGAAATTATCTAGACATGAAAAATAATAAAACTAACTAAAATAAAGAAAAGAAAAAGATTAAAAATAAATAAGAAAACTCCCTTTAATTAACGATCATCCAACGAACGTACAATGAAGAAGTAATTTAATCTGCTCCTACTCATAACCTAAACTAATACTATACCTAATACTCATTTTCTCTAAAACAAGAGACCTATTTATAGGAAAAATAAATGTGTCCTAATTTAGATTCATTGAATTTGAACAATTTTGTTACCTTTCCTTATAAGATTCTTCTTGGATATTCCTTACATGAATAAGAGTATTAAATATTGCTTGATCACCAAGATTTTGACTTTATTGCAACAAATATTAAATCTTATAAAATAAAACAAAACATATTAATTTAATAAACTAATATAAGTAAAAGAAAAAAAATTAGGGATAATAAAATCTATGAATTTTGTGTCTATCAAATACCCCCATACCTAGCTTTTGTTCGTCCTTGAGTAAAATAAAAATAAAACAAAAATTATACTACCCCATTTTCGTAGGAAACATGATTTCACTTAGCATATGTAACAAGCCTTTAAACCCCAAGGTTATCCCAAGTGGACGAGTTGTGTCTCGTGAGGATTTGCAGTGAATATACCCACAAATTTTTAAAAAATATTTCTGGGTTCAATAAATTATGTAATTGAAAGAAAAATTCTAAAATATCCATGGGCATTATACATAAACAAGATTAAATTCAAAATCACACTTTTACATTATCAAAAATACTCAATCTTCATTTTAGACACCATCCTTCATTAAATTAATTTCATGTGATGCATGCATGTGTATATGATGTAACTCTTAGTAAGGATTTTTACCATGAAAAGCAAGCAAACTCATTTTTCTTTTTCTTTTTTCTTTTTTCTTTTCCATTTTTTTTGATTTTTTTCTTGACTTGTGCAATGTCTAATTTTTTAGGCTTTTCAAAGTTACCCATGTAGCGAGCATTGAACCAATGACTCCCAAACTAGTTGGCTTTAGGGCACTAGGTGTAGAGACACCCCTAAGAGTTTATTAACTCAAGTAACAAAGGCCACAAAATTAGACTAGTCAAGTTGCTTTTATCCATCAGACTTTTCACCGTGAATATCGATGCTCCCCGAGACTTGGATACCTAGTTATTTCATTCAATGAACATTGAAGCAGTTATTTATTTATTTCAACTCTTTTCAAATTGTTTTTTCAAATTTCTTGAAATTACTCGAATCAAAGTTTATACCCCATGTAAGACCCCAAATTTTATGAAATGAAAGTAATCAATTTTCTTATAATTATTATTTTATTTAGTAAATGGTTAAATTGATAAAAGGTTAAAGTTAAGGGTGATATTTAAAAGTTTTTGCAAAGTAAGCAAGTTGATATAAAATATTTGTTTGGTCAGGGAATATTCTTTTTGTCGGAAAATATCCGTACGACAACACTATCATTGGTGGACACCACAACGGAAGAATTATCGCAGTTAGAAAATGATATAAATTTCTTTTTATAAAAATAACTGCAAAAGTTTTACCGTTAACTGTTGAAATATTAAATTGGTAAAAGAAACAAGAATACGGCGTGGGTCGCATAGTAGCACACGATATTGATTATTGATACTTACGTAAGAAGCCACTCAGTTTATTCAATTATTGCAACAATAATTGTTGCATATTATTTCATATTATTGATTCAATTATTATCATAGTATCATCTACATAATATTTTATATTATTAAATCAATAATTGAAGCGACAAATTTATTCATATTATTATTTGCAATATTGATGATGTCTAGAAAGTTCTGTCGAGGAAAGGGGTTTGGTCACCTAATTGCGCGCCAATAGAGAGAAATCCTTATCGAAAAGCTCACTCTTTCTTGGGAATCATCTGGTTATTAAATATTATGATTTATAATATTAATGATGAATAATTGTTAATAGATTAAAAATGTGTTTATTAAAGATAAATGTTTTTTGTTAAATATTTATTCAATTTTTGATATAAATATAGGGATTTGTTATGAGGCGTTTGTTGTAAGTTTGACTTAGTATTCCATGGGAAGAATTTACTAATTTTATGGACCGTCGATGGTGGTTTTAATAGTTAAATCAATCTGAACCATTGGTGGTGGTTTTAATAGTAAATCAATCTGGACCATTGGTGGCGGTTTTAATAGAAAATCAATCTTGACCGTCGATGGTGATTTTAAAAGTAAATCTGGACTGTCGGTGGTGGTTTTAAAAGTAAATCAATTTGGACCGTCTGTTGTGGTTTTAATAGTAATCAATATGGACCGTCCGTTCTAATAGTAAATAATCTGGATAATTCGTGAATTAGTTATTATTTGGTCCATTCTCCTATAAATAGAAGCTTAATTCTTCTTTCATTTTCACCAATTCACTGAGATTCACAAGAGAAACTATAGAAAGAGAAACTATAGAGAGCAAGAAGAAGAGTATTCTGCTACTTCACTATTACAGTATCCAGTCTTTTACTAAGGTAAGAGATATTATTTGTTGTATTTGTAAGGAGTATTATTTCTTTCGTATTCATAAGGAATACTATTTTTCGTATTTATCCTTTAATATGTTAGAATAACCTGTCTACACGGATTACGTACCGCATGACAAGTGAAAATCCATTTGCAGTTTCATATATTATTTCGTTTCATATTCTTAAATCTAAACTTACTATGGTAAGTATTGCTTCTATAATCCCTGAAATTAGTGGAATATCCTTGAGCTTTGCGCTTCATCCAGTATCGTTTCCTTGGAATATTGATCTGAACTTTCTTATTAAATATCAATATTTTTTCTGGGGTACTATTCATGGGTTACTATTTACCAGGATACTATTCACTCTAGTATTATTCATTCGGGGATTCGGAGTACTTTTCATATCGGGGTATTATTCACGGGTTACTATTCTCCCGGGTACTATTCACTCTAGTATTAATTATTCACTCGAAAATTCGGGGTACTTTTCATGTCGGGGTACTAGTCACGAAGTACTAGTAACGGGATACTATTCACCCGGGTACTATTCACCTGAAAAATTTATTTCATTTCTGTCCAAATTATTTTTGATACATGAATATTATTCTTGAATTTTACTCCACAAAGCAGTATCATGTTGACAATTTGGACATTATTGAATTCTGGATAAATTAAATTATTAACCTTTAAAAATTATCCTTTGCTTTCATTTAATTGAATTCTTATATCATTGTCAACATCCTCATGCTTATATTGTGATGAAAGTCATCTTCGGCCAAGGGTGCAAAGATGAACTGTCGATTGGTATGATTATGATCAGAGATCATTCGGTATAATCATGACCCGTAATGTTACAAATGATGTGGTAAAAGTTCTCATTAGCCCGTAGTGCATTGATGAACAGTTGTTGGTATGATTATGATAATGAATTATTCAGTATAATCATGACCATTGGTAAAAACATGAATATCCTTAGCCTGTAGTGCATGGATAATTCGTGGTCTTGATTTTAATGAATATCCTTAGCCATGGTGCAAGGATGATTCGATGATGTGGATTATTTATTAAGTTGAGTCTCAGTGATAAAATTAATGATAAACTTTTTAAAGCATTGAAGATAGTAGATATCATGCTCTACTTGACTCTTCTAATGGATTATTTGTTCCGCTGCAATTGTTGATCTAAAACTTGTTGTCTATTGTATTCTATCAGTTGTAATACTGTTGAAGGCTAACGATAATTTATTATGCATTATCTTAGTCATAATATTTCTTACTGGGCTAGTTGAGCTCACCCTTTTCTTTCACTGTTCTCTTCAGGAAATGAGAATATATAGCTGGGACTAGTCGGGAAATGGAGTGATGGTCTGAGATGGTGACTATAGTAGTCCTCACTATTTTTATAAAATAGTGTGATAATAATTGTAATGAGGACTCCATTGAGTGTGGATATTGTCTAGAAGGCAATATTCTTGTTTAAACTCTCAGCTATGTTTTGTCATATTTTGCACGACAGTTGTATAATTAAGTTTATATTTAAGTTATGTACCATGTATCTGGGGACTCAAGATGGGTGATGTATACCTATTTTGGGGGCGGCACACCCCCCAACTAAGAATTAGTGCAAACGTGAAGTGCAAAAATGCTTGTGAAATCAATTTTAATCTGGATGTTGTTTCAAATTAAGATTTCGTATCTTATCAAAGATTCAAGAGTTTTAAATCTTTCAATCTTACTCATGAGTTTTGCTCCACAAACACATATTATTAGAATCAATTCAATCCATAAAATGTCAAACAAAAATTTATTTTATTTTATTTTATTTTTTTGTGTTTTTTACTATATTTTCCTAAAAAGAAAAAAATCTAATACAATAATACAAAGAATCTCCCCCCATACCTAAATCATGCATTGTCCTCAATGTATGCAAATGAAGAAAAGAGAACAAAGATGTGAAAGAATTGTACCTTGTATGCGGGGCATTTATTCTGCAAGAAAATGTGGCGAGAAAGAAAAGAAATGCACATACCTACGAATTTCATATATCCTAAAAAGTATGTGACTAAAAATGAATGATACAAATGGGTAAGTGAATGTGAACTTTTTATGATTTTCAGGATGTCTAGGAAATTGAAAATAGTCAGAATTTTCATCTTAGCTATGCTTAAAATTTGCATCAAGAAAACTTTTACTAACATGTTCAAAGGATGAAAGAATTAGTTCAAATACATTTTCTAGTTTAGTTGACTTATTTGTAGTGGATATCAACTCATTGACCTTATTTAAATATTCATATTCATTCCAATTTTGGTCAAGGTGATTAAAGAAAAAATCAATTGGATCTTTTTCAATCAAGAGTTTATTTTCAATTTCTTTTTGGGTCATTGACAACTCTTGTATCATGTTTATTTTATTGGGTTGGTCCAAAAAATCACTAGGTAATTTTTTAGGAATAAGTCTTTCAGGGTATGGAGTTTTAGGCTTATATACTTTTTCAACAAGCTCATCAAATGCAACATGATCAATTTTAGGCATAGACTCATAATTTTTAGACTCCTCAAATTAACTTGACTCAAACAGTGTAGAATTGAATATCAGATTTTTATTTTCCTCATCAATTTCACAACCATCAAAATTTTCAAAACTAACCTCAGAGTTACTAGAAAATTCACCCACCTTTTGTTCATTTATTATGGTGGCTAATCGGCTCATTTGAATTTCTAGACGACATATAATGCTAAATTGTTCTTCCATTAAAACTTCTGTAGTTTTCTCCAAGACACTAAGTTTTCTTCTTCTTTATTTGATAATTCTTGTGGATATTGAGGTTCTAAATCCGAATATAGATATGGATATGGATATGGACATAGATTAGAATTTTCATAAGTTGGAAAACATTGATTTACTTGGTGTGCATTAAAATTTTTGTAAGATTCTTGATTCCAAGCAAAATTATTATTTCAACTATAATAAGAATCAAAATCCTTCTTTATATGTAGTAATACTTCTTATATATGTAGTAATACTTCTTTTATAACAACGAATATTTTTTTTCTTCTTATATATGTAGTAATACTTCTTTATTAACGTTACCAACTAGGTCACTATCCCTTTCACCAACTAGTAGGTGTGACGAAAAAAAAAATAGAAAACCAAGAAAAGAAGAAGGTTTTTTTTAAGAAAATGAGAATCAAATTTTAGACTAAAAAATTACAATAAATAATTCTATTACTAGGCTAAAAGCTCGTCAGCAAAAAAGAAAAAAAAAGAAGAAGCTTAATTAGCCAAATTCCCGCGTTAAAAAAATAATTTTTTTTAAAGATATGGAAAGCAAATCGAATATATATTTATTTATTTATTTATTGATCGATAGAATGATAGTAGACGTTTTATTGATTTAGTGGCTAGGAAGAATGAAAGAAATAGTGTCTGGGTTCCTATTGTCCAAGTAATAAGTAAGGGAGAATACTTTGGGAAGACCAAAACGGACGAATCAACTTGTATAATGAATGTGTAATTTAATATATAGTTGTAACATGATAATAAAATTGTGTTGTTATACGTGAGAATATTATTTTATTTTATCTTATATTATCATCAGTAAACAAATGATTCTTTTTATGATTTTTTTTTACGGACACTAGTTGTGTTATGAAGGGAGTATTAAGGTTTGTAAACACTAACTACAAGAAAGAAGGCTATTTTCGACGGAATTATTTTTGAGGAATAATTTTCGTCGAGTATAATTTAATGCCGACGGAATATTTGCTTGAAATTAATTCAGCCGATAATAATATAATTTTGACGAAAGTCCGTCGAAAGTAGGTATAATAGCGGGAACTTTTGGCCCCAGCGAGCAATATATTCTTGATGGAAAGGCCAATATTTTCGACAAAATTTCCATCAGAATTATTTTAATTTCACGCGAATTATGTCCGACTAAATTCTGTCAAATATATGAAAGGTTTTAAACCTAAATTCCTTTCCTCTTCTTCGCCACTTTATACCATCTAATTCCTTCTCTCTCCATTCCCCACCTTTGTTTCATCTCACTACACTCCTCCCCCTCCGTTTTTCTCCTCCCCACATCTCTCTCTCTCTTTCTCTAGCTCAGCTAAATCTAGCTTCGACGATTGATCAATTTTCGTAGGAGACAAAGGATGCCGCGGCGGCTAAACACTAAGCGGCGGTGAAAGTAACCCTAGCTTGGCGGCGATGAATTCTCAATTTCCTAAGTACAATTTGTTGTTTAGGATCTACTTAGTTTGGAGTTTTTATTTAGGGCTTGTTTCAAACGCATTTAAGAATTCATTATGATGTATTCCCGCACGAATTAAACAATTGATGTAATAAAAATATGTAACTGCAAGTGTACAATGTCAAATTAAAGAACTGACAAGTACAGGTCGAACCTACATAGACTAGATTAATTTTAATGTTTCCTTAATATCTATTTGAGGCGAATTAGAAATAAAGATTGAGAATTGATTAACTAAAATATAAAAACTAATAATGAGGAAACAATCTAGGAATTCGAATACATTTAAATAATAAACATAACATATAATTCAATCTCTTCTATTTTTATAACTCAAATATGATTTTGATCTCCCTTCCCTTTAATTTAGTAATTTGCAATTAACGTGGGCAAGCATAGACTATGAAAATTTAAGGATTAACTATAACCCATAAAAACTTCTTTGAGCAAGCATGAATTATGAAAAACTCATATCTTAACAATAATCTATCAAAATCTCTTAATTAATTTAAAATCACATAAGAACTATAAAACGAAGGTATTTCAATAACGAATCATGAATGCGAAATCAATTAAACATAAAAGCATAAATAATACAAGAGATGAAAAATATTATCAAGAATAATTATTTAATTTCATCTTCATCCCAGATTAAAGAAATTAGCTAGACATGAAAAATAATTAAACTAACTGAAATAAAGAAAATAAGAAGATTAAAAATAAATATGAAAACTTCGTTTAATTAACGATCATCCAACGAACGTATAATGAAGAAGTAATTTAATCTACTTCTACTCCTAATCTAAACTAATATTATACCTAACGTGCTCCTTTTCTTTAAACGAACGTACAATGTGAATTATGTGTCTATCAAATACCCCTATACTTAGCTTTTGCTCATCCTTGAGTAAAATAAAAAGAAAATAAAAATAAAACAAAAATTATACTACCCCATTTTTCGTAAGAAATACGATTTCACTTAGCATATGCAACAGGCCTTTAAACCCCAAGGTTACCCCAAGTGGACGAGTTGTGTCTCGTGAGGATTTACAGTGAATATACCCACAAAATTTATAAAAATATTTTTGGGTTCAACAAATTATGAAATTGAAAGAAAACTTCTAAATATCCATGGGCATTATACATAAGCAAGATTAAATTCAAAATCATACTTTTACCTTATCAAAAATACTAAATTTTTATTTTAGACACCATCCTTCATTAAATTAATTCCATGTGATGCATGCATGTGTATATGATGTAACTCTTAGTAGGGATTTTTACCATAAAAATCAAGCAAACTCAATTTTCTTTTTCTTCTTTCTTTTTTCTTTCCTTTTTTTCTATTTTTTTATAATTTTTTTCTTGACTTGTGCAATGTCTGATTTTCTTAAGCTTTTCAAAGTTACCCATGTATATAGCGAGCATTGAACCAATGACTCTCAAATCAGTTGGCTTTATGACACCCCTAAGAGTTTACTAAATCAAGTAACAAAGGCCACAAAATTAGATTAGTCAAACTGCTTTTATCCATCACACTTTTTAGCGTGAATATCGATGATTCCTGATGCTTAGATACCCAATTATTTCATTCAATGGACATTGAAGCAGTAATTTATTTATTTGAATTTTTTTCAAAAAAAAAAATTTCAAATTTTTTTCTTGAAATTACTCGAATCAAAGTTTATACCCCACAACTAAGAATTAGTGCAAACGTGAAGTCCAAAAATACTTGTGAAATCAATTTTAATCCAGATGTTGTTTCAAACTAAGACTTCATATCTTATCAAAGATTCAAGAGTTCTAATTCTTTCAATCTTACTCATGAGTTTTGCTCCGTAAACACTTATTAGAATTAATTCAATCCATAAAAAGTCAAACAATTTTTTTTAATTTCTTGTGTTTTTTATAATATTTTCCTAAAAAGAAAAAAAATCTAATATAATATACAAACAAACTCCCCCATACCTAAATCATGAATTGTCCTCAATGTATGCAAATGAAGAAAAGAGAGAACAAAGATGTGAAAGAATTGTACCTTGTATGCGGGCATTTGTTCTGCAAGAAAATGCGGTGAGAAGGAAAACAAATGTACATACCTACGAATTTCATATATCCTAAAAAGTATGTGACTAAAAATAAATGATACAAATGGGTAAGTGAATGTGAACTTTTCATGATTTTCAGGAGGTCTAGGAAATTAAAAATAGTCAGAATTTTCATCACAGTTATGCTTAAAATTTGCCTCAAGAAAACTTTTACTAACATGTTCAAAGGATGAAAGAATTGGTTCAAATGCATGTTCTACTTTAGTTGACTTATTTGTAGTGGATATCAACTTATTGACCTTATCTAAATATTTAGATTCATTCCAATTTTGGTCAATGTGATTTAAGAAAAAATCAATTTGATCTTTTTCAATCAAGTGTCTATTTTCAATTTCTTCTTGGGTCATTGACGACAACCCCTGTACGTATCATGTTTACTTTAATGGGTTGGTCCAAAAAATCGCTAGATAATTTTTTAGGAATAAGTCTTTCAGGGTTTAAAGCTTTAGGCTTATAGATTTTTTCAACAAACTCATCAAATGCAACATGATCAATTTTAGGCATAAACTCATAATGTTTAGACTTCTCAATTTGACTTGACTCAAACTATGTAGAATTGAATATAAGATTTTCATTTTCCTCATCATTTCCACAACCATCAAAAAATTCAAAACTAACCTTAGAGTTACTAGAAAATTCACCCACCTTTTGTTCATTTATTATGGTGGCTAATCGACTTATTTGAATTTCTAGACGAGATATAATGCTAAATTATTCTTCCATTAAAACTTCCGTAGTTTTGATCTCCCAGTCACTAAGTCTTTCTTCTTCTTCATTTGATAATTCTTGTGGATATTGTGGTTCTAAACCCGAATATGGAGATGGATATGAATATGGATTTGGATATGGATATGGACATAGATAAGGATTTTCATAATTATAAGTTGGAAAAAATTAATTTACTTGGTGTGCATTAAAATTTTCATAGGGTTCTTGATTCCAAGTAAAATTATTATTCCAACTATAATAAGAATCCATTTTTTCACAAATCACAAAACAAATAGATAACTAACCACGAAAGTCAAAAAAAAAATATAATAAGAAAGTAAAATAAAAATCTTAATTCTACGATTAACCTAAATAAAATCTAGACAACTCTTAACTGTTCCAAGTTACATTACAAGATCCACCAAATTTAAAATTAATCACACCACTAACTAGGTAAGTGTAAGAAAGGTGGGAGTCTCTCCGCGGGTACGGTGACTAATTGAATAACCATACATCCTTTAGGTGTTTGCCTTTTGAACCACTTGCCTAGACACTAGTAGTTTGATTAATTTAAAATTTAGCCTCCTCTTGGAGTCCCTTATGTTAATTGAGCTCGAGAGTCCTAGAGTCCAACGTCTACTTAATTTTATTAAGGCAAAGTTATGCAAAATGAATGGGTAGTTTGTGGGCTAATGAAGGGTGATGAAAATTCAACATTATCTTGTTACAGGTTGTGCCCTTAATGTTAGATTAAATATAAAAATGCACAAATAAAATAAAATAAAAAAACTATAAACAAATAAAATGTCCTAAAACTATGTGAATTACGAAAGAAGGAGAAATTTTGACGTACCTTAATCCTCCAGCAATCACCACAATTTATATTTGACAATAAAAATAAAAATAAAAACCTAACAGGATGTGCTCTATGTGAGTGAATGCATGAATGCAAAAATTAGTTTTCTAACTAAAAAAAAACTAAGCTACTTAATTTTTTAATTTTGTTTTGTTTTTGAGTTACTACATTCGTTCCTAAAAGATTGTCGTTTAAAGTTTTTGCACATGGATTAAGTGAAAGTAGTATGCACACAAGCCAATCATGTTTGATGATAAAGCATATACTTTGAAACAATCTTATTCATTTATTAATAAAAAGTATTAATTTATTAAAGGCTTTTAATTATCTACATGATCTTTGTTTTTATAATGTGTGATAAACCCATAGTTTTAAGCAATGCTTTTAGAATAATGATGATGATCATTCTAATGAGATCTAAATTCTTAGAAAGCTTAAAACTAAAATAGTTCCCAATCGTTGGATTACTAAATTGGGGATTAGTAAATCCGGATAGATTGGTACATACGTTTCTTGCTCATTGGATGAGGATGATTGATCTCATGATCATTTGTGTGGAGACACTAAAGCAAGTATGTAGGTGCTTATTAGAGAATAAGTTCACTGAACATGGCTCGCTAAGGAATACCTAATGGAGTTTTACTTGCCTGTCAATAGGAATTCCTGTAGTGATAGTAGTACAAGTGATCCTTGGACTTGAGATCATCATAGTATCTTGTGTATGATGAGTTATACTTTGACTTATTCCTTAAGACCCTTAGGGTATATCAAAGGGTATGCTTGGGTATAATAAGTTGTACATGGAGATAATGTATGATCGATAAAGAATCTACCACTTCTATTAAAAGAAGAGAAATGTCTATGTGATTCGATAAATGACAACCCAAAGAGTCCTTGGCAAGGCGTAATAAAATTAGAAAGGAGTTTCTAATTTGCATTATTTGGAGTTGTGCATTTAAGAGTCGAAATACATATAATTAAATAAAATAAGACTTGTGAGTAATTCCATGTGCCTTATATTTAATTGGGACATTGTATGGTGGAAGGATTGAATTATGCAGTAACTATTTACTCAAAGGTTCTTTTATGATTAATGTTGAAATCTATATTATCCGGAAAGTCGTTGATCATTTAGGGAGGCTTATCCCTATTATAGAATAAATATTATTTATTTAAATAAATTAATTGTTTAATTTATTTATTTAAATAAGATTAGAATTGTTCTAATTGATTTATTCAAAAACCAGGTTTAATATGGAGAACCTAAAGGGTCACACCATAAAAGGAAGAATAATTATTTAAGAAGTTTATGGCATAATCGTAATAATATGTTATATGTATATTTAATTTAATCTATGGTGATAGAATAAATTAAATAGCTTAATATTTATTATTTAATATTTTAGAAATATTAAATATAAATTAATAAGAGGAGTCTAATTAATATTATTACAATTATTATTATTTTAATTTCTAAAAGAGTTTAGGAATTAATTTAATATAAGTACTCTCATTTATTCCTAATAGGATTAGGAGGAAAAATTAGTTAAAGGAGTTTAATTAATTATCCCTAATAAGATTAGGGAGCCCATTTAATTAAAAGGGTTTAATTAAATAATACCTTATTTTAATAGGGTTACTTGATATCTTTATAAGAAGAGTCTTATATCAGATATTAAATATACGTAATAATTCCAATTGGTTGGAGAGTACGCCCCCTTTTTCTATACAGATAGGAAAAACTAGGGTTTGAGCCAATACCCCTTCTTCTTGAAAATTCTTCTTCTTTGTTGGATCACCTCTAGAGGCCATACACTTGGGTGGCTTACATTGATCAAAGGAAGGAACCAAACCCGGTGAATTCAAGGAGATCGTGGAGAAGTAGGAGGTGAACTCGTACCTGAGGAAGTTCGTTTCTACAAGGGTATGATTTCATAATTTTTTATTCTTCGTTTAATTAATAATTGTGCATAAAGGGTGATCAAGGGTATATGGTTTGTAAAAATTTTAAACTCTACGATTTTTACGCTTTAGCATTATTTTTGCAATTTGATTGCGTTCTTGAATATTACAAACCTAACAGTGGCATCAGAGCCAAACCTTTATGTAAATTATTAATTCTTTTAATTTAATATCTATATTGATATGTGTTTAGAAAAATTTAATTGGGCATAATTTTATTGTATAAAATTTATTAAAAAAAAAAAACGTGAATTGTTTTTTCAAAAAGTAAGCCTGCAGCTTTTTTTTTTTTTTTCGTAATTCGCGAAGTGTTTTTTCAAAAGTGTAAGTGATCTTTTTCGGCCATCAATGTACTGATATGATACTGTGATACATAGCACGTGAATCCTGATGTATGCTAAATGTTTTCAAAAAAAAAAAAAAAAAGGAGAAACAGGCTTCGGTAATTTGTATGCTAAAGTGTAAGTGATTCACGTGGTTCATTTGGATTCCCGTGGTGATTCATTTGGATATTTATATATATGATATATATATTAACGGTTAATATATATATATATATATTATCCTTAATTATTTTATAATTAAAATAAAGTTTATTTTAATATTAAAATAAAAAGTTTATTTTAATCTTAAAATAAAAAGTTTATTTTAATTTTAAAAATTAGATTTCTTGCTAACTAATTAGAGTTGGAATTGGATTCCATGATAACTAATTAGAGTTGAAATTGAATTACATGTTTCCTTAAATAAAGTAGTTTATTTAGATATGAAATAAGATTTCATATTATTCAAAATAAAAGAGTTTATTTGTGAATAGGAAAGAGAATCCTAATTTCCTTAAATAAATGAGTTTATTTAGATATGGAATAAGATTTCATATTATTCAAAAATAAAGAGTTTATTTGTGAATAGGAAAGAGAATATGTGTTTCATTAAATAAAAGAGTTTATTTAGATATGAAATAAGATTTCATATTACCCAAAATAAAGGAGTTTTATTTTGACTTGGAATTGGATTCCATAATTAATTAAAATAAAGGAGTTTATTTTGATTAAAGATTTTGATTAAAATAAAATAGTTTATTTTATTCAAAATTGGATAAATTAAAATAAAATAGTTTTATTTTAATTTAAATTTGGATTAAAATAAAGGAGTTTATTTTGATTTAAAATAGATTTTATACTAACTAAATTTGCCCATTAAATGATATCAATATATATATTGAATGTTTATTATTCATAAGATGAATGTTATTTATTGATACATATGGAGTTGTGTATGATAATAAATGGGATTGATTATGAACTATTGACCAATGCGATTGGATTTTATTTTAGTTGGATGCATGAATGTATGGATTTTATTAAATGGGGTCTGCGTACCTCGTCTTTTCTAATTTTTCTTAATGTAAATTCTATCTCCCTCCTATGTATTTCCCTCGATCAACGATCAAGGTTTCTATTTATTTTAAATAGTTTTGTAATAGGAATAGTTAGAATTAATTTTGAAAAATTGGAGTTCAAGAAGCAAGGCGACTTGAAGACCCGTTTGTAATGGAGCCCGAGTTTAAATGTAATAGTTATATTTAAATATTATTTCTTGCACCCCTAGGGTTTGACCTTTTGGTTCACTTGGTGGCTCTAGTGAACCAAACTAGAATAAAAGTCCATAATCAATCTAGGTAGAATATAGTATTCTATATGTGCATGCTTATACTATATATATTATATATTATGCAAACATGCTTTGCATGTTCATTAATATGACGCGTATTTTATATATATATGTGCATGCGCGCTAAACAAGATGAGACAATTAATAACAAACCCCTCAATTTTTATATTAAGTCCTAAGCGTTCAAAGATATTTAGAATATCGAGCGTAAGCCTTCTAGCATGATAAAATTAATAGAGTATTAAATATTTAATATGAGTTTGTTGTGTCACCACAAGGCAAGTATTAAGTATTTAAGATGTTAATTTATCACATTTGATGCTTATAAAGAAAATTGAACAATATTGTTTTGTTGTGTCACCACAAGGATGATATTTTTCTTTTTGAATATATGGAGTGCTAGGTCGGACTTAACTTGGATAATTTTGATTCGGATGTGCCACCACTGATCAAAATAATCTAAGAGGCAAAAGAAAAGGAGTTGCGATAGTTGATGTAATTGACAAAAGTTGTCTACCTATTTATTTATATATAGTTTGTTGTGTCACCACAAGGCTATATACATTTGAAATGGGATCCTTATTCTCACTAGCAAATCTTTAATTAGATTTTGCGAACTATAAAAGTGAGGGTAATATAGTTTGAAGAAAAAATAGTGGGAGATACCAATTTAAAACAAGACCTAATTTATTTTGGTAATTAATAAAAGAATGTATGTTAAAATGTTGTTAATTACAAATTCATTTACTGTAATTTTACAATGTCTAAAATTACTATCGCTATGAAGCATATTAGATGCTAAATTAACTGGGCCAAGATAAAGCGGATTGGTTAAGGAATTTGAGAATAGTTCTATATGGTGAAAAGTTATCTTATGTCCTTAATGTCGCCTATCCATCCGCAGAATGGTTGCGCATAATGCCTCTAAGGAAGACATTCTTTTGCTTTTAGAAAGTGGCAAGATGATGATGCGATTGGCTCGATGCATCATGCTCGCATCTATGAGTACTTGAGCTTTCAACGACAAGATGAAACTATGGATGCTTCTACTATATTATTCGCACATCAAGTAGTTGATGGTGAGGAAAGTAGGGTGATAGATATCGAGATATCTAAGGAGCTCTTCCGATCTAGAATGGCCGATGGCACTATAGATGCAGACAAAGTTCTTAACATAATCAATTTTATTGATCAATTAGGACAACTGGTTTTGCCAAGGATGGAGAGTTGAGCCAAGATTTGATCTTGCACTCACTCCGGACTCCTTTCACAATTGTTGTGAATTTTCATATGAACAAGCTAGATATCGACTTTCTTTGATTTGCTTAACATGTTGAAAATGTTGAGAGTCACTTTCAACCAAGAAAGACCATGTCTTCTTGGTAGGGGCCAAAGGATCTTACGAAAGAAGAAGAAGCGATTCAAAGAAGGTAAAGCAGAAAGGCATAAACAAAGGATAATAAGAACAAAAGCGTCACGGATAGCAAAGGAGTTTGCTTCCTTTGCAATAAGCACGGACTTTGGAAAGAAACTACGAGAAGCATCTTGCAAAGGCTAACCAAAAGAAGCTTAGTGAAGTTTTAGGTTACAAATACAAATTTGTTCATGATTTAAAATAAATTTTTCTTTAAGTCGAGGTTCTACTTGGGTATTGGATCTGAGCTTTGGTTATCATAAATATAGATTTATGAAGGGACCAAGCAAAAGTAGAAAGTTAAACAAGATAAGTAATCCTATGTGTGGGAAATGAAGCAAAGGTTTTTTGCATTAGCTATAGAAACTTATAGTTTAGCACCGCGCTACGGCAAATCTATTAAGTCGATAAGTTGTTATTGTATTCCAATTCTTGTTAGAAACATTATTTCCATTTTATTGTTGGACAATAAAATTTTGGTATTATAATTAAGAACAATTGTTGTTCTATTTATAATAATAATGTTTCATATAGAATGAAAAGATTACTTAATGGATTTTGTATACTTGACTTACGTGAAAAATATTTTGCAAATTGAACAAACTAGTATAAGAAAAGGAGATGATCATTCAAAGAGTTGAATGTATGTATTTATTGAAATACAAGTGTGAATTATTTGAAAGGTTCAAAGAATTGAAAGTGAAACAAATTGACAAAGTATTAAGATTCTTTGATTAGATCGAGGAATAAATACTTGAGCAATAAGTTTCTAGATCATCTCAAATGGTTTTTTCTCATAATGGACGCCTCCCGATACGTAATAATTGATTGATGTATCCGAATGGAAAAATCGTACCTTGTTGGACATAGTGCGGTCCATAATGATTTTACCGACATTCCAAAGTATCCTTCTAGGTCATGTCCTAGAAATGGTCATGACATATCTACTGAAAAGGTAACCTCAAAATCCAACCCCCAAGACTCCATAAAAGTTATGGACATGGAGGATTCCTAATCTTAAGTATGTTAAGATAAGTGGTTGTCCAACTTATGTGAAAAGGTTTGAAGGATAAGCTTGGGACAAGATTTAACATGTACTGATTTGTGGGACATCCTAAAGTAAGTTTAGGGTATATGTTCTATAATTCTACTTAGTAAAAGGTGTTTGTTACGAAACACGGCGCCTTCAAGATAAAGGTGTTTATCATTAAAAGGGGCTAGTGGGAGGATAATAGATCTTGAAGAGTTCAAGAACCACAAAATACTATAAGTCAAATAAGAGGAACTCGTAGATGACCTATTATACCACAAATGAATCGTAAATGCGGAATAGTAATCAAGATACACGGGAGGTATGGATTCATCATAGATGATGATGATGAGGTACACATCATAGAAGATGATGATCCAAATTATATACGATGAGGTAAGTGTTGTAGACACTCAAAGAAATGGATTGAAGCAAGTTTCTCAAATATGGAACATTCGTTTTGATGAGGCAATCAAAAGAGTTTGATTTTATCAAAAATAAGAATGAACCTAGTATGTACAAAAGGGTCGATTGGAGCATCGTGACATTCCTAGTACTATATGTTGATATACTACGGATAAGGAATGACATACCAATGCTACAATTAGTAAAGATAAAGTTGTCTAAACATTCCTCCATGAATGATTTGGAAGAGTATCTTAATTGGGGATATAAATCTATATAGATAGATTTAAGAGGATGCTCGACTTAACCTAAGGCGATATATTCATTTGATGCTAAAGTCGTTTAGCATGGCAAACTCAAGAGATGTCTCATGTCGATGAGCTATGGAGTGTATCTCTTAATAGTCCCCACGGACTCGGGAAAGAGAGGTCGCATGAGTGACAATCATGCATGCAATGAAATGTACAAGAAGACGATGTTGATCGGTCATATTATGGAGAAGTTCACTATGAGTCGGTGAAAACATCTTAAAGTGCTTAACTTAAAGCACTAAGGATGTGATCATATTCATGGTGGGTCTTAATTAAAACTAGAGGGCTTAGCAGACTTAAGTTTTTCAGATGCAGACCAAGAAGATGACAGAAAATCCACTTTAAGGTAAAGCGTTATCTTAAAGCGGTGGTGCAAGTGAATTGGAAAGGTTTCAAACAATGAAAAGAGTTCTTTGGTTTAGTGATAAAGACAAAGTATATAGCTATAAATGAAGCTGCAAGTTGATTGTTTGAATTAAAAGTTCATTATAGAACTAGGAATAGTTCCTAAGTCTCATCTTGGATCTAAACATATGTTGTGGCATTTTCATTTGATTATTAGAATCATTGAAAGATGGAAATCACTATAGAGCTAGTGGACTCTCATGAACAACATTACATATCCATTAACTAAAAGCTTATCCAATGACGGGGATAATCGTCACTTAGAGAAGAAGAGTATGAGATACCATGGCGATTGGCTTTAGTGCAAGTGGGAGATTGAAAGTAGTATGCACACAAGCCAATCATGTTTGATGATAAAGCATATACTTTGAAACAATCTTATTCATTTATTAATAAAGAGTATTAATTTATTAAAGGCTTTTAATTATCTACATGATGTTGTTTTATAATATGTGATAAACCCATAGTTTTAAGCAATGCTTTTAGAATAATGATGATGATCATTCTAATGAGATCTAAATTCTTAGAAAGCTTAAAACTAAAATAGTTCCCAATCGTTGGATTACTAAATTGGGGATTAGTAAATCCGGATAGATTGGTACATACGTTTCTTGCTCATTGGATGAGGATGATTGATCTCATAATCATTTGTGTGGAGACACTAAAGCAAGTATGTAGGTGCTTATTAGAGAATAAGTTCAACGAAGCGTGGCTCGCTAAGGAATACCTAATGGAGTTTTTTACTTCATTGTCAATAGGAATTCTGTAGTGATAGTAGTACATGAGTGATCCTTGGACTTGAGATCATCATAGTATCTTGTGTATGATGAGTTATACTTTGACTTATTCCTTTAGACCCTTAGGGTATATCAAAGGGTATGCTTGGGTATAATAAGTTGTACATGGAGATAATGTATGATCGATAAAGAATCTACCACTTCTATTAAAGAAGAGAAATGTCTATGTGATTAGATAAGTGACAACCCAGAAGAGTCCTTGGCATAATGAGAATGAAATTAGAAAGGAGTTTCTAATTTGTATTATTTGGAGTTGTGCATTTAAGAGTCGAAATACATATAATTAAATAAAATAAGACTTTATGATAATTCCATGTCTTATATTTAATTGGGACATTGTATGGTGGAAGGATTGAATTGTCACGGTAACTATTTACTCAAAGGTTCTTCTATGATTAATGTTGAAATCTATATTATCCGGAAAGTCGTTGATCGCTAGGAGGCTTATCCCATTGTAGAATAAATATTATTTATTTAAATAAATAAATTAATTATTTAATTTATTTATTTAAATAAGATTAGAATTATTCTAATTGATTTATTCAAAACCTAGGTTTAATATGGAGAACCTAAAGGGTCACACCATAAAAGGAAGAATAATTATTTAAGAAGTTAATGGCATAATCGTAATAATATGTTATGTATATTTAATTTAATCTATGGTGATAGAATAAATTAAATAGCTTAATATTTATTATTTAATATTTTAGAAATATTAAATATAAATTAATAAGAGGACTTATTAATATTATTACAATTATTATTATTTTAATTTCTAAAAGAGTTTAGGAATTAATTTAATATAAGTACTCTCATTTAATCCTAATAGGATTAGGAGGAAAATTAGTTAAAGGAGTTTAATTAATTATCCCTAATAAGATTAGGAGCCCATTTAATTAAAAGAGTTTAATTAAATAATACCTTATTTTAATAGGGTTACTTGATATCTTTATAAGAAGAGTCTTATATCGGATATTAAATATACGTAATAATTCCAATTGGTTGGAGAATACGCCCCTTTTCTATCTGAGATAGGAAAACTAGGGTTTGAACCAATACCCTTCTTCTTGAAAATTCTTCTTCTTTGGTGGATCACCTCTAGAGGCCATACACTTGGGTGGCTTACATTGATCAAAGGAAGGAACCAAACCTTGTGGATTCAAGGAGATCGCGGAGAAGTAGGAGGTGAACTTGTACCTGAGGAAGCTCGTTTCTACAAGGGTATGATTTCATAATTTCTTATTCTTCGTTTAATTAATAATTGTTCATAAAGGGTGATCCGGGTATATGGTTTGTAAAAATTTTAAACTCTGATTTTACACGTTTCCGTATTATTTTTGCAATTTGATTGCGTTCTTGAATATTACAAACCTTACATTAAGAAAGTCATTTAATACTATCATTTAACAATTAAAATTTGTTTAAAATTTCATCACTACCCTTTATGGAAAATTAAAAACTATTAATACATGGATGAGAATTTCTTAGAGCAATGAGAGAAGGTATGGGTGATATAGGAAATTAAAGTAAATAATTTAATCTTCTAGAAAGTTGTAAACGACAAATAAATTGAAACACATTTTTTTTTTCTAAAACGATAATCTTTTAGGAACGAAGGGAGTAAGATACAAAATACCAAGAAAAGTGCAGTAATAATCTTGTCTTTCTGCACTGCTGATCCGCTTCGATAATCCTGAAAAATAAAAAAATATTAGAAGAAGAAAAAAAAACTAATTCGAATAAATAAAAATTAAAGAATATAAAATTAAGTCTAGTCCCCGACAACGATGCCAAAAACTTGATAGATAAAAACAGCTTGACTAGTTTAATTTTGTGGCCTTTGTTACTCGAGTTTGTAAATCCTTAGGGGTGTCACTACACCTAGTGCCCTAAAGCCATCTGGTTTGGGAGTCATTGGTCCAACGCTCGCTCTACATGGGTAACTCTGAAAAGCCTAAGAAAATAAGACATTGCACAAGTCAAGAATCAAAATTGAAAAAAAATGGACAAAAAGAAAGAAAAAGGAAAAAAATGAGCTTGTTTGATTTTCACGGTAAAAATCCATACTAAGAGTTACATCATATATACACAATGTGTTAGGTTTGTAATATTCATGAACGCAATCAAATTGCATAAAAAGTGCGGAAACGTGTAAAAATCAGAGTTTTAAAATTTTATACAAACCATATACCCGGATCACCCTTTATGCACAATTATTAATTAAACGAAAAAGATAACGAATAAGAATCGTACCCTTGAAGATCGAGCTTCCTCAGGTACAAGTTCACCTCCAATCCTTTTCGCGTTCAACTTGAGTCCACCGGGTTTGGTTCCTTCCTTTGATCAACGTTAGCCACCCAAATGTTTGGCCTCTAGAGGTGATCCACCAAGGAAGAAGAAAATTCAAGAAGATGGGTGTTTTGGCTAAAACCCTAGTTTTCTATCTCTATAGAAAAGAACGTACTCTCCCAACTATTGAAATTACGTATGTTGTAAAAGTCAACAACCACCACACCTATAATAAGACTCCTCTTATTTATAGATGTGGGCAACCCACCTTAACAATTAAGGAATTGGGATTTATTTAATTAATTAAATTCTTTTAATTAATTAAGCTCCCTAATCTTATTAGGGATAATTAATTAAACTCCTTTAACTAATTTTCCTTCCTAATCCAATTAGGAATAAATGAGAGTACTTATATTAAATTAATTCCTAAACTCTTTTAGAAATTAAAATAATAATAATTGTAATAATATTAATAAGACTCCTCTTATTAATTTATATTTAATATTTCTAAAATATTAAATAATAAATATTAAGCTATTTAATTTATTCTATCACCATAGATTAAATTAAATATACATAACATATTATTACGATTATGCCATTAACTTCTTAAATAATTATTCTTCCTTTTATGGTGTGACCCTTTAGGTTCTCCATATTAAACCTAGGTTGTGAATAAATCAATTAGAACAATTCTAATCTTATTTAAATAAATAAATTAAATAATTAATTTATTTAAATAAATAATATTTATTCAATATAGGATAAGCCTCCTAGCGATCAACGACTTTCCAGATAATATAGATTTCAACATTAATCATTAAAGAACCTTTGAGTAAATAGTTACCGTATAATTCAATCCTTTCACCATACAATGTCCCAATTAAATATAAGACATGGAATTCTTGTCAAGTCTTATTTTATTTAATTATATGTATTTCGATCCTTAAATGCACAACTCAAATAATGCAAATTAGAAACTCCTTTCTAATTTCATTACATCTCGCCAAGGACATCTTGGGTTGTCATTTATCGAATCACATAGGACATTTCTCTTCTTTTATTAGAAGTGGTAGATTCTTTATTGATGATATATTATCTCCATGTACAACTTGTTATACCCAAGCATAGCATACCCTAAGGGTCTTAAGGAATAAGTCAAAGTATAACTCATCATACACACGAGATACTATGATGATCTCAAGTCCAAGGATCACTAGACTACTATCACTACAGAATTCTATTGACAAAAAGTAAAACTCCATTAATTAGGTATTCCTTAGCGAGCCAACGCTCAAATGAACTTATTCTCCAATAAGCACCTACATACTTACTTTAGTGTCTCCACACAAATGATTATGAGATCAATCATCCTCATCCAATGAAGCAAACAACGTATGTACCAATCTATCCGGATTCACTAATCCCCAATTTAGTAATCCAATGATTGGGAACTATTTTAGTTTTAAGCTTTCTAAGAATTTAGATCTCATTAGAATGATCATCATCATTATTCTAAAAGCATTATTGCTTAAAACTATGGGTTTATCACATATAATAAAACAGCATCATGTAGATAATTAAAAGCCTTTAATAAATTAATACTTTTTATTAATAAATGAATAAGATTGTTACAAAGTATATGCTTTATCATCAAACATGATTGGCTTGTGTGCATATTACTTTCAATCTCCCACTTGCACTAAAGCCAATCGCCATTGTATCTTATACTCTTCTTCTCTAAGTGACGATTATCCTGCTGTTGGATAAGCTTTAGTTAATGGATATGTAATGTTGTTCATGAGAGTCCACCATCTCTATAGTGATTTCCCATCTTTCAATGATTCTTATAATCAAATGAAAGTGCCACAACACATGTTTAGATCCAAGATGAGACTTAGGAACTATTCCTAGTTCAGAATGAACTTTTAATCCAAACAATCAACTTGCGACTTCATTTATAGCTATATACTTTGTCTTTATCACTATACCAAAGAACTCTTTCATTGTTTGGAACCTTTCCAATTCATCGCACCACGTTCAAGGTAACGCTTTACCTTAAAGTGGATTTTTTCATCATCTTGGTCTCGTCGAAAAAACTTGAGTCATTAAGCCCTCTAGTTTTAATTTAGACCCACCATGAATATGATCACATCCTTAGTGCTTGTTAAGCACTTTAAGATGTTTTTTCACCGACTCATAGTGAACTTCTCCATAATATGACTGATCAAAACATCAGGTCTCGTACATTTCATTGCATACATGATTGTCACTCATGCGACCTCTCTTTTCAGGAGTCTGTGGGGACTATTAAGAGAGATTCATTCCATAACTCATCGACATGAGACATCTCTTGAGTTTGCCATGCTAAACGACTTTAGCATCAAATGAATATACGTTCCTTGGGTTAAGTCGAGCATCCTTTAAATCTATCTATATAGATTTTATCCCCAATTAAGATACTCTTCCCAAACCATTCATGGAGGAATGTTTAGACAACTTTATCTTTTTAATCAGTAGATTGTAGCATTAGTATGTCATTCCTTATACGTAGTATATCAACATATAATATTAGGAATCATTCTCATTTTTGATAAAATCAAACTCTTTCATTGCCTCATCCCTTTATTTGAGAAACTTGTTTCAATCCACACACTAGAACTCTATAACACTCTCATCAGATGTAATCGGATCATCATCTTCTATGATGTGTACCTCATCATCATCATCTATGATGAATCCATACCTCCTAGGTATCTTGGTGATTATTCCGCATTTACGATTAGATTGGTGTGGTATAATAGGTCTATCTATAAAGTTCCTCTTATTTGACTTATAGTTTTGTGGTTCTTGAACTCTTCAAGATCTATTATCCTCCCACTAGCCCCTTCAATAATAAACACATTTATCTTAGAAGGCGCGTGTTTTCAGAACAAACACCTTTTGCTAAGTAGGATTATAGAACATATACCCTAAACTTACTTTTAGGATGTCCCACAAATTGTACTTGTCAAATCTTGTCCCAAGCTTATACTTTGAAATCTTTTCACATAAGTTGGACAACCCCTTATCTTAACATACTTAAGATTAGAATCCTCCCCGTCCATAACTTTTATGGAGTCTTGGGGCTGATTTTGAGGTTACCATTTTAGTAGATATGCAGACCATTTCTAGGACATTATCCTGAAGGATATCTTGGAATGTTGGTAAAATCATTTTGGACCGCATCAAGTTCAAAAGGTATGATTTTACCTTTCGGATATATCAATCAATTATTACGTATCATGAGGTGTCCATTATGAGAAAACCATTTGATATGATCTAGAAACTTATTGCACAAGTATTCCTTCCTTGATCTAATCAAAGAATCTTAATACTTTGCCAATTTGTTTCACTTTTGAATTCTTTGAACCTTTCAAATAATTCACACTTGTATTTCAAAGAAATACACATATTCAACTCTTTGAATGATCATCTCATTTTCTTATACTAGTTTGTTCAATTTGCAAAATATATTTTTCACGTAAGTCAAGTATACAAAATTTATTAAGTAATATTCCATTTCTATATAAAACATTATTATTATAAATAGAACAACAATTGTTCTTAATTATAATACCAAAGATTTCATTGTCCAACAATAAAATGGAAATAATATTTTAACAAGAACTAGAATACAATAACAACTTATCGTCTTAATAGATTTTGTTCAGTAGGCATTGCTAAACTATACGTTTCTATGGCTAATATGGCAACCTTTGTTATATTTTCCACACATAGGATTACTTATATTTGTTTAGCTTTTACTCGCTTGGTCCCTTCATAAATCTATATTTATGATAACCAAAGTCGGTATCCAATACCCAAGTAGAACATCGACTTAAAGAAAAAATTATTTTAAATCATGAACAAATTTGTATTTGTAAATCAAACTTCACTAAGCTTCTTTGGTTAGCCTTGCAAGATGCTTCTTGCAGCTTTCTTTCCAAAGTGTCTGGTTTATTGTAGTGGAAGCAAACTCCCTTGCTATCCATGATCGCTTTTGTTCTTATTATCCTTTGTTTTTGCCTTTCTATATACCTTCTTTGAATCGTTCTTCTTTTTAGAAGATCCTTTGGCCCCTACCAGTAAGACATGATCTTTCTTGGTTGGAAAGTGACTCTCAACATTTTCAATATGTCAAGCAAATCAAATGAAGTCGATATCTAGCTTGTTTATATGAAAAATTCACAACAATTGTGAAAGGAGTCCGGAGTGAGTGCAAGATCAAATCTTGGCTCAACTCTCCATCCATGACAAAACCGTTGTCCTAATTGATCAATCAAATTGATTATGTTAAGAACTTTTATCATCATCAGTAGTGTCATCGGTCATTCTAGATCGGAAGAGCTCCTTAGATATCTCGATATCTATCGGCCCTACTTTCCTCACCATCAACTACTTGATGTGCGGGAATATAGTAGGAGCATCCATAGTTTTATACCGACGCTAAAGCTCGTTATTTCATGGATGCGAGCATGATGCATCGAGCTAATCTGTGCATCATCTTGCCACTTTTTAAAAGTAGCAATCTCTTCCTCGTGAGGCATTATCTACAACCATCATTGTAGGATAAGCGTATTATGACATAAGATAGCTTTTCACCTATGAGAACTATTCTCAAATTCCTTAACCAATCCGCTTAATTCTTGATCAGTTAATTTAACATCTAATATGCTTCGCAAATGATAGTAATTTTAGACATTGTAAAATTCTCAGTAAATTAATTTGTAATTAACAACATTTTAACATACATTCTTTTATTAATTACCAAAATAAATTAGGTCTTGTTTTAAATTGGTATCTCTCCACTATTTTCTTCAAACTATATTACCTCACTTATATAGTTCGGCAAAATCTAATTAAAGATTTGCTAGTGAGAATAAGGATCCCATTTCAAATGTATATAGCCTTGTGGTGACACAACAAACTATATATAAATAAATAGGTAGACAACTTTTTGTCAATTACATCAACTATGCAACTCCTTTTCTTTTTGCCTCTTAGATTATTTTGATCAAGTGGTGGCACATCCGAATCAAAATTATCCAAGTTAAGTCCCACCTAGCACTCCATATATTCAAAAAAAAAATATCATCCTTGTGGTGACACAACAAAACAATATTGTTCAATTTTCTTTATAAGCATCAAATATGATAAATTAACATCTTAAATACTTAATACTTGCCTTGTGGTGACACAACAAACTCATATTAAATATTTAATACTCTATTAATTTTATCATGCTAGAAGGCTTGACGTTAGATATTCCAATATCTTTGAACGCTTAGGACTTAATATATAAAATTGAGGGGTTTGTTATTAATTTGTCTCATCTTGTTTTAGTAGCATGCACATATATATATAAAATACGCATTATATTAATGAAGCATGCATAATATACAGCATGTTTGCATAATATATACTATATATATAGTATAAGCATGCACATATAGAATACTATATTCTACTTGGATTGATTATGGACTGTTTATTCTAGTTTGGTTCAAGTGACTAGAGCCACCATGGAGTGAACCAAAAGGTTAAACCGTATACTTGGGGGGTGCAAGAAATAATATTTAAATATAACTATTACATTTAAAACGGGCTCCATTACAATTCGGGTCTTCAACGCGTCCCGTTCCTTGTAATTCCTTGATCTCCAATTCTTCAAAATTAATTCTAACTATCATCCTATTACAAAACTATTTAAAATAAATAAAAAACCTTGAAGATCGAAAGCTTCCTCGTGTACAAGTTCACCTCCAAATCCTTTTTCGCTCAACTCGAATCCACCGGTTTGGTTCCTTCGAGGGAAGTACATCCAGGAGGGAGATAGAATTTACATTAAGAAAAATTAGAAAAGGCACTTCCAACAAATTGGAATTATTACGCATTTTTGTTAAAGTCAACAACCCATCCCATTTAATAAAACTCATACATTCATGCATCCAACTAAAATAAAATTAATCACATTGGTCAATAGTCCATAATCAATCCCATTTATTATCAATCTTATCACCATATATGTGTGACGCCCCCAAAATTATGTATACGCCACCCATCTTGGGTCGCCACTTACATGGTACATAAATTCAAATACAACTTACTAATATAACTGTCATGTATAATACGACATAAACTGTGAGTTTGAATACAAATTTTGTCTACTAGATATTATACAAACTCAAAAGGAGTCCTCATTACAACTATTATCACACTATTTCACGTAATAGTGAGGACTACTAATGCTATCCTCGGACCATTACTTCGTTCCCGACTCGTCTCAAATTATATGTTCTCATTTCTCAAGAGAACAGTTGAAAGAAAGGGTGAGCTCAACTAGCCCAAGAAGAAATATTATGACTAAGATAATGCGTAATAAATTATCATTAGCCTTCAACAATGTTAAACCGATAAAATACAATAGACAAACCGGTTTAATCATAATGGAATAAGCAACCCATTAAAAGAGTCAAGTAGAGAATAAAGTCTACTATCTTTTAGGTTTTAAAAGGTTTTCATCAATTTTTATCACGAGACTCAAATTTTAATAAATAAACCACCACATCTAATCATCCTCGTACTCACGGCCAAGGATTTTCATCAAATTATCAATGGTCATGACTATACCGAATCACCCCGGTCATAATCATACCAAAAACTATCCATCATCGCATTACAAAGCCATCGAAGACTTTTGTCACATCATTTATATCAAGTCATGATTATACCGAATGATCCTCGGTCATAATCATACTAAGTTCATCTATGCACGTAAGCCAAAGATAACATAATATAACATGAGGATGATGACAATGACATAATAATTCAATAAAACAAGTTCAAGAATTATTTAATCCATGAATTATTAACGTCAAATTATCAACATGATCATTGTTTCAGTAGAGTAAAATTCAAGAATGATCAAGAATATTTCCATGAAAAGATATCTTTGGATGAAACGCAAATATCAAGGATATTCTACTAATTTCATGGAGTATAGAAGTCAAAGTTTTAACCAACTGGGTATAATAAAGAATGGAATAACAAAAGAAATCACCATGCATGCGGCATGCGATTGATAGACAAAGTTATTCCAACAGTAATAATAATAACGGAACCGGTGTGGTGAAATTCACAACCGATGTGATGTTCCAATGTAATAATAAAGATGGAACCAGATCCGATTGTAAAACACACGAGATAGGATATTCAACAGAATGATAAAGAAGCGGAACCAGTCCGGTGTAAAACACATGACGAGTGATGTTCCAACGAGAATAATAAAAGCGGAACCCGGTCGTGTCCGTAAAAAACATGCATGTGATGTTCCAATGTAATAATAGAAGAATGTCACCAAGTATAGGTAAATCACAGATATACAAGTTATTCCAATGTAATAATAAGCAATGGAATAACATAAGGATTTCACCAAGTATAGGGTATGCCGGCGTATATAGGTTATGTATAGGGTATGCCACTTTTACAAAAGTTATTCCAACAGAATAATAATGAATGGAATAATGTAAGTTCTCTTCAAGAAGAAGAAAGAATAACACCCCTTACCAGAAAAGAACCTGAATATAGAAGTAAGAAGTAGAAGTAGAATACTCTTCTTCTTTCTATAATTTTTCTCTATAGCTTCTCTCTATAATTTCTCTCTCTAGAGTTTCAATGAATTCGTAAGAAAATAATGAAGGAATGAGCTTCATTTATAGGAAAATGGAATGCATAGTAATTAATCCATGAACGGTCAGTATTGATTTACTTTTTAATCTGACGGTCCATATTTAAAGAAAAATCTTTTAAATAAAATATAATATATTCTATTTATATAAAAACATTTTACTATGCAAACACTATGCAATACTATGCAAAAACACTATGCAAAACACTATGCATAATAAAATATAATATATTCTATTTATAGAATAACTTTAATAAAGTATTCTATTTTATATAAAGATGTTTCGCTTTTTATTACGTTAATAATACTGAATAAAACAAAACGTCATTATCGCTATAATAATTCATATTATTAATAAACAATAATGGAATCAAACCGAGTGACTTCTCACATAAGCATCAATAATCAATACCGTAGTGCTCTTATGCAACCCACACGACATCGCATTTTTTTTACTACCGAGTAGTTCAACAGTAACCACGGTAAAACTTCCGCCGTTATTTTAATAAAATATTTTTGTCGTTTTCTCAATCCGACAATAATTCTGTTGTGGGGTCCACCAATGATTGAGTAGTTATGCATTTAATATTCCGCTAAACCGAATATTCCCCGACCAATCGAATATAATATAACCACTTGCATACTTTGCAAAATTTATAAATACTACCCACAACTATAATATTATCTCAAATTCACACTATAATATTAAAAATTATTTCGACTAAATTTAAATCTTTATTGATAAAAAACTGGGTCTCACAATCTCCCTCCTTATGGAATTTAAGCCCTCGAAATTAAGTACGATACCTAATATGATAAAGAGATGAGGATACCTTGAATACCTTTATCGTTGAAAACATTAAATTCATTTTTGCAATCCTACCAAAGATATTCATTAACAATTCATAATAATTTTCACTACAGGCCAAAGATATACAACTGTAAAACCAATAATGCTGAAACTCAGCTTAATAGTATCACGACCACGAATTATCCATGCACTACTGGCCAAGGATATTCGTGTTTTCAATTACGGTCATGATTATACCGAATAATCCGTGGTCATAATCATACCAAGTCTATCAATGCACTACGGCCAAAGATGACTTTTACCACATCCATGAATTAATATTTCATTGCTGAGACTCAGCTCAATAATTAATCCACATCATCGAATTATCCCTGCACTACAGGCCAAGGATATTCATTAGTATCACGACCACGAATTATCCATACCTACTACAAAAGATAATCATGTATTCATTAGTATCGCGACCACAAATTATCCATGCACTACTACCAAAGATAATCGTGTATTCATTAGTATCACGACCACAAATTATCCATGCACTACTACCAAAGATAATGTGTATTCATTAGTATCACGACCACAAATTATCCATGCACTACTACCAAAGATAATTGTGTATTCATTAAGTATCACGACCACAAATTATCCATGCACTACTACCAAAGATAATAATTGTATTCATTAAGTATCACGACCACAAATTATCCATGCACTACTACGACCAAAGATAATTGTGTATTCATTAGTATCACGACCACAAATTATCCATGCACTACTACCAAAGATAATTGTGTATTCATTAGTATTACGACCACAAATTATCCATGTACTACTACCAAAGATAATTGTGTTTTCAATTACTGTTATGATTATACCGAACAATCCTCGGTCATAATCATACCAAGTCCATCTATGCACTACAGCCACATGTAGATGACTTTCAACATAATATAAGCATGAGGATAATGATATAAAGAATCAATCAAATGAGATAAAGAATAAATATTAAACATTTATAATATAATTTATCCAGATTCAAGAATATCCCCATGTTATCAATCACTTAATAATCTCATAATCTAATATCATTAATATTATAACAATATTTTAATCACTTCTTAAATTTATAAACAATTTATCTTAATTGTTTACGCTTTTACCATATAATGCATTTAATCATTCAAAATGCCATACTCATAAGATATCATCACCAATTATCAAATCTCTCAAAAAAATATGCATATACTCTATATAGGATTCTCTAGCCATAAAATCCTATTTTCAACTTTGTTACTTCACATAACATATTTAACTCATATGTTCGTAATTAAACTATTTTCATAAAAAATACCAAATCAGTCCCAAAATATTTCTTTTATGGGATTTAGCATAATATAGTCCCATAATGAAAATATATTTTTCTCGAATTTTTAAAATTCATTTACTATTTTTCAAAAATCAATTTCTAATTAATTCCTTAAGAAATTAGCTACCTCAAGGTTAACTCCAAAATTCCCAAATCTTGGCAGGACCTTACACATGTTAACGTGAGCTTCAGTTTAAATTTCATGGTCATCGGAGTTATAGAACTCGGTTATATTTTTCATCGGAAAAACTTAAATATTGAAATAGTCATAACTTGCTCATTTTAAGTCAGAATGAGCTCATTTTTGGACAGGAGATACTTTATACCATATACTTTCATGTCCTAAAAGGCCAGAATTTTTCTCATAATTTAAGTGGCCAAAACAGCCTCTCTAAAATCATGGCAGAAGCTTTTTCGGTTTTTGCAGCTTTGCACTCCTTTGCTAAATCAGTCCACACAAAAATCTACAACACCTTTTCCAGTAATTCCACTTGGATTAGTTAGGTAACTCATAGATCTAACTCTAGGACTTGACCACATTCAAAAATTCAAAATATAATAGGAGATATGGTCAATTGAATTTCATGTTACGTTTTTCACCAAAATCGATTTTCAACTCTTTGTGATTTCAAAGAAACTTTCATGTTTTCACATACTAACCAACATAACTCATCATAAAACTTACTAATACTTCATATACCCATGATTTTTATTAGTTCTATGCTTTTATTATGACTTTCATCATAATCCACGTAAACAGATCCTTTTAGTTGAAGAAATATTTGAGGGTTTAAGAAATGGGTTTTTGTACTGGGGTCAATACAAAATTCGATTTCACGTTCTAAGGTAGGCTAGGAAGTCTTCAAGAATACGCCAAGAAATTTATTAATGATAGAAATATCATTCAAAAGCTCATTACTCTCATCCAAGACTTGGATAAGACGTCACATTAATACCAACTGTGACTTCTATCCCTTAACCCAGATAGCACCTCACAATGATACCTATCAACTTGCCATCTTCATTCACGACGTCCGTCTACGTGAAAAGTCCGCTTGCAGCATTCCACACAAGGAAGTCAACAAACGAAAGGATCGGGCTCTTTACTTATGGCTTGATATAACAATGATTAATTTTAGGATTTGGTTACTTTGAATCAGTATAACAAAGTTGGTTAGGAATATGAAAGCTAACAACCTTACAAAAAGAATAATGAGTAGTTAACCAATTGATTCCTAAAATCACATCAAAGGCAAGTATTTTCAAAGAGATAATATCGACAGTAACGTGAAAGTGTTTATTTGAAACAACAAGATTAATAAACAATGGAGGTAACGAAGGTTCCTCCCAACTAAGTTTCAAACCAATAAGTCAAAGTTTAACTTCTTTGAATCAAATTTAAACGTTGAACACAACTAAGTGAAATAAAATAATGGGTAGAACCGGTATCTAACACGTATATAGACTTCGCAAGAGCTTATGATTAACTTACCCGTGATAATTTTATTTAGGTTCCTCGTCACGAGAAAAAAACGCTCTCTTAAAACTCTGGCTTTGGTTTGTCTGGGACATCCTTTGGTCACCTCCATCCTAGTTGAATTTGTCTTGATGGCGCACAAAATCGAGCTAAGTGACCTTCTCTTCCACAATTATAACACGCTTTGATTGTCATATTGCTAGCTTGATTCTGATCGATGTGTCCCTCTCCTCCGCATTTGAAGCATATAATAGGTGGTCCTTTCCTTCCTTAACAACAGTCTTTGGTCGCCGACGTCTTTCCATCATTGTTGAATCTCCTTTTCTTGAAATGTCCATTCTTATTATTTTGGCCATGATTACCACCGAAATGGTTACCATTCTTGACATGATAATTTCCCCCACGATGGTTATCATTGTTGGATGACCGCTGCCACCCGGTATGATTATTATTATCGTGTTGTTGCTCATTACCTTTTGGTTGAGCTGACTCAACGGTCTCATGTGCTTCATTGCTTATCTCAATATTTTCAGATGTCATTTTCAAATACTGCCACCAAACATGGGTTAAATAACATATCACATATTATCCCTATACTCTAACCGACCAAATAAATACCACATAAACTCAGGTAGGTCATACTAGCGAAGGAATTCCCCGTCTCTCCCCTCCTAGTACTATTCTCACATCTTAGCCAGGGATCATATCCCTAAGCTCGATACCAACCTGTGACGCCCTAAAATTATGTATACGCCACCCATCTTGGGTCGCCACTTACATGGTACATAAATTCAAATACAACTTACTAATATAACTGTCGTGGGTATAATACGACATAAATCGTGAGTTTGAATACAAATTTTGTCTACTAGATATTATACAAACTCAAAAGGAGTCCTCATTACAACTATTATCACACTATTTCATAGAATAGTGAGGACTACTAATGCTATCCTCTCGGACCATTACTTCGCTCCCCGACTCGTCTCCAAACTATGTTCTCATTTCCTCAAGAGAATAAAGTGAAAGAAAGGGTGAGCTCAACTAGCCCAAGAAGAAATATTATGACTAAGATAATGCGTAATAAATTATCATTAGCCTTTAACAATGTTAAACCGATAAAATACAATAGACAACCAGCTTTTAGCTGCAGCAATGAATAAGCAACCCATTAAAAGAGTCAAGTAGAGAATAAAGTCTACTATCTTTTAGGTTTTAAAAGGTTTTCATCAATTTTTATCACGAGACTCGACTTAATAAATAAACCACCACATCTAATCATCCACGTACTACGGCCAAGGATTTTCATCAAATTATCAATGGTCATGACTATACCGAATCACCCCGGTCATAATCATACCAAAACTATCCATCACGCGCATTCTAAAGCCATCGAAGACTTTTGTCACATCATTTATATCAAGTCATGATTATACCGAATGATCCTCGGTCATAATCATACTAAGTTCATCTATGCACGTAAGCCAAAGATAACATAATATAACATGAGGATGATGACAATGACATAATAATTCAATAAAACAAGTTCAAGAATTATTTAATCCATGAATTATTAACGCCCAAATTATCAACACGATAATCTTTGTTTCAGTAGAGTAAAATTCAAGAATGATCGTAAGAATATTTCCATGAAAAGATTTGGATGAAACGCAAATATCAAGGATATTCTACTAATTTCATGGAGTATAGAAGTCAAAGTTTTAACCAATTGGGTATAATAAAGAATGGAATAACAAAAGAAATCACCATGCATGCAGATTTCAGATGTACAAAGTTATTCCAATGTAATAATAATAACGGAACTGTGTCGTGAAATTTACACAAGCTGTGATGTTCCAATGTAATAATAAAGATGGAACCGGATCCGTGTAAAACACATGATAGGATATTCCAACAGAATGATAAAGATTTTAACCAGTCCTGTAAAACACATGCATGTGATGTTCCAGCAGAATAATAAAAGCGGAACTGTGTCCGGTGTAAAACACATGCATGAGGATGTTCCAATGAGAATAATAGAAGAATGTCACCAAGTATAGGGTAAATCAGCAGATACAAAAGTTATTCCAATGTAATAATAAGCAATGGAATAACATAAGGATTTCACCAAGTATAGGGTATGCCATGATACAAAAGTTATGTATAGGGTATGCCACTTTTACAAAAGTTATTCCAACAGAATAATAATGAATGGAATAATGTAAGTTCTCTTCAAGAAGAAAGAATAACACCCTTACCGTAAAAGAACCTGAATATAGAAGTATAAGAAGTAGCGAGAATACTCTTCTTCTTTTCTATAATTTTTCTCTATAGCTTTCTCTATAATTTTCTCTCTAGAGAGTTTCAAATGAATTCGTAAGAAAATAATGAAGGAATGAGCTTTATTTATAGGAAAATGGAATGCATAGTAACTAATCCATGAACGGTCCAGATTGATTTACTTTAATCGACGGTCCATATTTAAAGAAAAATCTTTTAAATAAAATATAATATATTCTATTTATATAAAAACATTTTACTATGCAAAAACACTATGCAATACTATACAAAAAACACTATGCAACACTATGCATAATAAAATATAATATATTCTATTTATAGAATAACTTTAATAAAGTATTCTATTTTTATATAAAGATGTTTCATTTTATTACGTTAATAATACTGAATAAAACAAAACGTCATTATCGCTATAATAATTCATATTATTAATCGACAATAATGGAATCAAATGAGTGACTTCTCACATAAGCATCAATAATCAATACTGGTGTGCTACTATGCAACCACACGACATATATTCATTTACTTTTACTACCGAGTAGTTCAACAATAACCACTGTAAAACTTCCGCCGTTATTTTAATAAAATATTTTTGTTGCTTTTTTGTCGTTTTCAATCCGAATGATACAATAATTCTCGCTAAAGGGTCCACCAATGATTGAGCCATTATACGAATATTATCTCGCTAAAAACTATAATATTCTCTTAAACCAATCGAATATAAAAAAATAACCACTTGCATTTACTTTATAAAATTTATAAATACTACCACAACTATAATATTATCTCAAATTCACACTATAATATAAAAAAATTATTTTGACTAAATTTAAATCTTTATTGATAAAAATAGGGTCTCATATATGCATCAATAAATAACATTCATCTTATGAATAATAAACATTCAATATATATATTGATATCATTTAATGGGCAAAATTAGTTAGTATAAAATCTAATTTTTGAATCAAAATAAACTCCTTTATTTTAATCCAAATTTAAATCAAAATAAAACTTTTTTATTTTAATTTATCCAATTTTGAATAAAATAAACTATTTTATTTTAATCAAAATCTTTAATCAAAATAAACTCCTTTATTTTAATTAATTATGGAATTCAATTCCATGTAAAAAAAATAACTCCTTTATTAAAAGAAAAAATAAAATCCAATTTCAACTCCAAATTAGTTATCATGGAATCCAATTTCAACTCTAATTAGTTAGCATAAAAATCTAATTTTAACTCTAATTAGTTAAGATGAAATTTAATTTTAAAATTAAAATAAACTTTATATTTTAATATTAAAATAAACATTTTATTTTAAGATTAAAATAAACTTTTATTTTAATTATAAAATAAGTAAGAATAATATATATATATATATATATTAACCATATATATAATAATATATATATATTAGTAAATTCAATATATATATATAACAATTATATATATATATATATATATATATATATATATATATATATATATTTTTTTTAGAAAAAAGTATAATATATATATATATATATTTTAATATCATGACATCCACGTGGGTCCCTTGAAGTAATATTCCAACAAAAAAAATCACTCGTTAACTTAGAATACATGTGATCCAATTAATTACAGTGAAAATATTCCCAACATGTCAAACACGTCAATTTCGTAATCTCCTGGGATTAAAGGAAGTTTTTTTTTTGTTTATTATTTTATACAACAAAATTATGCCCAATTAAATTGTTCTAAACACATATCAATATACATATCAAATTAAAACAATTAATAATTCGCATAAAGGTTTGGCTCTGATGCCACTGTTAGGTTTGTAATATTCATGAACGCAATCAAATTGCATAAAAAGTGCGGAAAAGTGTAAAAATCAGAGTTTTAAAATTTTATACAAACCATATACCCGGATCACCTTTTATGCACAATTATTAATTAAACGAAAAAGATAACGAATAAGAATCATACCGTTGAAGATCGAGCTTCCTCGTGCACATGTTCACCTCCAATCCTTTTCGCTCAACTTGAATCCACAAGGGTTTGGTTCCTTCCTTTGATCAACGTTAGCCACCCAAATATTTGGCCTCTAGAGGTGATCCACCAAGGAAGAAGAAAATTCAAGAAGATGGGTGTTTTGGCTCAAACCCTAGTTTTCTATCTCTATAGAAAAGAACGTACTCTCCCAACTATTGGAATTACGTATGTTGTAAAAGTCAACAATCACCACACCCATAATAAGACTCCTCTTATTTATAGATGTGGGCAACCCACCTTAACAATTAAGGAATTGAGATTTATTTAATTAATTAAATTCTTTTAATTAATTAAGCTCCCTAATCTTATTAGGGATAATTAATTAAACTCCTTTAACTAATTTTCCTTCCTAATCCAATTAGGAATAAATGAGAGTACTTATATTAAATTAATTCCTAAACTCTTTTAGAAATTAAAATAATAATAATTGTAATAATATTAATAAGACTCCTCTTATTAATTTATATTTAATATTTCTAAAATATTAAATAATAAATATTAAGCTATTTAATTTATTCTATCACCATAGATTAAATTAAATATACATAACATATTATTACGATTATGCCATTAACTTCTTAAATAATTATTCTTCCTTTTATGGTGTGACCCTTTAGGTTCTCCATATTAAACCAATTGTGAATAAATCAATTAGAACAATTCTAATCTTATTTAAATAAATAAATTAAACAATTAATTTATTTAAATAAATAATATTTATTCTACAATAGGGATAAGCCTCCCTAGCGATCAACGACTTTCCAGATAATATAGATTTCAACATTAATCATAAAAGAACCTTTGAGTAAATAGTTACCGTACAATTCAATCCTTCCACCATACAATGTCCCAATTAAATATAAGACATGGAATTCACCGTCAAGTCTTATTTTATTTAATTATATGTATTTTCGACTCTTAAATGCATAACTCCAAATAATGCAAATTAGAAACTCCTTTATAATTTCATTCGCCTTTGGCCAAGGACTACTTGGGTTGTCATTTATCGAATCACATAGGACATTTCTCTTCTTTTAATAAGTGGTAGATTCTTTATTGATCATACATTATCTCCATGTACAACTTATTATACCCAAGCATACCCTTTGATATACCCTAAGGGTCTTAAGGAATAAGTCAAAGTATAACTCATCATACACAAGTACTATGATGATCTCAAGTCCAAGGATCACTTGTACTACTATCACTACAGAATTCCTATTGACGGTGCAAGTAAAACTCCATTAGGTATTCCTTAATGAGCCAACGTTCAAAGTGAACTTATTCTCCAATAAGCACCTACATACTTGCTTTAGTGTCTCCACACAAATGATCATGAGATTAATCATCCTCATCCAATGAGCAAGCAACGTATGTACCAATCTATCCGGATTCACTAATCCCCAATTTAGTAATCCAATGATTGGGAACTATTTTAGTTTTAAGCTTTCTAAGAATTTAGATCTCATTAGAATGATCATCATCATTATTCTAAAAGCATTATTGCTTAAAACTATGGGTTTATCACATATAATAAAACAGCATCATGTAGATAATTAAAAGCCTTTAATAAATTAATACTTTTTATTAATAAATGAATAAGATTGTTACAAAGTATATGCTTTATCATCAAACATGATTGGCTTGTGTGCATATTACTTTCACAATGCATGCATCACATGAAATTGATTTAATAAAGGATGGTGTCTAAAATAAAGATTGAGTATTTTTGATAAGGTAAAAGTGTGATTTTGAATTTAATCTTGCTTATGTATTAGGACTGAGCAAAAAATGGGTATAACCGAATTACCGAACCGAAATAATTTAACCGAATTTTTTTAAAAATTCGGTCATTTTCAATATTTTGGTTATATCCAAATTTTTTTACGATTTTCGGTTAGTTTGTACGGGTTTTATTTTTGGGTTATTCGGTTAAACCGAATAACCGAACAACACTACTAAATTCTCAGCGTCTCAGTCGGCCAATTCAATATTCATTAATCATTACTAATTTAGCCCATTTAATTTAGACTACTGGCCTACCGCCTACTGCTCGGTCCTTCTCCTTCTTGACTCTCGTCATTCTCGTACTCTCAGTCTCAGACCTCACTACCTCAGTACTCTCTCTGTCTCTCAGATCTGATCTCTGATCTCTCTCATCTCAAGTCTCAAGTTTCAAGTCTCGACTGTCTCGTCGTCTTCTCGAACTCTCAGTCTCAGAGTGTCAGATCTCTCAAGCCTCAAGTCTCGAACCCTCGAACTCTAGGCTCCGGCAACCCTTCATCGCGAACTCTCGAACTTTTAGATCTCGGCGCCAGCGGCAGCTTTCCATTTGTTAAGGTAATTTTTTATTTACCTTTACTAAATTCTCGAAGACTGATTGCTTTTTAGTGCATCTTTTTAGTGTATTTATTTTTGTGTAATTGTGTATGTGCATGTGTAATTTCTGAGATTTTGAAAAGAAATGATTTGGGTTTAATTTTGCTCTACTATGATAATATGCTAATGTTTGTATATGTAAATTTAAGAATTTTGGGTAATCAGGTAATTCTAAATTTGTTTGCTGAAATCCTCAATTTGTAAAAAAAAAATCAAAAACTGATTTGGGTTTTTTGTTACTAGTAATTTGGTCATGAGAATGCATTCATTGAGTTGCCTCGAAATTTTTCAGCGGATGGTGTCCAATATTTTATATATATGAATATCTAGTTACTTTTTAGAAACTAGGTATTTGTATGAACTGAGTTACTAAATGAGCAATGTGGGATGATATAAACCACAAATTCAGATGTGACTGCAAGTTTAATCTATGCCTGTGATTTGATCCATTAATTGGTTAAGAGACCAAACAAACTAAATAATATATATATATATATATATATGTCCTATTTATGTTTATTTTGGTGCTGTAAGTTTAATTTTGGTCCTATTATGTTATGCAAGTTCAATTTTATATCATAGTTACATCCTTTTATTCCCCACTGCTTGTTGTAATTTGATTCTTAATTTGCTTGGCCTTAATGTGGTGAATCGCTTCTGAGTTTCATATCAACCTAAGTTTTCTTTTAGGGTCTTGGATACCACTATATCCAAATTTGGTTTATAATTTTTGTACTATGTGTTGATTAAAGTAAAGAATTCTTCTTGTTCTTAATATTTTGATTTTCTTTCTAATTCCCGGATCTCTACCGAGTCTTTTTAGATGGAAAGCAAGCGCTTTCAAACTCTGATATGGTTGTATTTGTGAGGCGAGAAGTCGGAGTTAGCGGTAATTTGTTGCCATATGCTAATGTGTTGGGTGAAATAATACTATATATCTCTTGGAATCGAGTTTGAATCTTTCTTTGTTTTCTTTCCGGTATGGAAGTAAAGACAAACTCAACAACAACAAACTTCAGCAAAAGCAATGAAAGCAAAATGCTGCTCATGCAAGCGAGAACACTTTGCTCAACACTCAATATGACATTATATTTATGGATTATGTTTATGGTGTTAATTGTTAACTGTTAATCATGTAGGAACATTATGTTTCATGTTTGTGTAATATGTAGTTGACTGTCATTCATGTTTGCTGCTGATTGAGTCTTTTGTAATATGTAGGCTACATAATGTAGTTGAATAGTACCTATTCAATTCACTGGACTGCAGGACTGCTGCTAATTGTCTTTTAAAGTCGATTATTAACCGAATAACGTATTCGGTTATTTGGTTATTTCATATTTAGGTTAGTTGTTCGGATAACTAAAACAGGGTAGTTTCGATTTTTGGATATAACCGAAATCCTAATTCGGTTTGGTTATTATCCGAATGCTCACCCCTATTATGTATAATGCCCATAGATATTTAGAAGCTTTCTTTCAATTTCATAATTTGTTGAATCCAAAAATATTTTTGAATTTTGTGGGTATATTCACTGCAAACCCTCACGAGACACAACTTGTCCACTTGGGGTAACCTTGGGGTTTAAAGGTGTGTTGCACATGCTAAGTGCAATCGTGTTTCCTACGAAAATGGAGTATAATTTTTGTTTATTTTATTTTTATTTTACTCGAGGACGAGCAAAAGCTAGGTATGGGGGTGTTTGATAGACACGTAATTCATACATTTTATTATTTCTAATTTTGTCCTTTTAATTATATTAATTTATTAAATTAATATGTTTTATTTTACTTTGTAGGATTTAATATTTTTTTGCAATAAAGTCAAAATCTTGGTGATCAAGCGATATTTAATGCTCTTATTCATGTAACAAATATCCAAGAAGAATCCGACAAGGAGAATGAAAGAGGTTGAACAATCTTAGTGTTCAAGTCAAATCCAACAAGAGAAAGGAAAGGCAATCTTGAAGATCTCTTTATCTAGAAGATCTTTTTGAGAAGTTGATTACCACTAGGAAATTAAAAACTACATGGAAAGGGAACAAAAGTGTCCAAGTTCAATGAATCTAAATTAGGGTTCAAAGTTATTTTCCCTATAAATAGGTCTCTTGTTTTAGAGAGAAATGTATTAGGTATTGTATTACTTTAGGTTAGGAGTAGGAGTAAATTAAATTACGTTTCATTGTACGCTTGTTGGAGGATCGTGAATAAAGGGAGTTTTCTTATTTATTTTCAATCTTCTACTTCTTCTTTATTTTAGTTAATTTATTTATTTTCATGTCTAGTTAATTTCTTTAATCTAGGATGAAGATGAAATTAAATAATTATTCGTAATAATATTTTTTATCTCTTCTATTATTTATGCTTTTATGTTTAATTTATTTCGCCTTCTTGTTTCGTTATTGAAATACCTTCGTTTTATAGTTCTTATATGATTTTAAATTACTTAAGAGGTATTGATAGATTATTGTTAAGGTATGAGTTTTTCATAATCCATGCTTGCTCAAAGAAGTTTTGATGGGTTATAGTTAATCTTTAAATTTTCATAGTCTATGCTTGCCCACATTAATTATAAATTACTAAATTAATGGGAAGGGAGATCAAAATTATAATTTGAGTTATAAAAATAGAAGATATTGAATTATATGTTATGTTTATTATTTAGTGGATTCAGATTCCTAGATTGTTTTCTCATTAATTGTTTTCATATTCTAGTTAATTAATTCTCAATCTTTATTTCTAATTACTAAAATAAGTATTAAGGAAACATTAAAATTAATCTAGTCTCGTGGGTTCAATTGCACTTTGCCAGTTCTTGATTAGATTAATCGCACTTGCAGTACATATTTTTAACACATCAAGTTTTTGACGCCGTTGCCGGGGACTAGAATTAATTTTTATTTATTCTTTAATTTTTATTTATTCGAATTAGTTTTAACTCTAGTTTTTTTTCAGGATTATTAAAACGGATCGAGGAACGAAAAGATAAAGATTTTTTTTTATGCGCTTTCTTCGGTACTTCATATCTCCATATTTTTTTTAAAAAAAAATTAGTTTAGTTTTTTATTTTTTTATATATATATTATTTTTTTTGGTGTGCGACCTTCGTGTTTAGTTGTCTATTTGTTTTGTGATTTGTGAAAAAATGAATTCTTATTATAGTTGGAATAATAATTTTGCTTGGAATCAAGAATCCTACTAAAATTTTAATGCACACCAAGTAAATCAATGTTTTCCAACTTATGAAAATTCTTATCTAAGTTCATATCCATATCCATATTCGGATCTAAAACCTCAATATTCACAAGAATTATCAAATAAAGAAGAGGAAAGACTTAGTGCCTTAGAGAAAACTATGAAAATTTTAATGGAAAATCAATTCAGCATGCATCAAGTTTTTAATCAAGTTATATCTCGTCTAGAAATTCAAATGAATAGATTAGACACTATAATAAATGAACAAGAGGTGAGTTAATTTTCTAGTAACTCTGAGGTTAATTTTGAAAGTTTCGATGGTTGTGGAAATGATGAGAAAAATGAAAATCTTATATTCCATTCTACACAGTTTGAGTCAAGTAAATTTGAGGAGTTTAAAAATTATGAGTCTATGCCTAAAATTGATCATGTTGCATTTAATGAGTCGGTTGAAAAAGTCTATAAGCCTAAAGTTCCATACCCTAAAAGACTTACTCCTAAAAAACCACCTAGTGATTTTTTGGACCAACCTATTAAAGTAAACATGATACAAGAGTTGTCAATGACCCAAGAAATAATTGAAAATAGACTTTTGATTGAAAAAGATCCAATTAATTTTTTCTTAAATCATCTTGACCAAAATTGGAATTAATCTGAATATTTAGATAAGGTCAATGAGCTGTTGAGATCCACTACAAATAAGTCAACTAAACTAGAACATGTATTTGAACCAATTCTTCCATCATTTGAACATGTTAATGAAGGTTTTTTTTGAGGTAAACTTGAAGCATAACTGTGATGAAAATTCTGACTATTTTCAATTTCCTAGACCTTCTGAAAATAATGAAAAGTTCACACTCATTTATCCATTTATAACATTCATTTTTAGTCACATAATTTTTAGGATTTATAAAATTTGTAGATATGTATATTTATTTTCTTTCTCACCACATCTTCTTGCAGAACAAATGTCTCGCATACAAGGTACAATTCGTTCACATCTTTGTTCTCTTTTATTCATTTGCATACATTGAGGACAATGCATGATTTAGGTATTGGGGGAGTTTGTTTGTATTAGATTTTTTTTCTTTTTACGAAAAAAATTAAAAAAAAACACAAAAAAAATTAAAAAAACTAAAAAATTAAAAATTTTGTTTGACTTTTTATTAATTGAATTAATTCTAATAAGTGTTTGTGGAGAAAAACTCATGAGTGAGATTGAAAGATTTAGAACTCTTGAATTTTTGATAAGATACGAAATCTTAGTTCAAAACACCATCTGAATTTAAAGTTGATTGCACTTCACATTTGCACTAATTCTTAGTTGTGGGGTATAGACCATGATTCGAGTAATTTCAAAAAAAAAGAAAAAAAAAAGAAAAGAAGAAAGAATGAAAAAATGAATTTGAAAAAAGAAGAAAAGAAATAAATAACTGCTTCAATGTCCATTAAACGAAATAACTGGGTATCCAAGCCTCGGGAAGCATCGATATTCATGCTGAAAAGTGTGATGGATAAAAGCAGCTTGACTAGTTTAATTTTGTGGCCTTTGTTACTCGAGTTAGTAAATTCTTAGGGGTGTCTTTACACCTAGTGCCCTAAAGCCATTTGGTTTGGGAGTCATTGGTCCAACGCTCGCTCTACATGGGTAACTCTACAAAGCCTAAAAAAATGAGACATTGCACAAGTCAAGAATCAAAATTGAAAAAAAAAATGGAAAAAAGACAGAAAAAAGGAAAAATGAGCTTGCTTAATTTTCATGGTAAAAATCCCTACTAAGAGTTACATCATATATACACAATGCATGCATCACATGAAATTGATTTAATAAAGGATGGTGTCTAAAATAAAGATTGAGTATTTTTGATAAGGTAACAGTGTGATTTTGAATTTAATCTTGCTTATGTATAATGCCCATAGATATTTAGAAGTTTTCTTTCAATTTCATAATTTGTTGAATCCAAAAATATTTTTGAATTTTGTGGGTATATTCATTGCAAACCCTCACGAGACACAACTCGTCCACTTGGGGTAACCTTGGGGTTTAAAGGCTTGTTTCACATGCTAAGTGCAATTGTGTTTCCTACAAAAATGGAGTAGTATAATTTTTGTTTTGTTTTATTTTTATTTTACTCGAGGACGAGCAAAAGCTAGGTATGGGGGTATTTGATTGAAACGTAATTCATACATTTTATTATTCCTAATTTTGTCCTTTTAATTATATTAATTTATTAAATTAATATGTTTTATTTTATTTTGTAGGATTTAATATTTTTGCAATAAAGTCAAAATCTTGGTGATCAAGCGATATTTAATGCTCTTATTCATGTAAGGAATGTCCAAGAAGAATCCGACAAGGAGAATGAAAGAGGTTGAACAATCTTAGTGTGCAAGTCAAATCTAACAAGAGAAAGGAAAGTCAATCTAGAAGATCTCTTTATCTAGAAGATCTTTTTGAGAAGTTGATAATTACCACTAGGAAATTAAAGCCTACATGAAAAGGGAACAAAAGTGTCCAAGTTCAATGAATCTAAATTAGGGTTCAAAGTTATTTTCCCTATAAATAGGTCTCTTGTTTTAGAGAGAAAGGTATTAGGTATTGTATTACTTTAGGTTAGGAGTAGGAATAAATTAAATTACGTTTCATTGTACGCTTGTTGGAGGATCTCACATAAAGGGAGTTTTCTTATTTATTTTCAATCTTCTACTTCTTCTTTATTTTAGTTAATTTATTTATTTTCATGTCTAGTTAATTTCTTTAATCTAGGATGAAGATGAAATTAAATAATTATTCGTAATAATATTTTTTATCTCTTCTATTATTTATGTTTTCATGTTTAATTGATTTCGCCTTCATGTTTCGTTATTGAAATACATTCGTTTTATAGTTCTTATGTGATTTTAAATTAATTTAGAGGTATTGATATATTATTGTTAAGGTATGAGTTTTTCATAATCCATGCTTGCTCAAAGAAGTTTTGATGAGTTATAGTTAATCCTTAAATTTTCATAGTCTATGCTTGCCCACGTTAATTGTAAATTACTAAATTAAAGGGAAGGGAGATCAAAATTATAATTTGAGTTATAAAAATAGAAGAGATTGAATTATATGTTATGTTTATTATTTAGTGGATTCAGATTCCTAGATTGTTTTCTCATTAATTGTTTTCATATTCTAGTTAATTAATTCTCAATCTTTATTTCTAATTCGCCTAAAATAAATATTAAGGAAACATTAAAATTAATCTAGTCTCTGTGGGTTCGACCTGTACTTGTGAGGCCAGTTCTTCAATTAGACATTGTCCACTTGCAGTACATATTTTTAACACATCACATGTCGAACCCACATAGACTAGATTAATTTTAATGTTTCCTTAATACCTATTTTAGGCAAATTAGAAATAAAGAATAAGAATTGATTAACTAGAATATTAAAACTAATAACGAGGAAACAATCTAAGAATCCGAATCCATTAAATAATAAACATAACATATAATTCAATCTCTTCTATTTTTATAACTCAAATATGATTTTGATCTCCCTTCCTTTTAATTTAGTAATTTATAATTAACGTGGGTAAACATAGATTATGAAAATTTAAGAATTTACTATAACCCATCAAAACTTCTTTGAGTAAGCATGAATTATGAAAAACTAACATCTTAACAATAATCTATCAAAATTTCTTAATTAATTTAAAATCACATAAGAACTATAAAACGAATGTATTTCAATAATCTAAACATGAAGGTTTAAATCAATTAAACATAAAAGCATAAATAATAGAAGAGATGAAAAAATATTATCAAGAATAATTATTTAATTTCATCTTCATCCTAGATTAAAAAAATTAGATAGACATGAAAAATATTTTAACTAAATAAATTAAAGAAAAGAAGAAGATTAAAATAAAAAAGAAAACTCCCTTTAATTAACGATCATCCAACGAACGTACAATGATTAAGTAATTTAATATACTCATACTCCTAATCTAAACTAATACTATACCTAATGCTCATTTTCTCTAAAACAAGAGACCTATTTATAGGAAAAATAAATTTGTGTCCTAATTTAGATTCATTGAATTTGGACACTTTTGTTCCTTTTCTATGTAGGATTCTTCTTGGATATTCCTTACATTGAATAAGAGTATTAAATATCGCTTGATAACCAAAATTTTGACTTTATTGCAACAAATATTAAATCCTACAAAATAAAATATAACATATTAATTTAATAAACTAATATAATTATATTAAAAGAAAAAAATTAGGAATAATAAAATGTATGAATTATGTGTTTATAAAAAATGTTGGTGTTATTTGAAACCTAATTTAATCAGTTGTGAACTAGTAATTTTAGTAATAGTGATGGTTATGAGATTTTTGATTTGGCGACTGAAACTGGATTTGTGTATTCTGAAATTGGTTTGAATTTTTTTTTATTTAGCATGGTAATGACTATTAGAGCATATGTATTTGGTTTTGGTAGTTAAAATTCATGCATCGATCATTACCATATGTATGTTATGTATTTGGTTTTTGACAGTTTTGAAATTGTCATACTAGCGACAGTTTTGAAATTGGATTTGGTTATATATACTTTCAGTCACTGCCAAATGTATCCTTCTATCAATTGCTCTGAAAATTTGTTTCATATTGAGGTGGATTAATTTTGACGGAATTTTCGATGAAATTTATAAAAAGAATAAACGTACAAATCAATATTTAACTATTAAACGTGAATTAGGATACTATTACAATATATATTAAATAGCATTTACTTAGTTTGATACTATTACAATATATATTAAATATAATAAATATAATATATATGGTATAGTTATATCGGAATTAGGATCAAGTCAAGTATCACTAATCTCTTACTCATTCGTGCTTACTGCCTTTAGCGTGACGGACGTGACCGATTTGGTCATACAACAAGTAAATACATACTTTTAGCGACGCTATATATGTTGTCCGTCGCTAAAAGTATAGACGACGGTTGTATATAACCGGAAACCGTCGCCGGGTCCGTCGCAAAAAAAGTGAGTACGCAAGTAAGATAAAAATAAGATGACTCGATCCTCGCCTCTAAATATAATATAATATAATATAATAAAATACAATAAAATAAACTAATTATAATTTACTTAGTTTGGTACTAATAAAAGATATAATACAAATAATATAGTATAATATAATATATTATATAAAATAAATAAATAAAATATAATTATATAATATAATATAATATTATATAATAAAAAATCAAATAAAATCATTTAATCTAAACTAAGTAGCATTTACTTAGTTTCCACTACATCATAAGATTAAAAATAAAATAATCAAATAAAATAAATAAAATGAAATAATTTAATATAATAGAATATAATACATTAAATACCAAAATAAATATTAAATTTAAATCAATTAAATCAAATAACATCAAATAAAATTAAATAATCTAAAGTAAGTAGTATTTACTTAGTTTTCACTACAACATAGAAAATAAAATTAAAACAAAATAAATAAATTATAATAACAAATTAATTAATTAGTAGCATTTGCTTAGTATTTCACTGCTAAAATACGTTGAATATCTCATGTAATTTATTTTGGAGTTTAGAAACTCGTTCGACAATCTGGAGTTTATTTTGAATATCTCTGCAAGAGTGAATGTCGAATAGTCCCCAATATGGAACGATATCTCTCTCACTTAGGTCGGTGCTAATGTCTTGAGTACGTTTTTTTCGATTTCAAGGATTTTTATCCGAGTGTATACTTTAGCTAAGTTGTCTTGGTCTATTTCGCGTACTTGGAGACCATGGGGAGGTGCTGCCAAAATTTCTTGAAATAGAAGAAATATACTCAAGGTGTGGCACTAGCTAGTGAGGAAACACATCCATGAAGGGGATAGAAGTCTGACTCCTTAGACTAGAAATGAAGATATGTAGGATTCATGCGTGGAGCGAACATGCTATAACCCTGGTCTGATTGTGTCTTTTGTTCAATTAAAGATGTCAGACGACCGAAGTTGAATTTACTGTAGGATACCACCTGATGGGAGGGGATTAGTTGTTGAGTACCGTGATGGGGTGTACAAAATTTTGAAGTTTGCAAATGAACATGTTATTGATCCAAACGGAAAGATGAGATGCCCGTGTGTCAAGTGTAAAGAATATCTTATTTGAAAGAAAGTCGACGACATCAAATTTGACTTGTTTTTCACGTGGGTTTGTGGATGGGTATTCCGCATTGATTCATCATGTGGAATCAATTGAGTTGAGCTAATTAAATGACCGACAGTTTAGACCAACCAATTCACGAAGAATCAGATGGCGATAACTATGATGTTGTGGAGATGTTGGTCGATGCTTATGACCTTAACAATATTGATTGGGGTACAAACGAGCATTCGTCAAGTAGTGCTCAACAAGAGCCAAATGACATGTTAGGTGCCTTTTACAAGATGCTATCTAAATCTAGGATCCCATTGTTCGATGGAAATGATAAGCACACCAGACTAATTGCAATGACAAAGTTTTTACACTTCAAAAATGAGTGCAAGGACCCCAAAATCATGACAATATTTGCTCCTGACTTTGGTCGTTAACACACTCTCGCTCTAACTTTACAACATTAATCAATATTATAATTGATAGTGTGGATAAATTTAAAATTCTTATGATTTTCTTTCTTATTACCTGAATTGTAACATTTACAATTCAACTTATTTCACTATCAAATATATGCTATGCTTTATCTTCCATACGTTAAACATAAGTATTTAAAAAAATCGACTTTAATATATATGTACGCCATTCTTTTATACCTTTATAACTAAAATTTAACGATCAAATACTTCATATATATTATCTCCTTCACATTATTGTCATTAAACCCGTTACCAAGTAACTATACATGAGCTATATCTCATATTCCAAGACAAATATTCAGTATTTTACAACTCAAGTTTATACAACTTTGCTCATGTACATTACAAGAATCATTTTATCTTAGTATATATCTAAGTAAGGAAAATAGTAAAAAGTCTTATTTGTATCACGCTTGAAGTTTTTATCGCCATGTTTACTAGAGCAATTCATCTTTAATATGCAAATAAAATTATTCGCAAGTACGAGCGCGACGGCTCAGCAAACCCAATAATTTATACATTTCATGCTTCATGTAGCAATTATGCTTTGTAATCTATTCAATGACATTCATTTTATGCATTTCGTAAATGCAACATAAAGCTCATGTAATGCATTTATATAAATATGCTATTTATATATTTCATGTTGTGCATCAAGTACACATTTCTCAGTTTACATACATATATATAAACATATCGCTAAATTCGCACATAACATCGAATTTCATTATCTAGCTAGCACATATCGGCAATTTCAATATCACATTACCATATAATCAACCAGTTCCGAAACTACTGTAAGAACTTGCCTGAATTCGCGTTCACCAATTTATGCTATATGCTTATCATACGTCCCCTTGTATAACTGTTACTTGATGGTTATCATTTATCGTATAACATGGAAGTCCATTAATTAGCTGGAATATTATGCGCTCCAGAAGTCATAATACTATAATCTGCTTCTTATTCATAATACTATCAACCATATTTTTAGTCCAACAATATACATATATTATATGTAATTCCAATAAATTATCATTTGATAATTTATACGTTTATATTTATGTATAAAAATCATTCCCCTAATTATGGAGTAAACTCATAATTAATTGAACACTTTTTTGTATAACGAATCAATTAATTGGAATAATTAATATTTAATTTATTAATTATTTTAATTAACTCATTTAATTTATACAACTAATTGTATAAAATTAAATTTAATTATCTCATTCCTTCCATAAATTGTTTCAAAACAAATTATTTAACATATTAAATATATTAATTTAATACATTTAACCATAAATTAAATATTAATTTAATTTACTTATTTGACACCAATATTTATATATTATATATTGATCCTCAAAATGTATTCAATTATATTCACTTGACATAATATCATATATTAAGCCATTAACCGTGTCACATTTTATTATTGTAATATAGTACCATTTCTCCTTTAATCGAATAAATTTCTTTATCCCATTAATTAAGTCAATATACTAGTTTCCTCATGTCATATTTTCAATTAATCTCCATTTGGCATAATATAATATATTAGGCCATTTAAGTAAATATATTACATTTATAGGTAACAAATTTAAAAATGCGACTTTAATTAATTCCCTATTTTTCATTTAAGTAATTAACTCAAGCTAACTAATTTAATAGTTTAATTAACTATTAACTCTTTTCGTTCCAAAAATATGTATATATTTCACACTTATATATACATATTAAATTAGCATACATAAATCAAATATATATATATATATATATATATATATATAACACATATATATTTATTTAAACTGACACATCTCATAATAAGAATTTTATTTATTAAATTCTTATTTTAATTTTATTAAATAATTTCTAAAAAAATGTGAAAGGAGCTTCAATGATTTGTTTGCTCTTATTAGCGAGTTATTACCTAAGGATCATACATTGCCCTCAAATTACTATAGAGTGAAGAAGATGGTAAATGGTTTGAATCTGGGTTATAAGAAGATCGATGCTTGTAAGCAGGTTTGCATGTTATACTACAGGTAGGACAGAGATAAGGTGCAGGGTGATATCTACAAGTTGTCTTGGTACAAGACGACAAAATGTAGGGGTAGGAGAAACATGTGCCTAAGAAGATCTTACAGTACTATCCTCTTACACCGAGGTTTCAACAACTATTTATGTCGTCACACATTATTGAGCATATGAGTTGGCATAAAACAAGGAACGCTATAGTTGATTCACCCTGCAGATGGAGATTAATAGAAGAAGTTGTTGGAAATGGGATTTGAATGAGAAAATTGACTCGGGTCGGGTTGTGATCGTGACAGGCGAGTTTGTGATACTACGTCGTTTTGACGACGGTTACACGCCAACGGAATCTATAAATAAACGGTGTGGGAAGCTTTTAAGAAATATAATTTTTCCCCTCCTCGTTCTGTAAATTTTCATCCCGTTATACAGAAATGTTATTTCCCGTTCCTTCCCTCAAAACTCCATTCTGTAGTAATTTTCCTGTTCTGCCGTCCCGTTCCTGTTCTGCATAAAATCCCGTTTTCTGCATAAAATCCCGTTACCGTTCTGCAGAATCCCGTTCTTTACAAAAGAGTTGCACTTCCGTTCTGCAAATTTTTGTTATTTGTAAAGTGTTGCAGTAAGTTTAATCTTCATGCATGCATCATTATTATAGAAATAATTTCTATTCATATGCATCATTTGCATCGTTATTAAAAGTTCGATACATAACATAAAGTTGTGTTCGATGAATTCTTAATTTTGTAATGCTACTAATTAAGAATTGAAATCTGTTTTATCTTGGAAAGCAATTATTCAATTAACCCTTAGCATCTGTGGGGGAATAAATTTGCTTTAAGGAGACTTTGTGAATTCAAAGGACTCGAATTTATTCATATTTTCTGTGTGTGTGTATATATATATATATATATATATATATATATATATATATATATATATATATTAAATAATACTATATATTACGAGATAATGAAGTTTTATGAAAAATTTTCATAATTTGCTAAGGAGGTTTAGAATATTAGGATTGGTAAGCTACGGATGACTTTTGCCCGTTTAATAGTTTTAGTCAGTCTTACTGTGATGCCCCCAAATTTGGGTTTGCGCCGCCCCCAAATCAGTGTTGCCAGAAAACAACACTACAAACACAAATTCTCCCACCAAAACTTATTACAATGTCAAAAAGTACAATAATATTTACAACCAGAACCTCACTACGAGAATTCTAATAATACCATATATATGAGTACAGTCAATATCTGTTTTAGAAATTAGAATTTTTGAAAAATAATCAAAGAAACCCTCGTACATTGGAGGTCGTGCTTCTAAGTTATAATAAATATCATAGGACTTAAAAATTAGCCTTGGTTGACCCATTAGTTCCCAAAGAAACACGAGTAGATTTATGTCCTCCACATTCTAATAGTATACATTTTTTTGCCACACTATTTTATAACTTGATGAGGACACTCACTAACTCGGAACATCACTAAATTCCATGGTCCTCCCTGCTAGACTCAGTTATAGTTTTATTTTTGAAAGGAATTATGAAATAAAATGGTGAACTCAAATAGTTCAGAAAAGAATATCATGATTGAGATAACGAAAAATAAGTTATCATTAGTCTTCAACAATGATAAGTAAGATATTTAGAACATATGGTAGATGATACAATTTTTCAACAAATAACTGTAGTGAAATAAGCAATCTATTAGAAAAGTCAAGTAGATTATAATATCTACTTTCTCCAATTTAAAAGTTCACCATCAATATTTTATCTATGTAACATCAATCAACAGTTCCTGGTCATATATAATCATGCTGATCAATCCATTGTTGCACTTAGGCCAAAGATATTCAAATGTAACATCAATGGTCATGATCATACCAATCAACAGTAACTCCTTGCCATAATGGCTAAATAGAACTTTCACCATATATTCTTGCCACTAAAGATAAACACAATCTCAAAAACTTAGTCTTGATGATTAGTACAAATTAAATAACAATGATATGAAGAATGGACAGAATAATCAGAATAATAAAAAAAAGAATAAACATTAGAAATTTACAATTTAATTTGTCCAAATTGTCAACACGATATTTGATGTGCCAAGAAATTGGTATATCCTAGCTAGCTCGCTAATTTATATTTTGGAGAGCATATATTTTTACAATTTTTATATTTTTAGTGTTTTTTAAGTGTGGAATTTAATTGAGAAATTAGACTTTTGAAAGAAATAATTTAGAGCTTAAAAGCCGGCTATTTCAAGGTATGGGCCAAGCCCATTAACCTAATTGAAGAGAGATCAACAGCCTTGGCTTTAAAGTAGCAGTCCAAAGTTAGCAAATAAAACCCAACTCTCTTCACACCTTTTAGAGGAATCAGCCCATATATAAAAAAATAATAATTAAAGCCAGTAGGGGTTTTAAAAGAAAAAAAAAGGGGCATCCGACTTTGAGAAAAGGAATCAAATAAATCAAAGTGAGTATTTTGTTTATTTAATTATGTCTCTAAAAAATACCGGGATAAAAGTTTTGGTGACTTTTTTTCAAAGATAAGAAAAGATGAATGAAATGACAAAATTATCCATAATAATGTCATTAAATATGGAGAGAGAATTAGAATAAGAAAAGTATGAGATATTTAATGCTATGAGTATAATAGGAAAATATGTATAAAAGTTTGGTTATTAAAGGAAAATGGACATTTAACATGGGACTACTCAAAATAGTAATAAGGACTTTTATCATGGGACGGATGGAGTATTATTTTATTATGTTTTGTGTTCCAATTTCAAGCATGCTAGGCTAGGTTATTTATAGAGTTGAGAATAAGTATAATTGATTGATTCTATTGCATGTATTCATGCCAATTGATTCTATTAATTTATTACTTTCGCGTTAAAATAATTTTTTTTATTGGATGTCTACTTGTACTGATAAAAAAACAAGGTTGGATTCTCATTATTATTTATTGGATTCAGTTTATAATTTGCTCAAAGCGGATATAAACTGTGTTTTGATGAAAATAATGAGTGTTATAATTTTATACATATGTTTGGCTATGGAAGAATTAACAATATGATTTTTCAAATTAATTGGATTTTATTGATTTTATTTTTCGCATTTAGTAGTGTTGAGATACCAAACTAGTGCGAGATAAAAAAGTAGAGTTTATTTGACATGAATATTAGGAAGATGATATCAAATATATGATTCCGCCACCCTAGTATTTAATTATTGATTATTTTATTCGCGTATTTTTAGTTGATAAAAATTCCCTCGAAATTTCTAAGCTAGATTAGGTATAAATTAGAATTAGTGAGTGAGAAAAACGTGTTCCATCCGTCAAGTCCTTAGGGTTTGACCTCGTACTTTGTAAGCTATGCTAAGTATTCGATTTGTGCACTTGCGAGTATATAAAACATCCACAACAATATTCAGAATATCAATTCGAGTTCAAGAATAATATAAAAGTTTCACTATTCAAAAATAACGATTAAAATTCAATAGAAGTATTCAAGTCAAAATATATTAGATGAACTACAAACAATTAAAGATATCTAATCATTTCAAGAATTTTCACCATTTAATGATAAGGTTGCGCGCATAAATGAATAATACTTTCGTACCACAGTAAATTTAGATTTAGGAGTATGAAGGAAAATTATATTTCTTATGAATATGAAAGAAAATGATACCTCTTACTAGTATGAAAGAAAATGTAATCCCTTTACGAGTATGAAAGAAGTGACATCCCTTATGAATATGAAAGAAAATGATATCCTTTACAAGTATGAAAGAAAATGACATCCCTTAAAAATATGAAAAAGTAATATCCCTTACGAGTATGAAAGAAAATGATATCCCTTACAAGTATGAAAGAAATGATAACCCTTTACGAGTATGAAATAAATTAATGATATCTTTTATGAGTATGAGAAAGTGATATTCCTTACAAGTATGAAAGAATATAACACCTGTGAGATCCCGAATTTTATGAAATAAAAGTATTCAATTTTTTTATTTTGGTAAATAGTTAAATTGATAAAAGGTTAAAGTTAATGGTGATATTTGAAAAAAAAAATCAGAGTAAACAAGTTGTCATAAAATAATCGTTAATAAAAGTACAGTAATACGTGTGATTGTATAGTAGCACACAGTATTAATTATTGATGCTTACGTAAGAAGTGACTCAGTTATACTCAATTATTGATATAGTAATTGCTGCATCATATCTCTCATATTGTTGATTCAATTATTGTCACAGTATAAATATTTTATATTATTAAATCAATAATTGAGACGACAAATTTATTCATATTATTATTTGCAATATTGACAATGTCTAGAAGTTCTGTCAAGGAGAGGTTTGGTCACCTAATTGAGCGCCAATAAGGAGAAATCCTTATCGAAAAGCCCCCTCTTTCTTGGGAACGACCTGGTTGTTAAATATTGTGAGTTATTGTGACGCCCCCAAAATTAGGTATACGTCACCCATCTTGGGTCGCCACTTACACGGTACATAAATTCAAATACAACTTACTAATATAAGCTGTCGTAATATGCAATACGACATAAAGCGTGAGTTTGAATACAAATATTGTCTACTAGATATTATACAAACTCAAAAGGAGTCCTCATTACAACTATTATCACACTATTTCACAGAATAGTGAGGACTACTAATGCTATCCTCCGGACCATTACTCAGTTCCCAGGCTCGTCCCGGCTATGTTCTCATTTCAAGAGAAACGGTGAAAGAAAGGGTGAGCTCAACTAGCCCAAGAAGAAATATTATGACTAGGATAATGCGAATAAATTATCATTAGCCTTCAATGATGTTAAACCGATAAAATACAATAGACAACCGGTTTAAGCTGCGTGAATAAGCAATCCATTAAAAAAGTCAAGTAGAGAATAAAGTCTACTATCTTTTAGGTTTTAAAAGGTTTTCATCAATTTTTATCATTTGAGACTCGACAATAAATAAACCACCACATCTAATCATCCCGTACCACGGTCGAGGATTTTCATCAAATTATCAATGGTCATGACTATCCGAATCACCCCCCGGTCATAATCATACCAAAACTATCCATCATCTGCATTACAGAGCCACTTGAGGACTTTTGTCACATCATTTATATCAAGTCATGATTATATCGAATGATCCTCGGTCATAATCATACTAAGTTCATCTATCTGCGTAAGCCAAAGATAACATAATATAACATGAGGATGATGACAATGACATAGTAATTCAATAAAACAAGTTCAAGAATTATTTAATCCATGAATTATTAACGTCCAAATTGTCAACATGATCTTCGTTTACGTGAGAGTAAAATTCAAGAATGATCGGAAGAATATTTCCATGAAAAGATCTTTGGATGAAACGCAAATATCAAGGATATTCTACTAATTTCATGGAGTATAGAAGTCAAAGTTTTAACCAAACTGGGTATAATAAAGAATGGAATAACAAAAGAAATCACCATGCATGCGGTACCGCGCATAAAAGTTATTCCACAGAATAATAATAACGGAACGGTCGGTGAAATTCACACAAGCGGGATGTTCCAACAGAATAATAAAGATGGAACCGGATCCGGTGTAAAACACACGATAGGATATTCAACAGAATGATAAAAAGGCGGAACCAGTCAGGTGTAAAACACACGAGCATGGATGTTCCAACAGAATAATAAAAAGCGAAACGGTCGGTGTAAAACACACAGACATGATGTTCCAGCGAGAATAATAGAAGAATGTCACCAAGTATAGGGTAAATCCAGCGTATCTGAGTTATTCCAAATAGAATAATAAGCAATGGAATAACATAAGGATTTCACCAAGTATAGGGTATCTGCATATCTGAGTTATGTATAGGGTATGCCACTTTTACAAAAGTTATTCAATGAGAATAATAATGAATGGAATAATGAAGTTCTCTTCAAGAAGAAAGAATAACACCACTACTAGTAAAAAAGGCGAATATAGAAGTAGTGAAGTAGCAGAATACTCTTCTTCTTTCTATAATTTTTCTCTATAGCTTCTTTCTATAATTTCTCTCTACAGAGTTTCAATGAATTCGTAAGAAAATAATGAAGGAATGAGCTTCTATTTATAGGAAAATGGAATGCATAAGTAACTAATCCATGAACGGTCAGATTGATTTACTTTAATCTAACGGTCCATATTTAAAGAAAAATCTTTTAAATAAAATATAATATATTCTATTTATATAAAAATATTTTACTATGCAAACACTATGCAATACTATGCAAAAAACTATGCAAAACACTATGCAACACTATGCATAATAAAATATAATATATTCTATTTATAGAATAACTTTAATAAAGTATTCTATTTTATATAAAAGATGTTTCGCATTTTATTACGTTAATAATCTGAATAAAACAAAAGCGTCATTTATCATTATAATAATTCATATTATTAATCGTGATAATGGAATCAAACCTGAGTGACTTCTCACATAAGCATCAATAATCAATACCGTAGCTACTATGCAACCACACTTATTATCGTACTTTTACTACCGAAAGTAGTTCAACAAGAACTACGGTAAAACTTCAGCAGCCGTTATTTCAATAAAATATTTTTGTGCGTTTTCTCAATCAAAACAATAATTACATTAATAGGGTCCACCAATGATTGAGTAGTTATACGAATATTCCCTACTAAGCGAATATTCCCAGACCAATCGAATATAATATAACCACTTGCATACTTTGCAAAATTTATAAATACTACCCACAACTATAATATTATCTCAAATTCACACCATAATATTAAAAAATTATTTTGACAAAATTTAAATCTTTATTGATAAAATCTGGGTCTCACAATCTCCCTCCTTATGGAATTTAGCCCTCGAAATTAGGGTACGATACTGATATGATAAAGAGGTCGGGATACCTTGAATACCTTTATCGTTGAAAACATTAAATTCATTTTTGCAATCCGCCAAAGATATTCATTAACAATTCATCTTTGCACTACAAGGGCCAAAGATATATAAATTGTAAAACCAATAATCTGAGACTCAAACTTAATAGTATCACAACCATGAATTATCCATGCACTTTCTTGGCTAAGGATATTCGTGTTTTCAATTACTGGTCATGATTATATAGAATAATCCGTGGTCATAATCATACCAAGTCTATCAATGCACTACTGACCGAAGATGACTTTTACCACATCCATGGATTAATATTTCATTCATTGAGACTCAAATTTCAATAATTAATCCATATCATCGAATCATCCCCACACTACGGCCGAGGATATTCATTAGTATCACGACCACAAATTATCCGTACTACTACCAAAGATAATCGTGTATTCATTAGTATCACGACCACAAATTATCCATGCACTACTACCAAAGATAATTGTGTATTCATTAGTATCACGACCACAAATTATCCATGCACTACTACCAAAGATAATTGTGTATTCATTAGATATCACGACCACAAATTATCCATGCACTTCGCCAAAGATAATTGTGTATTCATTAATATCACGACCACAAATTATCCATACACTACGGCCAAAGATAATCGTGTATTCATTAGTATCACGACCACAAATTATCCATGCACTACTACCAAAGATAATCGTGTATTCATTAGTATCACGACCATAAATTATCCATGCACTACTACGGCAAAGATAATTGTGTATTCATTAGTATCACGACCACAAATTATCCATGCACTACTACCAAAGATAATCGTGTATTCATTAGTATCACGACCACAAATTATCCATGCACTACTACCAAAGATAATCGTGTATTCATTAGTATCACGACCACAAATTATCCATGCACTACTACCAAAGATAATCGTGTATTCATTAAGTATCCGACCACAAATTATCCATGCACTACTACCAAAGATAATCGTGTATTCATTAGTATCACGACCACAAATTATCCATGCACTACTGACCAAAGATAATTGTGTATTCATTAGTATCACGACCACAAATTATCCCTATATTACGTGATTCGACCAATCAAATACCAAATAAACTTGGGTAGGTAGGTCATACTAGCGAAGGAATTCCCGTCTCTTCCCTCCTAGTTCTTATCTCGCATCTTAGCGAGGATCATATCCCTAAGCTCGATACCAACCGTGGCGCCCCAAAATTAGGTATCGTCACCCATCTTGGGTCGCCACTTTACGGTACATAAATTCAAATACAACTTACTAATATAAGCGTATGGTGTATAATACGACATAAAGCGTGAGTTTGAATACAAATATTGTCTACTAGATATTATACAAACTCAAAAGGAGTCCTCATTACAACTATTATCACACTATTTCACGTAGAATAGTGAGGACTACTAATGCTATCCTCTCGGACCATTACTCCGTTCCCAGGCTCGTCGACTATGTTCTCATTTCACGAAGAGAACGGTGAGAAAAGGTGAGCTCAACTAGCCCAAGAAGAAATATTATGACTAGGATAATGCGAGAATAAATTATCATTAGCCTTCAACAATGATGTTAAAGCGATAAAATACAATAATAGACAACCGGTTTAGCTCTGCAGTGAATAAGCAATCCATTAAAAAGTCAAGTAGAGAATAAAGTCTACTATCTTTTAGGTTTTAAAAGGTTTTCATCAATTTTTATCACGAGACTCAAACAATAAATAAACCACCACATCTAATCATCCCCGCATACCACGGTCAAGGATTTTCATCAAATTATCAATGGTCGTGACTATACCAAGAATCACCCCGGTCATAATCATACCAAAAACTATCCATCATTGCATTGAGCCACTAAGGACTTTTGTCACATCATTTATATCAAGTCGTGATTATACCGAATGATCCACGGTCATAATCATACTAAGTTCATCTGCTTGCGTAAGCCAAAGATAACATAATATAACATGAGGATGATGACAATGACATAGTAATTCAATAAAACAAGTTCAAGAATTATTTAATCCATGAATTATTAACGTCCAAATTGTCAACATGATAATCTTTGTTTTCGTAGAGTAAAATTCAAGAATGATCGGAAGAATATTTCCATGAAAAATCTTTGGATGAAACGCAAATATCGAGGATATTCTACTAATTTCATGGAGTATAGAAGTCAAAGTTTTAACCAATTTGGGTATAATAAAGAATGGAATAACAAAAGAAATCACCATGCATGCGGTACCCGCATAGAGCGAGTTATTCAACAGAATAATAATAACGGAAACGAAGTCGGTGAAATTCTGCAAGCGGGATGTTCCAACGAGAATAATAAAGATGGAACCGGATCCGGTGTAAAACACACAGATAGGATATTCCAGCGAAGAATGATAAAAAGCGGAACCGGTGTATGTAAAACACATAAGACGGGATGTTCCAACAGAATAATAAAAAGCGGAACCAGGTCGGTGTAAAACAAACTGACATGATGTTCAAATGAATAATAGAAGAATGTCACCAAGTATAGGTAAACCATGATATACAAAGTTATTCAATGAGAATAATAAGCAATGGAATAACATAAGGATTTCACCAAGTATAGGTATGCCGCGTATACGAGGTTATGTATAGGGTATGCCACTTTTACAAAGTTATTCCAAAGAATAATAATGAATGGAATAATGAAGTTCTCTTCAAGAAGAAGAATAACACCCCTTACCGTAAAAGGCTGAATATAGAAGTAGTGAAGTAGCGAATACTCTTCTTCTTTCTATAATTTTTCTCTATAGCTTCTTTCTATAATTTTCTCTCTAGAGTTTCAATGAATTCGTAAGAAAATAATGAAGGAATGAGCTTTATTTATAGGAAAATGGAATGCATAGTAACTAATCCATGAGCGGTCCAGATTGATTTACTTTAATCGACGGTCCATATTTAAAGAAAAATCTTTTCAATAAAATATAATATATTCTATTTATATAAAAACATTTTACTATGCAAACACTATGCAATACTATGAAAAAACACTATGCAAAACACTATGCAACACTATGCATAATAAAATATAATATATTCTATTTATAGAATAACTTTAATAAAGTATTCTATTTTATATAAAAGATGTTTCATTTTATTACGTTAATAATCTGAATAAAACAAAAGCGTCATTATCATTATAATAATTCATATTATTAATCGAATGATAATGGAATCAAACCAGGTGACTTCTCACATAAGCATCGATAATCAATACCTGGTAATACTACTATGCAACCACACTTATTCTTTGTACTTTTACTACCTGAAAGTAGTTCAACAAGTAACCACGGTAAAACTTCCGTAGTTATTTCAATAAAATATTTTTGTCATTTTCTCAATCAAAATGATAATTAATTTGTAGGGTCCACCAATGATTAGTAGTTATACGAATATTCCCCTGCTAAGAATATTCCCAGACCAATCGAATATAATATAACCACTTGCATACTTTGCAAAATTTATAAATACTACCCACAACTATAATATTATCTCAAATTCACACCATAATATTAAAAAATTATTTTGACAAAATTTAAATCTTTATTGATAAAATCTGGGGTCTCACAGTTATAATATTAATGATGAATAAGTTTGTGTTGATTAAAGATGAAATTGATAGTTCCATTGTGTTGGAATTATTAGTGTTAGTGAAAATCGACATTTATTTCGATAATAATTGATGTCTGGAAGTTATATTGACCAATCGGGTAATTAATCGGATAAATGAGAATTTAATTGCTATTAATTCACATGCTTATAACTATGTGTTCACATGTGTGTACTATTGATTCACATGTATGTACTATTAGGGGAGGTGGTGAAAGATTGATAATACTTGCATGACTAAATTAAAAATAGAGGTATAGATGAATGTACTATACTGTAATTAGTTTTTTCACATGTATAGAACTGTTGAGTCACATGATTATACTATTGATTCGCATGATATACTATTAGGGGAGGTGGTGCAAGTTTGATAATACTTGCAGGACTAATTTAAAAATTAAGAAAAAGATGAAGGTATTATAATGTAATATTTCGAGCCTCAAAACGTGCAATTATCGAAACTATATTTTCCTATAAATAGAAGCTCATTCTTTCTTCATTCTCACCAATTCACTAAGACTCACAAGAGCAATTATAGACAGAGAAGCTATAGAGAGAGAAGCTATAGAGAGAAAGAAGAAGATAAGTTTGCTACTTCACTATTCTAGTATCCAGTCTTTTTCTGAGGTAAGGGGTATTATTTATTTCATATTCTGAAGAGATATTATTTTTTGTATTTGTATGAATATTATTTTCGTTTAATATTCGTAAGAAATATCATCTTAGTTCAATATTCATAGAAATATTATTTTCGTTCAACAGTCGTAAGGGGTATTATTTATTTCATATTCTGAAGAGATATTATTTTTCGTATTCGTATGAATATTATTTTCGTTCAATATTCGTAAGGAATATCATCTTCGTTCAATATTCGTAGGAATATTATTTTCATTCAACAGTCGTAAGGGGTATTATTTCTTCGTAAATGATATTATTTCTTTCAATATCATTATCTTAGGAATATTGTATGCGAATTTTATTGTGGAATTTCTACCTTTTTGTGTCGGGGTTACTATTCACTCTAGTATTATTCACTCGGGTATTCGGGGCACTTTTGTGCCGAAGTACTATTCACGAGTTACTATTCACGGGTTACTATTCACTCTAGTATTATTTACTCGGGTATTCAGGGCACTTTTCGTGCCGGAGTACGATTCACGAGTTACTATTCACAGGTTACTATTCACCTAATTACTATTCACTCTAGTATTATTTACTCGGGTATTTGGGACAATTTTCATACCGGGGTACTATTTACGAGGTACTATTCTCGAAGTACTATTCACATGATACTATTTACGGGGCACTATTCATCCGAAAAATAAATTTCTTTTCTGTCCAAATTAATTTTGGTGCATGAATATTATTCTTGAATTTTACTCCACAAAGCAGTATCATGTTGGCAATTTGGATATTTTTAAACTCTGGATAAATTTAAAGTCTTTAATATTTATCCTTGATTTCGTTTAATTAATGCTTATATCATTATCATCATCCTCATGCTTATATTGTGATGAAAGTATTCTTTGACTTACGTGCATAGATGAATTGTTGATTATTGGTTTTACAGTTGTATATTTTTGGCTTACGTGCAAAGATGGACTGTTGATTATTGGTTTTATAGTTGTATATCTTTGGCTTACGTGCAAAGATGGACATGTGTATGACATGATCATAACCACTGGTGATAATAACGAATATCCTTGGCCCGTAGTGCATGGATAATTCGATGATGTGATTGGCAGGATCATGACCATTAGTTAACAGTTGAATGTCTTTGGCCATAGTGCACTGACATACAATTGATTGGTATGATCATGGCCATTGGTTTTATAGTTGAATATCTTTGGCCCGTAGTGCAAAGGTAGACAACTGATTGGTAAGATCATTTTTATTACATTTGAATATCTTTAGCCTTTGGGGTAAGGATATTGAGTAAACGTTCTATTAAGCCTTTGTGGCAAGGAGAAACTGTTGATTTACATGATTATAAATATGAATTATGGATTTAACTATAATCTTTGGTGGTTTAGGTGAAGACAGGTGATGATAGTTCTTTTTGTCTTTGGTATAACAAAGAACTGTTGATAAGTATTACAGGAATGAAATATTAAAGATGGACTTTTAATTTAGAGGAGATAGTAGACATTATGTTCTACTTGACTCTTCTAATGGATTGCTTGTTCCGCTGCAGTTAAACTTGATGTTTATTATATTCTATCAGTTTAACACTATTGAAGGCTAATGATAATTTATTCTGCATTATCTTAGTCATAATATTTCTTACTGGGCTAGTTGAGCTCACCCTTCTGCTTTTTTTTACTCTTCAGGAAATGAGAATATAGCTGGAACGAGTCGGGAAATAGAGTGATGGTCCAGGATAAGTGGCTTTAGTAGTCCTCACTATTCAGTGAAATAGTGTGACAATAATTGTAATGAGGACTCCATTGAGTGTGGATATTGTCTAGAAGGCAATATTCGTGTTTAAACTCTCAACTATGTTTTGTCGTATTTTGCACGACAGTTATATAATTAAGTTTGTAGTTGAGTTCTGTACCATGTATCTGGCAACTCAAGATGGGTGATGTATACCTGTTTTAGGGGCCTCACAACACCCCTTACGAATATGAAAGAAAATGACATCCCTTACGAGTATGAAAGAAAATGACATCTCCTACATAGATATTGTGAAGCATAAAATTAATAGTTGAACAAATTCATCCTTGTTCATTTTTGCAACAATAAAGAATCTGACTTTCGGGTCTTCTAGAGTTTTCAATTTTTTTTTTCACGAAAATTATAACTCTCAAAAAGATATACGAAATAGACTCAAGAATAACTCCATTCGGAGTTAATATGACTTAGTTATAAATTTTCAAAATAAGGACTGAAACTTGTGATAAAAATTAGGAAAAGTTATAATTTTCAACAGTTTAAGACATAAGGATGACATCAGATGACTTTTCTTCCTTCTTCAAAGTTATAGAGGATGAAAAACTTAAGAACAAGCTTTGGATTCACTCAATTCTGACAAAGAATGAATTTACTATGATTTTCTAAAGAGTTGTTATACATAAGAAAATTTCACTCACGAATTCAAAGAATAATGCAACAAAAGATTTCATAACTAGGAATGGCTTGGAATATAAATGTAACACTCTAACTGATATTTACTAATACTTGAGGTAGCCTAGCACATATACAGAGAAATTTATACTAAGAAATTTTTAGAGTGGAAGGAAGTATAAGAAAAGAAATTGTGAAATTCCTTAAGCTAAACACTCGTATTTATAGCAAAAAATCAACCATATTTAATAAATATATATTATTCATCTATTATCATTATCTTTTGATAAGTCTCCAATTTTTAAGATTATTTTGATGATAACAATAAATAGTAATTAGGCTAAGAAAAATATTATAATCCTCTCCATAGGTTTTATATATACTTTAATTATTTTAACTATCTTATTTTACTTTGACCTAAAATATTTTATAAATCTTATTGAATTAATTTTATTGACCTTGATAAATTAAATATCAAGTGTTAAATAAATTAGTTCATATAATATCATTTCCTAAGGCAAGTAGAACTCCTATTATTTTCCAAAAATCACTTTGACAAAAAGGGGGCAAAAATATTGTTTACCAAAATTAATATGATAGCATATATGATATTTATGCATGTGTATATATATAGGGGGCGGATCAATGACACTAAGTTTTTTACACAATTCTTTGACTCTTGAATTTGAACACTCTTAATGACTAAGATTAAAACTGATTTTTAATTTATAACTAAATAAAAATAAAAACAAAACCTGAAGCTTTTCATCTTCATCTTTTTCTCGTATAAAAATTCAAACGGGAGCTGTCAAACTGTCACTATGATGGAGGAAGCCCAAGATGTATCATCCAACTCTCACATATCTCTAGTATGTTACCATAATCTTTGTTTTTATTTTTATTTAGTTATAAATTAAAAATTAACTTTAATCTTAGCCATTAAGAGTGTTCAAATTCAAAGAGTCAAAGAATTTTGTAAAAACTTAATGTCATTGATCCGCTATATATATATATATATATATATATATATATATATATATATATATATATATATATATATATATATATAATGAAGGATCTCCAATGCGGACCAAATAAGCGGACCAATGAACGGACCAAGGAAAAAAAAAACACGCGGGTCGGGTTTAAACCGCAAAAACACGCGGGTTAAACACGACCCGCGTGTTTTTTTTGCCTTGGTCTATATATATATATATATATATGAGAGCATTAAATGAAGGTTTAAAAGAATTGTGCATGTGTTGTAACAATCTTTTTGGGACAAAATCATTGTCCTATCCGAGCATATGATGGAGCCTAAAAAACTTTGAAGTATGTTTTGACTCATGTGCTCATTTGTGGAAATTAGAAGAAACTTTTTTGCATGGGCTATGATTTGAATTTATCAATAGGAAAAATTCGTTGTCAATCCTTGTGTTTCATTGATCTCATCCGAACCATTCATTTCAAACAAATAAACCATTCATTCTTTTTACCCCCAACTTCAAAAATCTATAAATATGAGGTGTTTTCATTCATTTTTTTTGTCAATTCACTTGAAAAGAAAAGCTTACTCTCATTGCCTACATACTCTCTCTAAAAAGCTTTCTCTCTCTTTTCTTATCAAAGTTTTAATCATTTGAGAAGAGGAAATGTAAAGTCCCCAAATCTGGGTCCCTTGAACCTCGGTCCTACTGCGTCATGATACATCATATTGATACATATTCTATAAACTAATGCAGAATTATAAACATAAATTGTTTATTACACAATGGTTCTATAACATTTTCCAAGATCTAAAACCTTTATCTTAATACATACCTTTAATATTTCACAAGGTTTACATCATTAATTAATTTACGTCATTTATCATAATAGATAAATGTCATTATAAAATTAATCTCCATATTTTCCTTTGCCTTTTTTCTTCTTTGAGCATTCGGGTTAAACTGAAATATATTCATGATATAGCAAGGGTGAGTGACTACTTTGCTCAGCAAGTTTAAATACAGTATATATATATATATATATATATATATACTGTATTTAATTCAATACATGAATGATTGAATTAATAACTCTGAGTGATCAACAATGACCATGAACAAATTCTTTGGTAATGAAGGTGATCAGCACTATAAGAAAATGTTCTATCAATGACCATTGTCGATCATGATAATAACTATCGTGACCGATCGCGATCACCGATAGTCGTTAGATAAAATCGGTGTGGTGATGTGTACACCAGCGACCACTATTAGCGACTGATATATCTGCGACCGCTAGTAGCGACCGACTTCTTCATTTTGTTCACTGATCTGAGTCAGCATGGCTTAGGGCCAAAGGCTGACGTGATCCACGTGTCAGCGACTGCAATCAGCGACCGCATGCGGTCGCTGATACTCTCAAATGTTTAGCAGTCGTTAATGAATATCAGTGACCGCATGCGGTCGCTGATTTGAAAAACTAAAAAACCAGATTTTTGTTGTTTAGCAGAATTCCCAAAAAACATGTACCTGTTTTGTACATGCTTTATCCCAACACACATACACAACAATATAAACATCTTGCACAACAATGTAAACATCAATCGTCCACCGACACATACACCAAACTAGTATAAAACTATATAAACCTTTAAACCAATATGAATTGAATAAATATAAACAAATCTAATGTTTAAGTAACATGAATGAATATAAAAGTACAAAATTCTCAAAGAACTATAAAACACAGCTGTATCGATCGTTAAGCATCAGCGTCCTGATTAGTTTCTCCTTGATCACCCTATAATTAATAAAATAATAAAACAAGTTACAAATATATACTAACTATGTTAATATTAGTATATTACGATAATATATACAACAAATTGATTTTATACCTCGTCGCCATCCCCATGTTGTGATGCTGCTGCTGCCGCTACTACTTCAGCTAACTCCCCAGGACTTAGAGCCCCCAGATGCCCGCCCAGTATCTTCAGAAGATCTCGATCTCGACATATAGCTCTCACACAGTCAACCAGAGTATGAACAGTTGGATGGCTAGATGATGTGGTAGATCGGGTAGAAGAAGCGACTGAGCCACTGAAGGATGGGCGTCGTCGTTGTCCTTGACCTTTAATGTAGTTCTTCTTCACAACAGATGCCCTCTCCCACAACTCTTGATCAATAGGTGGACGTGGGGTGCCTTCAGGATAGCTCTCATTCAATAAACGCTTATAAGTATCCTGTCATCATGTTAACAATTAAATAGTTAAAAATAAATTAATTCTGTAAGCATTGATAAACAAGATCAAGTTGTTAAAATTTATTACCGCTATCTGGATAGCATCAGGCAGACCATCACGGGTGGACACGTACACATCCAGCCAATGGATAGGCTAACCTTGAGACTGAGACTCCTATACAAAAAATAGCACAATATTACTAAGTAAAAATGTGATATATTTTCTACAATTCATGATTGTAAACATATTAAAACTTGTAAAAATCGTACCTGGCAGAGATATCTCGCAGAATGTGAAATACCGCATAGCCTTGTATGTCCCTTTAGCCTTTTCGCCATCGGGTACACCCGAGGATCTGTTGGTGGCGGCAGTCTTTCGTCTTTTCACTCAACTTTCAGCTCTCCATTGGGCACACATCTCAGCCCATATAGACTGGGTGTACCACCAGGGACTATGCTCATGCATGTAATCCTCTCCCTGGCCTGGATGGTCGATCTCGGCATTGTGAAGGGCTTTTTGTCTTTTTTTGTTCAAATTATCGTTGGTGCGGACCGCGCACTTCTGCCAGAATAATGTCTGTATCACTGAAGCCTGCGCGTCCTCCCATCTATACCGTTTCTGCAAATAAAACAACAATAATAACATTACTAAACAATTATCCTTTGAATATTATATTACCTGTCATAATTAAAAAAGCATACCTGAAATTCAGCCCAAACAACATCCTTGTGGGCGATAGGTGTGCTCGCCCACGTAATCACAAATGTAGGCCAATTCTGTAAACACAGCTGTGATATACACTTGATGATCTTATTATCTGAAAAATAACTATAATATACAACAATTTACATCAACAATAAGTAGATATATTAAAGCAATTTACATCTAAGTTATAATACTTATGAACATTTTTGAAACTTATACTTATAATACTTAAAAAATATTCGCCAGAGTCTCCCCTACAATATAGACTAGCCACATTCACGACGACATGCATATATGGACATTTCTAGGCACCCAAGACACAAACAATAACGACTGAATGCAAATTAAAGTAGTAAAAAATTCAGACCCATATACATTACCAATATAATATCAATCAAAACATTACCAATATACAATTATACATGAATTTTAGTTTTAACAAACATACATTATAAATGAATTTTATAATTAACATCAATTAGCATATTAACATCAATTTACATCAACGATAAGTAGATATATTAATGCAATTTACATCTAAGTTCTATATATCTTGTATAAATGGAATCTTAAATGCTTATATATAAATGATATATGCGGGACGTACGTGCTATTCGGAGGAGGGTGAATCTGAATAAGAATTCGATTATCCGGATTAATAGGGGCCTTGGGCACATGATTAGGCCCCCTACCCAAGCCGCGTTTTTTCTGCGCTGCTTCAGAAGCCATCTATATATTATAAATTTCAAGATGTTATTATGAGTCATATTTGATTACATGTATATATGACAATAAACATGACAGTGATATAAACATGTATATATATGAATATAAAATGACAATAAACAAAAGTTGCATTTAAATAGTTTAGTACATAAACATGACAGTGATATAAACATGTATATATATGATAATGATATAAAAAACATGTAATGCTAAACATACATTTCATTTGTTCAAGTGTCAATGTCTGATTCAAAATCATCTTGTATACGTGTTGCAGATTCATAACCATTATCTGCTTCAGATTCAATGTCAGATTCAGTCAATAACTCTTCCTCCTCAGTATCAATGTCATCTGACACAAGTATTGACTTAGGATCTAATTCATGTGGTTCATCTCCACCATCTAACTGGATTACTTCATTGTCATCCTCCACATTTATTATAGTTTGACTATGAAGCATTTGCTCTTGGTAAATCTGCCCATCAACTAATTCTACATGACCTACGCGCGGGAGTATGAATTATAAGAGCGGCTCAAAACACTCATGGCTCATGTTGTGATCAGCCTTGATGTTAAGTAATGTCGCCACTGCAGACAATGTACTGTGTTTGGTGCAACCATGCCACAATGGCTCGCTACCCTCGTCTAACAACTTAAAGAAGTCTTTGGCATCAGAATTCATAGGTTGATCTCTTCCTCGTTCCCGATCAAAATCTGGCCCTGCAATATCATGAACCATTTCATTCATTCGATGAGTACTACTGCCCGAATTGTGTACTTCTGTGATGCCACCATCTCTTCTCTGCCTATGTGCCCACCAGCATTCTTCGTAATTTTTTATGAACCTAGAAACAAGTAAATGATAGTTTACAATGTCTCTGTCCATATAATTTACATTCTTACACTTCAAACATGGACATCATATCTGCGACTTACCATTCATACATTCCGGGTGACTATACGTGTAAAATCCCAGATTTTATAGATAAAGATTTAAATTTCTCAAAATATTTTTTTTATATTATGGTGTGGATTTGATATAATATTATAGTTGTGGGTAATATTTATAAATTTTAAAAAGTATGCAAGTTGTCATATTATATTCGATTGGTAGGGAAATATTCTTTTTTTTTTGTCAGGGAATATCCGTACGACGGTACAATCATTGGTGGACCCCACAACGGAATTATTGTCGGATTGAGAAAATGACAAAAATATTTTATTAAAAATAACGGCGGAAGTTTTATCGTTTGTGACGCCCCCAAAATTAGGTATACATCACCCATCTTGAGTCGTCAAAAACATGGTACAAAATACAAATGCAACTTAATTATACAAATATCGTATAATATACGACAATACATAAACTGAGAGTTCTAATAGGAATATTGTCATCTAGACAATATCCATACTCAAGGAGTCCTCATTACATTTATTGTCACACTATTTAACAGAATAGTGAGGATTACTAATGCTATCTTCTGGACTATCACTCCTTTCCCCGACTCGTCCCAGCTATATTCTCATTTCCTGAAGAGAACATTGAAAGAAAGGGTGAGCTCAACTAGCCCAGTAAGAAATATTATGACTAAGATAATGCAGAATAAATTATCAATAGTCTTCAACAATGTTAAACTGATAAAATACAATAGACATCAAGTTTAACTGCAGCAGAATAAGCAATCCATTAGAAGAGTCAAGTAGAGAATAAAACCTACTATCTTCTATGATTTAAAAATCCATCGTTGATATTTCATTCCTGTAATACTCATCAACAGTTCTTTGTTATACATAAGACAAATAGAACTTTCAACACTTGTCTTCACCTGAACCACCAAAGATGTTAGTTAAATTCGCAATTCATATTTATAATAATATGAATAAATAGTTCCTTCTTGCCACAAAGGCTTAATAAAATGTTTACTCAATATCTTTACCCCAAAGGCTGAAGATATTCAAATGTAATAACAATGATCATACCAATCAGTTGTCTATCTTTGCACTACGGGCCAAAGATATTCAACTATAAAAGCAATGGTCATGATCATACCAATCAATTGTCTGTCAGTGCACTACGGCCAAAGACATTCAACTGTTAACTAATGGTCATGATCCTACCAATCACATCATTGAATTATCCATGCACTACGACCAAGGATATTCGTTAGTATCACTAGTGGTCATGATCATGTCATACACCTGTCCATCTTCACACTACGGGTCAAAGCTATCAAACAACATACCATCTTTGCACTACAGACCAAAGATATTTGACAACATATCATCTTTGCACTACAGGCCAAAGATATTCAACAACATATCATCTTTGCACTACAGGCCAAAGATATACAACTGTAAAATCAATAACCAACTTAGTACAATAAAGAATGGAATAATAAAAGAATTCACCATGTATGCGGTACTTCGCATAGACAGGTTATTCCAACATAATAATAAGGAATGGAATAATGAGTATTGAAAGAAAATAACTCTCTTCATGAATACGAAAGAATAATACCCCTTACAGGTACAACAAATAATATCCCTTACGAATATTGAACGAAAATAATATTCCTTACGAATATTAAACGAAAATAATATTCCTTACGAATATTAAACGAATATTGAACGATAATAATATTCATATGAATATGAAAAATAATTTCTCTTCAGAATAAAAAAATAATAATAATCTTTACCTTGAAAAGAAGAGTATTCCGACTGGTAGGGCGAGGACATACTCGAAGAAAACTTATACTACGCTCAAAATTTTCTTAAACTCTAAAGAAATACTCTCAAGATTATAGAAGTAGAATTCTCTGAACTTCTGGTGTGATTTCAATTCTAACTAAGCTTCTATTTATAGGAAAATGGAATTTGCGTAGTAACTTGATCCATGAGCGGTCCAGATTTATTTACTTTAATCGACGGTCCATATTTAAAGCAAAATCTTTTAAATAAAATATAATATATTCTAATTATTGCCTAATAAAACAAACAACTTTATAAAAGTATTTTGTTCTATATAAAAAGATTTTACTATGCAAAACACTATGCAATACTATGCATAATAAAATATAATATATTCTATTTATAGAATAACTTTAATAAAGTAATACATTTTATATAAAAAGATGTTTCTATTTTATTACGTTAATAATACTAATAAAACAAAACTTCATCATCACTTACTTTGAAAAATTTTCAAATATCACCCTTAACTTTAAACTTTTATCAATTTAACTATTCACCAAAATAGAAAAATTGAACACTTTTATTTCATAAAATTCGGGGTCTCACACCGTTGATACTGTTGAACTACTCGGTAGTAAAAGTACAGTAATATGCGTTGTTGCATAGTAGCACACTGTATTGATTATTGATATTTATGTGAGAAGTCACTCAGTTTGATTCAATTATTGTTGATTAATATGAATTATTATAACGATGATGACGTTTTGTTTTATTTGTATTATTAACGTAATAAAATAGAACATCTTTTTATATAAAACAGAATACTTTATTAAAGTTATTCTATAAATAGAATATATTATATTCTATTATGCATAGTATTTTGCATAGTAAAATCTTTTTATATAAAACAGAATACTTTATTAAAGTTATTCTATAAATAGAATATATTATATTTTATTATGCATAGTGTTTGCATAGTGCCTGCATAGTATTTGCATAGTAAAAATCTTTTTATATAAATAGAATATATTATATTTTATTTAAAAGATTTTGCTTTACTTATGGACCGTCCGATTAAAGTAAATCAATCTGGACCGTTCATGGATTGGTTACTGTGTAGTCAATTTTCCTATAAATAGGAAGCTTAATTAGAATTTAAATCACACAAGAAGTTCAGAGAATTCTCCTTCTATAATCTTGAGAGTATTTCTTTAGAGTTTAAGAAAGCTTTGAGCGTAGTATAAGTTTCCTTCGAGTATATCCTCGCCCTACTAGTCGGAATACTCTTCTTTGAAAGGTAAAGGGATATTGTTATCGTAAGGGGTGTTATTCTTTCTTATTCATGAAGAGAACTTCTGTTATTTCATTCTTTATTATTACATTGGAATAACTCAGATATCTGTGACGTACCCTATACATGGTGATCTTCTTTTGTTATTCAATTCTTTATTATTACATTGGAATAACTTTATGTCTGTGTTTATCCTATACTTGGTGGAATGACTTGTATATATCGTTTTACCCAATACTTGGTGATCTTCTTTTATTATTCCGCATTTACTATTACTCGGTTTAATATCACCTCGGTGTGAATTTCACGATTGGTTCCATCATTTATTATTCATTATTTATTTATTATTACATTGGGAATAACACATGTCATGCGGTCTCTATCGCATGCATGGTGAATGATCCTTTGTATTCATTCCTTTTTAAATTATGGAAATAATCTGTATACGTGGATTACTGCATGGCGGTGAAAATCCATTTGTAGTTTCATATATTCTTTATTATACTCAGTTAGTTAGAGTTTTGACTTCTATACTCCATGAAATTAGTGGAATATCCTTGATATTTACGCTTCATCCAATATCTTTTCATGAAAATATTCTTCTGAGCATTCTTGAATTTTACTTTACAAAGAAGTATCATGTTGACAATTTGGACATTATTAGTTCCTGGATAAATAAATTCTTGAACTTATTATATTGAATTATTATGTCATTGTCATCATCCTTATGTTTATATTGTGTTGAAAGTCATCTTTGGCTTACGTGCAGAGATGGACTTGGTATGATTATGACCAGGGATTATTCGGTATAGTCATGACCATTGATGATTTAATGAACATCTTTGGCCCGTAGTGCAAGGATGATTCGATGATGTGGATTATTTATTGAGCTGTGTCTCAACGATAAAAGTGATGAAAAACTTTTTAAATCATAAAAGATAGTAGATTTTATTCTCTACTTGACTCTTTTAATGGATTGCTTGTTCCGCTGTAGTTAAACTTGATGTCTATTGTATTTTATCAGTTTAATATTGTTGAAGACTAATGATAATTTATTCTGCATTATCTTAGTCATAATATTTCTTCTTGGGCTAGTTGAGCTCACCCTTTCTTTCCTTTGTTCTCTTCAGAAAATGAGAACCAAATTTGGGACTAGTCGGGGAACGGAGTGACGGTCCAGATGATAGCATTAGCTAGTAGTCCTCACCATTCTGTTAAATAGTGTGACAATAAATATAATGAGGACTCCATTGAGTATGTATATTGTCTAGATGACAATATTTGTATTAAAACTCACAACATATATTTTGTCGTATTTTACACGACAGCTGTATAATTACGTTTTTATTTGTATTTAGTACCATGTATTTGGCGGCTCAAGATGAGAGATGTATACCTAATTTTGGGGGCGTCATAGTTGGTATCAAAGCTTAGGGATATGATCCCTGGCTGAGGTGTGAGACAAGGACTAGGAGGGGAGAGACGGGGAATTCCTTCGCTAGTATGACCTACCTAAGTTATTTGGTATTTAATTGGTCGGTCAAAGTATAGGGATAATATGTGATATGTTAATTAACCCTTGTTTTGTGACAGTGTTTGAAAATGGCATCTAAAAATGTTGAGATAAGCAATGGGGCAAAATAATATTACCATATCGCAGTACGAGGCTAAGTTTGCGGAGTTATCCCGGTTTGCATCCCATTTGGTGGACAATAAGGAGCGAATGACGCGAATGTTTCTAAGAGGTTTGAAACCCTATATACGTCAATACCTCATTCTCATGTTTATATTTTTTGAAAGTCATCTGTGGCCAGTAGTGCATAGATGGACTTGGTATGATTATGACCACGTGTTATTTGGTATAATCATGACCGTAATGTTATAAATGATGTGGTAAATTAAAGTCATCTTTTGTCTGTAGTGCATAGATGGACTTGGTATGATTATGACCACGTGTTATTCGGTATAATCATGACCGTAATGTTATAAATGATGTGATAAATTAAAGTCATCTTTTGCCTATAGTGCATAGATGGACTTGGTATGATTATGACCACGTGTTATTCGGTATAATCATGACCGTAATATTATAAATGATGTGGTAAATTAAGTCATCTTTTGCCTGTAGTGCATAGATGGACTTGGTATGATTATGACCACGTGTTATTCGGTATAATCATGACCGTAATATGATGAATGATGTGGTAAAAAAAAATCCTCATTTGCCGTAGTGCATTGATGGACAGTTTTTGGTATGATTATGGCTATGGATTCTCTTCGGCCAAGGGTGCAAAGATGAATTGTTTTATGGCATGATCAGGACCGTTGATGAAAACACGATTATCTTTGGCACGTAGTGCATGGATAATTCGCGGTCGTGATACTATTAAGTTGAGTCTCAGCATTATTGGTTTTATAGTTGTATATCTTTAGCCGTAGTGCAAAGATGAATTTATTAGTATGATTATGAGCAGGAATTGTGATTGGGTATAACCATAATTTTTGATATTTCAGGTGAAGATATGTGATGTAAATTATCTTCTTCCTGGTGCAAAAAGGAATTCAGAAACACAATTATGATTATGAGTTATTCATATGATTGTGGACAGGAATTGTTGATTGATGTTACAGGGATATGGTCACTGGCGGAGATATTAGTCTAGAAGACGAGTAATATACTTTGCTAGGGTGTGACTTACCTAAGCCGAATTTTTTTTTGATAAGTTGACAATTTGTGATATGTCAATTAACCTTTGTTTTGAAGGTATATTTTAGAATGATATCTGAAATACAGGAGATGAGTAATGGGAAAATTATGATACAGAGGATATAACCGGGAAGGTACAATCCAAAAAGAAAGCAAGGTATTCTTATCTCTTTGAATATCAGGTACGTACGTAAATTTCGAGGGCGAAATTTTATAAGGAGGGGAGATTGTAAAATCCCAGATTTTATAGATAAAGATTTAAATTTCTCGAAATATTTTTTTTTATATTATGGTGCGGATTTGATATAATATTATAGTTGTGGGTAGTATTTATAAATTTTGCAAAGTATGCAAGTTGTCATATTATATTCGATTGGTCGGGAAATATTCTTTTTTTTGTCAGGGAATATCCGTACGACGGTACAATCATTGGTGGACCCCACAACGAAATTATTATCGGATTGATTGAAATGACAAAAATATTTTATTAAAAATAACGGCGGAAGTTTTACTGGTTGATCTTTGTTGAACTACTACCGGTAGTAAAAGTAAAATGATGTCTGCATTGTTGCGTAGTAGTATACGGTATTGATTATTGATATTTATGTGAGAAGTCACTCAGTTTAATTCAATTATCATCGATTAATAATATGAATTATTATAACGATGATGACGTTTTGTTTTATTCGTATTATTAACATAATAAAAGCGAACATCTTTTTATATAAAGCAGAATACTTTATTAAAGTTATTCTATAAATAGAATATATTATATTCTATTACGCATAGTGTTTTGCATAGTAAAATCTTTTTATATAAAATGAATACTTTATTAAAGTTATTCTATAAATAGAATATATTATATTTTATTATGCATAGTGTTTGCATAGTGCCTGCATAGTATTTGCATAGTAAAAATCTTTTTATATAAATAGAATATATTATATTTTATTTAAAAGATTTTGCTTTAATTATGGACCATTCGATTAAAGTAAATCAATCTGGACCGTTCATGGATTGGTTACTATGTAGTCCATTTTCCTATAAATAGGAAGCATAGTTAGAATTGAAATCACACCAGAAGTTCAGAGAATTCTCCTTCTATAATCTTGAGAGTATTTCTTTAGAGTTTAAGAAAGCTTTGAGCGTAGTATAAGTTTTCTTCGAGTATATCCTCGCCCTACTAGTCGGAATACTCTTCTTTGAAAGGTAAAGGGATATTGTTATCGTAAGGGGTGTTATTCTTTCTTATTCATGAAGAGAACTTCTGTTATTTCATTCTTTATTATTCTGTTGGAATAACCTGTATACGCGGCATACCCTATACATGGTGATCTTCTTTTGTTATTCAATTCTTTATTATTCTATTGGAATAACTTGTATGCGCGGTTTACCCTATACTTGGTGGAATGACCTGTATATGCGGTTTACCCAATACTTGGTGATCTTCTTTTAATATTTCGCATTTACTATTCTGTCGGAATATCCTGTCGGTGTGAATTTCACCTGACCTGGTTCCATCATTTATTATTTCGTATTTATTATTACATTTGGGAATAACATGCATCATTTATTGGTCTCTATCGTATGTCATGGTGAATGATCCTTTGTATTCATTCCTTATTAAATTGTGGAAATAATCTGTATACGTGGATGACTGCATGGCGGTGAAAATCCATTTTCAGTTTCATATATTCTTTATTATACTCAGTTAGTTAGAGTTTTGACTTCTATACTCCATGAAATTAGTGGAATATCCTTGATATTTGCGCTTCATCCAGTATCTTTTCATGGAAATATTCTTCTGAGCATTCTTGAATTTTACTTTACAAAGAAGTATCATGTTGACAATTTGGACATTATTAGTTCCTGGATAAATAAATTCTTGAACTTATTTTATTGAATTATTATGTCATTGTCATCATCCTTATGTTTATATTGTGTTGAAAATCATCTTTGGCTTACGTCCAGAGATGGACTTGGTATGATTATGACCAGGGATTATTCGGTATAGTCATGACCATTGATGATTTAATGAACATCCTTGGCCCGTAGTGCAAGGATGATTCGATGATGTGGATTATTTATTGAGCTGAGTCTCAACGATAAAAGTGATGAAAAACTTTTTAAATCATAAAAGATAGTAGATTTTATTCTCTACTTGACTCTTTTAATGGATTGCTTGTTCATTGCAGATTAAACTTGATGTCTATTGTATTTTATCGGTTTAACATTATTGAAGACTAATGATAATTTATTACGCATTATCTTAGTCATAATATTTCTTCTTGGGCTAGTTGAGCTCACCCTTTCTTTCTTTTATTCTCTTTGAAAATGAGAATGTTGCTGGGACTAGTCGGGGAACGGAGTGACGGTCCAGATGATAGCATTAGCTAGTAGTCCTCACTATTATATTAAATAGTGTGACAATAAATATAATGAAGACTCCATTCAGTATGAATATTGTCTAGATGACAATATTTGTATTAAAACTCACAGCATATATTTTGTCGTATTTTACTCGACAGCTGTATAATTACGTTTTATTTGTATTTTGTACCATGTATTTGGCGACTCAAGATGAGAGATGTATACCTAATTTTGGGGCGTCTGTCACGATACTCAAAAAAACACTTGGCAACCCAATTGTAAATCAAACCAGAAGACCTATCTGGGCACTTGACTTTCATCGTGCCATCCAACTACGGTCTGAATAGAGGTCCATGATTCCACGGTACCTACTATTGACAACATTATAAATGTTAACATATGACTTGAGCATACTTGTAACCAAATGACTTGAGCATACTTGTAAGCATGCATATGATTAACATTTAAGCATACTTGTAAGCATATGAGTTGAGCATACTTGTAACCATATGACTTGAGCATACTTGTAAGCATATGAATGACATTTAAGCATACTTGTAAGCATATAACTTGAGAGCATACTTGTAATCATATTACTTGAGTATACTTGTAAGCATATGATTAACATTTAAGCATACTTGATGTTAACGAATGAAGGCAAATTAAAGCAGTATGAGAAACTTTAAATGTTATTAAATTTAGTATGAGAAACTAAGTAAATGCTACTTAGTTTAATAGTTATATTATATCATGTTATTTTATTTTAATTTGTTTTAAATTTGTTTTTATTGTTTATCGTAAGTGAATACATAAGGTATTTCATTCATGCTAGCTTTATATCAGAGTTTGCTAACTCATTTATACAACTTTTGAGTATATTGGAGATTAATTCATATCAACTAGTGTGCTAAGGCGCCTAACATGTTTTAAGATTATACCTCTCACGGTCCCTTTCTATAATCTTTTATGTTTTGGGATAGTCACAACTTGGTTGAGCAATTTATAGCTTTTATAACATTTTGTAGCTTTATTATTGTATACATAAGTGTTAAATACCCTTATTTTTCTGTTATAGCCAAAACAGTCTCTTTATTGACCAAGTGTGTCTAGTTACCTTCTCTGTTGCACTAACAGTTCCCTAGCAATGTCTATTTTTCCTTAACAGCCCCATAACAAGCAAACTTGGCTTGGTCCCGTGAGGCTTGGCTAAGCTTAGCGTGGCCTTGTGTGGCCTCGCGGCCCCAAGCACAGCCCATCAGCTCCAACATCCCCTTAATAGGCTCTAGTGGATCACCAATAGGCTCGTTAATAGTATAAATGTTCGCAACTACCCGACCAATAAAAAAATTTCGCCAGAGTTTCCCCTGTAATATGGACTAGCCACATGCATAACGGCATGTATATAAGGTCATTTCTAGGCACCCAAGACACAAACCAAGAGTCCACATAGATGATCTTGCATAAGTATAAGTAATGTGAAGAAAAGCCTAACTATTACCCATAGACGATCTTGCATAAGTATAGTTCTCATATAGGCATAGATTTGACTATAATTTCATAAACAGTCCACATGTAGGCAAAAGAAACCTTTAGGCATTCAAATAACTTTAAAATCATGATAATAAAAGGTACTTTAGGCATGATTTCGTACTAAATTATACTAACAGTTCATACAAAGTACTGTAGGCATGATTAAGTACTAAATTATACTAACAGTCCCCAAGCAAACAAACCAAATATTTGGTACTAAATTATACTACTACTAGACTTGACTAGACTAAATATTTGGAACTTTTAATAGATAGATGGTGTCAAGGTAATTATACTACCCTAGTTATATAATTAGTTTCCAAACCTTAACAGATAGATGGTGTCAAGGTAATTTTGTCCATGCTGATCGATACAGAAAAATAATTAATTCTGTACAACTTATAATATACTTTAAAATTATTTCATGAAATTTCATTATGTTACTTGAATTTAAGCGTAACATTAGTGTAATAGTACTGTAGTAATATTAAATACTGTATTAAAATAATTATAAAAAAGGTGATGCCATGGTTTTAAATTTTTTATTTAAAATGATGTTGGTTGGTTGGTTATATAAAATATTTAATATTTGGAGTGCCATATAATTGTGGCTTGGATCATACACTAAGTTTGTCAGGTCAGAAGAGTTTTCCCTGACAAACAAAATAGTAGCACATGATTTTGCAGACTTTTACTGACTAGTTTTTTTTCCAACTATAAGCCAATACTCACTCTTATCTACGGCATAGTTCTAGGGTTCCATGTAGTAATTTTTAGGCAGTTGAGCCTCTTCCTTTATAAATAGTACTATACCTTTCCACACAGGCAAGTCAAATAATGCCACACAGGCAATCAAAATAATGCCACACAGGCAATCACACATCGGACTGCGCAATTCAGATGCGTGCAAAATCGGAAGGCGTGTTTAGCACAAACATCACCACTCCATGTAATGTAAGCGTAGCAGAAAACTAGGGTCGACCCATACGCCTCCCACAACAAAACACCAAATGGCCAACTCCCATCGGAGCACAAAACGGAGATGCCGTGGACTGATCACACCGCCACAGAAGGTGTCATGCCTCGGTGCCAAGAGGACATGCCTGTGGTACCCCCACAGGTGGTTATATCTCAGGTATACCCTATGGTATTCTAACAAAAACATCATGTCACAACACATGCGACACAACAAAGGGGTTCTAACATGTACATGTTAAACTGAAACGAGATATCAACACAAAGTCTCCAAAAATACTAACATGCACATTACAACAAATATCAAAATAAATTTAGACATGGTGTACCAGTCTACAGAGTACAAATATGAGTTCCAACTATGAACGCCAAACAAAACTATCACAATGAATTTGACAAGAAATAATCATGAGAGGCAATACTAATTTTCAAAACGCATAACGAACCGAACAAATTAAAAACAAAAGAGTCTCGCTGAAAGAGTACGAAATCCGTACCTGGATTAAGCAATGTAATACCCAAAATTTAAATTCCAAATTTGTCTCGTTAAATTCCTTCCGTTCGAACTAATTAAACAAAATAATAATAAATATAAGTTACTTAATAACTATAATTTATAATAACATGAATTTATTTCCTAATTTACATCAATTTTATAACACGGATTCAAATTAAATTAAAATTGATGTTTTAATCATTTTTTAGACCAATTAGTAATTCCGGTATATATATATATATATATATATATATATATATATATATATATATATATGAGCTATGAATACATTAATGATGAGGCTAAAGAAAAGTTACTGAATTCTCTTTTTTTTGACTCATATTATTATTATAAAATAATATAAACCAACTAGCTATACACACGCCTTCGCTTTTCTTTCAAATTATAAGCGACCTAAATTTCCATATAGTCTATGATTCTGATTACACAACAAATGTACCTCTCTATTAATTAATTATAAATCTAAAGTTACATAACCAGTATAAAACATAGAGGTTTTCCCTGAATGATATATACTCCCTTGAATTCATAAAATATTTAAACCCATTAAGTGTACAGATCATCTATGCAAATAAAAAAAACTATTATACATATACGGTTAATCAAAGATACTTGCTTGATAAAATAAAAGTGTTCCTTCTCTCTCTCACAAAGCAGCCGCTACTTCCTTTTTCTTTTCAGTGACTTCTTTTCTTTTTGATTCGTATCACATGTATTAGGTTTTAGTATTTGTTTATTATTATTTATCTTATTTATTCTCCTAATTATAATAAATTAATATTGCCCACATTTAATTAAATTAAGCCCAAATAAATTTTAAGGCCCAAATTGTACTAAATTAATTTACTCATCTCTTATTAATATTTATTAGCCCACACAAATTAATTAACTAGTTTCCAAAATAAATGACAAAGTCCAATTAATAAGTTTTAAAACAAAGAGATTTTTATTATTTAATATTTATTTATTTTAATTTTTTTTTCGGGTATTACATCACCTACCCCTTAAAAAGGATTCCGTCCCCGGAATCAAAAGAATAGAATGCACCTAATTTTCAAAGAGATGCGGATATTCCGCTCGAATAGACTCTTCCATCTCCTATGTGGCTTCCCGCTCCGAATGATTCTTCCACAAAACCTTAACAAACGGAATAGTCTTCCTCCTTATAATTCTTTCTTAACGATCCAAAATTGCCTCGGCTTGCTCATCACAAGTAAGATCCTCTCGAATCTTATTGAATGGATATTGCACCACGTGCAACGGATGATAATGATAACTCCTCAACACTGACACATGAAACACATTGTGCACATGAGCTAGCTGTGGAGGCAAAGCTAACCGATATGCAATCTCACCAACCCTCTCCAAGATCTCAAATGGTCCAATATAACGCGGACTAAGTTTCCCTTTCAACCTAAATCGCCGAATGCCCTTCCAAGGAGAAACTTTTAGAAACACATGCTCCCCAGGCTCAAACTCTAAAGTCCTCCTATGCTTATCAGCATAACACTTCTGCCGTGATCAAGCCATCTTCAATTTCTCCTTAGCCACCGCTACCTTCTCCGTAGTGATTTGGACTAACTCAGGCCCTTCTATGGCCCTTTCGCCAACCTCATCCCAACAAGTCGGTGCCCGACACTTCCTGCCATACAATGCCTCAAACGGAGCCATTCCAATACTTGCATACCAGCTATTGTTATACACAAACTCAACTAGGCTCAAGTAATCATCCTAATTACCCGACCACTCAAGTGCACAAGACCTCAACATGTCCTCTAACGTCTGAATAGTCCTTTTGGATTGCCCATCAGTTTGCGGATGGAAAGAAGTACTAAAATTGAGCCGAGTGCCCCAAGCTCGTTGAAACCCTTTCCAGAACTGTGAAGTGAATCGTGGGTCCCGATCTGAAACAATAGACACTGGAGTACCATGAAGTCTAACAATCTCCTGCTAAAAGATTTGTGCCAACCTATCTACAGAGTAACCCTCATGGATCGCCAAAAAGTGTGCCGATTTAGTCAACCGTTCCACCACTACCCAAATGGAATCATTCTTCCTGAAAGTCTTCGGCAAAACATTCACAAAATCCATTGTGATATCCTCCCACTTCCAAACTGGAATATTTAACTGTTGCAGCAAACCGCTAGCTCGTTGATGTTCTATCTTCACTTGTTGACAAGTGAGGCACTTTCCAACATATTCAGCCACGTCTCTATTCATCCCATTCCACCAAAAATTCTTCTTCAAATCCCTATACATCTTCGTAGAACCTGGATGAATAGAAAATAGCGAACTATGAGCCTCAGCCAACACAGCCTCCCGAATGATTGGATCGAATGGTACACATAACCGCTCACCCAACCAAATCACACCATGGTCATCAATACGAAACTCGGACTGCTTGCCCTCCTCTAGATTCTACGTCATACTCCACAACTCCCCATCTTCTTTTTGAGCTTCTTTGACCCGCGAGATAAGAGAGGGCTCCACTCTCATACCCGCCAAATACCCATCTCGAACCACACGCACATACAACTCCAACTTGATCCGCTTCTATATCAAGAGATAAGTTGAGGTTGTGTAATAATAAAACGCTACACTCCCTGAACTCTTTCGGCTAAGAGCATCTGCAACCACATTTGCCTTCCCCGGGTGATACTGAATCCTAGCATCATAGTCTTTTAGAAGCTCCAACCAACGCCTCTGCCTCATATTAAGCTCTTTCTTAGTGAAAATGTATTTAAGACTTTTGTGATCGGTGAAGATATCACAAGTCTTTCCATATAAATAATGCCTCCAAATCTTTAGGGCAAAGATCACCGCTGCCAACTCCAGATCATGTGTGGGGTAGTTCACCTCATAAGGTTTAAGCTGCCTAGAAGCAAAAGCAATCACCTTACCGTGTTGCATTAAGACACACCCCAAACCTTTCTTAGAAGCATCACTATAAATTTGGTAACCTCTTGTCCCCGACGGTAATGCAAGTATTGGAGCTGTCACAAGCCGTTTCTTCAACTCCTCGAAAGTTTTCTCACGCTCCTCATTCCACACAAACTTCGTGCCCTTTCTCAACAACTGGGTCAATGGTAAGGCAATCAAAGAAAATCCTTCCACAAATCGCCTATAATACCCTGCCAAACCCAAGAAACTTCTAATCTCTGTCACTGTAGTAGGTCTTGGCCATTTAGTGATAGCCTCAACCTTAACAGCATCCACCTTAATGCCTTCAGCAGAAACAACGTGGCCCAAAAATGCAACCTACTCCAACCAAAACTCGCATTTAGAGAATTTAGTATACAACTTCTCTTTCTGCAAAATCCCCAATACTGTGCGAAGATGCTCCTCATGCTCTTCCTTAGACTTGGAGTAAACCAAAATGTCATCAATAAAGACAATAACAAATTGGTCCAAATACTCCTTAAACACCCGATTCATCAAATCCATAAACACCGCCGGAGCGTTAGTCAACCCGAATGACATTACCAGAAACTCGTAGTGCCAATATCGAGTACGAAAAGCCGTCTTAGGGATATCCTCACCCCTCACCCTCAACTGATGATAGCCCGACCTCAAGTCTATCTTCGAAAAATACTTCGCCCCCCTGAAGTTGGTCAAACAAGTCATCAATCCTCGGTAATGGATACCGATTTCTGATGGTAATCTTTTTCAACTCTCTATAGTCTATACACAGCCTCATAGACCCATCCTTCTTCTTTACAAACAAAACCGGAGCACCCCACGGCGAAACACTCGGCCGAATCACACCACGATCTAAAAGCTCTTGCAACTTCTCCTTTAGCTCCTGCAACTCCAATGGTGGCATCCGATACAGCGCCTTAGAGATAGGCTCCGCACCAGGAACAAGCTCAATAGCAAACTCCACTTCTCGCTGCGGTGGAAACCCTGACAACTCCTCAGGAAACACATCGGAAAAATCACGAACAATTGGAACATCCTCAATACGGGACTGACCCTTAGAGGTATCCTTCACAAATGCCAAATACCCCTCACAACCCTTTGCTACCAACTTCCCAGCCTTCAAAGCTAAAATCAACTTCAGCAACCTACTCGGTTGTGAACCCTGAAACACGAACTCCGGAGACTTCACATCTCCAAATATAACCTTCTTCGCCTAAAAATCAATAGTGGCCTGGTGCTTATCCAACCAGTCCATCCCAAGAATGATATCGAAATTGTGCATACACATAAGAAGAAGATTAACGCTACGGATCTTATCCCCAAAACTGATCGGACACCCTCGATACAAATCAGAAATAACAACAGAAGTCCCCATCGGGGTAGCGATAGACATAATAGGATCTAAAGACTGAAATGGCACACCCATGTGCCGAACAAAAGACTGAGCAACAACGGAATGAGTAGAACCTGTATCAAACAAAATAGAAGCCTCATAATTGCCAACTAAAAGAGTGCTAGAAATAGTACCTGGTGCACCTGCCACCTGATTATACGTCAAGGCAAACACTCGACCACCCTGACGCTGACCTCCATTGCCACCATGATCACCACCTCCACCATTTTTGCGTGGACCGGTACAATCTCTAGCAATATGACTCATCTGTCCACACAAGAAGCATGCACCTGTGAGTCTGTGGCACTGCCTCCCCGGATGATTTGCCCCACAAGTAGCACAAGGAGCTATCGAAATGAGATTTGGTTTGCCCCCACCAGCTAGTCCTGGATAACGACCCTGATTTTACCCTTGCTGACGATTATGCCCCTGCTGACGATTCTGTCCATACCAAGGTAGCTGAAGCTGACGATTTTGCCCTTACTGAGGTATCTACTGATAACCCCTGTTCTGATTCTGGCCACGCCACTGCCCCTGCTGGCCACCATAGTTCCTGTTCCACTGGCCACCCTGATTCTTTCTGTGCTGACCCAAAGTTTGACCCTGCTGGTCATCTCTGTCCCTCTTTCAACTCCCTTTCGGTTTAGAAGACCAAAAGTCCTGTCGCTCTATCTCAATATTCTTGGCCACATTGGCCACTGTTGACACGTTTGCAAACTTGGTGTTAATGAGATGTTACCGATGCCTGTAATGGATCCTCCACTTGAATTTCTCTCGTTACTGCTGCGGTCCTGCTTTGAGGGTTCATAAAGCACGCCAACCTAGTAAACCTCATCATGAAGTCCGTGATGGACTTATCATCGTTATGCCAAATTGTCAAATACTCCCTAGCATAGGCCTCTTTACCAGCAGCAGGAAAATACTGTTGATAAAAGACCTCACAAAATTCTGCCCAGCTAAGTGTTCCAACATATCCATCACCCTTAGTTACTTTCACCGCCTTCCACCACCTCTGTGCATCCCCTTCCAGCTTGTAAGCAGTAAATAACACTTTCTGATTATCTGAACACCCCAACACATCAAAAATCTTCTTTAAGTGGGCAATCCAATTCTCTGCATCAATTGGAGTTGGAGCTGAACTGAATGCCTATGGTTTCTGCTTCTGAAACCTCTCCAACCATACATACATCACAACCCCTTACTGATCATGACCATCTGCATTCCCTTCCACTTTATTTGCCTGTGGACCATTATTTCTCGGATTCCCCTGTTCTGGAATTTTTGGTGGCGGCTGCTGCATTACCTGTACAACATGTGCCACCAACTGAGGTAAAGCCTAGTTCACCGCCTGATTAACCAATGTAGCCAATTGAGCGTTAAACTAATCATTAGGTTGCTCATTAGGTTGACCCTCACCTCTTCCCATATTGTTGCCTCGCCTCCCAGCAACTCTGGCGGATCTACGAGCCATCTAACAACGAGATCAACGAATAGATAACAAAGAAGATTAGAGACAGATTCGAATATAGCTGATATGATAGCTAAACATAAAATTAAACAAAACAAAAACCTAACCCAAAAGTCTACCCAAAACTCACAGGTCAAACCTAAATAGGTTTTCTACAAGAAAGAACCTAAGCTCTGATACCAACTCTGTAACACCCCCTTTCTGAAATAGAAAGAGAGGTTACTCAAAACACAACAGAACTAACGAATATCACAAGGCTCTAAACCAAGAGAGAATAATCTCATAATAATTAAATCTCATAAGACAAACCATAATAAATGCCACACTGGCTCAAACCACAATCTAAAATAATGATTACAATACTAAATAACTGACATAACATGACTAAATAGAATATTTCTAAACCATTGGAATGAAGGAAGCGCTCATCACACTTGCCCTTGATCCCCCTGATTACCTGCCGGAAGAAAAACACAGCATGAGCCAAATGCCCAGTACGGATATAGAATAAAAGAATGATGAAATGAAATAACTAACACAATTAAATGAACTGAACTGTACGAATAAACTAACATAACAAAATGATAGACTGAATCAAATGGCTGGGTGTTATTTCATACCGAGCTCAAAATAAATAGTAATATACCTTACCACACAGGCAAGTCAAATAATGCCACACAGGCAATCAAAATAATGCCACACAGGCAATCACACATCGGACTGCGCAATTCAGATGCATGCAAAATTGGAAAGCGTGTTTGGCACAAACATCACCACTTCGCAGAACATAACAGAACAGAAAACTAGGGTCGACCCATATGCCTCCCACAACAAAATACCAAATGGCCAACTCCCACCGTGAGCACAAAAGCGGAGACGCCATGGGTGATCACACCGCCACGGAAGGTGTCGTGCCTCGGTGTTAAGAGGACGTGCACATGGTACCCCAGCGGTTGGTTATAGCTCAGGTATACCCTACGGTATTCTAACAAAAACATCATGTCACAACACATGCGACACAACAAAGGGGTTCTAACATGTACTTGTTAAACTGAAACGAGATATCAACACAAAGTCTCCAAAAATACTAACATGCACATTACTACAAATATCAAAATAAGTTTAGACATGTTGTACCAGTCTACAGAGTACAAATATGAGTTCCAACTTTGAACGCCAAACGAAACTATCACAATGAATTTGACAAGAAATATTCATGAGAGGCAATACTAATTTTCAAAACGCATAACGAAACGAACAAATTAAAAACAAAAGAGTCTCGCTGAAAGAGTACGAAATCCGTACCTGGATTAAGCAATGTAATACCCAAAATTTAAATTCCAAATTTGTCTCGTTAAATTCCTTCCGTTCGAACTAATTAAACAAAATAATAATAAATATAAGTTACTTAATAACTATAATTTATAATAACATGAATTTATTTCTAATTTACATCAATTTTATAACACAATTCAAATTAAATTAAAATTGATGTTTTAATCATTTTTAGATCAATTAGTAATTCCGGTATATATATAATATATATATGAGTTATGAATACTATTAATAATGTAGGGCTAAAGAAAAGTTCTTAATTCTCTTTTTTTTTTACTCATATTATTATTATAAAATAATATAAACCAACTAGCTATACACACCGCCTTCCGTTTTCTTTCAAATTATAAGCGGTTTCTAAATTTTCATATATAGTCTATGATTATAGTACACAACAAATATACCTCTCTATTAATTAAATATAAATCTAAAGTTATATAACCAGTATAAAACTTTAAACTATTCATTGCATAGAGGTTTTCCCTGAATGATATATACTCCCTTGAATTCATAAAATATTTAAAACCATTAAGTGTACAGATCATCTATATAAATAAAAAAAACTATTATACATATACGGTTAATCAAAGATACTTGCCTGATAAAATAAAAGTGTTCCTTCTCTCTCTCGCAGAGCATCCGTTACTTCCATTTTCTTTTCAGCGGCTTCTTCTTTTTTTTTTGATTCGTATCACATGTATTAGGTTTTAGTATTTGTTTATTATTATTTATCTTATTTATTCTCCTAATTATAATAAAATTAATATTACCCACATTTAATTAAATTAAGCCCAAATAAATTTTAAGGCCCAAATTGTACTAAATTAATTTACTCATCTCTTATTAATATTTATTAGCCCACACAAATTAATTAACTAGTTTGACCCAAAATAAATGACAAAGTCCAATTAATAAGTTTTAAGACAAAGAGATTTTTATTATTTAATATTTATTTATTATAATTTTTTTTTCGGGTATTACAACTGATTTCATTTAGTTTGATCAGTGACCGCTATCCGTGACCGTTTGCGGTCGCTGATTTTTAATGACATGGACTTATCGGTGATCGCGATGCTATTTGATGTTAAATGGTAACACAAAACCTTGGCGCTTGATATTTCGTGCCAAATTTTACGAGGCAAATTTGTAATAGCGACCTCAAATGACGCGCATGCGATCATTTGATAGTAATTAGCAACTAATTTAAGTCTCGGTCGCAGATGTCGGTCGCTATTACTAGTATCAATAGGACGGACATACATTCGATAGTCTTGGTCATGCATTAGGCCTTTTCTTGTATGCGATCTTTCATACCGATAAACATATCAAACTTGCACTAAGTGCGAATCAATAATCATAGATGTGGAATAATTGTCAATAATTAAACCACTAGCATTCTTGAAAATTGTTAACTTAAGTTTGAGTTAGAAAACTTGCATGTACCACTGATTACCACTAAGCAATCTAATTTAATCTCTTATGAAAGACCTATCAGTTATAAGATTGATCTTTCAATTAGCATAACATACTTTATCTCATAATACTATTACTTGAATAATAAATTAGCTATCATTTAGCCACATAATCAAACATTGAATAATTCTTTAACTTATTAGTAATATTATCATCCCTTAATAATATTAATAGCACTTAACCATCATCTTAAACTCTTTACTAACATTATTAATCCTTTAATAATATTTTAGTCCTTCTCTAATATTATTAATCGTTTAATAATATTTTAATCATCTAATATTATTAATCATTTAATAATATTTTAATTATCTAATATTATTAATCATTTAATAATATTTTAATAATTTACTAATATTATTAATTATTTAATAATATTTTATTAATCTAATATTATTAATCATTTAATAATATTTTAATCATCTTTTAAATATAAATAATAAAGGTCTCACACATTTTAAGAGGTAAATATTTTACATCTTGAAGCTTACACCATTTATATTCCATTTCAAAAATCTTTTACCTTTACTTGAAAATTCGGAGTTTAAAGGGCTAATACACATCTTTTTATAGTAAAACTCAATTTACTATATTATTTCTTTACTTTAATTAATTTTTTTAAATATCACTTTGTCTGTTCATGAGTCAACACGGTTCGTTGCCTCATATACACATATTTTATACTGCTAGCACATTCGCTTTATTTTTCGTTATACGGATATTTTCATTTTCGCTTCATCTATATATATATATATATATATATATATATATATATATATATATCTGAATTGATCAAGTAAGGGCTCCTTTACTTTCTTAAAATGAGGATTTTTTTTTAGTTTTTTTTAAAACAACTAAAAAAAGTTTAATATTATGGGAACCCAAATTTTTCATAATATAATGTTTTGGGTGTAATTTGGATACCTATGCCAAAAATGTATATGCGATGCGCTGCGGTATACATACCTATGTTGTTATACGTATACAAATCACATCCAAAACATCATTATATATAAAATTTCATTCTATAAATATTAAACTTTTTTTTAGTTGTTTTAAAAAAAGCAAAAAAATTCCTCATTTTAAAAGTAGAGGAGCCTTACGAGATCCGATCACCGTATATATATATATATATATATATATATATATATATAAGCCCAAACCCATTAATAAAAAACATAATAAAAGAACTAAAAAATTTGATAAAAGTAAAATTGTGTGCCACAATTGTGGGCAAAAGGGTCATTATAAAAGTGAATGCAAAATAAAACAAAAATTGTCTCAGTTAAATATTAATGAAGAAGATACTGAATATATATTAGAATTGATGAGAATAGAAAATGAAGATAGTGATAATAAAGACTCTAATATTTCATATTCCTCTGATGCTAACAGTGAAAATAATTCAAAAGAAGCTTAAGCGAAGTCACCATCTGTGCTAATAATTGCAATGAAAATTGTTGCACTAAAAGATATTTGAAATGTATATATATATATATATATATATATATATATATATATATATTCGTTACATAATTTTTAGCTCAAAAACTTCATTTTTTACCCCGAAAACTGCAAAATATCATTTTTATGATTTATACAAAATTTTAAAGGTTTCTCGTCCTTCGTTCCACCACAAAAAATTTTTATAGGCAACTATAGTGTTTATTTCGCTTAAATAGTAATTTATAGTTATTACATATTTTTATTGCTTTATTTATGCTTGAAAAGAAATTTCTCGGCGTAAAATATCATTTATAGTCAAATCTCGCCCTGTATGACTTTATTAGATTTATTATGACTTATTATTTCGCTGGAACGCGATTCAGAACGTCGAACGTCAAAGTCGCTCGATGCACCGATGCTCGGCGTTCCCTCGTTTACAAGTTCTGACTTGCCTATTCGGTCATTTTTAATTCTCAAATCATGAGTCATATAACAGTGAAATTTTGGGCATGTTATAGACCTCATACCATAGTATTTAAAAAAAAATTCATACAGCGAAAATGGATCACGGAAGCTCATCAAAAAAGTGAGCGAAAAGGACGTCAAGCGGCGATCGGCCACAGCCTGATACCAAGGCGAGTCACGACACTTTCGGCGAGCGATCTTTTGCACTCTGCTATTCATTGCGCATCTTGAGGCGACCGCTACGATTTTCTCACGCTTTACTCGTAACTCTGATTAATCTGATTTTTGAATATCTTATACATGGCATACCAAAGTATTTTTAAAAATAATATCTAGCAATTTCGGACCTCTTAGGCAGCCTAAAACAGGCCCCAAAAATGTTCACTAGCAACAGTTTTCACCTTTTTCCCAAATTTACCCTCTTTTGCTAAAACAGTCCAAACTTTTTCATTTTGAAACATTTTTAGGCAATTCTTGTGCCCACGCGAAGAAAATTTTGGGGACTACAACTTTTAATCTTTTATCTTTTCCAAATTCTAAACACAGAATTTTAGAAAATTCGTGCAGGGGGACTGCCCCGAGTTGGTTAGACAATTTTGACGCGACTATTTTGAATGGTCATAACTCTTTACTCCGAAGTCGGAATTAATCCGTTCTAGAGTCTATGGAAAGCTTATTCAGTGTACCATAACATACCAAAAGCCCATAATTTTCTGAGTAACCTAGCTAACCCCGAATTTTCCTTTTAGGGGCAACAATCTACTAGATTTTCTTAGTTTTAAAAACTATTTTCATTTTTCTTGTTTGATCAAGCTTGTTAACATCCAAAATAACTAGATTTACACATAACACACTCTAAAACATGTAGATATAAGATTTTTAGAGTTCAAGATCATAACTCATGCTTTGGATTCAAGCCAAGGAAAATAAAATAAATAAACTTAGTTAAGATTAAAGGTTTTATACCTTTACTTTGAGATCATCTTTCTTCTCCTTCACAAGTAGGTAATGAACTTGGTTAACATGGAAGATCAAACCCTATATTTCCTCTTGTTTGGTCCGAACATCTCTCGTCTCTCTCTTTCTCTTTGATTTTTTTTTTCTTGTTTTCTCTTTCTCTCTCCTTCCTTTTCTCTCTTGCAAATATGTAAATGATGAAAGAGAAATTAAGTAAGCTTTTATTTGATTGTGTGGTGGAAGTTTATATATATAATGTGTATGTATATAATATCTCCCACAATCTTCATCCTCTCTTTCTTACATTACTTGCAATCTTGGCAAAATAATTTGGGCTAGCCTTAGGGTGACACATGTTTGGAGTGTTAAATGAAGCTTTGACAAAAATTACTACACATGCATAATACTCCCTCCTTCCACCCGAAAAGCAAGAAGAATAGCTTGGAGATAAATCTTGCAATAGTAACTTGGGCATTTAAGAAATTAAACAACTTAGCTTAATTAAATAAATTACCCAAATATTGTTATAATGCTCTTGTTGAATAAATAATTTATCCAATAGTTATTAACTAGGTTTTACACTCTCAAGTTACTAATCCACCTATATCAAAATATTTTACCCATTAGGAATCATATAATTTACATAATCCATCTTTAAAATATAAATGTCTATTCTCAAAATAAAATATAACATCTCTTAATTAAATATTTATTTTATATATAAGTTAAAATAAATATGCAACACATAATTTTTCCTGCAAATATAATTATTTTCCTACTCAAGATATTATAACAAATATAAACCTTTGCAATAAATTAAATTAAAATTTTTAGTTACTTTCTTAAGATAAATATAATATTTTTTCTTTATTAAATTAATTTCATATAAGAATTTATTCTAATACTATTAGGTAAAAGTACATATAAATATTATATGTTTAACTCCGCCCATTTTTGCTTCAAAGACGCCAATTGTTCCCAACAAATTTTATTTTCCTCGTAATATCTATATATATATATATATATATATATATACATATATATATAATATTTATTACTCCCAATTACAAGTTACACCAAACATGCAACGTCGATATATAAAAATAATTAATAAATTTATTTTCTCACATTATAAATTGTTTATATCAATTTATTTATATATAGAAAATATAATTTAATATATTTACCATATTATGTAACATACATATGATTTATAAATCATAAAATAATTTATACACTCATAAATTAGACTAGACATTTAATTTAATGTCTATTAAACCTCTTAATACGGTTTTGCTACATTCAATAAGCTTTCTTCATATGGCTTGCCATAATATTTATTATTAATACATAATCTCTTTCAATTATTAAACCATATAGATTTTACTTAAAATTTTTAAATAAATCCTCTATTTCCATTATAGGTTTTAAACTTTAACCTTTAATTTAATCATTTAAGATTTTCTAATTTTCGGGTTGTCACATTCTCTCCTTCTTCTAAGAATTTTGTCATCAAAATTATAACATACTAATCTTTGTTAGCTTCTTCTATTCATCAAAAATAGGTTTACATTTTTCCTCCTATGAGAATTTCTTTTCTATAATCTCATTCTACCATGACTACCCCACTAGGAGTTTATATATGTGACAATCGAGATTTTGTAATTTAATTTTAATATTTATTGGATTAAATAAATATTTTTCAATGAATTAATTATTAGATTAAGTAATTAATTGATGAAGTTGTGGTAGATTAATTTAATTATATGTATTAGATTTATTAAATTAATGTGAAGAATTTTATGATTCAAAGTATGTAATTATGTGAGCTTATTAAATTAAAAGAAATATTTAATAAGCCTAATATTATTTTAATTAATTTAATGATTAATTAGAGAAAATTTATAATTTGACATAATTAATAAATGAGAAAATTAATTATGTGACTATATGAAGTAATGAGAAATTATAATATTTAAATTAAATTAAATAAGATATTTGTTTTATTATTGTGCATGGATGTGACATTATTAAACTATAGTATAAAAGATTTATTAAATTAAACGGTTATGATTCTTTTAAGAATAGCCAAACAAGGCCTTAGTGGAGGTTGAGGGCAGTTAACCCATGATAGGATTAACTGACCACGCAGCGTCAATTTCCTTTATTATATACGTCTTCTTCTTTTATTTTGCTAAGTTTGGAAAAAACAAATCAAATAGAATTTTGAGAATTAGTGAGATTAAAGGAGAAGAATTGTGAAAAATTGGAAGTTGTTATCACCTTATGTAATCCAAGTAGAGTAATTTCAAATTTAATTTACGTCGTTGAAATTTTCATGAAAATAGCTTGCAAGTTCTGATAAATCTCTGTAATTAGAAATGCTAGTGATTATGTGGATATATATGTGATGATATGTTAACATAACATGTTTTTATTATATATTCTATGGTTCTATGACATCAGTTTCATAAAAATATGACGTATATTGTTGCTTCAAAATTACAGAGTATAGAAATATGGCCATATGACCCTTACATGTAAATTTAATATGCCAAACATATATTGTCTCATAAATTTTACACTTGTATATAATTATGCTTGTCAAAACGAAGAAAACAAACTTCGAATGGACAGATTTTGTGTTATAACGAACCCGTGGTGTAAATTTTTATGTTTTATGTTCAAAACCTTCAAGAACATCAAGAACAGTGAAATTACATGTTTTGATTCTGTAAATTATGTGTTTTAACTTGTTAAAATCATGCTAGAAGGGTTGAGTAGTAGTTATATGTGTATTTCAGTGTTTGGGTATGTCTAAATTCAGTTAAAAATAAATTAATTGGAGGTTTTGGCCATGTTCTGCAATTTTTCGCGAATGCAGGTAGATGCTTGCATCGTTGCATGTGCCATGGGCCAGGTTCCATGCTTTACGTCCTCACGTCATGTGCAGCAGCCATCGCACCATAACTCCAAAGATCAAGCAGCATGCCACCAGTCTTTGCATCGCTAGATTAAGCTTGATGGTGGCGCAGCAACGCCACTTAGCAGATTGTCCAAAAATAAATTTTTTTTAATTGTTCAAGTCTAGAAATGTGATAGTAACCAAATTTAAGGAACATAAAATTATGTTAGACGTATAACGAGACGTTAAAATAAATTCTTAACATATTAATAACACATTTATGTGTGAATTGAATTATTGAATGCATAGTTAGCTTATTGTTTGTGAAGTGTAAATTATGTGACAGTAAGTGTGGTAATTTGACTAAGTATAGTCATAATCCGAGTTAGACAAAAAGAATGAACTTGTGATGACTAATTATGTTATAATTGACTAGTTTTGTGAATGTAAATGGTATGTAGGATTAAATCAAGGAACATGTAAAAATTAACGTGCAATCTACGCACGAGGCAAGTTTCCTTAACCCTACTTGTTATCATTATATAAGTTTATAAATTTACATCTCTACATCGAGAAAATTCTCATTATTATTGATCAAGTCTGTTTTGCTATATTAAAGTTTATTAATCTTTCAAAGCATGATGTTGTTATACAATACTTATTCTATTGTATACCTCTTGAAATTTTATTTCAATTTAAATATCAGTTACTGTTGAACCTTGTTAGACTAGCGAAGCCTTAACGATTCGACTAGTCCATAGTTGATGAACGTTCTAAATTTCAGAACCCTTGTTGAATTATCCAAACCAAACTTCCTTTGTTGCGGACTCTAATGTCAAACTGAGATGAACAACCCTGTATAGGGGATTACTTATGCGTTAGCGTTAAGATATTGTGCACAGTATGGTACTAAGGGTTGATCCCCCTAAGTACGAGAAGAAGAATCCATAGTCTTATGACTGTTAAAGGTTTCAAGTATAAACACTTGACAACTTAGGACATAGTTCAAGGTCTTATGACTCTCAGAAGTTCTTTTGATTCTTGTTATTCATTCTTTATTCAAAAGCTGAGTTTTCCTATTTCAGAAGTTTTTGATTCATTCGCATGTTATTATTTCATTGTTATATTGTTATACTTGTGGGCAATCGTGATCACTCTTGCGTAATAATAACATTGCAGTTAAGAACGAAAGATCTGACGAGCCTTCCACTAGTAAAGGCAAGGGCAAGATTAACAAAGTGATGAAGACTTGTTGTATATGTGATTATGTATTTACGTTTCAGACTTGATGTTGTTTAAGACTTGTTATTTGTTTATGATTCCGTACAGATGTTTAAGGTTAGTTTAACTTGCGATTGTATTTATTATTATTCAGATATTGTAACCCCATAAGGGGAAGATTTTTTTCTATCTATTGCATGGTTTGTATTTATTATGGGTAGATAGATAAATGATATTTGTATAGTGAACACCAAATCCTGCGTAAATGAAAGTACTCGGATTTGGGGGTGTCACAGTTTACATCTTCCAATCATTCAGGAGTCTTCACAATTGTTCAATAACTGTGAAGCAATTTCAATAATCTAACAAGTTTTATTCAAGAAAACTTTTCATATCATGCTGAGGGGTCATATAGACCATGAACTTTGAGATTTAGGGGTATTTCTACCTACTACCTCTTTCAATTACGAAAGAAAGGTACTTTATCTCATAAACATTTTTTACTAGGTATGTTTACAATTACGAAGGTAAACTACCAGTGCGGGTACTTTAGATAATCAGTCTATCGTACCTTAGTTTTTGAAACGACTATATGCGTTCTTAGATTAGAATATTTTATCCAATTAGTATATACCCATTTTTCGAGGTTGTTTACCTCAGACTTAGAATAAGATTCCGCACCAAAATAATTTAGTTCGTGATAAGTTCTCAAAGAATGCTTGAATTTCATAAACATTTGTCTAGCTAAATCAAATAACTTAGATGTATATCAACAATTCGAACATCAATCGAAACATGTATCTAGCCACTTTAATTGGCATTGACTTTTCTTTAACTGGTTCAAAATTTTAAAAATTATTTTATGTCGTCATGATACCACACTGTATTTACAGTCCGTTTAAGGATTCTGTTATTTTGTGACTTTGTCATACTACATCATACTATAGTGGGTAAACGATCCTTAGATCACATCCAACACTATGTAAGCTTGCATTGATAACTCCATCATTTTTATCATCTTTGCACCAGGTTCCATGGTGCATTAATGATATATAAAATACATGAGTTATTATGTTTCAAGCATGCTAGTAGATTAATTATTGACAATTATTCCACATCTATGATTATTGATTCTCACTTATTTCATGTTGCATATGTTCATCAGGTATGAAAGGTTGATTACCTTGATTACCATAAGGTTCAGTTAAATTGTTCATGGTCATTGTTGACTACTCATCATTATTGATTCAGCTATTCAATTATTAAAATTTGATTCATGTTCTTTCACAATTATTATACATTGTTGAAAACTTAAAAACTTATTCCTTTTCAATCATGATATATCCTTTTGTATTTAAACTTGTTGAGCAAATTAGTTTCTCACTTTTGCTATATCATGATAATATTTTCAGTTAAGATGAATGTTTGAAGAAAGACAGAGGCAAAGACAAGTACAAGAGTAAATTATTGTGCACCTTTAACTATTAAGTTAATTATCTGATGTAAATTATTTTTGTAAACCTTTTGAAAATTTTAAAGGTGCGTATGTAAGTTAAGGTTGTTAGACCTTGGGTTATGTTGTAAGAGCTTATTGTATTAAAAAAATTAAATTTATAATTCCGCATTAGTTTATACAATATGTATGAAGATAATGTATCGTGATGCACCATTTTCGAGGTTCAAAAGACCCGAATTTGGGGGCGCTGCAGATCAGTGGATGTATCCTTTTGAGAGGTAATATCATATATATCTTCATTTTGATGATATTTAAATCTCATTTTCTTAATTAATTAATTAATTCATATCAATTCATTATATTTTAAGTATATGCGTCTATTAAATAAGAAAGTAAAAATCAAAGCTCGTGTAGAGGGTTCAATTATTGAACGCTATACGAAGGAAAACTTATCAACTTCTGCTCCTTATACTTTGAGGATGTTGTCTCAACGAAGCACAACCGTTTACGTCAGAATGAGTTAGTTGGACTCCCATCTCATGGTGATAAGTTAGTTATATTCATTTTTTTGGCTAAACCATTTTGCCATGAGACGATGCGTTACTTAAGTGACAAAGATTTGATGCTTGTATCTTTGTACGTGCTTTTAAAATCTAGACAACTCCTAACTATTCCAAGTTACATCTTAAGATCTACCAAATTCGAATTTAATCACACCACTAGTCAGGTAAATATAATAATGATGGGAGTCTCTCCGTGGGTATGGTAACTAATTGAATAATCACACGTTCTTGAGGCGTTTGACTTTGAACCACTTGTCTAGACATGACCAATAATTGATTAATTTAAAATTTAGTTTCCTCTTGGAGTCTCTTGTCCTAATTGAGCTTGAAATTCTTGGGGCTAATGTCTACTTGATTTTATTAATTAGTAGGTTATGCAAAATACAAGCTCGGTTGTTTGTGGGTCAAGAAAGGGTGATGAAATCATCACCTTATCTTGTTACAAGTTTTTCCCTTAATGTTAGATTAAATATAAAAATGCACAAATAAAATGTCCTAAAACTATGTGAACTACGAAAGAAGAAAAAATTTAACGTGCTTCAATCTTGCAGCAATCACCACAGTTTATATTTTATAAAAAATAAATAAAATAAAAACTTAAACAGGATGTGATTTACATGAGTGAATGCATGAATGTGACAATTAGTTTTTAAATAATAATAAAAACTAAAAATAATAATAAACTAAACAACTATTTTTTTAAAAAAAAATAGAGATATGAAGTGTTAGGAAAAGCGCAACAACAAAATCTTTATCTTTTCGCTCTTTCGCGATCCGCTTTGATAATCCTAAGAAATAAAAAAAAATGATATTAGAACTAAAAAAACTAATTCAAAGAAATAAAAATTAATGAATACAAAATTAAATCTAATCCCCGACAATGACGCCAAAAATTTGATGTGATAAAATTAGGAGTAATTACATATTATAGTACATTTTTAAAAATAATTACAATAATCATACATCTATAAAATAATTACAAAAATATGACACTTCATCATATTTATTTACAAAATTAATATAATTGAGTATCCTTTAATTGTGGCCCATGATTATCTCCCTTATCTCTTCCCGTTAATTATTACTCTCTTTTTTCCCATATAATTCACGTCATCCTCTTTCCTTCTCTCTATATCCTCTTCCTTTTATACTTCAACCACATCCGCACATCTTGAAGAAATTTATCTTGATTTTTAGGGTTAATTCCATTGTCTCTCTCGGAGGTTAATAAGCCCCTTTATGCATATAAAATATATGCGAGTTAAAGGTTATATCTCGACACACCACACATCACATATGGGGGATAGATAATTCCCCAATCTCCATATCTTGATTTGTTCAATGTTGCTTTTAACTTTTCTTGCCATAAGAGGTAGGTTTATTCACGTGTTCTTGAAACCAACTTAGAAAAACTAGTCGGCGTCTCTGTTTGAGAGAGTTAAGAAAATTATCCTCTCTTACTTACAGAAGAGTGTTTTGGAATTTTTACAAGCATTATTCTTTTTGTCTTTGTTAGCTTTTCATGTATTACTGTACAGTCATTACGATTGGTTAAAAGTTTGGGGTTTCTTTAATAAATTACAAGTTTTGTTACTCTGTATTTCAGCAAAACCATCCTCATTTTTCGTAGTGCAATTGGTAACCAAACTTTTATACCAAGGTAACCAAACCTTCATACCAAGGTAACCAAATTGTCATACCAAGATAATCAATCCACACCTCTATACCAAGGTAACCAAACCTTCATACCAAGGTAACCAATCCACACATGCAGTTTTTTCATAGTGGAGTTGGTAACCAAACTTTTATATCAAGGTTACCTTAGTATAAAAGTTTGGTTACCTTGATATAAAAGTTTGGTTACCAAGGTAACCAATCCACACCTCCATACCAAGGTAACCAAACCTTCATACTAAGGTAACCAAACCTTCATACCAAGGTAACCAAACCTTCATACCAAGGTAACCAATTCACACCTGCAGTTTTTTTATAGTGCAGTTGGTAACCAAACTTTCATCTCAAGGTTACCTTAGTATAAAGGTTTGGTTACCTTGGTATAAAAATTTGGTTACCTTGGTATAAAAGTTAGTTACCTTGATACTAATGTTTAGTTATCAATATTACATTACACATCACTCTCTTATCTCTCTCTTTCCTATTCAGAAAACAAAATTTGTTTATAAAACTAGAACCGAAGGTGTTCCAGTGCTATTATTAAGTAGCTAGCTAGCTTATTAATTACATGATGACACCAATTATGCATTTATCTCTCTGTCCATGTCATGAACTCTAATTTCTCTCTGGTGTCATGGCATTACTAATGTTCTTCTCCTCTGCAGTATCTCAAGAATTTCCTTTTATTACCGGAAAATGGTTGCTCCCGCCACCACAGCCCCATCCTACACCTCCACCTCCACCGTCTCTGTAACTACCACCTGAGCCACCACCGCCAACTCCGCCACCGCCACCGCCACCGCCACCGCCATTGCTACCCCTCCATAGCCTTCACTGCCAGCCTCAAAGCCACCACCACCACCACCTCCTCCTCCCAGCCGCCACCTCCTCCGAAGCTTCCACCTCCTCCGAAGTTGCCTCCGCCACCTCCTCTGAAGTACAAATTTGTGCAGTCTTTTTTATAAAGATTTGAATTTGAATTATTTACTTTGAATTTGATTTTGTTTTTGTGGTTAGATCCCAGATATTTTGAATTTGAATTATTAATTATGGCAGTTATTTCTCCTTAATTTTAAGTTTCCTTATTAATGTGAATTGCATCATTTTTGTAATTATTTTGTGTATGTATTATTTTTGTAAATACTTTCTAATTGTTGTATATTAGTGTTAAGTACCCATAAAATTATGTACTGCAAGTGCACAACGTCTATTGTAGACTGACAAATATAGGTCGAACCGCAGAGACTAGATTCACTATCAAATCCTTAATTTATATTCCAGACAAATTAAAAATAAAAATGGTGGAGATGATTAATTAATAATGCAAATTTAAAATTAATAACGAAAACTAGTAATGAGAAAATTTACCTTGGAATCCAAATCCACTAATTATTGACATAATAAATAATTTCTTATTTTTCTGTATTAATTCCTAATTTTGTTTCTCTTCCCTTTAAAAATAATGATTCATATAATTAATATGAGCAATCATAAGTTATGAAAAATTCACAGATTAACTATAACTTATCAAAACCTTGTAATCAATACAAGAATTATATGTAATTTGTGCGAAGGTAAATATGAAGGCGAAAACAATTAGGCATTAATATCGGAACGAAAAGAAAATATTATAATGAAATACCTAGTTTCATCATCATTCTAGGTATTAAAAATTTAGTTAGCCATAAAATCTAAAACAAAAATAAATAATATTATTACTACTATTTGCATGAATAGAAATTAGCTAAGGAATTAAGTATTGTAATGAAAATTAGAAAAACTACTTTACCGCTAACCTAAATCTTACATACAAGAAAGAGAAGAATAAAAAAAACTAAAACATGCCACAGTATTAAGCCTGCTAGTAAAGGAACGAAACAATTTAAAAGAAAGCAAACTCTTGATATTTGGATAAAGACAACTTGAATAGTACATGATTTTTGTAGTACATATAGATTCCTTGCTTGAAGTCTACTGCCTAAGTGAAAGAAAGGGAACGAAAACTAAACACAAACTAAAAAAAAACCTTCTCCTTTTTCAGCCGAATGAAGGAGAACGAAAATAAAAAATCCCTCTTACCCTAAAACAAAAGACTATTTATAGGGAAAATAAATTGTAATCTTGAACTTTGTTTTCCTTTTTCCTTTTTTATCTCTTTATCTTTAAATTGATTTCAACTCCATCATGATAATCTTCTAGAGTCCATTTTAATCTTTAAAAGCTGAAACGCTTATCCTTTATCCTTTACTTGATCAAAAGATAAGTAAAGTATTATCTCATACAAAACCAAATAAAATATATTAGTTAAATAAAATATACATATAGATTCAAAAAATGGGAATATTAACATGCATAATTAATGTGTATATCAGGCTGTCTGGAATTTGGATCTGTAAAAGACAGAAAGAAATGTTGCTCAATACAATGAGTTCAGGAGGAATTTGTTAATGGCTCCAATTACCAAGTGGGAAGATTTATCAAACAATGAAAAAATTGTTGAAGCTCTACGCGATGTATATGGTGATGATGTATATATGAAAAAATTACCAAGTGGGCTTGTAATTTATTGATGGTGGTGGAAGAAAATAAAGGGTAACACAAACATCTAAAAATTTGTAGATGGGTATAATCTAGAGTTTTTTCATAAAGAATTTGAGTAGGAGAGTAGTAGTGTAATGTCTTGGAAGGAAGAATATTTAGAAGGTACGTTGTCATTTCGAGAGCATGAGGCCAAAAGGAGGGTGGCATGGAAGCATGAGCAAGTAAAGTACGAACCATGTTATTGATAGTTTTTATTTTTCGTTCGGTTTTACCATTTTGAGGAGAGGTGTGGGGACATGAGAAGCGAAAATACATACCATTTAATTCACAAAATTTCCGAAATGGACCATTGTCATACTCACGGCCATTATCACATTGAAATTGTTTAATTATTTTTTTTCGAATTGAGTTTTGATATATGCTCTAAATGAAAAAAAAATGGAATAAACTTGTGATTTTCTGGACATAGAAAAAGTCCACAAGAAATTACTATAATTATCAAGAAAAAGAGCATAGTAACGATGACCGGATGAACTTAATATAGGAGATGTCCATAAGTCACTGTGAATTATGTCAAATGACATAATAGTAAAAGAACGAGAATCATTAAATGATAACTTAATGTGTTTTCCAAGAGGACAATATTCACAAAAAGAATTGCGAGCCTTATTATATTTAATAAAATTGCTACTACGAAGAGAATTCAAAACGGCACTTGTGGTGCCCTAAGCGAGAATGCCATAAATCAAAAAAAAAAACGGAAAAGCGGAAGGTAGAATTTGAAGGTGGTGTGCCCCAAGTTTGGTGAAGGGATAGAGATCGCCCGAGCTATCACATCTCATTAGGTGCTTTCCCGTCGGTAAATCCTTCATAGAAAATTCAAATGGGTAAAATTCAACAAACACCATATTATCATTAGTAAATTGACGAACTGAGATGAGGTTTTTAATAAGTTTAGGTGCATGAAACACATTTTTAAGCGTCAAAGGTGGATTTATTTGGGTTAGTGAGGCACTTCCATAACCAAGAATCGAAATTGTATGACCATTACCAACAATAATGCCATTGTGTTTGCTCAAATTAAAATATGACGAGAGAGTACCATGATTAGCAGTCATGTGTGAGGTGGCACCGGTATCCATGTACCAATTGTCATTCGGTTGATGGAGGGAGAGAGTGTAAATAGCCGCATCAATGTCTGTAGGTTCGTAGTTCACACTTGAGGCTGCTGCCGTGTAGTGGGCTTGGGAAGGTTGAGGCCCAAGAACTCTTTTTGTAGATGATTAACGGATCTGCCCTGTAGTGAGAAATGGGCAAGGTGGGCTAGCCCAAGTGGGAGGTGACCAGGGAGCCCAAGGAGGCATGGAAGCCCATTGTTCCGGCCATGACGGTGTTGAAGGTTGTTGCTATCCCCTGCCACGAGATCCACCACGGTTGCCACTACGGCCACCACGACCACCACGGTAGTTGCCGCACCGCCCACCACGACCACCATAATTTCGGCTACCAGAATTATTATGCCCATTTGCATTTGCTTGCTGCTGTTTGGAATTATTGCCACCAGAAACATTATCATTAGTTGAATGCATAAGCAAAGCAGAATTCGAAACTGATTCAAGAGCGACATGTTGTTTCATGCTTTCCTCTTCTAATAAAAGCATCGAACGGGCTTGTGCAAAGGTCGGAAGAGGACTGCGGTGTTGAATGATGGTGACGAACCCCGCGTAAGCTTCTGTCAAGCCATGAATCATTTTGAGAACCATGCGCTCGTCAGATACTTTTGCTCCCATGTTGGCCAATTGATCAGCCAACACTTTAAGTCGCTGGCAATATGCAGCAACATTGGGAAAGTCTCGAAGGTGAGTGTTGGTGAATTGGGTTTCAAGGTGAACGACCCTCGTATTCTTGTTGTCTTGGAACACATCTGCTACACAGTTCCAAACATCTTTTGCTGTATCATTCGGATCAATGATAGTGTTGAGAATATCCAAATAAATCGTGTTATAAATCCATTGCGTGACAATGGCATCAATCCTCTGCCAAGTCGCTGTTTCAGCATCCGTCTTGACGGCGACAACTTCTGTAGGAGGGATGAGGTGGTCAAGGACAAGGTTGGCGCGGGCATGGAGCTTGAAGAGAGTTGCCCAATTGTTGTATTGGCCGCTTTCGAGATCGAGAGTGATGGGGATGACTGTTTTGATATTGGTGACAGTGGTGGCGGGATGGAGTTTTGAGTCAGCCATTGATACAGGGAAGAAGAAGATGACAAAAGGTAGGGAGGAAGAAAACTAGGGCTCTGATACCATAAAAGAATATAATCCCTTGATCTTTTGTCATTCATCCGTTGGTAATATATACAAAGTATAAACAAATATTATGCCTACAAGTTAGGCTAAGAATAAAGAAACGGTATGATTTTACAACAGAATAATATCCTAAAATATTTACAATAATAATGAGAAGAATCACATATATTCTATCAATTAGATCTGCAAGTAGGCTTACATGCAGAGAAAAAGATCAAAGGTTTTGCCATCAGTGAAACTGCTAATTTCAACTTTTTACTTGTTGCATCAAGGTACAATCATTCAAAACTAGTTTTTCGAATTCCACTTAATAAAAACATAACCTTAAATTTTTACAACTAATTTTAACTCGAAAACATGCACCAAAGAAGGGCTAGAACGGATTAACAAGACAAAGACTTTGAGAGATTTTATTGATCGGCATTTTCCCGAAATGACGAGAAAAAATGGATGAAATGTTCAAGCTAATTTTATTCCTCTATACTTGCGTTCAGCTACATGCATGAATGCTCCATTTTGATGAACAATATGTGAAGGTCAAATGTTTTTTTGTGGTAAGAAACAAGTTGGAGCTTTTGAATCATCTGTTGATTTTGTTGCAAATTTGAATTACAGATTGATTTTAGGAGGTAACATAATATTTCTTGATGGTAATATTATACTCCCTCCTCCTCCCGGGATAAATGACATCTAGTGATTTTTATGGTGAAATTAATTGTTTTTAATTAACTATATAAATTTATCTTTTGATAATAGACTTTAAATTAACATTTCATTGTTTATCATGGTTATAGAAATGGTCAATTTTATTCCCAAAAGGATGGCTTAAGAGACAAAAAAAATTGTTCTCAAAAGCCTATCTAAAATACCTACGTCGTCAATTAGATAAAATTTTAAATTGACTAATTTACCCTTAGTCATATTTGCTGGTTTATATGTTATTAGTTTTAATTATGACAAGTTGTTTTGAAGAGTTATATATTATCATCAGCAAAAAAGGGATAATGTAATTTATGATTTTTATTTTAATGATGACAACATATATTTTGTATGGAGTTGTTTTGTTATTTACAAGTTATGGAATGCAAGATATCAAGTCAGTTGTATGAAGAAAAGGTGTTTAGTGCCACCACATGGTTAGGTCCATAGGACTTCACCTAGGAAATCAAATGTAAGAATTTCTAGCTGATTTAATTAATTTCAAAACAATTTCATTGTGCTGGAAATTATTTTGAACAGAGTTTCATATGCTTAAAAGTTTTCTATCTTATTATTTTTGAAAGCTTATTTCAAAGAGTTGTTATCTAAAATTCAAATCTTGGAAGCTTCTTAATCCTGCTTATATTCCTTAGAGCAGAATTTTTAAATTTTAAAAGATGGGAAGTTAGTTTGGAAACAAAATCAAATTCAAAAATCTCAGTCTTATTTTACTACGTCAAAAGATTTTTTGTATGGCTAATTTTATGTTGTTAATCTTTATAAATATTTATTCCTTTATTCTAGAATTTAGCTTCAAAAATTCAAATCCCTCATATTTGGTTCTATTAATATATATCTTTTGGGATTCTGAAGTTAAGGAAATTGGTTTTCCTGTCGTTAGCTTTTATCTATATATATATACACCCTCTTGGCAAAAGCTTAAGCAAACAACGAATTGTGAAATCATTCTTAACAGTGCTTCCATTGAAAAAGTTCTAGCAAATTATTTGTGCCTTGATATTAATTTCTTGTTGCTAGAAATTTATAAATATTATAATAATATTCTTTCTTAATCAAAAAGTGTATACAAGCTATTGTGACTTGTGTTTGATCCGGTGGTGGATAGGATAGTACAAAACAGACTTTGAAGGTTGCTGTGGAACAAGGGTTATTGTGGAGCAAAAGGTTGGTGTTATGCAACAAGGGGCAGTGGTGTCCATCATTTTCCGAGTTGCTTTGTACAAGGAGTTAATTGTGTAATTGCTTTATTGAAGTTAATAAAAAAAGTCTCCAATACCAATTGATATTGGATGTAGATTAAGTCATTAGAGGTTAAGGGCAGAACTACGTAAAAATCTTGGTATTCTTATTTAATGTTTACTTTGTTTGCATTGTTTCAATTCTGCACTTAAACACTTCATATTCTGCAATGATAAAAGAAGTTACGGTTTAACTGGTTCTGAAAATAAGTTAACAGGTTCTGCATATCAGGTTAAACACTTAAACAGACATGTGATAACTTGTCTGGATAGTTCAGTTAGCTCAGAATTAAAAAAATTGTCATTGTAATTCACTATTAGCATAAAACACCTAAAACACCTTTTGAATTTCAATATTACTTCATCTTAGCCAATTTTTAAATCAATCACATGAACGATTCAAATAAATTTACTCCCTCTCCACAAATAGCTAATTAAAACGATTAATACACATACCAATAAAAGAGCAAAATGAAAAATAAATTTATACTCTCTCCTCTTATTTGACCATCTTATTTTGGATAAAATTTATTTTTAACTCATCATTTTAGGGACAGATAGAGTAATTGAGAACCAGTGGCGAAGCCACATAAAACCTTGTGGGGTCAATCGACCCATTGGAAAAAAAAATTATTTTATAATGTAAGGTAAATTTTAAAATTTTCAAGTATTATATATAAATTGACCCCACTAAAATTTTATACATTTTCTATTATGCGAGGTCAAATTGAAAATTTATAACTTTGTCAACCAAATTTTAACCACATATGACTCATATTCTCTCAATATATGTATCTCTCTATAATATTTTAAACTAAATAATAATCTAATTTATATTATTTTTAAAAATAAATAATGAATTACTTACTTATGAACAGTTTTGATTAAAAAGTCTATTATGAGTCGATATAGTATATATACCATATATTATTATTTATTATATTTTCATTGTAATATAGTGTGTGTATATATATATATATATATATATATATATACCCGAAAGTATAAAGTATTAAAAAAAATTGGTTCGGGAGTGTGACGCCCCAAAATAGGTATACATCACTTATTCTGAGTCGCCAAAAATATGGTACATAATACAAATACAATCTTTAATATACAATAAGAGAGCTGCGAGTTTTAATACAAATATTGTCTTCTAGACAATATTCACTCTCAGAATAAGTCCTCATTACATTTATTGTCACACTATTTAGCGAGAATAGTGAGGACTACTAATACTATCATACGGATAGTCACTCCGGGTTTCCCGACGAGAGTCCTTTGCCACGTTCTCATTTTCTCAAGAGAACGGTGAAAGAAAGGGTGAGCTCAACTAGCCCGAGAAGAAATATTATGACTAAGATAATGCGAATAAATTATCATTAGTCTTCAACAATGTTAAAAGCGATAAAATACAATAGACATCAAGTGTAAGCGCAGCGGAACATACAATCCATTAAAAGAGTCAAGTAGAGAATAAAATCTACTATCTTTTAAGATTTAAAGGTTTTCATCACTTTTATCATTTGAGACTTCGGCTTAATAAATAAACCACATCATTGAATCACCCACTCTTTTCGACCGAGGATATTCTTTAGTATCATGACCACAAATTATCCATGCACTCTACGGGCAAAGATATTCATATATTCATCGATGGTCATGATCATGCCAATACTCGTCCATCGATGCTCTACGGGCCAATGAGGACTTTTACCATATCATTTGTAACATTACGGTCATGATTATACCGAATAATCCCTGGTCATAATCATACCAAGTCCATCTATGCACTACAGGCCACATATGACTTTCAACATAATATAAACATGAGAATGATGACAATGATATAAGAATGCAATAAAACAAGTTCAAGAATTAATTTATCAAGGAACTAATAACGTCCAAATTGTCAACATGATACTTCTTTGTAGAGTAAAATTCAAGAATGATCAGAAGAATATTTTCATGAAAGATCTTTGGATGAAGCGCAAATATCAAGGATATTCCACTAATTCCATGGAGTATAGAAGTCAAAACTTTAACTTATTTGGGTATAATAAAGAATGGAATAACAAAAGAAATCATCATGCATGCGGTACTTGCAGCATGACATGTTATTCAACGAAACAATAAATAACGGAACCGGTCAAAGCGTGTCACCTTGCCAAGCGGGATATTCCAACAGAATAATAAAGAATAGAATAACAATAAAAATCACCATACATGCGGTACTTTGCATAAACAGGTTATTCCAACAGAATAATAAATAACGGAACCAGGTCCTGCGTAAAACGCACAGACAGGATATGTGAGACCCTGGATTTTATAAATAAAGATTTAAATTTCTCGAAATATTTTTTTGAATATTATGGTGTAGATTTGATATAATGTTATAATTGTGGGTAGTATTTGAAAATTTTGCAAAGTATGCAAGTTGTTATATAATATTCGATTGGTCGGGGAATATTCTTTTTGTCGGGGAATATTCGTACGACGACACAATCATTGGTGGACCCACAACAGAAGAACTATCGTAGTTAGAAAACGATAAAAATATTTTATAAAAATAACGGCGGAGGTTTTACCGTTGATACTGTTGAACTACCCGGTAGTAAAAGTACAGTAATACGCATGGTTGCATAGTAGCACACGGTATTGATTATTGATGCTTACGTGATAAGTCACTCAGTTATACTCAATTATTGCTACAGTAATTGTTGCATCATATCTCTCATATTATTGATTCGATTATTGTCACAGTATCATCTGCATTATTTGTTATATTATTACATCAATAATTGATATCTAGAGAGTATTTGGGACACTTTTTATGTCAGAGTTACTATTCACAAATTACTATTCACGGGTTACTATTCACTAAAATTACTATTCACTCTAGTATTGTTCACTCGAGTATTTGGGACACTTTTTGTGTCAGAGTTACTATTCACAAGTTACTATTCACGAGTTACTATTCACCAAAATTACTATTCACTCTAGTATTGTTCACTCGAGTATTTGGGACACTTTTTGTGTCGAAGTTACTATTCACCAAATTTACTATTCACTCTAGTATTGTTCACTCGAGTATTTGGGATACTTTTTGTGTCGGAGTTACTATTCATGAGTTACTATTCACGAGTTACTATTCATGAGTTACTATTCATGAGTTACTATTCACGAGTTACTATTCACCCAGTTATTATTCACTCTATTATTGTGCATTCGGGTATTTGGGTACAATATTATTCGATGAGGAGATGTGCTAATTTTTCAGACAGTTGGTTGAATGAATTAATATGGACCGCTGGTAGAAAGTTATAATAGTGAATCAATATGGGTCGCTGGTTTAAAGTTTTAATGGTAAATCAGTATGGACCGTCGCTTTAAGTTTTAATAGTAAATCGATCTGGATCGTTCGTTTAAAAGTAAATCGATCTGGACCGTTCATGAATTAGTTACTATTCAATCCATTCTTCTATAAATTGAAGTTCATTCCTTCATTATTTCTTACGAATTCATTGAAACTCTAGAGAGAGAAATTATAGAGAGAAAGAAGAAGAGTATTCTGCTACTTCACTACTTTGATATCCAGTGTCTTTTACGGTAAGGGGTGTTATTCTTTCTTATTCATGAAGAGAACTTCTATTATTCCATTCTTTATTATTCTGTTGGAATAACCTGTAAAAGTGGCATACCCTATACATAACCTGTATATGTGGCATACCCTATACTTGGTGAAATCCTTATGTTATTCCATTATTTATTATTAGTTAGAATAACTTTTGTAAAAGTGGCATACCCTATACATAACTTTGTATATCGCGGCGATACCACATACTTGGTGAAATCCTTATGTTATTCCATTTTATTTATTACATTGAATAACATGTATCTGTGACATACCCTATACTTGGTGAAATCCTTATGTTATTTCATTCTTTATTATTACATTGGAATAACATGTATACGCATGATCACCTATACTTGGTGGAATGACTGTATATGCGGTTTACCCAATACTTGGTGATCTTCTTACATTATTCCATTCTTTATTATTATGTTGGCATAACTTTGTTTTGCTGAAGTACCACATACTTGGTGAAATTCTTTTATTATTCCGTTCTTTATTATTACTCGCCGGAATATCTGTGGTGTGTAATTTCACACGACCTAGTTCCATATTTATTATTCCGCATTTATTATTACATTGGAATATATCACATGCGTGTGTTTTACGGACTGGTTAAAATCTTTATTATTACATCTTTATTATTACATTGGAATATCTTGTCGTGTGTTTTACAGGACTGGTTAAAATCTTTATTATTATGTTGGAATAATATGTATACATGGCAATCGCATGCGTGGTGATTTCTGTTGTTATTCCATTCTTTATTATACTCAGTTGGTTTAAGTTTTGACTTCTATACTCCATGAAATTAGTGGAATATCCTTGATATTTGCGCTTCATCCAGTATCATTTTATGGAAATATTCTTCTGAGCATTCTTAAATTTTACTTTACAAAGAAGTATCATGTTAACAATTTGGACGTTATTGGTTCCTGGACAAATTAATTCTTGAACTTGTTTTTATTGAATTCTTATATCATTATCATCATCCTCATATTTATATTTTTGAAAGTCATCTGTGGCCTGTAGTGCATAGATGGACTTGGTATAATCATGACCGTAATGTTACAAATGATGTGATAAAAGTCCTCATTGGCTCGTAGTGCATTGGTGGACAATTGTTGGCATGATCATGACCATTGATGAATACACGAATATCCTTGGCCCGTAGTGCATTGATAATTTTTGGTCATGATACTAATGAATATCCTTGGCCGTAGTGCAGGGATGATGTGGATTATTTATTAAGCTGAGTCCCAGCGATAAAAGTGATAAAAAAAACTTTTTAAATCATAAAAGATAGTTGATTTTATTCTCTACTTGACTCTTTTAATGGATTGCTTATTCCGCTACAGTTAAACTTGTTGTCTATTGTATTTTATCAGTTTAACATTGTTGAAGGCTAATGATAATTTATCTGCATTATCTTAGTCATAATATTTCTTCTTTGGGCTAGTTGAGCTCACCCTTTCTTTCCTTTGTTCTCTTCGTGAAATGAGAGCGTAGCAGGGACTAGTCGGGGGATGGAGTGATGGTCCAAATGATAGTATTAGTAGTCCTCACTATTCTGTTAAATAGTGTGACAATAAATGTAATGAGGACTGAATTTGAGTTTGTATACTGTCTATGAGGACTCCATTGAGAATGGATATTGTCTAGGAGGCAATATTCTTGTTTAAACTCTCAGTTTATATTTTGTCGTATTTTACACGACAGTTGTATAATTATGTTGTATTTGATTTATGTACCATGTATTTGGCGACTCACGATGGGTGATGTATACCTATTTTGGGGGCGTCACGGGATATTCCAACAGAATAATAAAGAATGGAATAGCAACAGAATTTCACTATGTATGCGGTACTTCGCATAGACAGGTTATTCCAACATAATGATAAAGAATGGAATAATAGAAGAATTTCACCAAGTATAGGGTAGCCCGCGTATACAAGTTATTCCAACAGAATAATAAAGAATGGAATAACAGAAGTTCTCTTCATGTATAAGAAAGAAATAATACCCCTTACCTTAGAAAGAAGAGTACTGGATATAGGAGTAGTGAAGTAGCAGAACACTTTTCTTCTCTCTCTCTCTCTCTACAGTTTCTCTCTCTAGAGTTTCAGTGAATTCGTAAGAAATAATGAAGGAATGAGCTTCTATTTATAGAAGAATGGATTGCATAGTAATCAATCCATGAACGATCCGGATTGATTTACTTTTAAACGGACGGTCCATATTGGTTTACTATAAAATATAAAATATTCTATTTATAATCAAATAAAACGAATAACTTTATAAAAGTATTTTGTTTTATATAAAAAGATTTTACTATGTAAATACTATGCAAGCACTATGCATAATAAAATATAATATATTCTAATTATTGTCTAATAAAGCAGATAACTTTATAAAAGTATTACATTTTTATATAAAAAGATTTTACTATTAGCCTAATAAAAGCGAATAACTTTGTAAAAATATTACATTTTTATATAAAAGTTTTTTTGTTTTATTACATTAATAATAGTAATAAAATAAAAATTTCATCATCATTATCATAATTCACACTATTAATCAACCAGGTCGTTCCCAGGAAAGAGGGGGATTTCTAATAAGGATTTCTCCCTATTGGCGCGCAATTAGATGACCAAACCTCTCCTTGGCAGAACTTCTAGACATCGTTAATAATGCAAATAATAATATTAACAACTTTGTTATCTCAATTATTGATTTAATAATATATAAAATATTGACAATAATTGAATCAAATAACGTGAGATACTATGCAGCAATTACTGAAGCAATAAAACAAAACTAGTCATAGCTTATATCCGGTGTTTCAACTAGAAGTACTATTCTTTCGAGGTAAGGGGTGTTATTTTTTTTCCGTAATGATGTTATTCTTTCAATATCATTATACCGAAATATTGATCTGAAGTTTTTATCAAATTTGGAACTTTGGTGTGTGGGGGTTACTTATTGACGTATCTGGTATTTATTCACGTATATACGACACTATTCACGAATACGGCACTATTCACAGAAAAATTAAATTCTTGTTTTTGTCCAAAATATCTATTATAAATACTAGCTTTGATTGTATCCATATTTTGATCATTCTTGAATTTTACTCCACTATGATTATTATTGAGGTATTTTTGGATATGGATAAACCGAATTACGAATCCTTAATGCTTAATCCTTGTCTTTTGTTTCACTGGATTCGTTTCTTTAAAAATATTTTTCATCATCTTCAGTCCAAAATGATGATATTACTGAATATCTTTGACCTGTAGTGCAAAGATGGTTGATTTTTTTATGAATATCTTTGGCCGTAATGCAATGATGAACAGGTGTTGAGGTGAATATAACCAACTGATGAATATCTTTGGCTTGTCGTGCAAAGATGAATATTTGATTCAAGATGTGTATTGATTGATGTTACAGGGATAAAAATACTGATTATGGACTTTTAAATTCATAGATAATAGTAGATTTCATTCTCTACTTAACTCTTCCATGAATTATTATTTCCGCTGCGAATATTGATCTGAAACTTGTTGTCTATTATATTCTATCAGATTATTCCCTGTTGAGGACTAACGATAATTTGTTCTATATTATCTTAGTCATAATATTCTTTACTGGGCTAGTTGAGCTCACCATTTTCCTTGTTGTTCCATTTTTCTTCTCAAGAGGCGAGAATGTAGCGAGTACGAGTCGGGGTGTGGAATGATGGTTCTAGAAAGTTGACTTAGTAGTCCTCCCCATTTTTGTAAAATAATGTATCAATAATTGTGATGAGGATTTATTTGGGTATGGATATTGTCTAGGAGACAATAATTGTATTTAAACTCACAGTATATATGTTGTCGTATTTTTCACGATAAATGTATTAATAAAGTTGTAGTTGTTTCTGTACCATGTATTTGGCGACTCAGAATGGGTTGGATGGAATGGACCTATTTTGGGGGCGTCACAATCATCCTCATGTTTATATTTTTTTTAAAGTCATCTGTGGCCTGTAGAGCATGGATGGACTTGGTATGATTATGACCAGGGATTATTCGGTGTAATCATGACCAGTAATGTAACAAGTGATGTGGTAAAAGTCCTCATTGGCAGTAGTGCATTGATGGGATGATTGTTGGCATGATCATGACCATTGATGAATACACAAATATCCTTCGCCCATAGTGCATGGAATTTGTGGTCGTGACCCTAATGAATATCCTTGGTCAGTAAAAGCGGGGATGATGTGGATTAATTATTAAGTCGAGCCTCAATGATAAAAGTGATGAAAAACTTTTAAATCATAAAAGATAGTAGATTTTATTCTCTACTTGACTCTTTTAATGGATTGCTTGATCCATTGTGATTAAACTTGATGTTTATTGTATTTTATCAGTTTAACATTGTTGAAGGCTAATGATAATTTATTTTGCATTATCTTAGTCATAATATTTCTTGTTGGGCTAGTTGAGCTCACCCTTTCTGTCATTGTTCTCTTCAGGAAATGAGAACGTAGTTGGGACTAGTCGGGGAACGGAGTGATGGTCCGAGATGGTGTCTTAGTAGTCCTCACTATTCTATAAAATAGTGTGATAATAAATGTAACGAGGACTCTATTTGAGAATGGATATTGTCTAGAAGACAATATTTGTATTTAAACTCACAGCATATGTTTTGTCGTATTTTACACGACTACTGTATTATTAGTTTATATTTGAATTTTGTACCATGTATTCAGCGACTCAAGATGGGTGATGTATACCTATTTTGGGGGCGTCACATCCACTCTCAATGGAGTCCTCATTACATTTATTATCACACTATTTCACAGAATAGTGAGGACTACTAATGCACCATCTAGGACCATTACTCTGTTCCCCGACTAGTCCCAGCTACGTTCTCATTTCCTGAAGAGAACAATGAAAAGAAAGGGTGAGCTCAACTAGCTAGCCCAAGAAGAAATATTATGACTAAGATAATGCATAATAAATTATCGTTAGCCTTCAACAATGTTAAACCGTTAAAATACAATGACATCAAGTTTAATCCGCAATGAATATCATTAATCCATTAAAAGAGTCAAATAGAGAATAAAATATACTATCTTTTATTATTTAAAAGGTTTTTCATCACTTTTATTGCTGAGACTCAGCTAAATAAATAATCCATGTGACTCCCCCAAAATAGGTATACATCACCCATTCTAAGTTGTCAATACATGGTACAGAAACAACTATAACTTTATTAATACAACAATAAAATTGTGAGTTTAAATACAAATATTATCTTCTAGACAATATCCATAACCAAATAAATCCTCTTCACACTTATTGATACATTATTTTATAAAAATGGTGAGGACTAATAAACAACTCTCTCTAGAACTATCATTCTATACCCCGACTCGTACTCGCTATATTCTCGCCTCCTGAGAAGAAAAATGGAACAAAAAGGAAAAGGGTGAGTTCAACTAGCCCAGTAAAGAACATTATGACTAAGATAATAAAGAACAAATTATCGTTAGTCTTCAACAGGGAAAAAATCTGATAAAATACAATAGACAACAAGTTTCAGATCAATATTCGCAACGGAAATAATAATTCATAGAAGAGTTACGTAGAGAATGAAATCTACTATTATCTATGAATTTAAAAGTTCATCAATAATATTTTATCCCTGTAACATCAATCAATACACATCTTGAATCAAATATTCATCTTTGCACTACAGGCCAAAGATATTCATCAGTTTGTCATGTTCATCTCAACACCTGTTCATCTTTGCACTACGGGCCAAAGATATTCATTATATAATCATTAATCTTTGCACTACAGGCCAAATATATTCAATAATATCATCATTTAGGACTAAGGATGATGAAAAATATTTTAAAGAAAACGAATCCAGTGAAACAAAAGAATAAATATTAAGGATTCGTATTTCAGCTATTTCATGTCCAAAAATACCTCATAAATAATCATAGTTGAGTAAAATTCAAGAATGATCAAAATATGGATACAATCAAAGCTAGTATCCATAATAAATATTTTGGATGAAAAGGAAAATTTTTATTTTTCGATGAATAAGTCGATACGTGAATAAGTAATTTACACAAAAGTTCCAAATTTGATTAAAAGTTCAGATCAATACTTCAAGACATAATGATATTGAAGAAAATAATATCATTTAAAAAGAAAATAACATCCCTTACCTCAGAAAGACAATACTTCTAGTTGAAACACCGGATATAGGCTATGACTTGAACTTGCACCGTATAGCAACACTCAAGGTATTAAAAAACTCACAAGAATATGCTCAATATATCGAGAGAGAAAGAGAGAGAAAACTTTAGTTTCTGGTATTATTTCCAATTCTAACCTAAGCACCCTATTTATAGGAAAATGTTTAGAACACCAAAGCAGAAAATTTAATAAAATAATAATATATATATCAAAATTTCTTACGCCCACTCTTATCAACTGAATTCAGCAACCTAACACATTTTTAATGAGCCTCAAGAATGTAAAAAATGTTTTTCTTGAAAAAAATAATTAAAACTTCAAAAATCAATTATTTCGAAACTCCGAAACTTCAATAATTCATAATAAATAGCCCTTTTGTCAGAAAAATTCGAATCTAATATCTTTTTCATAGGAAATTTCATTCTCTACAACTTTGCAGAAGAAAGTTTTTCTAAATTCCAAACAGAAATTGACCGAAATCCACAAACGGACGATTTTACAGGCTATAATTAAATTTCAGTCAAGAAATGGGGTCCACCGACATGTTTAACATGTTTTTAACATTTATCGCAACAAAAATACTCTTTCTTCTCATATACTCATATATCCCACATTATTTGTAAAAATATCACCATTATTATATTATTAAAATATAATATATTTAAATAAATTATTTTATCGGAAAAAGATAAAATATTAATTTTCAAAAATTGTCACATTAAAATTTTCTCCATCTATATCCACATAAAATCAATATTTTCCTCATCATATAAATCAATAATTAATTATTCACGAATAATATTACGAATCACAATCACAACCGCATAGCGGTTCCAGGATAGAGGGGCTTTCCAATAAGGATCTCTCTCGACTTGCGTATGATTAGATGACATAACCTCTCCTTGATGTAACTTTCTAGACATTGCCAATAATGTTATCCAATAATATTATTAGGATAATATGAATTATTACTCAGATAATAGAAAATATTGTGTAGTGATAATTATTCAAACAACAATAATATAAAATATCAACTTGACAATTATTGAATCAATAAAATAAAATCTTTGAATAAAGTAATTCTTGTAACAATTATTGAGTAGTGCCTTTTACGTAAGAAACAATAATTGGTGCAATACTGGTGCTATCGTGTGTTTTAACCACCGAGTATTTTACGATGATATTTGGTAATAACTACGCCAATTATTATAAACAACTTATACTTGTCGTTTTCTTCATCTAATCGCTTTCCGTTATGGGGCCCACACAAGGCTACGCCGTCGTACGAATATTCCCCGACAACAAGAATATTCCACGACCAAACGAATATTTTATAACCACTTGCTTATTTGAAATATTTGCGTATTTTACCCATAACTATCCACATTAATCAAATCAACCCTTACTATTTCAAAATAATAAATGGAGGAAATTCAATTTTATTTATAATAAGTTGGGGTCTTACAATCCACATCATCGAATCATCCCTGCACTACAGGCCAAGGATATTCTTTAGTATCACGACCACGAATTATCCATGCACTACGCGCCAAAGATAATCGTGTTTTCATCAACCAGTCTGATTATGCCAAAAATAATTCATCTTTGCACCCTTGGCGAAGAGAATCCATAGCCATAATCATACCAAAAGCCGCCCATCAATGCATTACGCCAATGAGGACTTTTTCCACATCATTTGTAACATTACGGCCATGATTATCTAGAATAATCCTCAGTCATAATCATATCAAGTCCATCTATGCACTACGTGCCACATATGAGATGACTTTCAACATAATATAAACATGAGGATGATGACAATGACATAATAATTCAATAAAATAAGTTCAAGAATTAATTTATCCAGGAACCAATAACGTCCAAATTTTCAACATGATACTTCTTTGTAGAGTAAAATTCAAGAATGCTCAGAAGAATATTTCCACGAAAAGATACTGGATGAAACGCAAATATCAAGGATATTCCACTAAATTCATGGAGTATAGAAGTCAAAACTTTAACCGGTGATTATAATAAAGAATGGAATAACAAAAGAAATCACCATGCATGCAAAGATTGCGACAGCATAGGCAGGTTATTCCAATGTAATAATAAATAACGGAATCTAGGTCGAGCGTAATACATGACCGATAGGATATTCCAAATGTAATAATAAAGAATGGAATAACAATGTAAATCACCATGCATGAGGTACTTCTTATAGGCAATGGTTATTCTAATGAATAATAAATAACGAAACCAGTCCCGCAGAAAACGCATGCAGACGGGATATTCTACAGTAATAATAAAGATGGAACTGTGTCCCGATAAAATGCATGTAGACAGGATATTCCAATAGAATAATAAAGACAGAACCAGGTCCGGCGTAAAATGCACAGACAGGATATTCCAATAGAATAATAAAGAATGGAATAACAACAGAAATCACCATACATGCGGTACTTCGCATAGATAGTTTATTCCAACAGAATAATAAAGACGGAACCAGGTCCGACGTAAACCCACAGACAGGAACTTCTCTGAGGAGTTAAATGACTGAGGAGTCTTCATGTTCAAAATGGCATGGATCTTCTCTGGATTGGCCTCAATGCTCCTCTAACTGACCAGATAGCCCAGGAACTTCCCTACACCGAGCCCGAAGGTGCACTTCATCGGATTGAGCCTTAATTTGTGATGGTGGACTGTTTGAAAGCATTCCTCCAGATCATCCAAGTGCTTCTGAATAATCATGCTCTTCATGATCATGTCATCCACGTATACCTCCATATTCCTTCCTAGCTGCTTCTGGAAGACAAAGTTCATCATTCTCTAATAAGTGGCTCCAGCATTGATTAAGCCAAATGTCATCTTTTTGTAAGCATACACTGAACGGTGCGTGATGAAAGCTGTCTTCAGAATGTCCTCTTTGCACATAGATATTTGATGATAACCTGAAAAAGCATCCATAAAGCTTAGTAGTGCATACCCCGAAGTCGCATCAATAAGTTGATCAATGTGGGGTAGAGGATAGAAGTCATTCGGACAGTATTTGTTCAGGTCTGTGTAATCGATACAAACTCGCCACTTTCCATTCTGCTTCTGCACCAACACTACATTAGCCATCCACTCCGGATAGTCTATTTCAAAGATGAAGTCTGCAGCAATCAGCTTTGCAATCTCCTCATCGATGATCCTCTGACGCTCAGGTGCAAAGATTCGCCTCTTCTGCCGAACTGGCTTCTTTGATGGGTCCACGTCGAGTTTGTGCTCGGCAATCTTTCGGCTGACTCCAGGAATATCTTGAGGCTCCCATGCAAAGATATCCGCATAACAACGAAGAAGTTCCATAAGGTTTTGGCAGACCCGAACCTATCTTCACTATTTTGTCCTTCTTCCCAAGGACCAACTCGATCTCCTCTGTCTCTCCTACAGGCATAACCAATGGCTCCGGACTGCTTTTGGTAAATGGTTAAATTTCTATCGCCATGCATGGTTTGTTTCTGCTTGTTGACCCCCACTCTCGAGGCAATCACAACATTCCGGTAGCATCGTCTGGCCAGATCCAAGTCCCCTGCTACCTCCCCTACTCCATGTGTTGTTGGGAACTTGATCTTAAATTGAGGGATGGAGGTCACCTCTTGGAGAGCAGTAAAAGTAGGTCGTCCCAATATGGCGTTGTAGGCCGAATCTATATGCACAATATAAAATTTATATGTTATTTCTACCTATTGTGGAGTAGTACCGAAGATGACTGGTAGCTCAATAGTTCCTGCCACTTTAACCAGATCATTGCTAAAGCAATATAAAGGAGCCTCCTGCCCACTTCCATCTTTCTCCCATCAAGATGCATCCTCTGATAAGCATGGGTATACAAAATATCCATAAAAGACCCGTTTTCTATCATCATTCGCTTCATATCTACCGAACCCACTTGTGCCGTTATCACTAGTGATCCTTCATGGGGTTCAATGGGCTCCAAAGGATAGTCTGCATCAGTGAAGGATATAACTGTCCCTAGAAATGGTCTGTCGGTCTTCGGGGGAGCATCCGCCACGGACATGACCGAATCCAAATATCCTCTCCTCTTCTTCCCCACCAATTTTCCTGTCGTCCCACCGGTTATTATATCAACGACGTGCCTTGGCGGCTGATTTGGAGCAGGTTGTACGGGTGGAACCGGTTGAACCACTTGAACAGTCTGATCTGTATTTTGCGGTTCCTACTGATGATCCCTCCCGGCCACGTACTGAACCAACATACCGCTCTAAACCTTCCTCTCTACAAAGTCCTTAAGATTACAACATTCATTTGTATCGTGACCTGCAGCTTGATGATAGCCATAAAATTTTCGAGCATTGCCATGCCCTGGCTTGAAATTATCTCGAGGTGGTTCAAAGAACGGTTGGTTTCTGATCTGATCCAAAATCACCGACCTATCCGTGGGCCAATGATCTTGACTTATTTTAAATAATTTAACCTTGACTTAAATATATTCCACCAAAAATTCCAAAACAATCTAGACGCCTTTGTTTTAGCGGGTCTTCCACTCTTAGTAGTAAGTGGTTAAGCCTAAAATAGGCTTCGGCTAGCGGGTCTTCCACTCTTAGTAGTCAGTTTCACAATAAATATGTGGGACTTATTCTAAATGAAAGATTAATTAATATTCATGCTATACCCGGATTACACGTAAAAAACAAACACGGAATTACACTCTTACTATGTAAAAATTGAAGTTGGCAAATTTATCCCATGATCCAAAATTGAGTCTATTTTAAATTTCCAAGGATTTGAAGAAAAACTAAATTAAAGTAAAATTGACTTGATATATCAACAATATGGAATTTTAATTAGTAGATAGTCTGGTACGTTAGTTTTCCTAATTTTATAGTGAATTCTCATTTGACATGTTTGATTAAATCTCATTAGGCTTTGATGTACTTCGGACTAAGAAGAACAATGTTGATGACTGAGGATTTTGTAAATAGCCATAATTAACTATTCATAAATGTCACATTTTCTAGATACTAACCCTTCCAATCCAAATCCTATACTCAAAGTCACAAATCAACAACATAAACAAATTATTGTTATCAGTTAAAACTTAACGGAAGAATATAACGAGTTATTCAAGTACTAAGGTAAACAAAAAATAACAAAGATAGTGGCTCACCCGATGCAATATATCTAAATGTGGCTAAAGTCGTAATTTTCACAATGCTCTCCCAATAACTTTAATCAAATATGCAAATTGTTATTGGGGAAGTTTGATACAATTTTAATTCAAATATGATTCCAAAGTTATCTGAAAGGTGATTGGGTTTGTTTCTGAAGTAAAGGGCTGCTATGAATAACTGCGGCCTAAAAGTTTATGGGAAGTTTGTACTTTCATGGTGAATTCAGGTTCTTGTATTGCAATATATAAAGACATGCAATTGTGTCCATAATAAGTTGTACATTTGTGCTGAAAATATAAGCTCCCCTTCAAAATGTAAGAGACTTAGATATCAGTTTGCTCTTATATATTAGAAGGGAGTATATGTTGATCATATAGCCACAAAGACAAGTAAAGAAAGACTATTCTTACATACTTAAACTAGATAATACATTGCATATTGAATCATAGCGTAAACCTTAATTGATACCAAAGTACATGGCTTGTTAACTACTTTGTTGATTTTTTGAACCAATATGCTGACATCTTAGGAGTCGTCTTAAGGGTTTTGAAATCAACAAAAACTTTGTCAACCCTTGAAGTGTAGCCTAATCTCCATTCAAAATTATCGAGCAATGACCATGCAAAGTAGCCTATCACATTTGCTGTTCTTCAGTTTCTTCAAGTAGGCCTTGTGGTGTCGTGCAGAGCTTTAGGTCATCCATGTCTGCAAAACAAGCATACTTGATGCAAAATTTAGGACTCCTTCACACTGTTGATTTGTCAAGAAAACATCAAGGCAAAAATATGAATATTATTACAAAATTTGATATATTGTTTGAGACACCAGAACAGAAAAGAGGGATTATATGTAAATTGAAAGTTCTTCCTTCCATTTTCACATTTGAACAAACATTCAAAATGAGTTGCTTTGAAATTTCCTCTACTTTTGCTTAATGAATATATCCATGGCACAAATGGAGACTTGTGCTTGTCTACCAAATCAAAATACTTGTGTACAAGCTCACCATAGATTTAAATTTAATTGATAGAGTTATAAAAGTCTTACCATTTTCGGCTAGAATTCATAGTAATTGCTTTTTACAAACTGTAGTGAAATTGTAAGATTCATCCCACATCAATTCATTACTAATGCAACACATACCTATGTAGACTAACCCAATAAGCATGTTGTACATCCTCCTTACCTAAAAGGTTAACCTATTAGGTTAAGGCTCCATCATATTTATTAACCCATCCACACTATTGAATTTATCCGATGTGGGATTCATGTGAAATATCCCAACAATCTCCACATTTCACTTGAATACTCATCACAAGTATCATACTAGAGTAGTCACCATTAACCACACCTTCTTTGAATCCTTCAAGAGCTTCGCTAGACTCTAATACTACTCCACCACGCCCGAGACAAACATGGGAGTACAACCTTGCTCCTTGTGAACCCTTCACCTTAAGAAATTTTTCCAGAGCTAGCCCGCTCCACCCGACTCAAATCATACTTCAATGCGTGGTGCCAAACGGATAAGTGATCTGTGACGCCCCCAAAATAGGTATACATCACCCATCTTGAGTCGCCAAATACATGATACAAAATTCAAATACAAACTAATAATACAGCAGTCGTGTAAAATACGACAAAAACACGTCTTTGTGAGTTTAAATATAAATATTGCCTTCTAGACAATATCCATTCTCAAATAGAGTCCTCGTTACATTTATTATCACACTATTTTACAGAATAGTGAGGACTACTAAGACACCATCTCGGACCATCACTGTAAGACCCCGAATTTTTTTAAATAAAAATGGAATTTCCTCTATTTATTATTTTGAAATAGTAAGGGTTGATTTGATTAATGTGGTTAGTTATGGGTAAAATGCGCAAATATTTCAAATAAGCAAGTGGTTATAAAATATTCATCTTTATCGGGGAATATTCGTTTGGTCGTAGAATATTTTTCTTTGTCGGGGAATATTTATTTATGGGCCTTGACCTTGTGTGGCCCCATATAACTGAAAGCGATTGGATGAAGAAAATGACAAATATAAGTTGTTTATAAATGACCGGCGTAGTTGTTACATTAAGTATTGTTGGAATACCCGGTGGTTAAAACACACGATGTCGCGTTGTTCAGACAAGAAGAGCACGGTATTGCATCAATTATTGATTCTTACGTAAGAAGGCACTACTCAATAATTGTTACAGTAATTACTGTTCAATATTTTATTGATTCAATAATTGTTGTGTTGATCTTTATTATTACTGTTGTTCCAATAATTATCACTACACAGTATTTTCCATTATCGGAGCAATAATTCATATTATCTGAATAATATTATTAGATAACATTATTGGCAATGTCTAGAAAGTTCTGTCTAAGGAGAGGTTATTTAATTGCGTGCCAGTAAGGAGAAATCTTTATAGGAAGGCCCCCTCTTTCCTGGTTGTCAATATTGTGATTTTGTAATATTATTTGTGAATAATTAATTATTGATTTATATGATGAGGAAAATATTGATTTTATGTGGATATAGATGGAGAAAATTTTTAAATGTGACAATTGTTGAAAATTAATATTTTATCTTTTTCTGATAAAATAATTTATTTAAATATATTATTATATTTTTATAATATAATAATGCTGATATTTTTACAATAAATATGGGATATATGAGTATACGAGGAGGAAGAGTATTTTTGTTACAATAAATGTTTAAAACATGTTAAACATGTCGGTGGACCCCATTTCTTGACTGAAATTTAATTATAGCCGGTAAAATCGCCCGTTTGTGGATTTCGGTCAATTTTTGTTTGGAATTTGAAAAAATCTTTCTTCTGCAAAGTTATAGAGAATTGAATTTCCTATAAAAAGTCACAAGATTCGAATTTTCTGACAAAAGGTCTATTTATTATGAATTATTGAAGTTCTGAAGCTCCGAAATAATTAATTTTTGGAAGTTTTAAATATTTATATTAACAAAAACGTTTTTTTCAATGTGTGGGCCTCATTTTGCATGTGTGCAATTGCTGAATTCTGAAATCAAAGGTGTGCTTAGGAATGGTTAATATAAATAATAATATTATATTAAATTTTCTGCTTTGGTGTTCTAAGCATTTTCCTATAAATAGGGTGCTTAGGTTAGAATTGAAAATTACACCAGAAACTGAAGTTTTCTCTCTCTTTTTCTCTCTATAATATCGAGCGTATTTTGTGAGTATTTTAGTACTTTGAGTATTGCTATATCGGTGCAAGTTCTTTCAAAGATTATATCCGAAGATTCCAAATGTAAGTACTATTCTTTCTGAGGTAAGGGATGTTATTTTTTTCGTAATGATGTTATTCTTTCAATATCATTATACCAAAATATTGATCTGAAGTTTTTATCAAATTTGGAACTTTTGGTGTCGGGGTTACTATTCACGTATACGGCACTATTCACATATACGACACTATTCACGAATACGGCACTATTCACAGAAAAGTTAAATTTTCATTTTTGTCCAAAATATCTATTGTGGATACTAGCTTTGATTGTATCCATGTTTTGATCATTCTTGAATTTTACTCCACTATGATTATTATTGAGGTATTTTTGGACATGGATAAACTGAATTACGAATCCTTAATCCTTAATCCTTGTCTTTTGTTTCACTAGATTCGTTTCTTTAAAAATATTTTTCATCATCCTCAGTCCTAAATGATGATGTTACTGAATATCTTTGACCTGTAGTACAAAGATGGTTGATTTTCTTATGAATATCTTTGGCCCGTAGTGCAAAGATGAACAGGTGTTGAGGTGAACATGACCAACTGATGAATATCTTTGGCCTGTAGTGCAAAGATGAATATTTGATTCAAGATGAATATTGATTGATGTTACAGGGATAAAATAATGATGATGGACTGTTAAATTCATAGATATTAGTAGATTTCATCCTCTACGTAACTTTTCTATGAATTATTATTTTCCGCTGCGAATATTGATCTGAAATTTATTGTCTATTATATTCTATCAGATTTTTTCCCTGTTGAGGACTAACAATAAATTTGTTCTATATTATCTTAGTCATAATATTCTTTACTGGGCTAGTTGAGCTCACCCTTTTCCTTGTTGTTCCATTTTTCTTCTTAGGAGGCGAGAATGTAGCGAGTACGAGTCGGGGTGTGGAATGATGGTTCTAGAAAGTTATTTTAGTAGTTCTCACCATTTTTGTAAAATAATGTATCAATAATTGTGATGAGGATTTATTTGGGTATGGATATTGTCTAGAAGACAATAATTGTATTTAAACTCACAGTATATATGCTGTCGTATTTTTTTCACAACAAATGTATTAATAAAATTGTAGTTGTTTCTGTACCATGTATTTGGCGACTCAGAATGGGTTGGATGGAATGGACCTATTTTGGGGGCGTCACAGTTGGTATCAGAGCTTAGGGATATGATCTCTGGCGGAGATCGGGGAATAGAACTAGGAGGGGAGAGACGAGTAAATCCTTCGCTAGTGTGTCCTACCTAAGCTTATTTGTTGGTTGGTCAGAGTATAGGGATATTATGTGATATGTTAATTTGTTTAATTAACCCTTGTTTATGATAGTTTTTAAGAATAGCTGCTGAGAACGTTAACAATGGAGTGAATGAGATCGTGGAGACACCTCTAATCGCCAACCAGGATAATGTGATGTCAGGCGAAGAAGGAATTAGAGATATCCATGTGGTGAGTGAAGAATTGATAGTTTCACCCGAGATAGTAGCAGAGGTAACAGCTGAGAGTGAGGAAGAAGAGGTACCTGAGGAGAATTTATTAGAGGTATTTTATGATCAAAATGTAGAATTGCAAAATCGTATTCATGAGTTAGAAGAGCAGGCTGAAGAATTGCAGGCAGTCATGGACCAAAAGGATGCAACGATTCAAGCTTGTGTTACCCGATATGTGATGCTTGAGCGAAGCACTCTTTGGCGAGTATAAGATGATAAAGTCGAATCGAAATTGAAAGAAGAAATAAGCGAACAGTGAGAATGAGTGATGCATGGGTAAAAGCACGACGACGCGTTGATATTATGGAAAGAGATGTCCGATCTAAGAAGAGAAGATTTAACGATGACGGGAAGACGTCGGCAGCAGCGTCAGCACCAGCAACAAATTCTAGGGGAAGATAGCGATCACCAGTTAGATGCTACAGATGCGGAAAGAAGGGACATATAAGGTCAAACTGTTCAAAGCCTTCCAAGGTATGTTTTAGTTGTAGAAAAGACGGTCACATAGCTCGATTTTATCCTATAGCGAAATCAAGTCCAGTTGGGACGTTGGCACCAGAGGCGGATACGGAAAAGTCAAAGTCAACGGTTCCTGAAAGTGCGTTTGTTGTGACTGGTCAGAATGCGAGGAACCCGAACGAATTTAGCATGGGTTAGTTAATTATAATTCTTGCGAAGTTTATACCTTATTAGATATCGGTTCTACCCATTCTTTTATCTCTCTTGCTTGCGTTCAACGTTTGAACTTGACTCCGGAGAAATTAGACTTTGACCTATCTGTGGAGACTCCATTAGGAGAAATTTTCATTACATCGACTGTTTAGAAATCTTGCTTGATTCAGGTTGGCACTATCACATTACCTGTTGACCTTATTTCTTTAAAGATACTTACTTTTGATGTGATTTTAAGGTTAACTACTCATCATGCCAAAATTGATTGCTTTCGTAAGGTTGTTAGTTTTCATATACCTAAGCAACCTGTTATTCGAATTCAAGCAATCAAACCATTGAAGTCAAAAATTCATATCAAGCCATGAAGTCATTCGTTTATTGAAAAATGGATGTCAAGTTTTCTTAGCCTATGTCATGGACTTGAACAAAAATACGTCAGATTTGAGTGATATTTCTGTTGTTTGTTAATTTCCTGACGTATTTCTTGAAGAATTTTCTGGCCTACTCCCAAAGCGTGATATTGAATTTTGTATCGACTTTGAACCCGGTACAAAACCCATTTCTAAATTCTCATATTGAATGACTCCTATTGAACTTCAGGAGTTAAAAATTTAACTATAGAAGTTGGTACCCGAGCCTCTATCTGGTGACTTCTTTTGTGGAATGCACCGAAACCAGACTCTCCATAGGGGACGTCATATTCATGTTGTAGTAAGCTGATAGGTGCCGTTGTGACGTGCTATCCAAGATTGGGATATGAGTCACAGTGAGAGCAACCTAAGTCAGTAATCAAAATACGTAGTTTTTGGGCTTAGCTAGTTAGTATCGGAGATTCGTTGAAGGATATTCTCGAATCGCTACTCCATTAACGCAGCTGACTCGTAGAGATACAAAATTCGAATGGAGCAAGGAATGTGGGAAGAGCTTCGAAGAACTCAAGAGGAGATTTATTTTGGCACATATTCTGACCATACCATCCTGAAAAAGCGAACGTGGTAGCTGACGTGTTGAGTAGAAGATCGTGATACGAAAGATGAAAAGCGATATTGTCAAAGACCCATTTCATTATAACTTATAAATGATAGATATAGAGTTAAAGACTCTAGGGACTCACGTGATGATATACGAGTAGAATCGACTTTAATCGATAAAGTTAAAACCGCTCAAGCTACACAATCAAGTCGATGCGTATGAAGAAGGAGGTGCAAGAAGTTGTTATTCAAAAGTGAGAATCGGCTGATGTGAGGAAAGCTCAAACCTTTGATTTATTAGTCCATTTGAAATCCTCGATCGAGTAGAAAGCGTGGCCTATGACTCGCTTTACTACCAAGTATGTCGCGTGTTTATAACATTTTTTCACGTCATGGATGTTTACGTAAATATGTGGACGACCGAACAACATCATTGAAGTTAGAACAGACGAGATAGCTGAAGACTTAACGTACGAGGAGGTACCTGTCAAGATCTTGGATATGAAGGAGTAGGTCCTACGCGTAAAGGTCATACCACAAGTTAAAGTTTTATGGAGAAACCATGCTTATAGAGGAAATGACACCGGGAGTTGGAAAGCGGAAATGAAAGCGAGGTATCTTCATCTTTTGAAAAACACAGTATCGCACGTCAATTTCGAGGACGAAATTTCATAAGGAGGGGAGGTTGTAAGACCCCGGATTTTTTTAAATAAAAATGGAATTTCCTCTATTTATTATTTTGAAATAGTAAGGGTTGATTTGATTAATGTGGTTAGTTATGGGTAAAATGCTTTAAATATTTTAAATAAGCAAGTGGTTATAAAATATTCATCTTTATCTGGGAATATTCGTTTGGTCGTAGAATATTCTTACCGCTGTCGAGAATATTCGTATTTTGGTTTGACCTTATTGTGGGCCCCATAACGGAAAGCGATTGGATGAAAAAAACGACAAATATAAGTTGTTTATAAATGACCAGGCAGTAGTTGTTACAGATTAATCTTGTTGGAATACCCGGTGGTTAAAACACGTAAATACGCGTTGTTGCGACAAAGAAGACACTGCAGATTGCATCAATTATTGATTCTTACGTAAGAAGGCACTACTCAATAATTGTTACAGTAATTACTGTTCAATATTTTATTGATTCAATAATTGTTGTGTTGATATTTATTATTACTGTTGTTCCAATAATTATCACTACACAGTATTTTCTATTATCAGAGCAATAATTCATATTATCCGAATAATATTATTAGATAACATTATTAGCAATGTCTAGAAAGTTACATTCAAGGAGAGGTTATTTAATCGCTTGGCGCCAAGATGAGAGAAATCTTTCTGAGAAGGCCCCTCTTTCTGAGGAACCGCACGGTTGTCAATATTGTGATTACGTAATATTATTTATGAATAATTAATTATTGATTTATATGATGAGGAAAATATTGATTTTATGTGGATATAGATGGAGAAAATTTTTAAATGTGACAATTGTTGAAAATTAATATTTTATCTTTTTCTGATAAAATTATTTATTTAAATATATTATTATATTGTCTTAGTAGTCCTCACCATTTTTGTAAAATAATATATCAATAATTGTGATGACAATTTATTTGGGTATGGATATTGTCTAGAAGACAATAATTGTATTTAAACTCACAGTATATATGTTGTCGTATTTTTTTCACAACAAATGTATTAATAAAATTGTAGTTATTTATGTACCATGTATTTGGCGACTCAGAATGGGTTGGATGGAATGGACCTATTTTGGGGACGTCACAATCACTTCGTTCCCCGACTAGTCCCAGCTACGTTCTTATTTCCTGAAGAGAACAGTGAAAGAAAGGGTGAGCTCAACTAGCCCAGTAAGAAATATTATGACTAAGATAATGCACAATAAATTATCATTAGTCTCCAACAATGTTAAACTGATAAAATACAATAGACATCAAGTTTAACTGCAGCGGAAATATGCAATCCATTAAGAGAGTCAAGTAGAGAATAAAATCTACTATCTTTTATGATTTAAAAGGTTTTTCATCATTTTTATCGCTGGGACTCAACTTAATAATTAATCCACATCATCGAATCACCCCTGTACTACGGCCAAGGATATTCTTTAATATCACGACCACGAATTATCCATGCACTACGGGCCAAAGATAATCGTGTTTTCATCAACAGTTATGATCATGCCATAAAACAATTCATCTTTGCTCCCTTGCCGAAGAGAATCCATAGCCATAATCATACCAAAAACTGTCCATCAATGCACTACGGGCCAATGAGGACTTTTTCCACATCATTTATAACATTACGGTCATGATTATACCGAATAATCTCTGGTCATAATCATACCAAGTTCATCTATGCACTACAGACCACAGATGACTTTCAACAGAATATAAACATGAGGATGATGACAATGATATATGAATTCAATAAAACAAGTTCAAGAATTAATTTGTCCAGGAACCAATAACTTCCCAATTGTCAACAAGATATTGTTTTGTAGAGTAAAATTCAAGAATGCTCAGAAGAATATTTCCATGAAAAGATATTGGATGAAGCGCAAATATCAAGGATATTCCACTAATTTCATGGAGTATAGAAGTCAAAATTTTAACCAACTGAGTATAATAACGAATGGAATAACAAAAGAAATCACCATGCATGCGAGATTGTGATAAACAAAGTTATTCCAACAGAATAATAATAACGGAACCGAGTCGGTGAAATTCACGTTGGCAGGATGTTCCAATGTAATAATAAATAATTAAAAAGCGGAACCAGTCCCGTATAGTATGATGCAGGATATTCCAACAGAATGAATGAATAATTAAAATGGAACCAGTCAGACGATAGATAGCATGCATGACAGGATATTCCAACAGAATGAATGAATAATTAAAACCGAACCAGGTCCGACGTATAGCACAGACAGGATATTCCAATAGAATGAATGAATAATTAAAACGGAACCAGGTCCGACGTATAGCGCAGACAGGATGTTCCAACGGAATAGTAAAGACAGAATAATAGAAGAATGTCACCAAGTATAGGGTTGTCGGCGTATACAGGTTATTGCAACAGAATAATAAAGAAATGGAATAACAGAAGGTCTCTTCTTGAATACAAAAGAATAATATTCCTTACCGTAAAAGAAATTAGATATAGGAAAAGAAAGTTAGCAGACTTCTTCTTCTTCTTTCTCTCTATAATTTTTCTCTACAGAGTTTCAAAGTGAATTCGTAAGAAAATAATAAAGGAATGAGCTTCTATTTATAGAAGAATGGATGCATAAGAAACTAACTCATGAACGGTCCAGATTGATTTACTTTAATCGACTATCCATATTTAAAGCAAAATCTTTTAAATAAAATATAATATATTCTATTTATATAAAAAGATTTTTACTATGCAAACACTATATGCAAGCACTATGCAAACACTATGCATAATAAAATATAATATATTCTATTTATAGAATAACTTTAATAAAGTATTCTCGCTTTATATAAAAGATGTTTCGCATTTTATTACGTTAATAATACTAATAAAACAAAACGTATAAATTAACAATAATTGAATCAAATAATGTGAGATACTATGCAAACAACCATCAGAGCAATAATTAAACAAAACCGAGTGTTTTTTCACGAAGATCAATAATCAATACCGTGTGCTACTATGCAACCACGCCAGACATCTGTACTTTTACTACCGAATAGTTCAACAGGTTTTAATTCAGTAAAACTTCCGCCGTTATTTTCATATAAAATATTTTTGTCGTTTTCTCAATCAAACAATAATTCCAAGTTATGGGGTCCACCAATGATGATGCTTCGTCGCACGGATATTTTCACAAAAAAAGAATATTTCCCACCAATCGAATATAATATGACAACTTGCATACTTTGAAAAATTTATAATTATTACCCACAACTATAACATTATATCAAATCCACACCATAATATAAAAAATTTATTTCGAGAAAATTAAATCTTTATTCATAAAATCTGGGGTTTCACAATCTCCCCTCCTTATAGAATTTTCGCCTCAAAATTTTTACATACGCACTGGGTATGTTAAATGTGAGGATACCTTGACTTCATTTCAAATTCTAACTCTTGATGTATAACCTTTGAGTGTTGAATACGATTCTTCTTATCCAAGATTTTAACACGTATCTCCTCAAACGTTAAATCATTCGCTATCTCGTCCGGTTATAAATTAATAATGTGGTTTGGGTCGTCCACATATTTACGTAACATCGATACGTTAAAAACGTTATGAACACGCGATATTTTTGGCGGTAAAATGAGTCTATAAGCCACAGTTCCTACTCGATCAAGGATTTCAAATGGGCCAATTAAATCGAGGGTTGAGATTTTCTCTCTTCAGCAACTCTTGCTTTTAAAATAACGCCTTCTTGAACCTTCTTCTTAGTATTCCTCATTCGGGTCAAGATTACGTAGAGGCATGCGGCTTTAACTTTATCGATTAAAGTCGATTCTACTCGTATATTCGTTATCTTCATGTGAGTCCCTCGAGTCTTTAACTTTATCTTCATCATTTGTAAGTTATACGAAATGAGTCTTTGTGTTAACAACATCGCACTCAGAACGATACGATCTTCTACTCAAACACGCCACCTACCACGTTCGCTTCTTCCACGATGATATTGAATGGTACTATCGTAATCTTCAACATTTGAGTCAACGTCTTTGGCGCATTATACGTCCGCTTTTAAGTAAAGAAATATTTGAGGGTTTAAGAAATGGGTTTTTATACTGGGGTCAATACAAAATTCGATTTCACGCTCTAGGGTAGGCTAGGAATCTTCAGGAATACGTCGAGAAATTTATTAACAATAGAAATATCCTTCAAAACTGTGACCCTCATCCAAGACTTGGATAACACGTCACATTGATACCAACTGTGACTTCTATCCCTTAACCTGGATAGCACCTCACAATGATACCTATCAACTTGCCATCTTCATTCACGATGTCGCCTACAGAAAGTCTGGCTTCGGTGCATTCCACACAAGGAAGTCAACAACGAAAGGATCAGGGCTCTTTGCTTATTGCTTGATATGACAATGATTGACTTTAGTGGTTTGGTTACTTTGAATTCGCATAATAGGTTGGTTAGGAATATGAAAGCTAACCACCTTACGAAAAGCATGATGAGTAGTTAACCAATCGTTTCCAAAAATCACATTAATGCAAGTATTTTCAAAGAGATAAGATCGACAGGTAACGTGAAAATGTCGATTTGAATTAAACAAGATTTATAAATAATGGAGGTAACGAAGGCTCCTACTAACGAAGTTTCAACCAATAAGTCAAAGTCTAACTTCTCCGGAGTCAAATTTAAACGATGAACGCAAGCAAGAGAGATAAAATAATAGGTAGAACCGGTATCTTATAAGGTATAGCCTTCGCAATTTATAATTAACTAACCCGTGATAACTTTATTCAGGTTCCTCGTCACGAGAAAAAAAATGCTCTCTCTTAAACTACCGGCTTTGGCTTGTCTGGGACATCCTTTGGTATCACTATCCCAGCTGGACTTGACTTCACCATATGACAAAATCGAGCTAGGTGACCTTCTCTTTCGCAATTAAAACACGCTTTGGATTGCTGCGTACAGTTTGGACGGATGTGTCCCTCTTGTCCGCATTTAAAACATACGACCGATGGGCATTCTTCTTCCCATGAAACAGGTGCTGGTGCCGACGTCTTCACGTCATTGTTGAACCTTCTCTTCTTGAAATTTCCATTCCTATTATCTTGGCCATGATTACCACCAAAGTGGTTACCATTTTTGGCATGATAATTTCCCCCACAATGGTTATCATTGTTCTGATAGTCGTTGCCACCAGTATGATTATTATTGTGTTGTTGGTCGTTACCTTTTACTTGAGCTGAATCAACGCTCTCATGTGCTTCATTTCTTATCTCAGCCTTTTCAGATGCCATTCTCAAACACTGTCACAAAATAAGGGTTAATTAACATATCACATATTATCCCTATACTCTGACCAACCAATTAAATAACAAATAAACTTAGGTAGGTCATACTAGCGAAGGAATTCCCCGTCTCTCCCCTCACAGTTCTTGTCTCACATCTTAACCAGGGATCATATCCCTAAGCTCTGATACCAACTGTGACGCCCCCAAAATTAGGTATACGTCACCCATCTTGGGTCGCCACTTACATGGTACATAAATCAAATACAAACTTAATTATACAACTGTCGTGTAATATACGACAAATATATACTGTGAGTTTTAACTCGAATATTGTCTTCTAGACAGTATTCAAACACAAGTAAGTCTTTATTACATTTATTATCACACTATTTTACAGAATAGTGAAGACTACTAATGCTATCATTTGGACATGCTCACCCGCTCCCGACTCGTCCACACGCCTATATTCTTATTTCTCAAGAGAAGAAACGGTGAAAGAAAGGGTGAGCTCAACTAGCCCAGTAAGAAATATTTTGACTAAGATAATGCAAAATAAATTATCCTTAGCCTTCAACAGTATAACAACTGATAGAATATAATAGAACAAGTTTTAGATCAAAAATTGCAGCGAAAATAAGCAATCCATTAAAAGAGTCAAGTAGAGAATAAAATCCACTATCTTTTATGATTTAAAAGGTTTTTCATCATTTTTATCGCTGGGACTCAACTTAATAATTAATCCACATCATTGAATCACCCTTGCACTACGGCCAAGGATATTCTTTAGTATCACGACCACAAATTATCCATGCACTACGGGCCAAAGATAATCGTGTTTTCATCAACGGTTATGATCATGCCATAAAATAATTCATCTTTGCTCCCTTGGCCGAAGAGAATCCATAGCCATAATCATACCAAAAACTGTCCATCAATGCACTACGGGACAATGATGACTTTTTCCACATCATTTATAATATTACGGTTATGATTATACCGAATAATCCCCAGTCATAATCATACCAAGTCCATCTATGCACCATGTGCCACGATGACTTTCAATGAATATATAAACATGAGGATGATGACAATGATATATGAATTCAATAAAACAAGTTCAAGAATTAATTTGTCCAGAACCAATAACGCTCCAATTGTCAACAAGATATTGTTTTGTGGTGTAAAATTCAAGAATGCTCGTAAGAATATTTCCATGAAAAGATATTGGATGAAGCTTAAATATCAAGGATATTCCACTAATTTCATGGAGTATAGAAGTCAAAATTTTAACCAACCTGAGTATAATAACGAATGGAATAACAAAAGAAATCACCATGCATGCAGACTTAACATAAACAAAGTTATTCCAACAGAATAATAATAACGGAACGGTGTCGTGAAATTCACAGAGCAGGATGTTCCAATGTAATAATAAATAATTAAAAGCGGAACCGGTCTAGGCGTAGATAAAGAGCATGTGATATTCCAAATGAGAATGAATGAATAATTAAAATGGAACCAGTCCCACAGATAAAGACAGACATGGATGTTCCAACTTAATAGTAAAAAGATGTAATAATCAAAGAATGTCACCAAGTATAGGGTTGTTTCACAGATACAAAAGTTATCGCAACATAATAATAAAGAAATGGAATAATGAAGTTCTCTTCTTGAATACAAAAGAATAATATTCCTTACAGTAAAAGAAATTAGATATAGGAAAAGAAAGTTAGCGAGACTTCTTTTCTTCTTTCTCTCTATAATTTTTCTATCTCAGAGTTTCGGTGAATTCGTAAGAAAATAATAAAGGAATGAGCTTCTATTTATGAAGAATGAAGCTGCATAAGAATTAACTCATGAAGCGGTCTGTATTGATTTACATTTTAATCGATGGTCCATATTTAAAGTAAAATCTTTTAAATAAAATATAATATATTCTATTTATATAAAAAGATTTTACTATGCAAACACTATGCAAGACTACTATGCAAACACTATGCATAATAAAATATAATATATTCTATTTATAGTAATAACTTTAATAAAGTATTCATTTTATATTTAAAGATGTTTCGCTTTTATTACGTTAATAATACTAATAAAACAAAACGTATAAATCAACAATAATTGAATCAAATAATGTGAGATACTATGCAACAACCATCATAAGAATAATTAAACAAAACCGAGTGTTTTCACGTAAAGATCAATAATCAATACCGCTTGGTACTACGCAACTAATGCCAGACATATTCATTTACTTTACTACCTGAAAGTAGTTCAACAATTTTAACAGTAAAACTTCTGCCGTTATTTTCATAAAAATATTTTTGTCGTTTTCTCAATCCGACAATAATTCCGTTGTGGGGTCCACCAATGATTGTACCGTCGTATGGATATTTTCGACAAAAAGAATATTTCTCGACCAATCGAATATAATATGACAACTTGCATACTTTGCAAAATTTATAATTATTACCCACAACTATAATATTATATCAAATCCACACCATAATATAAAAAATTTATTTCGAGAAAATTAAATCTTTATTCATAAAATCTGGGGTTTCACAACATTCACACAAACATAAATAAAGACATAAATATGAACACAAGAATTTATGTGAAAACCCAATTGGGAAAAAACTATGGAGAGAGAGTAATCCACTATAATAATATTGGGAGTACAAGATGTGTATATGGAGGGAGTACAAGTTGATAATATGGAGAGTACAAGTTGTGTATTTGTGATGTATCTCTTGTATTCTTGTATGTTGTGTCCTCCTCCTTATTGTTGTATTTATAGATGTCATATCCACCTGAATCCAATTAGGAGTATGAGTCCTTTGTAGAATCACCTTATAACTGTTGAATCCAATTAGGAGTAGGAGTCCTAATTAAACCTCCTTATCCTACCAAATAAGGACTCTCTCAATGTCAAAATAAATATATATTATGGGTCAACACCAAATCTAGCCCATTAAATAAATTGGGTTACACATTGACTAGACCCAAATAATCACACTCCAACATGTGGCATATCGTGTACGGAAACATAAATAAATATATTTAATTATTAAAATCCATAGTAAACTAAAAAGTTTAACATATTTTAGATTCTACTCCAGATTCTGAGATCAGATAACATTGAATTTGTCGTACCTCCATATGAGGCTGATGCACAGTTAGCATACCTATCCACTATTGAAGAAGTAATTTCAGAGGATAGTGATATGTGATTCTGCTGGCCTATTATTGCCCATCTGTAAGATTTCCATAAAACTTTTGTATGTCTAAATGGAGGTCTACTTCTATCCTGATGACATAAAGATTCTTCATTGAATTATTAAAGTCTTTGATTATGTAGCTTGCGTACCTTCCTTCTGAAATTTTGATAGAAACATGTTCATAGAAGTCACCTGTGTGACACCTTGTTGGGAATTTATGGAAGATGATAAATTATAGAAGAAGTGAAATATAACTTTGGATAACATAAGAACAATTTCATTTCACTTGATAAAAATGATCCAAGTACAAGACTATTTATAGGACTCATAGGACACTTCTAGATCCACAATAATAATTATTACATGACCACATTCAAAACAATTCAAATACATTCATGTACTTAGATATCACCAATTCATGTACTAATATTAATTAAGATATTTCTTGAATAATCTAGAATATATTTGGTTTAGTTGCTAACACACCTGCGCAGTTCTTCTTAATATGTATATATTCATAAGGACTTTATCTGGTTTAAAATTCTTCCTTCCATTAAACTGTACACTAAATCTAAAAACAACATCAATACTGAACTTTATTCTACATGCAAATGAAAAGACCTTGATTTGATAGTATAATTGCGCCCCCATCAATTAAGCTATGGGGTATATATAAATTCTATTGTCTTTAAATTTATTTGATTTAAGGTAGAAGTTTATATTTCACGTATGCATGTTTTAGATGGCTGCGACTTTCTTCCATCTATTCCAGGAATAGGGATGTCAAAGGCTTATTCTTTGGTTTCCGAGTATCGGAACTCAGACCGAGTATGCATATCTTAGTTCTTTTGAAAGATGAACTGTTGTTGTTGATGGCATTTCTTTTTTCCTAATTAAGACCATTTGAAAGTAATTGTTGTATGCGCATTCATATGAAGGCATATAAACTTGAAATTCATGTGCATTGTCATGAGATATTTCAATTTAAGAATTGTCTATTTTGAAAAGTTAGTAAAGAAAATAACTATCACATAACTTTTATTAGTTTTCAGTTTTGTGAATGATTTAAGTTTTCAAGTCTAAAGAGAACTCCACTCAGAGGGAAGGATATTAAATTTTTCAAAGTTCAACTTTTGAAATTTACGATTAGTTATAAGAGGAAATAAGCTACTAGAAATTGTGACTGATATAGTTTTACTAATACAGTCTGCCTGTTTACTTTGCAATGAGTGATGGAGTTCAAGTTTTGACGTCAAAACATGACACCCGTACCATTCTGCAAGTGAAGGACTTTTTAAGTATTTAAAAACTTACAAAAGGATAGCTTATGTTTTGCACTAAATTGGTGTGCTTGAACCACATGCTTATTTTTATTTGGTGTTAATTTTTATTATTTAAATGTTTTTCATTTTGTTGTAAAGTTTCAGAGATATAGCTGATATACACTATCACATCCTCCTAATGACGATTGCCTTAGATGCCATATTTACAGGTTTTATCCATCTTAAAATTTGAGACGGGAAAAAGTGCTTGAAGATTACTTAAAATCCTTCAAAGAGGTGATGGCAGTTTTCCAGCATGCCCGAATGTATGTAAAGTTGTTCATAAGCTGAAATTTATTTTCTTCTTAATTTTACGATAGTAACATATGCATAATTTGCATCCACTGCAGATATGATGCCCTCTCAAAGACCCTCAAACACATTAAACATCTTCAAAAAACAATTTTGCAGTCTCTTAACAATGAGCTTGATTTTCTAGGGCCGTATTATGACAACCCCAAAATCAGGACAATTTCCACTCCCGACTTTCTCCGTTAATAATACATTCTTGTTCTAGCTTTACAACACTAATCAATATTATAATTGATAAAATACGTAAAAATTTAAACTTTTTATAACGTTCTTTCATATTCTTAATTTTCATCACAATCCAACTTTATTCTTACTGTATATAGCAGTCAATATCAATATAAATATTAAATTAAACTTAGTTATTTCAATCTTTCTCAATTCCAGAATTCGCAACCTTTAGCATTTATACATATATATATTAAGGATCGTATAATACAAAGATCCATTTCGAAATATCATATGTGAACGTAAAGTTCAACATTTGACTTTAATCATTTCCTGAATATTCTCATCGAAATTCAACAACTTTATACTCACTATACACCATCTTTTATACACCATTGCCATTATATTAATCTACTTTATAAAGTAAGTGTAATGTTACATCTCGTATTCAAAACGAATTCTTTTATTCAATATCTATTTATTGAATATATCAAACTTGGTACAACTTAATTAAATCATATTACAACAAGTAGCTCCGGCTTGGTACGAGCTAAACTTATTGAAACAATTCATCTTTTCTAACCATTTCGCGTATTGAACCTTCGTTGGTATAATCCTCTGATAAATCAACTTTGATCTGTAAATTTTATATTTTGCAAGGTTGAGCACAACGGCCCAACAAGTCTGATAGTTTTCACATTTCATGCTTCACGTTTCATACATAATATGCATTTTAATCATGCATCATGTTTCTCATGCTATGCATTTTATACATGCATCATAAATCTTATGCAATGCATCTACATATGCTTCATACATCTCTTATTATGCATTTTTATATGCATCACATATTTCACACTGTATAATTACAGAACTTCAAATTCCATATAGAACAGTATAATCACATAGTTACACAACGTGCATACTTTAATCATGCTCACATGTAATTCACATAATAATGAAAGATTTATACATAATTGAGCAATCAAATCATATAAATCGACATATTCAAATAATTCAACAAGTTACTGAAAGAACTTGCCTCTGTTTTTTTTTCTTATCCCAAAACATTCATCGAACATCCATTGCGTAACCTCTTTCATCGCTTAACATTCCTCGGACATCATTGTTCATTGCATATCCTATATATATTATCAAATTATAATATTAATATATGTATGACCATATAACCCTTCCTTAGTCTTGTTCATCCATTTTTATTGCAAATAAGTCAAAAAAATTACATTATTTAACTTTTCAATTGATCTTTAATTATTTTTTCTTACTTTCTTGACCCCAACATATTTATCAAAGGCACTTAGATACAATATTATTTCTATCCCTTCTGGCCATGCTTAGTTAATATTATTTTACGTGTAAAATATGTTTCCCTTAATTTTTCAGCTTTATTTACTATTTTTTAAAAGGTCATTTATGCTCAAAATTACAATATTTTTAATAAATTTAGTTTTTATTCAAACATCCTAAAATTTACACGAAAGCTGCTACATATAAATACACACTTCCAGTAAAAGTTTTGTAATTTTCTGATTTGTGTACCATCATATCTGCATGTGTTCCAGTTTCCATTCCTAGAATTTCATTTGGACATAAGTCTTGCCTCCGAAGTCAGATTGGACCCATTTTTTGACTGTAACTTCCTTATACTGTGTACTTTCAGAATACAAAAGGGCCTAATTTTTGGCACTTATTTTGTTCTATTTTTCATGCATCTACCGGGTAGATTACATGCATACTCATAAATACCACCTTCAACCACCATTGTAAGAGCCCAATTTTTTATGAATAAGATTTGATTTTTTTTATATATTATTCTAAATAGTAAGGTGTTGATTTAATAATTGTTATAGTTGTGGGTGATATAAGCAAATTATACAAAGTAAATAGTTGTCGGAAAATATTCGTTTGGTCGGGAAATATTCTTTTTGTCGGAAAATATTCGCATAACTACAAGAATCATTAATGAACCACATAATGAATAATCAATCACGATATAGAAAGTGATAGAAATAACCTTTTTATAAAAATAACAGCAAAACTTTTACCGTTAACTTTTAAAATACCCGATGATAAAAGTACAGTAATATGCGTTGTTGCACATTAGCACACGATATTGCATAGTATCTCTGATTATTGATTCTGACATAAGAAGTCACTCAATAATTGCTACAGTAAAAGTTGCACAATCTTTCATATTATTTATGCAATAATTGCTACAGTAATAATTGAATAGTATTTTATATTATTGATTCAATAATTGTCATGACACAGTAACTCATATTATTGAAATGATATTATTAGATAGCATTATTGACAACGTCTAGAAAGTTCTGTCGAGCAAAGGGGTTAGGTTATTTAATTGGGAGTCAGTAAGGAGAAATTCTTATCGAAAAGCTCCCTCTTTCTTGGGAACGATCTGGTTGTGAATATTAGGAATCTATAATATTAATTCGGAATAATTATTGAAAGATTGAAGAGTCATAAATAATTGATGAATAAAAATTATTGATAAATATGATAAGTAAATAATTGTTCAATTTTATAAATGAAGGAGTTTAGCATGAAAAATTTGTTAAAAGTTTGGCATATTTTTCTATGGACCCACAATTATTTTCTCTGATAAAATATTCATTCAAATATATTATTATAATACTATATTATAATAGTATAATGTGATAATAATAGTATAATTTTATAATATTTTTTTATATAGTACTATTAAATATATAAAAAAAAATTACATATAAATTAATTGGAGTAGAGATGATCAAATTGTATTTGAATTCTTTTTTCAAAGTTAGCATGTGAATAAAATGGTGTGGTGGCCTGGTGGCAAACATGGGAGGGGTCACATTTGTTAAAATTTCTGCAAATTAGTTTTGTTTTCAAAGTTGGTTACTTCACGTAAGAGAAAGAAAGAAAGATTAGGCAGGGAGTTAGGCATGTTTGTTTTTTTTTCCTCCGAGTTGCTTATAAAAGAAAGGCTACTTCAGAAGAGGAGGTACACCATCACAATATCAGAAATTCTTCCTCTATAATATTGTGAGTATATTCTTTTTGAGTATAAGAATATTTTGAGTGTATCTTATAGTGCAAGATTTTCTCAAGATAATACCAGTCAGGTCTAGTTTTCTACTAAGGTAAATGATGTTATTTTCTTTCAATATATACTCGTAAGAGATATCATTTTCTTTCATACTTCATATTATGTACGTGATATTATTTCATTTCATATTCCTAAATTTAAACTTACTATGGTAAGTATTGTTTCTATAATTCCTGAAATGATTAGAAATTCTTTGAGATTTGCGCTTCATCTAATATCATTTCTCTGAAATATTGGTCTGAAATTTCTTATTAAATTTTAATCTTTTCATTTCGAGTTATTATTCATCCATGGTACTATTCATATCAGAGTACTATTCATCCGGGGAACTATTCATGCCAGAGTACTATTCATGACAAAATTTAGTTTTTTTTTCTTTGTCCAAATTATCTTTGAAATATGAATCTTAAATTTCATTCTTGAATTTTACTCCACAATTGGTGATCATGTTGACAATTTGGACATTCTTGAACTCTGGATAAATTAAATTATAAATCTCTAATATTTATCATTGATCTCACTTGATTCATTCTTAATATCATTGTCATCATCCTCATGCTTATATTGTGGTGAAAGTCATCTTTGGTCTGTAGTGCAAAGATGAACTGTTTATTGGTATGATTATGATCAACAATTGTGTATTGGTATAATCATGACCTTTAATGTTATAGATAAAGGTTTGTGGTGAAAGTCCTCTTTGGCCCGTAGTGCATAGATGGACAAGTGTTTGGTATGATCATGACCACTTGTGATACAAACGAATATATTTGGCCCGTAGTGCATAGATAATTTGTTGGTTTGAAATAATTATTGATTGATGTTTCATGCTCTACTTGACTCTTCAAATAGATTGTTATTTCCGCTGCAATTATTGATCTAAAACTTCTTGTCCATTATATTTTATCTGATTTATCATTGTTGAAGGCTAAAGATAATTTATTCCTCATTATCTTAGTCATAATATTCTTTACTGGGCTAGTTGAGCTCACCCTTTTCCTTTTTATTCCATTATTCTTCTTAGGAAATAAAAGTGTAGTTGGAACTAGTCGGGGAGTGAAGTAATGGTCCAAGATAGTTACTATAGAAGTCTTCACTATATTGTGAAATAGTGTGATAATAACTGTAATGAAAACTTAATTTGGGTTTGGATATTATCGTATTATGTACGATGCAATATTTTTATTGAAACTCAAAATATGTGTAATCGTATTTTGAACGACAGTTTAATAGTTATAGATAGGGAAGTTTGTATTGGAATTTTGTAGTATGTATTTGGCGACTCAAAATGGGTTGTGTGGACCTATTTTTGGGGCGTCACAACCATCAATGCTAAAGTTTTAAAAAGATTAATGGAAGTTATGATTTTTGATTTACCTTTAATTGTTCTTCCTACTTCTTGATGATCAAAGCTCCCAAGCTTGATTCTTGCTCCTCTTTCTCTTCTCTAATTCGTGTATTCTCTCTCTCAATTTACTTAGTGAAATGAAGGAAGAATGAAAGAGATAATGACTGTGAGACCCCGGATTTTATGAAATAAAAGTATTCAATTTTTCTATTTTAGTAAATAGTTAAATTGATAAAAGGTTAATGTTAAGGGTGATATGTGAAATTTTTTTAAAGTAAACAAGTTGTCATAAAATACCTGGTCACTATTCACTCTAGTATTATTCACTCGGGTATTTGGGACACTTTTTGTATCAGAGTTACTATTCATGAGTTACTATTCACGGGTTACTATTCACCCAAATATTATTCACTCGGGTATTTGGGGTATTTTTCGTGTCGGGGTACTATTCACGGGATACTATTCTCGAAGTACTATTCACGGGGTACTATTCCCAAAGTACTATTCATGGGGTACTATTCACCCGAAAAATATATTTCTTTTCGGTCCAAATCATTTTTGGGTACAATATTATTCCATGAAGAGATGTATTAATTTTTCGTAATCAGTTGGTTGAAATTATAATGAAAAGCTTTTTTATATAAAATGTAATACTTTTATAAAGTTATTCAATAAATAGAATATATTATATTCTATTATGCATAGTGTTTTGCATAGTAAAATCTTTTTATATAAAAATGTAATACTTTTATAAAGTTATTCTATAAATAGAATATATTATATTCTATTGTGCATAGTGTTTTGCATAGTAAAATCTTTTTATATAAAATGTAATACTTTTATAAAGTTATTCGTTTTATTAGACAATAATTAGAATATATTATATTTTATTTAAAAGATTTTGCTTTAATTATGGACCGTCCGATTAAAGTATATCAATCGGGACCGTTCATGAGTTAGTTACTATCACGATCCATTCTTACATAAATAAGTTCATTCCTTCATTATTTTCACTTAATTCACCGAACTCTGTAGAGAGAAACTATAGATAGAATTCTTCTTCTATAATCTTGAGCGTATTTCTTTAGAGTTTAAGAAAACTTTAAGAGTAGTGCAAGTTTTCTTCGAGTATATTCTCGCCCTACTAGTCGGAATACTCTTATTTGAAAGGTAAAGGGATATTATTATAGTAAGGGATATTATTTGTTGTACCCGTAAAGGGTATTATTTCTTTTGTATTCATGAAGAGAACTTCTGTTATTGCATTCTTTATTATTACATTGGAATAACTCAGATAATGAGGATAACCATATACCGGTGATGTCATTGTTATTCCATTCTTTATTATTCTATGGGAATAACCTGTATACGCGGATAACCGTATACCTGGTGATGTCTGTTGTTATTCCATTCTTTATTATTCTCGTTGGAATAACTTTCAGATATCTGTGGACACTCAGTATACCTTGTGATATCTCGTTGTTATTTCATTCTTTATTATTCTCATTGAATAACTCAGTATACACTGGTTTACCTATACTTGGTGAAATTTCGTTGTTATTCCATTATTTATTATTCCGCATTTAATATTCGTCGGAATATCATGCTGATTATGTGAATTTCACCACGACTGGTTCCATTATTTATTATTCCAGTATTTATTATTCGTTGGAATAACTCAGATACGCCGGATTACCAGTATACCGTGAAGTCTGTTGTTATTCCATTCTTTATTATTCTGTTGGAATAACTTTGATCTGCGGATTCTCAGTATACACGGTGATTTCATTGTTATTCCATTCTTTATTACTCTGTTGGAATATCCCGCTTGCGTGCAAATTTTGCACCGACTTGGTTCCATTATTTATTATTCGCATTTATTATTACATTTGGGAATAACTCGTCATGCATGCGGTCTCTATCGCATGCATGGTGAATCCTTACGTTATTTCATTCTTTATTATTCTCGTTGGAATAACTCGCATCATGTGGATTACCACATGCGTGGTGAATGATCCTTTGTATTCATTTCTTATTAAATTGTGAAAATGATCTCAGATATCGTGGATTACCGCATGGCGGTGAAAATCCATTTCATAGTTTCATATATTCTTTAGTATCTTTGTTGGTTATTGGTTTTACAGTTGTATGTCTTTGGCCTGTAGTGCAAAGATGATATGTTGTTGAATATCTTTGGCCTGTAGTGCAAAGATGATCTGTTATTTGATAGCTTTGACCCGTAGTGCGAAGATGGACGGTGTATGACATGATCATGACCACTAGTGATACTAACGAATATCATTCGTCAGAAAGTGTATGCATAATTCAATGATGTGATTGGCGTGATCATGACCATTAGTTAACAGTTGAATGTCTTTGGTCGTTGTGTAATCGACAGTAATTGATTGGTATGATCATGACCATTGTTTTTAATAGTTGAATATCTTTGCCCAGTAGTGCAAAAAGATAGACAATCGATCGGGTATGATCATTGTTATTACATTTGAATATCTTCACCTTTTGGGGTAAGGATATTGAGTAAACGTTCTATTAAGCCTTTGTGGTAAGAAGGCTGTTAATTCACATTATTATAAATATGAATTGTGAATTTAACTAACATCTTTGGTGGTTCAGGTGAAGACAAGTGTTGAAAGTTCTATTTATCTTAAGTATAACAAAGAACTGTTGATGAGTATTACAGGAATAAAATATCAACGATGGACTTTTAATTTAGAGAAGATAGTAGACATTATGTTCTACTTGACTCTTCCAATGGATTGTTGATTCCGCTGCAATTATGGTTGAAAACTTTTATTATCTACTATATGTTATAAATCTCGATTTATTACGATAAAGGTCACGATAAATTAATTATCTTAGCCACGATATTCTTTCTTTGGGCTAATCAGGTGCTCACCCTTTTGCTTCACAATTCCTTTCTGTGTAATAAAGAGTGTAGTTGGGTCGAAGCGGGGATAACAGGAAATAGTGGGATGGTCCGAGACTGTCCAAGTTTCTCAATACATTTTAAAACGGCATGACATGCAACAGATAATTGTATTGAGGACATAAGATGTGTGTGTCGTATTTTATACGTCACTTAATAATTGATTTTGGTGAACAACAATAGGGTGATGAGAACCCGACTTTGGAAGCGTCAAAAGTGCACCTCATTAGAATGAACAAGATAATAATCTTATCGTTCTTCTTTGGGGTTTTGAAATATTTGCTGCTGTATTTTATATGGCGTTGTATTAATTTGAGTTTGGATACTGTCTATGAGATATTATTGTATTAAAACTCACGATTAATCGGGTCGTATTCTATACTGACGATTCAATGATTATATATAAATGAAGTTGGTATTTGATTTTTTATAATATGATATCGACGACTCAGAATGGGTCGTGTGGACCTATTTTGGGGGCGTCACAATGACTTATCAAAGTCTTAATTAAGGGCTAAGGAAAACAAAGGTTAGACAATCAATTAATGTTCTGTCTTGCCAAGACTAGAACTCCTTTAACTCTCCCCCCCCCTTGGTCCCTCCTTTCTCCCACCAGTTCCTCCCCCTTTGACTCCCCCTTTTTAACTCATTTATCCCACAATTCTTTGGCTCCAAGTCCAAGCCAATCTTTTGGCTCCAAGTTTGCACTATTGGTGACTCCAAGCTGCAAGTCATTACTTAACCCTAGTCAAGCCATTCCAAACCCTAGGCTCAATCCTAACCTAGTTTTTTCAACCCTTGGTTCAACCCTAGCCAAGCCCTTTTTTAATTCCTAACCAAGTCAATCAAACCCTAGACTTGATTATGCCAATTTTTTTTTTTTAATTTAATTAGTCATTTTCTTTTCTAGTTAAATTTTCTAACTTTTTCGGTTACATTTGATCGTAACACGCTCGGTTAGCCGAAAAATTGACTTTCGATTTTTGAAAATTTGATTTCGCCACCGATCCTCGTTTCCCGAATAAACGCTATGTCGTTCTTCGAAAAGTAAAAAAACGAAAAAAGAGTTTTTAGCGTGTTCCCGAAAAAAACTTTTATTAGAGATTTCATCTCTACTTCTCAAATAAACGCTATATATTACGTAATTCAAAATTCTCGAAAAAGTACGTTTAATAACATTTTCTACGTTTTATGAACAGTGTTTTAGCGTTTTTCTCGGAAAAAAATTATTTTTCCCAAGAACTCCCAACACTCATACATAATCACGTAACATGTAACCTAGGTCATTAATAGACCTAAATCACATAACACGTAATAATATCAATAAAATTTTATTTAGTAGATATTCTCATCGAAAAACTTAATTCCAAGGATATCAGAATTCTCGGGTTGTCACACATATCCTTTCTTTCTATTTATCTTGTCAATTATAGTTAAATGTTAGTGTCACACTATTGTGTTACTAACTTTGAAGTCCTATACTAGTTTTTTCCATGTTAGAAATAACAATCATGGGCATACTCTGAAGTCTAAACCATTTTATTCCATTGTTATATTCATGTGCCATTTCTTTATCTTTTTTATTTGCTAAATGAAAGTGTAACTTTTGCCCAAAAGATGTAAATATATACCCTTAATTGTCATTAGAGATTTACCTCCTTCAATGGCTACTGCAATCGCTGAAGGTAAATTGGATTCGTGTAAACTGAAAAACTCCTGAGACAAGAGACATCTTTTTTTGCTAAATGTGACAAGAGACATCAACTATGTCTACTCAATAAAGCTGCTTTACCGTAGTTTCCTCCCTTAAAACCAGAGGAGAAAGAATTACAGGCAAGTTTCTTACGTTGTATGATTCACAACTATATTTTGTCAAAGTTTTCATTTAGAAACCTGCATTGGCATGTATACAAGTCTGGAAGCACATCATTTCCCCTATTTGATTCTCTATAAATATGAACATTAATTTAAATTTTGACACTGATTTTAAAAACCTAAGTAGTTGGATGTCCACCTAAGCTTGTTGCTCAATGGCATATAGGAGGCACAAACAATTAAGGAAAGGGATCGTCTCATTGGCATTTTAAAAGAGAAAAATTTGACAGTTTTAAGCAACCATCTTTTTTCAGAAGAAAAACGAGTTCGAATGTAGCTGCCTAATACATTATTTTGCAGCCATCATTGTGACTTCCCCATCTTTAAGAGAGTAGATTTTATTCTTTAATCTCTCCATCGACAACCTTCAAATGCATAAAATATATAGCATAGAAATGCTGAATTTGCTAGCCTCAATTTAAAATCGACATTGATTGTAAGATATTATCCCCAAATGAGCTAAGAAATACATGCACATGATAGTTCAGTACTTCATTCGACATAGTATTCATGTTTATAAAAGAAAAAATTTCCTTGTCATGCTAGTAATGGAGCAGGAGCCTGTTTTGGAAGAAAAGAATCAATATTCATCAGGGTTAGACCAACAGAAGTACTTGAATGAATCTTTAGCACTTGAAAAATTTGGTATGTCTTTCAAAAGCGGAACCTCAGAAAAAATTACAATACTTTCTGATAAAAATGGATCAATGGTTCCTGACAACAACCCCAAGTAAAGAAAACTAGATGAGCTTGTGCTCGACAATCACACAGAGAGTTTTATGGAACAAGAGTATGTGGTAACTGAGGTTGAAAGCTTGGAAATCATGTGTTACACCGGAATAACAAAGAAGGGAAAAGGAGAGGAAGAGGTGAAAAGAAGGTAAAAAAAGTTTATTGCCTTGGTTCAGAAAATAAGAAAAGCAGTATTTTAAATTTCTTTTCTCGAGTGTAACTTGCTGTTTTTGTTTTATTGTAAATTATTTCCTTGTTGAGATTGATTGGCAGATTTTGAATTTAACATTCTCTCCAAAGTTCCCTCAATTGAGTGAAATTGGTATTATTAGATGCTGCTATTTGAGTGGTATTACCATATTTGAGCATATCTGATTCGTTATGTCTTTCATTTCATTCCATGAAAAAAAGGGAAAGAAAGAAGACAAAAGCTTCTTCTTTAAGTCAAATTGTATTCCTCTAAATTCAATACATTTATCCACACAATAATACCATAACAAGTAGAGAGGACAATGACCACTACAATCTGCCACAAAAGACTCCTAAAAATTGATTTAGCTAATACATAAGGTAGACCGAGTACCAAAACAAACTGTTGATGAATAAAACTACGATCATGACAATTTCTTACTTTAAGATCGGATAGTTTAGATGTTACCAATATCACTCCAATCTTTGATAGACCTAAAAACCATTGCTAAAACATGAAATATAAAAATATGTTAAAATTATTGAATAACTATTAGAGTTAATTTAGTAATGAAAAAGATAAGCAAAATGAGTACTTTGATGTTTCAATTCCTTTCGTGATTTGCAAGGAAGTCAAGTTTAATCTTCTTGAGTGCAACCATAACATCTTTCATGTTGGACCTCTCTTCAGGTGAATCAGCAGTGCAACTCAAAGCCAATTCCATAATAGATGTCTATTGTAGTTTCACAGTTATGTGTCCATCCTCTAGTTTTAGCAAGTTTGCGTCAATAACTTGTATTACTAAGTTAGGAAGTGAATCGTTTACCCAACGCTTCAAACTCGTATCTCCAAGAAATTTCCCATCACTGGGCTTAGTTCTTGTAAATACTTCCATCAACATAATGCCATAACTGTAAACATTGCATTTTGTGGATACTAATCCTTCTGATCCGTACTCTAAATCCAACATCACAAATCAACAAGGTCAACGAAAAAACATAGCTTGAGAATACAAATGAGCAGAGTTTTACTTTTAGGGCAAAAAAAATTAAAAAAGTTTGAGGGTCACCTGGTGCAATATATCCAACTGTGGCTAGAGTCATGGTTTGTGCAATGCTCTACCCCTCTCCCAATAACTGTTATGCCAAAATCACTCACACGTGCAACCATATCTTCATCTAGAAGGACGTTGTTGGGCTTAAGATCGCAATGAACCACATGCGTTGAATAACCATAATGGAGATAGTACAAAGCACATGCCACATCTATCATCAACTCTTTTCTTTGCAAAATATCTAAGAAGTGGTTGTGGGAGTACAACCACTTCTCAAGACTCCCATTAGGCATGTATTCAAGTACCAATGCTTTGAAATCAATGTTAGAGCAACTACCAATGACTTTGTTGATATTTCGGTGGCGAAGGTTGCGTAATACTTCTCATTCTACATCGAAACTCTTGAATCCTCCTAGTTGCAGATTGAATACCTTTATGGCTACTAATGTCCCATTTGCAAGTATCCCTTTGAAAACTGAACCAAAACTACCTATGCCAGCCAAATTACTTTCACTAAAGCTATTAGTTGCTCGTTGAAGTTCATAGTATGAAATTCTCATAGGGCCTATTGACGTAGCGGAAGTACAACGAAAAGTGTTATCAATTGTTGAATCGCGCACGATTGTCAAACGATAACCTTCTACAACCTGTTGATTCTACGAATACCAGAAAATAGGCAACAAAATTCTAATTCAGAGAAATTTGAAAAATAAGAAAAGTCTATTATTCATCAAAACTGTTGCTTCCCATCATAACAAACGTTTAAATAACAAAACCCTAAAAGTGGAATCCATAACGGAAAAGAAAAACTAATAAGGAAAATTACAAAAATAACCCGAAAACAATAAAATGTTATTTTGAAGGCCTAAACGATAAAATTTGACCAAAAAACCTTGCAGTTAACAAACAAAATGCTTGTGACTTTTGATCGTTGACCCGTTTTCAATGAAATTAGGCTCCGAAAACACGAAAATCCGACACTCCAAACTTGACAGAAATTACCAAATTGTCACTGGATTAAATCTTTCCATAATCTATCAAATCTTTCCATAAACTGGATCAAATCTATCAAATCTTTCCATAAACTGACACGCTTGCTCTTCAACCGCATCACCTATTATTTTTGACAATTCAATTTGCGTGGGGAGTCTAATTTTGTGTCCACGTCTGATCAACACAAATGCAAAGGCCAAGGTAAGAATTATCAATGCAATCACCAGCGAATTACATACAGCTAGAAGCACTCTCTTTTTCTTTGATGATCCATGAACAGAACTAGTATGCCATATTGGGACTTGAAATCGGGGAGCACCACACAACATTTCATTCCATAAGAAAGATCAACTATTGAAGCTTTTGAAAGGACCTTCAATTGGAATTTCTCTACTTAAACTATTAGAACATACATTGAAATATCTAAGATACAAGAGTGCCTCTAAGGACTTGGGAATCACATCAGAGAGGTTGTTATGAGATAAATCCAAGTACTCTAAGCTCACTAAAGATTTGAATGTATCGGGAATAGGTTCTTGTAACCTATTGTTTGCCAAAGAAAGATTAGCCAAGTTTTGGAGCTCCCCAAGGGTGTTAGGGATATCACCCGACAATTGATTATGTGATAGATCTATTAGCACAATAGCCTTAAGATTTCCATGTTCAAGTGTTATGTGGCCGCTTAAATAATTTCTGGATATGTCGACCTCCAAAAGATCCTTGAGTTTCCCAAAGTTTCTTGGTAAGCTAGAGGTCAATCTGTTTGAATAAAGATAAAGATATCTTAGAGAAGTAACATTTCCTAAGCATGCTAGCAATGGACCTGAAATCTGGTTTGCTTCTAAGCTTAAGGTACCCAAGTTTTGTAATTGACAAAGATAATCCCGAATGGATTCTCCTATCTTGTTCTCACCAAGGCCTAACACTTGAAGCTTCGACAACCCTTTTATTGCAACAAGATTTTTTCCAGTCAATTCATTCCCAAACAGAGCTAATAATATAAGACTGCTTAAATTGCCAATTTCATTAGGAAAGGTTCCCTTGATTCCACAATAACTTGCATACAATCGTTGAAGAGAAGTGGAGAAATACCTTCAAATGGTTGTCATTGAGATTAAACTTTTGTCGCAGAGTTAAGCTTCCAATCTCTATTGGTATAATTCCACTGAATTTGTTGTCAGCTAATGACAAAAGTTGAAGCTCTGAGCATTCATGTAGACCTGATGGAATTGGACCAAAGAGTTGGTTGTCATCCAGATAAAGCCCTTGGAATGGTACCGGTGAAACTGTTAAACAAAAGAAACAAGTATTTAAGATTAGGTAATTTACTCCACCATGAGGGGAGCTTCCCTTCGAAGCTGTTATTTTGAAAGCGGATTTCTTCTAATCGACGCAAGTTAGATAACTCTTTGGGCAGACTACCATTGAAGCTGTTGTTCTTGAGATTGAAGGAAATAAGGAATGAGAGATTTCCAATTTCTGGAGGAATGGTACCAATTAGGCCCATGTTTGAAAGATCTAAGGCCATGGCCAGTGTTACAAGTGACTCCAACCCAACTGCAATCAAAAGGAGATCCAATTCATTGGACCAAACCTAAGAAGACCTGTCTGTCACCGTGTAAAAATATCAAAAATACATATAAAAATATTAGTTCCCTATTTTTATATATATCCCAATACCCAAGAGAGATTTGTTTATGTATCAATGATACGATATCTGCACGTGTAAATGTATTATTATTTTAAACGTGGATTACTTAACTCACAAACGCGGCTAATAAGCCTTAAACTAAACCACTCCAAACGCCCCAATCGCAGGAAAACAAACAAGCTTTCAACTCTCCTGAACTGTATGGCAAAAATGAATACACAGCCGGCATTTTCAAAACTCGTAAACACGAGGGGTAAAAAAGGAATGAGATAAAAAAACACGGAAGCCAATTTATTACAAAAATGAAGTAACAAAACACAACCACATCAACAGTCCCAGTAGCACAACTTGTAATGAAAAGAGAAAATTACAGGTAAAAAGAACAAAGATGAAACCTCAAACACTACATACCTATACCAGTTGCAAAGTAACTGTATTACACAACCATGAAGGGAAAGAGCCATAAGCAAATGCAATAGTCAGTTTAATCTTCCAGCTATTCCAACATCTGCATCTCTCAAATAGTTCGATTTCATCCGTAAAGCTCAATAATAAATTAGGCTTTTAGCTGCTCACGGTAATCTGGAGTACAACTATTACCTAGAGCGAGACATTGAAATTGTTTAAAATTGCCTAAGATTCACTCTCATCAATCATATGTTGGCTTCTCTGAGCTGCAAGGCATTATTACCCGGATGAGTACAGAAATTTCAAAAGCTACTATAATCACGAAGTGCCTTTTCTTCCTCCCACTTCATCATTGCAAGTAAAATATCACAAAAAGCAAACTCATAAATAAACATTGCAAGTCTTTTAAGACGATCAGTCATCTTGATTACTGTGGGGTTACCGTCCATACACGAACACAAGCATCCTCACCAGAACTCACTACACTGTTTTCATCAGTGAACGCCAGTCCATATACCCCACCCAAGTGAGCTCCCTTGATGGTTATACGGCTTGATGCTGGTTTGCCTATTTCATATATAATAACACATGTATCAAGTGATCCAGTAGCAACCATACTGTTATCGGTGGACCAAGCCAAACAGTTAATGCGTGCAGTATGATATAACATATTTTTCAGCTTCACCTGCATGGAAAAAATTGAATAATGTGATTGTTTACAAAAGGAAAATAATTTGAGAAAAAAAAAGTGATACATTAGTACATGTACTGACTACAACAACAAACCATGACGACGCCAAAGCTGCTGTTTTGATATATAAAGCACAAGAACCTCTCTCATGATATCATTCCCTTAAAACCCAGTGAAAGTATTTCATCATGTCTCCCACAAATCATGTGATTGACTACATAGTGTTAAGACGATAAGTCGTCCATAAAGCGATAGTCGTGTTATACATAAAATACACACACACACACACACACACACACACACACACACACATATATATCGACTATATATATATTTCAAATTCACAAACTAGTCAGTCCATAAAGTGATAGATTATTTACAACGTGAATTTTAAACATAAAATACACACACACACACACACACACACACACACACATATATATATATATATAAATTATCAAATTTCAAATTATAGTTGATACACTAAACATCAAAAAAAATTAGTCAAGTATATTATATATACTAAGTATATACAATTAATATTACAAAACAAATTATAAACTCAACATATACTAAACAAAAAAACACGCAGTAGATCAATAGACAAATTTAACATCAATAGTAAAATAACAAATTAAATTACTTATTAAAATATTAAAATTATAAGTTAAAATTATTATTGATTATATTAAATAATATTTAATTTCATGAATAATAAATTAAATATATTATAATATAAGTGAGATGTTATATTATACTAATATAGTAAAACATAATACATAACAAAAAAATATAATACTAATTTATTATGCTACTGAACTGAAGTACTGAAATTCTGATATAATATTAATATTTATTTATCATATATATAATATACTATTAATATAAATTATGTGATGTAATTTATGTATACATAATTTATTATACTTACTACCATTTAGTAGTAAACAGCTACTAAATGTCTCATTTACATGAATGGAATAATACTATGGGCCACATGTTTAATGCTTTAACTACTAGGAATAATAACATTGGCCACATGTTTTAACTTTTGGGTCTTGGTAGTGGATTACAACAACTAAACCCATTCAGATTTATCTCTCTTCGTCTTAAACTACCACCGTCAGTGTCGTAGCGATCATCTTCTCCTCGGAAGAGAAGAACCAAACAAAGTCCAGCAGTCGCAGCGAATCCCCCAAGGTTTTGCATGAGCAGCGAAGTCTCTCTCTTGGTTTAATTCAAAGCTCATTAGCTAGGTAGCAGACAGCTCGTTTTCTCTCTCTTAGGGTTCAAAACAAAACCCATTCAGTTCAGATGCTTAAGTGTACGCCTTACTTGGTAGACGTCCAAGGCGTCGCCTAGGCGACCCAAAGCGACTACTACCTAGCCAAAGCGCTCGCTTTTGCAGCATTCTCCAAGTCATGACAATGCCTTGCAACTTTTGCACCGCTTGGACGCCTAAGCGTCACCTAGGCGACGACTTGACAAGCCTGATTGACAATATAATGAGAACACTAGTAATGCCATTTCATTTTGCTTTCATACCAGGAAAGTGATTGATGGAAAGAAGCAATGCCAACATAAGTATGATGCAACCTTTCTAAACTCAAAACTTCAGCCAGTTATTAAGAATGATGTAGTGAAACAGTACATCTCTCTTTATTATCATTCCAAAAAGAATAAAAGCTTGCAACAGAAACTCATAATGCAGAGACTAAAACTTCTATTATACTGAGGGGGCTAATGCCCGGTTTGGAATTTTCTTAAAAGAGTGCAGTCTCCCCTATTGATATCTCTTCATCATCTTCCTTTTCAACTGTTTTACATAATGCATTCTAGTTCAATTTACTTTTTTTTGTAAAAAAGGCGGTTCACGGTTTACCTAATTATGCTGATAAGTTGGGAGGATTTTTGACATAGAAGGAGGAAGCTCAATGTTCCAATGGCCATTATCCTCTAAAGCCTCTTTGGTCAAATTTTCTCATCTATTATATCTCTCAATTTGTTTAATTGGGATATGGGTTCTTCTATGTTTACTTGGTTTACTCATTTTCTGTTTACTAAATATTTTTCCGTCTCTTATTTTATATCATTCCTCAAGTCCCATAGGTTAGATCCTTTAGTATTTGACCCAATTTAAGGACGAAAAATAAATCAGATTGATTTTTCGATCACAGATACTACATGAAATCTTCAGATTTTTCCCCTTCCTATATCCCATGTCTAACTTTTTCTCCATATTATCTCGTAACTTTTTTTTTGGTGCGAGTGTGAGGAATGATCCATAGTTAACAACTTGTAAAACAATGCAGTTTATGTTCAAACAGGAACTGGAGTTGTCTTAAAAGGTAGTTCATCAAAATACCTCTCTGGAAGCACGATCCCAAACAACAGCTTCTCGATTGGCATCTCCTGAAGCAATCATAGAAACATCTGGAGAATACCGAATAACAGTAATAGCACCCCGATGTTTTTCGAGGACTGCCTCTTCATTAAAATTATCACCCGTGATAGAATATATGTGCAATTTACCATCCTCGGCACCCACAACGGCTTCACTTCCATCAGGTGCAATCGCACATGCAGCCACGGGAAACCCAAGGTTAACAGTTGACAACACTTTTGTACCCTGAAGGAGGACAACTCCTGAATCAATTGAAACCAAGGCAAGTTCAGGAGAGAGATGAGCAAGGCTCAAGTCCTTCGGTTGACTGCCAATGTCTACACAATCAGCCTCCCCACATTGATCTCCAAGTAGAGAAACTCTCCAAACCTGAAATAAGTTCAGGATCAAAAGAAACATGAAATATAAAATGGGCATAAAATCAAGTAACATAAAAGACAGAATGCAATTTTGGAAAATCAGTCACCTTATTGTCAAATCCAGATGAAACAATCTCCTCGTCAACTGCAGCAAAACATTTAATTTGTCCAGTCACCTTCCTTTCCAATCTACCATTAAATCCAATACCTTGGATCCATTTAACTATTAGACCATCATAGCTGGTAGACAATATAACTTTTGGGCTACTTTTAAGCACTGCTAAAGAATTTATATTCTTCATGTGTCCTGACATAGTAACTGGAGCTTTATCAGGATCACTTGCTGAAAATAAAAATATTGTGCCACCAAGAGAAACAGTGACAAGATAATCATTCTGCCAAAGGCACCCAACGAGCATGTCCTCAACACCACCAGAGCTTGGACAAGTCAATGTTTTTGTCACCTCTCCATGACCATCCTCAGAAATCGCCCATATTTTTGCAGACTTGTCAGCAGAAACCGTTAGCACCTAAACATGATGAAGAACAACAAACTTAGGTAGATAAGAGGAAAAATAACACTATAGAGTGTAATTTGATACAGAAATTTCATTTCTACTGATGCAACCTTTATAGTTTGCAGTGAACCTTGGAACTCAACATTTGGTGCTTTGTGCAATTTTGTAGAAAGGAAAAAAAATAAGAAATACATATGAAAAATGACGAGCCACAATTTATGCCTCATCTTGCTTAGTTTATTTCAAAAGAAACATAAAAGAAATCAACTGCACAAAACCAAGAGATATCTTTTATTAATGATGGACGCCCCATGATACACACCAAACTTGAGAAACTTCATTGGAATCGGGCGTACCATGTTTATATGGAGATGGCAATATAGTATCTGTTAGTTGTCTAAGTAATGTGTTTACATTCCTTAATTAAAAAAATTCTTTAATGAGTTCACTGTAACATGGTTACATGAGCATTGAACATGCTAATTCTTCATTTTTGCTTCATTTTAAAAAGAATAAGTCATGAAGAGAAGTAAACATAAAACTGAGAGATAAAGGTTTGGTCACTGGTTAAATGACCACCCTTCCCTAGCATTGGCTAGATTTCAAGTCTCACAATCACTCTCTCCTTGAAATGTAATAGAATGTTCTTGAGTTATAAAAAAACAGAGAAGTTGGAGCAATGAAAAGTGTTGCATTCTTCATGGGACAGCGCCCAATATTTTGAGAGTTGGAAATGATGCCATTCCCATCACTATCCCTCTTCGATGATTCCGAGATTGGGAGTAGGGAACATAGTTTCTGTTACTGTTTAGTTCAGAGGGAATTCTTCACCGGAAACTGTTGTTTAAGACTTGTCTATCAATGTGCCTGAAACACAAGCGAGAGCTGGTAACGATTATCACAAGTTTATATATACCCTTTTCCAACCCTTCTCATTCTTCTGGTGTAAGTTTGGGGATTAGGCCAATGATTGTTCACTTACTCCTGCTGGCCCATTTCTATATGGCCCACTCAATGACAATTATCTCTGACCAAGATAATAGGAAGAACCACAAAAAGCGGAAGACCTTTCTTGGTAGGTCATTTTCCCTAATAAAGCATGAACAAGCCAGGATTACACTCCCTAGATAAATGATACAGGAATTACAACATTGCTCGGTTCAATGGTTGGGAAGCTAAGCTCCTTATAAAGGCGTCAATTATGTTGCTTTTCCAGTTTACTACCTAATAAGCAATTGACAAACTCTTTGTCGGTGATTTTTTCAAGGAACAATCCATATGATTATGACCATATTGCCTATAGCAGATAATGATCGATCTTTCATGGACTGGATCCCAGAGCAATTTTCTACTGAAAACCAACATTTATGGAATTCTAACAGAAGACACATTCTAACACCCTAAAGAGTCCAAAAGACTGATCCCGAGTTTGGGATCATATCAGATTCGGAATCAGGGAATAGGAACAAGAATAGGCCAAGAAAATTGCAAGTCCAGTTGGGTTTGGGTTACGTAATATAGGTTACAGGGTTATCTGGTTGAGTAAAATCTAAGAATACATAACCTACGTTTAATATAGGTCAACTAGGCTGAAGTCAAACAGCTGTGGATCAAAACTAAATCAACTTATATTCAGATTTATTAGCATCCAAATAGTTGATATAAGGAATTTATATCAATTCAATCCCACCGATCCAGAACTCCACGTTCAGTACCTCAAAAACAAAGATTATTCCTTCCATTGCCCGTCTCAGCTCACCATATTCATGTTTCCAATCTCATCCCTCTTCACTTGCCAGTTGCCGGGTACACATGGACAAATTATTTCTTTATATATATATATTTATATATATATATAAATTTCTACTTCTAATATCTTCATCATAGTTGTCACAGCGCCACGACGAGTCATGGCGGTAGCCGACTGCCTGGACGCCTAGGTGACCGCCATGGCGTCCGTATGGCAACAAGTCGTTTACAATCTACAATTTATATATTATTTATTTTACTTGACAAGTATATTGACAATACAATTTTATAAACATTAAAACTCAAAACATAACACTATGGAATAACATTAAAGACATAATTATGTAAATACTTAGCAATAACAATCCAAAAGCAAAACATTTAATATTAAAATTAGTAAAAGAAATGAAGATTAAGGTAAAAATTATTAAAGTATAAAACATCATTTTGGTTACAAACATGATTAGTAACAATATCAATAAAGGGATTTTCTTCTTCATAGATTAAGGTAACATAATTATGTGATTTATAATTTTTTTTAAAAGTTAAATAAATTAATTTTTAACTCAAAATATATAAAATTAATTTAAAAATTAATATTAATCTTCTATTTGGAGTATATATAAGTATACGTATGCGTTAATATATATTTATACAATTTCAAAATTAGATTTTTTTCTAATATTTTTGTTTCAAAACTTTTTTTTACATTATAAAATTACATAATATTCCTAGTTTTTTATATATATTTTTACATAGTATCACACTACTACTCGATTATTATTATTTAATATTAATAGCATTTTGAAAGTCCTAAATTTTTACGTAGTATCGCACTATTCTTAAAAACCTATTCTTAAAAACCTATTTAATATATATATATATATATATATATATATATTTAGAGGATCCTACTTTCTAAAATGAGGACTTTTTTTTGCTTTTTTTTAAAACAGGTTTAATATTTTATGGGTGGAATATATATATATAAGCTAGCACATATACCATGTTTCTTATTTAGGTGTCCAAATTACGCTCAAACATTATATTATGAAAAATTTTCAGCCCATAAATATTAAACTTTTTTTTTGTTTTTTTTTAAAAAAAAAAAAAAAAAAAAAGTCCTCAAAAAAGGATCCTTACACATATATATATATATATATATATATATATATATATATATATATATATTATATTGCATACCCTTACTTACTCTTGTGCTCACTTTATACTGATTCAATATAACTGTTGTTTATATTAGACTATATGTTGTCTCTCTCTAAAAAACCATTTCTTTTTCACACTATCAGTCCTCCTTCCGTGAGTAAGATAAGGATACGCTCTGATATTTATATATATATATATATAAGATCTACACATATAAGCATCTCCATCTCCATCTCCTAAAAAACAAAACTATATAAACCCTAGACTAAGCTGCTAGGAGGAGAGAGGGAGACATAAAGAAGAAAAGAGCAACATACCTCCTCTCGCTCACGCCTCTTTTAAGATCCACAAGCATCTCCATCTCCAACAAAACTAAAACCCTAGAAAACGCATACCTGAGTAATCTCGTCGAATGGCCTATATCTGGCCACTAGGTAATCTTCTCTCTCCCTTCTATCCCTGAAAATCGACGATTCTTGCATGACAAAACAACGTCGTTTTGTTATTCTTTTTAACCCTGCAAGCCTCAAATTACTAAAAATTGCAATTAGATTTATGGTGACAACTTTTTTTCTAGGCGACAAAACGACATCGTTTTGTTATTTTTTTAAACCAAAGTTACCGCTTCAATTCTTAATTCATCAAAATCAAAAGAAAGTGAAAATGGATATGCCTGTAAATGAATTTGGAATGAGTCAATAAATTTGGGCTGAAAAGTAGTTAATTAGTTTGTGCCTATTTTTATTTCTCATAATATAGGTTCAAACTTTGTCTAAATCATTTTTTTTTAATAAAAGAAGATTAGAATAGAAAATTACAAAGCATGACGAGAATAAGAAATCCTCACAACAAAAAAAAAAAAAAGAAAATAAAAAATAAGAAAAACTTAATATTAATGAAGCAATGACCGCCCGACAATCTCTTTAAAGATTGGATAAAGTAATTCTTCCAAAAGCTCTCATTGCATAAGCCCAAAGAGAAGTAAAGAAAGATATTTTATCCCAAAGTAACTCAATATTTGTACTCCGATCGCAAAAAATTCTAGCATTCCTCTCAATCCAAATCCCCCACAAAATAGCAAAACAAGCACATGTCCAAAGGATCCTCCTATGAATTGTATGACCAGAACACTTGAATTTGCATAGTAAAAGATCTTCCACCGAAGAGGGGCATATCCAACTTTCCCCATCACACTAAATAAATAGCACCACAACCGCCAAGCCATCGAACAATGAAGAAACAAATGAGAATGAGACTAAGTTTCCTTCAAACACATTACACACATGGGGATAAAGATTTGTAAGGCCTACACCTTGGACGCATATCATTAGTATTAAGCCGACCAAGTTTTTAGGGAGCCTTTGCTTTCCAAATATAAGAAGCTAAAGGAAAACGATGAACTGGATGATAACCCAATAAGTGAAGAAAGAATGAATGTGACGAGAAGATTCCTAAAGAATCAAAACACCAAACACGCTTATCCAAGGACTGAGAAAGGGAAGATGAATTAAGAAGTTCGATAAATAAAGAGAATTCTTCCGTCTCCCTGTCATTTAAATTACGAAAAAAAAAGAAAATCCCAAGAAATTGATTCTCCCTCCCAAGTATGTAAGTTAGAAATAAGAGAGTGATGCTCAGACGAAAGGTAAAAAAGACGAGCAAAAGCTATTGAAAGAGGAACATCTCCTATCCAAATTCCTCCCAAAATCGAATTTTCATGCCATTAACAACTTGGAAACGAACAAGAAAATGAAAGGATGTGTAACCTTGGGTGATGAATTTCCAAGGATTAGATTAAGTAACACAAGAAGGACAAGGATTTGCATCCCACCCATTCTGCTGATAGCCAAAGAGAGTCAGATTCCAAAGGAAAGCGCCATAGACATTTACCCACTAGAGATCGGTTCTTAGACATCAAGTTCCCAAGACCAAAAACCCCTTCCTCTCTAGGACAGCACACAGAATCTCAATCAACCAAATGGTCCTTCCTATCCTCGCTATCCCCAACCCATAAAAACTTGATTTGGCTACCCTACCAGGACCTTAAATAACGAGAGATAATAAAGAGGAATACTCGCTAAATACCTGAATAAGAGTAATCCTCTCACCCAAAGAGAAGCACATTTCCAACAATCAAGCCTCTTACCCACTTGCTCTATTACAAGATCCCAAAAAGATTGAGATCTCGAGTTACCACCTAAAGGGACCCCTAAACAAGTCATTGGTAAGAATGCAACTTCACACCCAACTAGTGAAACATAAGAAACAAGAACATTATCCTCCATATTAATACCAGTGAGACTACACTTTGAAAGATTAATCTTCATACCCGATATAGACTCAAAAATTTGAAGGAGCGATAAGACATTCTTAAACCTGCAACACCTTCAACGAGAAAAAGAATGGTATCATCCAGACTTCATCTCTACCAACTACGCAACCATTAGCAAGACCCTCCATCTTGCTTTTCTGAATCATCCTACTCAAAACATCCACCACAAGAGTAAAGAGAAACGAAGAAAGCGAATCCCATTAACAATCACAAAAAGATGGGAAGAAGAAAAGCAACCCTTAATCCACATTCTCCATATCGGCCCAAAAACTTTCCCAATCAAGACCTTATCTAGAAAACTCCAATTAACCTTGTCATAGGCTTTCTCAAAATCCAACTTTAAAATCAAGGCCCTACTACCTCTTCGTCTTGCATCTTCAGCCACCTCATTAGCAACTAAAGTCGCATCTAGAATTTGTCTACAACCCACAAAAGCACTCTGGTTAGAAGAAATAGTACAATCTAATACATCATCAATGTGCTTAGAAAGGACCTTAGTGAGAATCTTATACACACTAGTCACTAAACTTATAGGTCTATAATCTTTAACCCGGATGGATCTATCCTTCTCAGGAACTAAAGTAATAAATGTAGAGTTAATGCTCTTACACAAGACTCCATTACCATGAAACTTTTGGAAGAAACTTAAAAGATCATCTTCTATAGTACTCCAACACTGTTGAAAAAAAGCTAAGAAAAACCCATCCGCACCTGGAGCCTTTGTCCCAAAAACAGCCGTCTAATTTCCTCCTCAAAAGGCCTCTCTACCCACAAACTATGAAAGCAACCCTAACAACCCACAAAATAATAATACCACCCGAAGCTCCCACAAAAGGAAGAAATGCCCAGTTTTTATGTCTAGACTCCCAAATCCTCCCAACAACACACCTATCAACTACCTCCAACTTGGATTCCTGAATGAAGGCAACATCAGGGATTGCCTTATGAATCACTTCCCAAACAGTCTTTCTCTTACGCTAGTCCCTTAAACCCCTAACATTCTAAGTTAAGACCTTCATTTGAATTTTTTAGAAGAAACCTCCCTCTCCCCTCCCTCTCCCCCCCTCCCCCCCCCCCCCTCCCTTCTCCCCTCACATTATCCCTCATAGTTAACCAATGTTTGAGCTGCCTCATCTCCAAAAGAGCCTTCTTTTGTTTTTTCTTACTTAGAGAAGAAGATACCTCAACCCTCATCTCCTCACCCCTAAAATTGACCAGCCTAAAACCCAATTTTTCTAACAAATCCTGAGGATCCCGATCATCCTTCACCTCTCCTAGGGGCTTTAGGAACAACACTTCCTTATGGAAACCTGACTGACTTTGGAAAACAGCTGAAGAGACATAATGTATTTCATCCATTTGAGTAGGTAAAATACCTCTCCCATCCCTCTCAACTTCCTTATCCAATCCTGGTAAAATATTGACCAAAGCGTCGGAATTCTTAAATAGAGAAGACTCATTAATATCATTTATTGGAGAAGTTTGTAAAGATTGAGAAAGATCAAAAGGGACCAAAGAAGGAGCAAGGTCATCCTCTGAATTATGGCAAGTTGAAGAGTTATCCACAGTCTTGATTGTCTCTCCTTGTGATTGGCCTAGACTACTAGGTCTCATCAGATCTTTGACCCCATGTAATGGTAAAAATGCTCAATATCCTCCCTCCTATTCGCGTCCATCATAAGATTACCATCATTATGCTCAAATAAATTAGTTTCAGATAGAGCAATATCCATATCGATAGACTCCTCCCTAATTTGTTCAATTAACAACTCCTTGTCCCCTTTCTCGTCACTAGGCCAAGAACATACCTCATCGGAACTTTTAGCCCACTCCTCCAACGGCCTATCCTATATACCTTCCAGAGCCTTTCCAATAGAAGACAAGGCTTCTTTGACTGAGTCATAAAATTTGGATAAAGAATTATCGGACTTGGATCGAAGGGAGCTGTCATGAATGTTGATTAAGATTGCTTTCAACACCTAGCTGATTTGTAATTTTTGCGGCACCGATATTTTTAGTAACACTCTTCCCATTCAACACATTGTTTTCCTGACCTACCATGTCCCTCTTCCTCCCTGCTGGCTCATCCACAATCCTTGTCTCATTCAAGTCCCCAAAATTGCTCTTACGCATATTGCTAGGCTCCCCCACTTCGAACTTACTTCCCAACAGAATATAACCAGTTAAGTTGGGTTGACCTGTTGGGTATCAACTTATATTGTCAAGCCTAAACAAGAGGAACAAAGTAGCTCGTCTATAAGAGAACAACTTCAACAAGAGGAACCAAGGAGTAATGAATTTTTACATTCATTCCGAGGAACTGTCATGGATTAGCTTTCCTTAAGTCGTGTGAACGATACCCTCCCGAAGTGTTTTTGGTTACCTCTTTTTCCAAATCATTCATGCACCAGTTGTTGGAAATATAGGGAGTTTTTGCTCCTCCTGTATGTAGGATTTTGTACATTATCTATAGGCATCCTTAATGGTTGAGTCAACTAAACTGAAAAAGGTCTGTATGGAGGTCATATCTCTGTCACGGGGAAATGCTTTCTTGTGAGCCTATATGGGTCTTACAACCCTCAAGAAAGGCCTCTCTAATGAGTATATAAACAGAAATAAAAATAATCAAATGAAAGTTAGATCTCAAACACGAGGCTTACTTGTTTACTATCAGGACTCCAGCTAACAGCATATATGCTACCTTTGTGTCCATCTTCTGAAGAGAGCTCTCCAATTTTCTCTGCAGTTTTTGCATCATATACTAAGCCCTTTTTGTCCGAGCTTACAGTGATAAATTTGCTGCCATCTGGAGAAAATCTTACACAATTGACAAAATTTGCGTGATCCCTGCAGAAGAATAAAGCCATAATAGTTACGAATAGAGGTCACCGGAAGGCATGCTTAGTTGGTATACTCATACAGCAGTCATTTTATAGTCATTCTTGCAATAAAAAAGCAATACTGCAAATCAAGTTCATTGAATCTCTTGGAAATCATAAATAAAGTGTGTATCTAACATAAGTTAGCAGTACTCTGTAGATTAATAATGTGAATCTGTACAATAAGGAGTAGCATCCGTAAGTACTAAACATGAAGATGCCTGAGAGAGTTCAAGAAGAGAAATTCTAAAATATCAACATATGGAAATAAATATTGAAAAGATAAAGACTGGAAAAAACCTCTAACTAGACCATACTGCAATAACAAACCTATGAGAAAGCTTGAATTTAAAAGGTGGTCCTTCATAAAAATTCACCAAGAAGTCCTCTCCACATGTAACGATTCGAAATGGTCTTGTTGGCTTAAATGCACAGCTAAGAACTCTCCTCGAATGACCATCAAATTCTCCGACATTAGTCCCTGAATCCCACCTGCTCAAGACACAAGAGAGTACTGTGATGGATTAAACCAAAACAAATCAACAAAAATGTCTACTGCAAAGAACACACATGCACTTACAAGATTCAGTTGGAAGACATTATTAAATATTTTATGTACAAATAAAGTGACCAATTCATTCTCTCAAATAAAGATGCTAAATCATACCAAGATGCAAAATTATTAGGAAATTTGGAATGTATCGCTTAAGCAATACTAAAGATAATCTCTTAGCATGTTCTACTTATTGGAGTGTCTATTAATAGGCTCATAGCAATTTTAAAGATAATCCCTTAGCATGTTCTACTTATTGGAGTGTCTATTACTAGGCTCATAGCAATTTTCCTTATCAAAGTGTCCATGCACGCAAATCATGAAATAGATTCTTCCAACTGGTAATTAGCAAATATAGAGATGAAATTTTAGGGTGGAATGGAAAGGATGAGGAGGGGAGTTCAACTATTAAAAACTTTTGACTAATGTAATTACTTTGAACACTTGTCTCAAGTTCAATAATTTAGTCAAGTTGTGTGATCTCAATTTAGAGAGAACTCTTCAATTTGAACAAAAAGCTCATCCTTAAAAGTTGCAACATTTATTCAAAAGACAAACATGTATAGAATATTTCCAATCCTTTGCGAGACACTAAAAAACCTACAATCAGAAATACCCCAACACTATGTTTGTGAGTTTAAGAAGTAAAGAAAGGAATAGAACTTAAAATTAATGACAGCAAAGAAAAAAGAAAAAAAAGAGCGTAAATTTCTCGAGAGTTAATCAAATTATAGGAGTGTACAATATTAAAATCCATGTTGTGAGTGAGAACTACTAGATATAGGTTAAAAAAACAAACCCACATGAAAGCGCGAACGAAGGACTTGCCCTTGCCATCACCGGAAGCAACAATCCGCATCCCATCCGGGGACCACTGAAGATCATCGATCCGACCCGTCAAAACCCGAAACTCAACCTTCAAAACATGGTCATTGTGGGTCCCCCAGATCCTCACAGTCCCCGATACATCCGCCGATGCGATCCACTCGCCGTTGGGCGAGAAACGGGCCACGGTGGTCTGATAAGCGTGATCGGCATACACCGACACATCGAGCGGCCGGTCAAGGTACCGAATGATCACCGATCGGCCGTTACAGTACAGAATGGCGTTCGATTTGGCGTCGCCGGAGATTAGAATCCCTCGGCCTCGTTCCGTAGAGGGTATGCAGGCGTAAGTCTCTGCAAGCTTAGCCATTTTTCACTGGTTTCTCCTCTAAAAATTGGGTTTGTGCATTATTTTGGGAAATGGAGGTTTGTTTACTGGAGGAGGATTTGATAATGGTGAGAAGTGAGATTCTGAAGAGAGAAGTTTGGAATGTGGAGAATGTTGAGCAGAGCGTCTTCTCTCTCTCTCTCTCTCTCTTCGTGCGTGCACCGAGGGCGCTCAGACACATGTTTACTTGTCAAAATTGCGAATAAATGACACTATTGTCCTCCAACTTTGCAATTGTTTCTGATCAGATCCATAATTCTCAAAGTTTTGCATTCAAACCACTAGTATTATTTTTAAAAGTGACATTTTTCAAACTAGTCATGCCACGTATTATGAAATATATCAGCCACTTATTACACACTTTTATTATCATTAATATTTATTTTCCTTTTCAAACTACTAGTATTAAAAAATTAATATAAATATTTATTTTCCTTTTCAAACTACTAGTATTATTTTAAAAACTAATATTTTTATGTAAAATATTATATATTCATGTAATTCTCCTCATATACATGTTTTTACGTAGAAAGAATCATGTAAAAGTATAATTTTATGTGAAAATCACATATTTTTGAGTATCATGAAAAAATATAGTCATATTAGTTTTACTTCAATCAAAAATTAAGTGTGAATTTTTCTTTTATGCAAGTTCAAAATAAGAATTATAATTTAAGCTATAAACCGAGATAAAATTATTCATATTTTCTTTACTTTTATTCTTGATTGATGATTGGTATTATTATGTCACCATTACAATATTATAATATTAGGAATATATTTTATATAAAAAAATATTAATACACACATATTCCATCAAATTTCATCCTACCTTAATAATTATTTTTCTTATTTAAATATAGCATTAGTTGTCAAAATCAGATCAGAAAGACAATTTGGTCTTTGTGTCTTTGGATCATTATTAATCTAATTTTCCCTGTATAAATTTGAATGATTAAAAAAAATTACCTGTTCCAGGAGAGATTCTGTTAAAGTAGTCATTCATAAATCTTCATGAATTTGGAGGGAATGTGATTGAAAGAATCTCCTCCTCCCTCATGAGATTAGTTTTATTTATTTAAACAGTATTTTGAATAATGTTTCATGACAAGTGAGCAAATAAACTAGTGTTACCACAAAATTCACCCTTCATGGTTTGCCAAAATAACACAAGACTTCAAGGCATATACCTAACAAGAACCCAATTCAGAGATCAGAAAATGTGCCTCATCTAAGACTCGATATATAGTACATGAGGATACTCTAAATATTTACATGGCAGCTTTAATAGGTAGTGGTACCAAAAAAAAATGCTTTAATAGAAGGAAATGCTGTATAAGAGTTTCCGACGATGATGCCTCTCGAAAGTGGTGATAATGTCATCGATTGTATCCTCCCAATTTTCAGTTGCTTCAAGCTTGCAAGATTGTGCATTATGGTAATCAGTTACGTGACAAATTGGAATTTTAAAAAAGTTTTAGGGCACGGGGAAAGACGTACCTCTTGGCACAAAAGTAGAGTAAGCCGGGCTCCAGTTGCTGCCTCCTCGTGATTATCTTTGACCTCTAAGTTGATCACTAGCACAGGTTTCATGAGCATGTGATCCCGGTTGTGGAGATCTACACATTGTTATGCAATAATTGGAAACATAGTGCAAAAAATCGAACTCAATAAAAAGGAACAAAACGAATCATCTGCAAGTAGAGAAGTAAAGTTGCAAAAACCAGTTCACCTAGTCACAGTTCATGATATGTGTAAATGGTGTTAGAAATCAGGCCTGAAACTTAAGGACAAACCCCAAGTACAATGTGGGATTATAATCATATTATATCACGACTTTTAGGATTGAAACTGTTAGACCCAGACTCAAGTGTGATTTCGCCCCAAGGGCTCCCGAAGAAATTTATAGGTGTTGGGGATCAGAGCAAAACAAAATCTAGAAGAGCACATATTCAATGTTCAGCCCAATCTCATCAAGAGTTCCAATAGTTTTTCCCATGCAAGGCTTCATAATTGGCATAAATCATATAGACCTGAAATACCTGTCAACCTCAATGGCTCACCTAAGTTATCTAACAAGAAAATTACTCAAATTATACATATAAATTAATGTTATCGAAGGTTAGGGATTGAATTTGAGACCTTCAAGAAGTGGTGGCAGATTGTGATGATTACAAAGATCTTTGAGGCCCGTTTCCCCTATTTATTTTCATTAGCAGTGGATCCGAAGCGAGGATTTTATTATTACATTTCACCTGATGATGATTAGACGTCTTGGCAACAGACTTGCAAGAGACACCCAATGACACAGGTGTTGATAATAAGATTTAACAAAAAAATCGTCTACTAGTATAAGCTTCCGAAAACACCGACTCTACAAAAGTACTAATCTGTCCAAAATCCTCCGGCATCAATAAAAAGTATTTGGAAAGTGCACTGTTCTAAAAATCCCCGCCTAGGTCCGCCTAGGCCCCGCCTAGGCGCTAGGCCCCCCCTTGGCGCCCCGCCTAGATGCTAGGCCCCCCTTGGCGCTCCGCCTTAACGCTAGGCCCCCCTTGGCGCCTCGCCTAGGCGCTAGGCCCCCTCAGACGCCTCACCTAAGCCCAAGGCGGCAAAAAAATTCCTCCAGAAAATTAGGTGGGACCTAGGTGGGGTCTATGCGGAGAGATTTTTTTTATTTTAATAACTACCCAAACCAGATCTTGATATATATATATATATATATATTTAATGATTAACCATATTCATAAAACAGGTTGTAGCATATCAAATCATAACAACAAGTGAACAATATCAAGTCAAAATGGATAATTTTATTATAGTTGTAATTTTTTGAACTTGAACCAACTTCAAATTAATGATACATTTGTAATATTTAGTTTAATTGAATATAATTCTTAAATTTATGTTTAGTTTTTTAAGTTTTAATATGAAATTAAATTCTTGAAATTTTAAATTTTATTATTTAATAGCAATTTTGTTTATAAATTTATAAATAAAACTAATACGTTAAAAATATGTTTGAACTTTTGAACAATTGTATTTGTTTTTGAACTTTGACATTAGCAACAATATGGATGTGTTTGAACTTTAAGCAAATGTCTTTATTATCTTTATTATAGATTGTTTTGCTATATATTATTATTTTATTTGGATAAATGTAAGTTAAAATATTAAAATTGGCTTAAAATAAAAAATCCCGCCTAGGCCCCCTAGGCGCTAGGCCCCCCTTGGCCGCCCACCTCCCGCCTAGCGCCTTTTAAAACATTGGGAAAGTGGGTGTTTCGTAGAAAGTTGCATCCTTTACATGGACAACAGTGCTTAGGACCACAAGATATTAATTTAGGATTCATTGTGGAGGGAAGTTAGGGAAATGCTAGAGGTCTAAAATTTTGGGCCTCAAATGTGTCACAAATTCATAGTCATCGTTATATTGGTTGGTCAAGATCATGGTGGGCCCTTAACAATAAATACATACCAACGTTATGATGACATGTGGATTTGAGACACATGAGACTCCAAATTTGAGACCACTAGCATTATCCGTAAGTTTATGGTAAATCGATTTTTTTTGTGTTGCCGAGAATGGGAGTCAGCTAATCACCTACTTTTTCATTGTGCTTTTCTCAGGCAGTTATGGACAACAATTTTTTCTTTTTGGAGGATAGTGTGGGTGCTTCTTGAATCGGTGATCCAACTTTCAAGTGCTTGAAGAGGGTTCAAATGCCAAGTATGATCATGCTTAGTGGGATATGAAGCCTCTTTGTCTGTGGTGGGTGCTTTGAACATAACAAAATAGTAGATGTTTTGAGGAGAAGGAGCGGACAGCCGGACACTCGCACATATTAAATACTTGTTCTTGAGTCCTCTGCTTTCTTTTTTTGTAGAATGCAGTTTATCCAGGGTCAAATTTTGCTTTTGCTGATTTTTTGTCAAGATTTAATATTGGCATAATATTTGATTGTATGAATTAGTCTGAAAGGGTCATTCTACAGTTTTATATCTTTGGATGTAATCTTGTAAATGGTGGCACACTCCTTTGGAGCCTATATGAATAAATTTATTACTTATCCAAAAAAAAAAAGTTATATCATTCATTTCATACATGCCTTCTATTTATAGAATTCTTATCCTAGATACTTTGCAATCTTGCACCATGTGGTAACTACCACCCATGTGCTAGTTAATCCTAAAAAGCTCAAACTACTTCCTAAGTCCCTAAATTATACTCCCTTCATTCCACAAAAAGAGTTTCATTTGCAAAATTTACAAATATTAAGCATGCTATTGTTTCATTTTTACCGCTAAAATTATAAGTTGATAATTTACTAGTGGTTGCATGATAATGAAATTATAATTACAAATTTTAGAACAGTCATTTTTTTATATTTATTTTTCTAAATGAACATTGTGTCATTTTATACCACTATTTATAAAAATTGGAAATTTTGTAGAACAATTTTTTTGGCAAATGGGACTCTTTTTGTGACAGAGGGAGTATTCATTTCTATAGTTGGCCCTTGACCTTACAATTAATTACCTACATCAGACTAGATGTTCAATCAGACCCGCAAGAGAAGAAGCCGGTGGTAAACAAACTTCAGCAAGAGTGAAGTAAACAGAAGGATAAAGTCTAAAGGTTAGAATTCACACAAATGACATACATTACTCCATAACAGATTTGAGACTGTTAGAGCCAAGATACTATGTAGCTCTAAGCTACTTTAACTTTCTCTATCTCATAATTACTCATAGCACTAGTCTAATTTAAAATTATGTCAGAGCATGTTCATCGCTCAAGCTCTTCCATACCATGTCTTAGTTTATAATCCATGCTAGTCCTTTAGGGTTTGATGGCTAATTGGTCACTAAATCTGAATTCAAAATCGGCAAATAGTATAAAATAAAAACAAAAATAACAACAACAACAACAATAATAATAATAATATGCTTTGAAGACCTTACTAGCAGCAGCCAAATAAAAAGTAGACTAATAAATCATACCAACATATGATTGCGAAAGAAAATACATATTAATATATTATGAGTATACCAACCTTCCATAACCATATCGAAAACCTTTTCTTCAAATGTAAACACAACATCAAACACACCATCAGATGCATTGTCTTGCCAGCGTTGAGGTGCGGATTTGACAGCCAAATTCCTCTTAAGCATTGGCAATATGCCATTACGCTTGTACCTTTTCTATTGTTAAGACTCAACATATTATTTAAAATCATTATCAATACACACAACATATACCTCCTCGACAACACAGAGAGAGTTACTTAAAAGCATCAAATTTGCATTCCATACAGGTCTGTAAAACTGGAATTGAAACACCAAAAAGGAATTCCAATAATTTACTATGGACTCCTCACTTTGCCAGAACTATCCGTATGTGACTCTTGACACTCGGACAATGGGCGTTGGACAATTCATTTTAGATTAAAATTTTGGCAAAATTAAGGAGTACCTGTGTCCTACTTTTCAAAGTACCTGTACTCCACCCAAGTCCATGTAACTCAGCAAATTAGTTACAACTCACAAATTCTAACCAGTTTATCCATAATATAAATTAACTAAACTAGGTAGCATTAGGTTGTCCCTATAAATACAATCAAATCAACTATAAAATCTCACCAATCCACCTGAGATAACATATTAGACAATTATTTTGACTTTACATAGAGGTAGATTAATTATGTGATCAAAAAAATCATAATTCTTCAAAAAAAAAATTAAAAAAAAAAAAAAAAACAAGACTTTCTAATTGTTAAAATACTAAAATTCTACATTTATAGTAGTATATCAAATTCACAAAAAAAATGAAGATAACAGAAAACCATCAAATTAACTTCGTAATCAATTGTTTGCCAAATGTCCAAATTTCTTAGCATTAGTCAACTGAAAAAAAGAGGATACAATTCAGGATCTTTACGCCTCAAATCCTCAAACATGAGCTTGTAAGGAGTACCAAACTCGTAGACATTGGGCTCTCTAAGAGAAGGACCAGGAAGCTTAACGTGTTGCCCAGTTCCATACGATGACACGTCGAAACCCTCTCTCTTGAGGATGCAGTGAGACTCCATGCTCCGGTTCTGATTGGATGAGCAAACCATCGCGTATCGGAATTTCATCGCCTTGTGTATGTGTATGTGTATGTGTATGTGATTGTGTTTGAGGATTTTTAGGGTTAGGGTTTCAGTTCCGGTAGCAGGTTCTTTTTTCCGCCGTCGCAATTAGCAAAGGTGCGCAACGGGCAAGAGAATAAATTTTTTAAATTATCTTGTGAGGACTGAGGGGCCTGTTGGGGCAGTAAAATAACTAAAACCGACTTTTACTACTACTGGCTTTATTTTTGAATTAATTAGTAAAGTTAGTTATTTTATTTAAGTAAATTTATAGCAAACCGTTCGACTCGATTTATAATCGTTTTATTAAAAATTCGATACGGACTCTATTCAAAATATAAATAATTTAAATAGGAGTAAATTTTAAAATTCAATAAATTACTTAAATTTTTTTAAATTATAATTTTTTATTGATACTCAGGTCGTAATTTTTATAGATCAATTTTAAACCGATCATCTTTTAGATAAATTTAAATTTTAAAACATATTTCTTAGACTAACTAGAAATATAACGGTGTCAATCAATTTAAAATAATTTTTTATTTTAAAGTTTCAATTTGAAGAGTACAATATTTATATCTATATTATTAAATATTAAAGGGAGAAAAATATTCGGTTATTTTCATATTATTGGTTTCCTATATTTTTCTAAAAAAATTTACCGTGATTTTTGTATTCTTATTTTTTCTATTCCATTCTTATTATTTGCACACTTCACAATTTCTCTCATCCACTAAATTCTATATTTTTATATTTTAAATTTACACTCACAATTTTGTGTGCCATGTAGTTAGCAATAAGAAATGAACACCAAACCTTAAAGTCACGGGATTTTTTCGGTTTTAATTATGGTTGAGCAAAGAATCGAAATCGACTCCAAAATCGCATTAAAAATCGATCAAAAAGCTTCGATTGAGCCGCATCAACAGTTTCAACATTATGATAACATTAGAATGATTGAAAACCCTCATGTATTATTTGGGTGCTGTTTTTGGAAGCTCCCGCGCTCAAATCACACTACTACTCTTAATATATATATATATATATATATATATATATATATATATATATATTCACCATCTATTTCTCCAATGAACCATGAAAGTGTAAAACTAAAGCATTTAATAAAATTATATATATACGATGATTTTATCCGTCATTTTATAACATAAAAGCCGATTTTTTCTATACTTATAATGACGTAGATATAACCGTAGTAGTATTTATAACAGATTAAATCTTTAGTTGGCTTTCTATGATTCGTTGGAGAGACTGACTATATATATACATATATATATATTTATATAGACCAAAACAAACATATATTTTTTAAAAAAAACTAATTTTTTTTTTTAAATCGAACTTAAATAGTTTGGATTTTTTTGACGAATATAATTTAAATATTAATAAAAAATTATAATTAAAAAAAATTTAAATAATTTATTGAATTTTAAAATACGGTGCTATTAAAAAATAAGTGAATGCAGAATGCTAACGGAGGCCGAACTCATTTTACCCCCTTCAACACACTAAACCAAATGAACATCAATCCCCATCTCTCTTCCTCCACGGTACCATCTTCCATATCTAATCAGACCTAGTTCTTACTTTAATTTATTTCACTTACTTTGTTGTGCTCCATATAAGAAGGTAATTGAATTGATTAAACTGTTTTTTCAATTCCGTGTTGTTACAGTTTTAAGGTTTCTGACTTCTTTGCTGCGATTTTAGTGCTGCAAATGGAAACAGTCACTGCTCTTCGATCTTCTGTCGGAGCTGCACCGTATGCATTTGCCAGATCCGGTATTTCGATATCAAGCCGACCTGATTTCGCTCGGCTCTGCACCAAATCTTGGATTAAGGTAATACTTTGCTTTATAATATGTAGTATTTGATTATTGTAGAGTTTTTGGGGGTGAACTGTTCGTGCAGTGAAGATAAAACTTGGGTCTTTCCAAAAAATTTTGGATTTAAAGTAAAGAAATTGCGAGCCTAAATTATTTTTAAAAATTGGTTTTGAATTTGAATACTATTCATGTTTAAATTTGAATAATTTAGTATGCAAATGATTAAGCTAATTTGAACTTTAGGTATTTAACCTTGTTGGGTAAAAGTTGGATTAAGCTGGTTTTGAGCTAGAAGGGAGCATAATATGCTAGTTCTGGTTCAAAAGGTTGACTTGGTTCTTAGATTTTTCTATCCAGTTCAAAATTTATGTTTCTATTGTAAGGCTGATTGGGTGAAATATATACACTAGTTCACCCAATGTACCCTCATTTCTTGCACAAGACATATATACTTCCAGTTGACATGTTAAAACTATAGTCTTCAGGTTTTGTTCTCCCAATACTTTAGTATTTTTTGAAACATTAAATGAGAATGAAAACAAATCAGGGATAATGTTAAAACTATCCCTAATTTCTCTTCGTGTTAAAACTACAGTCTTTGGGTTTTCTTCATGGTATTATTAATAACCCCCCCCCTCCTCCAAAATAAAAAAAAAGAAGAAGAAGAAGGTTTAATAGAGGCTAAGATTAGAAAAGTAAATTCTTAAGGAGGGTGTCTTTCAAATGGGTACTCTCCATTGGATGAAGTTAAAAAAATGATGGTAGCTGAGAATGTGGGATACTTGGAATGACTTGTTCTTGTTGTTAGACGTGTCTGTCTTTCTGCTGTCGTTAATTTGTTATGCTAATTGTTTTGGAAGTCATGAGTTGAAATTGTTTAATATATTCTGATTTGACTTGCAGCAGTACCCATTACAGTCTAGCTCAAAGACTCTCCATCAAAGATTCTCTTTAGGGAGCAGGAAATGCACTGCAATTAGAGCATCATCGTCTTCTGATTCATTGGGACCATCTGGTCCAATTGCTCCACTTCAGCTAGAGTCTCCAACTGGACAGTTTCTAACACAGATCATGATTAGTCATCCACATCTGGTCGCTGCAGCGGTTGAGCAGCAGCTTGAACAGCTTCAGACTGACTGTGATGCTCAAAAACAGAAAGAATATTATTCTGCTTCTGACAGTGACCTAGTATTGTACAGGTGACTTCTTTATTACTTATCTATTACTCTCTCCGTTCCTAATTATCTGTCATTTTAAGATAATGCATAGGAATTAAGAAATATAATTAACGCTCTAACTAATGGGTTACAATTGGCCCAAAATACCAATAACACCCTTGTATATATTATAGTCTATCAAGTCTTGAAAATAGGAGAGAGAATGAATGTGGACTATTTTATAATACTTGGATTACTTTGAAAGAATAAATTGTATTGAAGTCAGTCTTGAAAATAGGAACGGAAATGAATGTGGACTATTTTATTGGGGTAATTTGGAAAAGTAGTCATTAATTTCTCCTAGAAATCTACAAGAGTCAAATAAAAGGGAGCAAAAAAAATAGCTCTACAGCGACAGATAATTAGGAATGGAGGGAGTGCTGATTACACTTTGATATTGTTTCTACTCTATTTTTCTTATTGTCCTTTAATTTTTCTGATTCTGATCTGATTTGTGTTTAATTTAATGGTGAAGTTTAGGTTGCAAAATGTTCAAGAAATCTGCATTTTTACTCCTACTTAAGCAAAAACCTTTCATGATTATCCCATCCGTTGCGATGATGAGAAATATGCATATAACATGTGTCATAGTTATATATTTTTGCGTTTGTTGTTAAATCAAGGACTCGTATTAATAATTGTGATTTGGGCTGTAAATGTAATGGTGGATTGATCCATTGTCTTGTTCCTTGAAACCAACTTGTAATCCCAAGTCTCAACCAAAATACTAATTTATTTATTCGCAGGCAATTTAAGTGCATTATTTTTTCCTTCTGTTCATTCAAATTTTTTATAGATGAAAAGAGTATTTGATATTGAATGTCTGATGAAAATTGATTATTTGATGGGGTTCTGACTTTATCAGGAGAATTGCTGAGGTGAAGGCTAATGAAAGGAAAAAGGTTCTGGAAGAGATATTATATGCTTTGGTAGTGCAGAAGTTCATGGATGCCAATGTTTCTTTGATACCCACTATAGCTTCATCGTCTTCCGACTTGTCTGGAAAAGTTGACACATGGGCCCGCCAAGATGAGAAACTTGAGCGACTTCACTCTCCTGAAGCCTATGAGATGATCCAGAATCACTTGGCTTTCATTTTAGGAAACCGGTTGGGTGATTCTTCCTCTATAGCTCAGATAAGCAAACTAAAGGTTGGCCAGGTTTATGCAGCATCAGTGATGTATGGATATTTCCTTAAGCGTGTTGACCAGAGGTTTCAGCTAGAAAAGGCAATGAAAATCCTGCCATGCGGCAACCCTGATGAAGAGAGTAACATTGAGACTGTTGGCGAGGAGACAAGACCTAATGTCAATAATGTTAACAATTCTTTCATGAATGCACAACAGCAGCCTGAAGTCTCGTCATGGTCTTCTGACATGGACCCTGTGGGTTTTGGTCAGGGATTAAAATCGTCACGATTGAAGACCTATGTGATGGCCTTTGATGCTGAGACACTTCAAAGATATGCAACCATGAGATCCAAAGAGGCTATTAGCATTATTGAGAAACATGCTGAAGCTTTGTTTGGTAGACCTGAGATTGTTATCACTCCTCATGGAACCGTTGATTCCTCCAAAGACAAAAATATTATGATTAGCTTTGCTGGTCTGAGACGACTTGTTCTGGAGGCTGTAACTTTTGGTTCTTTTCTTTGGGACGTCGAGAGCCATGTCGATTCAAGGTACCATTTTGTTACAAGCTAAGAGCTTCGTCATCCTTCATAAATTGGTAGCTGAGGCACAATTGACAATTCTAAGATGGAGCATAGTTTTGACATTAGAGGTACCAAGCCATCTCACAGTAATTGACCTGTATATAATTTCTGGTTTGTTGTAGGTGTAATACTTCAACACAGTTGAATTTGGTATTTGCCTATTTAGATAAATGGTTTGTTTGCATTAAGAAATTAAGATTTAATACGGAAAGACATCTTGGTACTGACAATTAAGTATTCTAATTGTAGAAAGTTGGTGCTTGCTTTCTTTGTATGAGAAGAATTTGATCCGAGTTTCTTTCCTTCCTTTTTTTCTTCTCTTTAATCGTTCCTTGATTCTTCTTCAGACAAATGGGTGATTTTTTTTCCTTGGGGTAGAATTATAGTATATAGTCTATATCAAAGCAAACAATGAGTCTACTTTTACAAGCCCTTTTTTGGCAAGTCTACGTGCTTTCTTAACATTAGTCCTAGTAACCTTGTGCATCAAAATAGAGTTACACAGAAAAACTATATCAATAAGATGTTTAATAGGAGATTTGCAGCTTGGTATTTGTAGAAGCAAGACCAACTGGTTTGAATCAGTGAGCTGTTGGATTATTTGTCTATCCCTGAGCTACAACCCATTTGAGAGCTTGATAAAGCCATAGCTTCCCTATAGAGAGGAGGGAAATAGAATCCAGCTGTTGGAAATCCGAACCCAAAATGTGTAACACCTACTATATGCATACCATACCAAGCAAAACCTGTATAAAAATTAGAAGGATGCCAGCTCCCATCTACTTGTGAAGTAGGCAAAGAGGTCACCAGCTTCAGTACTAGGATGAGAACCAACATCACTTGACTTTCTAATGTTAATTTAAGATTCAAGCTTAATATGATTCATAAGAAATAATATTTGGTTGAATACATTTTAAATGAGTAGTTTCAAGCTATAAATGTCATATATATGATTAGGGTCATGTTCGGGAACAACTTATAAGTTGGTCAGACTAGACCAACTTATAAGTTATTTTTCACTATTAAGGTGTTTGACAGCCACTTATTTTTTGACTTATAAGTTGAGTTTTAAGTCAAAAAAGAAGTAACAATTTGTAACTTATTTAAAAATGACTTATAAGTTTGAACTTTGAAAATGTTTATTATAAACTCAAAGGGATCAAGTTCAAATTATAAGCCGATAATTTCAAATTGGGTGGAGTTTGAACAATCTTAATCTGACTTTAGACAGGCCTCTTGTAAACCAACGTCTAGTCGATAAGTTCAACGCCTATGGGGGGGTACTACAAATATTTTTTTTCTTGACACTGGGACATGTCTGTGACAGTGTAATTATCTTTCAACTCCACTAAGACCAGAAATTGCATGTTACAACAAGACGGAATTTATGGCCATGTTTGAAACTCGAAAACTTTAGATAATAAAAAGAAAAAGGAAAAAAGAAATTTAAATTTTATTGATTTTTGTAACCATATATAACATTATAGGTTAACATTGTTCTTGATCTTGTTATTTTTAGTAGTATAAATTAATAGATATTCTTTTATTTTTTAATATTTTTTTATTTTTCCTTTGTTTTTTCTCCGCGTTTCTTAGTTCCAAAGGTAACTTATGAGTCCTTCTTAGGTGCATATATTTCAAACCATACTTTTCAGAGTGCGATTTCATATTCAATAATGTTTTGGCTACAAAAAAATTATATAAAAAGAGAATACAAAATAATGTGTATAATAGTGATTGGTTATAACAACTGGACCTATTCATGTATATTGAAACCTTCATTATTTATAATCCGATATATCATTTTGTATTATTTTTTGTAGATATCTATTGTTACCCTAACATTATTTTTTCATATTACTCGAAAATTAATTTTACTTTATTTAAACCACTCAAGATATATACATTATATTTTCGTGACTTATTCTCCACCAAAGTAATCAAGATAACAATACTCCAGTATCACTAATAAAAAAGTACGGAGTAATATTATGTATTGCGATAAATTTACATCGAATTATAATTATAAAATTTATTAATATATGAAATTGATAGAAATTATAGGAGAACCATACTTATTATACACGTCTCAAAAAAAAAAATTATTACTAAGAAATAGTTGCAATATATATTATTTTCCAAAAGTACCCCAAAGCTTTTTAGTGTAGAAAAGAAAATGTTGTTAGTGTTCTATACTTCTACACGTGTCAAACATAGTTAAATATTTAATTGTTAATTTATTCGAAATACTATCTTTATTAATTATTTTGAATTTCACAATCTTTTTCTACTTTTGGTCAAATTAATTTAGATAAATTTTTTTAATTTTCGTTATTTAAATTTTTTTATCCTAATTAATGTACGTTGGAAAATAGTTTAGGACTATAATGGTTCCATCAAGTTTAATTTTTAAAGTTCATTGGATATCATCATGTATTTAATTTTAAAATTGATCTCATTCATATACTTTTACAAATATAACAAATCTTGTGTATATATGTATTGTGTATAAGGATAAGGGCTTTAAAGCCCAAGAATTGAATATAGCAAAATTTTGTATCAGCAATATATCTTGTTTCTTAATTAAGCTTTGAACAAGCCTTGAAAGCAAGCAAATCTTAACTTGCTATGACAAGTAATTAAGGCTGTAAAGATCCTAACTATATATCTTATGAACAGACAACATATATATATATATATATATATATAGAGAGAGAGAGAGAGAGAGATCTAGAGAGAGAATCGGCACCTTAATTTGCATGTTTGGAGAAATAAAACAAGTGCGTGAGAGAGAAGGTTGTGAGGGGAATGAAGCCTGGTCCGAGAAATTAAACTAGTCCATGCCAGTTGCTTACATGTATATATATATATATATATATATATATATATATATATATATATATGTGTGTGTGTGTGTGTGTGTGTGTGTTGGTACTTAATTAATTATCTCGAGCCAAGTAACATTCCCCGCACATCCACCGCATGAACTAGCTAGCTAGATCACAAAAATACTAGCTAGTGTAAGCAATTTTTGTTTGTTTAAAACAAGTACTGTTGCATCTTGTATGTATGGTACAGTGTTTGTTGTTTGATTTGGTTTTGCAGTATATATATAAATATATAGCTTGCTAACTCCACTAGGGTTAATTTATAATGCCAAAAAAATCATGTTGATTGATCATCGGGTACGTCTTGACTTTGAGACTCGGCCGTGGGCGGGTGGGCAGGCAGTTGGTGCTCTCTTTATCGTCAAGGCTTGCCAACATTGAGATTTGAGAGTCATTGCTTGCAAATGCAGCTACTTATTTGAATATATATATAGAGCAAGATCAAGGCATTCCCCTTAAATAGCATTTCTCCTTAAATAGCATTCTTTTATTAAAACTACGTCGTTTTTGGGGAAAACAAGTGGGGCCGTGGATAACATTTTTGTAAATAAAAGAGAAGGAAGTGGGACCACTCTCTTTTAAAAGTCTCCAAACTAAAAACTAAAAAGAATCTTTATTTAAGGAGGAATCTTTATTTTAGGGAATCGCTTTGATCCTCTTCTTCTATATATGTGTGTGTGTGTAAAATGCCAAACATATTTTTGAATTTTTTCTTGCTTTAGCAGTTAGATCATGTTTGTTTGTAAAAATTAAAAAAAATGAATGAAATATGATTATTTGTTCTATTTAATTAACACTATCAAAGAGTATTCGATCGTAGGGAAGACAATTGTTTAGCCAATGCTTTAGCAAAATTAACCTTTTCTTATGACGTACGGATTTCAATCTTGGATGGAAGAGATTCCCTCTCAACTCTTATCAAATTTCTAATTCGGATTTGATTGATTAATGAATTAATTCTCCTACCTCGACTAATCCGTTTATTAATCTTACGAAACTTGAAATTATAATAGACCATAAATATAATTTATAAAATTAAATAACAGACTAATCTAAAGATAAAATATTTTTAATAATAATAAATTAATAAAATTTATCTTATGCCGTTGTGTATGTTTTACAATTGAAAAGTTAGTTTTACTAGTTAATTTAACGGTGCATATCTTTCTATAGTCGGTGTTCATTTCGTAATATGTATGGGAAACAAATTAATCAATTCCGGTAAGAATTTTGATAGGGGGGCGAGTGAAAGGAAGGTGAGTCGTATTTTGAAGAGTTCAAATTATTCGGACTCAATTTGAGATCGTGCTCGATTCAGTAGTTAAACGAATTTTAATTAAATTTTATTTTATATTTTATAAATTTTATGAACTAAATCTCAACAACACAATATTTAATTTGACTCAATTTATTTACACTTTTACTTAGAAACACGAGTGTAAAGAGGCTGGGGGAAGCATTAATAGTGAATTGGTTGACTACTTCACTGGTTGGGTCATGTTGCGATCATAGTGTTAATTAATTGTCATTTACTCTATCTGTTCCTAAATAAGTGTCGTTTAAAGTTTTTGCACGTGGATTAAGTAATAGTTAAAATGTGTAAAATTTCATAATTACCCTTTTATGGGAAGTTGAAAATTATTAATACTAAAAGTGAGAATTTCTTGGGACAATGAGAAAATTAGGAGTGATATAGGAAAGTAAATAATTTATTCTCCTCAAAAGTTATAAACGATAAATAAATTGAAAAAAAAAATTCTTCTAAAACGTCACTTATTTAGAAATGGAGGGAGTAATAATTATTCCTAGACTAGCTAGCTCCAATATGTTGGAAGTGGTCAGCATTAGTTTATTTTTGAGTAAGTTGGTCAATTGGCCAATAAAGTGCTGACATGCAGACAAAATTCTATGTGTATCAAAATACTATTAACAAATTAACAAACTTATCAAAAAATAAATTTCATACTAACCAGATCCAATATGTTGCTTGTTCCATGTTACTTACTATTTGCATTGTGGTAGACTGGTAGGTGTCCGTTTCCCGAGGGGAATTTAAGGTGATTTTTAATATAATAATTATTATTTTTTTTGAATTTTACAAATTGTTTTTAAGGATATTTATAGCACACAATTACATACCCATAGTAGTAAAAATTCTAAAAGAGAGTTTGAGATCGCTTATAAACAGTCCAATATATTTATAATTAGTTTTAAAAAGTAAAAATATTTGATAAATTTATTTTAAAACTACTTTATAATAACTTTTTAAGAAATAATCAAAAGTTTTAAATTAGAGCGTCTGATTATTTGTCAAATTTAATAATTAAATTTGACCAAGTATATTACTAATTTATCCCTATTTATTTTTTTTATAATTCCACCCATTACACATCTTTACTTCTCAAAATAATCATTTTAATAATTTACACTTGAAATAAGTGATTAACAAATTTTTACACCAATTTTTTTAACTTCTTATTAATTTAAACGTTTTTATTTACCAAATACAAACTACTTTTTTAAAATCAATTATAAGTAAAAACAGTAATCAAAATCACTAATTATATTTTTAAACAATCACAAACATACTCTAACACTCGTAATAGAGAGATTTATTATTGGTGTTACCTACGTAGGATCCTTTAGTACTATTCTCACATTAAAAAACTAGTGTCAAAATTAGTATTTGTGTTACGTCTAATTAATGTGTAGATATCTTACACATTATATTTTTATTATTTAAATTATAAAATAATTAGCTACAAGGTTTTTTTTCCCAAGGATGCATTTAAATATATAATAATATAATATTAATATAAAAAATAAAACTTGTCATTCATTGATTGTGGGACTTTGTCTTAATTTCTATATTTGTAGCAAAACAAATTGGGTTCCTATTTCCTAATCAAACTCATGAGTTGTCACATTTCTATTTTCAATTATCATTTTCCAATTTTCCCTAGCTAGTTAATTTTTTATGTACCGACCCCAACATTTATCATAGTGATTTAAATAAAATATCGGGACAAGCCGTAAACTCAGACATTTTGGGATCGTATCCCACCCGTTGCAAGTGTTAAGCATGAAAGGGTCATGGGGCCACGGAAATGCAGGCGCAAGCAAACCTATATAAAAAGTCTGATTTGGGGTGAATAGATTAGTCAGGCCGCGGTCGGAAACTCCACATCATCAAAAAAAAAAAAAAAAAAAAATTATGTACCCAATGTACAAAAATAGCCTAGTAGGTTAACTTCTTTTTTTTTGCGAAAAGCTAAAGAAATTTATTTTTGAAAAATACTCTTTATCTAAAAGGCTCAATAAAAAGCATAAGATATACAATCATGATCTGAATACATATTGATACTTAATTGTTCCTTGGTCTACTGTTCGGCCAATATTGTGACAACATGTAACTGGCATTATTCTCCTTTATTCCATTAGTTCATACTATTAATGTTGCCTTATTTTGACCTAATTAAGTGTAGTCTATCTGTCCCAAAATGGTATCTTATTTGCTCCCATAAGTTTTCTTTAACATGTATAAAAATTTATTATGAATATTATTTTGATATATTTTGTGAAATTAAGTTTTAATTGTAAATATAATACTTCTTTTGTTTCACAAAAAGTTTTCCTTTATAAAATTTATGAAAATTAAGAATGTAATTATTATTTTTATATTTATCCTTAAAAATAATAGGCTGGTTTTAGTATTGGTGATATTATAATTATTGAAATTACAAACATAATTTTAAAGATATTGTGTCGCTTTATATTATTATTTGTTAAAGAAAAAAAAACTCTTTGTTTTTAAACAAAATAAATTGATAAATACAATTATTGTTATAAAATATATGGGGGTGTAAGACAATTTAATTATTGGACTATATTATGTTAATTGTAATATGGATGAACAAAGTAAAAAATTGGAAAAAAAAAAACTATTATCTTGCTATCCGGATCCTCTATGAGAATTTCTCTGTGAGAATCTTGTGACTGTTTTGTTGTGGGGTTGACAACATATTAAAAAAGAGATCCAATGGCTCACAACTCTTTTTTTTATTTGTGTTTTTTTTACAAGTTGACAAAAAATTAGAAGCCATCAAATGCCGTTTATTTCTACGTATAATTATTTTAAATTTCTTGATTATTCTATATATATATAGTTTTTTTATATTTAAAAACTTAGCTTGCTATTAATATTAGGATAACTATAAATTTGGCTCAAAAAATGAATAAATATATCAGTTATAATTATTGTTAATGTTTTCAATGTGGTTTTAGTTATTTTTCGTTTATTATTGTTTTTGTTTGTTTATTTATATTATTATTTATTATTATAATTATAATTTGTATTTATTTGTAACATAAAAAGAGTTTACTCTCACCATTGAAAATATTATTATTATTTACTCTAACCATTGAGTCGTCTGGGTCAACCAAAAAAATATTCTAGACCTATCAATTATTATTATTTACATATTTATTTATATCTTTTTTTATTATTAATAATCGTTTTACTTTACCTCTCTTAATTCACTGCTCAACGGAGACAATCACCATCACAAAAATAATATTTTAAATGTCATCTTTTTACTTTACTTCGTTTGTTTGGTAAAAGTAAACGACGTTTGGTGGCTTCCAATTTTCTGTCAACTTGTAAAAAAAATTCTTATCAAAACGATGTCGTTTTGATACACAGATAAAAAAAGAGTTGTGAGCCATTGGATCTCCTTTTTAATGCGTTGTTGACCCCACAATAAAACCCTCACAAGATCCTCACAGAGAAATTCTTATAGAGGATCCGAATCCATTATCTTGATATCTCTATATAAAGCGGCTCCGAGGAGCCGATGACGTGTTTTGTGATTTTGTGTCATGTTTATTTTTTTTCATTTCTCTTTTGCCTCTAAAACTTTAAATATATTATTATTTATTTTTAAATTTTATTTTATTTTTTATTTAATTTTCTAAATTTTTTATTTTATTCTATATAATTTACACACGTTACGTGTGTTACCAGGTACTGGTAAATTATAGAGGGAAGGAATATTGAGAAATAGACCTGGCAAACGGGTCGGGCTATTGACGGGCCAAATTAAAACGATCTAAGTTTTAATGGGCTGAAAAAATAAAATTTAAAACCCGCCTTTTGACGAGCGAATCGGGCTGACTCACGGACTTGGACCGATTTTTGCCATGTAGATCAAAAGGAAAAGGGTAACTAAAGGTCGGCTTATATTTAATGTTTCCCACCAGCACCTGCCAGAACTTATTAGATGAACACCCGAAACAAAGTACAAGAGTAAATATTACCACTACTTCTCCAATCTTTTTTATTCCCAGATAGCACAGTAATAGTAATAGTAATATTTATGAGAGTAGATAGAAGTTAATTAAGAATATGGAAGAGAGAGGAACAGATGACAGCTAGAGAAAATTAATCGAGTAGTGTACGTGTCTGAATTTGAATAATATTTAGGCTATTAATTGAATAAAAACAATCTATTTTATTTAAGTAAAATATTAGTAATGAATTGTATTGTACTTCCTCTCTTTCTTAATATAAGTCGTTTTAAAGAATTATTTTTGTTCTTTAATATAAGTCGTTTGAGAATTTTAAGTAAGTATCAATTGTTTTGTTTCTGATATTACCTCAAGTAATAAATATAACTTTGGTTCTCTCATTATTTTTTATTAAATAAATAACACTCTCTTTTTCCAATACAAGGACAATATAGACAATTGATATTATATTTAATATTATACAATTATTTCTTTAATATTTGTCCACAACTCTATAATAATTTATATTAAGGGACGAATAGAGTACAATTTACGAATGCTTTGTCTTGATAAATTAAATAACTTTTTATAAATCTTGATTTCAGTCTGTCCTGTCCAAAATAGGCAATTCATTTGGATAGTTCACAAAAAAAAAAAAAAGTTGCATAATTGTACTATCTATTTTAAATTGCGCTTGAAATAAAAAAAAATTAATCTAGTAAATTACCTGCCATTATTCAACATGAAATTCCTAACACTCTGTTTCTGAGTTTTGAACAGAAAAGAAAAGAATAAAAAACTTAAATTAGAACAGAAAAGAAAAAAATAGAAAATTTGAAGTTTTTCTTTGTGTTGTTTCTGAGTTTAAAATTGAGGACATAAGTTGTAATTTAAAATTTATTATATTAAAAGTTGAGGATAATATGAGAATTATAAAAATATTACTTATTTCAATTTCTTTTCCGTCCAAATCAGGCCAATTTTGGACGGAAAACTTTGACAGAAAAACTGACCAAGTTTTCTATCCATTTCTTTTCTTTTCCGTTTATTAAAAAACTCAGAAACATAAGAATTGAAAAGAAAACTTAAATTTTACGTTTATTTTTTTTTTTTTCTATCCATTTTAAAACTCAGAAACTGAGCGTAAAGTTGAGGATATAGGCTGTTTTTGCATGGGAGTGATTAATATTCCTTCCACTCTTTTAACTCCCCCATCTGACCATCCAGTCAAACTCACAAAGCTCCCATGCATTTGTCATACAAATCCCATTTCTCACCATTTTCTTTCCTTCTTGAAAACCCATTTTATCATTTTTGTTTCTTTCCTAGCTTCTTGAAATCCCACTTCTCCATTTCTTTTTCTTTTCCTTCTTAAAACCCCCATTCCACCATTTTCACTTCCCCACCTGATCTTCCTTCTTCCTCCCCCCTCTACAAATTAATTAAAACCTTTCTTTCCCAATATATATTTTCCATTCACTCAAGTTAAGATTTCACAAGACCAAAACTTCAACATCTCTCTCAAACTCATAACATTATCTTCTACAATAATCAAGAAACCAAAAACAAATAAGGGCCATGTCAAATAATTCCAGAAATGAGGTAACAATGGAAATAGAACCACAAAAACCTCAAGAAAACATTGTTGAAATGCTAGTAAGTAGAGGATTGAGTCCTTTAAGTAAGACCCTTTGGAAAGAGAAAACAAAAAACGAATTCATAGGCGATGTTTCGGCCCGTTTAGCTTGGAAGGACCTGACGGTGATGGTCACTCTTAGCAATGGCGACACTCAGAATGTTTTAGAAGGGCTAACCGGGTACGCCGACCCCGGAACCTTTACTGCCCTCATGGGCCCGTCTGGTTCCGGGAAATCTACTTTGCTGGATTCATTGGCCACCCGCCTTGCCTCCAATGCGTTTCTTTCCGGTAGTATTTATCTGAATGGGCGTAGAACAAAGCTCTCTTTTGGGACTGCTGTGAGTCTTCATATATATTTTGCCTAACCACTGTTATGTTATGGTTCCCTCAAACATTTATCAAGTTATTTACATGATTTTTATTTCTTTTTTAAACTGATCATTCAGGCATACGTAACTCAAGATGATACCTTGATTGGTACTCTTACAGTCCGTGAAACAATTTCATATTCAGCTCGCCTTCGTCTCCCTGATAAAATGGCTTGGTCAGAAAAGCGCTCATTGGTTGAATTACAATCATAGAAATGGGGCTTCAAGACTGTGCGGATACAGTCATTGGGAATTGGCACTTGCGAGGGATTAGTGGAGGTGAGAAGAGGAGAGTTAGCATTGCCCTTGAAATCCTGATGAGGCCTAGATTGCTCTTTCTTGATGAGCCAACAAGTGGTCTTGATAGGTAAAAAATCTCAGATCCCAACGGCAATGATCTGTGCGTAAATGAGAGTTCTGTTTGACTTGTGTGTGTTGAGCTTTGCCTAGCATGTACATACTTACTAATAGAATATGTCTATATTCATTAGCTATTATTATGTAAATCAATTATGTAGAATTGCATTATTCTCTTCTCTTATTTAGCCAATAATTAGCCATTTAGTTAGCAATATTATAGGCAACAATATATGACCGTTTGTAACTGTATGTATATATAGCTTGATCAATTCAATGGAAGAGGCAGGGGATTATATTTCCAATATGGTATCAGACTAAAGATCCTACTTCCCTTCTTGCTTCCGCCCTTCTTCTTCATTCTCGTGTACCATTCGTCCCTCTCGTCCCCCTGCTCCACCATGGCAGGCGACGACTCCTCCAAAACCACCACTTTTCATCCCGCATTCTCCGTCTCAAATATCAAAAATCACATACAAATCACTCTCGAAATGAAAAACGTTCAGTATGCATCTTGGGCCGAGTTGTTCATTAATGCCGCCCAAGCCTTTGATGTTGTCGCCCATATTGAACCACCAAAAGACACCATTATCACTAAAGACGCTCAATGGTCCCGACTCGATGCGATTGTCAAACAGTGGATCTATAGCACAATTTCTATCGACCTACTCCACACAATCCTTAAACCCGGCGCCACGGCTCAAGAGGCATGGGACCGTCTCAAAGATATATTCAATGATAACAAAAACTCTAGAGCCGTCTACCTTGAGCAACAATTTTCCCAAATTCATATGGACAATTTCCCAAACGCGTCGTCCTATTGTCAAGCTTTAAAGTTGTTGGCCGATCAATTAGCCAACGTTGGAACACCGGTCTCCGAGGACCGCCTTGTTCTTCGACTTGTTACAAGTCTCTCCAGTGGCTATGACAGCCTTGCTACCATTATTCAACAACTCGACCCTCTACCATCATTCTACAAGGCCAGATCCATGATTACACTTGAAGAAACACGTCGAAACAAGTCTGTTTCAACCGAGTCTGCCCTTATTACTACCAATACCAATGGTCAAGAGAAATCTCAAAATCGACCCTCGGAAAATGCTTCAAATCGCCCAATTATAATCGCAACAATGGTGGTAAAGGCAAGAATTTTCGTGGCAAAAGTAATGGTAACAAAAACTCTTCTTATACTCGGTCCTCACGATGGCATGAACACTACATCTGTTTCACAGCCCAAACAGGGCTCATCACCCATGTCGTGGACGTGGGTCCCCGTGCCATCTTGGCAAACAAATTCCACCGTGGCAGCCCCCCGCCCCCTTTATCCCACGATCGGTTGGGCACCCCACCTTCCACTCGTGGCGAGGGATACTAGGACCCCGCCCCCAAGCCTTCTCGCTCAAAATCGGCCGGTGGGACTTCTCCGGGCATGTTCGTCCCCTCCGATATAGCACAGCGATCAAACAATGACACTCCAACTTTGGCGATGAATTGGTATATGGATCTTTGGCGCATCCTCTCATATGACGTCAATTCGGTACCCTCTCTCTTATTCTAATTTGAGTAATCATGGTAAAATTATAAATCGGAAATGGGTCTGAAATTCCCATTCTTGGTCTTGGGACAAAGCGTCTTAACACCTCCCTACCACCCCTTCTCTTGAAAAATGTCCTACACGCCCCCCAGTTAATTAAAAATCTTGTATTTGTGCGTAAATTTACCTCCGATAACAATGTATCATTGAATTTGACCGTTTGGTTTCATGTGAAGGATGCGCAGGACAGGCCGCCACTTATGAGACGCAATAGTTTGGGTGACCTTTACCCTTACTTCCATCGCCCAACACAGACTCCCCAACAATGACTCTCACAACTATCTCCGCTCAACTTGGCATAATCGCTTAGGCCACCACGACCTACCGTGATTAGTCTCCTTCGCATAATAATAATTATATTTCTTGCAATTCAATTGCTAAAAACTTTTGTAATTCCTGTCAATTAGGTAAACATACAAAGTTGCCATTTTCTTTATTAAACTCGACTACTGTTTACCCTTTTGATATCATCCCTAGCGATTTATGGACTTCGCCAGTTGTAAGCTCATTGGGTCACCGTTTTTATGTGTTATTTCTTGATGATTTTACAAACTTTTTATGGACTTTTCCTATCAAACACAAATCTGAAGTTTTTAATCTCTTCACTAAATTTCACACACTTGTTAAAACTCAATTTAATCGACCTATTAAGAACCTTCAATGCAACAATGGTCGCGAGTTTGACAACTCCCAATTCCACGCCTTCTTCAAACAACATGGCATGTTTTTTTCGCTTCTCTTGCCTCTCACATCTCCACAAAACGGAAAGGTGGCGTGAAGATACGAACATTAAATAACATGGTTAGAACCCTCTGTTATACATACGTCTACCTCCTTCTTTGTGGCCTTATGCCTTATCAATGGCAACCTATTTGCATAACATCTTACCAAGCAAATCAAATAGATTTGTCTCGCCCACATCAACCCTTTATCTCCGTCATCCCACTACTCATCTATAAAACTTTTGGATGTACATGCTACCCTCATCTTGCCCCACCTACCATCCACAAATTGGACGCTTGGATTCTATTCCCTGCGTGTTTCTTCGCTATCCGCCCAACCATCGTGGCTATCTTTGTCTTGACATGTCCTCTCGTAAAATCATCACACTATCATGTCACCTTTAATGAAGCTATTTTCCCTTATGCCAATACAACTTCTACACGGTGTCCTCCTACTCCTTTCTCGACACCGATCATTCCCCATATATATGACACAAGTCATACACTCCCTCCCACCGATACTACACCTTCTACAAACTCACCACACTCGACACCTCCTCCTCTTTAACCCGCCCCACGGCTGACAACAAATACCCACGCATGAATCCCTCCCCACTCAATCGATTCACCACCTCGTAATCCTCACCACAAATGACCACTCCAAGAAGACACAAGCATATTTAAACCTAAAGCGATCTTCGACCTCTCGTCACCACCATCGTGTCCCTCTCCCAAAAAGCCCCATCATGGCGCTCCAAGATCGAATTGGAAACAAAGGCCGTGGCCGATGAATTTGATGCTCTTATTAAAAATAAGACATGGGTCCTAGTTCCACGTCCTCCTGATACCAATATCACACGATGCATTTGGCTTTTTAAACACAAATTTAAATCTAACGGTGATTTAGAGCGACACAAAGCTCGTCTTGTTGTCAATGGCAGGTCTCAACAGGTGGGAATCGACTGTGACGAGACATTCAGTCCCGTCGTCAAACCAGCTACAATTCGCGTGGTGTTAAGTATAGCAGTCTCAAAGAAATGGGCTATACATCAGCTAGATGTGAAGAATGCATTTCTTCATGGACACCTTTTCGAAACAAAATCTATATGCATCACCCCCGGATTCCGTGATCGACAAACATCCCGATCATGTTTGTCTCTAAAAAAGTCACTATATGGCTTAAAAACAGGCCCATGAGCTTGGTACCAGCGGTTTGCCCACTTTCTCTCCACTATCGGCTTCGTCCACAGTTCGTGTGATCACTCTCTTTTTATATACTCTCATGGTGTCGATACTGCTTACATACTCCTCTATGTCGATGATATTATCCTCACTACATCCTCTACTTTTATTTTTATTCCAAGGCGAAGGGATATTTCATTTAGAGCTGTAAATGAGTTAAACCGAGCTTTGCTTGCTAAGAACAAGTTCGACTAAAAGTTAAACTAGCTTGAGTCGAGCTAAGCTTTTAAATGAGTGTGAATATGGTGTTCTAATATGACTATAAACGAGTTGAACTTGAGCTCGAGAGCCTAGTCGAGTTTTAATAAATTATTAAATTAATTAAACGCTAACTTGAATGTTAAATGATTTTTGATTGCAGTGCTTCGGCATTCTTTGTAACTCAGACGTTACGAGCTCTTTCTCGAGATGGAAGGACTGTCATAGCCTCTATTCATCAACCAAGCAGTGAAGTTTTCCAACTTTTTGATCGTTTGTACTTGCTTTACGGAGGAAAAACAGTTTACTTTGGTCAGGCTTCAGAAGCTTATGAGGCAAAAAAATTATCTACTTTATTGTACTTTTAATTTTTCTGTGGGTATTAAATTTTCATACGAGGAACATTAATTCCACCAAAAGAGTCTCATTTTCTTATCCTAAAATTTATGAGCGTATAGTTTAGTAGTAATGACACTTACCACATAATTCTGACATTCAACTTGAAAACATTACATCATTTTATACTACCATCAATAATAAGAACGAACCCCATGTTTTTGAACCAAAAAAAAATGTGGATATAGAGCTTTAATATGTATATATGTTTCAGTTCTTTGCACAAGCTGGATTTCCATGCCCTGCCCTAAGGAACCCGTCTGATCATTTTTTGCGGTGCATTAATTCTGATTTCGACAAAGTCAAGGCAACTCTTAAAGGATCCATGAAACTACGGGTATATCAAATTCTGTTCTTATGATTAGTCATGACTTTGAAACTGGCCGGGACGTACACTAATTTTTCAACTGTATTTTGTTATATTTTCCCATGCTAAGTTTGAGGCAGATGGCGATCCTCTGAAGAAGACGACGACAGCTGAAGCTATCCGAATTCTTACTAATTTCTATACTTCATCTCAGTACAATTACTCAGCAAGAGAAAGGGTTGAAGAAATGATCAAACTTGTGTCTGTTTTTCCTTTATATATCTAGTCATTAGGAAAATATTGTTGTAAATTTCTTGATTCCTCGTGATATATTTGACCAATTTGATTCTTTGAATTCATAATTGTTGCGCAGAGCGGAACTGTGCTAGATTCAGGAGGCAGCCAAGCTAGTTTCTTGATGCAGGCCTTTATCTTAACTAAACGTTCATTTGTTAACATGTCAAGGGACTTAGGCTATTACTGGCTGAGGCTTGTGATCTATATTTTGGTCACTATCTGCATAGGAACCATATATTTGTGTTGCTTAATGAAGGAGAAAAAATTATATATAAACTGAACTTTTATTTTGTACTATTTCTCTCTTTCTTTTTAAAGTGATTACAATCATTGGTATTTATAGGATTACAAGAGCATTCTAGAATCCTTAGCTTAGAAGAATAAAACTCTAGAGATTTCTAATAACCATTGATATACCCAATACAAAATATTAAATATTTTATCATTTGTTTAGAGATATTCAAATAACCAAATTAATTCATGAATGTAGAAAACCAAGAATTTGGTTTAGCTTCCCAACAATTTGGATATCGGAACGAGTTATACAATGCCATTCTGGTATTTATCTTTACTATATGTTACCCACTCTAATGCTGGCATTGTTGGTATTTATGTTTAATTTTCTCTATTAATTCCTATTTGCAATGGTCCTTACAGGCAAGAGGATGTTGTGCCTCTTTTGTGTTCGGATTTGTCACATTCATGTCCATTGGTGGATTTCCGTCCTTTGTTGAAGATATGAAGGTGCGTATTACCATCCATATATCCAGAAATGAACGTCACAGTTGATTTTTTTCACTTTCTGACACATAAAAATGTTTGCGTGCGACATACCAGAACAAAATTTGCTCAATAATATTTTCCCAAACAAATTTTAGCACTTCATTAATATTGAAAAATTCGATATATATAGACTCTCATTTCGGGACATCGTTTGTACTATATGTACTGATATTTTAGGTCCAGGATGAGTTTGTTATGCTGTTAAACACTAAATTTATACAGGTTTTTCAAAGAGAAAGGCTGAACGGGCACTATGGGGTGGCTGCATTTGTGCTCAGCAACACAATATCTGCAATGCCATTTCTAATGACGATTACTTTAATTTCTGGAACAATTTGCTATTTCATGGTCCATCTTCATCCGGGCTTCATTCATTATCTCTTCTTCCTCTTGTGCCTCTACGCGAGTGTAACTGTCGTCGAGAGCCTGATGATGGCCATTGCCAGCATTGTTCCCAACTTCCTCATGGGAATTATCATAGGTGCCGGAATTCAGGTAATTTTTTTAATTTACTTAATTAAATAAATACTCGATTTACTTGTATTCCTATTTTAAACTTTGGGTTATAATTATTTTTTTTAATCCACATTTTAAGGGGATATTCATGCTAGTGTCTGGCTTTTTTCGACTCCCTCATGATATTCCAAAACCGGTCTGGCGATACCCAATGTCTTACATCAGTTTTCACTTCTGGGCTCTTCAGGTATATTATTACCTATACTCCTTACTCTGTCCCAATATTAGTGCCTCATTTGTTGTGTTTAGAAAAAAAACTATTTTTAGGCATATTTTTAGAAAAAAACCATTAAGTTGGCTCACTTCACGTCTAATATGATGATGATACATGAGATGGGATGATGATCTACTCAGATGCGTAAGACGTGTCATAAAGTGAACTTCTGATGAAAGTTTCACTTCATGCTAACCATTCCCTAATACTCGTATTCTTGTCCCATATTTAGAGTTCTATATGTATGTCTAAGTTTGTTCATTACAAACACGTCAAGAAATAAAATGTCAAAAGTCATGTAGGACTCTCATTTTGGATCGGCGTATTATTTTGTTTGTACTTGTTGCAAATGGTACAATGATGAACCTAATGCATATAAATGCTGCTGCTGTTGATGATTCTATATATAGGGACAATACCAAAATGACCTAGATGGATTAGAATTTGACAACCAGACGCCCGACGACCCAAAAATCAGTGACAAATTGTAAATTATTATAAATAAAATTAAATTTCCTTCATTTATTATTTTGAAATAGTAAGGATTGATTTGATTAATGTGGATTGTTATGGATAAAATACGCAAATATTTCAAATAAGCAAGTGGTTATAAAATATTCGTTTGGTCGTGGAATATTCTACACCGGGGAATATTAAACGACCATGGTTTTTTAAATTTAATATTACCATACATCTTGAAAAAAGCGATTGGATAAAGAAAGCGACAAATATAAGTTGACGACGTAGTTATTACTGATTATCTTGTTAAAATCTTTAAATTGGTTAGCAAAAACACAAGAAGACACGGTATTGCACCAATTATTGATTCTTACGTAAAGAAGGCAAGACTACTCAATAATTATTACATGAATTCTTATTCAAGTATTTTATTTTATTGATTCAATAATTCTTTGCATTGATATTTTATAGATGGAGAAAATTTTAATGAGACAATTGTTGAAAATTAAAATTTTATCTTTTTCGATAAAATAATTCATTTAAATATATTATTATATTTTAATAATATAATAATGATGATATTTTTACAATGAATGTGGAATATATGAGTATACGAGGAAGAAGAGTATTTTTGTTACAATAAATGTTTAAAACATGTTAAACATGTCGCTGGACCCCATTTCTTGACTGAAATTTGATTATAGCCTGTAAAATCGCCCGTTTGTGAATTTCGGTCAATTTTTGTTTGGAATTTGGAAAAATTTTCTTCTGCAAAGTTGTAGAGAATTGAATTTCCTATAAAAATTCACGAGATTTGAATTTTCTGATAAAAGAGCTATTTATTATGAATTATTAAAGTTCTGAAGCTCTGAAATAATTAATTTTGGAAGTTTTAATTATTTTTAATAACAAAAACGTTTTTTTTGTTTTTGTAATTATGGTGAGCTACTTTGGGTGGCTGAATTCAAGTTCTCAAGAGGTGTGCGTGAGTTTATTTTATAAATATATTATTATATTAAATTTTCTACTTTGGTGTTCTAAGCATTTTCCTATAAATAGAGTGCTTAGGTTAGAATTGAAAATTACACCGAATACTGAAGTTTTTTCTCTCTTTCTCTCTCGATATATTGAGCGTATTATTGTGTGCATTTTAATACTTTAAGTGTTGTTATACAGTTCAAGTTTAAGTCATAGCCTATATCCGGTGTTTCAGCTAGAAGTACTATTTTTCGAGGTAAGGGATGTTATTTTTTTTTTTTGTAATGATGTTATTCTTTCAATATCATTATGCTGAAATATTGATCCGAAGTTTTTATCAAATTTAGAACTTTTGGTGTCGGGGTTCTTATACGCGATATCAAGACTTTATTCACGATATCTGAGACTATTCACTAATCTAAGACTATTCACAGAAAAGTTAAATTTTCATTTTTGTCCAAAATATCTATTATGGATACTAGCTTTGATTGTATCCATGTTTTGATCATTCTTGAATTTTATTCCACTATGATTATTATTGAGGTATTTTTGGACATGAATAAATCGAATTACGAATCCTTAATCCTTGTCTTTTGTTTCACTTGATTCGTTTCTTTAAAAATATTTTTTATCATCCTCAGTCCTAAATGATGATGTTACTGAATATCTTTGGCCTGTAGTGCAAAGATGGTTGATTTTCTTATGAATATCTTTTGCTCGTAGTGCAAAGATGAACAGGTGTTGAGATAAACATGACCAACTGATGAATATCTTTGGCTTGTAGTGCAAAGATGAATATTTGATTCAAGATGAATATTGATTGATGTTACAGGGATAAAATAATGATGATGGACTGTTAAATTCATAGATATTAGTAGATTTTATCCTCTACATAACTCTTCTATGAATTATTATTTTCCGCTGCGAATATTGATCTGATATTTGTTGTCTATTGTATTCTATCAGATTTTTTCCTGTTGAGGACTAACGATAATTTGTTCTATGTTATCTTAGTCATAACATTCTTTACTGGTCTGGTTGAGCTCACCATTTTCCTTGTTGTTCCATTTTTCTTCTAAGGAGGCGAAAATGTAGCGAGTACGAGTCGGGCTGTGGAATGATGGTTCTAGAGAGAGTTGTTTAGTAGTCCTCACCATTTTCATAAAATAATGTATCAATAATTGTGAGGATTTATTTGGGTATTGATATTGTCTACATGACAATATTTGTATTTAAACTCACAGTTTTTATGTTGTAATAATAAAGTTGTAATTGTTTCTGTACCATGTTATTGATGACTCAAAATGGGTGATGTATACCTATTTTGGGGCGCCATGATTGGTATCGAGCTTAGGATATGATCTCTGGCGGAGATCGGGAATAGAACTAGGAGGGGAGAGACGAGTAAATCCTTCGCTAGTGTGTCCTACCTAAGCTTATTTGTTGGTTGGTCATTATATAGGGGTATTATGTGATTTGTTAATCTGTTTAATTAACCCTGGTTTTATGGCAGTATTTAAGAATGGCAACTGAGAACGTTAACAGTGGAGTAAATGAGACCGTGGAGACGCCTGTACTCACCAACGATGAAAACGTGCAACAGGCTGGCAATGTTCCTCCTGTAAACAACACCACTGAGCAGACGATGAACAATGAGATGTTTAGAAGCTTTTTGCAGTTCATGCAAAACCAGACGAAGGAGATTCCTGTTCAAAATACAGGAAGAAACAATGGCAACGCACGGTAGTCCTGACCCAAACGATTCAAAGAGTTGGGACCACCAGAATTCTGGGGAAAGCCGGATCCGATTAAGGCGGAGACGTGGATCAAACAAATCACCAAGATATTCGATGTCTTGGGATGAACGGAGGAGCAGAAGGTTCCATTCGCCACTTTTATGTTAAGTAATGAAGCGATTCATTGGTGGGAATCGTGAAGCGTACCCATTCAATTAGACTCAAGCGTATGTCTTGGGAGACGTTTCAAAAACTATTTAATGACAAATACTTTCACGAAAGTTTTCGTTATATATGAAGGAAGTGGAGTTCATTAGACTAGAACAAAACAACATGACGGTGTCCCGAAGACGAGGCAAAGTTTGCGAGTTATCGAGGTTTGCACCTCATTTGGTGGAGAATGAGGAGCGTATATGACGCGGATGTTTCTTAGAGGTTTGAAACGGATACGTCGATATCTCATTTCTCTTAAATTTTTCTCTATTCAGATGTTGTAAATAGGGCTAAATTATTAGAAGCGAGATAACGAGTAATACGGTCAACCGAGGGACCACAACCGAGGATCATCTAGGAGATAGTAGTCAACAAAACAACGATAACCGGCGGAGAAAGAAAAAGACGGACAAAATGGTAACCACTCTGGTGGTAATCATGGCCATGAAAATAGAAGAAGCGAGTCGGGAGGGGATTTTAAAAAGAGGAGATTCAACAACGATAATGTGAAACGACAAAGACCAAAGAAAGAATCGGTTTCCAAGGGAGGAGCGACCACCGGTCGTATCTTCTAAATGCGAAAAGAGGACATATCACCAAGCCATCCACAACAGATTCAAGGTATGCTATAATTGTGGAAAGGAAGGACATATATTTCGAGGATTATACGTGAGAATGAAACCTAGTTCAATGAACAGCGGTAACTCAAAAGATCGTCCCGAGAAAAGTTAAAGTCAACGGTTCTGGAAGAGCGTTTGTTATGGTGGTCAAAATGCGAGAAACCCAAACGAGGTGATCACGGGTAAGCTAATCATAAATTCTTTTGAAGTTTTTACTTTACTAGATACCGATGCTACCCATTCATTTATCTCTCCTACTTGTGCTCAACGTTTAAATTTGACTCTGGAAAAATTAGACTTTGACCTATCTGTGGAAACTCCGTTAGGAGAAACTTTCATCACATCCACTGTTTATAAGTCTTGTTTGATCCAAGTTGGCACCATCACTTACACCATTGACCTTATCTCTTTAAAGATACTTGCTTTTGATGTGATTCTGGGATTGATTGGTTAACTACTCATCATGCCAAAATTGATTATTTTGTAAGGTTGTTAGTTTTCATATTCCTAAACAACTTTGTTGTTGAATTTAAGCAACTAAACCATTAAAATCAATCACCGTCATATCTAATCATAAAGCTATTCGTTTATTGAAAAAGCGAATGTCAAGCCTTCATAGCCCATGTTATGGATTTGAATAAAGACACGTCAAAATTGAATAATATTCTGTTGTTATTGACTTTCCGACGTATTTCTGAAGAACTTCGGTCTACCCCGTAGCGTGAAGTTGAATTTTTATTGATCTTGAACACGGTACCAAGCCCATTTCTAAAACCCCATATCGAATGGCTCTATTGAACTTCAGGGAGTTAAAGGTCCAACTACGGGGAGTTGTTGGACATCGGTTTCATTCGATCTAGTACATCTCCTTGGGGTGCTCTGTTTTATTTGTAAAGAAGAAAGAGCGGGAGTATGCGACTTTTTGTATTGACTATCGGAATTGAACCATGTCACTATCAAGAATAGGTATCCACTACCTCGTATTGATGACTTGTTTGACCCGATTCATGAGGAGCACAATTCTTTTCAAAACCGATCTTCGATTCTAGATATCATCGGTGAAGATTAGAAGGCGAGGATATTCTCAAGGCGCGCTTTTTAGAACTCAGATGCGGGCATTATGAATTCCTAGTCATATCTTTTGGATTGACTAATGCTCCTGGCTTTCATGGATATGATGAACCGAGTATTCAAGGAATATTTGGATCGGTTTGTTGTAGTCTTTATTGATGACATCCTCATATATTCCAAAAGTCGTAAAGATCATGAGCACCATTTTGAAAATTTGGTACTCCAAAGGCTTCGTGAAAACAAGTTATATGCCAAGTTAAAAAGAAATGCGAGTTCGGGCGAGGAAGTAGCATTTCTTTTCGCACGGTGTCAAAACATGGAGTATCTGTTGATCCGTGAAGATTTAAGTAATACAAAGTTAGAGCAATCAAGGCGGTGGATCAAGTACATAGCTTTACGGGCTTAATTGGTTATTATCGGAGATTCGTGGAAGGGTTTTCTCGAATCGCTACTCAGATTAACTTCAGTTGACTCGGAAGGATACAAAGTTCGTTTTGGGCGAGGAATGTGAGAAGAGTTTCCAAGAGCTTAAGAGTTTCCAAGAGCTTAAGAGGAGACTCATTTTAAGACTGTTTTGACAATACCATCTGGTTCAAATGGAATTGTTATTTACAAATGATGCTTGAGCAAAGGGTTAGGATGTGTTCTCATGCTGGCGTGGGAAAGTCATAGCTTTATGCCTCGCGACAACTTAAAGAATATGAGAGGAATTATCCTACTCATGATCTAAAGTTAGCGCCCGATCGTTTTTCGCTTAAAGATCCGGAGGCACTATCTATATGGGGAGAAAGTGGAGATATATTCAGACCATAAAAGCCTAAAATATTTCTTCACTCAAAAAGAACTCAACATGCGACAGTGACGTTGGCTCGAGCTATTGAAAGATTACGATCACACCATTCAATACCATCCTGAAAAAGTGAACGTGGTAGCTGACGCATTGAGTAGAAGATCATACGCGGGAACGAATGCGATGCTGTTAACACAAAGGTCCATTTTGTGTGATTTACAAAAGATGAAGATGGAATTCAAGACTCCGGGGACCCATGCAATGATGTCAAGTATACGTATAGAACCAACTTTAATCGAAAAAGTTAAAGTTGCTCAATCCACAGACCCGGAGCTGATGCAGATGAAGAAGAAAGTGCAAGAAGGTGTTATTCCAGAAGCAAGAATCGATGAAGAAGGAATACTTCGAGTCCACTCCAAACTTTGTGTTCCTAACGATTCTGATTTAAAGTACAAGATCATGATGGAGGCACACAATACACCATTTGCAATTCATCCTAGAAGTACCAAAATGTATCGTGATCTTCAACATACATTTTGGTAGAACAATATAAAGAGAGAGATTGCAAAGTTTATCTCGATGTGTTTAACTTGTCAACGTGTAAAGGCGGAGCATCAAGTGCCTAAAGGTCCATTGCAACCACTTGAGATTCAGAAATGGAAGTGGGAACACATTACCATGGATTTTGTTACGGGTCTTCCCACGGTTTCTCAAGGCATAAATACTATTTGGGTTATTGTTGATAGATTAACCAAGATCGCTCATTTCTTGCCGATCACGGAGACTTATTCCTTGAACGTCTTGCTAGTATATACGTAAATGAGATTGTGAGGTTGCATGGCATGCCGATATTCATAGTTTGGATCGTGACCCAAGATTCACTTCAAGATTTTGGGTTAGCTTGCAAAAAGCTATGAGTAACGGATTTACGATTTAGTTCAAAGATACCATCCTCAAAGCGGACGGACAATCGGAGAGGACTATTCAAACTCTTGAAGATTTATTAAGACTCGTGTCCTAGACTTCAAAGGAGTTGGGATAAGTACTTACCATTGGTGGAATTCTCCTACAACAACAACGATTATCGAGCAAGTATAGGTGTGGCTCCATTGAAGCATTGTATGGACGAAAGTGTCGCTCTCCAATATGTTGGGATGAGGTGGGTGAAGCAACATTGTTGGGACCCGAGTTGGTACGTATAACTACGGAAAAGATCCAAATGATTCGACAACATATACAAACGGCACAGGATCGACAAAAGAGTTATACGGATCTTCATCGAAAGGACGTGGAATTTAGTATTGGAGATCACGTATTGTTGTGTGTAGCTCCATGGAAGGGAGTTACAAGATTTGGGAAAAGAGGAAAGCTCAATCCACGATTTATTGGTCCATTTCAGATTCTTGACCGAGTAGAAAATGTAGCATATAGACTCGCGTTACCTCCAAGTATGTCTCGTGTTCATAATGTTTTTCATATATCACGTTTCCGTAAATATGTGAAAGACCGAACCACGTCATTGAGTTAGAACCGGACGAGATAATAGAAGACTTAACGTCGAGGAAGTATGTGGCGCCCCAAAATTAGGTATATCGTCACCCATCTTGGGTCACCACTTACATGGTACATAAATTCAAATACAACTTACTAACATAAGCATAGGTGTACAATACGACATAAAGCGTGAGTTTGAATACAAATATTGTCTACTAGATATTATACAAACTCAAAAGGAGTCCTCATTACAACTATTATCACCTTTATTTCGCGAATAGTGAGGACTACTAATGCTATCCTACGGACCATTACTCCGTTCCCGACTCGTCGTCGGCTATGTTCTCATTTCACAGAAGAAACGGTGAAAGAAAGGGTGAGCTCAACTAGCCCGATAAGAAATATTATGACTAAGATAATGCGAATAAATTATCATTAGCCTTCAACGATGTTAAAGCGATAAAATACAATAGACAAACCGGTTTAAGCTGCGGTGAATATACGATCCATTAAAAGAGTCAAGTAGAAAATAAAGTCTACTATCTTTTAGGTTTTAAAAGGTTTTCATCAATTTTTATCACTAAGACTCGGTTTAATGAATAAACCACAATATCTAATCATCCACATGTACCCACGGTCGAGGATTTTCATCAAATTATCAATGGTCATGACTATCTTAGAATCACCCCGGTCATAATCATACCAAAAACTATCCATCATCGCATTACAGTGCCACCGAGGACTTTTGTCACATCATTTATATCAAGCCGTGATTATACCGAATGATCCACGGTCATAATCATACTAAGTTCATCTATGCTGCGTAAGCGAAGATAACATAATATAACATGAGGGATGATGACAATGACATAATAATTCAATAAAACAAGTTCAAGAATTATTTAATCCAGGAATTATTAACATCCAAATTGTCAACACGATATCTTGTTTTATAGAGTAAAATTCAAGAATAATCGGAAGAATATTTTCATGAAAGATTTGGATGAAACGCAAATATCAAAGATATTCTACTAATTTCATGGAGTATAGAAGTCAAAGTTTTAACAATTGGGTATAATAAAGAATGGAACAACAAAAGAAATCACCGTGCATGCGGTGCTTGCGCGTAGGCGAGTTATTCAATGAGAATAATAATAACGGAACCGAGTCGGTGAAATTCACGCAAATGAGGATGATCCAACCAGAATAATAAATCTTTGAATAATAATAAACAATGGAACCGGTCCGGTGTAAAACACAGACGAGGATATTCAGCGAGAATAATAAATGCGGAATAATAAGCAATGGAACCGGTCGGTGTAAAACACACTGACGAGGATATTCAGCAGAATAATAAAGAATGGAATAACGAAGAAGATCACCAAGTATAGGGGATTAAGCGTATCTGAGTTATTCAACAGAATAAATAAGAATGGAATAATATAAGGATTTCACCAAGTATAGGGTATCACGGCGTATCGAGGTTATGTATAGGGTATGCCACTTTTACGAGTTATTCAGCAGAATAATAATGAATGGAATAATGAAGTTCTCTTCATAAATAAGAAAGAATAACATCCCTTACGGGTACAACAAATAATATCCCTTACCTTAGAAGAAGCTGAATATTGGCGAAGTGAAGTAGCAGAATACTCTTCTTCTTTCACTCTATAGATTTTCTCTCTATAGCTTCTCTCTATAATTTCTCTCTAGAGTTTGGTGAATTCGTAAGAAAATAATGAAGGAATGAGCTTCATTTATAGGAAAATAGAATGCATAGTAATTAATCCATGAACGGTCCAGATTGATTTAATTTAATCGAAGGTCCATATTTAAAGCAAAATCTTTTAAATAAAATATAATATATTCTATTTATATAAAAACATTTTACTATGCAAACACTATGCAACACTACGCAACACTTATGCATGTGAGACCCCGATTTTATCAATAAAGATTTAAATTTTGTTGAAATAATTTTTAATATTATGGTGTGAATTTAAGATAATATTATAGTTGTGGGTAGTATTTATAAATTTTGCAAAGTATGCAAGTGGTTATATTATATTCGATTGGTGGGGAATATTCGGTTTAGCGAGGGGAATATTAAATACAACTACTCAATCATTGGTGGACCCACAATGTAATTATTATCGGATTGAAAGCGACAAAAATATTTTATTGAAATAACGGCGGAAGTTTTACCGTGGTAGTTCTTTGTTGAACTACTCGATAGTAAAAAAATGCGATGTCGTGTGGTTGCATAAGTAGACACCGGTATTGATTATTGATGCTTATGTGAGAAGTCACTCAGTTTGATTCCATTATTGTCGATTAATAATATGAATTATTATAAGCGATAATGACGTTTTGTTTTATTCAGTATTATTAACGTAATAAAAGCGAAACATCTTTTATATAAAATAGAATACTTTATTAAAGTTATTCTATAAATAGAATATATTATATTTTATTATGCATAGTGTTGCATAGTGTTTTTGCATAGTGTTTTACATAGTATTGCATAGTGTTTCCATAGTAAAATGTTTTTATATAAATAGAATATATTATATTTTATTTAAAAGATTTTCTTTAAATATGGACCGTCGATTAAAGTAAATCAATACGGACCGTTCATGGATTAATTCTTATGCATTCCATTTTCCTATAAATAAAGCTCATTCCTTCATTATTTTCTTACATTTAATTCATTTGAAACTTTAGAGAGAAATTATAGAGAGAAGGCAGAGAGAAAATTATAGAAAGAAGAAGAGTATTCGCTACTTCACTACTTCTATATTCAGGTTCTTTTTACGGTGAGGGTGTTATTCTTTCTTCTTGAAGAGAACTTCGTTATTCCATTCATTATTATTACGTTGGAATAACTCCGTAAAAAGTGGCATACCCTATACATAACTTGTGTATCGCTGTGAGATACCCTATACTTGGTGAAATCCTTATGTTATTCCATTGCTTATTATTCTCATTGGAATAAACTCATATCATGCCGATTTACCCTATACTTGGTGACATTCTTCTATTATTTCATTGGAACATCTATCATGTGTTTTACACGGGACCGGTTCCGCTTTTTATTATTCTGTTGGAACATCCACGTCACATGTGTTTTACACCGGACTGGTTCCGTCTTTATCATTACATTGAATATCCTATCATGTGTTTTACACCGGATCCGGTTTCATCTTTATTATTCTGTTGGAATATCCCGCTTGTAAGTGTGAATTTCACGACTGGTTCCGTTATTATTATTATGTTGGAATAACTTTGTACATGCAAGATACCGCATGCGTGGTGATTTCTTTTGTTATTCCATTCTTTATTATACCCGGTTGGTTAAAACTTTGACTTCTATACTCTATGAAATTAGTAGAATATCCTCGATATTTGCGTTTCATCCAAAGATCTTTTCATGGAAATATTCTTCGATCATTCTTAAATTTTACTCATTTAAATAAAGATCATGTTGACAATTTGACGTTAATAATTCATGGATTAAATAATTCTTGAACTTGTTTTATTGAATTATTATGTCATTGTCATCATCCTCATGTTATATTATGTTATCTTTGGCTTTACGCAGCATAGATGAACTTAGTATGATTATGACCGAGGATCATTCGGTATAATCATGACTTGATATAAATGATGTGACTAAAGTCCTCAAAGTGGCTGTAATGCAAATGATGGATAGTTTTGGTATGATTATGACCAGGGGTGATTCGGTATAGTCATGACCATTGATAATTTGATGAAAATCCTCGACCGTGGTACGGGGATGATTAGATGTGGTGGTTTATTTATTAAGTCGAGTCTCAAACGATAAAAATTGATGAAAACCTTTTAAAACCTAAAAGATAGTAGACTTTATTCTCTACTTGATTTTTTTAATGGATTGCATATTCCACCGCAGCTTAAACCTGGTTGTCTATTGTATTTTATCGGTTTAACATCGTTGAAGGCTAATGATAATTTATTTCGCATTATCTTAGTCATAATATTTTTCATCGGGCTAGTTGAGCTCACCTTTCTTTCTTTCTTTATTCTCTTCGTGAAATGAGAACATATGGACTAGAGTCGGAACGGAGTAATGGTCCAAAGGATAGCATTAGTAGTCCCTCACTATTCGTGAAATAGTGTGATAATAGTTGTAATGAGGACTCATTTTGAGTTTGTATAATATCTAGTAGATAATATTTGTATTCAAACTCACAGTTTATGTCAGATTGTATATAGCGCTTATATTAGTAAGTTGTATTTGAATTTATGTACCATGTAAGTGGCGACCCAAGATGGGTGACGATACTAATTTTGGGGGCGTCACAATGCATAATAAAATATAATATATTCTATTTATAGAATAACTTTAATAAAGTATTACATTTTATATAAAAGATGTTTCGCATTTTATTACGTTAATAATCTGAATAAAACAAAAGCGTCATTATCGCTTATAATAATTCATATTATTAATCGACAATAATGGAATCAAAGTGAGCGACTTCTCACATAAGCATCGATAATCAATAGTGTCTTCTTACTATGCAACCACACGTATTCATCGTATTTTTTACTACCGAGTAGTTCAACAAAGATCAACGGTAAAACTTCCGTAGTTATTTCAATAAAATATTTTTGTCGTTTTCTCAATCAATCCAATAATTACATTATTGGGGTCCACCAATGATTGAGTAGTTATACGAATATTCCTGCTAAACCGAATATTCCCCAGACCAATCGAATATAATATAACCACTTGCATACTTTGCAAAATTTATAAATACTACCCACAACTATAATATTATCTTAAATTCACACCATAATATTAAAAATTATTTCGACAAAATTTAAATCATTATTGATAAAATCTGAGGGTCTCACAATCTCCCCTCCTTATGGAATTTAAGCCCTCGAAATTAGAAGTGCGATACTGGGTATGATAAGAGGTGAGGATACCTTGAATACTGATTATCGTAAAAAATATTAAATTCATCTTCGTAATCCCATTAAAGATATCAATTCATCTTTGCTTCTACAGCCAAAGATATACTGTTTGTAAAACCAATAATGCCGAGATTGACTTAATAGTATCACGACCACGAATTATTCATGCGCACTTTGGCCGAGGATATTCATGTTTTCAATTACGGTCATGATTATACCGAATAATCCTTGGTAATAATCATACCAAGTCTATCAATGCACTACTACCAAAGATGACTTTTTACCACATCCATGAATTAATATTTCATTGCGAGACTCATTTCAATAATTAATTCATATCATCGAATCATCCACGCACTACAAGCCAATGATATTCATTAGTATCACGACCACGAATTATCCATGCACTACTACCAAAGATAATCGTGTATTCATTAGTATCACGACCACAAATTATATCCATGCGATACGGCCAAAGATAATCGTGTATTCATTAGTATCACGACCACAAATTATCCATGCACTACTACCAAAGATAATCGTGTATTCATTAGTATCACGACCACAAATTATCCATGCACTACTACCAAAGATAATCGTGTATTCATTAGTATCACGCACCACGAATTATCCATGCACTACTACCAAAGATAATCGTGTATTCATTAGTATCACGACCTCAAATTATCCATGCACTACTACCAAAGATAATCGTGTATTCATTAGTATCACGACCACAAATTATCCATGACTACTACCAAAGATAATCGTGTATTCATTAGTATCACGACCACAAATTATCCATGCACTACTACCAAAGATAATCGTGTTTTCAATTACGGTTATGATTATACTAGAACAATCCCCTCGGTCATAATCATACCAAGTCCATCTATGCACCACTGACAGCGATGATGACTTTCAACATAACATAAACATGAGGATAATGATATAAAGAATCAATCAAATGAGATAAAGGATAAATATTAAACATTTATAATATAATTTATCCGAGATTCAAGAATATCCCAATGTTATCAATCACTTAATAATCTCATAATCTAATATTAATATTACAACAATATTTTAATCACTTCTTAAATTTATAAACAATTTATCTCAATTGTTTTACGCTTTTACCATATAATGCATTTAATCATTCAAAATGCCATACTCATAAGATATCATCACCAATTATCCAATCCTCATCAAAAATATGCATATACTCTATATAGGATCCTCTAGCCATAAAATCCTATTTTCAACTTTGTTACTTCACATAACATATTTAACTCATATGTTTGTAACTAAACTATTTTCATGAAAATACCAAATCAGTCCAAAAATATTTCTTTTCGGGATTTAGCATAATATAGTCCCATAATTAAAATATATTTTTCTCGGAATTTTTTAAAATTCATTTACTATTTTTCAAAAATCAATTTCTAATTAATTCCTTAAGAAATTAGCTACCTCAAGTTTAACTCCAAAAATTCCCAAATCTTGGCAGGACCTTACACATGTTAACGTGAGCCTCCAGTTTAAATTTCATGGTCATCGGAGTTATAGAACTCCGGTTATAGCGTTTTTAAATCGGAAAAACCTAAATATTGAAATAGTCATAACTTGCTCATTTTAAGTCAGAATGAGCTCATTTTTGGACAGGAGGTACTTTATACCATATACCTTCCTGTCCCAAAAGGCCAGATTTTTTCTCATAATTTAAGTGGCTGAAACAGCCCCTCTAAAATCATGGCAGCAGCTTTTTCGGTTTTTGCAGCTTTGCACTCCGTTGCTAAAATCAGTCCACACAAAAATCTACAACACCTTTTCTAGTAATTCCACTTGGATTAGTTAGGTAACTCATAGATCTAACTCTAGGACTTGACCACATTCAAAAATTCAAAATATAATAGGAGATATGGTCAATTGAATTTCATGTTACGTTTTTACCAAAATCGATTTTCAACTCTTTGTGATTTTTAAGAAACTTTCATGTTTTCACATACTAACCAACATAACTCATTATAACACTTACTAATACCACGTATACCCATGATTTTCATTAGTCCAATGCTTTTATTATGACTTTCATCATAATCCACGTAAATGCAGATCCTTTTAGTTGAAGAAATATTTGAGGTTTAAGAAATGAGTTTTTGTCTTTGGGGGTCGATACAAAATTCGATTTCACGCTCTAAGTAGGCTAAGAAGTCTTCAAGAATACGCCAGAAATTTATTAATAATAGAAATATCATTCAAAAGCGTGACTCTCATCCAAGACTTGGATAGTACATCACATTGATACCAACTGTGACTTCTATCCTTAACCTAGATAGCACCTCACAATGATACCTATAAACTTGCCATCTTCATTCATGATGTTGCCTCTACGAGAAAGTCCGGCTTCGGTGCATTCCACACAAGGAAGTCAACAACGAAAGGTTCGGGGCTCTTTACTTATGGCTTGATATGACAATGATTAACTTTAGGGTTTGGTTACTTTGAATTAGGTGTAATGAGGTTGTTATAAATATAAAAGCTAACAACCTTACGAAAAGCATGATGAGTAGCTAACCAATTGATTAGAAAATCACATCAAAGGCAAATATTTTCAAAAGATAAGATCGACGAAGTAACGTGAAAATGTTTATTTGAATTAAACAAGATTTAAAAATAGTAGCGATAACGAAGGCTCCTACTAACGAAGTTTCAACCAATAAGTCAAAGTTTAACTTCTTGAGTCAAATTCAAACGTTGAACACAACTAGGTGAAATAAAAGAGTGGGTAGGCGGTATCTAACACGGTATAGACTTCGCAAGAGCTTATGATTAACTTACCCGTGATAATTTTATTCGGGTTCCTCGTCACGAGAAAAAAACGCTCTCTTAAACTACACGGCTTTGGTTTATGCAGGATGACCTTTGGTGCCTCCATCCTAGTTGAATTTGTCTTGATGGCGACAAAATCGAGCTAAGTGACCTTCTCTTCCACAATTATAACATGCTTTTGAATGGCGTGGCGATTCGGACCGATGTGTCCCTCTCTCTCTGCATTTGAAGCATATAATAGGTGGTCCTTCTCCTTCCTTAACAAAAGTCTTTGGTCTTGACGTCTTTCCATCATTGTTGAATCTCCTTTTCTTGAAATGTCCATTCTTATTATTTTGGTACGATTATCAAAGTGGTTACCATATCGGCTGTTGATTCCCTCCACGCTTGTTATCACCGCTTCGATGACTACTCTCATTTGGTATTATAATTTTGCAATTTGCTCTCTTTTAGTTCGTTGACTCGTTATATTGGCTCCACTAATCGAGCCCTATTTACAACATCTGAATAAAAACACGCGTTTATGAGAAATAAGATGTTGGACGTATCTCGCTTCAAACCTCTTAAAAACATTCGCCATTCTCTCTTCATTATCCACTAAGTGGGAAGCAAACCGTGATAACTCCGCAAATTTTACCTCGTATTGCGACACACGGTCATATTGTTTTGTTCCAACTTGATAAACTCCACCTTCTTCACGTGTGGCGAATACTTTCGGGAAAGTATTTTGTCGTTGAACGACTCCTGGAACTTCTCCCAAGATATCTTGAGACAAAGAAGTTGAGTACGTTTTACCGATTCCCACCGATGTCTGCTCCTCAGCGCAACATAAAAGGCGGTAAAGGAACCTTTTGCTCCTTGGAGCATCCCAAGACATCAAATATCTTGGTAATCTGCTTTATCCATGCTTCCGCTTGAAGTGGTTTTGGCTCTCCCTTAAACTCCGGTGGTCGGCTCCTTGAATTGTTTAGCGGTGGCCTTGAGAGTTTTCAAGTGTTTCACATATTGTGAGACCCCATATTTTATCAATAAAGATTTAAATTTAGTGAAATAATTTTTAATATTATAGTGTGAATTTGAGATAATATTATAGTTGTGGGTAGTATTTATAAATTTTGCAAAGTATGCAAGTGGTTATATTATATTCGATTGGTGGGGAATATTAGGTTTAGCGAGGAATATTAAATACAACTGACTCAATCATTAGTGGACCCACAAGCGTAATTATTGTCGGATTGAGAAAGCGACAAAAAATATTTTATTGAAATAACGGCGGAAGTTTTACAAGTAGTTCTTGTTGAACTACTCGGTAGTAAAAGTGCGATAATAAGTGTGGTTGCATAGTAGACACGTGGTATTGATTATTGATGCTTATGTGAGAAGTCACTCGGTTTGATTCCATTATTGTCGATTAATAATATGAATTATTATAAGCGATAATGACGTTTTGTTTTATTCAGTATTATTAACGTAATAAAAGCGAAACATCTTTTTATATAAAATAGAATACTTTATTAAAGTTATTACATAAATAGAATATATTATATTTTATTTATAGTGTTGCGTAGTGTTTTGCATAGTGTTTTGCATAGTATTGCATAGTGTTTGCATAGTAAAATGTTTTTATATAAATAGAATATATTATATTTTATTTAAAAGATTTTTCTTTAAATATGGACCGTCAGATTAAAGTAAATCAATCTGGGATAGTTTCATGGATTAATTCTTATGCATTTCATTTTCCTATAAATAGAAGCTCATTCCTTCATTATTTTTTCTTACGAATTCATTGAAACTCAGAGAGAAATTATAGAGAAGCTATATAGAGAAAATTATAGAAAGAAGAAAGTATCTCGCTACTTCACTACTTTATATTAGGTTCTTTTATGGTGTAAGGGTGTTATTCTTTCTTCTTGAAGAGAACTTACATTATTCCATTCATTTTATTATTACATTGGAATAACTTTGTAAAAGTGGCATACCCTATACATAACTTGTGTATAATGCAGATACCCTATACTTGGTGAAATCCTTATGTTATTCCATTGCTTATTATTACATTGGAATAACTTTGTATCATGATTTACCTATACTTGGTGACATTCTTATTATTACATTTGGAACATCACATGCATGTGTTTTACCAGGGACTGGTTCCGATTTTATTATTACATTGGAATATCACATGCATGTGTTTTACAGGACACATTTAAAATCTTTATCATTACATTGGAATATCCTATACGTGTTTTTTACCGGATGCGGGTTCCATCTTTATTATTCTGTTGGAACATCACTGCCGGTGTGAATTTCACGACTGGTTCCGTTATTATTATTACATTGGAATAACATCATCCAATACCGCATGCATGGTGATTTCTTTTGTTATTCCATTCTTTATTATACTCGGTTGGTTAAAACTTTGACTTCTATACTCCATGAAATTAGTAGAATATCCTTGATATTTGCGTTTCATCCGATATCTTCTCATGGAAATATTCTTACGATCATTCTTGAATTTTACTCTCTGAAACGGTATTATGTTGACAATTTGGGCGTTAATAATTCATGGATTAAATAATTCTTGAATTTGTTTTATTGAATTATTATGTCATTGTCATCATCCTCATGTTATATTATGTTATCTTTGGCTTACGTGCATAGATGAACTTAGTATGATTATGACCGAGGATCAATCGGTATAATCATGACTTGATATAAATGATGTGACAAAAGTTCTCGGTGGTTTTGTAATGCGGTGATGGATAGTTTTTGGTATGATTATGACCGGGGTGATTCGGTATAGTCATGACCATTGATAACTTGATGAAAATCCTTGGCCGTAATGCGAGGGATGATTAGATGTGGTGGTTTATTTATTAAAATTTGAGTCTCAAATGATAAAAATTGATAAAAACCTTTTAAAACCTAAAAGATAGTAGATTTTATTATTCTATTTGACTCTTTTAATGGATTGCATATTCATTGCAGATTAAAGCTGGTTGTCTATTGTATTTTATCGGTTTAACTTTGTTGAAGGCTAATGATAATTTATTACGCATTATCTTAGTCATAATATTTCTTCTTGGGCTAGTTGAGCTCACCCTTTCTTTCCTTTATTCTCTTGAGGAAATGAGAACATATTTGGGACGAGTCGGGAGCGGAGTAATGGTCGAGAGGATAGCATTAGTAGTCCTCACTATACGTGAAATAGTGTGATAATAGTTGTAATGAGGACTCCTTTTTGAGTTTGTATAATATCTAGTAGACAATATTTGTATTCAAACTCACGGTTTATGTCGTATTATATACTATGACAGTTATATTAGTAAGTTGTATTTGAATTTATGTACCATGTAAGTGGCGACCCAAGATGGGTGGCGTATACCTAATTTTAGGGGCGTCCAATTGGTATCGAGCCATAAGTGTGAAGAGCCCCGAGCCCTCATTTGGTGACTTCTGTTGATGGGGAATGCACTGCAAAGCGGACTCTCCGTAGGGGACGCCCGATCTTTCTCGGTGTGGTGATAAAGTACTAATGTGAGAGTCTTGACACAAGTTGGTGTCGAGTCACAGATTAAGTATCGAGCTTAGGATATGATCCCATTTGAGATGTGAGATAAGAACTAGGAGGGGAGGCGGGGAATTCCTTAAGCTAGTATGACCTACCTAAATTTATTTGGTATTTAATTGGTCGGTCGAGTATAGGGATAATATGTGATATGTTAATTAACCCTTATTTTATGGCGGTATTTGAAAATGGCATCCAGAGAATGTTGAGAATAGCAATGGAGCACGAGGCTGTTGATTCTCCACGGATCGATAATCGGGACAATGTCTACAACGGGATGGCGATAATCCTCCGTAAATAACAACACCGATCAATTGACTAACGAGCGATGACGTTTAAAAGGTTTTAGAATTCATGCAACATCGGTGTAAAAGCGACTCGCATTCAAAACGTAGGTGGAAACACGGAAAACTCTCGGACGGTCACCATTAAACAATTGAGGAGTTGGGACCACCGGAGTTTAAGGGAGAGCCAAAACCACTTACGGCGGAAGCATGGATTAAGCAGATTACCAAGATATTTGATGTCTTGGGATGCTCAGAGGAGCAAAAGGTTCCTTTTTAGCCTTTATATTCTTGGAGAGGTGATTCTTGGTGGGAATCGGTAAAGCGTACTCGACTTCTTTGTCTTGAAGATATCTTGGGAGAAGTTCGGGGAGTTGTTCAACGACAAATACTTTCACGAAAGTATTCGCCACATGAAGGAGGTGGAGTTTATCAAGTTGGAACAAAACAATATGGACCGTGTCGCAATACGAGGCAAAATTTGCGGAGTTATCACGATTCGTCCCACTTGGTGGATAATGAAGAGAGAAGAATGGCGAATGTTTTTAAGAGGTTTGAAGCGGAGATCGTCAACATCTTATTTCTCATAAAGCTGTGTTTTATTAGGATGTTGTAAATAGGGCTCGATTAGTGGTGTAGCGATAACGAGTCAACCTGAACTAAAAAAAGGCGGTGGCAAAATTATAATACCGTGAAAGTAGTCATCGTGAGCGGTGACAACAAGCGTGGAGGAATCAACGGGCGGATATGGTAACCACCGGTAAGTAATCGGGGCCAAAATAATAAGAATGGACATTTCAAGAAAAGGAGATTCAACAATGATGGAAAGGCGTCGACACCAAAGACTTTTTGTTGTTAAGGAAGGAGAAGGACCACCTATCATATGCTTCAAATGCGGAGGAGAGGACACATCGATCGAAGCTGCCGTATGCCATCAAAGCATGTTATAATTGTGGAAAGAAGGCCACTTAGCTCGATTTTGTCGTTCATCAAGACGAATTCAACTAGGATGGAGGCACCAAAGGTTTGTCCCTGAGACAAACCAAAGCCGTGTAGTTTAAGAGAGCGTTTTTTTTCGTGACGAGGAACACGAATAAAATTATCACGGGTAAGTTAATCGTAAGCTCTTGCGAAGTCTATATACCGTGTTAGATACCGATTCTACCCACTCTTTTATTTCACCTAGTTGCATTCAGCGTTTGAATTTGACTCCGAAGAAGTTAAACTTTGACTTATTGGTTGAAACTTCGTTAGTAGGAGCCTTCGTTACCGCTACTATTTTTTAAATCTTGTTTAATTCAAATAAACATTTTCACGTTACCTGTCGATCTTATCTTTTTGAAAATATTTGCCTTTGATGTGATTTTCGGAGTCAATTAGCTACTCATCATGCTTTTCGTAAGGTTGTTAGCTTTTATATTTATAACAACCCTGTTACACGAATTCAAAGTAACCAAACCCTAAAGTTAATCATTGTCATATCAAGCCATAAGTAAAGAGCCCCGAACCTTTCGTTGTTAACTTCCTTGTGTGGAATGCACCGAAGCCAGGCTTTCTGTAGGCGACATCGTGAATGAAGATGGCAAGTTTATAGGTATCATTGTGAGGTACTATCTAGGTTAAGGGATAGAAGTCACAGTTGGTATCAATGTGACGTACTATCCAAGTCTTGGATAAGAGTAACAGTTTTGAATGATATTTCTATCATTAATAAATTTCTTGACGTATTCTTGAAGACTTTCTAGCCTACCCTAGAGCGTGAAATTGAATTTTGTATTGACCCCAGTACAAAAACTCATTTCTTAAACCCTCAAATATTTCTTCAACTAAAATGAACAGTTTACGTGGTTTATGATGAAAGTCATAATAAAAGCATAGGACTAATGAAAATCATGGGTATATGAGGTATTAGTAAGTTTTATGATGAGTTATGTTGGTTAGTATGTAAAAACATGAAAGTTTCTTAGAAATCACAAAGAGTTGAAAATCAGATTTTAGTGAAAAACGTAACATGAAATTCAATTGACCATATCTCCTATTATATTTTGAATTTTTGAATGTGGTCAAGTCCTAGAGTTAGATCTATGAGTTACCTAACTAATCCAAGTGGAATTACTGGAAAAGGTGTTGTAGATTTTTGTGTGGACTGATTTTAGCAAAGGAGTGCAAAGCTGCAAAAACCGAAAAAAAGCTTACGCCATGATTTTAGAGAGGCTGTTTAGGCCACTTAAATTATGAGAAAAATTCTGGCCTTTTGGGACATGAAAGTATATGGTATAAAGTACCTCCTGTCCAAAAATGAGCTCATTCGACTTAAAATGAGCAAGTTATGACTATTTCAATATTTAGATTTTTTTTCGAAAAACGCTATAATAGGAGTTCTATAACTCGATGACCATGAAATTTAAACTGGAGGCTCACGTTAACATGTGTAAGGTCCTGTCAAGATTTGGGAATTTTGAAGTTAAACTTGAGGTAGCTAATTTCTTAAGGAATTAAGTGGAAATTGATTTTTAAAAATAGTAAATGAATTTTAAAATTTAGAGAAAAATATATTTTCATTATGGGACTATATTATGCTAAATCCCAGAAAAGAAATATTTTTAGGACTGATTTGGTATTTTCATGAAAATAGTTTAATTACTGAACATATGAGTTAAATATGTTATGTGAAGTAACAAAGTTGAAAATAGAATTTTATGGCTAGAGAATCCTATATAGAGTATATGCATATTTTTGATGAGGATTTGATAATTGGTGATGATATTTTATGAGTATGGCATTTTGAATGATTAAATGCATTATATGGTAAAGCGTAAACAATTGAGATAAATTGTTTATAAATTTAAGAAGTGATTAAAATATTATTATAATATTAATGTTATTAGATTATGAGATTATTAAGTGATTGATAACATGGGGATATTCTTGAATCTGGATAAATTATATTATAAATGTTTAATATTTATCCTTTATCTCATTTGATTGATTCTTTTATATCATTATCCTCATGTTTATATTATGTTGAAAGTCATCTGGCATGGGCTGTAGTGCATAGATGGACTTGGTATGATTATGACCACGGATTATTCGGTATAATCATAATCAGTAATTGAAAACACAATTATCTTTGGTAGTAGTGCATGGATAATTTGTGGTCGTGATAATCTTGATGAATATCCACCACGTAGTGCGGGGATGATTGACGATGTGGATTAATTATCGAAATTTGAGTCTCAAACAATGAAATATTAATTCATGGATGTGTTCAAAGTCATCGTGGCTTACGTGCATAGATGGACTTGGTATGATTATGACCGAGGATCATTCGGTATAATCATAATAGTAATTGAAAACACAATTATCTTTGGTAGTAGTGCATGGATAATTTGTGGTCGTGATCTTAATGAATATACGATTATCTTTGGTAGTAGTGCATGGATAATTTGTGGTCGTGATACTAATGAATACACGATTATCTTTGGTAGTAGTCATGGATAATTTGTGGTCGTGATACTAATGCATACACGATTATCTTTGGTAGTAGTGCATGGATAATTTGTGGTCGTGATCTTAATGAATATACGATTATCTTTGGTAGTAGTGTATGGATAATTTGTGGTCGTGATACTAATGAATACACGATTATCTTTGGTAGTAGTGCATTGGATAATTTGTGGTCGCATGATATCTTAATGAATACACGATTATCTTTCGCCCGTAGTGCATGGATAATTCGTGGTCGTGATCTTAATGAATATCCTTGGCTTTTTGAGTAGTGCGGGGATGATTCGATGATATGGATTAATTATTGAAATTTGAGTCTCGTGATGAAATATTAATTCATGGATGTGGTAAAAGTCATCTTTAGTAGTAGTAGTGCATTGATAGACTTGGTATGATTATGACCACGGATTATTCGGTATAATCATGGCCGTAGTAATTGAAAACACGAATATCCTTAGCCGATGGTGCATGGATAATTCATGGTTGTGATACTATTAAGTCGAGTCTCGATTATTATTGGTTTCTGATTATATATCTTTGGCACGTGAATGCAAAGATGAATTGTTAATAAATATCTTTGGCTGTAGTGCAAAGATGAATTGTTAAATGAATATCTTTGGTAGGATTGCAAAGATGAATTTAATGTTTTCAACGATAAAGGTATTCAAGGTATCCTCACCTCTTTATCATACAGTCGTACCCTAATTTGAGGAGAAATTCCATAAGGAGGGAGATTGTGAGACCCATATTTTATCAATAAAGATTTAAATTTAGTCGAAATAATTTTTAATATTATAGTGTGAATTTGAGATAATATTATAGTTGTGGGTAGTATTTATAAATTTTGCAAAGTATCAAGTGGTTATATTATATTCGATTGGTGGGGAATATAGGTTTAGCGAGGGGAATATTCGCACACTGGCTCAATCATTAGTGGACCCCTAGCAGTAATTATTGTCGGATTGAGAAAGCGACAAAAATATTTTATTGAAATAACGGCGGAAGTTTTACCGTAGTTCTTTGTTGAACTACTTTCGGTAGTAAAAAAATACGATAATAAGTGTGGTTGCATAAGTAGCACACGGTATTGATTATTGATGCTTATATGTGAAGTCACTCGGTTTGATTCCATTATTGTCGATTAATAATATGAATTATTATAGCGATAATGACGTTTTGTTTTATTCAGTATTATTAGCGTAATAAAAGCGAAACATCTTTTATATAAAATAGAATACTTTATTAAAGTTATTACTATAAATAGAATATATTATATTTTATTATGCATAGTGTGTTGCGTAGTGTTTTGCATAGTATTGCATAGTGTTTGCATAGTAAAATGTTTTTATATAAATAGAATATATTATATTTTATTTAAAAGATTTTTCTTTAAATATGGACCGTCGATTAAAGTAAATCAATACGGATAGTTCATGGATTAATTCTTATGCATTTCATTTTCCTATAAATGAAGCTCATTCCTTCATTATTTTCTTACGAATTCATTGAAACTCTAGAGAGAAATTATAGAGAGAAGCTATAGAGAGAAAATTATAGAAAAAGAAGAAGAGTATTACGCTACTTCACTACTTCTATATTAGGTTCTTTTTACGGTAAGGGTGTTATTCTTTCTTCTTGAAGAGAACTTACATTATTCCATTCATTATTATTACATTGGAATAACTTTTGTAAAAGTGGCATTACCTATACATAACTTTGTATCTGTGGCATACCCTATACTTGGTGAAATCCTTATGTTATTCCATTGCTTATTATTACATTGGAATAACTTTTGTGTCTGTGGTTTACCCTATACTTGGTGACATTCTTCTATTATTACATTTGGAACATCACATGCGTGTGTTTTACAGGATTTGGTTCCGATTTTATTATTTACATTGGAATATCACATGCGTGTGTTTTTACGGACTGGTTAAAATCTTTATCATTACATTGGAATATCCTATACGTGTGTTTTACAGGATCTGGTTCCATCTTTATTATTTACATTGGAACATCCTGTGATTGTGAATTTCACACGACTGTTTAAATTATTATTATTACATTGGAATAACTGCATCATCTGACAATCCCGCATGCATGGTGATTTCTTTTGTTATTCCATTCTTTATTATACTCGGTTGGTTAAAACTTTGACTTTATACTCCATGAAATTAGTAGAATATCCTTGATATTTGCGTTTCATCGATATCTTCTCATGGAAATATTCTTACGATCATTCTTGAATTTTACTCTACTAAAGCGATATTATGTTGACAATTTGGGACGTTAATAATTCATGGATTAAATAATTCTTGAATTTGTTTTATTGAATTATTATGTCATTGTCATCATCCTCATCATTATATTATGTTATCTTTGGCTTACGTGCATAGATGAACTTAGTATGATTATGACCGAGGATCAATCGGTATAATCATGACTTGATATAAATGATGTGACAAAAGTTCTCGGTGGCACGTAATGCGATGATGGATAGTTTTTTGGTATGATTATGACCGGGGGTGATTCGGTATAGTCATGACCATTGATAACTTGATGAAAATCCTTGGCTAGTAGTGCGGGGATGATTAGATGTGGTGGTTTATTTATTAAAGTCGAGTCTCGTGATAAAAATTGATAAAAACCTTTTAAAACCTAAAAGATAGTAGATTTTATTCTCTACTTGACTCTTTTAATGGATTGCATATTCATTATGATTAAAGCTGGTTGTCTCATTGTATTTTATCGGTTTAACTTTATTGAAGGCTAATGATAATTTATTACGCATTATCTTAGTCATAATATTTCTTCTTGGGCTAGTTGAGCTCACCCTTTCTTTCACCTTTATTCTCTTGAAATGAGAACATAAATTTGAGACGAGTCGGGGAGCGGAGTAATGGTCGAGAGGATAGCATTAGTAGTCCTCACTATTACGTGAAATAGTGTGATAATAGTTGTAATGAGGACTCCTTTTGAGTTTGTATAATATCTAGTAGACAATATTTGTATTCAAACTCACGGTTTATGTCGTATTATACTTACGCAGTTATATTAGTAAGTTGTATTTGAATTTATGTACCATGTAAGTGGCGACCCAAGATGGGTGGACGATATACCTAATTTTGGGGGCGTCACACATATATTTAGACAGAGTCGCTTTACCGATGTTGCATGAATTCTAAAACCTTTTAAACGCATCATCGGTCGTTAAATCAATTGATCGTGTTGTTGTTTACGGGAGGATTATCGCCATCCCACATTGCACATTGTCGATTATTGATCATGGAGAATCAACAGGTCTCACGTGCTCATTCTTTATTCTCAACATTCTCGGATGCCATTTTCAAACACTACCACAAAATAAGGGTTAATTGACATGCAACATATTATCACTATACTCGAATGACCAATCAAATACCAAATAAACTTAGGTAGGTCATACTTAAAGCGAAGGTATTCCCTGTCTCCCCTCCTAGTACTATTCTCACATCTTAGCCAGGATCATATCCTAAGCTCGATACCAACCGTGGCGCCCCCAAAATTAGGTATCGTCACCCATCTTGGGTCGCCACTTACATGGTACATAAATTCAAATACAAACTTAATTATACATACGTCGTGTAACATATGACAATACATAAAGCGAGAGTTCTAATAGGAATATTGTCATTTAGACAATATCCATACTCAAGGAGTCCTCATTACATTTATTGTCACACTATTTAATGAGAATAGTGAGGACTACTAATGCTATCTTGGGACCATCACTCTTTTTCCCGACTCGTCCCCATTTATATTCTCATTTCGAAGAGAACGGTGAAAGAAAAGCGAGCTTAACTAGCCCAAGAAGAAATATTATAACTAAGATAATGCGAATAAATTATCAATAGACTTCAACAATGTTAAACCGATAAAATACAATAGACAAACAGTTTAAGCTAATGACGAGAATATCTAATCCATTAAAAGAGTCAAGTAGAAAATAAAGTCTACTATCTTTTAGGTTTTAAAAGGTTTTCATCAATTTTATCACTAAGACTCGGTTTAATGAATAAACCACAATATCTAATCATCCATGTACCACTTGGTCAAGGATTTTCATCAAATTATCAATGGTCATGACTATACCGAATCACCCCAGGTCATAATCATACCAAAAACTATCCATCATCGCATTACGAGCCATCGAGGACTTTTGTCACATCATTTATATCAAGCCATGATTATACTTAGAATGATCCACGGTCATAATCATACTAAGTTCATCTATGCACGTCAAAGCCAAAGATAACATAATATAACATGAGGATGATGATGATGACATAATAATTCAATAAAACAAGTTCACGAATTAATTTATTCAGAACTAATAACGCCCAAATTGTCAATACGACATGATCTTGCTTTTGTAGAGTAAAATTCAAGAATGCTCGAAAAATATTTTCATTAAAAATCTTTGGATGAAGCGCAAATATCATGGATATTCCACTAAATTCATGGAGTATAAGTCAAAATTTTAACCAACCGAGTATAATAAATAATGAAATAACAAAAGAAATCACCACGCATGCAGACTTCGCAGTATAAAGTTATTCCAATGTAATAATAAATCTGTAATAATAAAAGCGGAACCAGTCCGGTGTAAAACACACGCATGTGATATTCCAATAGAATAATAAAGACGTAATAATAAAGAGCAGAACTGTGTCCGGTGTAAAACACACAAACAGGATATTCCAAAAGAATAATAATAACGAGAATAATAAAGACGGAACCGAAGTCCGGCGTAAAAGCCTGACGAGGATGTTCCAAGCGGAATAATAAAATAATAGAAGAATGTCACCAAGTATAGGGGATTCGCGATATACTGAGTTATTCCAATGAATAAATAAGAATGGAATAATATAAGGATTTCACCAAGTATAGGGTATTCCGCATATACGGTCATGTATAGGGTATGCCACTTTTACGAGTTATTCCAACGAGAATAATAAAGAATGGAATAATGAAGTTCTCTTCATGAATAAAAAAAATAATACCACCTTACGAAGTCAACAAATAATATTCCCTACCTTTGAAGAGTGAATATTGGAATAACTCGCTTATCATCAAGTACCGCATGCATGGTGATTTTTTTTGTTGTTCCATTCTTTATTATACCCAAATTGGTTAAAACTTTGACTTCTATACTCCATGAAATTAGTAGAATATCTTTGATATTTGCGTTTCATCCAAAGATCTTTTCATGGAAATATTCTTACGATTATTCTTGAATTTTACTCTACAAAACAAGATCATGTTGACAATTTGGATGTTAATAATTCTGGATTAAATAATTCTTGAACTTGTTTTATTGAATTATTATGTTATTGATATCATCCTCATGTTATATTATGTTATCTTTGGCTTACGTGCATAGATGAACTTAGTATGATTATGACCAGGGATCATTCGGTATAATCATGGCTTGATATAAATGATGTGACAAAAGTCCTCGGTGGCACTGTAATGCGATGATGGATAGTTTTTGGTATGATTATGACCGGGGGTAATTTAAGTATAGTCATGACCATTGATAATTTGATGAAAATCCTTGACTAGTAGTACGAGGATGATTAGATATTGTGGTTTATTCATTAAAGCTGAGTCTTAGTGATAAAATTGATGAAAACCTTTTAAAACCTAAAAGATAGTAGACTTTATTTTCTACTTGACTCTTTTAATGGATTCAGATCTTCGGCCGCAGATTAAAATTGGTTGTCTATTGTATTTTATCGGTTTAACATTGTTGAAGACTATTGATAATTTATTCTCGCATTATCTTAGTTATAATATTTCTTCTGGGCTAGTTAAGCTCGCCCTTTCTTTCCTTTATTCTCTTTAGGAAATGAGAATATAGCTTGGGACGAGTCTGTGAAAAAAGAGTGATGGTCCCGAAGATAGCATTAGTAGTCCTCATTATTCATTAAATAGTGTGATGATAAATGTAATGAGGACTCCTTGAGTATGGATATTGTCTAAATGACAATATTCTATTAGAACTCTCGATTTATGTATTTGTCGTATGTTACCGACGGATGTATAATTAAGTTTGTATTTGAATTTATGTACCATGTAAGTGGCGACCCAAGATGGGTGGCGATATACCTAATTTTGGGAGGCGTCGCGGTTGGTATCGAGCCAGGATATGATCCACGCTAAGATCTTGAGATAAGAACTAGGAGGAGAGGCGGGGAATTCCTTCGCTAGTATGACCTACCTAAGTTTATTTGTTATTTAATTGGTCGGTCGAGTATAGGGATAATATTTGATATATTAATTAACCCTTGTGTTGTGGCGGTGTTTGGAAATGGCAATTTGAAAATATTCACAATGGAGTGAATGTGACCGTTGTGACACCTTTAATCACTAATCGAGTTAATGCGAAGGTCGACGAGGAACAAATTAGAGATATCCACGTAGTGAATGAAGAACTAATTGTTGCACCCGAGCTAGTTGCGGAGGTAGCGGTGAGTGAGTGAAGAAGAAAGAAGAAGAGGAACCCGAGGAGAATTGGTTAGAAGAAATTTATGATCAAAACTTAGAATTACAAAATCGTGTTCGTGAGCTAAAGAACGAGTTGAAGAATGGCAAGCGGTCGTGGAACAAAGGGATACAACAATTCAAAATTGGGTTACCCAATATGTGATACTCGAACAAAATCACGCTTTGGCGAGGTGTAAGATATTAAAGTTGGAATCGAGAATTTAAAAATCAAAAAGATTAGTGAAAGAAGAAACAATCGAACGAAGGAGAATAGGCGATGCATGGGTAAAAGCTGCACAACGCGTTGATAGTGTAGAAAAAGACGTCCGATCCAATAAAGCCAAAATAGATGAAATGGACTTTGCTTTTTGGACAGCAATTGGGAGAACCCAACATCGAATTCAGAATTACCCTGTGCATAGCGGTCAACCCGAATTCGATATGGATCGGAGAATAATGATTCAAATCATGGATCAGGAATGTGAAGAAGCACTTAAGGGTGGAATGTACCCTATAGTAAAGTCAAACTCGGTAATTTAAGCGAGAAGCGTTATTTGAGAAACCCGAACGAAGTTATTACGGGTAAATTAATTATAAATTATTCAAGTCTATACTTTATTCAATACAAGTTCTACCCACTCTTTTATTCTACCTAGTTGTGTTCAATGTTTAAATTTGACTCGGAAAAATTAGACTTTGATTTATCTATTGAAACTTCATTGGGAGAAACCTTCGTTACCTCCATCTGTTTATTAATCTTGTTGTTTCAAATAAACACTTTCACGATCTTATCTCATTGAAAATACTTGCCTTTGAGGTAATTTTTGAAAGCGATTGATTAACTACTTATTATTCTTTTTGTAAGGTTGTTAGCTTTCATATTCCTAACCAACTGTTATCTGAATTCAAAGTAACAAAACCCAAAGTTAATCACTGTTATATCAAGCCATAAGTAAAGAGCCCCGATCCTTTCGTTGTTGACTTCCTTGTGTGGAATGCACCGAAGCCAGACTTTTTGTAGGCGACGTCGTGAATGACGATGATAAGTTGATAGGTATCATTGTGAGGTGCTATCTAGGTTAAAAGATAGAAGTCACAGTTGGTATCAATGTAACGTACTATCCAAGTCTTGGATAAGAGTAGCAGTTTTGAATGATATTTCTATTATTAATAAATTTCTTGGCGTATTCTTGAAGATTTCCTAGCCTACCCTAGAGCGTGAAATCGAATTTTGTATTGACCCCAGTACAAAAACCCATTTCTTAAACCCTCAAATATTTCTTCAACTAAAAGGATCTGTTTACGAGGATTATGATGAAAGTCATAATAAAAGCATTGGACTAATGAAAATCATGGGTATATGAAGTATTAGTAAGTGTTATGATGAGTTATGTGGTTATTATGTGAAAACATGAAAGTTTCTTAGAAATCACAAAGGGTTGAAAAATCGATTTTGGTAAAAAGCGTAACATGAAATTCAATTGACCATATCTCCTATTATATTTTGAATTTTTGAGTGTGGTCAAGTCCTAGAGTTAGATCTATGAGTTTTGTAGCTTATCCAAGTGGAATCTTTGGAAAAGGTCTTGTAGAGATTTTCGTATTAATTTGAATTTAGCAAAAGAGTCCAAAGTCGCAAATTACAAAAACGCCATCGCCTTGAGAAACGTTAAAGGGCTGTTTCGGCCACTAAATTTATGTGAAAAATTCTGACCTTTTGGGACATGAAAATATATGTTATAAAGTACCTCCTGTCCAAAAATGAGCTCATTCTCGACTTAAAATGAAGAAATTATGACCATTTCAATATTTAGGTTTTTTGACAAAAATGCTATAACCGGAGTTCTATAACTCCGATGACCATGAAATTTAAGCTGGAGGCTCACATTAACATGTGTAAGGTCTTGCCAAGATTTGGGAATTTTGGAGTTAAACTTGAGGTAGCTAATTTCTTAAGGAATTAATTAGAAATTGATTTTTGAAAAATAGTAAATGAATTTTAAAAATTCGAGAAAAATATATTTTCATCATGGGACTATATTATGCTAAATCCCAGAAAAGAAATATTTTTAGGACTGATTTGGTATTTTTCATGAAAATAGTTTAATTACTGAACATATGAGTTAAATATGTTATGTGAAGTAATGAAAGTTGAAAATAGGATTTTATGGTTTGAAGAATCCTATATAGAGTATATGCATATTTTTTTGATGAGGATTTGATAATTGGTGATGATATCTTATGAGTATGGCATTTTTGAATGATTAAATGCATTATATGGTAAAAGCATAAACAATTGAGATAAATTATTTATAAATTTAAGAAGTGATTAAAATATTGTTATAATATTAATGATATTAGATTATGAGATTATTAAGTGATTGATAACATGGGGATATTCTTGAATCTGGATAAATTATATTATAAATGTTTAATATTTATCCTTTATCTCATTTGATTGATTCTTTATATCATTATCCTCACGCTTATATTGTGTTGAAAGTCATACATGGCTTACGTGAATAGATGGACTTGGTATGATTATGACCGAGGATTGTTGGGTATAATCATAAGTAGTAATTGAAAACACGATTATCTTTGGCCGTAGTGTATGGATAATTTGTGGTCGTGATACTTAATGAATACACGATTATCTTTGGGTCAGTAGTCATGGATAATTTGTGGTCGTGATACTAATGAATACACGATTATCTTTGGGTAGTAGTGCATGGATAATTTGTGGTCGTGATACTAATGAATACACGATTATCTTTGGTAGTAGTGCATGGATAATTTGTGGTCGTGATACTAATGAATACACGATTATCTTTGGTAGTAGTGCATGGATAATTCGTGGTCGTGATACTAATGAATATCCTTGGCACGTAGTGCGGGGATGATTCGATGATATGGATTAATTATTGAGCCGGGTCTCAAAGAATGAAATATTAATTCATGGATGTGGTAAAAGTCATCTTTGGTAGTAGTGCATAGATAGACTTGGTATGATTATGACAAGGATTATTCGGTATAATCATGATCAGTAATTGAAAAACACGAATATCCTTGGCGATGGTGCATGGATAATTCGTGGTCGCGATACTATTAAGTTGCGTCTCAAAGCATTATTGGTTTTCTGATTGTATATCTTTTTGGCTGTTGTGCAAAGATGAATTGTTAATGAATATCTTTGGTAGGATTGCGAAGATTAATTTAATATTTTTAACGATAAAGGTATTCAAGGTATCCTCACCTCTTTATCATATCGTCGTACCCTAATTTCGAGGCGAAATTTCATAAGAAGGGGAGGTTGTAAGACCCAGACTTTTATAAATAAAGATGAATTTTTTTATAAATATTATTTTGAATATTATGGAATAAATTTGATATAATGTTATAGTTGTGGGTAATATTTATAAATTTTGCAAAGTAAGCGAAGTTGTTATAAAATATTCGTTTGGTGGGAATATTCTTTTTGTTGGGGAATATTAAATACGACGACTCAATCATTAGTGGACCCCCTGCAATGAAGTATTGTAAGTAGTTAGAAAGCGACAAAATTATTTTCTATAAAAATAACTACAGAGGTGTTACTAATTAAAACTGTTGAACTACCCGGTAGTAAAAAAACGATGTCTGGCGTAGAGTATAGATAAGAAGACACGATATTGATTATTGATGCTTACGTGAGAAGTCACTCATTTATGCTCAATTATTACTACGAGAATTCTTTGCATCATATCTCTTATATTATTGATTCAATTATTGTCACAAAGATTATCATACATATAATATGTTATAGTATTAAATTATTAATTGAGACGACAAGTTATAAATGATTAATAATTGTTGAAAGATTAAATATGTGTTGATTAAAAATAAAATGATTTGTGGTAATATTTATTCAATCCTTGATGTATATAAAGAGTCTGTTATGAGACGTTTGTGGTAAGTTTGATTATTTTATGGGGGGGCCCATATGTCATCATCTAAGAGTCCCTTCGTCAATAGTAATTACATTTGTGAATAGTAATTACCTTTGTGAATAGTAATTACCTTCGTCAATAGTATTTATCTTCATCAATAGTAATTACCTTTGTGAATAGTAATTACCTTTGTGAATAGTAATTACCTTCGTCAATAGTATTTACCTTCGTCAATTGTAATTACCTTCTTCAATAGTAATTACCTTCGTCAATAGTAATTACCCCTTCGCAAATAGTAGTTGTCCCTTCAATATTACCAAGAGTTAAGCGCCTCTTGATTGTTCCAAGGGTTAATTACCCCTTCATGAATAGTAGTTGTCTCTTCAATATTACCAAGAGTCATTTTGACCCTTCGTTAAGACTCAAGAGCCACCCTCGTTTTTCTATAAATAGAAAGCTCATTCCTTCATTATTTTTACTGAATTCATTGAAAGCTCAGAGAAACTATAGAGAAAAAAAAAAAAAGTATTTTGCTACTTCATTTTTCCAATATTCAAACTCTTCAAAGGTAGGGAATATTATTTGTTGTACTTTCGTAAGAGGTGTTATTTTTTTATACATGAAGAGAACTTACATTATTCCATTCTTTATTATTACGTTGGAATAACTTTGTAAAAGTGGCATACCCTATACATGACTTCGTATATGCGGAATACCCTATACTTGGTGAAATCCTTATATTATTCCATTCTTATTTATTCATTGGAATAACTTTGTATATGCTGAATCCCTATACTTGGTGACATTCTTCTATTATTTTATTATTATTAGTTGGAACATCCTGCTCATGCTTTTACATGGGACTGGTTAAAATCTTTATTATTACATCTTTATTATTCTATTGGAATATCCTGTTTGTGTGTTTTTACAGGACTGGTTAAAATCTTTATTATCTCATCTTTATTATTCTATTGGAATATCACATGCGTGTGTTTTACAGGACCTGGTTCCGCTTTTTATTATTCTCAGTATTTATTATTCATTGGAATAACCTGTCTTCATGCCAAGCAATCGCATGCGTGGTGATTTCTTTTGTTATTTCATTCATTATTATAATCGGTTGGTTAAAATTTTGACTTCTATACTCCATGAATTTAGTGGAATATCCATGATATTTGCGCTTCATCCAAGATTTTTAATGAAAATATTTTTACGAGCATTCTTGAATTTTACTCTACAAAGCAAAGATATCATGTTAACAATTTGGGCGTTATTAGTTCCGAATAAATTAATTCGTGAACTTGTTTTATTGAATTATTATGTCATTGTCATCATCCTCATGTTATATTATGTTATCTTTTGGCTTACGTGCATAGATGAACTTAGTATGATTATGACCGAGGATCATTCGGTATAATCATGGCTTGATATAAATGATGTGACAAAAGTCCTCGATACTTTGTAATGCGGTGATGGATAGTTTTTGGTATGATTATGACCGGGGTGATTCGGTATATAGTCATGACCATTGATAATTTGATGAAAATCCTTGACCGTAATATGGGGATGATTAGATATTGTGGTTTATTCATTAAAGCCGAGTCTTAGTGATAAAATTGATGAAAACCTTTTAAAACCTAAAAGATAGTAGACTTTATTTTCTACTTGACTCTTTTAATGGATTGCATATTATTCTTGATTTAAGCTGGTTGTCTATTGTATTTTATCGGTTTAACATTGTTGAAGACTATTGATAATTTATTCGCATTATCTTAGTTATAATATTTCTTCATTGGGCTAGTTAAGCTCACCCTTTCTTTCCTTTGTTTCTTCGTGAAATGAGAATATATTTGGGGACGAGTCTGGGAAAAGAGTGATGGTCCAGAAGATAGCATTAGTAGTCCTCACTATTACATTAAATAGTGTGACAATAAATGTAATGAGGACTCTTAAGTATGGATATTGTCTAAATGACAATATTCTATTAGAACTCTCGGTTTATGTATTGTCGTATGTTACACGACGGATGTATAATTAAGTTTGTATTTGAATTTATGTACCATGTAAGTGGCGACCCAAGATGGGTGGCGATATACCTAATTTTGGGGCGTCACAATTTTCTATAAATAAGGTGCTTAGGTTAGAATTGAAAATTACATAGAAGAATTTGAAGTTTTTCTCTCTTCTCTCTCGATATATTGAGCGTATTATTGTGAGTATTTTAATACTTTGAGTGTTGCTATACGGTTCAAGTTCAAGTCATAGCCTATATCCGGTGTTTCAGCTAGAAGTACTATTTTTTGAGGTAAGGGGATGTTATTTTTTTTTGTAATGATGTTATTCTTTCAATATAATTATGCTGAAATATTGATCTGAAGTTTTTATCAAATTTGGAACTTTTGGTGTCGGGGTTACTATTCACGTATACTCAAGACTTTATTCACGATATCTGAGACTATTCACGAATACGACACTATTCACAGAAAAGTTAAATTTTCATTTTTGTCCAAAATATCTATTATGGATACTAGTTTTGATTGTATCCATGTTTTGATCATTCTTGAATTTTACTCTACTATGATTATTATTGAGGTATTTTTGGACATGAATAAACCGAATTACGAATCCTTAATCCTTGTCAATAGTAATTACCCTTGTGAATAGTATTTACCTTCGTCAATAGTATTTACCTTCGTTAATAGTAATTAACTTTACCAGACGTCGAACCACTTGTCGTTTCACATTACTAAAGCGTCGAACCACTTGTCGTTTTTTCACATTACAGCGTCCAAACCACTTTTCTTTTCACATCATTAGTCGTCGAGCCACTTGCCTTTTCACACAAAAGTGTCTTAAGCTAGAAATCTTCTATAAATAGAGGCCTAGGGCTTCATTATTTTTCACTTAATTCATTCAAGCTATAGAGAGAGAAAGTATAGAGAGAATAAGAGAGAAAGAAGAAGAGTATTTTTTATTACTACACCGCCGCATAAAGATTCAATCTCCTACCAAATGTAAGGGTGTTATTCTTTCTTATTCATGAAGAGAACTATTGTTATTCCATTGCTTATTATTATTTGGAATAACTTTTGATATCGTGGTTTACCCTATACTTGGTGACATTCTTCTATTATTCATTGGAACATCCACATTCATGTGTTTTACACGGGACCGGTTCCGTCTTTATTATTCCGTTGGAACATCACATGCGTGTGTTTTACATGGACTGGTTCCGCTTTTTATTATTCTGTTGGAACATCCTGTCGTGTGTTTTACATCGGACTGGTTCCGTCTTTATTGCTCATTGGAATAACTCATCTGTGCGATTCTATCGCATTTGGTGATTTCTTTTGTTATTCCATTCTTTATTATACCCAGTTGGTTAAAACTTTGACTTCTATACTCCATGAAATTAGTGGAATATCCTTGATATTTGCATTTGATCTAGTATCTTTTCATGCAAATATTCTTCTGATCATTCTTGAATTTTACTCTACAAAACAAAGATCATGTTGATAATTTGGACGTTAATAATTCTGGATAAAATAATTCTTGAACTTGTTTTATTGAATTCTTATATCATTGTCATCATCCTCATGTTTATATTATGTTGAAAGTCATCTCGTGGCTTTCAGAAAGTGCATAGATGGACTTGGTATGATTATGACCGAGAGACTATTCGGTGTAATCACTTGGCCGTAATGTTACAAATGATGTGATCAAAATCCTCCGGTGGTAGTAGTGCATTGATGGATGATTGTTGGCATGATCATGACCATTAATGAATACACAACTATTCTTGGCCCGTAGATGCATGAATAATTGTGGTCGTGATACTAAAGAATATCCTCGTCCGTAGTGCGAGGGGTGATTCGATGATGTGGAATATTTATTAAAGTCGAGTCTCATTTATAACAATGATGAAAACCTTTTAAAACCTAAAAGATAGTAGACTTTTTATTTTCTACTTGACTCTTTTAATGGATCAGATATTCACCGCAGCTTAAACCTGGTTGTCTATTGTATTTTATCGGTTTAACATTGTTGAAGACTATTGATAATTTATTCTACATTATCTTAGTCATAATATTTCTTCTTGGGCTAGTTGAGCTCACCCTTTCTTTCACCATTCTCTTGGAAATGAGAATATATTTGGGACGAAAAGTCGGGAAAACGAGTGATGGTCCCGAAGATAAGATTAGTAGTCCTCACTATTCTGTGAAATAGTGTGATAATAATTGTAATGAGGACTCCTTTTTGAGTTTGTATAATATCTAGTAAGCGATATTTGTATTTAAACTCACGATTTATGTCGTATTGTACCACAGCAGATTATGTTAAGTAAGTTGTATTTAAATTCTATACCATGTAAGTGGCGACCCAAGATGGGTGATGTATACCTAATTTTGGGGCGCCACGGTGGAATTCTTATTCACGATATCAAGACTATTCACGATACAAAGACTATTCACAGAAAAGTTAAATTTTTATTTTTGTCCAAAATATCTATTATGGATACTAGTTTTGATTATATCCATGTTTTGATCATTCTTGAATTTTACTCTACTATGATTATTATTGAGGTATTTTTGGACATGAATAAACCGAATTACGAATCATTAATCATTGTCTTTTGTTTCACTGGATTCGTTTCTTTAAAAATATTTTTCATCATCCTCAGTCCTAAATAATGATGTTACTGAATATCTTTGGCCTGTAGTGCAAAGATGGTTGATTTTCTTATGAATATCTTTGGCTCGTAGTGCAAAGATGAACAGGTATTGAGATAAACATGACCAACTGATGAATATCTTTGGCCTGTAGTGCAAAGATGAATATTTGATTCAAGATGAATATTGATTGATGTTACAGGAATAAAATAATGATGTTGGACTGTTAAATTCATAGATATTAGTAGATTTCATCATCTACGTAACTCTTCTATGAATTATTATTTTCCGCTGCGAATATTGATCTGATATTTGTTGTCTATTGTATTCTATCAGATTTTTCCCTGTTGAGGACTAACGATAATTTGTTCTATGTTATCTTAGTCATAACATTCTTTACTTGGTTAGTTGAGCTCACCATTTTCCTTGTTGTTCCATTTTTCTTCTAAGGAGGCGAAAATGTAGCGAGTACGAGTCGGGGTGTGGAATGATGGTTCTAGAGAGAGTTGTTTAGTAGTCCTCACCATTTTCATAAAATAATGTATCAATAATTGTGATGAGGATTTATTTGGGTATTGATATTGTCTAGATGACAATATTTGTATTTAAACTCACAGTTTTTATGTTGTAATAATAAAGTTGTAATTGTTTCTGTACCATGTTATTGATGACTCAAAATGGGTGATGTATACCTATTTTGAGGGCGTCACACAGATACGTATTGGAATTCGTGTTCCAAATCGACGTGCATCGATCAAAATGGGTGGATCTTGGAGTTATTTTCAGCATGGTTGTGATATACAGGATAATATTCTTCGTAGTGATCAAGATCAATGAGGACTTGACCCCTTGGCTAAGAGGTTACATGGCAAAGGAGTAGAATGCAACAGAAGAATGGAAACCTGAATACTATAGTGGCTCCATATGGGCTTACTCAATCCCCTTCATTGAGGAACTATGTGGCTAATAAAGCTAGCAGGAGTAAGCAAGGGAATGGACTTGCTTAATAACTTCTTCCAACTTATATAGTCCATTTCTACATAGTTTAATCTACTTTTTTTTAGAGTAAAATTCGTATGAGTGGCTTTTGATTTGGCAAAAATGGGTCTTACCCCATTGTGGTTATAACATTTTCAGTATTTGGTTTAATCAGTCAACTGAATTTTTTAAAATTTTAAAACGTTAATTTAGTTTTTATTTTCATGCCTCTTTGTAAACAAAATGAACGTGGAAAAAAGAAAAGTTTAAAAATGCTTGGAAGAAATAAAAATAAAAATAAATATATTACTTATATGGTTAAAAAGGTTAACTAAATAAAAAAATAAGTCTCCATAAAATGGTTCGGATCAAACATGATTGATCTTGGAGGGAATACATTTGAATTAAATATTTAGGCCCATGTAAACAAGTCTCCAACAATTGCTAAGCACAACATGACCTTAAGGGCCGAACAACTCCCAGCATGCATCCTGTCAAGGTGAGGGGCTTTCAGCCTCTCACTTTTCTCTCACCACATTCACAGCACATACACGTATATGATACACATGTATATATACGGCACACACACATGCACGTGTGTATATATATATATATATATATATATATAAGTAAAAATGGAAGTACACAGTTGTGTAACTTGTAAAATTACACGATCTACAATCGTAAAATGATTTCACTCTACGATCGCAGAGTAATCCATGATAGTAGAGTGAATTCACTCTACTATTGTAGAGTGATCCACGATAGTGAGTTCACAAATAGTGAGGTGACTACTCTACGATCGTAGACCGTATTTAAAAGTTACACAATTGTGCACCTCCATATTCTCTCTCTCTATATATACATATATATATAATTCTTTTTGCCCATAAAGAATATTTGAAGGATTTAATTTTGAAAATTATTTTAAAAAGAAATAAGAATTATTCTTGCCTTAGAAAATGTTACTATATGAATCAATTTCTTTAACGCTTGATATTAGATTATCAAGGTCAAAAAATAAATTTAATAATAGTTCGGAAAATATTTTGGTCGAGATAAATGAGATAATTAAAATCATTTTAATATTTTAATCCTATGGAGAGAATTCTACCTATTTGATTTATTTACTTAATTTGTTATCATCAAAATAAAACAAGAAGATTTGGAGACCTATCGGCCTTATATACGCACCCTAGGTTTGCCGCAGGTCCACCTGCGATAGCCCTAGGGCGGGGCCACCTGCCTCGATTTTCATGTCGCGACATCAATTTTTCGTGTTGTGTGTTAAAACGTCTATAACTTTTAAACCGGGAAGAGTTAGAAAACGTGTTATACCAATCCGAAAAACACTTTTCAAGAGCTACATAATAACATCAAATTTGATTAATTTCGAATCCGGGAAGATGGAGACAAAAAAAAAAAAAGCATCCTTCTATATACGCCGATTAGTCGCTCATCTTTTTTTTTTTTTGTCGCTAGTCGTTCGGATGTCATTGTGGGAACTCTGAATACTCGTTCTGAGCCTTGTAATCTATGTTTAAACGTTTTGGCCTTGAGGTGAAATGACGTTTTTGTCCTTCTGCTACTGTTATAGAAAAGATGGATTCGATTAGCATGAAATTATTTTTTTGATAAGTTGGTTAATTGACCAATAGAATACTGACACATATACAACCTCGTCTGTGTGTCAGTATTCTATTGATCTATTGACCAACTTATTTCAAAATAAACTTCATACTAATCACTTCCAAAAAAAAATATGCAAATTGATATAACTTGGTGCAGTGATGTGACTCACTTCTATAAATATAGAAGTCGAAAGTTCTATTATTGTTACACCAGACAAGTCTAGGAGGCAATGATGAAGATTGAAGACAATAACTTATCTCCCCTCCCCCACCTATCCAAAAAAAATTAAAGTAGAGGAAGAGAATTAAAATATATTTATATACTCCCTCCGTCCCACAATAAAAATATTTATTACTATTTTGGGTAGTCCCATGTTAAATATTCACTTTTTTTTAATAACCAATTTTTTATACATTTTTTCTATTATGCCCGTAATATTAAATATATCATATTTTTCTTATTCTAATTCTCTCTCCATATTTAATAAATAATAAATATGGAGAGAGAATATTTTGAATTGAATATTTAGAAACTCATTCTCTCATCTACATTGAAAATAATTAATGACATTATTATGGACAATTTTGTCATTTCATTCATCTTTTTAATATGGGTAAAAAGTCCACCAGAATTTTTATCTTGGGACGGAGGGAGTAGTATTTAAGTTTTAATCTTGTAGTTTATTCATCTTTTAAATTATTATTTTTTATATCTTGAACATCTTTTGCATATAATATATACCACCAAGTAATTATTGAAACTTCTGTAGTCAATTAGATGATAAAATTTGCGTCCCTTTAAATATTAGTACTACAATATAATATATAAATGTCTGTTACACGAGTATGTATCTTTTTTTGTACTTAATATTATAGGGGAGTTTTTAAATTTTTAAATTAAAATATTAAATACATTGATTGGAACTTTAAAACTATTAAATTCTAAAAGTTATTAAATATATAAATATTACTATCTCAATTCCAAAAATGAGTTGACTTTTTAATTCAATTTACAAAAATTTAACTATCAAATTAATATGAATTCATTTAATTATAAGTAATATTTTCTTAGTCATTATAGATTATCTAAAATATATTATTAATTAACAAAAAATAAAACTATTTTAGAACTTAAATTAATTGTATCAATTCTAAATTATAAGATTCCTTAAATTGACTTTGAAAAAAAATTAAATGAGATTTATTTTTTGGTGTACCGGAAAGAATACTTACCATAATAGAATTGATATTACCAAGTTTAAAATGTTAGAAGCAAAATAATTTATTTTACTTTAAAAACGGGATAATATGGTCATATATAGTTGTATATATTTTATTTGTGTACAGTCTGCCAAAACTACATCGTTTTGACATATTTGTTTTAAAAAAAAAATAATTTCTTTTCTCCCAAATCAGAAATCAAAAACAAATCTATCAAAACGACGTATACACAAATAAAACATACGTAATTGTGTATAACCATTATTCCCTTAAAAAATCTACCTTTTGGTGGTCAATACCATTTTAATCTTAACCAAAAAGATACAATTGCCCTGTTCCAATAGTTTTTGATCTTTTACTTATAAATATTATAGAGAATCTATTTTAAGAGTATTGTTATAAAAATTAAATTAGAAAATAATGTATCAAAATATAATTAATTAATAATTACCATACATAAGCAGACCAATAATTATGATCGACCATTACTTATTTGCTTTTAATATTTTTTTAAAGAAATTATTATTTTCACAATTAAAAATTAATATATTTACAAGATTCTCTCTTACACAAGTGTAACACCTATTTATTACGAGTTCGGTTATGTATTGCGATAAATATAAAATTAATAAAAATTATAAGAGGACCTTACTACTTATTACACATCTTTCCAAAAAAAAATATCACTAATACTAACTGACATTCTCAATATATATCATTCTTTATTTTTACATAAAGATATTACGAAAATAATATTTTTATTTGTGAAAATATCAATTACTACACCACCACCACTACTACTACTACTATTTTTTTCTGAAAAAAACTTCTTTATTTGTGATAAATGAATTGGGACACTCCTCTACAGCTCCCAGGCTCCCACCAGTATAATTGTATAAACCCCACCTCTTACAAAACCCCAAACACGCGGCGATTCGATTCGACCCCTCACGAAAAACCCCAAAAATAAACAAACTTTCTTCCTCTTTTAGTCTACACCATTCATCGCTTTTTTTTTTTCAGGTTATTATCCCTATTATTATTATTATTATCCATAACTCATAACCCCATAACCCCATAACCCCACCCACATTTACTCTTGCCTTTTGCCGTTTTTATGTCCTTCTCTCTTCAATCGTTTCAATTCAATCTCATCTTCAGAAATTTTTCATTTAATTTTTTGTTGTTTTGTATATAATAATTATCTCTAATACCCAACTAATAAATCCCATTAATTAATTTATAGATAGAGTTTTTGAGACGGGTTTTCAATTGTTTCCTTTAATGCTTCATTCATTTTCAATCTTTCTTTTTCTCTGTTTATTTACTTATTTACTTCTATTTTGGATTCTTATTAACAATCTCATTAATTTCCTCTATTTTTCTTATTTTCTCCTACCCTTCAACATTAATTGACTTCCCATTTATTTTTCTTCTGTAATATGGAAAGTCTAGATTATATTTGATTATATATTTATTATACACACACACTGACACACATATTTAGATAAGAAGAAAAGTAATCTTATTTTCTGTTTGTAGATTAGAGATGAGAATTGATTTATATAAACCTAGTTGGGGTTTAAATGGTGGAATCAAAAGTTATTGCATAGAATTGGTAATAGTGTTATAAATAGCCAGAGCAGAGTAAACTGAGAGAGAACATAACAGAGCAAATTGAGAAAAAGAAAGAACCAACTGTGTTTTTGTTTAGTGATTAAAAATGGCAGCTTTTTCATCAACAAATGTGCAATCAAATCTGGAGCGCTTGCTACATTCTCTCACTCCAATTGTACCTTCAAAACCCATTCCGCAGGTAAATATATATATATATATATATATATATATATATATATATATATATATGTGGGTCGAATATTTGTGATTTGATGATGAATTTGTGTCTGATTGTGTTTATTTTTTAATTAATGAAAAATAAAAATTTTGTGTTCTTGTTGTGTGTACAGAGTTGATGACTGGATTCTGGATTCTGATAAATATATTTTTAACTTGATTTCATTTTTGTATTTTCATAAATTGGGAGTTTGTTTTCCCTCTTTCTCTTGTTCTTTTATAATTCTGCACACAAAAAATTGTTATGTTACTGTGTTTTTGATATTTTTATATTTGTCCTCCGATTGGGACCTACCTTACTCTTATGCGATTGAAAACTATATGAAAATATTAAAAACAAGTGCAGAAATATCAATCTCCTTAAATATATGCTTGCATTTTTTTCTTTTGGTATGCCATTTATGTTCTTTTTTCTACCTTTAAATTGTTAAGGAAATAAAGTCTGGATTTTTATTTTTGTCGGAAAATTTTATGATTTTGTTATGGGTGATGGTAATCCTTTATGGGTTATTGTAACCTTTTAATGGTATATAATTTTTATAATCAATCATTTGGTCTATCTTTATACATTTCATGCATTTTAAACTTCAAAAAAAGAAAAGAATCAGAATTTATGAACTTTTACCGAATGCTTCTAGTAAAATGTGAAGGTCTATGGCTTCTTTTGAACTCTCTCCATTGGGAATTTTTTTTTTGTCTATTCTTAGTATTTAAGTAAAAATATTTTTTACCTAGTGGATGTAAAATTACCGAATTTTTCTCGGCTTTCCATAAGAAGGATAAAAAAATTGAACTGTGATGAATCTGTCATTTAGCATGTAATTAATGATAGAAGTTTTTTATTAAAAAAAATAATATTAAATAAAGGATAAACAGAAGTGATATGTGTCAGCATTTTTGATCTAATTGCTCTTATTCTACTGCAGACTACAATTATCCATTTTTAATATTTGTTTGGAATGTGGGCAGAGTTGTATTTACGAGTTGAACAAAATGTGGAACCCTATTGGTAAGCCAATTTCTGAGTACTTCACTCTAGGGGATCTCTGGGATTGTTTTGAGAATTATAGTGCCTGTGGTTGCGGAACAAAAGTAGTACTAAATAATGGGGAGGATGTGGTGCAATATTTTGTACCATATCTATCTGCGATCCAAATATTCACTAGCAAATCTCCCGAAAGTATAAGGTATATAGGCTTGCCTCATTGTTCCATTAGTACTTAACTGATAATTCCACACGAAAACATTATATATCCTCGTGGTTCTCTCCGAAGAATTCTGAGTGAGACCCATGTACATGTGACACTGGCTCATGCACAAATACCAAATTTTCATTGAAAATATCATTAATCCATGTGGAAATATCAGTTCCCTTCTTATATTACGCATGAATGGCTATTGAAATTTATGTGTAAATGCTCTTTCTCTTGTAGGTGTTTAAGAGAGGATTTTGATAGAGATGAACTCGACAGTGAGTTTTGCAGTGACGAAAACGAGAGTGATAAATTCTCGAGGTCAGTGAGTAACAATTCTAGTAAGGGTTGGGATGCCTCTTCGGGAGATAGTAACATTGACCATGAGGATTTATTGCCAATGAGAGATTCCCTAATTAACCTTTATTTTAAGTTCCATGACTCGTGCCCACCATACTGGAGGATTCCGATCTTTGACAAGGTAAATATTCTTATAACTTTTACTCTAATTCTTCATCTGATTGATCTTGAAAAACTTATTGTTTAGTTGGGAATGCCCTTGTTATTGTTTACGCAATGTAGATAAGTGAGCTTGCTGAAGAACATCCTGGGCTTATGACATTAAAAAGCACTGATCTGTCCCCAGCCAGTTGGATGGCAATTTCCTGGTGTGTAATTCCTTATTGTAGAAAAATATGTTCTCTTGGTTGATTCATTTTTAAATTTTATTCCCATTGTTGACAAAACCTTAACACTACAATTACTGATGTAATATCCCCTTTGTTTTACTTTACTGCTTATGAAATATTGTCTTTTCTTTTTTGGAACATTAAATATATTCTTTTCAGTATTATCAGTTGATGATCACTATCACGTGTTATTTAGTTTTAGAATATGTTTAACAAGGACCACGTTATTTTTGACCATAAAATCATCTTCGAATGCTAAATTATTGAAAAAGTAAAATGAAACAGTGAATAGATGTAGTTGTTATAGTGCAAATGAAATTAGTACTATGAAAGTCCTGTAATATATCTTGATACAGTGAATATATTTTTTCTTTTTGAGAAATTAGTATGAATTAGTAATAATATGGATTAATATTGTTTCTTCTCTTTCATTTTTCCTTTTCAGCCTCTTCAAACAGTATGTATAATAGACTTTCTTAATATAAATGAAAACTTATTCACTAGATTCTTGTTTCTTGTCATTAGGTATCCTATATATCACATTCCTGTGAAGGGAACTGTGGAGGACTTGTCAGCAGCCTTCCTCACTTTTCATACACTGTCGGCATTTTTCCAAGGTTAATCACTATCTATATCTGCTCTGCATTTCTTTTTTAAAATGTGTCCATCTTTGCTAGATGATAATTTGATTGGACTTGGGTAAGAAATAGTTATTTACAAAAAACGAGTGATATAATATAAATAATTTGATTATTTAATGTGTTAACATTTTGGTCGCATGTTGTATTGTTCGTAGAAGTGTTGCAGAGCTATCTGAGTTTATGCATGCATTTTATGTCTTGTCAAAATTATAAACAAAATCAAATAGCTTTTTCGTGATTTCATTTCATGGTGGACTCATCTCATCCTTGTTTTTCTAAGGTCTATTTATTTAATAAATGATAATGACATGCTTTATTTTTCTTCAATGACAATGATTGATTTGGAAGCATATTGAATATCTGAGAGATTAATTGAATTTATGCCCTTTTTTTTTGGTGGTAGATCAACATTTTTCTTATGACATTAAGCAATTGGCATTAACTTGGTAGCTGTTTTAGGAATATCAATATTATATGGTGGACATTAGCTGTTTAAATATCAATACATCATGATGAAAACTACAATAACATTCCCTTTTAGGCCTTGGCATCGTCTGACAATCTATTATTTGAAATCTACTTATTTTCTCGACTCTGGCATGATCATGTCAAATATGTTCTGTGCCCATCACAAAAAAAAAGAGTCAAATATGTTTCTGATGGGCTGATCTAGTCTATTTTGGTAAATGTAAAACAATAATATTAACCTTGTTGTTTATTTTAGATGATGTTGTGGATGTTGCTGATGAAGACAATGGCATATCTAATGTTCAAAGCTGCGAGACGGGCAGTCCAACAATATCTCTCCCTCCATTTGGACTGGCCTCATATAAGCTCATAGGAGACATCTGGTTCAACCATGGGGAGGTCGACTATGTGAGGTTATTTGACCTCCAACGCGCCGCCGATTCCTGGTTGAAGCAGCTTGATTTCGAGCACCATGATTTTAAATTTTTTACCATGAAAATTGACCATGTATATTTTGATTGATTTTGTTTTCCTTGGGGCTTATGGCAGTTGCCTGCACAGAGCAGTCAATCTGCAGCCTTTAGTTTACCAAGTTTAGGAGGGCTTTTTTCCCTCTTCTTTTTGAAGGGGAAAAATTTACTTCAAAGGTAGTAATGTAGTGAAAATTTTAGTTTGTTTTTAGGAAGATCTGTAATAAGTAATGTGTCCTATAATTTATACCAATATAATTTATACCAATTTCATATATTGATAAGCTTCGGCATAAATTTATAGCAACACGTATCTGAACTCTCATAATAAATAGGTGTTACACTTACGTGAGAGAGAATCTTGTGAAAATAATAATAATTTTTAAAAAAATATATTAAAAACAAATAAGTAATGGTCGATCATAATTACTGGGTTTGATCACAATTACTGGGTCTGCTTATGTACGGTGATTATTAATTAATTATATTTTGAAACATTATTTTGTAATTTAATTTTTATAAAGACAATTCGTATTTGTAACAATATTCTTAAAATAGATTCTCTATAATATTTAGAAGTAAAAGATCAAAAAATATTGGAACAGGGCAATTGTCTTTTTGGTTAAGTAAAAATATTGGCACATTGACTCATAGATTATTTCTTCTTAAGGTAAATTCACTATCTCTTCATTCCTTTTTAGATGCAGATTAGGCCGGCAACAAAGATGACTATACCCCTACGAGTGCCTATATTGTCTATCTTGGTCGTCATTCTATTTCTTGGTCATCTAAGAAACAACGTACTGTTGTTAGGTCATCCACAGAAGCTGAGTATCGATCAGTTGCTGTTACTGCTTCCGAAATCAATTGGACTTGTTCTCTTCTCACAGAGCTTGGTATCACCCTCTCTACACTACCTGTTATTTATTGTGACAATGTTGGGGCTACCTATCTCTGCTCTAATCCAGTCTTTCATCCGCGCATGAAACATGTGGCAATTGACTATCACTTTCTTCAGGATCAAGTTCAATCAGGTGCTCGTCGTGTTAGTCATGTCTCCTCAGCAGATCAACTTGCAGACGATCTTACCGAACCGCTTCCAAGAATTAAGGGTCAAGATTGGTGTCTCCCCCGGAGCTCCATCTTGAAGGGGCATATTAGAGAATTAAATACAACAGATTGTAATTAGTTGTAATCCTATAATTCTTGCAATTTGTATCCTTGTAATTAATTGTAACCCCATAATTCTTGCAATTAGTATCCTTGTAATTAATTGTAATCCCATAATTTTAGGATAGTTGCCTATTTAGGTACTTGTGCAACACTCAATTTTTTTATATATATATTCATTCTTAATTAATGAAAAAATCAAGCCATTGTTTCTCAATATTTCTCTCTCTATTTTCTACATGTTAATGTAGCAAAAAAAATATTGAGGCAAACATAAAACTCTAATTTTAGGACACATTATACAGCAGCCCTCTATTGGTCCAGTAATATGGGACTAGGATGTCATATTTCAACACATTTTAAATCTGAAACATGAAATGGACTCTTCAATTCATTTAAAATGGAGAGAATCCTAATTCGTAAAATGTGGGGAATGAAACCTAAATTTTGAAACTACCCACATATTATTGAATTAGGATCCTCTCCATTTCAAATGAATTGGAGAGTTCTCATTTCATGGTCTAGATTTAAAATGTATTGAAATGTGATATTATAATTATCAGAGCGAGATGATGATGAAAAATATACAAAAAATAAATACTCTTCATTTCATTTAAAATAGAGAGAATCCTAATCAACAATCCACATTTTACACGCCACTCGTCGGTATAAACATAAATAAAGTCCAGTATCATCCTTCTAAAACTCACATGACATATTGCTATATGTTTACAAGAATTTAAATACAAAATCTTAGTATTACCTTTTTTAAAAAGAAGATAGAAAGGAAAACAAATTATTAATTAGTATAAAAATAATATAAAATTTTAAATCATTAATACCTCTTTGAAATCTATAAACGCCAAATAAAAAATAAATAAATTTCAGGAAAAACAGGAACCGAAAAGAGTAGTATATATATAAATTTGATATAGATATAAAACTTCAATCTTGAGACACATTATCTAATAAATAAAAATTATTCACTGTAATAAAAAATTTAAGACACATTAACTCCAAAATCAAATTATTTATAAAGATCGCAATATTTTTAACTCTCTTTAAATAAAATCTTTACTCTAGTATTTTTGAAATAAATAATAGATGCTTGTCAAATTTTAGATTCAACTCTGACGTTTTACTCGCTACTCGGTGATAAGTTTATATTCACTACGAGTAGACACTGTAATGAAATTCCTTCAGATATAATTGTTATTGAGATTTTGGTATATATGTCTTACTTTCCAAATTTTACACCAAAATAAAATCAAAAACTTTAATAGGATAAAAATACAAATAATTATAAAATACTTATTTCCAATTTTTATGCTCAATTTTCATTTTCGTATAAAAGGGATCAGGTTAGGATAAAGTGAATTTTGTGATAAGTTTATTTTATACTTCAATTCAAATCTTAATCATAATAAATAAGAAAGGATCTCTCTCTATTTCAATATATCAACATTTTAAATATGAATCGAACGAAATAAACTTAAACTACTCCCGTACAAAAGAGTTCAGATAAAATAAAATCCAGCATCATCCGTTCTAGTTTGTACAACTCACATGACATAATGGCATAATGCTATGTGTTTACATCAATTTATTCTCCACATAATGGTCATACTGAACCCCACCATTTCACTTCCACATATACCCCTTTCCCCAACACGCGGCGACTCGAGCGCTCAGACACCGAACACCTCTCTTTCTCTCTCTACTTTCTCCGCAACAAACCCAACACCGTTTGTTTTTTTAGTTTCATCATCATCTCCTACTAGTTCCTTTCGTCGTCTTCTTCTTCTCCTTCATTACGTTCCACCTCATTTACTCTTCTTTTTTGCTTTTTTCTGCCGACTGCTTCTTTTCAATTTCAGCTTAATACCCATATGATTATTTTTTTTTAATGAGATTTTGTTGTGGAGTTACTAATTCAACTATCTTCATCCCAACTAAATTAGAGATGGGCTTTCAAGTGTATGCTCTAATGCCCCACTCAGACTCACTCTTTCTGTTTCTCAGTTTCTACACTTATTTACTTCTGTTTTGGATTCTTTTGTTTAGTAAACTCATTAAAATCTCTTACCCGTTAATTTTAATGGGTTTAGTTCACATTTTTAGTTGCTGTTGAGTAATATGAAATGCCAAGATTATATGGATATGTATGTATATAAAAGAGAAAGAGAAAGAGAGAGAGAGAGAGAGAGAGAGAGAGAGAGAGAGAGAGAACAAAAAACTACCCATGTCATCTAATTGTCTTCTTGTAGATTATAGGTGGGAATACAGAAGTGTAATTGATAGGGGCAAACCCTGTGGGTTGAAAAGGTGGTATCAGAATTTAATTCATGAGATTGCTACTGTACAAATAGCAGAGCAAGCTAGAAGAGAAGAGGCAGCAAGCTTAACTTCTCATAGAGATATAACTCAGACTTTTGTGATTATGTTCTTTTATTTGTGATTAAAATGGCAGGCTCTTCATCAAATGTGGAATCAAATCTTGATAAGTTGCTTCAATCTGTAACACCCGTTGTTCTTTTGAAACCAATTCCTGAGGTAATTTACTCTGATTTACTGAATTTATGTTATTTGAGGTTGAATTTTAAGTCTGCTTGTTGTTTTACACACATTCTAATCTTTTTTTTCCCACCTGCTCTAGCTTCTCTTTTTTCATGAATTGTGTGTTTCTTCTTTTCACTTTCTATGTATTTGGCTATTGTAAGGGTCCATATTAACTGGCTTTCTTTTCATTTTTAAGTGCTCTATATCTTAAAATGGTAAGGGAATGAAATCTAGAATTTTATTTTACTTATATGAAAGTTTCTTTCTTAACTATTTGACTTTCATGATTTGTACTTTAGAAGACTTAACATTTAAAAGTGTTAAAAAAATCAATAAATTATTTGATTTTTCTTTCTATTTGGAATTATTGCCTTCTAATTTGAAATGCAAAGAATAGAAAGAATTCAGCATCACTTTTATCATAAAAGCATTGATTAGGCTACTTGTAAAATGTATATTCTACATCTTCTTTTGTACTATTTAAAGTTACGAGACTTGAGAAGAAACCATTATTTTAGCAAATAATTATAGTTTGAAGTTCTTTAAAAAGGCAAAGGGATTTCAATGTCAGTAGTTTTGATCCAATATTTCTTATAGTGGTCCAAAATATGAATATTGATTTTTTAACTTTTTGGTTTTGTTTGGTGATGGCAGAGTTGCATCCATGCTCTAAATAGCGTATGGAACCCTGTTGGGAACCCCATAACTGAGTACTTCACGCTGGGGGACTTGTGGAAACGCTACAAGAAGTGGAGTGTGTATGGTGTTGGAACACCTGTAACACTAAAGAATAGAAAGGACGTTGTGCAATATTTTACTCCTTATCTATCTGCTATTGAAATCTTTACCAACATATCTCTGGCAAATATAAGGTATACCAGCTCACCTCTTTTGCAGAAATGCTTAGTCTGACCGGTAAATTTCTTATGTTACACGTAAATTGCAAATGAAATTAACAATTACGTGCAGTCTCTCTTGTAGGAGTCTAAGTGATGATAGTGATGAAGATGAATCTGAAAGTGAGTACTCGAGTAATGAGGATGAGAGTGAGAGTGATAAGCTCACTAGATCAGCTAGTAACACCTCCAGTAATAACTCTAGCGACAACTTTAACAAGGTTTGGGATGTCGATTCTGAAGATTCAAACATCAACCATGATGATTCATTGCCCACAAGGGACTGTCGCCGTTACCTTTACATTAAGTTTCATGATTCATGCTCTCCATACTGGAGGATACCGTTGAGGAACAAAGTAAACATTCTTATACCATTTTTTCTTTAGATCTTATTGCATGTGATCTTTAAGGGTTACCTTTTGGCGTGGAATACACGTGGAAAATTGAAATCCTGTTTATTACCGTTAATAATGAATGCCCTAATGATTGGTTTGTCTGATTCAGATAGAGGAACTCGCAAAAGATTATCCAGGCCTTATGACATTAAGGAGCACTGATCTGTCTCCAGCCAGTTGGATGGCTGTCGCCTGGTGCGTAATTCTTTATTGTAAAAATATGTTCCCGTGCTAGACATGTTTTTAAATATTTTGGTATTGTTAAAAAAATTCAAGCACTGGTATCAATGAATATTCTCTTCTTTGTTTGGCTCAATGTGTATGAAGTATATATTTTTCTTGCTGTCAGTCGTTGATACTCTCGGATAATAGTTATCATTGGAATCTGTTTAAGCTCGATGACTATATTTCAACCAAAAATCATTGTTGGTCAATATTAAGTTATTGTCGCCTCTTCTTTTTAACTTAAGATATTCTCATGCAAAGTTCACTTGTCGTATAGCGGTAATGAAGTAAGTTGTTGATCAAAACTTTTATTTGTCGTTTTTAATCATTGATTGTTATGATGCTAGAATATTTTAAAAACATAAATTTTTTTGTTTTCTTGCTTTGATTATGTAAATGGGCATGTATCGACTCCCAAAGAGTATATTTGCTTTGGTGTAAAAGAAGGCGGTTTTATCAAAAACTCGGTAATGAGGCTTGATATAGTGAGTTTTGTTTTTTTTGTATTTTCTGTATATGAAATTACTTGGGGCGCAGAGTAAAGTGTGAGGTTCATATTGTTTCTTTATACTTTATCATACAACATTTAGGGTCAATATCTCTTCCTTTTTCTTGTTACCCTTTTCCTTCTGAGCTCTAAAAACAGTATATCTTTATAACAGTGTTTTTGGTATAACAAAAACATGATTTATTTATTAGATCTTTTTGTTGTTCATTAGGTATCCTATATATCACATTCCATCTAAGGAACCTGTGAAGGATTTATCTGCAGCCTTCCTGACTTTTCATACTTTGTCCTCATATTTCCAAGGTAAATGTCTTATATTTTCCAACCGTTGGGAGTATAAATAAATTTCAGTATGTACAGAAGCCACGACTCTTGTTATGGTAATTCTGTGTTTACAAGTTTTAACTTATAATTTGTAGCTTATCAATCTTAGTAGTTAATAACTACCTTATCAACTACACAACAGCATGGTTAGGAAGTCACATTTATGTATACGGAAGTGTGTAAATGCACGCGGGTATGTAGCCACGTAGTTTTGATCACTGCTTGTCGTATCTGTCCAGTCTCTTGGTAAACTATTATGTCTCATGTCCTTTAATTAATCAAGAATTTGTACAAACTCGTACATTGTTTGAGGCTTGCACAAACCATATACTCATTTTCGTGTCAAAAGAATGGTACCAAAGATTCAAGCATGTTTCTAATAGGTTTATGAAATTGTGAATTTAAGTTTCTACTTATTAGACACGACACAAACACCACCTACTTTGACGGTTTCATTCATTTGAGGTCATAATGGATCAATATTGTTCTTTGGCTCATCCGAAGGTAATGGGGCGTTGTTTGAAAATCTTCCATCGACATTCAAACACGGTAAGTTTACAAATTACCATATTAAGATATGGATGTCCAAAATAGCATTTGAAATCTTTCAACATGGATCTTATTTTTTTATATACAAACGTTAAGCATTTAGATATCACCACTTAGAGCGAGACTATATGACGCTTATTAGAAAACTCCAATTAATAGGCTTCCTATTTGTGTAGTAGTCATTTCTCTTCTAATTTTGAACCACACTTGGAACTTATCCGGAAATATATATATATATATATATATATATATATATATATATATAGTAGTATATATATTCTCTTCTAAATCTGAACCATGTTGAAATGTGGAACTCCACAAAGAACCGGTTCTTTATATATGGAACCTATATATATATATATATATATATATATATATATATATATATATATATATATAAAACAGTATTTTTACACTTTTATATAGTGACTATTAGTAAATGTTTCATTATGAGATAATCTAGTCAAGAGCTTTTTGGTTACTTCTTCCTGGTGTGAACGAATGTTTAGTACATACAGCAGTCATCTTTGTGCTGTATACTTGCTAGCTGTTTTACCAATAACAATGTGTCAGGTGCGCAATAGGCAACTACCACGACATTCCTTTTTTTAATATTTCATTTCCTCGACTCTGAAATCAGTCAAATCACCATGTCAAAATCAGGTTTGACTTTATTTTGGAAATGGTTTCAGCAATTTTTGTTGGTTTTTATTGAATTATTAATCTAATTATGATCTCCAAGTGCATTGTTCAATAATTTGATTTGTGGTGAAATCATATATCTCGACTCCTGTTGATCTATTCAAAACTATCATTAACCTCGTGCTTTTTCAGAGAGTGATGTGGATGCTCCTAACGAAAACAATGGAAAATCAAAGGAGGTATGCAAGCCAACAATGTCTCTTCCACCATTTGGCTTGGCCTCATACATGTTGATAGGGGATGTGTGGTTGAACCGCGGAGAGTCTGATTATGTGAGATTGTTTGATCTTCATAGAGCTGCGGATTCCTGGCTAAAGCAGCTTGATTTCACTCACCATGATTTCACTTTTTTTACTATGAAATCGAGTATGCAAGTTGAACAATCTTAATTTTGTCGGGTCTTCCAGAAACTGCTAGGGGAGAAGGTAATGAATCTGTTACATTGGGGTGTTTTTGTTTTCATTTTCTTCTTTTTTGAAAAAGAAACCCTTCATGAAGACTAGTGAAGATGAGTTTGTAGTGTTGCTGTAATGGTTAAGCCTTTTCTCTGAATAAGATTCATGTAAAAGAAATAATTTTGGTTTATATTTCATTTGTCTCAGTTTAGTTTGTTCTGTGCTGGTACAGTTGATGTCTTAATACGGGAGTATGGTTAACTTTGGTCAATCGATCAATACAATGTCGACACGCAGGTCGGAAAGTGATCTCTCTGCGTGTTAATATTGTATTAATCAATCGACTAACTTACCTATAACTTCACGATAATCGGATCCTCTTAATACATGCATATACATATAATTGAAAAAGGTGTGGATGAACAAATACTGATTTTTAAACATGTAGATTTCATAATTTGCAAGAACAGAATTAAATTGTTGGGGAAGTACTATCATCACCACATAAGATCAATACTTCTTTTGAGCATGAATAACTGCATAAGGTTCATACACTACCAATGAATTTTATTTTTTTAATGAATATAAATTTAATGTAAGAAATATTAGAATATAATGTAACAAATGATTTAAAGTGATTTCAATTCCCTTTCTTGTTCCTTTGTTTTCACTCAATTTTTCAAAATTGCATTGTAGTGTAATATTCTTTCTAATGTGATGATAAATTATAATGTAATGGGGATGACCCATTTAAGTACTTGATAATCTTCAAGTGAGGAACTTATAAAGATATATTATGATAAAGGGTAAATTCCTCAATATGAAATTTTATCTAGTTTACTTATGTATTTTAGGGATCTACTTACTATAAAATTTAAGTGATAAGTTTCAATTCCTTTAATTGATATTTCATACCAAAAAATATCATTTTTTTGTGTAACATGTATTGATTAAAATTAATTTCATACTAATCACTCCCGTATTTTAGACATGTTTTTGAGAATAATTTTTTTTAACACTTAGTCATCTTGTTGGAGACGTAAAAAGTAAGTACTTTTGACTACACCACATGAACTTTGACTATTATGTGGTCACAATGTTCCCTCCCCCATTACTTGTTTTAATTGGCTTTTTATGATAAAATTAACCGGTTTAAGATTAATAATAAAACAAATGTATTAGAAATTTTAAAATCAAATAAGTTTGACTTTGATATTATATTCGATGTACTTTCTTATGATAATAATTTTATGCATATATCTAATAAATTTATTAATAAATTTTGATTATAAAGATTGTCAATTTAACCATAAATAATTAATTACAAGGTTTTTATATCTGGACCGATTATCGAACCGGAAAAGATACTGAGTGGATGAGTCACTGGTCCAATCTATGATCGAACCGTTATTGACCCAGTGATATATAAAAATATATTATTAATAATTAATAAAATTTTAAAAAATCTCATTTTTTATGAACCAAAACATAATAAATTTGAGTTATAATATTATTAAAAGTGGTTAATTTTAATATTATTTTTTTTTTGATACATACATAAAAAAAAAACGATTTATTGGGTCAATTAACCGATTTTACCAGTTGAACCAATTTGCTCGACCAAAGGGTCAACTGGTCAAGCAATTTTTTGCCAAAAATAATTTATTGGTTCAAACTGAATTGCAGTGTCGACCGGTTCCGATTTTAACCGATTAAATCGACAGTTCGGTCCAAATTTTAAAACCATAATTAATAATGACAAGTAAAATTGAACAGAGGGAGTAACGGATAGTGGATTTAGGTGGCAGCTCAAATCTTGAATAATATGTGAAGCTTGAATGCGCACACGAAAATTAAATGAACATTTGGTATGTATTACTCATTGTGGAGTAAGTAGATACATTTTACAATCGTGGGAATTCACCTTAGCATATACCTTACTCTTCACTGACCAATAACTCCGGTGCTGCAGTAGTAAAATTACAATAAACACAAGCATTACCATAAAAATTACTAATTTAATATCAATATTTGTATTTAATTTATTTAACAAATCTTACCGCCCATAAGTCACGTGCATTAACTACTGTTGATGGATGGAGGCCTATATCCGACCAATAAGCAATTATATAAGCTGCTGAAGCTCCTCTGTTCCATAGGACTACTGCTACTCTATTCTTACTTAATCTGCCTGCCCAAATCTGCATTTATTTATTCATTTATTCATTCTTATAATATCAATAAATATATATAAATATATATATAGGGCTATATATATATATATACTGGTTATATGTATTATAAGAAGAAATTATAGGACGACAAGTTCATCCGTCGCTATAATATACGAATAATATATATGCCACGCAAAATCGTCGCCATAAATTTCAAAATCATCATCATAATCGATGTAATACATGAGATATGTATATATATTTTCCCCATATAAATAATAATATAATAAAATGTTAAATGGTACCTCCAAATTTCCTTTTGTTTTAACCTTTTTCCCTTGAACTCCAAGTTTATCTGTACTCAAGTGTAAATAATCAGTCAGAAGAATAAAACAAGTATTTTCAAATTGAGAATATATTTATTTATAATAAGAAGTAATTTTTTAAAAAAATGTAGCTTTTTATTTATTTACCTTGATTAACTGCAATAACTTCTTTATTGCTAAGTAATCCATAGGTTACATTGTCCATTGCTCGAATATCGCATCCAATCAGCAGGGGTGCCTATAAAATAATTATTTTTGTGATATTTTTAATTTTACATAACACAAGAAGATAATATATATATATATGAAAAATGATCCATAACAAGTAATTACTATAAATTAAAAATGGGTAAACATCATCATTAGCGTCGTCTAATATAAGAACAAACCACCGATATTAAAACTTAAAAATTCACATCTCTTACTATTAGTAGCGGCCGACGGGTTACGTCCGCTACTAATAGTAGCGGAATATTAGCGTCGGACCTGAATTTTTCAGTTCTAATTTCGGTCGTTGGTTCTTATATTGAACGATAGAGATGGTGTATGTCTATTTTTGATTTATAATAAATATATATTATGAATCATTATAATATATATATATATATATATATATTATAAAATTCTCAGGAAAAAAAAAAAGACAATTAAACAGTCGTTTCAAAGAACTTCTGAGCTATCAAATAATATAAAAAAGAAAAATTGAACAAATAAGTACTACATCAGTTTGGTTATATTATTTAAATTTGGTCACGGACTCCCTGATACCTTAGCTAATGCCCATATGCTGAAATGTGAACGATATTCTGCAGCTGTCATTCCTCCATTTCCAACCTCCAACATGTCAGGATCTACAGCACAAATTACAACAATGTCCAGTTCATCAGGCTAAATTTCCATTTCAATTTTTGATTTTTTTTAAAATATTTTAATACCCCTTAGAATAATAATTCTAAATATTTTTTAAATCTACTAGTGAAAAATTGATTCATTCTCGAGGATTATATTTGTGTTGCTAATTGTGTATTAAAATAATTTTATTTGTTTCGGTTGTTAAATCTTATATATCAATAAAATTTGAAATATTCAATTCAAAAATAATTGATAATTAATTAAAATAGTCGGGTTAAATAAAATGTCTCCGAATTTATTTTTCCGATATGGTTAAAATTTATTTACCATTCCATCCACCGGGGCCAGCATAAGACGCCCATTTATCATTTTGATCTGCTAGAGAAGTCATGCTATTGGAAAGAAAATAAGGGGGAGAATCAGATATTTACCAAAATAAATTTAAAAAAAAACATTTAGAAATTTCAAAAAATAATAATAATATTAATATGTATGCATTTTAAAATATTTGTTTTACCTATTCCAATTATCAGATATATCTCCAGTTGTTCTCCAGCTGTTTCCAATGCCTGGGGCCCAAGTAGCAGGGTCTTCCTGGCCCCATTCACATAGTGAAAAGAAGATAGGTCTTCCACATTTTTGTAAAGCTTTGGCCATTATGGGATACCTTACAATAATATTTGAACCAAAATCAAACATATAGTATAGTAATAGTCGAAGTAGATCTCGCTCTAATAAAACAAACGTAGTTTTTTAGTCTAATCTCATTATTAGTTCCTATATTGAATGATATAAATGATTTAAGTCTAATTTTGTTCCATAACAAATATATATTATGAATTATTACTTATATATATACACCCCGTCTCTTCAACGAACCGATTTATCGACGAACCGATTATGGCAACGGTAGAAACTGTTGTCATAGTCGGTTCGTTAACCGGATAAATTTTCTGTATATATATCACTCTTAGTGCCACAAAAATAATTTCATTTGCAAAATTTCCAAACTTTAAAGAAATATTTTATTTAATAATTTTCCCCAAATATAATTAATTTTTAGTCTAATAAAGGTAGCATAATAATGAAATTGTGATGTTAAGCTTGAAGGCATTATATGTATTAATAATATTATATCATATACCAATACCAACACAAAATAGCATGGACTCTAATTATAAAACACACAAAATATTGATTAATGAAACTTTGATTGTAGAACTAGTGGGAGTAATTAACTACTTAAGCCAAATACCTTTCTTTAGCACTTGTGTTTTTGTTGTTGCAGTTATCATACTTCAAGTAATCAATTCCCTGTCAAGAATAATGGATTTAATTTAGCCCCAAAATATTAAAGTAAGTTAGCAAATATTGGACATGAGTGCTTTACAATTTTATGTCCGCAAAGAGTTTTTCTAGATCCGGTTATCATGAAGTTAACTTCATGATAAGTTGATCAATTGACCAATACAGTGCTGACATACAGGGAGAGAGATCACCTCCCGCTTGCGTGTCGACACTGTATTGGTCAATTGATCAAAGTTAACTTCATGTAAATCACTCCCAATTTTTCTATTTCTAGATCTGGTTACTATGAAGTTAACTTCATGGTAAGTTGATCATTTGACCAATACAGTGCTGACACACTGGGACAAAAATCACATCCTGCCTGCGTGTCGACACTGTATTGATCAATTGATCAAAGTTAACTTCATACAAATCACTCCCAATTTTTCTATAACAAGTCCAAATTCAATACTTTATTCATATGATAATTTTATAAATAAATACAAAAATTGAACTTACCCATGAAGCAAATGTCCTGGCATCTTGTTCTTCATGTCCCAATGATCCAGGCATTTTATTACTACATGTTTGAATTCTGCACAGAAAAAAGCATATGACAAAGAAATATAAATATTGTCATACGAGTCCTGTTATGTATTGCGAGAGTTTTCTGCTGAATTACGACTGTGACATCGTTAAAATATTATCAATTATAATTATTTTCGTAACTCGCGACTAAAAAATCGATAAATAAAGTCTTAAGATATATCATTATTCTCGTCATAATAAACTATATATAAAGAATTAAAGGATTTTTTTAATTTATATTTATTTGTCAATAGAAAAGTTATAGCAAAAAAGTAAGTATAAAAAAAATTATAAAATAGTTTCTTGTTGAAAAATATAGTATCTTTTTATTTATACAAACATTTTTTTTAATGAAGTCATTTTAATTTGATAGAAATTAGTGTTACCCAGCATCGGAGTAAATCCCAATCTTCAATCCTTTGCTATGAACATAATCTGCTAGTGCTTTAATTCCAGAAGGAAATGTTGAGCGTTTAGGCACCATATTTCCCTGCCAAAATCAAAATTTTCAACAAATTTACAAATTTAATAATAAACGAGTCGAGTCAAGCCCAACTATAACTTATTTAATTTGATAAGAATGGTAAACACATAATATATTTTTAGCATGAATATATTGGTATTATTAGGATCATATCATACACACGCACGCAACACTAAAACAATTAACACAAATTTAATTCTAAAATCACATGAAGGTGTTTTTTTACGTGATTCCCTCTCCGCCCACTCGGCCTTTTTCGAAAATCACACCATATGAATCACAACGTTCAACATGTATTTATGTATCTATATAGACGAGAGGTGATCTTTTTTATTATCTCCGCATTTGTTCAAGAAAAAAGGATCATTTGCTTGAAAAAATGGATATATAATTATTCGGCCTTTTCAGTAAATAAAAATTTTCAATATCTTTCGATTAACATCCGTCTCAGTAAATATATCCAAGCAGATACGTATCAAGAATAACTTTATATATATATATATATATATATATATATAGTAGACACACACCAACATGTATTTACATTATTGTTATTATTAATAATTTATATAGACATTAATTTATATATACATATATATATATATAATATATATATGTATTTATTAATAACTTACATTCATTGATTAATCACTTACATTCATTTATAAGTTATTAATATATATATACGTGTGTGTATATATATATATATATTAATAAATCATAACTTAGATTCATTAATTAATCACTTTAACGTATATTCAAAATAAAAGTTCTCATAAACGTATTATTAAAGTTTTAATCAAGTATTTAAGAAAAATAATTAAATATTCGGATAAACTTTTGAATTTAATTATAAATATTTATATCAAATATACGATCCACACAAATAGCTATAAATATTAATAAGTAGAGCATTCATTTTGAAATTTAGAATTTCAAAAAAATGAAAACTTATTTGAATTGTAATTTTTGATATATATAAATATTTATTAAAATAAACAAATAAATATTCATTCATAATTAATAAATTATATTTTAAAATTCATTATTTTTTTATTTTAGTTATAAGTGTAAATAGTAGTATATTAGATATTAGGAAAAAAAGAGGATATTATTATTATTAGGAAAAAATGGATATTATCCGTATTCGGTTTAAAAGTATCCATAAATAAACGGATCACGGATACTAGAATTCAGATATATCCGCTTACATCCCTACTTAAAGATAACATACTTTGCTCACCCCTATATTATTAAATCACTAATTTTAAGGTATAACCTTTTTAACTCAACGGATAAAATTTCCGACATTATGTATACTTTGTATAATTTAACTCAACGGATAAAAATTTTCACTTTGATAAATAAAATAAAAATGCATACAAAATATTGGAGTAGTACCTGAGAATCTCTATTAAGTTCTGCCCAACAATCATCTGAAATATGTTTAAAAAAATTATAATATTACGAGGAGATTAATTAAGGAAATCGATATTTTTATATTAATTTTTGATATTTTTATCGATTTTTTAGGTTAATATTAATTGATTAAAAATATTTAATTTTTATTAATTAATATATATATTAATTGTGAACGTATAAAAAATATTAAAAATAATATAAAAATATCAGTTCCCATTAATTAATTGTCTTTCTATATCTATGTATTAAATGTAAAAGTAGTGTTTTATCTTACCTAAATTTATATATTCGTACCCTGCTGCAGCAAGCCCAGTTGATACCATTGCATCCGCTGTTATTATTAAATAAAAGAATAAAATTATATTTAACGACAAAAGAAAATACACATTTTTTTTCAGTTTTTAAAACGTATAATATAAATAAATATTATTTTTTGTGACGATATCAGCGACATAATTATTTATAATAATATAATATTTTTATTATTAAATGTATTTAAGTGAAATGCGTAGAGAAGGAGAAATATCACCTGTTTGCCGGATCATTTGCTCATTAATGTTACATTGAAAATGGTTCCAGCTATTCCATCTGATCAATTACCACAAATAAAACAAGTGAACATTTTGCACAATTTATTTTTTTAAAATTCTTTTCTATATATATATATATACAACTGTATATTATACAGTCGGGATATGGCGACGGATTTTTTGGGATATGGCGCGACGATTTCATCCGTCGTCGTAATCCGAATAAATATGACGATTTGAAAGAACTGTCAATTATATCCAAAAACGTCAATATATCCGGACATGTATACACACTGTATATTGTATATATATTTTTCTTTTCTATATTGATTATGATTTATGACAATTCTCAACTTAGATAGAATCTTGCTATTGTATCGCGAAATTTTTTACCGATTTACGATTGTGAGTTATATTATAAATAAGATTATAAAATTGGTCTATTACATTACATATCTGATTAAAAAAATTATAAATAATAATTATATATGTAACTGACAATAAAAAAAGTAATATATAACTGTAAAATAAATTATTTTTAGTTAATTAATAAACAAAAAAAAAATTGTTTGACACCCAGTGACCCATAGAGGTTGTTGGTGGGGTTTACCACCGACAGAAAGGTGGCTTAATGCAGTGATGTTATCTTTAGTAGATCCAATAATGGAGATACACCATATCTCTACCTCTAAATTGCATGTTTGGATCTAAATTAATTTTGCAGAATTAATAATATGGTTAGGTGTCATTTTTCTTAAATTAATATTAATTAATGTGACAAGGAATCGAGGCTTATTATGAATCACTAGTTGACCTATTCAGTGGTCCATTTCATTTATTTATTTTTTATATAAAATAAGATTGTTGATATTGTCAAAATAAAAATAAGGTTATTGATAATGTCTGAGTAATATTTGTGCTGCCAAAATATATATGTATTTAGCGACATTTTTACACTTGTTTTAATAACATTTTAAATTTTCAACGACAGTACTTATTGAAACAACAACTCTCGAGTTCAAAATAAACTCAAGTCAGAATCAAATTAAATTCATCCAAATAAGGTCTTAAACCACTTGATCTTCTTGGGTCATCTTAACCCATCATAAACTCACGCAAAATGTCATGGCTGAAGGTACTAATGTTAGTAATTTAATTCCTTATATACACAAATAATTTTTTTTCATATTTTTCGATGGGAGACTGGAATTTCACACTTATTATTCTGACAACATAATTTTTACTCTAATATTTCTAATGACAAAAAATATTAATAAATTGTTAAATCCATTAACTTAATGTTATTTTGCGATAAATAATTTTATAGATCATCCTACAAATGATTTTTAATAAATGACAAAAATATTATTGATTATTTTTCAAAATATTATTGATATTTAGTGACACTTGTATTATTTTTCTAAGGAAGTGATTAGCATAAAGTTTATTTTTGGGTAAGTTGATTAATTGATTAATAGAGTACTGACACGCATGCGAGACTCTATGTGTGTCAGTATTCTATTGGTCAATTGACCAATTTATCATAAAATAAATTTCATGCTAACCGGATCCTTTTTCTAATGACCATCCTGACGCCATTACTTTTACCCTGCAATACCAATCGCTTAAAATAAATAATAAAATTGAATTAATCTCCTATAATAAGAGATTAATTTTGCCCAAAAAAAACAAAAACCATTGTCTTGTTAATTATAATTACCAAAAGGAAAGAAAGGGTTACCCCATTTGAGGTGATCGGCCGAGTCCGTTAGCCAAAAGGTTCCTGCGGATCTGTTCTCTGAAATTAACGGGTGCAGCCATCTGATCATTTGTTAATGTCACCTTCATCTTCATCTCCCTAGCTGCAGCTTCAATGCCATTGCTTGAACACAAGAAGAAGAAGAAGCATATTACAAGTGAATTAGCTAAAGATGAAATATTATAGCCCATTTAATTGGGACAGCTTCTTCACCCTCTCCAACTAAAACCTTGAAGAGAAGAGCCCAGATATATGAATTGAAGGACTTAATTGAGACTTTATAAATGAGAGTTGATTCCTAGTAAATACTACCATCATATCTACACCACCCATTTATCGTGATTTAAAATATAACTACCTTATGGATTGTTTGTTTTATAATTTTTAAATCTAGAACAGATTATTTATTGAATTGTTTGTTTTATAATTTATTCAGAAAATCATTAAATTTTGAATCATTTGAATCAAGTAATAAGTAGTGTTAAATGATATTTTTATTTATTTATAATAATAAACAATTTAAAATTATATTTAATATTCATCTTTTTTTACTATTGTCAATAAATTTTGTTGTTTACAAATTGTTTTTTGATTTTTTTCTTTTATAAATTGGTTGGTAATCAATTTAATACGCGTATTTAGAAGTTTAAAACAGATAATATTCAAAATTTCTATTTCACTCAACTTATTCAACTTTTATTATACATTTAGAACTTTTATTTAATTTTAAACAACACCGCAAAACTGGCATGAGACTTATCTACTACAACACTAATTTATCTTAAATTTTATAATAGATTGCTTAAGTAAGATGCGGTAACTATATAAAGTCTTACTGTCACCAATATATATGTGTATTAGTTATTTATTTTTTTTTTCAGAAAAATGAATGAGAATGGAGATGAGAGTATGAGCTGCAGAGTGTCTATCTTGACTAAATATATCCATTTCAATAAATGAGTCTGTCATCATCATACCACCTTTTGTAGCGGTGGATACATAAATTTTGTTGAATAATGATAGACACATAAATTATTTTATAAATATTTTATAAATTATTGATGTGACATACTCCATAACAGTATATTGTGTGGGTTCGAATATTACATTGAAATAATTTATAAATCAATATGCTGAGGTGAAGTATGTCACATCAGCAGTTTGTAAAATGTTTGTAAAATAGTTTATGTCTGTAGCATTACTCAATTTTGTTTAGCGGTGGATAAGAGCATTCTCCTTATTTAGTATTCCTCTTTAAATAATATTTTTTTATTAAAATTACGACGTTTTTGAGATTTTTAAAAGAGAGTGGTCCCACTTGTTTTCTTTTTATTTACAAAAATGTCATCCGCGACCCCACTTGTTTTTTAAAAAAAACTCCAAAACGACGTAATTTTAATAAAGGAGTACTATTTAAGGAGGAGTGCTAAATAAGAAGAATGCTCTTGATCCTTCCTCATATATAATAATAAAAACTATTACTCAATAAAATTAACATATTTTTATCTCAATAAAATTCTTTGTTTAGATAAATATTGAACTATATATGAGCTCAAGGTGGCAGTCCAATTGGTTATAATAGATCCACCCAACTCCCAACTAGGGGTGAGCATGGTGCGGATTAGTGCGGTTTGAAGTAAATCTTTTGAAAAATCGCTTCAATCACGGTTTGAAAAATTCAAAATCGCTTTTTGAAATCGCTTTGTGATTGGTGTGAGTGCGGTTTTAAAGTGTCTTGATCATGGTTTTAATTAGTGCGATTTGGTTCCAAAACCAATTGAAACAAAAAAAGTCCAAGTCTTCAATAAAATTTAACATAAAACTTACATCGAGCAATTAATTTAGTGACAGAGTCGGTAATGAGAATTATATCAAGCATTCTTTAAAACTAAAACATACTATTTATATAAAACAACGGAGACTATATATTCGATATGAAGCAAAGAATGTTTATCTAGTTCCCCAAAAATTAAAAGTATATCTTTGGAGATAGAATGAAATTTTATCTCGTATATATTGCGAGGAGGACTTATAAAATATAATCCTAACTATACCTAATTTAAAAATAATCTATTAGACTATTACTATTATAGCATTGACATTAACCAATGCATCAAGTGCTCGAGCTCCTCAGCTATAAGCCCCTCCAATAACGCATCAAACAAATTTAAAATTCCAAAACCTAATTGCTTAATTTTTTACTCTATAATGTGACGCCCCCAAAATAGGTATCATCACCCATTCGAGGTTATCGAATCGTAGTGCGAAACAATTCTACAACTTTATTAATACAATTATAAATGCAAAATCGACAACACTTAAAGCGTGAGTTTAAATACAAATATTGTCTTCAGATAATATCCTCACCCAAATAAGTCCTCATCATAATTATTAATACATTATTTTATAAGAATAGTGAGGACATCAAAAACAACTTTCTAGAACATTCATTCCATACCCCGACTAGTACTTGCTACATTCTCGCCTCCTCAGAAGAAAATGGAACAATGAAAGAAAAGGGTGAAATTTCATTAGCAAAGTAAAGAATATTATGACTAAGATAATATAAAACAAATTATCGTTAGTCCTCGATAGGAAAAAAATCGATAGAATATAATGTACAACAAGTTAAAGGGTCGATATTCGCAATGAAAACAATAATTCATAGATGAGTTCGTAGATGATGAAATCTACTATTATCTATGAATTTAAAGTTCATCATCAATATTTTATCCCCGCAACATCATTCAATACACATCTTGAATCAAATATTCATCTTTGCATTCTGAGCCGAAGATATTCAGTGATTAGTCATATTTAATCTCAACACTTTTTCATCTTTGACTACTGGGCCAAAGATATTCATCATAAAATCATTAATCATTGCACTTCTGGCCAAAAGATATTCGGTTATATCATCATTTAGGATGAGGATGATGAAAAATATTTTAAAGAAAACGAATCTAGTGAAACAAAAGAATAAATATTAAGGATTTATAATTCGATTTATCCATGTCCAAAAATACCTCAATAATAATCATAGTGGAGTAAAATTGAAGAATGATCAAAACATGGATACAATCAAAGCTAGTATCCATAATAGATATTTTGGACAAAAACAAAAATTTAGTTTTTCTGTAAGTAGTGCCATATTCGTGAATAGTGCCGTATACGTGAATAATGTCGTATACGTGAATAGTGACTCCGACATAAAAAGTTCTAAATTTGATAAAAAGTTCATATCAATTGTAAGACTTATTATTAATGAAATTTAATTTTCTCTATTTATTATTTTGAAATAGTAAGGGTTGATGTGATTAATGTGGATAGTTAGGGGTAAAATCGCGAAATACTCAAAATAAGCAAGTGGTTATAAAATATTCATTGTTGTGGGGAATATTCGTTTGGTGCGTGGAATATTAAATGCTGTCGGAGAATATTAAATCGACTGAAGTAGTATTGACCGTGTATGGGCCCATGCTTGAGCGATTGGATGAAGAAAGCGACAAATATAAGTTGTTTAAAAATAACAACGTAGTTATTATCAAGATTAATCTTGTTAAAATACTACCGGTGGTTAAAAGCATAGTAGCTGCAGTATTGCACCAATTATTGATTCTTACGTAAGAAAGGCACTACTCGATAATGGTTACGATGTAATTCTTTATTCGATATTTTATTGATTCTTTGCGTTGATATTTTATATTGTTGTTGCTTTGATAATTGTCATTACACAAGTATTTTTCATTATCGAAACAATAATTCATATTATCCGAATAATATTATTAGATAACATTATTGGCAATGTCTAGAAAGTTACATAGGAGAGAGGTTTGGTCACCTAATCACTTGCGATGTAAGGAGAAATTCTTATTGGAAAGCCCCTCTTTCTTGGGAGCGCATTTTGGTTGTCGATATTGTGATTTCTGTAATATTATTTGTGAATAATTAATTATTGATTCATATGATGAGGAAAATATTGATTTTATGTGGATATAGATGGAAAATTTTTAAAATGACAATTGTTGAAAATTAATATTTTATCATTTTACGATAAAATAATTCATTTAAATATATTATTTTAATAATATATTAACTTGGTGATATTTTATAATGAATGTGGGATATATGAGTATATGAGGAGGAAGAGTATTTTGTGGCATTAAATGATTAACACATGTTTTGTGTGTGGTGGACCCCATTTCTTGATGAAATTTGATTATAGCACATAAAATTGTCAAAAGTATGTGGATTTGGTCCATTTTTGTTTGGAATTTGGAAAAAATTTCTTCTGCAAAGTTGTAGAGAATTGAATTTTCTATAAAAACTCGCGTGATTCGAATTTTTCTGATAAAGGAGTTATTTATTATGAATTATTGAAGTTCCGAAGCTCCGAAATAATTGATTTTTGGAAGTTTTAAATATTTATATTTACAAAAACGTTTTTTGTGTTTGGTGGGCATCTTTAACACATGTCATGTTGCTGAATTCAGATGCTTGATGCGTAGGAGGATGTAGAAAAAAATTATAATATTAATTTATTAAATTTTACGCTTTTGGTGTTAAGCAATTTCTATAAATAGGGTCTTAGGTTAGAATTGAAAATCACACCGTAAGGCTGAAGTTTTTCTCTCTATATTATCGGCGTGATTCTTGTGAGTATTTTGAGTATACTTTGAGTATTGTTAGGCGGTGCAAGTTCCTCAAAGACTATATCTTATTATTAAAAATAAAGATTAATCTTTCGAGGTAAGGGATGTTATTTTCTTCTCAAATGATATTATTTCTTCAATATCATTATCTTTGAAATATTGGTTGGAATTTTTATCAAATTTGGAACTTTTTTCATATGGGGTTACTATTCATGAGTTCTTATTCACGAGTTACTATTCATGAATTACTATTCACGATTACTATTCACGAGTACTTATTCACGTAAGCGTGAAGAGATTTTTTGTGGAATTTCTATCTTTTGGTGTGAGTTACTTATTCACGATATCGGCACTATTCACGATATCTGACACTTATTCAATAGAAAAATAAAATTTCTTCTCTTTGTCAAAATATCTATTCGGATACTAGCTTTGATTGTATCCGTGTTTTGATCATTCTTGAATTTTACACCACTATAATTATTTTTGAGGTATTTTTGGACATGGATAAAACAAAGTACGAATCATTAATCCTTAATCCTTGTCATTTTGTTTCTTTGGATTCGTTTCTTTTAAAATATTTTTCATCATCCTCGGTCTTAAATGATGATATTATTGAATATCTTTGGCTTTAGTAAAAAGATGAATGATTTCTGAAGAATATCTTTGGTAGTAGTGCAAAGAAGATGAGCAGTGTTTAGATGAACATGACCAATTGATGAATATCTTTGGCACGTAGTGCAAAGATGAATATTTTATTCAGATGTATATTGATTGATGTTACGGGATAAAAGATAGACGATGAACTTTTAAATTCATACATAGAAGATAGTAGTTTGCATTCTCTACTTAACTCTTCTAATGAATTATTATTTCAGCTGCGAATATTGATTTAAAATTTGTTGTCTATTGTATTCTATTAGATTTTTCCTGTTGAAGACTAACGATAATTTGTTGTATATTATCTTAGTCATAATATTCTTTTCTTGAGCTAGTTGAGCTCACCCTTTTCCTTTTGTTCCATTTTTCTTCTCGGGAGGCGAGAATATAGCGATACTTAAGTGGGGTATGGAATGAAGGTTTTAGAAAGAATTGTTTAGTAGTCCTCACCATTTTGTAAAATAATGTATCAATAAATGTGATGAGGATTTATTTGAATATAGATATTATACAGAAGATAATATTTGTATTTAAACTCAGAGTTTACTTTTGTAATAATAAAGTTGTAGTTATTTACGTATACCATGTATTGACAACTTCGAGAATAGGTGATGTATACCTATTTTGGGGCCACTGATTGGTATCGAGCTTAGGGATATGATCTCTGGCGGAGATCTGGGGAATAGAACTAGGAGGAGAGGCGAGTAAATCCTTCCAGCTAGTGTGTCCTACCTAAGCTTAAATTTTTAGTTAGTCGATATATAGGGATATTATGTGATATATTGATTTCTTAATTAACCCTTGTTTTATGATGATTTGAGAATGTCATTGAGAATATTAACAATGGAAATGAGGCCGTGGAGGCGCTTTGTACTCACACCAAGCGAGGAGAGCGTGCAACAGTGGCAATGTTCTCTGTGAACAACACCATTGAGCAAATGATGAGCGAGGGATGTTTAGAAGTTTTTTGCGATTCATGCAAAATCGAGGCGAGGAGACTCGTGTTCAAAATGGGGAGAAATGATAGCAATTCACGGGTTGTCACGCACCAAGCGATTCAAAGAGTTGGGACCACCGAATTTAAGGGAAAGCGGATCCGATCATAGGCGGAAACATGGGTCAAGCAAATTACCAAGATATTCGATGTCTTGGGATGCACGGAGGAACAGAAGGTTCCATTCGCCACCTTTATGTTCCGTGGCGGAAGGAATTCTTGGTGGGAGTCGTGAAGCGTGCCCATCCATTTCGCTTCTCAAAGATGTCTTGAGGAAGCGTTTGAAACTATTTAATGACAAATACTTTCACGAAAGTGTTTGTCGTATGAAGAAGTGGAGTTCATCAGATTAGAGCAAAACAACATGGCGGTGTCTCGATGACGAGGCAAAGTTTGCGAGTTATCGAGTTTGCACCTCATTTGGTGGAGAATGAGAGCGATTACGCGGATGTTTCTTAGAGGTTTGAAACTTGACATACGTCGGTATCTCATTTCTCATAAACTTTCTCTCTATTCGGATGTTGTAAATGAGGGCTCAATTATTAGAGCGAGATAACGAGTACGGTCAACCTGAGGACCCAACCAAGGATCGTACCGGAGATAGCGATCAATGAATAATGATAACCGGCGGAGAAAGAAATAGACGGACAAAAATGGTAACCACTCTGGTGGTAATCATAGCCATGAAAATAGAAGAAGCGAGTGGGGAGGAGATTTTAAAAAGAGGAGATTTAATAACGACCGTATGAAGACGCAGCAGTCTTAAAGAATCGGGTTCTAAGGGAGAGAAACGACCACCGGTTATATCTTATAAATGCGGGGAAGAGGACATATCGATCAAAGCGCCCCACAACAGATTCAAGGTATGCTATAATTGTGGAAAGGAAGGACATATCGCTCGAGATTTGCAGTAGAAATGAAACCTAGTTCAATGAGGGACGGTGACTCAAAAGACATCCGAGTAAAAGTCAAAGTCAGCGATTACGGGAAGAGAGTTTGTTGTATTTGGTCATAATGCGAGGAACCCAAACGAGGTGATCACGGGTAAGCTATTTATAAATTCTTGCGAAGTTTATACCTTACTTGATCTTTGGTGCTACCCATTCATTTATCTCTCCGCATGTGCTCAGCGTTTAAACTTGACTCAGGAGAAATTAGACTTTGACCTATCTGTGGAAACTCCGTTAGGAGAAACTTTCATCACATCCACTTTGTTTATAAATCTTGTTTGATTCAAGTTGGCACCATCACCTTACACCATTGACCTTATCTCTTTAAAGATACTTGCTTTTGATGTGATTTTAGGGATTGATTGGTTAACTACTCATCATGCCAAAATTGATTGTTTTCGTAAGGTTGTTAGTTTTCATATTCCTAACCAACTTTGTTATGCAATTCAAGCAACTAAACCATTAAAATCAAATTTCATATCTAATCATAAAGCTATTCGTTTATTGAAAAACGGATGTCAAGCTTTCTTAGCCCATGTTATGGATTTGAATAAAGACACGTTAAATTTGAATAATATTCTGTTGTTATTGACTTTCTGACGTATTTCAGAAGAACTTTCGTCTACCCCGAGCGTGAAGTTGAATTCTTTATTGATCTTGAACCTGGTACAAAGCCCATTTCTAAAACCCCATATCGAATGGCTCTATTGAACTTCAGGAGTTAAAGGTCCAACTACGAGGAATTGTTGGACATCGGTTTCATTCGGCCCTAGTACATCTCCTTGGGGTGCTCTGTTTTATTTGTAGAAAGAAGAAAGAGCGGGAGTATGCGACTTTGTATTGACTATCGGGGAATTGAACCATGTCACCATCAAGAATAGGTATCCTCACCTCGTATTGATGACTTGTTTGACCGATTCTGAGAGGCACAATTCTTTTCAAAAATCGATCTTCGTTACGGATATCATCAATTTGAAGATTAGGCGAGGATATTCCAAAGAGCGCCTTAAACTCGGTATGGGCATTATGAATTCTTAGTCATGTCTTTCGGACTAACTAATGCTCCTCTGCGGCTTTCATGGATATGATGAGCAAGTATTCAAGGAATATTTGGATCAATTAGATTTGTTGTCTTTATTGATGACATCCTTATATATTCCAAAAGTCGTGAAGATCATGAGCACCATTTGAAAATTTGGTACTCCAAAGGCCGTGAAAACAAACTATATGCCAAATTGAAGAAATACGAGTTCGGCGAGAAGTAGCATTCCTTGGGCACGTGGTGTCGAAACATGGAGTAGCTTGTTGATCCGTGAAGATTGAAGCAATACAAAGTTAGAGCAAGCAAGAAATCGGTGGATGAAGATACGTAGTTTTTGGGCTTAAGTGGTTATTATCGGAGATTCGTGGAAGGGTTTTCGAATTGCTACTCCATTAACCCAATTAACTCGGAAGGATACAAAATTCGTTTGGAGCGAAGAATCGAGAAAAGTTTCCAAGAGCTTAAGAGGAGACTTATTTGACGCACTGTTTCTAACAATACCATCCGGGTTCGGATGGATTTGTTATCACAATGATGCTTCGTGCAAAGGGTTAGGATGTGTTCTCATGCAACATGGGAAAGTCATAGCCTATGCCTCATGACAACTTAAAAGTATGAGAGGAATTATCCTACTCATGATCTAGAGTTAGCGTGATCGTTTTCGCGCTAAAGATATGGAGGCACTATCTCATATGGGGAGAAAGTGGAGATATATTCGGACCATAAAAAGCCTTAAATATTTCTTCACTCAAAAGAACTCAACATGCTGGCGGCGATGACGTTGGCTCGAACTATTGAAAGACTACGACCACACTATTCAATACCATCACGGTAAAAGCGAACGTGGTGGTGACGCGTTGAGTAGAAGATCATATGCGAGGAGCGAGTGCGATGATGTCAAGTATACGTATAGAGCCAACTTTAATAGAAAAAGTTAAGGTTGCTCAAGCCACCAGGCCGAGAGGAATAATGCGCGTATGAAGAAGAAAGTACAAGAAGGAGCTATTAGGAGCGAGAATTGATGAAGAAGGAATACTTGAGTCCACTCTAGACTTTGTGTTCCTAATGACTCGATTTGAAGTACAAGATTATGATGGAGGCACACAATACACCATTTGCAATCCATCTAAAAAAGTACTAAAATGTATCGTGATCTTCGACATACATTTTGGTGGAACAATATGAAGAGAGAGATTGCAAAGTTTATCTCGATGTGTTTAACTTGTCAGCGTGTAAAGCGGAGCATCTAGTACCTAAGGGTCCGTTGCAACCACTTGAGATTCCGAAATGGAAGTGGGAACACATTACCATGGATTTAGATTCACGGGTCTTCCTACGGTTTCTCAAGGCATCAATGCTATTTGGGTTATTGTTGATAGATTAACCAAGTCCATTTCATTTCTTGGAATCACGGAGACTTATTCCCTTGAACATCTTGCTAGTATATGCGTGAATGAGATTGTGAGGTTGCATGGCATGCACTGTATCCATAGTTTCGGATCGTGACCCAAGATTCACTTCAAGATTTTGGGTTAGCTTGCAAAAAGCTATGGGCGCGGATTTACTGATTGAGCCGACGATACCATCCTCAAAGCAGACGGACAATCGAAAGGACTATTCAAACTCTTGAAGATTTATTAAGACTTTGTGTCCTAGACTTCAAGAGGCGGTTGGGATAAGTATTTACCATTGGTGGAATTCTCCTACAACAAGATTATCGGCAAGTATAGGTGTGGCTCCATTTGAAGCATTATATGGACGAAAGTGTCGCTCTCCGGTATGTTTGGGACGAGGTGGGTGAAGCAACCTTTGTTGGGACTGAAGTTAGATACGTGATGACTACGGAAAAGATCCAAATGATTCGACAAGCGTATACAAAGCGGCACAAGATCGACAAAAGAGTTATGCGGATCTTCATCGAAAGGGCGTGGAATTTAGTGTGGGGATCATGTATTGTTGCGAGTTGCTCCATGGAAGGAGTTACAAGATTTGGGAAGAGAGGAAAGCTCAATCCACGATTTATTGGTCCATTTCAAATTCTTGACCCGAGTAGGGAATGTAGCCTATAGACTTGCGTTACCTCAAAAGTATGTCTCGTGTTCATAATGTGTTTCACATATACGTACTTCGTAAATATGTGAAAGGCCCGAATCACGTTATAGAGTTAGAGCCGGACGAGATAGTAGAAGACTTAACGATATGAGGAAGTACTGTCAAGATCTTGGATAGGAAGGAGCATTTCCTACGCAAGAAAGGTCATACCACAAGTTAAAGTTTTGTGGAGGAATCATGCTATATAGAGAAATGATTTTGGGAATTGGAAAGCGGAAATGAAAGCGAGGTATCCTCACCTTTTGAAACACCGAATGCGTCGACGTCGATTTCGAGGACGAAATTTCATAAGGAGGGAGGTTGTAAAGACCCCAACTTATTATTAATGAAATTTAATTTTTCTATTTATAATTTTGAAATAGTAAGGGTTGATGTGATTAATGTGGATAGTTAGGGGGTAAAATACTGTAAATACTTGAAATAAGCGAAGTGGTTATAAAATATTCATTGTTGTCGGGGAATATTCGTTTGGTCGTGGAATATTCGTACGACGGCGCAGCCATGTGTGGGCCCCATAACGAAAAGCGATTGGATGAAGAAAACGACAAATATAAGTTGTTTAAAAATAACGGCGTAGTTAAAACACAGTAGCACACGGTATTGCACCAATTATTGATTCTTACGTAAGAAGGCACTACTCAATAATGGTTACAGTAATTACTGTTCAGTATTTTATTGATTGCTGCGTTGATATTTTATATTGCTGTTGTTTCAATAATTGTCATTACACAGTATTTTTCATTATCGAAGCAATAATTCATATTATCTGAATAATATTATTAGATAACATTATTGGCAATGTCTAGAAAGTTACATCTAGGGAGAGGTTTGGTCACCTAATTGCGGCCAAGTAAGGAGAAATTCTTATTGAAAGCCCCTCTTTCTGGGAGGCGCACAGTTGTCAATATTGTGATTTCTGTAATATTATTTGTGAATAATTAATTATTGATTCATATGATGAGGAAAATATTGATTTTATGTGGATATAGATGGAGAAAATTTTAAAATGACAATTGTTGAAAATTAATATTTTATCATTTTTACGATAAAATAGTTCATTTAAATATATTATTTTAATAATATATTAACGGTGATATTTTATAATGAATGTGGGATATATGAGTATATGAGGAGGAAGAGTATTTTTGTGGCATTAAATGATTAACACATGTTTTGTGTGTCGGTGGACCCCATTTCTTGGTTGAAATTTGATTATACTGTAAAATTGTCCGTATGTGGATTTTGGTCAATTTTGTTTGGAATTTGGAAAAACTTTCTTACTGTAAAGTTGTAGAGAATTGAATTTCCTATAAAAACTCGCGTGATTCGAATTTTTTCTGATAAAGGAGTTATTTATTATGAATTATTGAAGTTAGAAGCTCAAATAATTGATTTTGGAAGTTTTAAATATTTATATTTACAAAACGTTTTTTGTGTTTGGTGGGCATCTTTAACACATGTCATGTTGCTGAATTCAGATGCTTGATGCGTGGGAGGATGTAGAAAAAATTATAATATTAATTTATTAAATTTTTCGCTTTGGTGTTTAAGCAATTTCTATAAATAGGTGCTTAGGTTAGAATTGAAAATCACACCGTAAGCTGAAGTTTTCTCTCTCTATATTATCGGCGTATTCTTGTGAGTATTTTGAGTATACTTTGAGTATTGTTAGGCGGGTGCAAGTTCCTTCAAAGACTATACCCTTTATTCCAAATTGAAGTCTTAATCTTTCGAGGTAAGGGATGTTATTTTCTTCTCAAATGATATTATTTCTTCAATATCATTATCTTTGAAATATTGGTTGGAACTTTTTATCAAATTTGGAACTTTTTCATGTCGGGGTTACTATTCATGAGTTCTTATTCACGACGAGTTACTATTCATGAGTTACTATTCATTTAAGTCTTATTCGTAAAGCGTGAAGATGTTTTTTGTGGAATTTCTATCTTTTGGTGTCTGAGTTCTTATTCACGATACGGCACTATTCACGATATCTGACTATTCAAGAAAAATGAAATTTCTTCTCTTTGTCCAAAATATCTATTCGGATAATAGCTTTGATTGTATCCATGTTTTGATCATTCTTGAATTTTACACCACTATAATTATTTTTGAGGTATTTTTGGACATGGATAAAATAAAGTACGAATCCTTAATCCTTAATCCTTGTCATTTTGTTTCCTTTGGATTCGTTTCTTTAAAATATTTTCATCATCCTCGGTCTTAAATGATGATATTATTGAATATCTTTGGCACAGTAGTAAAGATGAATGATTTTTGAAGAATATCTTTGGTAGTAGTGCAAAGATGAGCAGTGTTTAGATGAACATGATTAATCGATGAATATCTTTGGCACGTAGTGTAAAGATGAATATTTTATTCAGATGTATATTGATTGATGTTACGGGGATAAAAGATGAGCGATGAACTTTTAAATTCATACATAGAAGATAGTAGTTTGCATTCTCTACTTAACTCTTCTAATGAATTATTATTTCATTGCGAATATTGATTTAAAATTTGTTGTCTATTGTATTCTATTAGATTTTTCCCTGTTGAAGACTAACGATAATTTGTTGTATATTATCTTAGTCATAATATTCTTTTCTTGAGCTAGTTGAGCTCACCCTTTTCCTTTTGTTCCATTTTTCTTCTCGGGAGGCGAGAATATAAAGCGAGTGCAGTCTGGGTATGGAATGAAGGTTTTAGAAAGAATTGTTTAGTAGTCCTCACCATTTTTGTAAAATAATGTATCAATAAATGTGATGAGGATTTATTTGAGTATAGATATTATGCAGAAGATAATATTTGTATTTAAACTCACAGTTTCTTGTTGTAATAATAAAGTTGTAGTTGTTTACGTACCATGTATTGACAACTCGGAATAGGTGATGTATACCTATTTTGGGGCGCGCCATGACTAGTAACCAAAAGGGCAAGTAAATTTGATTATTCAACCCACCTAAAAAGCAAATCACATCTGGCCGGAACAGATTGATGCGATATTAATTGAGTGCGGTTAAATGCGATTTTGAGTGCGATTTCGGTTTCAATTTGGTTACTTGCTCCGCCCTACTCCCAACAGTGAAGATGAGCTCAAGGTAGTAGTCAATTGGTTATAGACCCACCCAACTCCCAAGTCCCAACAATGAAGGTGTGGGTTGGTGTAAGAACCCAACTTTTAGAAATACGTAAAATTTTTGAATTTTATGGAATGAATTTAATATAATGTTATTTGAATATTGGAAAACGACAAAAATATTTTCATATTATATTCTGTTTGGTGGGGAATATTCTTTTGTTTGTCGGGGAATATCCAGGTATGACGGAATTAGTGGACCTACGGAACGGAATTATTATCGGATTGGAAAGCGACTATTTTATAAAAAATAACGGAAGTTTTACAGATTATTATTGTTGAAACAAAGTTAAATGCGATGTCTGGCGTGGTTAAGTAGTAGCTTGCGGTATTGATTATTGATGCTTACGTGAGAAGTCACTCAGTTTTGCTTATTAATGGACCCCCATTTACCCATTTTTCAAAATAGCCGGTAGAAAGTTATATATATAGATATATATATATAAGTTTTATATATATAATATATATATACGGTGGCATGATTATAGTGTGGGGGGGAAATCACATGATAATGTATTATATGTATTATTTATATAGGAAATGTTTGAACTTTGGCAAGATGGGGAGTACAATAATTATTGTTATATATATATATATATATATAATATATGTTACTTTTGGTGGAGAAAGCAAAAGTCATAAGAATTAACGGAGGGAGTTGTTATTTTTTTTCAAAGCACCATGTGCTTATGTATATATATTATTTTATTTTACTTGATGTTGGTAATCAAAGTCTTACTTGATAACATCGTGGGTCGCTTCAATTTAAATCAGTAAAATTATCACTTTCTAAGGCACCCAGTGAACTGATGTTATATATATATATATAATATATATATTATATTTTATTTAAAAGATTTTGCTTTAAATATGGACCATCGATTAAAGTAAATCAATCTGGACCGATTCATGGATTAGTTACTTATACGATCCATTCTTTCATAAATAGAAGCTCATTCCTTTATTATTTCTTACGAATTCACTGAAACTCTAGAGAGAGAAAACTATAGAGAGAAAGAAGAAAAGTATTCTGCTACTTAACTACTCTTATATTCAGTTTCTTTTACGGTAAGGAATATTATTTATTTCATATTCTGAAGAGAACTTCTGTTATTCCATTTCTTTATTATTATGTTGAAATAACCTGTATACGCGGGCTACCCTATACTTGATGATATTCTTCTATTATTTTGTCTTTATTATTCCAAAATCCGTGAAGATCATGAGCAACATTTGAGACTGATACTCCAAAAGCTTCGTGAATATAAGCTTTATGCCAAGTTGAAGAAATGCGAGTTCTGGCTTGAGGAAGTAGCATTCCTTGGGCACGTGGTATCAAGTCATGGAATATCTGTTGACCCAGCAAAGATTGAAGCTATTCAAATCAGGAGCAACCTAAATCAATGATAGAAGTCGTAGCTTTCTCGGTTTAGTGGTTATTATCGGAGATTCGTAGAAGGGTTTTCTCGAATCGCTACTCCATTAACTCAGCTGACTCGAAAAGATACAAAGTTCGGTTGGAGCGAGGAATGTGAGAAGAGTTTTCAAGAACTCAAGAGAAGACTCATTTCAGCACCATTTCTGACAATACCATCTGGTTCAGAGGGATTTGTCATCTACAATGATGCTTCGGGCAAAGGGTTTGGATGTGTTCTCATGCAACATGGGAAAGTCATAGCCTATGCCTCACGACAACTCAAAGAATATGAGAGGAATTATCCTACTCATGATCTAGAGTTAGTATTTGTTATCTTCGTGACTAAAGATTTGGAGGCATTACTTGTATGGGGAGAAAGTGGAGATATTTACGGATCATAAAAGCCTCAAATATTTCTTCACTCAAAAGGAACTCAACATGCGACAACGACGTTGGCTTGAACTGTTGAAAGATTATGATCATACCATCCAATACCATCATGGAAAATCGAACGTGGTAGCTGACGCATTGAGTAGAAGATCATATGCGGGTACGAGTGCGATATTGTCAACGCAAAGGCCCATTTTGTATGACTTGCAAAGGATGGAGATAGAGCCAAAGACTCCAGGGACCCATGTGATGATGGTGAACATACGAGTAGAACCGACTATAATTGATAAAGTTAAAGCTGCTCAAACTACAGACCTGGATTTGATGCGTATGAGGAGGAAAGTGCAAGAAGGTGCTATGTCGGAAGCAAGAATCGATGAAGAAGGAATACTTGAGTCAACTCCGGACTTTGTGTTCCTAACGATTGATTTAAAGTATAAAATCATGATGGAGGCGCACAACACACACGCTTGCAATTTATCTTGGGAGTACCAAAATGTATCGTGATCTTCGCCATACATTTTGGTGGAGTAATATGAAAAGAGAGATAAGTATTTGTTTATCTCAAGGTGTCTAACTTGTCAACGAAGTCAAGACAGAGCATCAAGTACCAAAAGGTCCATCAGAACCACTTGAAATTCCGAATGGAAGTGGGGAGCACATTACCATGGATTTCAATTCTTTGGTCTTCCCAAGGTTTTCAAGGCATAGATGCAATTTGGGTCATTGTTGATAGATTGACCAAGTTTGCTCACTTCTTGCCAATATGAGAAACTTATACACTTGAACGTCTTGCTCAGTATGTACATAAACGAGATTGTCAAAGATCGCATGGTATGCCATTATCCATAGTTTATGATCGAGACCCAAGATTCACTTCACGATTTTGGGTTAGTTTACAAAAACTATGGGCACGGATTTATGATTTAGTTGGCATATCATCCTCGAGACGGACGGACAATCGAGAGGACTATTCAAACTCTTGAAGATTTATTAAGACTCGTGTCCTTGATTTCAAAGGAAGTTGGGACAAGTTCTTACTGAATTGGTGGAGTTTTCATACAACAACGATTATCGAAGCAAGTATTGACATATGGCTCCATTCGAGGCGTTGTATGGAAGAAAGTGTCGTTCTCAGTATCTTTGGGATAAGGTGGGTGAAGCAACGTTCTTGGGAATGGGAGTTGATACGCATGACTACGGAAAAGATTCAAACAATCCAAATGGCGTATATAAAGACCTCTACAAGATCGATAAAGAGTTATCCGATCTTCATCGAAAGGACGTGGAATTCGATATAGGAGATCATGTGTTGTTACGTGTTGCTCCATGGAAAGGAGTTACAAGATTTGGAAAAGAAGAAATCTCAATCCTCGATTCATTGGCCCATTTTTAATCCTCGATCGGATAGGAAGCGTGGCCTATAGACTCTCGCTTTTACCGCCAAGAGTATGTCTCTCGTGTTTATAACGTTTTTCACATATCTATGTTACATAAATATGTGGAAGACCGAACCACATTATTGAGTTAGGCTCGGGCCGAAATAGCGGAGGATTTAACGTATGAAGAGGTTCCTGTTCAAATCTTGGATAAGAAGGAACATATTCTACGCTCCAAGGTTATACCTCAAGTCAAAGTTTTGTGGAGAAACCACGATGTTGAAGAAATGACCTGAGAGTTAGAATCTGAGATGAAATCAAAGTATCCTCACCTCTTCGTCATACCAGGTATGTACCCTAATTTTGAGGGCGAAATTTCATAAGAATGGGAGATTGTAAGAACCCAACTTTTAGAAATAAAAATGAATTTTCTATAATTATCATTTTTGAATATTATGGAATGAATTTAATATAATGTTATAGTTGTGGGTAATATTTATAAATTTTACAAAGTATGCAAGTTGTCACATTATATTCGTTTGGTCGGGGAATATTCTTTTTATCGGGGAATATCTGTACGACAGTACAATCATTCAGTGGACCCTATGGCGGAATTATTGTCGGATTGAGAAAACGACAAAATATTTTATAAAAATAACTATGGAAGTTTTACCGTTAATACTTTGAAACACTCGTTGTTAAAATAAGATGTCTGTGGTCGCATAAGTAGACTACACGGTATTGATTATTGATGCTTACGTGAGAAGTCACTCAGTTTTGCTTATTAATGGACCCCCATTTACCCATTTTTCAAAATAATAGGTAGAAAGTTATATATATAGATATATATATATAAGTTTTATATATATATATATATATATTTTACGGTGGCATGATTATAGTGGGGGGGGAAATCACATGATAATGTATTATATGTATTATTTATATAGGAAATGTTTGAACTTTGGCAAGAGATGGGGATCTGATAATTATTGTTATATATATATATATATATATATATAATATATTTACTTTTGGTGGAGAAAGCAAAAGTCGTAAGAATTAACGGAGGAGTTGTTATTTTTTTCAAAGCACCATGTGCTTATGTATATATATTATTTTATTTTACTTGATGTTGGTAATCAAAGTCTTGCGATAACATCCGTGGGTCGCTTCAATTTAAATGCTCGTAAAATTATCACTTCGGTGCTTTAGTGAATCGATGTTATATATATATATATAATATATATATTATATTTTATTTAAAAGATTTTGCTTTAAATATGGACCATCAGATTAAAGTAAATCAATCTGGACCGTTCATGGATTAGTTACTATGCAGTCCATTCTTCTATAAATAGAAGCTCATTCCTTTATTATTTCTTACGAATTCACTGAAACTCTAGAGAGAGAAAACTATAGAGAGAAAGAAGAAAAGTATTCTGCTACTTAACTACTCTTATATTCAGTTTCTTTTACGGTAAGGAATATTATTTATTTCATATTCTGAAGAGAACTTCTGTTATTCCATTTCTTTATTATTATGTTGAAATAACCTGTATACGCGGGCTACCCTATACTTGATGATATTCTTCTATTATTTTGTCTTTATTATTCCAAAATCCGTGAAGATCATGAGCAACATTTGAGACTGATACTCCAAAAGCTTCGTGAATATAAGCTTTATGCCAAGTTGAAGAAATGCACGAGTTAGAAGCGAGGAAGTAGCATTCCTTGGGCACGTGGTATCAAGTCATGGAATATCTGCTGATTGACCAAAGATTGAAGCTATTCAAAGTGGGAGCAACCTAAATCAATGACCGAAACGTAGCTTTCTCGGTTTTAATTTGGTTATTATCGGAGATTCGTAGAAGGGTTTTCTCGAATCGCTACTCCATTAACTCAAATTGACTCGAAAAGATACAAAGTTCATTGGAGGCGAGGAATGTGAGAAGAGTTTTCAAGAACTCAAGAGAAGACTCATTTCAAGACCATTTTACGTAATACCATCCGGTTCGAGAGGATTTGTCATCTACAAATGATGCTTTGCAAAAGGGTTTGGATGTGTTCTCATGCAACATGGGAAAGTCATAGCTTTATGCCTCACGACAACTCAAAGAATATGAGAGGAATTATCCTACTCATGATCTAGAGTTAAGTACCGTTGTCTTCAGACTAAAGATTTGGAGGCATTACTTGTATGGGGAGAAAGTGGAGATATTTACGGATCATAAAAGCCTCAAATATTTCTTCACTCAAAAGGAACTCAACATGCGACAACGACGCTGGCTTGAATCATTGAAAGATTATGATCATACCATCCAATACCATCATGGAAAATCGAGCGTGGTAGCCGACGCATTGAGTAGAAGATCATACTTGGCACGAAAAGTGCGATATTGTCAATATGCAGCGCCCATTTTGTATGACTTGCAAAGGATGGAGATAGAGACAAAGACTCGAGGACCCATGTGATGATGGTGAACATCTGAGTAGAACCGACTATAATTGATAAAGTTAAAGCTGCTCAAACTACAGACCTGGATTTGATGCGTATGAGGAGGAAAGTGCAAGAAGGTGCTATGTCGGAAGCAAGAATCGATGAAGAAGGAATACTTCGAGTCAACTCCAGACTTTGTGTTCCTAACGACCCAGATTTAAAGTATAAAATCATGATGGAGGCGCACAACACACGTTTGCAATTTATCTTGGGAGTACCAAAATGTATCGTGATCTTCGTCATACATTTTGGTGGAGTAATATGAAAAGAGAGATAGCGCTGTTTATCTCAAGGTGTCTAACTTGTCAACGAGTCAAGACAGAGCATCAAGTACCAAAAGGTCCATTGCAACCACTTGAAATTCCAGAATGGAAGTGGGAGCACATTACCATGGATTTCGTTACTGGTCTTCCCAAGGTTTCTCAAGGCATAGATGCAATTTGGGTCATTGTTGATAGATTGACCAAGTTTGCTCACTTCTTGCCAATATGAGAAACTTATACACTTGAACGTCTTGCTCGTATGTACATAAACGAGATTGTAAGACTGCATGGTATGCCAGTATCCATAGTTTATGATCGAGACCCAAGATTCACTTCACGATTTTGGGTTAGTTTACAAAAAACTATGGGCACGGATTTACGATTTAGTTCGGCATATCATCCTCAGACGGACGGACAATCAGAGAGGACTATTCAAACTCTTGAAGATTTATTAAGACTCTGTGTCCTTGATTTCAAAGGAAGTTGGGACAAGTTCTTACCGTTGGTGGAGTTTTCATACAACAACAGTTATCAAGCAAGTATTGACATGGCTCCATTCGAGGCGTTGTATGGAAGAAAGTGTCGTTCTCTAGTATGCTGGGATAAGGTGGGTGAAGCAACGTTCTTGGGACCGGAGTTGGTACGCATGACTACGGAAAAGATTCAAACAATCCGACAACGTATAAAGACCTCACAAGATCGATAAAAGAGTTATGCTGATCTTCATCGAAAGGACGTGGAATTCGATATAGGAGATCATGTGTTGTTACGTGTTGCTCCATGGAAAGGAGTTACAAGATTTGGAAAGAGAAGAAATCTCAATCCTCGATTCATTGGCCCATTTTTAATCCTCGATCGGATAGGAACTGTGGCCTATAGACTCGCTTTACCGCCAAGTATGTCTCGTGTTTATAACGTTTTTCACATATCTATGTTACATAAATATGTGGAAGACCCGAACCACATTATTGAGTTAGAACTGGACGAAATAGCGGAGGATTTAACGTATGAAGAGGTTCCTGTTCAAATCTTGGATAAGAAGGAACATATTCTACGCTCCAAGGTTATACCTCAAGTCAAAGTTTTGTGGAGAAACCACGATGTTGAAGAAATGACCTGAGAGTTAGAATCTGAGATGAAATCAAAGTATCCTCACCTCTTCGTCATACCAGGTATGTACCCTAATTTTGAGGGCGAAATTTCATAAGAATGGGAGATTGTAAGAACCCAACTTTTAGAAATAAAATGAATTTTCTATAATTATCATTTTGAATATTATGGAATGAATTTAATATAATGTTATAGTTCAGGTAATATTTATAAATTTTACAAAGTACGCAAGTTGTCACATTATATTCGTTTGGTCTGGGAATATTCTTTTTATCGGGAATATATCAGACGACAAGACAATCATTAAGTGGACCCCATTAACGGAATTATTGTCGGATTGAGAAAATGACAAAAATATTTTATAAAAATAACTATGGAAGTTTTCCGTTAATACTTTGAAACACTTTCGATTGTTAAAATGCTGATGTCTGGCGATGGTTGCATAGTAGCACACAGTATTGATTATTGATGCTTGAGAAGTCACTCGGTTTGCTTTATTAATGGACCCCCATTTACCCATTTTTCAAAATAGCGTGTAGAAAGTATATATATATAGATATATATATATATATATAGTTATATATATATATAAGTTTTATATATATATATATATATACGATTATGATTATTATAGTGGGGGAAATCACATGATAATGTATTATATGTATTATTTATATAGGAAATGTTTGAACTTTGGCAAGATGGGAGTCTAATAATTATTGTTATATATATATATATATATATATATATATATAATATATGTTACTTTTGGTGGAGAAAGCAAAAGTCATAAGAATTAACGGAGGGAGTTGTTATTTTTTTCAAAGCACCATGTGCTTATGTATATATATTATTTTATTTTACTTGATGTTGGTAATCAAAGTCTTCATGTATAACATCTCGTGGTCGCTTCAATTTAAATCGTAAAATTATCACTCGGTGCACCCGTGAACTGATGTTATATATATATATAATATATATACGTTGCTTGCTCATTAGATGAGGATGATTGTTCTCATGATCATTTGTGTGGAGACACTAAAGTAATTATATAGGTGCTTATTGGAGAATAAGTTCATGAACGTTATTTCATTAAGGAATACCTAATGGAGTTTTACTTTTTATCAATAGGAATTTCGTAGTAGTTGTTAGTAGTACAAGTGATCCTTAGACTTGAGATCATCATAGTATCTTGTGTATGATGAGTTATACTTTGACTTATTCCTTAAGACCCTTAGGGTATATCAAAGGTATGCTTGGGTATGATAAGTTATGCATGGAGATAATGTATGATCGATAAAGAATCTACCACTTCTAGTAAAGAAGAAATGTCTATGTGATTCGATAAATGACAACTCGGTAGTCCTTGGTTAAAGTGAGAATGAAATTAGAAAGGAGTTTCTAATTTGCATTATTTGAGTTAATGCATTTAAGAGTCGAAATACATATAATTAAATAAAATAATACTTGATAAAGTAATTCCATGTCTTATATTTAATTGGGACATTGTATGGTGGAAGGATTGAATTATGCAGTAACTATTTACTCAAAGGTTCTTTTATGATTAATGTTGAAATCTATATTATCCGAAAAGTCGTTGATGATTTAGGAGCTTATCCCTATTGTAGAATAAATATTATTTATTTAAATAAATTAATAGTTTAATTTATTTATTTAAATAAGATTTGAATTATTCTAATTAATTTATTCACAAATGGATTTAATATGGAGAACCTAAAGGGTCACACCATAAAAGGAAGAATAATTAGTTAAGAAGTTAATGACATAATCGTAATAATAAGTTAAGTATATTTAATTTAATCTATGGTGATAGAATAAATTAAATAGCTTAATATTTATTATTTAATATTTTGGAAATATTAAATATAAATTAATAAGAGGAGTCTTATTATTATTATTACTATTATTATTATTTAATTCCTAAAGGAGTTTGGAAATTAATTAATAAAAGTACTCTCAAATATCCTAATAGGATTAGAAGGCAAATTAATTAAAAGAGTTTAATTAATTATCCCTAATAAGATTAGGGAGCTTAATTAATTAAAAGAGTTTAATTAATTATTCCTAATAAGATTGGGAGCCTAATTAATTAAAGGAATTTAATTAAATAAAATAAAACTCAATTCCTTAATTGTTAAGGAGGGTTGCCCACATCTATAAATAAGAGGAGTCTTATTATGGGTGGGGTTGGCACTTTCACAATAGGTGAATACATAATTCCAATAGTTGGGAGAGTACGCTTTTTCTATAGAGATAGAAAAACTAGGATTTTGCCAAATACCCATCTTCTTGAATTCTTCTTCTTCCATGGTGGATCACCTCTAGAGGCCAAACACTTGGGTGGCTAACATTGATCAAAAGAAGGAACCAAACCTGGTGGATTCAAGTTTAACGTGAAAAAGATTTGGAGGTGAACTTGTACCTGAGGAAGCTCGGATCTTCAAGGGTATGATTCTTGTCCTTTATAATTTCGTTTAATTAATAATTATGCATAAAGGGTGATCCGGGTTTATGGTTTGTAAAATTTTAAAACTCTGATTTTCCACGTTTTCGCTTACTTTGTGCAATTTGATTGTGTTCATGAATATTACAAACCTAACATAAATAATGTAAATGACATAAAGTAAAAGACACAAGGGGTTTTAAGTGGTTCAGAGACTCAAGCTCCTAATCCACTCTTTCCGCTTTCAACTAGCGAGATTTCCACCAAGGAAGGCGGCACACAGAATCACTTAAGTTTCCTTGAGGCCATGAGCCTTGGGACTTGATTCACTAAGAACTCTTGAGGCCGTGACCTTTGAACTTCTCTAGTTCCTTTGGAACTCTTTCAAGCCAATGAAGCTTGGAACTTCATTTAGTCCTTGGACAAAGACCCTCGGGCCACAGCTTCTTATTGTTGTAGTTGTTGGTCTTTGGTGCTTAAGATGTCATTAATCTCGATCATCTTCATACTTAGCGACTTAATGTGGTCCTCTTTGCATTACGCTTGAGTCTAGACCACATCTTCTTTGGTGTAGCTGATCTTCACTCTCTTCAGCTCATCTTCATCTGATGTCAGCTGTGCACCATCACTATTTGGATTTGCTAAGTCTCTGTGCTTTTAGTAGTCTTTATCTAGCACTTAGCAATCCCTGAACCCTTCTTAAATACTTTGCAGACATGGTTCTGCACTTGTTTAGTTTCAGCTTTCGGTTCATGGTGATCTGTAGAGTGGCTCTCCTGATCTTCTTTGTATTCAGTCACTTTTCTGAATGCTATCTTCTTGGCTTTCTCGGCTCTTAGCTTGGCTGCCATCTTCAGTGGCATTCTCATCTTTGTTGAGTGAAGCTTTTATCTGTTTGAGTTCTGCTTCAAAGCTGCTTCACTTCCACCTTGGTAGTCTCACTGTCACTAAGACTTGTTCCGTTGATCTTTGGTGGAACTCGTACAGTCAACTATAGCATTCACCAACTCAACGATTCTACAACTTCACGATCATCAGCCTACCTTTATCTTTGAAGCTCTGTTGATTTATACTGCTTCCCAATCTTCCCGTTGGAAAGTAGCCATTAAAAATTATTCAAAGTGCTTCGTAGATCTCGAGTTATTTGGTGCAGACTGCAGATGTTGACATGACACCTTTTTCTGACTTTCTGACACTGCAGTCTACTGTTTCACCTACCCCATCAGATATGTCACTTTCATATCTTGGGCAGGCTGACGACTTTATTTCCCCTTCTGATTTCTTGATCAGAGGTTGTCATTTTGCATCGATGCTCTCAATAAGCTCTGCTCGAATATCAATCTTCGGATTGAGCCGTTGCCACTGCCTCAATCTTCAGTTGTTCGAGCTCTACGATTCTGATGCATAACTTCATAGACTTGATCGTAGTGTCTTGTTGATTGTTGCTTCTTGATTTGTAGAATCAACACTACGATCTTAAAGAGTGTTCATTCGATCTTTAATGTGGAACACTTCTTCCTTCTCTGTATGCGATCTTCATTACTTACATTTTGCTTTGATGTTTTTTAGATACTAATGGCTTGACTTCCTTGCTCTGGCCCCTTCTGAATAACAAGACACTTCAGTTTTGTGGCGTGTCCAGCTCGCTTTCTCCTTATGATCTCTCGTTCACTTATCATCAATGGACTGACCCAATGCTTAATCACTTTAGCCTTGTTATTCAGAGGCTGACCAGTATCTCTGTATGCACTCCATCAGTTCTTTCTTTGTTTGGCAAACACTACGATCTTGGTTGCTTCCACGATCGTTGTCTTCTGTCTACTTGACAGCTACTGCACTTGCTGACTTTCCTTAGTCATTCACTGAAGTCTTCTTATGATCATCTTGTGGAAGACTTCATCTTGAATGGCTTCACTACTCAATCTTGATACTGATTGGGTTGGTGCTTAAATCTTCTGTTAGCTTGTATGCCATTCGTTGAGTGCCCTCTGATTTCCTGGTGAGATGTATCTTTGCATTACCAATCAGAGGCTTCATTCATTGGATATCGGGAGTGTTTCATTCATTGAGAATCGTATTTCTTTCTACGATTCTTCCTTGGCATTGTGAGCACATCTGTTGAGGTCTTAATTACAAGACTCTACGATTCACTTTGGGTACATGCGAGACACTTATGACTCGAGATCGAGATCTTGACACTCTCTACGATTTACGTCGTTGTGCTTGTTGTCTTCATCTGGTCTTGCTCGACTACGATCTCTGCCTCTGGTATGATTAGTAGACTCTACGATTCTGAGTGTAGTCTACGATTCTTGACTTGGCTTTGGCAGATGCTCGGTCGGCTCGTAGGCATGCTGTCTCTATGATTCTGAACATGACTTCCTCAGTAGATTATGGCTCCGGGAAGCTTTACTCGACACACTACGATCCTTCCTCGTCTCTCCTGCCAGTCTATGAACTCTCGAGATCTACTATCTTGCAGACTACGATTCTGCCTTGATAGTTCTCGAGTTATCCTTGACTCTCCTGGCAGAATATGATTTCTAGTGCAGTGCTCGACGATCAGACAGGCCTATCTATTACATCATAAGATCAACCTAACAAGTTTGATCTTTCTATATTTATAGTCCTTGTACATCATTTCTTTTTAAGGACTTTACAAAGCTATTTTGTTTATGTAGGATCAACCTAACACATTTAATCAATTCACTCTAAGTCCTTGTACATATGTTTCTATGATCTATCAGAGGACTTTACAGCTTTTCTTAATGCAAGCATACTTGCATATTCATTCATATATATATCATAATCAAATCATATATAAATAGGAATAACACTCATATGTTTATTCCTGACAATCTCCCCCTATTTGATTATGACAAAAATAATAAGTGCATATGCATGTTATGAATGAATATTATATATAGTGAGCAGCTGTATTTCTAAAACAGATAATCATGAATGTCATTTATAATGATGTGAAATTTTAATACACTGACATTTTACATCCTGGATCCAGAACATACCTAACTAGTTATTGATGTACCTCTTTGGTTCCATGTATGCTTCCAGGATGTCTGTTGATCAGCTATTCATCTGTTTGATTCCTCTGCTCCTGCTCCCCCTGGGATGTACCTAACTAGTTAGAGATGTACCTCTTTGGTTCCATGTATGCTTCTAGGATGTCTGTTGATCAGCTATTCATCTGTTTGATTCCTTTGTTCCTGCTCCCCCTGGGATGTGGAGCTGTTCATTTCTTCTTCTTCTAGTTCTGACTCTGGCTCCCCCTCAGCCTTAGGCTCATCATCCTTTGGCTCCCCCTTAGATGATGATTCAACTCCCCATGGTGATGTCTTCTTCTTTTCTTTCCTTTTGCTCTCCTTGCTCTTTCTAGAGTGCCTCTTATTCTTCCCCTTTCTATGCCTCTTTTTCTCCCCTTTTTTGTCATTAATCATTTGGGAGTGCTGCTCCATGATGGACATAAGTTGCTCCATCAGGTAGGAGGAGTTTCCAACTTCAAACTTGATTTCTTGTTGACTTAGCTCAAGCTGCATAGAGAAAGACTGATGCATGATGTCAATCTTGTCAGAGAGGACTTGGAGTTTCTCTTCATTGGCCTTCTGTGCTCGTAGAGCTTCTGCCTTTTGATCATACAGGGCCTTAAGATAGATGTGATCTCTCTCTTTGAGCTTGAGAGATACATTAGCCATCATTGCTTGAAGTCTATTTTGAACTGAATTATCTGCTGTTACTGTCAGCCTTTTAGATTCTTCTGTGATTTAAGACATCTTTTCAATCAGATCATCAGAATTTTTTATCAGCTCCTGTTCCATAGAAGTTTGGTTATCTGGTTGAGCAGCCTCTTGTTAATCCTCAGATTGACTTTACGATTTTCATCCTTTGACAGATTTTTGAAGGTATTGAGAATCTGAACAATCGTTGAGTACCAATCGCTGTTGGTGGATGAGCAAACGTTGGGCACTTGTGCTTGAGCAGATGGAGACTTCTCACTTTGGATTTGGATGCCATTAGGGATAGAGTAAACAGACTCTAACATTATTTCCTTGGTCATGATTCTTCTTCCTTCAGAATCGACTCTATGATCATAAGGAATATAATGGTTGCCAGCATGTTTGTAAACCTTGTAGTGGGGCTTGTCTTTGATCATCATTGTCACATCACTTTTCAACTTTGAGAAGTTTTGAGCCATCAGTTCTAGGCTTGGAATCTCTGGAAGTACTTCTTGTGATTCATTCGAGACTTCCACTATTATGTTAGTCTTGGCAGAGGAGATGACAGAATAGTTTGCTGATTTTCCCAATTCCTGATTTTTAGAACTAGAGTTTATCTTCAATTCTTCACTTCTTGAGCTTGAATCTTGTTGGCTCTTTTCCTCAGATTCATCAGTGAATTTTCCTTGCTGAATTTCATTTCCAGAACTTTCTTCAGCAGTATCTTCCTTGGATTCACCTTTTTTATTGCTGGACCAATCTTCAGTATCTTCTTTCTGTGAGTCAGATCCATCATCACTTAATTTAATGATTTCAGTAGACTGATCATTTCTCCTCTTTGAGGCAAAGTAAGCTATCAATCTGTGACTCCTTCTTCTTCTTGGTGGTTCAGTTATGGGTGAATCAGTTACTTCTTCTTCTTCTTCAGATTCTGAGACCTTTGAGTCAGCAGACGAATTCTCTTGATTTTCAGCATTGGTGGGGGCATGTTCTTCCTTTTCAGAATCATCTTCATTTTCATCACCAGACAGGTTAGCTTGATGTTCATAAGTCGTAGGGGTATGTTCTTCAGCTTCAGAATCAACATCATTTATCCCATCATCTGGACTTGTTGGAGCATTTATGTCTGTAGATGTAGTTGGGTTATCTTGTAGTTTTTCTACATCATCCGAGTGAATGCTCTGAGAGTTAGTCACTGGGCATGTACATTCTTCTTCATCAGCAGATTCTGAATTTTCTTCCATGAATGCTGCTTCAGCTTCATTGCTGGATTCGTTCTTTGGGGACACATTATTGGGGCTTTCAGTTTCCTTCTCTTTCTCTGACTCTACGTACTCGTCTTTGAAGGATAGACTTTCTTGGGGAACTGGGGATGGCCTATTTATCACCTTTGCTTTCTTTCTAGGTGGCCCTTGAAGTAATCTACTACTTCTTCTTTTTGGGTTTTCAGTAGTTGAAGCTTGTTCTCCTCCTGCTCCTTGTTTCTTCTTGTTAGTGGAGGCATGTCTTGATGAAGCCTCTGCATTCTTAGGCTTCTTCTTTGCGGGTATTGAAACAACTGATGTAGAGTCACCAGACTCAGAGCTTTCTTCCTCCTTTGCCTTTCTCTTCTTCCTAGATATCTTTCTGCTGCTTTCTGCTGTAGTTAACCTCCTATTTTCCTTTGGGTTCTTCTTCCAGTTTACAAACAGCTGAGGAGACATAACTTTGTGAACATTTAGGGGCTCTCCTTCATCATCCTTGATTTTGTTGCCCAGCTTCTTCTTCAGCACTATACTCAACACTCTTCCATGGAATACCTTTGTCAGGGGTTTGTCTGTAGACTTCTTCAACTCAGCCTTTTCTACCCATTTAGAGATTTAATCAAACAGGATAACTCCAAAGTTGATTCGCTTCTTCAGCACTATTGCAGACATAATCTTTAGTTGTTGATCAAGCACAGTGTCATGTGTCGTATCCTTGCATAGTATACATTTGCCTACTATCTCAGCAAGGAACTCGAATTCCTCAGGAAATTCCTTCTTCTTCATATCCTTCAAACTAGGGTTTCTTTAGTACCCCATAATCTTCTTTGCTTTCTCTGTGTCAATCTCATCAAGGTTTTTCAGTCCTAGGTTAGGAAAATCTTGGCATTGATTGATATCGGGTGACTTCAGTTTTAGAGACTGACCTTTAACCTTGGTTGAAAGAGTTTCAGCATCTATGGATGCATTTGAGTAGAATTCCTTAACCAGTTCAGTGTATACTGAAAGTGCTTGCTTTTCAAGACATTTTGAGAATCCGACTTTTCTTCACGAGTTCAAGAATGTCTCTGAACTTCTTTTCGGATTTCTCAAATTACTTGGTTCCGAGTTGAATGCCGGTGATTACTCGCCAATCTTCTATTTAAAGGATTCGAGGAGTATGGATACTGATTCAGGGAGACTTATGAGGTATGGCTGATTGTGACTTGAACTCTGGAAGTTTCTGTGGTTTGGCTTCAAAAAGAATTTTAGGGTTTGAAAATGGGAGGGAGAAAGGTTCGATGGATTTTGGTAACTGTTTGCAGATTTTGAATTTATTTTTATGACAGTCCCTTTTTACACTATATATGTTATGACGTGTCAACTGGCCATTGGTTGCACGATGCCCAGTAACGAGCTGTAACTCCCCATTAACTTTTCAGTTAGATGTCTCTTTTAGAGGAGTGGACGTTTGTTTGACGTGGATTTGACCATTGACCTTTTTGGTTCGTAGAGTAGCATCATAGGGCAGTTATGGACTCTACGATTTCCATTATTATCTCAACAATCAACTTTTGAGAGATGCTGCAGTCGATGGTTTTGACATTTAATCCTTATCTTGAAATTGCATAGCTTGACCACTGATGTACCTTATGAAGGTTTGAGCATTTTTCTTCAGCAGGACATCTTTTCAATCAGCATTTGAACTTATCTCCTCATACTTCAGAATGGTAGAGCAGTTGTCTCGTTCTTCCAAGCTCCTCATGAGCTAGAGTATCTTCTAGTAAGTCTGCGATCGTCGAGTCTGCTTCTACGATCGTTGAGTTTGTATTACGATCATTGAGATTGCATCACGATCGTTGAGTTCTCTCAAACCTCTACTCTACGATCGTTGACTGACTTGGTCCTTGAGATGAACTGTACTGAGCATTCCTTCTGGGTCAAGGTAGCTCTGGAAGGGCCAACCTCTTAGAGTGAGCTAAGGGTCAGGTTTGTCCCTGAGTCGCTTTCCAGATGACGTGCTTTAGAAGTGATTTGCATTGATATCTCATTTGACCTTTTCTGTTGGGGAGTCCCTCTTCCAACTTTAGACATTCAGACGGGTCACGCAATTGTGGTGTCCTCCCGCTTTCTTGCTAATGTGATCAGATGTTTGATCGTAGGTACTTCACGATTTTGAGTTGGGTGGCTGAAAGGTTATCAGTAGTACGTTTTAAGACATTCCTACTGACTATGGATCTTCATTTGGTTCATCAGTCACAGAGTTTTGGGATTCTGTAGTTGGTACACTACTTCATAGTATATCTCTGATGGTTTAGAGTTCCTGTATTGTTAGCAGATTACTGCTCCCCCATTGTTGATACTGTCTTCTCAAAGAGACATATGTGTAGCAGAGGGCGGCCATGCATATCTCATTCTGGCTGAAGTCATTAAATCTTCTTGTATCGTAGAAATGGGCATTTTCAGAGTTGATCATTATACGATCCTTTGACAGAACTATGAACGTAGTCTTCTTTGTCAGTTTGTGCTTGCTGAGTTCTGCTCCCATAATGAGTTCCTCATGTTTGATGCTTGATGATTCTCTATAGTCAGCTTCTTTGAGGATTCTTCTCTTATGACATGCTTTCCATGATTGAGCATGTAAGATGTAAGACCCCAACTTTTATAAATAAAGATGAATTTTCTATAAATATTATTTTTGAATATTATGGAATAAATTTGATATAATGTTATAGTTGTGGGTAATATTTATAAATTTTGCAAAGTAAGCAAGTTGTTATAAAATATTAGTTTGGTCGGGGAATATTAAATGACGACGGCTCAATCATTAAGTGGACCCCTACAACCAAGTATTATCGTAGTTAGAAAATGACAAAATTATCTTTCTATAAAAATAATGGCAGAGGTGTTACCGAATTAAACCTGTTGAACTACCGGTAGTAAAAAGAAATGCGATGTCTGGCGTAGTTGTATAGTAGCACACGATATTGATTATTGATGCTTACGTGAGAAGTCACTCAAATTTATGCTTTCAATTATTACTACTGAGAATTCTTTGCATCATATCTATTATATTATTGATTCAATTATTGTCACAAGATTATCATCAGTATAATATGTTATAGTATTAAATCAATAATTGAGACGACAAGTTATAAATGATTAATAATTGTTGAAAGATTAAATATGTGTTGATTAAAAATAAAATGATTTGTGGTAATATTTATTCAATCCTTGATGTATATAAAAGTCATTATGAGACGTTTGTGGTAAGTTTGATTATTTTATGGGGGCCATATGTCATCATCTAAGAGTCTCTTCGTCAATAAGTAATTACCTTAAATCGATAGTAATTACCTTTGTGAATAGTAATTACCTTTGTCGATAGTAATTACCTTTACCAGACGTCAAACCACTTACTAGTTTATATATTAAAAGTGATCGAACCACTTGCCGTTTCAGCATTAAAGTGTTGAACCACTTGTCGTTTCACATTTAAAGGCGATCAAACCACTTTTCTTTTCACATCACGACCGTTAAGCCACTTGCCTTTTCACATGGCGGTCTTAAGCAAGAAATCTTCTATAAATAGAGGCCTAGTGCTTCATTATTTTTCACTTAATTCATTCAAGCTATAGAGAGAGAAAGTATAGAGAGAATAAGAGAGAAAGAAGAAGAGTATTTTGTTACTACATTCTTCGCAAAGTATTCAATCTCCTACCAAAAGTAATCTTTGGGTGTTATTCTTTCTTATTCATGAAGAGAACTGTTGTTATTCCATTGCTTATTATTCATTGGAATAACTTTGTATCGTGGTTTACCCTATACTTGGTGATATTCTTATTATTATTCATTGGAATATCCTGTCGTGTGTTTTACAGGACTGGTTAAAATCTTTTTTATTATTATTCTATTGGAACATCCACATGCGTGTGTTTTACACCGGACTGGTTTAAATCTTTATTATTATTACATTTGGAACATCACATGCATGTGTTTTACAAGGACCTAGTTAAAATCTTTATTATTATTCTATTGGAACATCACATGCATGTGTTTTACAGGACACGGTTCCGTCTTTATTATTATTCATTGGAAAATCACATGCATGTGTTTTACGCGGGGACTGGTTCCATTCTTTATTATTACATTGGAATATCACATGCATGCGTTTTCTGGGACGGACTGAGTTTCATTCTTTATTATTACGTTGGAATATCACATGCATGCGTTTTCATGACCGGGTTCCGTTATTTATTATTACATTGGAATAACTTTGAATATGCGATCTATCGCATGCATGGTGATTTCTTTTGTTATTCCATTCTTTAATATACCCGGTTGGTTAAAACTTTGACTTTATACTCCATGAAATTAGTGGAATATCCTTGATATTTGCGCTTCATCCAATAACCTTTCATGGAAATATTTTCTCAAAGATTCTTGAATTTTACTCTACAAAGCGAAGATCGTGTTGACAGTTTGGATGTTATTGGTTCCTAGATAAAGTAATTCTTGAACTTGTTTTATTGAATTCTTATATCATTGTCATCATCCTCAAGTTTATATTATGTTGAAAGTCATACGTGGCTTGTAGTAGTGCATAGATGGACTTGGTATGATTATGACGAGAGACTATTCTATGTAATCATGGCCGTAATGTTACAAATGATGTGGTAAAAATCCTCGATGGCCCGTAGTGCATTGATGGACATGAGTTGTTGGCATGATCATGACCATTAATGAATACACAAATATTCTTGGCCCGTGAGTGCATGAATAATTGTGGTTGTGATACTAAAGAATATCCTTGTCAGTAGAGTGCGCAGGGTGATTCGATGATGTGGAATATTTATTAAAAGTCGAGTCTCGCCTATAATGATGATGAAAAACCTTTTAAATCATAAAAGATAGTAGATTTTATTTTCTACTTGACTCTTTTAATGGATTCTTTGGTTCATTGTAGTTAAACTTGATGTTCATTATATTTTATCGGTTTAACACTTTGTTTGTAGGCTAATGATAATTTATTCTACATTATCTTAGTCATAATATTTCTTCTTGAGCTAGTTGAGCTCACCCTTTCTTTCATTCATTCTCTTCTATGAAATGAGAATATATTTGGGACGAGTCGGGAGCGAGTAATGGTCGAGAGGATAGCATTAGTAGTCCTCACTATTTCGTGAAATAGTGTGATAATTGTAATGAGGACTCCTTTTGAGTTTGTATGATCTCTAGTAGACAATATTTGTATTCAAACTTACAGTTTATGTCGTATTGTACACGACCGTTATATTAGTAAGTTGTATTTAAATTCTGTACCATGTATCTGACTACTCAAGATGGGTGACGTATACCTAATTTTGGGGGCGTCACATAAGACCCTTTTCTTCTTAGGTTGAGTGGCCTGTTTCCATACAAAGATCAACAACCATGTGAGCTTCATTCAGATTAGCTCAGCAGGTCTTCAAGGGCAGGCTTTGACATATAAAATTTTTATCAGAATCATTTCTGAATAGTCTTAAGCCTTCTGCTGGTTGAATTTTTCTTGACTGAAGTCTTCTGCTTCAGCATTCCTTAATGTGTGGCATAAGACCAATGTACTACGCAGGTTATAAATTTCTATTTTTGGTACCCATGGTTAAATGGGTCCTGCTAGGTTAGTTTTCTAAATCCATGTTCCTCATATATTTGGATAATCATCATACTGATCACCATTAGTCATATTCATGCATGTAACTAATTTAGATAATACATTTTGAGATGCATGATAGTGAGTGTGTGTAAGATTTGCTACCTTAATAAAACACTCTTTTTCTTTGATGGTTCATCATTTTGCTAGGTTATGTTCACAGGGTTTAAATGTTCACAGAGTGAGAATCAACTCTACGATTTATTTGTATCTGGTTGATTCATGGAGGTGATCAGTTTCTACGAATCTTCAAGATACTTTTGTAGAACTGATCATACTCTATGTGTTATTAAACACTTAGAACATAGGTTGTACATCCATACTAACCCATCAGCAAAGATTACTTCACATAAAATTAATTTAACCTGTGATGCTCTTATGACCCATTTTAGATTTCTTTCACGATGTCATCTTCAATCTAAAACTTGGATGGAGAGAAAGTTTATAGGCATTTGAGTTTCCACCCTCAGTGTACTTTCTCTCTTCACCTTTTTAGGTAGATTATGATTCCTTGAGAGAATACTGTTATAGTTCATAAGGTGGTGCAACATGATGAACACAATTATACTAGTGAGGAACCGTACCTTTCTACTGTTAGTTCCTTAACAGTCATTTAGCTTTGGCATATTGAGATTAGATATTTATGTGCATAATTTCTCATTTGCTCCTGACAGTTTGTTGCTCATATTTGACCTTCAATCAATCAGTCGTGGTCTTGAAGATGTAAGCTAAGAGAATCTCAGCATTTTTAATTCTTTGGCATCCTTCAGTTTGCTAAGTTTGCACTCAGCTGCTGGTTGACCAAACACATATTTGAGAAGATCTTCTTTCTTCTCTGGAAAGCGTTCCTTAGCATGTGTAACCTTTTCATCTTTCAGGGTGGTGGATGCTTGACTCTTTGTCGTTGATATCTCTTGAGCTTTTTCATCTGGTCTTCAGATTACAAGATTGACTACAGGCAAGGATTGGTCTTGTTGACGTATCAATCGAGAATATGGACCAATCTGAGCAGCTTCAGGTGTATATACACATATAACATGTTCACAGTATTTCAAACATGTGAGCTCATCTGCATATAACAAGTGACTTACTACTAAACTAAGTTTAGAACATTTTTTGTGCCTAGGATCAGACTCAAAGCGATTAGCTTTTGAATATAGCATGAGAACCCGCTCTGATACCAATTGTTAGTTCCCAATAGGCACAATATAGATCTAGAAGGGGGGGGGGTTGAATAGATCCTTTTTATTTCAAATTCTTTTCTAGTTTATTTTATATTGCTAATGACTTAGCATATGACAAACATAAGAATCTTTTCAAGCACAGCGGAATAAATAAAAGATCCCCTTCATTGATATATACATAATCATACATACATTGTTCGTAGAGTTAGTTCAATGGTAAGCAGTTAAAACATACATAGCAGTTATAGCAGTTAAACAATGTAAATGACATAAAGTAAAAGACACAAGGGTTTTAAGTGGTTCGAGACTCAAGCTCTAATCCACTCTTACGCTTTCAACTAGCGAGGATTTCCACCAAGGAAGGCGGCAAAGACTGAATCACTTAAGATTCCTTCAAGGCCAGCAGCCTTGGGACTTCAGTTCACTAAGAACTCTTTAAGGCCAGCAGCCTTGGAACTTCTCTAGTTCCTTTGGAACTCTTCAAGCCCAGCAGGCTTGGAACTTCATTTAGTCCCTCCGGACAAGGACCCCTCAGGCCCTGGCTTCTTGTTGTTGTAGTTGTTGGTGCTGAGCTGCTAAGATGTCATTAATCTCTGATCATCTTCTGTACTTAGTAGCTTGATGTGGTCCTCTTTGCAATCTGCTTCGAGTCTGGACCACATCTTCTTTGGTGCAGCTGATCTTCACTCTCTTCAGCTCATCTTCATCTGATGTCAGCTGTGCACCATCACCATTTGGATTTGCTAAGTCTCTGTGCTTTTAGTAGTCTTCGTCTGGCACTTAGCAATCCCTGAACCCTTCTTGAATACTTAGCAGACATGGTTCTGCACTTGTTTAGTTTCAGCTTTCGGTTCATGGTGATCTGTAGAGTGGCTCTCTTGATCTTCTTTGTATTCAGCCACTTTTCTGAATGTTATCTTCTTGGCCTTCTCGGCTCTTAGCTTGGCTTCCATCTTCAGTGGCATTCTCATCTTTGTTGAGTAAAGCTTTTATCTGTTTGAGTTCTGCTTCAAAGCTGCTTCACTTCCACCTTGGTAGTCTCACTGTCACTAAGACTTGTTCCGTTGATCATTGAATTGGTTTAAAAGCTTGTCTGGATGGACTAAATCTTTTTATTATTATTAAGTGAGTAACTTAAATTATGTGAAATAACCCAACTTATTAATAATTATTAAGGTGGTGTATAATTTAGTGTTAGTGAGTAAATTAAATTAATTAAATTGCTGCCACAATAATTAAGTAATTACATGTTTATAATCCAAATAATAAATTGGGAGTCTAGCCCAATAAATTAATTGATGGACTTTTGAGTTATTGTGATAAACTTGAGTTATTTAAAATCCAATTGAACCCAACATAATAGTTAAGCGATGGTACAAGGTGTTGGTTTAATAAAATGTGGCGTGGGGCGATGGGCTGACCGAGTAGCCCCTTGTCTATGTACGAGAGATCTATTCTCTTGTCCCAAATTAAGGGTCACCAAGTACAAGGAACGAGAGCCTAAACTCTCTTTACGTAAACTTTGTTTTGCTAATCCACAGGCATGCGAGGGGCTAGCTAAGTCATTTGGTATGGAGTGGTTAAACAACTCCTTAAGTAACCATTGTTCATTTCTATTGCACCATGAATCCCAACATTGGGTAAAGCAAGTGTACAGTCCATGCTTTTCTCTTTAAATACAAGCCACCATGGCGATCTGTTATAGTGATAAGAGTGTTGGAGAAATCGAGTAAAGAATTCTTAGTTCTTTAAGCATTACCAAATCGGTGTGTGAGATATCAAGGTTAAAGCTCGAGAAGGTATAATTTCTACTTCGTTCTTAACTTAAGTCTTGTTTGATTCTCGGTTTTCCTAAATTAATAGGTCAAGTTTGATGAATTAGCATGATATAGGGTGTTTAGAAAGTTTACTTTCGTGCATGAATATGTTAATAATTGCACGGAATCAAGTTGTGGCTACTCTGCAAAAAGCAGAGCATGTTCATCGCTTACGAACTCCATATGGGAACAATTTATCTTAGCATTTAGGAACCGGTGATGGGTTCGGATGTATTAAGAAATTCCCTTAAGTTTGTATGTCATATAGTAAAGTCTTAATGAAATTAACTTGAAACAAACTTAGACCTTGTCGAAATAGTGTAGGCAAAGTCTCGAAAGAGTGACTTCCGGAGATATCTTCGACAAAGCGTGTTGTCTTCGGACAAGTCGTAATATCTTCGGATATGGCTAAATGACTTCGGCTTCGTACATGGCCATATGTCTTCATCTTCGGACATGGCCAGATGTCTTCGGCTTCGGACATGGCGAGATGTCCTGGGACTCGGAGACAGCATCATAACTTGATATATGGATGGATTAATAAATATTCCTATCCGCTATAAACTATTATTACACGAATGAGTTCTAAGTAGAGAATTTTACTAACTTCGGAAAATAAATCTAATGCCCGCAAACATGCGTGAAAAGGTATTGATTGGGATTAATAGATGTTATGGTCTACTTAAAGCAATGAACCTCTTGGGCTGCGAAGAAGAAAGATTATGAATAAACTAACGGTGGTCAAAAGTATGAGCATGTTAGTGTGCGACTATGAGTTTTGATGGGTGCAAAGAAGATACATAGAAAAAAAATGTGTTATGTGTACATGTTGTTTACATATGTATATTAAGTGTGTTTGGCTAATGAATACCTATACTTACATAAATAGGACAAACATAGTTCATTGAGGTGATTTTCATTTATAAGTAGCAATCAACGCTAAAGGCAAGTTCCCTAACCTCACTCAAATTTACATTGAGCAAGTATCCAACACTATTATTATTGTGTTGCAAGTTCCTTACTTCTTACTACAATTGTATACATTGAATTGTCGTCTCAAGCAAATATCATTTCTATTTGAAAATCATTTATATACCTTGGCGTTGTTGCAAACATTGGATTTATTGTTCTTAAATGCATGATAAAAATTGTCTAAGCCTTTGATTCGACTAGACTATTATTATGCTATCCAAACCAATTGACTTGGTGCGGACTATCGTAAATCTCATCGAGATGAACAACCCTTATTGAAGGGAAATTATATATTTTTGGGAACCAAGCGATGCATACGTAGTATGATTAAATGTTATGCATAACGTAGGTACTTTAAGTCGATCACTGTTGTACTTTCGTTTACATTGGATTACGATGTAATCTTTGTTAATTCTAGTAAGAGTTCTTAGTCATAGGATCGCTTTCAAGACTCATTCATGTTGAACCTCGAAATGAATGAATCCACGAAATTTTGTTGATATCCTTGATCTATAGCGACACCTATTGAATACTCTTGATATTTCTTGATATCCTTGAACTACCAATTATTATTATACCCTTGAAAGGTTTAAATGCTATAACCGCTTGTTCTTACGGCTATATTACTTCTTTGGCAAACTCGTTGCTCATTCTTGCTTCCTAAAACATTATAGTTAAAAGGCGAGCAAGCAAGCGGTACTTGAGTGAGAGGACAAGGAAAGGGCAAGGCTGACGGAGAATAACTTAGTCCTTAAGACTAGAAGTAGTATTATTATTATTGTTATGCTTGTTATGATGTATTCAAGAATGATTAAGTTATGTTTAAGTTAATCACTTTGAATTGTCGTAGTAATGGTTACGGTACCTTGGGGACGCAAATATTTATATTATATCAATGTAAATTATTCTAGTATTTCCGTTGTTGATTTTAGTAAGATATTCATAGTTATGCGTGATGCAACCGAATTCGAGATATGGGTGTCCTAATTTTTGAAGGCGCCATGATCTCCGCTCACTTATCATCAATGGACTGACCCAATGCTTAATCACTTTAGCCTTGTTATTCAGAGGCTGACCTGTATCTCTGTATGCACTCTATCAGTTATTTCTTTGTTTGGCAAACACTACGATCTTGGTTGCTTCCCAATCGTTGTCTTCTGTCTACTTGACAGCTATTGCACTTGCTGACTTTCTTTAGTCATTCACTGAAGTCTTCTTATGATCATCTTGTGGAAGACTTCATCTCGAATGGCTTCACTACTCAATCTTGATGCTGATTGGGTTGGTGTTTAGATCTTCTGTTAGCTTGTATGCCATTCGTTGAGTGCCCTCTGATTTCCTTGGTGAGATGTATCTTTGCATTACCAATCAGAGGCTTCATTCATTTGGATATTCTGGGAGTGCTCATTCATTGAGAATCGTATTTGCTCTACGATTCTTCCTTGGCATTGTGAGCACATCTGTTGAGGTTTTAGTTACGACTCTACGATTCAACTTTTGGTACGTCATGCGAACACTCACGACTCGAGATAAGATCTTGACACTCTCACGATTTACGTCGTTGTGTTTGTTGTCTTCATCCGGTCTTGCTTCGACTACGATCTCCGCCTGCAATGCGATTAGTAGACTCTACGATTCTGAGTGTAGTCTACAATTCTTGACTTGGCTTTGGCAGATGCTCGGTCGGCTCGTAGGCAAGCTGTCTCTAATGTTTTGAAACATGATTCCCTCATAAATTTTGGCCTCGGGAAGCTTTACTCGACACACTACGATCCTTCCTCGTCTCTCCTGGCAGTCTACGAACTCCGAGATCTACTATCTTGCAAACTATGATTCTGCCTTGATAGTTCTTGAGTTATCCTTGACTCTCCTAGCAGAATACGATTTCTAGTGCAGTGCTCGACGATCAGACAGGCCTATCTATTACATCATAAGATCAACCTAACAAGTTTGATCTTTCTATATTTACAGTCCTTGTACATCATTTCTTTTTAAGGACTTTACAAAGTTATTTTGCTTATGTAGGATCAACCTAACACATTTGATCAATTCACTCTAAGTCCTTGTACATATGTTTCTATGATCTATCAGAGGACTTTACAGCTTTTCTTAATGCAAGCATACTTGCTTATTCATTCATATATATATATATATATATATATATATCATAATCAAATCATATATAAATAGGAATAACACTCACATGTTTATTCCTGACAGAGGAGATTCAACAATGATGGAAAGGCGTCAAGATCAAAGACCTGCGTTGTGAAGGAAGGAGGAGAACAACCACCTATTATATGCTTCAAATGTGGAGGGAGGACACATCACCAAAAGCATGATGTCGTCCAAAGCACGTTATAATTATGGAAGAGAAGGTCATCTAGCCCGATTTTGTGTGGTTCAAGAAGATAAGTTCACTAGGATGGAGGCACCAAAAAGTCGTCCCGAGAAAAAGTCAAAGCCGGTAGTGCAAGGGAGAGTGTTTGTTGTGACCTCCTAGAAAGCAAGGAACCCGAACGAGGTCATCACGGGTAAGCTTATCATAAACTCTAGTGAAGTTTATACCTTATTTGATACCGGTTCTACCCATTCTTTTATTTCTCCTACTTGCGCTCAACGTTTAAATTTGACTCCGGAGAAATTGGACTTTGACTTATCTGTTGAAACTCCGTTGGGAGAAACCTTCATTACATCCACTGTTTATAAGTCTTGTTTAGTTCAAATCGGTACCCACACGTTACATGTCGATCTTATTTCTTTGAAAATACTTGCATTTGATGTGATTCTAGGGATTGATTGGTTAACTACTCATCATGCAAAAATTGATTATTTTCATAAGGTTGTTAGCTTTCATATTCCTAACCAACCTATTATGCGAATTCAAGCAACCAAACCATTAAAATCAATCACTGTCATCTCAAGCCATAAAGCTATTCGTTTATTGAAAAACGGATGTCAAGCTTTCTTAGCTCATGTCACGGATCTAAACAAAAATAAGTCAGTTTTGAATGATATTTTCATTGTTAATGAATTTCCGACGTATTCCACGAAGAACTTCTGGTCACCCCAGGCGTGAAATTGAATTTTTATCGACTTGAAACCCAGACGAAACTCATTTCCAAAGCCCCATATCGAATGGCTCTATTGAACTTCGGGAGTTAAAGACCCAACTGCAGGAATTGTTAGACATTGGCTTTATTCGTCTAGTACTTTTCCTTGGGGTGCTCTTTGTTCTATTCGTGAAGAAGAAAGATGGGAGTATGCGACTTTGTATTGATTATCGGGAGTTGAATCATGTCACCATCAAAAAATAGGTACCCATTGCCACGTATTGATGACTGTTTGACCCGATTGCAAGGAGCCAAATTCTTTTCAAAGATTGATCTTCATTAGGATATCACCAATTGAAGATTAGACCGATGACATTCCAAAGACGGCTTTCGTAACTCCGGTATGGGCATTATGAATTTCTAGTCATGTCCTTTGGATTGACTAATGCTCCCGCTGCCTTCATGGATATGATGAACCGAGTATTCAAGGAATATTTGGATCACTTTGTGGTCGTCTTTATTGATGACATCCTCATATATTCCAAAACCCGTGAAGATCATGAACAACATTTGAGACTGATACTCCAAAAGCTTCGTGAATATAAGCTTTATGCCAAGTTGAAGAAATGCGAGTTCTGGCTTGAGGAAGTAGCATTCCTTGGGCACGTGGTATCAAGTCATGGAATATCTCATTGACCCAAAGAAAGATTGAAGAAAGTTGAGAGCAACCTAAATCAATGACCGAAGTACGTAGCTTTCTCGGTTTAGCTGGTTATTATCGGAGATTCGTAGAAGGGTTTTCTCGAATCGCTACTCCATTAACTCAGCTGACTCGGAAAGATACAAAGTTCGGTTAGAGCGAGGAATGTGAGAAGTGTTTTTAAGAACTCAAGAGAAGACTCATTTCAGCACCTGTTTTGACAATACCATCTGGTTCGGAGGGATTTGTCATCTACAATGATGCTTCAGGCAAAGGGTTTGGATGTGTTCTCATGCAACATGGGAAAGTCATAGCCTATGCCTCACGACAACTCAAAGAATATGAGAGGAATTATCCTACTCATGATCTAGAGTTGGCAGCTGTTGTCTTTGTACTAAAGATTTGGAGGCATTACTTGTATGGGGATAAAGTGGAGATCTTTACGGATCATAAAAGCCTCAAATATTTCTTCACACAAAAGGAACTCAACATGCGACAACGACGTTGGCTTGAACTGTTGAAAGATTATGATCATACCATCCAATACCATCATGGAAAAGCGAACGTGGTAGCTGACGCATTGAGTAGAAGATCATATACGGGTACGAGTGCGATATTGTCAACACAAAGGCCCATTTTGTATGACTTGTAAAGGATGGAGATAGAGACAAAGACTCCAGGGACCCATGTGATGATGGAGAACATACGAGTAGAACCGACTATAATTGATAAAGTTAAAGCTGCTCAAACTACATTCCTGAAGCTGATGTGTATGAGGAGGAAAGTGCAAGAAGGTGCTATGTCGGAAGCAAGAATCGATGAAGAAGGAATGCTTTGAGTCAACTCCAGACTGTGTGTTCCTAACGACCCAGATTTAAAGTATAAAATCATGATGGAGTCGAACAACACACCGTTTGCAATTTATCTTGGGAGTACCAAAATGTATCGTGATCTTCGTCATACATTTTGGTGGAGTAATATGAAGAGAAAGATAACGATGTTTATCTCAAGGTGTCTAACTTGTCAACGAGTCAAGGCGGAGCATCAAATACCAAAAGGTCCATTGCAACCACTTGAAATTCCAGAATAGAAGTGGGAGCACATTACCATGGATTTCGTTACTGATCTTTCCAAGGTTTCTCAAGGCATAGATGCAATTTGGGTCATTGTTGATAGATTGACCAAATCTACTCACTTCTTACCAATACGAGAAACTTATACACTTGAACGTCTTGCTCGTATGTACATAAACGAGATTGTAAGACTGCATGGTATGCCAGTATCCATAGTTTATGATCGAGACCCAAGATTCACTTCACGATTTTGGGTTAGTTTGCAAAAAGCTATAGGCACGGATTTACGATTTAGTTCGGCATATCATCCTCAGACGGACGAACAATCAGAGAGGACTATTCAAACTCTTTAAGATTTATTAAGACTCTGTGTCCTTGATTTCAAAGAAAGTTGGGACAAGTTCTTACCGTTGGTGGAGTTTTCATACAACAATGAGTTATCAAGCAAGTATTGGCATGGCTCCATTCGAGGCGTTGTATGGAAGAAAGTGTCGTTCTCAAAGTTATCTTTGGGATAAGGTGGGTGAAAGCAATGTTGTTGGGGCCGGAGTTGAGTGCGTATGACTACGGAAAAGATTCAAACAATCCGAAAACGTATAAAGACCTCATAAGATCGATAAAAGAGTTATGCCGATCTTCATCGAAAGGGCGTGGAATTCGATATAGGAGATCGTGTGTTGTTACGTGTTGCTCCATGGAAAGGAGTTACAAGATTTTAAAAAGAAGAAAGCTCAATCCTCGATTCATTGGCCGTTTTAATCCTCGATCGGATAGAAGCGTGGCTATAGACTCGCATTTACCGCCAAGTATGTCTCTCGTGTTCATAACGTTTGTCACATATCTATGTTACGTAAATATATGGAAGACCCGAACCACATTATTGAGTTAGAACCGGACGAAATAGCGGAGGATTTAACGTATGAAGAGGTTCCTGTTCAAATCTTGGATAAGAAAGAACATATTCTACGCTCCAAGGTTATACCTCAAGTCAAAGTTTTGTGGAGAAACCACGATGTTGAAGAAATGACCTGGGAGTTAGAATCTGAGATGAAATCAAAGTATCCTCACCTCTTTGTCATACCGGTATATGTACCTAATTTTGAGAAGCGATGAAATTTCATAAGAAGGGGAGATTGTAAGACCCCAACTTTTAGAAATAAAAATGAATTTCTATAATTATCATTTTTGAATATTATGGAATGAATTTAATATAATGTTATAGTTGTGGGTAATATTTACAAATTTTACAAAGTATGCAAGTTGTCATATTATATTCGTTTGGTCGGGGAATATTCTTTTTGTCGGGGAATATCCGTACGACAGTACAATCATTGGTGGACCCCACAACGGAATTATTGTCGGATTGAGAAAATGACAAAAATATTTTATAAAAATAACGGCGGAAGTTTTACCGTTAATACTGTTGAAACACTCGGTGTTAAAAGTACATTAATACGCATGGTTGCATAGTAGCACACGGTATTGATTATTGATGCTTACGTGAGAAGTCACTCAGTTTTGCTTATTAATGGACCCCCATTTACCCATTTTTCGAATAATGGGTGAAAGTTATATATATATATATATATATATATATATATATATATATATATATATATATATATATATATACTACGGTGGCATGATTGTAGTGGGGGGGAAATCACATGATAATGTATTATATATATTATTTATATAGGAAATGTTTGAACTTTGGCAGGATGGGGAGTACAATAATTATTGTTATATATATATATAATATATGTTACTTTTGGTGGAGAAAGCAAAAGTCATAAGAATTAACGGAGGGAGTTGTTATTTTTTTTCAAAGCACCATGTGCTTATGTATATATATATTATTTTATTTTATTTGATGTTGGTAATCAAAGTCTTCTTAGCATAACATCTGTGGGTCGCTTGATTTAAATTCAGTAAAATTATCACTTTCGGTGCACCTAGTGAATTGATGTTATATATATATATATATATATATATATATATATATATATATATATATAATATATTATATTTTATTAAAAGATTTTGCTTTAAATATGGATAGTCTGATTACTGTTCATGGATTAATTCTTATCGCGGTCCATTCTTCATAAATAGAAGCTCATTCCTTCATTATTTCTTACGAATTCACTTTGAAACTCTAGAGAGAGAAAACTATAGAGAGAAAGAAGAAAAATATTCTGCTACTTAACTACTCTTATATTCGGTTTCTTTTACGGTAAGGGATATTATTTATTTCATATTCTGAAAAGAACTTACATTATTTCTTTATTATTACATTGGAATAACTTTGTATCACGTGGGCTACCACCTGCTTGGTGACATTCTTCTATTATTACGTCTTTATTATTACATTTGGAATATCACATACATGTGTTTTACACCGGACTGGTTCCGTCTTTATTATTATTCATTGGAATATCACATGCTGTGTGTTTTTACGTAGGACCGGTTACATCTTTATTATTATTACATTGGAATATCACATGCGTGCGTTTTATGTCAGAACACGGTTCCGTCTTTATTATTATTCCGTTAGAACATCAGCCGGTCTTGCAATTTATTTCGACTTTGGTTCCATTACTTAGTATACATTGGAATAACTGCATACATCGCAATACTGCATGCATGGTGATTTCTTTTGTTATTCCATTCTTTATTATACTCAGTTGGTTAAAGTTTTGACTTCTATACTCCATGAAATTAGTGGAATATCCTTGATATTTGTGCTTCATCCAATATATTTTCATGAAAATATTCTTCTGATCATTCTTGAATTTTACCCCACAAAACAGTATCTTGTTGACAATTGGACGTTATTAGTTCCTAGATAAAGTAATTCTTGAACTTGTTTTATTGAATTCTTATATCATTGTCATCATCCTCATGTTTATATTCTATTGAAAGTCATCTGTGGCCTGTAGAGCATATATGGACTTGGTATGATTATAACCAGGGATTATTCGGTATAATCATGACCGTAATGTTACAAATGATGTGGTAAAGTCCTCGTTGGCCGTAGTGCATTGATGGATGATTATTGGCATGATCATGACCATTGATGAATACACGAATGTCCTTGGCCCGTAGTCATGGATAATTTGTGGTCGTGATCTTAAAGAATATCCTTGAGTCAGTAGTGCAAGGGTGATTCGATGATGTGAATTATTTATTGTGAGTCCCAGTTGATAAAAGTGATGAAAACCTTTTAAATCATAAAAGATAGTATATTTTATTCTACTTGACTCTTTTAATGGATTGCTTGTTCATTGCAGTTAAACTTGATGTCATTGTATTTTATCGGTTTAACATTGTTGAAGACTAATGATAATTTATTACGCATTATCTTAGTCATAATATTTCTTCTTTGGGCTAGTTGAGCTCACCCTTTCTTTCACCATTCTCTTTGAAATGAGAACGCGTGGCGGAAGCGAGTCGAGAAGCGGAGTGATTGTCCAGATGATAGTATTAGCTAGTAGTCCTCACTATTCTGTTAAATAGTGTGACAATAAATTTAACGATAACTTATTCTGAGAGTGGATATTGTCTATAAGACAGTATTTGTATTAAAACTCATAGCTCTCTTGTTGTATAATTAAGATTGTATTTGTATCTTGTACCATGTAAGCGGCGACCCAAGATGGGTGATGTATACCTAATTTTGGGGGCGTCACAGTTGGATCCGGTTAGCAAGAAGTTATTTTTTTAGGAAGTTAGTCAATTGACCACTAGAATATTGACACACATACAACCTCGCCTGCGTATAAGTATTATTGATTGATCGATTAACTTTTACCAAATAAAACTTAATCTTCATACTAACTACTAAAAGTGTGGGTTCAATCCCATACTAGTCCCAAATAGGCAAGCCAACTACAATAATGTACTCCTTTCCTTACAAAAAAATTATAGATATATTTTTACTTTAAATCCATGCAAATATTAGAGATATTTTCTTAATTTTAATTATAAATAGTAATAATTTTTAATATGTTATTTATATTTTAGATGGATTAACTACTTTTAAATCTAATTAATGTGAAGGGCATGTCTAAGAAATAAATTTTCTTTAGAACCTCCCCCTTTGCTTCTCTTTTAATGTTTTTTTAATTGTCTTTCTTGTTTTTATAGTGGCTTAACTATAGTTTAATTTATTTTTTTACATTTTACAATTTAAATCTAAATATTCTTAAATTTTATATATAAAATTTTTATGGTCGCCCTAATGTAACAAATAATTCAAATGTATTTTAGGTAATTTCACTCTTAAATATATTTGAAAACACAAAAATTGTTGACACGCGAGTAGTGTGCAATGAGGAAAAAAGAGTAGAAAAATTAGAGAAAATGTAGACAATTTAAAAAACTTAATTGCCAATTTATTTTGATTCAGGTAATTTATCTAAGACAAAATGCTAAATTCGAGGGCTAAAACATTTTATTACAAAAGATTAAGAGAAATTAAGATTTAAATTTTTATTTATTTTTGGTACACATTAAGGTTTAAATTATAAAATGAAAAATTTTAAAAATTTAAAGTGTAAGCCCTTTATAATTTCAATTGGACTAATAAACCACATCAAGAGGATCTATCTCTTCTTCCTCACAAAATCCCCATATTCAAAACCCTTGTTGCAAGGAAAAAAATAATGTCCCAATCCCTTTTCAAATCATTCCTTAAAGTCCCAAGAATCATTATCAGTACAAACTCTTCTGTTCTTTCAATCCCTTGTTATTCTTCTAATTTTTCAAAGAATCTTTATCTTCCCAATCCAACAAGAACATGTATACTAAGAACAATCAAGTGCTACAGCAATAATAGCACTAATAATAGTAATATCCATGAAATTGGGTCTGGAATTGGGTTTGGGCGAGAATTGTTGGGTCTGACGGACGATCAGCTGTTAAGCCAATGTGACATGAGCACCTTCAAGTCTTCGGGTCCCGGCGGTCAGCACCGGAACAAGCGTGAGACCGCCGTTCGTCTCAAGCATCTTTCCACCGGAATCATTGCCCAGGTTCGTTTATTGATTTATTTTTTTTGTAAGTTCTTATTGCTATTATTATTGTTGTTCCAGATTTATTTTGATATACTGTCACTGGGTTTTTAGTATTCGGACATTTTGTGTAATCCATGTTTTTTTTGACTTTTTATTAATTTATACAATAAAAGAGAATGAATTATGTGATCGAAACTGAATTTTTGAATGCTGAAACTGATTGCAGTTTTGGCACAACTAAAAGGCCTCATTTGTTTGGCCTTACAAGTGTTGTCTATAATGCAGCAGTGGTTGGTAAGGAACAAACCTGATGCACAAATAAATAAATTCAAGGTAGAATGTAGGAAGACTGAGGCTTTATTTGGAACTCCAAGGATAAGACAAAAAATGGAAACTAAAAAATGATCGCAAAATTTATATTGTTCATTGCACAGAATTTTAACATTAGACTCTCACAAATTAAGTGAACGGGTTTGTATTTCAGGATCCAAATAAGTGAGGATTCTATCTAAACCCTTTTTCTCTTTCTATCAAAGGGTTATTATTGAAATTAATCCAGTCATACCTAATCACTTAATTTAGACTGAGGGACTGATGGAATTCTTGATATTGATATATTTGAAAGTATATATTGTTTGACCTGTTACTGTATTCATTAGAAGGGATTTTACTAGTTTTTTACGTGTCTTTTCAAGAATGGGATAGCTCATTGGCTCTTTTAGTTCTAAAACAGTGTGTCCATCACAAAACATTCCCCAAAGAAAATTGTGAATTTTGACCTCAAAAATGATCTCAGGCTGGTAAACCTTATTTAATATGGTAGAGGTCTTTAAATCAGAGTTTGATATAGTAATAGTTAAGCCCCCAAAATCTCTCCCTTATCAATAGTTATGACTGGTTGCATATGTAATTTCATTGTTATTTTTGATAATATTCTTGTGCATAGTATAAACATATTATCTTCCTTGTCTTACCTATTGTACTTGGCTGAAATTAACTTGGCAAATCTGCAAATGTCTTTTGCTTTATTATTTGTTCACTCCCATTTGGACCGCATTAATATGGATTTTTGCTTTATAGGCAGCGGAAGATAGATCACAGCACATGAATCGTGCATCAGCATTAACTCGCTTGCGTACTCTATTAGCTCTTAAAGGTATGATTTTCCTTGCATACTTGCAGTATATCTAACTCCTGAAAGAGGCAACATTACTTTAGTATGTTACTAGGAAAACCAACTTTAAACAAGACAACTAGGGTTACCCTATTACCAAATAATGTTCTATAGTTTACGTTTAAAAAAAAAAACAATTTGAGATGAAGAATGGATTTATGGTTGAATTTGTTGAGGCCTGTCTTAACTTCTGTTGGGAATGTAGGGTGCTGAAATTTTGTCAGCCTGTGGAACTCTAGTATTTTAGGACTACAATAAAATATTGGGCTAGGTTTTGGTTTAAGGGATCAAGTGTAGAGTTAGAGGCTTTAACTGCAGTAAGAAAGAAATGTAATAATGTATAGTTGCTTTGGTGGCATTGTGAAAAATAACTTTGTAATTTCTTTTTGGTTACTGATCATTTAGATTTGGGCTATTTAAGGAAGATCTTGGCTCACAACAATACAAGAAGTATAGTGTTAAGAAGGCCTTCTGAAATCTGAAGAGATCTTTATTCATCAACTTGTTTTATTGTTTATATCTGATGAGATGTGTGCCCATACAGAAATAAGGAAACCTTTTCTACGAGGAAAGTATTTCCTAATCCTATAAGATAAGAATCTCCTAAATTATTAAGTTTTCAACAATTTAAAATAAGTAAGTGACTTAAAAAAAAGCGATTACTAAATATTTTAATAACTTCAGTAAATTAGGGGAACCGAAATACCCTTCTTTTAGAGAACTATGGTAGTTATAATGAGTTTCTTTGACCTTAGTGGTCCAGCTTTTCTGATGTCTACACTGCTAGTTTTCTCTTATGCATACACATAGTTGTTCAAACAAATACTGAAGAAAATACTGTTGTACTCAGTGTCAGTCACACATTGACACACACAAGCATATGCGTCGTAGAACGACAGTAATCAAATAAAATGTTGCTCTAGCTTCTATTTACTGATACCTTCTTATTCTTTTGAGCTAGTCAGAAACACTATAGATCTTGACACGTATACACCTCCACAAGATCTTCTTCAAATTCTTCCAGCAAAGTCTACCATCAGAGGATCTGATTGTGGCTCACAGATTGGCCCGAAAAATCCTAAGTTTGTTTTGGTGTGCCTTATCCTTCTTATCTTCTGCATATTTGTATCACAATTTGAAGCCTTTAAGTTTCTTATTTGAGATCAGTTCAATAAAGATCTGAGTAGCAGTGATTAATCATTTTCTTAATCTACAGGGAATGCAAGCTTTGCTAGATTTAATTTGTGCTGTAGATGGTTCCGTAGCTGACGCAGCAAAGAAGTTGGGGTACATAATAATAACTTCAAAACCTTTCATTATTTTCATTAATTAGGTTATTCAAAGTCTTATAAGGATCCGCTCTAAATCTTTTTGAGTGTTCTGTTATTATGTTGGGTTTTAATATTTAATGACAGAGATATAGTGGCTGAGTTTGGGGTCATATTTTGACATCTCAGCCACTCAACTTTCTAATATAGCTGTTAATTTCTATTGCAGGCTAAGTACTGGGGCTCTATCACGGTTGATATTATCAGATGATTCTCTTCGAATGGCAGTAAATGAATTCAGGACATCTAAGGTTAAAATGCTTATTTATAGGAACTTTATTCTCAACTCTTTTCATTTGTTCTGATATTGAATTCCCCTGTATGACGATTTGTATAGGTGACTAGGTGTTTGTGTGAAGTAATCAGTGCTCTCTGTTTTGATCTGAATTAGTGAATTTTATCAGCCAACTGTCATTTGCTGTACATTGTACTATTTGGCCTGAAAGATCATGTTTGGTTGACATCTTGATAGTAGTGAAGACATTAAAGCAGATAGTAATCATAGAACTAGGAGATTCAGAAATCAGAGTCTCCTTACCAACTTGATTAATATATCAATACCAGATACTCGTATTGTTGTACATACATTCCCAAACATGGTACTCTTATCTACTTATACTCTTTGGCTTCCGAAATATTCCTTTGTTGTTTTACCTATGTTGCACGAATATCAATACTCTAACTTAGTATTGAATGTTCAAACATCACATTTAAGTAAATTATCTATAGAACAATTAACTTGTTGATTAAACTGAAAAACTTCTAACAAATTTAGTTTTGCATTTAGATTCTAAGAAAATTTTTAATTATAAACACTCGTAAAGATACCCTGGTATACCGTGTTTTAGTATATGTATGTAGCGTATCAGCCTATCAGGTACCCATATTGGTTTCACGAACCAAACGAACCCCGTTTCAGGTAACCCAACATCCACATAAATTCAATATTTTTCTGGTTAAGTAAAGAAGATTACTTATCAAAAAAAGAAAAGAAAAAGAAGTTAAAAGTAGAGAAGATTTCATTTACTACGTTATCTGGATTAGGCTGAAATATTGACGTAGCTGTTGCGTTGTTTCTCAGTCACCTAATATTTTGGCATCAACTGTGTTACAAATGCCCATGAAATTCATGTTATGGTGATTAAGAGTCAGATGGGACTAACTGAATGGTGTGGTAGTATGATCAAACTTTTCTCTTTTGGGTAACCTAGATGAGTTTCCCGACTTCGGTTAACAATATTTTTTCTTTAATAAGTAACTTGAGTTTACAGTACTTGAAGACTGCTCCCATTTTTTTGTCCCTTTGATTATTTTTCATGGACTTCTTCTCAAGGTACCCCTAGGACTCCTTAGGATCTTATGAATGTTTGCTGAAGGTAGGCTCCCAGCATGGCTTGTTTAAAGTTAACTTAATATTGATGTAGTTGTTCCGTATGCTCGTCTCGATATTTTTGTGCTTTGTTTTTATAGGAAATTATTTTGAGAACATCAACCAAACACTGGAATAATGAGGAATAAACATTGTTTACTGTAGTCGATAATTTATGCTATCAAGTATTTTTAAAAACTTAGTTTTAGTTCTTAGTGCTTTGTCATTGCTGCCCAAGTAATCCTGGGTGGTGGGGTGTGTGGGGGTGGGGGTGTAGAAATGGTTATCATACAAACTCTATTCTTAGTGCTCTATATAAAATGATAAAGATTTGTAACTATGCAGGGAATGAAGCCTCTCAAATAGCTCTTTTCAGAAGGCAGTTTTATGTTTCAGGTACAGTTTGATCTTCTTGCTTATTCATTTTCTTTTTCCATTCAATTTATTTATTTCCTGCAGTTGGAACTTACATACTTTTAATTGATATTAAGACGATAGATGCTGCATCTGAGAGTATAGCTATGTCCGTGCTTAGAAACACAAAACAATACAGAAGTTAAAAGAGAGAAGGAACCCTCAACTTTTATGAGCTTTGGCAGCTGCATTATGTTGCAGGTCTACCATGCAACATTTCAATAAAACTTAAAATAGCAATCGGGTTCTTATATCAGGTGGTTTTCCATCTGATAAGGCTATATTTGGGGCTGCAGGATTACGGCGGTGCCCATTTGGAGGAGGATATTAGATATTTTAATTTACATGAGTACTTTTCACTAACTTGTCGATTTTTGTGCTTAATGATATGAAAAGCGTTTCAACCAAGACTCGATGTTAATATTTCATATTTTTTATTTTTAAGTATGAAATTTCATGAGGTTTTGATAATATTGTCTAATTTATAAGTACAAAGGTGAAGCACAAATGCTTTTATATATATGGTGTTGTAGACAATCTGGACCCATGTGGTTGCAATGGCAAGGGCTATTAACTATGAGTCCTAAATTTTATAATGTGAAATAAATAGTATATTTGTATAAACCCTAAGAACAAATTGGACAAAACACTATTTTGAACTGGGTAACTAAGAAATCTGTTTCAAATTTATTTCATTTTATTACCCATGAAATGAACATAAAATGCAAAAAATTAATGTTGATATATTTTTGAAATATAAACTCAAACAGGCCCTTGAAATTGAAAGGTATTAAGATTTTCTGCTGGATCAGGGTGTCAGACAGGTCAAAAATATTTCAACTTTCAGTTATGCCATGTGTAATTAATGTATTAAACAAACAGGTTACTATATTTTAAAAGGATAAAACAATGCCTAAAATTAATATAACACAACTTAGTTATAAAATCATTTTGTTAAATTCCCTCATGCCTGCTCTAATATTCCCTCAAGAATACAACAAAGAGGTACTTTATAACTATATATATATCTGGTTCCAAATCTTTCCATGTTCTTGAAGCAAAAAAACTAGCCAAAAAGAAAACGACAGAAAAGTGAAAATCACGATGACCTAAACTGCAATATAACTAGGAAGACGTTTCAAATACCACGCAAGGGTTATTGTGCATGTGTGAATCTACGCGAGAAATCGAACATAAATATGATAAAAGGGTTTTCAAGGCTTCCACAACTTCAAAGTGCAGTCTTCACCATATGTGGCTACTAGGTTCCTGTGCGGGTGATGAGTTATCCCGATTACATCCTTCTCATGCACCTGCCAGAATGAAGAGATACATAGACTTCAATACACAGAAATTGATTTTACACATAATAAAATTTGCCAATATATACTAAGAAAATCAATGCAACTCCTTTTTGTCTCAAAAATTTCCTTTACTTTTTCTTTTTATTAGTTTTTTCCTTTTATCTTAATCCTTTCCTACAACTGACACCCATAGTTATTACACATTTAGAAGCCCAAATACACACGCTTTACCTTGACCAAAGGACCAGGAAATATGATCACCAAAAGAAAGAAAATGATAAACAAACATTTAAAGGATACAGAAATTAACATAAAAACCAGAAGGAAAAATGGAATGATGTAAATTAATCCTATATGCCCGCCCAGTAAAATGATGAAGAAAAAATATATAAAATTTAACTTGATTAAACTTCTTTGAGAAAGACCAAAACTTGTTTGCAGCTGAAATCACAATCAAACATGTTTGTAGAAGAGAATTAGCTTCCAAATTAAGTACTGATTCTTGTAATAGTATATTCAACTGATGAAGGGCAATCTCAATAGGGCAATTTCAAAACCACTACGGCTCCAAAAAGAAAAGCTTACCTTCATTAAATGTTCCAATTTGCCAGAGTGGTGACTAAAGCAGTACATATTTCTGCACATAGATCACAAGCCAATCATTATGCAACGTAACTTATATAATCAAATGCTTAAGATGAAGTACATAATAACAATAACGAGCACTGTTTCCGTCATTCTTAACATACAGAACTTTCTCTCCCCTGGTATTTCATTAGCAATAATTCTATAACCTTCAATTGGGAAATTAAAAGATTGTACTATTTATCTAAAAAGTAACTTTATCAAACATATAGTTCATATATTTTGTGTAGAACATGCTTTAAAAAATCTTCAGTCTTCTGAACCGTCACCATAAGACTTCAACTAAGAAAAGTTAGATGACAGACAGTAAAGGACATACAAACAAATGTATAAAATGACAAGCAATATCCTTCAGAATAGAAGAAGGAAATAATTTAAAAGAAAAAAGAAAACTAATTTACAAAAGGACAAAATTCCATCTAAACAGGAGCGCGAGGAGCTTTGCTTAAGCAGTACCTGTCTTCACCAACACAATAAATCCATTCCCCTTTAGGTGATACACAAGCTGCCACAAAATCACCACCTTCTCTTTTACCTGAGGAGAAGCTCTTAACAACCTGCATAAACATCATAAAGAAGTAAATTACAGCATAACAAGTTCAGTTGCAGTCCATTCACAGCAAAATAAAAACTGTGTGAGCGAGTGAGAGAGAGAGAATCAAATTTCTGAAAAAGTGATGATTTAACTACGAAGCATCATCAAAATGTGTAATTTTTAATATTTCTGCTACATGCTAAATAGTCCAACGTCTTCAAACCATTTTTTCAAAATTTTTTGTTTTAATATTCAAGAACAACACTGGGGTAGGTCTCATAAAGGTGTTGACCAATCCATATCATTCAAAAGATGACACCTTTTTCCATAACTACTTAACCCATTGTGATATATAATTTTAACCCTGTACCATGCCAGATGTAGTTAGGCAGGGTGATCCAACCGCCCAACATTTTGTATGATTCAAGATAAACTTTAGGGGAGGCTGCAGTTGTTATTGTTAATAATAGTTTTGAAAAAAAAAGACATTTATTGTAAGCCAAGTTGAAAACCTGTTATGCATGACTGTTGCTAAGCAACTCGCATATATAGAAGCCAGAAAAACAAGCTGACAGCCATGCTTCTAATTATTTTCTTTCATTTTTTCAGTGTGTGATATATATCCCTATTCTTCCTATTTTGCAGGTGTTTTTATTTTGTGACCAATAAACAAACCAGAATAACAAACGAAAAATGAAAATTTGCTGCTATTTGTCCTCAGAATCCTCAGAAAAGTGAAATATGCCATTCCCCCCCCACCCACCCCACCCCACCCCAAGCTTTGACAATACTCTTATTGCTTACATCTCCTTGCTCCCTGCTTGAATTTCCCTTTCTCTTTTTTTTTTCCCCATCTTTGAAAACAGTCTCTTTTTGCTCACACCATCTACTCTTGTTAGAACTTCCTTAGAATCTTTAGCTAAACCAATAGTCTTTGACACATTCTTTCTCAATCTCTATTCTAATATCTTCTGTCTCTCCTTTATAATTAACCTTCTATGTCTTCTTAATTTCTCTATTACTCCTCTCCTCTCTTCCTTTCTCTTTTATGTATAGCTTCTGGGTTTTTTCAAAATGATGTCATAGGAACATACTCCTGCTCTAGTTTGTATAGGGAGTAAGAATAATTACCTGTCCCTGAAGTGTCATGAGGTAAATTGACGATGTCTTGTTACACACAATAATGTGATCTGTGTTTTTTGAGAAAAGATGAACAGAATTTACAGATGCATCACCCCCCTATCCAAAAAAAGAAAAAGAAAAAAGAGAGAAGTCTGGAGTTAAATACAGTGGGGGAAAACAAGCAATCTAATTTTATAGAATCCATGAAAGATGCCTTTCTCATGGATTCTCATGGAAAGAAAAAAAATACCCTTAGCGGAGGTGGTGGCTTAAATGTATGCAGGCAGTCTGTAGTCTTCACGTCCCAAACCTAAATTGAGTATAAAACATATATCACACACACTGATTAAAGAAAGAACCTTTTCACAATTGGGTCCTTACGTTACAAAAGATACAGAGAACTAACCTTGACTGTGCAGTCACTGGATGCAGTGATAACACGAATTCCATCATGCGTAAAGATGGCATCATTTACATAAGATGTATGGCCACGGAATTCTTTTAGCAACTTTCCTGACTTTAGTCCATGTATTCTACATCAGCAGTGGCAGAAAACTTCATTAAGTTTAGTGAAGAAGAGAAACATATATATATATACACACACACATATATATCAGTGTTCTAAAAATCTCCCCAAGTTGTCTACGTGCTAGAGTACAGCCTCGATTTGGCTGGGCGCCAAGGCCCCCACCTAGGCAGAACTAGACCTCTACTTTGAAGCTCTACAAAGAAATAATTTTTTTTAGGTCATCAGAAATTGTTTTTTTAGGGTAATTTTTCATGTAAAATTTTTAAAAATTATGTATTGTATGTATTGTATTGTATAACAAGTATGTATAATAGAAAAATAAATAAATGAGACCGCCTAAGAAAATGCCTAGTCCGCCTAGGCAAACACCTACGCTACTGGGAGCCCTTCCCCTAGCGACTTTTAAAACCACGGTCCGGATCTTAAGTTCACCTTATTTAGCTCACCTTACTCACCTCCCTTTAGCGACGGACCGGGAGGCGATTAGGTTCGTCGCTATATGTTCAAGACGTCGCTATATGTTGTTTCGTCACTATATGTTGTTAGTCGCTAAAAACTAAAGAACGACGGACCGAATTAAAGGGGGGTGAACAAGGTGAGCTAGATAAAGGTGAGCTTAAGATATACCGTATATATATATATATATATATATATATATATATATATATATATATATATCAGTACGCATATATGAATAATACTGATAATTGAGGCAATGTAATTAATGTGGTAAAAAAGGATAGACCATTAACAAAATATATATACTACCACCATTCCAAAATATAATATCACAAAGTGATCTTATATTTTGGAAGAGAGGGAGTACTATTTACCAGTACTAAAAGGTTGCATTCAGAGACATCGATTTCAATTTACTTATTAAAGTATATATTTAGCTTTTAAAAAAAATCTACTATTGACTTTCACAACGTATGCACACAAATGTTATGTCCTTGTTGATATGAATTGAAAACAGCATAGGTTTACAAAGGTAATAGAAAATTTGAAATACTTGCAATGAAGGGTTCCAGTAGTTGTAGATTTGTAGGAGTCTAGTCCAAGAGTGTCTCATCCATGATTTGAAAAGAAAAAAAATGAGCCTAAAAGTTACACAAAAGCACAAGATTTGAAGTTCATGCTCCGAAGGAACATAAAAGATGTAACCGCAATATTTCTAGGTAAACATACCACTAAAATAAGCATATCTTTCCACAGTTCAGATTTGTTTAATTTTCATTAGTATCAAGTCATTGATACACATCACCAAATAATATGAAATTTTACATGGTCTCATATTATTTTATATTCTTCGTACGACAGGATTTATCCCCCCTTTTCACATAAATTTTAATTTAAAAATTTTGATGTGGAAGGAAATTATGTCATATGCAAACATTATTATTCGTCTTAAAAAAAATTAAAATTTTAAAATAAATAAATAAAGAAGAGAGGTTGAATTCCAAACAAAGTGTTCAACAATACCTTGCAGTTCCATCAAATGATGTGCTTAGCAGCTGAGTTCCATCTCGAGAGAAGACGAGACTTGTGACACCCTGAGAATGTGCACGTTCAAGTCGACGCAAGCATTGACCAGTTCTTATGCGCCAAACCTATAACCATAATACGAAGTAAATAGTTACACTAATGTTTTAAGTATTAAACTTCAAAAATTCCATTTATTTCACATATATTAAAGAACACCGCCTAAAGGGGGTGATGTCATTCTGTAAACAAGTACTCTTTCCTTGTCCATCTCCTTTTCCTTTACCTTTTACCTTTTTTCCTTTTTTCCTTTGGCTGTGGGAAAGAAATTGCTAACCAGAGAAGCTGAGGAAAAGAGATTTAACTAAAATTTTAACTTACTTTAATTTTTCCATCTTGAGACCCAGATGCAAGCATCTCCGAATCTCTACTAAAATCAACACAAAGGACAGCATCCTCATGCATCATGAATGTTTCCTGCAGAAGTCAATTACACAAGTTCAGAAAATATGCAAAAGAGTATTTAAAGTGAAGATACAAATCTAAAGTACTTGTACATTTATATTACACGACATTATTTTGTTTATTTCATTTATTTATTTTGGTGTACCAAATATATAAGTACACCGTTAGGCACTAGTTTATCCTACAATTAGTCCTAGGATTACAATCCAATGACTATATTTTTACTAATTAATAGCTCAAAAAGGGGGTACATTGGTAACATCCCCCTTTGAAATTATATAATCCCTCATACGTGGCTTTTAGAAAAGAAAACATAGTCCATGAGATTGTAGTCTTAAGATAAAATAGTGTCTAGAGGTATAATACAAATAGTCAAATCACATCCATCATTACTCCAAACAAACATGGCTTTATGGTTTTTACTTGTCCTCCAAGTTGTAAATTTACTATATATACAGATGTAATCTCATTTATTTGAGAAAGAGTTCAAATACTATTGATTTGAGATGAAAACCATTGCTTTTATTGTGTATTTTGTTTTTGTACCAATTCTACGTGGGGATAGGTACTCCTAACCTATTCTTTCTTCATCCCAAAAAATCTATTATTCTAAACTTGTCCTACATCACACTTTAGTTCCAAAGAATAATCTTGAGAAACCTATATTAGAATATACAGTTTCTAAATGTGTTGTTTGAATATTATAAAATTTGCGCCCAAAGAAAAAGACAACACTCCATTTGGGACCAAGGGAATACTAATTAAGAAGCATCTGCAAACAAATTGTTTGTAAGAACCTTTTTATTGACTTCATGTGGATTTAAAACCATTACTATATTAGAGCGACAATAAGATATTATTATAATGGCATAAGTTTCTTTTCAAATATTTTCTCAAGGAGATGGTGCCAAACTGTAAATTGTAAACTCTAATCACAGAAAGCAACAGTGTATGATAATAAAAAATGAGAGAAGAAAGCTACAGTAGTCAACAGAAAATTAGGCAGACGAGCAAGCAACAAATAAACTCACTTCAGCCTGATACTGGAGATCCTTCTTAAGTTTTCCACTAATATGATCCCAAACCTGGTATGCAACAGATTATAGGAAACAAATCAATAAAATGGACCATTCGATCTTACAATAGTAAAGAGTACATTGAAGCACATATACCTCAATAAATCCATCAACAGAGCAAGAAACAAGAAACTGTCCATCTGGTGAGAACCGAGCACATTCTGGGTGGCTTTTTTTCCCAAACTGCAGAACACCACCAGATATCAATATAAAAGTTTTCTATAATGGTTATAAAGCATGAAAAACTCAACACAACAATATGAAGAACAAATACAACTAATAGGAAGATGACCAGACAAAAACACTTTTCTTTTCCCTTCTGATAGTTTGTGTATATCCAGCACCGTATTATCAACAAATTATCCATTGAAATTATGATTCTTACAAGAGAAGTTCTATTGTGATACGCAAACTATATGTCCAAACAAGAATTCAGCTCAACTGAACAACGCAACAAAGTCTTTTAACCCAAACTAGGTGGGGATATACGCAGAAGAACTATCCACAAATAATTTCAATTGCAAAAAGTTCATGTTCATTACGGCTATCAATCTTTCTGGCACCAAAAAATAATTATATTGGTCATTGTATTCTTGGAGTGGATAATACTCAACCCGGTCAATCACAAGAACATAAATTGTCTATCCTTTTTTCTCAGATTGGAGTGTCCTCAAATGGGATTTTTTTCAGCCATTCCCAACTAGTTTGGGATCAAAGGCATTGTTGAGATGAGTTGTGGAGTATGTTCTCATTCTAATTGGATCTTGTGAAGCGAACCGCCTCTATGGAATGAATTTTTCCAATAGAATAACACATTATAAATTTTTAATTATGAAAGAAATATGCATGTTGAATCACACCTACAGGTCCAATTAATCGGATATTACTCTTATAAAAAAATATTACCAGATATTAATGTCTAACACAATCCCTGATCTTCTTTCTTCCCAAAACTTGAATCACGCGTCACAAAAGTATAGATATAAGAAAATAAGTGAAAATCACAAGCAGGAAAAGTACTTGGTCATAATCATATGGATATTTGATTAATAGACTCTTAAACTACAGTGTATACATCAGTGAGGACTAAATATGCATGGACTAAGAAAAAAAATCGAAACAAAGTGTGAGAGGAGAAACGATTGATTCTGTACATGTATATCAAACAATTTGGTTGTGTATCATTAGTACTATATATAAAATTAGTTCAGTTTTTTTATCACTGTCTTAGGCTACTGCCACTCAAGCCCACTAGAAAAATAAAAGCTATTTATTACTTCTTTTTCGGAGTATTAAATTTTACATAATGGTATTACCAACATTACATTGGCACAAAGCATTCTGTTTTTAGATAGAAGAAAGATTTATTAAAAGAGAAAATATTTGAAGGAAAATGAGGATGGGAATCCTCCTAGAAACAAAAGTTGAAAAGTATTATAAAGTTAATGCAGTACTTCCCTCCAAATCCTATGTAAGTCTGAAATTTTGAACTATATGAAGCATAGTTTCTCACTTTGTAAAACAAGTAGCCATTTTAAAACCTTATAACACAAGCTATCTAACCGAGAATAGCTCACACTCATCAATGAAACTACTGATTATCAGGAGGAATAAAGTTACCAAAACAAAAGATAATAATACAAAATTGCAAAAGCACATTTAGCACAACAGATTCAGCAAGTATAGACAGTCAAAAGAAACAGATTCAGCAAGTATAAAGTCCTCATTTATATGATGTGACGATGTCACAAGCATTATTGCTGCTCCAAGCTGATCAACAAATAATGATCATTCTAATAGAATTAGATATATTTATGACTTACCTTGATAGTATGCCCGAGACTGGTTGGATACATATCATCTACATCTTGCTTCATAGCAGCTGTTCCTCGAAACAAGTCAAACTGTGTTCCAGGTGGAAGCAACCCTGAAAGCGCCAACAATAGACTCTTCATTAAAGATATAACAGTGCTATTAAATTTGCATAGCTGTAGCTAAGCACTAGGTTTTATCCTAAAAAAATACTAAACAAGTAGCCTCAAAAAACAAAGCCAGCATCTAGGAAGATTTGCATTTAAGAATTAGTACTTCCAGTATACCTCTCTCACAGCAAATGATGAGGAAGATAAGCTAGAGACAAACAATGTTTTATATTCACAAAAAGACAATGTGTATCATATATGCAACGTTGACAAGTTCAAACATTAAAAGACTCGGATGAACCATAACTTTTTTAGGTGAAGAGACTTTAACCATCATTGCTAATGGGACCTGTCACTTATCAAAATTAGCAAGAAAATTATCATATTTAACTCTAACACACTCCAGCATTAACATCTTTCAGTAGAGATAATGAAAATCTTAGCAATACCTAGTGGTAAACAAAACAAGAGAGATGATAAAAACAAATCTGGTTATATAAAACAAACAGAATATAAGGGCCTCATGAAATTAATATAACAACAGTGAGAAGTTGATAGCACAATGATCCAACAAAGTGGCAATAGCAGCACCTATTAAAAGTTCACAGGCATCCCTGCATTGAGCACTTTGTTTTTCCATGTAAATACACGCTCCCAGCATATAACCACTTGAAGTGCTGGCCTGAGTCACAATTTGTGTGCAGTGTTCTAAAAATCCCCGCCTAGGCACTAGGCCCTCCCTTGCTAGGCCCCCTGATGCCTCACCTAGGCCACCTGGTGCCTCACCTAGGCCCCCTGGTGCTTCACCTAGTCCCAAAGCGGCAAAAAATCCTCCAGAAAAAAGCGGGCCTAGGTGGGGTCTAGGCAGAGAGGTTTTTTATTTTAATAACTACCCAAACCGGATCTTAATATATTTATTTTCAAATGATTTACCATATTCATAATACATGTTGTAGCATATCAAATCACAACAAGAAATGAACAATATCAAGTCAAAATGGATAATTTTATTATATTGTAATTTTTTGAACTTGTACTAACTTCAAATTATATAAATGATGATACATTTATAATATTTAGTTTAATTCAATATAATTCTTAAATTTATGTTTAGTTTCTTAAGTTTTAATATTGAATTAAATTCTTGAAATTTTAAATTTTATTATTTAATAGCAATCTTGTTTATGAATAAAACTAATACGTTAAAAATATGTTTGAATTTTGAACAATTGCATGTTTGTGTTTGAACTTTGACATTAACAATATGGATATGTGTTTGAACTTTAAGCAAATGCCTTTATTATCTTTATTATAAATTGTTTTGCTTTATATTATTGTTTTGTATGGATAAATATAAGATAAAATATTAAAATTAGCTTAAAATAAAAAATCTCGCCTAAGCCCCCTAGGCGCTAGGCCCCCCTCGGCCGCCCGCCTCCCGCCTAACGCCTTTTAGAACATTGTCTATGTGCATGCTACTCACAGTAGATGATCTTTTTGCTCAAGTTATCTCAGTTACAAAACTTGGTTGCAAGAATGGGAAGCTATATATCAATTGATAAGTAGAGTCAAGAGTGTTGATCAATTCAAATCCAGGGCTTAATTTAGTTTTATCCCTAATTTAATTCAACTAAGAAGAGTAGCACAGTTGTACTTGCTCATACTTATTATTACATAAGGATATGAAGATGTGAAGGTTTTTTAGACTTCTAACCTTGGTGTTGCTGCCACTTCAGAGCCTGACCAATCAAAGCCATTAGCCGTGATGGAGGAACCACAGACACTTCTGCTGCAAGAGCTGTAATTGCAATATAAAAAATATAAAATATTAGCAAGGGGGGTGATGCACTCCATCTGTAGATAAATTACATGTAAAAAAGTTCCATATTATTAAGCATATTTTAAGTGCAAAGCAGTGTAGATAACTTAGCAATGTCAAATCCCAGAAACTCCATCTCTTCATTTAAAATTTGAAATTCATTACTGGCCAAATACAGATATATCATGTGTCATAGATTTCTAGTATTAAGGGAATCTCTCCCATATTAATTGTAGCAGTCCAATTACTTTAACTGTCTTGTACAGCGTATTTCCTAATTATATCTTCATTAAATATCAGAAAAAAAATGAAATAGAACATAAAACGCATTACATCTTTGTTGGGATTTCAACTCGATCACAAAGCTCATGCATCAACATACTGTAGAGCTAAAGAATAATGGGGAGAAGAGGGTACAACCTTGGGCAATTTGTGCACGTCGTTTCTCCTTCGTTGAGTCTTGATAAGCCTGTACATGATGCATGTAGTATTAGTTTGTGAAACCATCAATCATCAAACACAAACACAGAACTAATGTTGAAATTCCATCATTATAATGGACATCTGAGTTTCAATTTTGATGTGAAACTATTGTTAAAATCCCCCATGTTTTATAAAGATAAATAGGATTGGGATGTGGTAGCTTCTTTAATGGTTGAAATTGTACTTTAAATATAGCTTATAAACAAAGGAAAACATAGACATGACTTTTAAAAAGACAAAAGAAAATACAATGAATGAATAGAAAAGAAAAGAGAGATGGAGAGAGAGAATAAATGAATGAATGGAAAAAAAAACAGGAGAAATCAGAATCCTTCAATGAGAGCAGTAACAGTAAAACTTCTAAAGTTGAACAAACTCACAAAGAGAAAGAATACAACCCTTTAAACCTAATAAAAAAACATGAAAAAACTTTAACATTACCCAAGAGAATGTGGAAAATCTCAAGAAGTAACCAAACTAGTTCACTGCTAATGCATATGAACAACTTCACTTAAATGATGTCACACAAAAATACTGCTAAGTAATTCAACCATGCTCAAGGACCTAAACCAACAAATATATTTTCTAATATAAGAAAACATATAGCTAACAAATTGAGTTTTGTTCCAACAATTCAATAAGGATCTCCTATACTTTTTGTGATAAAATGGGACAGCAACAAGAAAGCATTAACAAGCAGGAAAGCATTCCACTTAAAACTTCTAGTCTGACACTGAGTAATCCAGTTATGGTTGTGATTCAGACAGATATATAATGGGAGACATACAGGGGCAGAGAGAGAATTGTTTTAAATTATAAATTAATTAATTTAAACAATAAAAGACAGGTAACATATAGCAAAGGAGAAAAGTTGGAAACCATAATAATGAAACAAAAATTGTTAGTAATTTGAGTAAGCACGCAAACCTCATGGGGATCAAAATAAGTTCTAACAAGAAGATGCTCAAGCCGCAAGTATCTTTCAGGTTGCTCCTGTTTCATGACACCCATTGCCTGGGTTTGCCTTAATATAGCACGTGCAGTGTCCATTTCTCGAAGTTCAATCATTTCTAGAACAATCTACAATAAGTAGTGATCGCACAGCAGCATAAAATTGGTGCCATAAGCGGAAAAAGGGAAAAAAAATAAAGAAATGACAAATTGTTTGTCTTCTTATTTCATTCATATAAAACTAGACAACTAGGGAATCCCCAGGACCCTGCTGCAGCAAGTCTGGGTTGAACATAAAGCAAACTAAGAAAACTTGATGCTTGTAGTGGATTCATTTAGTTTGAAAAAAAAAAAATCTGCCACATTTAAACCAACATATCGACTTAAAATTACATGGGACTGAATACTTGCACTACAGAAATATCTCAAGTAGATGGGTAAAGTTAAGCGATATGGTGATATGGTGATATGCAACCACATGAATTGTGAAAATTTAGAGGGGGGAAATGAAGTAAGAGTATGGTAGCCTCGCTTGGTGGTATAGTCTGTCAACTGTAACACAACATCGCACTAGGTTAGACTTGAAAACAATATTCACCACCTGACCTAAATATCTAGACAGTCAAGTGGTGGTTGACGGCCTATACAAATATGTATATTGTATAAATAAATTGTCTATATAACAGAGAGATTGACACACTTTTCCTGAGAAGTCACGTGCTAGTTTGCTATGTACCTGCTCATACAAATCCTCTAGTTTCTTTCGTGGAAGCTTGAGTTGTGATACTTGAGGCAAAACTGCATCCCACCTTCCACTGTTAATATCAGCAACAAATGTTTCAAGGCTGTCTACTGTATTCAAAGAAACCTGACACTCATTTTGCAATGTTTGGAAAGCTTGGTGTAAAGAGTTTTCCTTGCAAAACTGAAGAACTATCTTAATCACACTGCATGAAATAATGTAAATGCTACATCAGATTTCTTCACCTTGAGCAGTTAAACTATGTAGGTATTGCACATACGAAAAGGGGACCTCAGCATTAACACAAGTTATGCATTAGAACTATGGAGATGAAATAGGACAAAACCCATGAGGTCACAGTCAATAACCTGGAAAACAGACTGCATGGCAAATTTAAATATGTGGAAGTCGACAACCACCATCTTAAATGAAAAACTTAAACTAGGAATTAAAGCTTGCTTCACGCGTTCAAATATGTGGAAGTTGACAAGCACCAGCTTGAATAAAAATGTAAACAAGTAATTGCATAAGCTTTTGTACACAAGCTCAACTACCCGTGCGAAGCACAGACTGCATGTGTGGAGGTTTTCTACGGTTATTATTAAAATAATCAATTGAATGCAGTAGAGATATATTTAGTTAGGTAATTAGTAGACTTATATAGTGTAAGTTTCTTCAGTTAAATATCAAGGTTAACAATTGAATTAGTGTAAACAGTTAGGACTAAAACGATAATTACTATATTATATTTTTATTTAGGTAATTAATATAATTATATGCTATGGTTAATATTGTATTGACAATCTAAATATAATTTTTTTTGAAATACTAATTTGAATAGAACTCTGAGATTCAAGTTTTAATAAATTTTAGTTTAGTTATGGCACTAATTTAATAAGGAATCCACTTTATTATTATTCCACTAAATCCGTGGTTAATATTAATACAATTAAACTGTGTGTCTGCGTGATATGATAATATTTCAAGTTTTAATGAATTCTAATTTAGTTTTGACACTAATTTAGTTAAAAATTCCACTGCTAATATTAATAAAATTAAACTGCATAATATATAAATATTTCAAGTTTTAATGAATTTTAATTTACAGTAAGCTATTAAGTACAACCCTACAGCCATCCTGCAACTCTCTGTAGTTATGACCAAATTTATTATCCAAAGTTTTTCAAAACCCAAGTTTACTTAGTTAAAAAACTGCAAGTTTAAAATGATTTTCAAAGGGAGTTAGAAGAGTTTCTTCTTACTAGTTTCAGGGCTTTGGTAGAAAGCATGATGTAAGGTGCTACGATAGTGTGGTTGTCTTGCTATTTTATGGAGCATTTGGATGTAGAGGAACAAGTTCTTCATGACCAACACCAGTGTTCTAAAAATCGTTAGGCGGACCTAGGCGGCGGAGGGGGTGCCTTAGCGCCTAGGCGGTGGCTAAGCATTTTTCTAGGCGAATTAGGCATTTTCTTAGGCTATTTCATTTATTTTCTATTGTATATACTTGTTATACTATACAAAACATATAATATATGTATTTTTTTTAATTTTACATGAAACATTACCAAAAAAACAATCTTTTAAGGCTTAACAAATTCATTTAAGTATTGTAGAGCTTCAAAGTAGAGGTATGATTCTGGCGGGGGCCTAGGTGTTTAACCAAATCAAGACAGTAGAGGAATTCCTAGCGCCTAGGCGGGGATTGTTAGAACATTGACCAACACATGCCATTTCATCTCCTCCAATTCATCAGCTACTGGTGCATTTAGTGGGATTTAATATTCTGATGTATTAAAGGGCTGGAAGTCGCTCTTCTAAGAGTTCTGTAATTACTTTCTAGTTTCACAATATTCTCATCCTCCTCTTACCTTTTTGTAGTCTTTCCCTATTATATTTAAATATTCTTTTCCCTATTACCTAAAGTAGCGCTGCCTCAAACCTTATAGGGGTGGTTGCAAAGTAAAACATCGTCGTCATCCCGTGTATTTAGACAAATGCAGATGCAACACGGATAATGATAGGAGTTCAGATAAGAAACAGGATAATGAGAAGCCCGAAAATATGGCTTTAGAAGATGACATCATTTTCAATCCATAAAACAGATATTAACTTTGATCTTCCAGTGTAACTTCTATCAAGTCATCAACTCTGCTCTGATGCAGAGCTAGAAGCTCTAGCATCCGATATATATCTTTTGAAAACGGCTTTGAATCATCACTTGATACAAATTCTTGAACCACATTATTGACCTCAATCAGGCTGCATCCCGGGTTTTTCTTCATGCTCTTACTTCTTATGAATTTCCTCAGTCTTGAAACACCATCCCACTTTCCAAGGTCTGCATAAATGTTTGAAAGTAGAACATAGTTCCCTATATCATCTGGTTCAAGCTCTAGGAGGTGCTCCATTGCAATAACAGCAATGTCAAGATTTCCATGAGTTCTGCAAGAACTTAATAAAGAACCCCAAATCGCTGAATCTGGCATCATTGGCATACTCTTTACAAGTCCAAGAGCGCGATCAAGGCAACCAGTACATCCAAGAAGATCAATAAAACAACCATAATGCTCAATACCTGGCTCTATGTTATACTCGTTTATCATGGAATCGAAGTACCTTAACCCTTGATCCAAGAAACCGGCATGTGCACAAGCTGATAAAAGACCAACAAAAGTGATTTCATTTGGTTCAACCTTTGCCCTCTGCATTTCATGAAACAGCTGAATTGCTTCGCAAGCTTTCCCATGATTTGATAATCCTACAATCATAGTACTCCAAGAAATCACATCCCTTTCATGCATAAGATCAAACAGCCGCCAAGCTTGGTCTATGCTCCCACATTTTGCATACATTTCAATCAAAGCATTACATATACAAGTCTTCTGTAAAAACCCATTTTTATCTGCGTGGAAGTGAATCCATTTACCTAACTCAAGAGCTCCCAACTGCGAACATGCTGGCAAAATTGCAATCAAACTAATCCAGTCAGGTTTAACGCCAACCACTTGCATCCTCCGGAAAACATCCAAGGCATCTGCATAGCACCCGATTCGGGTGTACCCAGAAATCATTGTTGTCCAAGAGATTATAGATTTTATTGGCATCTCTTCAAACAGTGCTCTTGCCTTTTTCATCTGCCCCAATTTAACATGCCCACGAATGAGACCGTTCCACGAAATCACATCTCTTTCAGTCATTTCCTCAAACAATTGATGTGCATCAGTCACATTATCACACTTTATATACATATTCAACAGTGAATTCTCAATCACAGTATTACACATTAGCCCAAATTTAAACACATGCCCATGAACCTGCTTACCCAGATAATGACTCAGAAGTCCTCCACATGACTTAATAACAAATGGGTAAGTGAATTTATTAGGAAAATTTGGGTCTCCAACCTGTGGGTGCCTTAGCATTTGCTTGTATACATTGATTGTAAACACATCTTTGTGGTTATGTGTATAGGCTCTAATCATGGCATTGTATAAGTGGTTGTTCGGGTCCATCACCTCCTTGAAGAGTAGACTTGCATAATTTATTTCCCCATTGTGATCACATATATCCACCATTTTTGTCACCAAGAAGTTGCTTTGTGATAATGACAACTTGACTATTTGGGCATGTATTTTCTTCAATTTCACCATGCTTGCGCAGTTTAGCAACATGGGTACAAACATATCTTCCAAAATTCTGATAGTCAAGATACTTGTGTTAACCGCCATAAACACTGAAAGTGATCAAAATCTTCTGTTTGTGTTTATCTTCCAAAAGGGTGCTGCTTTTGACCAGTCCTAAGGCTTTTGGCGTACTGTTTAAGTGTATGTTTTGGATGCAGGGTCAGTATAGATTTCTGATTGTATGGAGGGAGGGAGGGGGGAATGCACCAAACTTTAAGGTCTATCTATGAATAAGCTGCAAAGATTTGCTAATTAAAAAGTACTACTAATCGTCATATTCGTTGATTTCAAAACTTAAACCCAACCATATCAATTTTTAATTTTGGGATTTCGCAAATTGATTTCAAAAAGTGAAAAATTGTATCTATAATTTTGGAATTGAGATAGTATTAGACTGTAAATATCAAGAATAATGCTAAAGTAAAGTGTAATAAATTGTCAACAAACAGATTTTTAACCCTTTTGTCGTCTTTCAATTGAGGTTTCTTAACAGCCATACAGAAACCCAAATAATTTAAAAAGACAGAGAGAAATTAAAACAATTGAGGAGTAGAATAGAGCTTACTCTCGAGCTTCGATTTCTAGGGTAGACATTGATTAGCTGCCGGGGCAAAAACGGATCTTTTTCAACTCCAATTCGGACCTTATCAGTGAAGTATTCGAACAGAAGAACTATAAGTATTTTAAGATATTTCAACAAAGCTAATTCCTTTCAGTTCGACGTTTTCGTCTTGCCTAAACTCGTGGGGTTTATCGTTTATGATGTCAAAAGAAACGCAACGCGAGGGTTTATCAACGAAAAACATTACCTGGACTGTACACAGAAAAATAATTAATTTTAAAATTAAAAAAAAATATTACTCTAATACTGCAACTTTATATACAACCACTCAACCAGTGAACCAGGTTTGGATAAACTAAAAAATTTATAAAATTTAGATGACAAATAAAAAGATATAAAAAATTAATATTAAAAAAGATAAAATAGTAATACATTTAAAATTGTAAAAAATAGTAAAAACAAACCCTCCTCAACTGTGTGACACAAAATCACCCACTGACATCACTTCCGTTTATAACATTGAACAACTCGCTTAATAATATTTATTATAATTTTAATATTTAATAGTAAACTTTTAAAATGATTAAAAAAAAAAACTCGAGCTTGAGTCGACTAGGTTAATGAAAGCTCGCGAATAATTCATTTATTAAACGTGTCTAGCTCGAACAATACATCGGCGCTCATATAAGAATTCAACTCGATTCATTGAATTTTTTTAACCAGCTCAAGCTTATGAAAGCAACATTTGACTTGGTTCCACTCGTTTACATAGAAATAAACCAATCCACTTGTTCTGATAAGTTTGCAAGACGCAACCAAAGTGATGTCTATTGAGTTTCATATCTGACTCACTAGCACCGTGTGAGTTTTCATTTAGAGAATGACTAAAAATCTCTCCTTTGTAATTTAGGATTTCAAATCTATATTAACAAGATAGAATCATGTTAAATTTGGACAGAAAAATAGAAGGGCGAGAAAAGATGGTCAGAGAGAAAAAACTAAAAGTGAGATGATTGAAATAAAGAGAGAGAATTTTATTACGTTGTACTTTCAACCAATTACTAATCTTAAATATTTCATGACTTTGTTATGAATACATGTTGCTTCACAGAGTAATTGATATGGCTTCTTCTAATAAATATTACTTTGCTTCACAGAGTAATTGATATGGCTTCTTCTAATAAATATTACTTCGAGAGTTATGAGTCATGATGATATTTTCGAGAGTCATGATGATATTAGTGAGAAACGTTGATAAAATAATCGAAAATAATGTTAAATTAAGACACTCGACCATATTTTTTTACAAAACATAGCCCTCTGTGCCTCAAAAACATCTGAATCAAACAATCAGAATTCTAACAATTTGAAAACCCAGGTGCATCCTTGATTAATGCCATTTATTATTAGTTCATGTAACACCGTACAATTAAACTTGCAGACAACAAGACAGTTACCAACACAAGAAATCACACAACCCATGACTGCCCAAACTTATACATGCAGGTAGACAGACAGACTTTATTCACACAACTCCACAAGACTAAACCAAAACCCAAACCCAACCACCCACTTGTCTAGTAATCCTCTGGAGCCAAGGGCTGGTGGGTAGGATGGCGCGGTGCCTGTGCCTGTGCCTCCGACTCGATGATCCCATACTCGTAAATCAAACCAGAAATTGCTGCACCCATAAACGGACCCAACCAATAGATCCAATGGTTCTTCCACCTCCAACCCACCAGAGCCGGTCCGAATGCCCTCGCCGGATTCATTGATGCTCCTGAAAATGGCCCTCCCACTAGTACATTGCCTCCTACCATCATTGCGATTGCTAGCGGCGCAATTGTCCCCAAATGGCCTCTTTTTGGATCGATAGCTGTTGCGTAGACAGTGTAAACTAGCCCAAATGTTAAAACAACCTCCATTAGCAATGCGTTCCAGTTGCCCACGCCAGACGCTACGGCAAATCCAACTGGTCTCTGAAGACAAGTATACCAACATACCAAATTATGAGTTTCTAATACACAATTATTACAAATGGGTAACTATATAAGTAATTATATAGTTATTAATAAACATATATATATATATATATATGAGATTCTAAACATATTTTAGTCTTGAAAAATATGAAGTTCCCATGTATACTCCTGATTATTTAAAAAGGAAAACGGTTCGAATGTTTAAAATTAATTAAAAGTGATTATGCTTATGAAAATAATCACCAAACAATTTGTTCTAAATGACAAAAAAGTGATGTAATGCATGAGAAAAGTACTTCTCATCTGGGCCCACTTTTGCAAAAATAGTATAATTTTCCTAATTTGCCATTATCATTTTATTATCATATCTACTTATCAAATTATTAGCTAATACTTATCAATCAAGGTACATTTGAAAACATAAATGTATTCTTAAAATTTTGTAAATTAAAAGTTTACTTTCTTAGATAGCGCAGAAGTAACAGAGTCAGTAATTTAGTATGTACTGTATTAATTAATAATTACCAGGCCATCAGTAGAAAACCTCAACAAGAGAGAGGCTAAAACAGCACCCAAGAGCTGACCAAGCCAGTAGTAAACGGCACGCAAGAGGGAGACTCTACCCCCGACCAGAGCACCAAAGGTCACTGCCGGATTGACGTGGCCGCCAGATACGTTCATGGCGGAAGCCACCGCAGCGAAAAGCGAGAATGCATGAGCAAGGGCAATCACCACCAGACTTGATGCTCCTAGACCTTTCACACTGTACATCTTATCTGCATATATATGACATGCATTCATGATTAATTAAGGAATGAGTTCTTCTAAGCTACGTACGTACTCTTTCGTCTTATGTTACTATTTTTTGGTAAACACAAAAGGCTTACAACATCTTCACTAAATTAAAGACCAAAATCATGAACATATTACATATACTACGTTGTGTGTGTGTGTGTGTGTGTTTTAGTGAAGAAATTATACCAAGAGCAAGAACGGAGCCTTCGCCGGCGAAGACAAAGATGAAGGTAGACAGAAACTCCGCCAAGGTGGCTCGCATCGTGTCCACGTGCTCAACATCCTCCGCCCTCCGTAACGCGTATACTCGAGGCATCCTGGTAATCGAGCTACTCCTCCACTTAATTCTTAATTTATCCCTTAATTTAATTCCCCTCAACAATATATATATATATATATATATATATATATATATTCAGCTAATTAATTTCTTGCTGCTTGCTTGCTAGCTAGCTCTACAAAATCTAGGCAGCTGCAGTTTGTTGCTATAGCTAGAACCAGTTCTGTTTACTTAATTCTGAAGGAAATATGTGAATGGTAAAAAAAAAGATGATGATATATGATACGTAGAAATAGAGAGAGATGGAGGATATATATATATATATATGAGGGGTTGTATAAGTTATAGTAGACAAAATGCATGCATGGATTTGGATAAACGTACATAAAGAGAAAGGGACACATGGGAGATGAAGTACTGGTATGCTGACACGTATGTCTATGTGTTGGCTGTTCCTCATCACTTCACCACCTTTTTCCATTCTTCCATATCCACCGTTTAGCTAGAGTGAAGTTATCATTTTTGTTTTACTTAATCTTCATAAAATTTTGCATGTCTTTTATAGTACGCAAATATTATATTTATGCTGGCATAGTGGCATTATAAACATAATGTTAAAATTAAAAGTTAACTCTAAATCTAGCGTCGCCCCCAGCTTTCTTCTCGGCACTACTTTTATAAGTGGCAAAAAATCTGATCGGAGTTCACACGCTTTACTTATTACATTATTATATTTTTAAAAATTTAATTAAAATTTTTAAATTACACTATTTTGTTAATAAGATTGAACATCTGTTAAATTGGCCTCAGATTTTTTCAGGCAAAATTAAAAAAACTCCATTATAGTTGACAAATTTTACTTATTACACCATTAAGCTTTTAAAAATTAAAATTACCCCATTGAAATAATTAATATTTTGAAATTACATCATTCCGTTAATAAGATTAATTAGACGTCCGTCATTTTTTCAGATGTGACTAATAAAAACAGAAAAGAAAATGACATATCATTCCTACGTGAATTAGGCAGTAAAATCAACTCATCTCCCAAGCACGTTTCCAAAGCCTAAATAAAAAACGCAGAGAGAAAACTTATTAAGTGTAGAAAAAGATGGTGGCACAAGGTGAGGTAGTCTAACATGATTATTGTGCTAGTCTACACAGGTGTGAGATGAATTGCTACAAGTGATATCAGAGCTCATGATTCGATGGGCCCAAGTATCAGGTTGACACTCCAGGCCAGGTGGAGCAAGCTCATGCTTCGATGGGCCCAAGTATCTGATTGACACTTCAGGGTGAAGCATTCGCAGACTGCATGTTACTCAATCCGCGCGATGGAGTAAATAAAGTTGAGTTAGGTGGAACACAAGATGATCACTCATGCGTTTAGCGCCACACATTAAAGTATGATTTGAGTCGGGTGGAACGGGTTCAGGATAACTTTGGAAAAGTTGCTTAGGGTTCACAATGAGCAAATGTTGTACCCCACGTTTGTCTCGGGCGAGGTGGAGTGGTAAGAAGGTAATCCAACATGCTTATTGGGCTAATCTATACAGGTGTGTGATGAATTGATGTGGGATTGATTATGCAATTCCGCTACAAAAAGAAAAAAAATCTCGCAAAAAAATAGAGTATGTAATTAATGATAAGTGGGTTATAAACCTACTTATTCGGTATTTTCTAGCTAAGTATATAGCAAATTATCGAGGATTGCTTGTACTTTTCATGGTTTTTGTGTGAATTTGCAAGAAAAGAGCATAGTTGGGCAAAAGGGAGGAAAACAGGAAGAAAGTAGATAATCTGACGGTTAGGCGCGGGGCGAGCTATGATTGAGCTATAGGTCACACGGGGGGCGCTAGGTTGAGAGGAGCTTACTGCATATAGGGTGCGGGCCGCGTCACTTTAAGATCGAAGAAATTGGGCGCGGAGCGCGCTGATCTGACGATTTTCCTTAAACATAGAAGTTAACTCAATTAAGGATTTGTACTTCCTCTTATGTAATAAGGTTTGGCTATGATTATAAAAGCCAGCGCTTTCTTAGTTTTAGGGGATCTTTCTAATTGACAACAATTGGGGGGCTGGACTTTTGGAGCTTTTGGATATTGAATTGGAGACTTTGCGAGACAGATTTTGGAGGGCAAGATTGAAGATCATCGATAGAGTTTTTCCTCTTCCTCTTAATTTAATTTCTGTACTCAAGATGTTTTTCAGTGATTATTTGTTAGTTTCAATTATGATGATGAACTAGTTTCTCAATTAGGGGTACAATGAAATCTATTAATTAATTTGTGATAGAATAATTCAATTATATTTATTCTCACTTATTGAGTTGATTATTATATTTTGTGCTTGATTAAATAATTGTTTGGCCAACACTTAACCTGATATCTTTGATGAAATTGAAAGAGGAAATTTTAGATTATATCTGAATATAATAATGTGACGCCCCCAAAATAGGTATACATCACCCATTCTGAGTTGTCAATACATGGTACAAAAACAACTATAACTTTATTATTACAACAGTAAAACTGTGAGTTTAAATACAGATATTGTCATCTAGACAATATCCACACGCAAATAAATTTCCATCATAATTATTGATACATTATTTTACAAAATGGTGAGGACTACTAAACAACTCTCTAAAACCTTCATTCCATACCCCACTAAAGTACTATTTACATTCTCGCCTCTAAGAAGAAAAATGGAACAAAAAGGAAAAGGGTGAGCTCAACTAGCCCGGTAAAGAATATTATGACTAAGATAATATACAACAAATTATCGTTAGTCTCCAACAGAAAAATCTAATAGAATACAATAGACATCCGGTTTTAAATCAACAATCGGCGGAAACAACAATTCATTAGAAGAGTTAAGTAGAGAATGCAAACTACTATCTTCTATATATGAATTTAAAAGTTCATCGTCGATATTTTATCCTGTAACATCAATCAATATATATCGGAATCAAATATTCATCTTTGCATTACGAGCCAAAGATATTCATCATTGGTCATGTTCGTCTAAACACTGTTCATCTTTTACTACGGGCCAAAGATATTAATCGAGAAGTCGTGTTAATCTCAACACTGTTCATCTTTGCACTACGGGCCAAAGATATTCATCAAGAAAGCATTCATCTTTGCACTACTGTGCCAAAGATATTCAAGAATATCATCATTTAGGGTGAGGATGATGAAAAATATTTCAAAAGAAAATGAATCCAAGTGAAACAAAAGAACAAATATTAAGGATTCGTATTTTAAACAATCCTAATTCAAAAATACTTCATAAGTAATCAGAGTGGAGTAAAATTCAAGAATGAAGACCAAAACATAGATCCAATCAAAGATCTGAATCATAAGAGATAATCTTAGACACAAAAAGAAAATTTAATTTTTTACGTGAATAGTCGTCGATTCGTGAATAAAGGTCAGGTATCGTGAATAGTGTCGTATCACGTGAATAGTAACTCAAGACACTAAAAGATAGAAATTTCACAAAAAAATATCATCGTTGTAAGACCAAGAAATTTTTAAATAAAAAGGAATTTCCTTTATTTTGAAATAGTAAGGGTTGATTTGATTAATGTGGATAGTTAAGGGTTAAATACATAAATATTTCAAAATAAGCAAGTGGTTATAAAATATTCATTGTTGTTTGGGAATATTCGTTTGGTCGTGGAATATTAAATCTTTGTCGGGGAATATTTGTACGACTGGTAGTGACCATGTGTGGGCCCATAACGAGAAAGCGATTGGATGAAGAAAGCGCGACAAATATAAGTTGTTTTTTTAAATAGCAGGCGTAGTTATTTGCAATTATCTTTGTTGGAATACCCGGTGGTTAAAACACACTAATCTGGCGTTGTTGAGCAAGTACACACGGTATTGCACCAATTATTGATTCTTACGTGAAGGCACTACTCAATAATGGTTCTGAGTAATTCTTATTCGATATTTTATTGAGTTAATAATTCTTTGCGTTGATATTTTATATTCTTCATTGTTTTGATAATTGTCATTACAGTATCTTTCATTATCGAAGCAATAATTCATATTATCTGAATAATATTATTAGATAACATTATTGGCAATGTCTAGAAAGTTCATCTAAGGAGAGGTTTGGTCATCTAATTTGGCGCAAGAAGAAGAAATTCTTATTGGAAAGCCCCTCTTTCACAGGAGCGCACGGTTGTCAATATTGTGATTACGTAATATTATTTGTGAATAATTAATTATTGATTTATATGATGAGGAAAATATTGATTTTATGTGGATATAGATGGAGAAAATTTTAAAATGACAATTGTTGAAAATTAATATTTTATCTTTTACGATAAAATAATTCATTTAAATATATTATTTTAATAATATATTAACGGTGATATTTTACAATGAATGTGGGATATATGAGTATATGAGGAGGAAGAGTATTTTTGTGGCATTAAATGTTTAACACATGTTTTGTGTGTTGGTGGACACAATTATTAATAGAAATTTGATTATAGCACTGTAAAATCGCCCGTTTGTGGATTTCGGTCGATTTTGTTTGGAATTTGGAAAAACTTTCTTCTGCAAAGTTGTAGAGAATTGAATTTCCTATAAAACTCATGAGATTCAATTTTCTGATGAAAGGACTATTTATTATGAATTATTGAAGTTAGAATTTAAAATAATTGATTTTTGGGAGTTTTAATTAATTATTTTGAGAAAAAACGTTTTTTGGTGAGTTTGTGAACCTCATTTAACATGTGTGGCTGGTGTTTTTTTGACCAAAAGGTGGGCTAAGGAAAATTTGTATAATTATGTTAATATTATATTAAATTTTACGCTTTGGTGTTTCTAGCATTTTCCTATAAATAGGGTCTTGGGTTAGAATTGAAAATCACTTTAAGCGAAGTTTTCTCTCTATTTCTCTCTCGATATTTTGGCGTATTCTTGTGAGTATTTTGAGTATACTTTGAGTATTGCTAGGCGGTGCAAGTTTCCTTGACCTTATATACGGTATTCTAAAGTAGAAATCTTGATCTTTCGAGGTAAGGGATATTATTTTTTTGTAATGATATTATTTCTTCAATATCATTATCTTTGAAATGTTGATCTGAAGTTTTTATCAAATTTGGAACTTTTTCATGTCGGGGTTACTATTCATGAGTTCTTATTCACGAGTTACTATTCATGAGTTCTTATTCACGAGTTCTTATTAATGAGTTCTTTATTCACGAGTTCTTATTCACGAGTACTATTAATGAAGCGTGAAGATGTTTTTGTGGAATTTCTATCTTTTGGTGTGAGAGTTCTTATTCACGTATCTGACTACTATTCACGATATCTGACTATTCACGTATACTGGCCATTTTATTCATAGAAAAATAAAATTTCTTCTTTTTGTCCAAAATATCTATTACGGATACTAACTCGATTGTATCCATGTTTTGATCATTCTTGAATTTTACACCCACTGCGATTATTTTTTGAGGTATTTTTGGGCGTGAATAAAACAAAATCTGAATCCTTAATCCTTAATCCTTGTCATTTTGTTTCACTAGATTCGTTTCTTTAAAAAAATATTTTCATCATCTTGGTCTTAAATGATGATATTATTGAATATCTTTGGCTGTAGTTCAAAGATGAATGATTTCTGAAGAATATCTTTGGCACAGTAGTGCGAAGATGAGCAGTGTTGAGATGAACATAATGGATTGATTAATATCTTTGGCTGTGTAGTGCGAAGATGAGCAGTGTTTAAATGAACATGATTAATCGATGAATATCTTTGGCACAGTAAGTGCAAAGATGAATATTTGATTCTAGATGTATATTGATTGATGTTCTGAGGATAAAATATTGATGATGAATTTGTTAAATTCATAGATTATAGTAGATTTCATTCTCTACGTAACTTTTCTATGAATTATTATTTCGGCTGCGAATATTGATCTCGAAACTTGTTTGTCTATTGTATTCTATCGATTTTTCCTGTTGAAGACTAACGATAATTTGTTGTATATTATCTTAGTCATAATATTCTTCTTTGGGCTAGTTGAGCTCACCCTTTTCCTTGTTGTTCCATTTTTCTTCTCGGGAGGCGAGAATGTAGCAAAGTCTTAGTGGGGTATGGAATGAAGATTCTAGAGAGAGTTGTTTAGTAGTCCTCACCATTTTTGTAAAATAATGAATCAATAATGTGATGAGGATTTATTTGAATATAGATATTATCTAGAAGATAATATTTGTATTCAAACTCACATTTCTTGTTGTAATAATAAAGTTGTAGTTGTTTTACGTACCATGTATTTGGCGACTCGAGAATGGGTGTTGTGTATACCTATTTTGGGGGCGTCACGGTTAATATCGAGCTTAGGGATATGATCTCTGGCGGAGATCGGGGAATAGAACTAGGAGGGAGGCAGAGTAAATAAATCCTTGAAGTGTGTCCTACCTAAGCTTATTTGTTAGTTGGTCGGTATATAGGGATATTATGTGATATATTGATTTCCTTAATTAACCCTTATTTTATGATGATTTGAGAATGTCATTGAGAATATTAATGATGGAGTAAATGAGGCCGTGGAGATGCTGTCTTTCACCAACGAGGAGAAACGCAACAAGTGGCAATGTTCCTCCCGTGAACAACACTGAAAGCGAGATGATGAGCGAGGGGATGTTTAGAAGCTTTTTGCGGTTCATGCAAAATCGAGACGAGGAGACTCGTGTTCAAAATCTGAGGAGAAATGATAGCAATTCACGAAGTGGTCATGACATTGGCAGATCAAAGAGTTGGGACCACGAATTGCAGAAGCCGGATCCGATTAAAGGCGGAGGCGTGGGTCAAACAAATTACCAAGATATTCGATGTCTTGGGATGCGGAGGAACAGAAAGTTCCATTCGCCACCTTTATGTTCCGTGGCGAAGGCGATTCTTGGTGGGAATCGTGAAGCGTACCCATCATTTGCACTCGGCGTATCGTGGGAGAGCGTTTGAAGCGGTTCAATGACAAGTACTTCCACGAAAGTAGTATTCGTCGTATGAAGGAAGTGGAGTTTATTAGACTAGAGCGAGAATAACATGGCGGTGTCGATCTGGCGAAGTTAGCGGAGTTATCGAGTTTGCACCTCATTTGGTGGAGAATGAGGAGCGTATGGCGGCGGATGTTTAAAGAGAGGTTTGAAACCCGCATACGTCAATATCTCATTTCTCATAAATTTTCTCTATTCGGATGTTGTCAGCGAGGGGCTCGGTTGTTAGAGGCGAGATAACGAGTACGTTCAAGCAGAGGACCATAACCGAGGATCATCTAGAAGATAGCGGTCATCGAATAACGATAACCGGCGGAGAAAGAAGAATCTGAGACAAAGCGGTAACCACTACTGGTGGTAATCGGTGGCCATGAAAATAGAAGAAGCGAGTGGGAGGAGATTTTAAAAGAGGAGATTCAACAACGACCATGTGAAGGCGTCGGCGCTTTATAGCAACTAGTTTTAAGGGAGGAGAAACGACCATGGGTCGTATGTTACAAATGCGGGAAAGAGGGACATATCATTAAAGCGCCTAACAGTTTAAGGTATGCTATAGTTGTGGAAAGGAAGGACATATCGCTCGAGATTATGCGGTAGCGAAACCTAGTTCGGTGGGGATGGTGACTCAAAAAGGATGTCGAGAAAAAAGTCAAAGTCAAGCGGTTCTTGGAAGGCGTTTGTCGTGGCCGGTCAAAATCGCGAGGAACCCGACGAAGTTATGCAGGTTAGTTAATTATAAATTCTTGCGAAGTATATACCTTACTAGATATCGGTTCTACCCATTCTTTTATCTCTCTACTTACTTGCGCTCGGCGTTTAAACTTGACTCAGGAGAAATTAGACTTTGACCTATCTGTGGAAACTCCGTTGGGAGAAACTTTCATCACATCCTTGTTTATAAATCTTGCTTGATTCAGGTTGGCACTATCACATTACGTTAACCTTATTTCTATAGAGATATTTGTTTTTGATGTGATTTTAAGGTTAACTTCTACTCATCATGCGAAATTGATTATTTTCGTAAGGTTGTTAGTTTTCATATTCCTAAACAACTTTGTTATTCGAATTCAAACAATCAAACCATTGTAGTCAAACATTTTCATAACAAGCCATGAAGTCATTCGTTTATTACGGATGTCAAATTTTCTTAGTCCATATTATGGATTTGAATAAAGACACGTCGATTTGAATAATATTCTGTTGTTATTGATTTTTCACGGCGTATTTTACGAAGAATTTCTTGGCTTACTCCCAAAGCACGATATTAAATTTTGTATCGACTTTGAACGGTACAAAACTCATTTCTAAAATCTCATATCGAATGGCTCTATTGAACTTGGGAGTTAAAAATTCAACTATAAATTTGGTACTGAGCCTTTATCTTGTGACTTCCTTTGTGGAATTCACCTAAGCGGACTCTCATGTAAGGGGCGTCATATTCGATGCGATAGTAAAGCGATAGGTGTCATTGTGGACGTGCTATCCAAGATTGGGATATGAGTCACGGTTGAGAGCAACCTAAGTCGAATCGAAATCGTAGCTTTTGAAGCTTAGTTGGTTATTATCGGAGATTCGTTGAAGGATATTCTCGTATCGCTATTCCATTAACTTAGTGACTCGAAAAGATACAAAATTCGTATGGGGCGAGGAATGCGAGAAGATTTTCCAAGAGCTCAAGAGGCGACTCATTTCGCACATATTCTAACCATACCATCTTGGAAAAGCGAGCGTGGTAGGCGGCGCGTTGAGTAGAAGATCATATCTTGAGGAGCGAGTGCGATGATGTCAAGTATCGCATAGAGCCAACTTTAATAGAAAAGTTAAGGTTGCTCAAGCCACCGACCGGGCGATGCGGAAGAAAGTACTGAAGGAGCTATTAGGAAGCGAGAATTGATGAAGAAGGAATACTTGAGTCGACTCCGGACTTTGCATTCCTAATGATTTTGATTTGAAGCATAGAATCATGATGGAGGCACACAACACATTGTTTGCAATCCATCACAGGAGTACCAAAATGTATTATGATCTTCAACATACATTTTGGTGGAGCAATATGAGAGAGAGAGATCGCGTAGTTTATCTCGATGTGTTTAACTTGCCAACGTGTAAAAGCGGAGCATCTTGTACCTAAGGGTCCGTTGCAACCACTTGAGATTAGGAATGGAAGTAGGAACACATTACCACAATTTCATTACTAATCTTCCTGCGGTTTCTCAAGGCATAGATGCGATTTGGGTTATTGTTGATAGATTAACCAAGTCTACTCATTTTCTTACCGATCACGAGAGACTTATTCCTTGAGCGTCTTTCTCGTATATACGTAAATGAGATTGTGAGATTGCATGGCATGCCAGTATCCATAGTTTTAGATCGTGACCCAAGATTCACTTCATGATTTTGGGTTAGTTTGTAGAAAAGCTATGGGCGCGAATTCTGATTAGGTTTGGCATACCATCCTCAAGCGGATGGGCAATCGAGAAAGGACTACTCAAACTCTTGAAGATATATTAAAACTCGTGTCCTAGATTTCAAAGGAAGTTGGGATAAGTACTTGCCATTGGTGGAATTCTCATACAACAATAGTTATTAAACAAATATAGGCATGGTTCCATTCAAGCATTATATGGACAAAAATGTCGTTCTCAATATGTTGGGGGATGAGGTGGGTGAAGCAACATTATTGGGACTAGAAAGTTAGTACGTATGACTAATGATTCGACAACGTATAAACGGCACAAGATCGACAAAAGAGTTATGCGAATCTTCATCGAAAGGGACGTGGAATTTAGTGTAGGGGATCGCGATTATTGTTGCAGTTGCTCCATGGAAGGGAGTTACAAGATTTGGGAAGAGAGGAAAGCTCAATCCACGATTTATTGGTCCATTTCAAATTCTTGACCGAAGTAGGAAATGTAGCCTATAGACTTGCGTTACCTCCGAGTATGTCTCGTGTTCATAATGTGTTTCACATATCGTACTTCGTAAATATGTGAAAGACACGAACCATGTTATTGAGTTAGAAGCCGGACGAGATATAGAAGACTTAACGTATGAGGAGGTACTGTCAAGATTTTGGATAGGAAGGAGCATGTCCTACCTTGCAAAGGTTATACCACAAGTTAAAGTTTTGTGGAGGAATCGAAATTTATAGAGAAATGACACAGGAATTGGAAAGCGGAAATGAAAGCGAGGTATCCTCACCTTTTCAAAACACTGAGTACGTCGTCAATTTCGAGGACGAAATTTCATAAGGAGGGAGGTTGTAAGACCAGAAATTTTTAAATAAAAGGAATTTCCTTTATTTTGAAATAGTAAGGGTTGATTTGATTAATGTGGATAGTTAAGGGTTAAATCATAAATATTTCAAAATAAGCAAGTGGTTATAAAATATTCATTGTTATTTGGGAATATTCGTTTGGTAAATGTGGAATATTAAATCTTTGTCGGGGGAATATTAAATGCAATGCCTTGCGACCATGTGTGGGCCCCATGTGAAAGCGATTGGATGAAGAAAGCGACAAATATAAGTTGTTTTTAAATACTTGGCGTAGTTGTTGCAGATTATCTTTGTTGGAATACCCGGTGGTTAAAACACACTAATCTGGCGTTGTTGAGCGAGTAGCACACGGTATTGCACCAATTATTGATTCTTACGTGAAGGCACTACTCAATAATGGTTACGAATTATTCTTAAAGTATTTTATTGAGTTAATAATTGCTGCGTTGATATTTTATATTCTTTGTTGTTTGATAATTGTCATTACACAAGTATCTTTCATTATCGAAGCAATAATTCATATTATAAGAATAATATTATTAGATAACATTATTGGCAATGTCTAGAAAGTTACATCTAGGAGAGGTTTGGTCATCTAATTGCGGCGCAGATGAAGAAGAAATTCTTATTGGAAAGCCCCCTCTTCTGAGGAGGCTGCTGGTTGTCAATATTGTGATTCAGTAATATTATTTGTGAATAATTAATTATTGATTTATATGATGAGGAAAATATTGATTTTATGTGGATATAGATGGAGAAAATTTTAAAATGACAATTGTTGAAAATTAATATTTTATCTTTTACGATAAAATAATTCATTTAAATATATTATTTTAATAATATATTAACTTGGTGATATTTTTACAATGAATGTGGGATATATGAGTATATGAGGAGGAAGAGTATTTTGTGGCATTAAATGTTTAACACATGTTTTGTGTGTTGGTGGACACAATTATTAATAGAAATTTGATTATAGCTTTGTAAAATCGCTTGGTTTGTGGTCGATTTTGTTTGGAATTTGGAAAAACTTTCTTACGCAAAGTTGTAGAGAATTGAATTTCCTATAAAAACTCATGAGATTCAATTTTCTGATGAAAGGACTATTTATTATGAATTATTGAAGTTAGAATTTCGAAATAATTGATTTTTGGGAGTTTTAATTAATTATTTTGAGAAAAACGTTTTGGTGAGTTTGTGAACCTCATTTAACATGTGTGGCTGGTGTTTTTTGACCAAAAAGGTGGGCTAAGGAAAATTTGTATAATTATGTTAATATTATATTAAATTTTACGCTTTGGTGTTCTAGCATTTTCCTATAAATAGGGTGCTTGGGTTAGAATTGAAAATCACACGGCTGAAGTTTTCTCTCTATTTCTCTCTCGATATTTTGAGCGTATTCTTGTGAGTATTTTGAGTATACTTTGAGTATTGCTAGGCGGTGCAAGAGTTCCCTTGACCTATATACATTATTCTAAATAAAATCTTGATCTTTCGAGGTAAGGGATATTATTTTTTGTAATGATATTATTTCTTCAATATCATTATCTTTGAAATGTTGATCTGAAGTTTTATCAAATTTGGAACTTTTTTCATGTCGGGGTTACTTATTCATGAGTTCTTATTCACGAGTTACTATTCATGAGTTCTTATTCACGAGTTCTTATTCATGAGTTCTTATTCACGAGTTACTATTCACGAGTACTATTCATATTAAGCGTGAAGATGTTTTGTGGAATTTCTATCTTTTGGTGTTCTGATTCTTATTCACATATCACGACACTATTACGTATCAAGACTTTATTCACGATATCTGACTATTCACCTAAAATAAAATTTCTTCTTTTTGTCAAAATATCTAATTCGGATACTAACTCGATTGTATCCATGTTTTGATCATTCTTGAATTTTACACCACTGCGATTATTTTTGAGGTATTTTGGGCGTGAATAAAAAAAGTACGAATCCTTAATCCTTAATCCTTGTCATTTTGTTTCACTAGATTCGTTTCTTTAAAAAATATTTTTCATCATCTTGATCTTAAATGATGATATTATTGAATATCTTTGGCTTTTGTAGTTCAAAGATGAATGATTTCTGAAGAATATCTTTGGCACGTAGTGCAAAGATGAGCAGGGTGTTGAGATGAACATGATGGATTGATTAATATCTTTGGCTGTAGTGCAAAGATGAGCAGTGTTTAAATGAACATGACCGGTCGATGAATATCTTTGGCTGTAGTGCAAAGATGAATATTTGATTCTAGATGTATATTGATTGATGTTCTGAGGATAAAATATTGATGATGGATTATTAAATTCATAGATTATAGTAGATTTCATTCTACGTAACTTTTCTATGAATTATTATTTCATTGCGAATATTGATCTCGAAACTTGTTTGTCTATTGTATTCTATCAGATTTTTTCCTGTTGAAGACTAACGATAATTTGTTGTATATTATCTTAGTCATAATATTCTTTCTTGGGCTAGTTGAGCTCACCCTTTTCCTTGTTGTTCCATTTTTTCTTCTCGAGAGGCGAGAATGTAGCGAAGTCTTAGTGGGGTATGGAATGAAGATTCTAGAGAGAGTTGTTTAGTAGTCCTCACCATTTTGTAAAATAATGAATCAATAATGTGATGAGGATTTATTTGAATATAGATATTGTCTAGAAGATAATATTTGTATTCAAACTCGCGATTTTCTTGTTGTAATAATAAAGTTGTAGTTGTTTACATTACCGTGTATTTGGCGACTTCGGGAATGGGTGTTGTGTATACTATTTTTGGGGCGTCACAATCATCTTAAATGAATAGTACTCGTAAATAGTAAATTCATGAATAGTAACTCGTGAATAGTAACTCATGAATAGTAACCGTGAATAAGTAACTCATGAATAGTAACCCCGACTTGAAAAGTTCTAAATTTGATAAAAGTTCCCACCAATATTTCTAAGATAATGATATTGAAGAAATAATATCATTTTGAATAAAATAACATCCTTACCTCGAAAGACAAGACTTCTTAGTTAAAACACAGGATATAGGCTATGACTTGAACTTGCACTAGTATAGCAATACTCAAAGTATACTCAAAATACTCACAAGAATACGCTCGATAATATAGAGAGAGAAAACTTCAGTTTACGGTGTGATTTTCAATTTAACCCAAGACCTATTTATAGGAAAATGCTTTGAACACCAACGAAAAAGAAAATTTAATATAATATTAATATTTATAAAACACATTCCTACGCCTACTTTGAAATCTGATTTCAGCCACCAAGCACATGTTAAAGATGGCCACCAACATTTGAAAAACGTTTTTCTTAAAAAACATAATTAAAACTTCCAAAAATCAATTACTTCGGAGCTTCGGAACTTAAATAATTCATAATAAATAGCTCTTTTATCAGAAAAATTTGAAACTCACGACTTTCCATAGGAAATTCAATTCTCTACAACTTTGCTGAAGAAAATTTTTCCAAATTCCAAACAGAAATTGACCGAAATCCATAAACGGACGATTTTACAGGCTATAATCAAATTTCGGTCAATAATTGTGTCCACCAACACACAAAATATGTGTTAAACATTTAATGCCACAAAAATACTCTTCCTCCTCATATACTCATATATCTCACATTCATTATAAAAATATCACCGTTAATATATTATTAAAATAATATATTTAAATGAATTATTTTATCAGAAAAAGATAAAATATTAATTTTCAACAATTGTCATTTTAAAATTTTCTCCATCTATATCCACATAAAATCAATATTTTCCTCATCATATAAATCAATAATTAATTATTCACAAATAATATTACAGAATCACGAAGATTGCAACTGTGCCGTTCCAGAAAGAGGGGCTTTCAATAAAGATTTCTCCTCTTCGCACGCAATTAGGTAACCAAACCTCTCCTTAGATGTAGAACTTTCTAGACATTGCCAATAATGTTTTCTAATAATATTATTCAGATAATATGAATTATTGCTTCGATAATGGAAAATACTGCGTGTAATGACAATTTATGAAACAACAATAATATAAAATATCAACGCGCAATTATTGAATCAATAAAATAAAATCTTGAATAGTAATTATCGTAATAATTATTGAGTAGTGCCTTCTTTACGTAAGAATCAATAATTGGTGCAATACCGTGTGCTACTGTTCAACAACGCTTATTAGTGTGTTTTAACCATCGGGTATTCCAACAAGATAATACTTCAGAATAACTACGCCATTATTTATAAACAACTTATATTTGTCGATTTTCTTCATCCAATCGCTTCCCCATTAGGGGCCCACACATGTGTCGAAGTCTGCTTGGCATTGCATTTAACGAATATTCCAACGACCAAACGAATATTCTCCGACATCAATGAATATTTTATAACCACTTGCTTATTTTGAAATATTTGCGATTTTACCCATAACTATCCACATTAATCAAATCAACCCTTACTATTTCAAAATAATAATAGAGAAAATTAAATTTCATTAATAATAAGTTGGGGTCTTACAACCTCCCTCCTTATGAAATTTTGTCCTCGAAATCGACGACGTACACTGGTGTTTCGAAAAGGTGAGGATACCTCGCTTTCATTTCGCTTCAATTCCTGTGTCATTTCCTTTATAGCATGATTCCTCCACAAAACTTTAACTTGTGGTATGACCTTTTCAGCGTAGGACATGCTCCTTCCTATCCAAGATCTTGACAGTACCTCCTCATACGTTAAGTCTTCTATTATCTCATCCGGTTCTAACTCTATAACGTGATTCGGTCTTTCACATATTTACTGAAGCATGCAGATATGTGAAACACATTATGAACACGAGACATACTCGGAGGTAACGCGAGTCTATAGGCTACATTTTCTACTCCGGTCAAGAATTTGAAATGGACCAATAAATCGTGGATTGAGCTTTCTCTCTTCCCAAATCTTGTAACTCCCTTCCATGGAGCAACTCGCAACAACACATGATCCCCTATACTAAATTCCACGTCCTTTCGATGAAGATCCGCGATAACTCTTTTGTCGATCTTGTGCCGCTTTTGTATACGTTGTCGAATCATTTGGATCTTTTTCGGTAGTCATCATACGTCTTAACTCGGGTCCCAACAATGTTGCTTCACCCACCTCATCCCAACATATTGGAGAGCGACACTTTCGCCCATATAATGCTTCAAATGGAGCCACACCTATACTTACACGATAAATCGTTGTTGTAGGAGAATTCCACCAATGGTAAATACTTATCCCAACCGCCTTGAAGTCTCAGGACACGTAGTCTTAATAGATTTTCAAGAGTTTGAATAGTCCTCTCCGATTGTCGTCTGTTTGAGGATGGTATGGCCGAACTAAATCGCAAATCCGTGCCCATAGCTTTTTGCAAGCTAACCCAAAATCTTGAAGTGAATCTTGGGTCACGATCCGAAACTATGGATACAGCATGCCATGCAACCTCACAATCTCATTCACGCGTCACATACTAGCAAGACGCTCAAGGAATAAGTCTCCGTGATCGGCAAGAAATGAGCAGACTTGGTTAATCTATCAACAATAACCCAAATAGCATTGATGCCTTGAGAAACCGTAGGAAGACCCGTGAATCTAAATCCATGGTAATGTGATCCCACTTCCATTTCGAATCTCAAGTGGTCAGCAACGGACCCTTAGGTACTAGATGCTCCGCCTTTACACGTTGACAAGTTAAACACATTGAGATAAACTTTGCAATCTCTCTTTTCATGTTATTCCACCAAAATGTATGTCAAGATCACGATACATTTTAGTACTTCCAGGATGGATTGCAAATGGTGTATGTGTGCCTCCATCATAATCTTGTACTTCAAATCGAGTCGTTAGGAACACAAAGTCTAGAGTGGACTCAAGTATTCCTTCTTCATCAATTCTCGCTTAGGAATAGCTCCTTCTTGTACTTTTTCTTCTTCATACGCATCACCCACGCCTGGCTCGAGCAACCTTAACTTTTTCTATTAAAGTTGGCTCTACGCGATACTTGACATCATCGCACTCATTCCCGTGATATGATCTTCTACTCAACGCGTCACCATTACCACGTTCGCTTTTTCGGGATGGTATTGAATAGTGTGGTCGTAGTCTTTCAATAGCTCGAGCCAACGTCACGCCGCGATGTTGAGTTCTTTTTGAGTGAAGAAATATTTAAGGCTTTTATGGTCCGAATATATCTCCACTTTCTCCCCATATAGATAGTGCCTCCATATCTTTAGGGCTGAACGATCGCTAACTAACTAGATCATGAGTAGGATAATTCCTCTCATACTCTTTAAGTTGTCGCGAGGCATAGGCTATGACTTTCCCACGTTGCATGAGAACACATCCCAACCCTTGCTCGAAGCATCGTTTGAGATAACAAATCCATCCGAACCGGATGGTATTGTTAGAACAGTCTAAAATAAATGAGCCTCCTCTTGAGCTCTTGGAAACTCTTCGCATTCTTCGCTCCAAACGAATTTTGTATCCTTCCGGTTAGTTTGGGTTAATGGAGTAGCGATTCGAGAAAACCCTTCCACGAATCTCCGATAATAACCAAATTAAGCCCAAAAAACTACGACTTTGGTCCACCGACTTTGTTGTTCCTAACTTTGTATTGCTTCAATCTTCACGGATCAGCAGATACTCCATGTTTTCGACACCACGCGCCCAAGGAATGCTACTTCCTCAAGCCAAAACTCGCATTTCTTCAATTTGGCATATAGTTTGTTTTCACGAAGCCTTTGGAGTACCGGGTTTCAAATGGTGCTCATGATCTTCACGACTTTTGGAATATATAAGGATGTCATCAATAAAGACAACAACAAACCGATCCAAATATTCCTTGAATACTCGGTTCATCATATCCATGAAAGCGTTAGGAGCATTAGTCATCAAAGAAAGACATGACTAAGAATTCGTAATGCCCATACCGGAGTTTCAAGGCGTCTTTGGAATATCCTCGATTCTAATCTTCAAATTGATGATATCCGTAAGCGAAGATCGATTTTGAAAAGAATTGTGCCCTCAGTAATCGGGTCAAACAAGTCATCAATACGAGGTAGAGGATACCTATTCTTGATGGTGACATGGTTCAATTCCAGATAGTCAATATTAAAGTCGTAGATACTCCCGTCTTTATTCTTTACGAATAAAACAGGAGAACCCCAAGGAGATGTACTTGGATTTAATGAAACCGATGTCCAACAATTCTCGTAGTTGGACCTTTAACTCTGAAGTTCAATAGAGCCATTCGATATGGGATTTTAGAAATGGGCTTTGTACCGGGTTCAAGATCAATAAAGAATTCTAATTCACGTTCGGGGGTAGAGGAAGTTCTTGAAATACGTCGTGAAAGTCAATAACAACAGAATATTATTCAAATTTGACGTGTCTTTATTCAAATCCATAACATGGGCTAAGAAAGCTTGACATCCGCTTTTTCAATAAACGAATAGCTTTATGATTAGATATAATGTTGATTGATTTTAATGGTTTAGTTTCTTGAATTGCATAACAAAGTCAAGTTGGTTAGAAATATGAAAACTAACAACCTTATGTAAAACAATCAATTTTGGCATGATGAGTAGTTAACCAATCAATCCCTAAAATCACATCAAAAGCAAGTATCTTTAAAGAGATAAGGTCAATTGTAAGACCCCAAATTTTTATAAATAAAGATGAATTTTCTATAAATATTATTTTTGAATATTATGGAATAAATTTGATATAATGTTATAGTTGTGGGTAATATTTATAAATTTTGCAAAGTATGCAAGTTGTTATAAAATATTCGTTTAATTGGGGGAATATTCTTTTTTGTTAGGAATATTCGTATAACTACTCAATCATTGGTGGACCCCTATTAATGTAATTCATTGTCGGATTGAGAAAACGACAAAAATATTTTATAAAAATAACTACGGAGGTGTTACCGTTAAAACCGCTGAACTACCCGGTGGTAAAAGTACGAAGAATACGCTGTGTGGTTACATAAGTAGACACGCAGATTGATTATTGATGCTTACGTGAGAAGTCACTCACCTATGCTTCAATTATTGCTACAGAATTCACGTGATCATATCTCTTATATTATTGATTCAATTATTGTCACAAGATCATCTCAGATAATATGTTATAGTATTAAATCAATAATTGAGACGACAAGTTATAAATGATTAATAATTGTTGAAAGATTAAATTTGTGTTAATGAAAAAAAATGATTTGTGGTAAGTTTGATTATTTTATGGGGGGCCTATATGTCATCATCTAAGAGTCTCTTCGTCAATAGTATTTACCTTTCACAATAGTAATTACCTTCGTCAATAGTAATTACCCTTGTGAATAGTATTTACCTTTCATTAATAAGTAATTACCTTCACAATAGTAATTACCCTTGTGAATAGTATTTACCTTCAGATTTTCAATAGTATTTACCTTCGTTAATAGTAATTACCTTTACTAACGTCGAACCACTTGTCGTTTCACATCACAAAGCGCCGAACCACTTGTCGCGTTTTCACATTACAAAGGCCAAACCACTTTTCTTTCACATCATTAGTCGTCAAGCCCACTTGCCTTTTCACACTAAGAAGTGCTAAGTTTAGAAATCTTCTATAAATAGAGGCCTAGGGCTTCATTATTTTCATTTAATTCATTCAAGCTATATAGAGAGAAAGTATAGAAAGAATAAGAGAAAGAAGAAGAGTATTTTTTACTACATCGTCTTCAGATTCAATCTCCTACCAAAAGTAAGGGTGTTATTCTTTCTTATTCAGCGAAGAGAATTGTTGTTATTCCATCGCTTATTATTCATTGGAATAACTCAGATACGCTGGTTTACCCTATACTTGGTGACATTCTTCTATTATTCTCGTTGAACATCCCACATGCATGTGTTTTACAGGACCGGTTCGATCTTTATTATTATTCTGTTGGAACATCCCGTTACATGTGTTTTACACGGACTCGGTTCCGTCTTTATTATTATTCTCATTGAACATCCCGCTCATGTGTTTTTTACAGGACCGGGTTCCGTTTTTTTTTATCATTCTCGTTGAATATCCTATCTCCATGTTTTACACCGGATCCGGTTCCATCTTTATTATTCTGTTGAACATCCGCTTATGTGAATTTCACCCGACTTCGTTCCGTTATTATTATTCCGCATTGAATAACTCTGTCTGCGCGGGCATCGCATGCACGGTGATTTCTTTTGTTATTCCATTCTTTATTATACCCAAATTGGTTAAAACTTTGACTTCTATACTCCATGAAATTAGTAGAATATCCTCGATATTTGCGTTTCATCCAAAGATCTTTTCATGGAAATATTCTTCGATCATTCTTGAATTTTACTAATTTGGACGTTAATAATTCTCGGATAAAATAATTTTGAACTTGTTTTATTGAATTTTATATCATTGTCATCATCCTCATGTTTATATTATGTTGAAAGTCATCCGGGCTTCAGAAGTGTATGGGGATGGACTTGGTATGATTATGACCGAGACTATTCTAATGTAATCACGCTTAACCGTAATGTTACAAATGATGTGATAAAAATCCTCAAAGGGTCAGAAGTGCATTGATGGACATTGTTGGCACGACTGATCATGATTATTAATGAATACACAAATATTCTCGCCCAGAGTAGGTATGAATAATTGTGGTCGTGATACTAAAGAATATCCTCGTCAGAAAAGTGTGGGTGATTCGATGATGTGGAATATTTATTAAAGTCGAGTCTCAAACCTATAACAAATGATGAAAAACCTTTAAAACCTAAAAGATAGTAGATTTTATTTTCTACTGACTTTTAATGGATCAGATATTCACCGCAGCTTAAACCTGTTGTCTATTGTATTTTATCGGTTTAACATTGTTGAAGACTATTGATAATTTATTCTCGCATTATCTTAGTCATAATATTTCTTATCGGGCTAGTTGAGCTCACCTTTTCTTTCACCGTTTTCTTCAGAAATGAGAATATAGCCGGGACGCAGTCGGGAAACGAGTGATGGTCCTCAAGATAAGATTAGTAGTCCTCACTATTCGTGAAATAGTGTGATAATAATTGTAATGAGGACCTTTTTGAAGTTCAGATAATATCTAGTAGATTTATATATTTGTATTTAAACTCACGCTTTATGTCGATTGTACACCTACAGCTTATGTTAAGTAAGTTGTAATTAAATTTTGTACCATATAAGTGGCACCCAAGATGGGTGATGTATACCTAATTTTGGGGCGCCATAATTGGTATCGAGCTTAGGATACGATCCCCCTGCTAAGATGTGAGAATAGTACTAGGAGGGGAGAGAAGGGGAATACTCTTCGCTAGTATTGACCTACCTAAGTTTATGTGCTATTTTATTGGTTGGTCAAGATAGGGATAATTTGTTACATGTCAATTAACCTTTGTTTTGTGGCAAGATTCAAAATGACATCCGAGAATGTTGAGAATAAAGAATGGAGCGCAGCGATCGTTGATTCACCACATATCAATAATCAAGATAATGTGCATCTGAAGGCGACAATCCTCATGCAAACAACAACACCGACCAAATGATGAATGATCAAATGTTCAGAGGCTTTTATGTAATTTATGCAACAAAGAAAGTAGAGCGACTCTCGCCCAAAATGTAGGTGGAAACACGAAAAACTCTCAATGGCCACCGCTAAACAATTCAAGGAGCCGGGACCACCGGAGTTTAAGGGAGAGCCAAAACCACTACGGCAAGGAAGCATGGATAAAGCAGATTACCAAGATATTTGATGTCTTGGGATGCTCCGAGGAGCAAAAGGTTCCTTTCACGCTTTATGTTTCAAGGAGAGAGGACACATGGGAATCGGTAAAACGACTCAAACCATTTGATCAAGATATCTTGGGAGAAGTTCCAGAGTCGTTCAACGACAAATACTTTCCCGAAAGTATTCGCCATATGAAGGAGGTGGAGTTTATCAAGTCGAACAAAACAATATGATCGTGTCGCAATACGAGGCAAAATTTATGAGTTATCACGGTTCATGGTCCCCACTGGTGGATAATGAAGAGAGAATGGCGTTAATGTTTTAAGAGGTTCAAGTCGAGATACGCCAACATCTTATTTCTCATAAACCGTGGTTTGTATTCGGGGATGTTGTAAATAGGGCTCGCTTAGTGGAACGCGATAATGAGTCAACACAACTAAAAGAGAAAGTTGCAAGAAAATTATAATAATCAAATGAGAGTAGTAGTCATCAAGTGTGACAACAAGCGTGGAGGGAATCAACAAAGCCAGATATGGTAACCACTTCTGGTGGTAATCGTACAAAACAATAAGAATGGACATTTCAAGAAAAGGAGATTCAACAATGATGGAAAGACGCGTCAAAGACCAAAGACCCATTGTTAAGGAAGGAGAAAGACCACCTCATCATATGCTTCAAATGCGGAGGAGAGGGACACATCACCAAACCGCGCCATGCCATCCAAAGCATGTTATAATTGTGGAAGATAAGGTCACTTAGCTCGATTTTGTTGCCATCAAGACAAATTCAACTAGGATGGAGGCACCAAAGGCCATCCCGTAAAATTCAAAACCTAGAAGGCAAGGGAGAGCGTTTGTTGTGACCTCCCAAAGAGCAAGGAACCCGAATGAGGTCGTCAGGGGTAAGCTTATCATAAACTCTAATGAAGTCTATACTTTATTTGATACCTGTTCTACACCATTCTTTATTTCTCCTACTTTGCGCCATCGATTAAATTTGACCGAGAAATTAGACTTTCGACTTATCTCGTGGAAACTCCGCTTGGGAGAAACCTTCATTACATCCATCGCTTATAAGTCTTGTTTGGTTCAAATTGCAGACTTCACATTACCTCCGTCGATCTTATTTCATTAAAAATACTTGCATTTGACGTGATTCTGTGGATTGATTGGTTAACTACTTATCATGCAAAAATTGATTATTTTCGTAAGGTGTTAGCTTTCATATTCCTAATCAACCTATTATGCTAATTCAAACGACCAAACCATTAAAATCAATCACGGTCATCTCAAGCCATAAAGCTATTCGCTTATTGAAAAACTGGATGTCAAGCTTTTTAGCTCATGTCACGATTTAAACAAAAATACGCCGCTTTTGAACGATATTTCTATTGTTAATAAATTTCCGACGATTTCTCAAGAAGAACTTCCGCCTACCCCAGAAAGCGTGAAATTGAATTTTGTATCGAATTTGAACCCCAGATAAAACCTATTTCCAAAGCCCCATATCGAATGGCTCCTATTGAACTTCGTGAGTTAAAGACCCAACCGCAGGAATTGTTAGACATCGGGCTTTATTCGCCCTAGTACTTCTCCTCGGGGTGCTCCTGCTCTATTCGTGAAGAAGAAAGATGGGAGTACGCGACTTTGTATTGATTATCTGGAGTCAATCATGTCACCATCAAAAATAGGTATCCATCGCCACGTATTGATGACCTGCTTGTTTGATTACTTGTAAGGAGCCAAATTCTTTTCAAAGATCGATCTTCGTTCCGGATATCACCAATTGAAGATTAGAATCACCGACATTCCAAAGACGGCTTTCGAACTCCCAGACGACATTATGAATTCCTAGTCATGTCCTTTCGATCGACTAATGCCCCGCCGCTTTCATGGATATGATGAACCGAGTATTCAAGGAATATTTAGATCACTTTGTGGTCGCCTTTATTGATGACATCCTTATTTATTCCAAAAGCCGTGAAGATCATGAGCAACACTTGAGGTCGACACTCCAAAAGCTTCGTGAATATAAGCTTTATGCCAAGTTGAAGAAATGTGAGTTCGCTTCAAGAAGTAGCATTCCTTGGGCACGTGGTATCAAGTCATGGAATATCCGCTGACCCAAAGAAAGATCGAAGCTATTCAAAGTCGGGAACAACCTAAATCTGATCAAGACGAGCTTTCTTGCTTAATTAGTGGTTATCGGAGATTCGTGGAAGGATTTTCTAATCGCTACTCCATCGACTCAAATTGACTCGAAAAAGATACAAAGTTCTATTGAGCGAAGAATGTGAGAAGAGTTTTCAAGAACTCAAGAGGAGACTTATTTCAAAGACTGCTCGGACAATACCATCCGCCTTGAGGGATTTGTCATCTACAAAGTGATGCTTCGAGCAAAGGGTTGAGATGTGTTCTATGCAACATGGAAAAGTTATAGTTTATGCCTCATGACAACTCAAAGAATATGAGAGGAATTATCCTACTCATGATCTAGAGTTAGCAAACCGTTGTCTTCAGACTTAAAATTTGGAGGCATTATCAGATGGGGAGAAAGTGGAGATCTTTACTTGATCATAAAAGCCTCAAATATTTCTTCACTCAAAAGGAACTCAACATGCGACAACGACGCTGGTTTTGAATCGCTGAAAGATTATGATCATACCATCCAATACCATCCCGAAAAGTTTAACGTGGTAGCCGACGATCGAAAGTAGTAAAATCATATGCAAGCACGAAAAGCGATATTGTCAACGAAAGGCCATTTTGTGTGACTTGCAAAGGATGGAGATAGAGTTAAAGACTCAGGACGCATGTGATGATGATGAAAGTATACGAGTAGAACCGACTTTTTAATCGATAAAGTTAAAGTCGCCAAGTTACTGCACTGGAGTTCGATGCGTATGAGGAAGAAAGTGCAAGAAGGTGCTACGCCCAAGCAAGAATCGATGAAGAAGGAATACTTTGAGTCAACTCTGCATTTTTGTGTTCCTAACTAACCCTAATTTAAAGTATAATATCATGATGGAGGACACAACACACCATTTGCAATCCATCTCGAGTACCAAAATGTATCATGATATTCGCCATACATTTTGGTGGAGCAATACGAAGAGAGAGATAGCGTTTGTTTATCTCAAGGTGTCTAACTTGTCAACGAAGTTAAAGCGAGCATCAAGTACCAAAAGGTCCATCAGAACCACTTGAAATTCCAGAATGGAAGTGGGAGCACATTACCATGGATTTCAAGCACGGCCTTCCAAGGTTTCTCAAGGCATTGATGCGATTTGGGTCATTGTTGATAGATCGACCAAGTCGCTTCATTTCTTTACCGATACGGTAGAAACTTATACACTTGAACGCCTTGCTCAGATGTACATAAACGAGATTGTAAGATCGCATGGTATGCCAGATCCATAGTTTCGATCGAGACCCAAGATTCACTTCACGATTTTGGGTTAGTTTGCAAAAAGCTATGGGCACAGATTTCACGATTTAATTTTCTAAGATATCATCCTCGCATCTGACGGACGGACAATGGAGAGGACTATTCAAACTCTCAAGATCTATTAAGACTCGTGTCCTTGATTTCAAGGGAGTTGGGACAAGTTCTTACCATTGGTGGAGTTTTCCTACAACAACAGCTTATCAAGCAAGTATCGCATGGCTCCATTCAAGCGCCAGATGGAAGAAAGTGTCGTTCTCCAAAGATGCTGGGATGAGGTGGGTGAAGCAACGTTGTTGGGACCGAGTTGGTACGTATGACTACGGAAAAGATTCAAACGATCCGACAACGATAAAAACCTCACAAAATCGATAAAAGAGTTATGCCGATCTTCATCGAAAGGACGTGGAATTCGATATAGAGATCATGGTTGTTAAAAGTCGCTTCCATGGAAAGGAGTTACAAGATTTGGAAAGAGAGGAAAACTTAATCCTCGATTCATCTGGCCCATTTTAATCCTCGATCGAGTAGGAATCGTGGCCTATAGACTCGCTTTTACCGCCAAATATGTCTCGTGTTCATAACGCTTTTCACATATCCATGTTACGTACGAATATGAAAGACCCAACCACATTATCGAAGTTAGAAACGGACGAAATAGCGGAAGATTTGACGTATTAAGAGGTTCCTGCTCAAATTTTGATAAGAAGGAACATATTCTACGCTCCAAGGTTATACCTCAAGTCAAAGTTTTCATGGAGGAACCACGATGTCGAGGAAATGACTGGGAGTTAGAATCAAATGAAATCAAGGTATCCTTACCTCTTCGACATACTGTGTACGCATTCTAATTTCGAGGGCTAAATTTCATAAGAAGGGAGGTTGTAAGACCCCAACTTTTATAAATAAAGATGAATTTTCTATAAATATTATTTTTGAATATTATGGAATAAATTTGATATAATGTTATAGTTCAGGTAATATTTATAAATTTTGCAAAAGTATGCAAGTTGTTATAAAATATTCGTTTGGCTCTGGGAATATTCTTTTGTTAGGAATATTCGTATAACTACTCAATCATTGGTGGACTCATAATGTAATTATCATTTGATCGAGAAAACGATAAAAAATATTTTATAAAAATAACTACGGAGGTGTTACCGTTAAAACCGTTGAACTACCCCAAATTGGTAAAAGTACAAGAATATACACGTGGTTGCATAAGAAGACACCAGATTGATTATCGATGCTTACGTGAGAAGTCACCACCTATGCTCAATTATCGCTACAAGAATTCACCGATCATATCTCTTATATTATTGATTCAATTATTGTCACAAGATCATCTCAGATAATATGTTATAGTATTAAATCAATAATGAGACGACAAGTTATAAATGATTAATAATTGTTGAAAGATTAAATTTGTGTTAATTGAAAAAAAAATGATTTGTGGTAAGTTTGATTATTTTATTAAATCATATGTCATCATCTAAGAGTCTCTTCGTCAATAGTATTTACCTTTGTCAATAGTAATTACCTTCTTTAATAGTAATTACCCTTGTGAATAGTATTTACCTTCGTCAATAGTAATTACTAATTATAGAATAGTAAGAATTACCTTCGTGAATAGTAATTACCTTTTAGATTTACGTCAATAGTATTTACCTTCGTTAATAGTAATTACCTTTACCGACGTCGAACCACTTGTCGTTTCACATTAAAAAGCGCCGAACCACTTGTCGCTTTCACATTACAAAAGGCCAAACCACTTTTCTTTTCACATCATTAATCGTCAAGCCACTCGCTTTTCACACTAAGAAAGCTAAGTTTAGAAATCTTCTATAAATAGAGGCCTAGGGCTTCATTATTTTTCATTTAATTCATTCAAGCTTATAGAGAGAGAAAGTATATAAAGAATAAGAGAGAAGAAGAAGAGTATTTTGTTACTACATCGTCCGTAAAGATTCAATCTCCTACCAAAAGTAAGGGTGTTATTCTTTCTTATTCATGAAGAGAATCTGTTGTTATTCCATCGCTTATTATTCTCATTGAATAACTCAGATACGCTGGTTTAACCCTATACTTGGTGACATTCTTCTATTATTCTCGTTGGAACATCCTCATCTCTGTGTTTTACACCGGACCGGGTTCCGCTTTATTATTATTCTGTTGAACATCCTGCCTGCTGTGTGTTTTACACCGACCGGTTCGCTTTTATTATTATTTTTGCTGAACATCCTCGTTCGTGCAGGTTTTACACCGACTGGTTCCGCTTTTATCATTCCGTTGAATATCCTATCTCGTGTGTTTTACACCGGATCCGGTTCCATCTTTATTATTCTCGTTGAACATCCCGCTTGGCGGTGAATTTCACCGACCGGTTCCGTTATTATTATTCGTTGAATAACCTGCCTCTGCAAGCTTCATCGCATGCACGGTGATTTCTTTTGTTATTCCATTCTTTATTATACCCAAATAAGTTAAAACTTTGACTTCTATACTCCATGAAATTAGTGGAATATCCTCGATATTCGCGCTTCATCCAAAGATCTTTCATGGAAATATTCTTCGATCATTCTTGAATTTTACTAAAGATCACGTCGATAATTCGTTAATAATTCCTCGGATAAAATAATTTTTGAACTTGTTTTATCAATTTTATATCATTGTCATCATCCTCATGTTTATATTATGTTGAAAGTCATCCGTGGCTCAGAAGTGCATAGATGGACTTGGTATGATTACGACCAGAGACTATTTTTGTAATCACGACCGTAATGTTACAAATGATGTGATAAAAATCCTCTCGGGTCAGAGTGCATCGATGGACAGCTTGTCGGGTACATGATCATTAACTATTAATGAATACACAAATATTCTCGCCCAGAGGTATGAATAATTGTGGGTCGTTGATACTAAAGAATATCCTCGCGTCAGAAAAGGTGGGTGATTCGATGATGTGGAATATTTATTAAAGTCGAGTCTCAAACTATAATAAAGTTGATGAAAAACCTTTAAAACCTAAAAGATAGTAGATTTTATTTTCTACTGACTTTTTAATGGATCAGATATTCACCGCAGCTTAAACCGGTTGTTTATTGTATTTTATCGCTTAATATTGTCAAGACTATTGATAATTTATTCGCATTATTATCTTAGTCATAATATTTCTTATCGGGCTAGTTGAGCTCACCCTTTCTTTCACCTGCTCTTCGTGAAATGAGAATATAGCCGGGACGAAATGGGGAAACGAAAGTGATGGTCCTCAAGATAAGATTAGTAGTCCTCACTATTCGTGAAATAAGTGTGATAATAATTGTAATGAGGACTTTTGAGTTCAGATAATATCTAGTAGACGATATTTGTATTTAAATATCTTATAGTAGTACTACGCCATTATATTTGTATTTAAACTCACGTAAGTTATGTCGGGTGATTATATACCTGGGGGCGCCATATCAACAGTAGTGGTGTTACTTTAATAAGATTTTGATTTAAATTCCTAACTATTTCCAAGTGTCAAAGTCTAATTTCCCAAGACGCTGGGTGATGATAAATGAACCCAGATCAAGTAATTTTCAAAAAATTATAAATAGCTACCCGTGATCACCTCGTTTGGGTTTCGTGATTTGACCACCACAACAAACGCTTCTTCCTTCCTAACCGTTGACTTTGACTTTTCCGGGATACGGTTTTGAGTCACCATCCTCATTTGAACTAGTCTACCAGCATAATCTCGAGCGATATGGAGCATACCTTGAAATCATTGTGGGCGCTTGGACCGATATGTCCTCTTTTTCATTTCAGTAGATATGACCGGTGGTCGTTCTCACCACGGAACATAAAGGTGGCGAATGGAACCTTTCGTTTCTCCGTGCATCGAGTGGGTTACCAAGACATCGAATATCTCTTGGTAATTTGTTATTGATTGAGCCTCATTAACAACATCCGAATAGAGTTTATGAAATGAGATCGGATCTAGCTTTCCTTAAATTCTCCACCGTGGTCCCAACTCTTCAGACACCGCTACATGTTGTTTTATTCTAATTAACTGACATAGCCGAACCGTGAAAATTGCATTATCATTTCCTCCGTATTTTGATTTGGTACGCTTCACGCACTCCACGATGATACGCCTCACCACTTTAACATAAAGTCTCCTCTCGCCGCCATCCCAAGATGCGATTTTGCATGAACTCTTTGAATCGCTTGGTTGTGACAAAAAGCTTCTCCTCGTCACGATTTTCGTATGAATCGCTAAAATGGCTTCATCCCTCGTTCATCATCCGCCAGTGGTGTTGTTCATGGGGAGGAACATTGTCACTGTTTACACGTATATATCCAAATCGGTAGATACCCAACCTTGTATACTTTTAGATAAAATAAATAATAAATATGAACAAAAATAACAATAAGTACAGTAAATGTGCACGATAAATATGAAAATCAAAAATATATAACAAGTACAATATAATGTGGAGAGATATTATGATCTATTTTTTCTAGATTATGTGATAAGTATTACTCTCTCCGTCTAGGATAAAAGTCTTTGTGAATTTTTTACGCATATTAAGAAGATGAATGAAATGACAAAATTTCCCATAATAATATGTCATTAATTATTTTTAATGTAGGTGAGAGAGTGACTTTTTAGCTATTCAGTTCAAAATATTATTTTTCCATACTTATTAAATATGGAGAGAGAATTAGAATAAAAAAAGTATGAGATATTTAATGTTGCGAGAATAATAGGAAAAAATATGTAAAAGTTTAATTATTAAAGGAAAGTGGACATTTAATATGAGATTACCCAAAATAATAATAAGGACTTTTATTATGGAACGGAGGGAGTATAAGATTGAGATTCTAACTTAATACTTGATCTAATTTCTCCGATGAGCAAATTTATCAAGGGAGTAATGTTATGAACATAAATTATACATAAATAATTGTGCATTAACAGTATTAAAAAAAGAAAAAAAATGGAGGAAACGAAATCTATATTTAGACATTTCACATATTTTCATTGGTATATATGCAATGAGTAAAGCTAAGGACACAAAATCTATACAAAAATTTATGATCAAACAATATAAAAAACAATAAAAAAAATATGAAGCAATATCTATCAATAGATGTTTTAGACATATTTATTGATTTATGCAATAAAAACTGTTTATGCACATAGTATTATTTTTAGTTCTCTTCACCCCTTCTTCAAGCTACTTTTTAGGTCACTAGAATTGAAATATATCTTTAGATTTATTACTCCATCCGTCCCAGGATAATAGTCATGGTGGACTTTTTACGTATATTAAGAAGATGAATAAAATGATTAAATTGCCTATAATAATGTCATTAAATATGAAGAATGAATTAGAATAAGAAAAGTATGAGATAATTAATGTTATCCACATAAAATCAATATTTTCCTCATCATATAAATCAATAATTAATTATTCACAAATAATATTACAGAATCACAATCTCGGCAACCAGTAGCTCCCAAGAAAGAGGGGCTTTCAATAAAGATTTCTCCCATCTTGGCACACAATTAGGTGACCAAACCTCTCCTTAGAGCGAACTTTCAGACATCGCCAATAATGTTTTCTAATAATATTATTCAGATAATATAAATTATTCGCTTCGATAATGGAAAATTGTGTAATGACAATTTATTCAAACAACAAAGTAATATAAAATATCAACGCAAAGCAATTATTGAATCAATAAAATAAAATCTTTTGAATAGTAATTATCGTAACAATTATTGAGTAAGACCTTGCTACGTAAGAATCAATAATTGGTGCAATCTGCAGTGTCTTCTTGCTCAACAACGCTTATTAGTGTGTTTTTAACCAACGTGTATTCCAACAAGATTAATGGTAACAATAACTACGCCAGATTATTTATAAACAACTTATATTTGTCGTTTTCTTCATCCAATCGCTTTTCAGTTATGGGGCCCATTATGGCCGCTACTGGCCGCATTTAATATTCTCCGACGAAAGACGAATATTCCACCACCAAACTAATATTCTCGACAACAATGAATATTTTATAACCACTGCTTATTTTAAAATATTTGCGATTTTACCTATAACTATCCACATTAATCAAATCAACCCTTACTATTTCAAAATAATAAATAGAGAAAATTAAATTTCATTAATAATAAGTTGAGGTCTTACAAATAACGCATGAATTTGTTAATTCTTTTTAAGGATAACATAACAGTGTATGAGACAGAAGTACTTATATGCCATGCTTTATGAGTCTGTACTTAATGAATCAGTTATAAATGTCTTGAACAAAAGTAGGAAAATAACTTAAATATGTCTTTTTATTAATCATTGAAAGATGTTAATAAATTGATAAGCAATCCTATTTCGCAACTCATTGGATTAATTAAGTGGAAATAAGATAAAGCGATTATAGCAAAGTAATTGGGGAAACTGTAATCCAATTTGTTAATCATCTGATAATCAATATTCGTCAGTTTAATTAGCTATTAATTACTTTATTTTAATCAACTTTCACAAATCAATTGGAGTGACTGTTTAAGTGGTTTAAGTTAGTAAAAGCTTGATAATTATAATAATTGTTAGTAACAGTTCCTTATGAGTTCGACATTTTTTTTACTTTTTTATTACTTGATTAATTATGTCCACTTGTGCGTATTTATTATTATATAAATCGGACAACAATTAACCATCAATAAGACATTAGTGATGTTCACAAAGCAAACATAAAAAATTGACCCATGTTATGTTTTGTAATTTTTTTTGCATACATAAGAATTAAGATATGTAAGAATTAATATTACTCCTATATTATTTTATTTTATTGTAACATAAATATCCACGTTAATCGCAATTAAATTTTATTTTATAATATAAACTCCCACGTTAGTACCATTATAATTGACTTTTGGGGGGCTTGCCCAAACATAGCTTGTACTATAAATTTTATATTTTGGATTGGGCTTCAGTTTAATATCTGGAGTTCTGGACAAGTTTGTTCGGTAAACCATATGGCAGTTAGCAGAAATTTAGCATTCCTCATCGACTTTAGAATAATTATTTTCTTTTTCATTGTTTATTTTATTTTTTTGAGATCAGCTATACAATTAATAGTGATAACCCTCTCCTTAGATTCCGTTAATAAGATATCCACAAGCTCACTTATATTATATATATAAAAAAAAATAGACCCACATCTAGTGAAATTCACATATGATAATGAAATTATCATCAATTTCATCGTAATAAGTTCATAGATTTTTATTATATTGGTTACAGAAAAATATTGCATTAATCAATATTATAAAAAATTATAGAACTTACGGATTCGATTATAGAACTTCATAATAAGTTGGTCAATTGATCAATCTGATCTTAATGAAAGAGAGATCACCTTTTCGGCGCATTATTAATCGTATTAATCAATCGATTCAACCAATATATCTGAGAACTTAGCAATGCAATATTTTTTATAACTAATGCAATAACAAGCTATAAAATTTATTACGTTAAAATTGATGTCAACTTCACCCTAACAAAATCCAATAAATCCACATGTTGCTTGTTGTTTTTGTTAATGTGAGGAGATGTCAATTGAATCTTCCAAAGGGTATAAAGAGTTGCCGCTACTACCAGGGATGTAGCCAGAAATTTGAATTGGAGGGGACCAAATTTTTATGAACAAATTTTCAAGCACTAAAAATTATTCATGTGGTATAAAAAGTGAAAAAAAGAGATACCCTAAAGGGTATTTTATGCTCCATAGGGATATATAATATATCTGTCTATAATATTTTTTTTGATAAAAATTCATATGAATATAAAAAAGATATAAAATATTTGAACATATAAATTTTTATATAATTTAATAATGTCTATCAACGACTTTGTATTAATGAAAGTTCAATAAACCTAAGTTGAAAGTTCAATAAAAATTCATATGAATATAAAAAGATATAAAATGATCAATCAAATTAAAAAAAAAATCAAACTAAGTTGTTTTTATATGATAGGATAAAGGGTGTATTGTAAGACTCAACTTTTTTATGAATAAAGATGAATTTTCTATAATTATTATTTTTAAATATTATGGAATGAATTTGATATAATGTTATAGTTGTGGGTAATATTTAGAAATTTTACAAAATCATGTAAGTTGTTTATAATATTCGATTGGTGGGAAATATTTGTGATGACGACATAATCATTGGTGGACCTCTGGCGGAATTATTATTCGGATTGAGAAAATGACAAAAATATTTTTTATGAAAATAACTACTAAGTTTTAGATTAATCTGTTGAAAAACACGGTGTTAAAAAAATCTGAATATCTGGCGTGGTTGCATAGTAGCACACAAGATTGATTATTGATGCTTACGTGAGAAGTCATTCGCTTTTATTCAATTATCATTCGATATTTTACATAATCGGTAATTGACATATTATAGTTATTAATATTATTATTTGCAATATTAACAATGTCTGTAAGTTACAAGCGAGAGGTTTGGTCACCTAATTGCTAAGCGTCAATATGGAGAAATCCTTATTGGAAAGTTCTCTTTCCAGGAGCAATCGATGGTCGATTAATAGTGTGAATAATAATAATGATGATGAAATTTTGTTTTATTAGTATTATTAACGTAATAAAACAAAAAAAACTTTTATATAAAACAAAATACTTTTATAAAGTTATTCGTTTTATTAGGCTAATAGTAAATTTTTTTTTATATAAAATGTAATACTTTTATAAAGTTATTCGTTTTATTGTATAATAATTAGAATATATTATATTTTATTATTCATAGTATTTGTATAGTCATCAGATATAATAGTGTTTGCATAGTAAAATCTTTTTAAAAGTTATTCGTTTTATTAGATTATAAATAGAATATTTTATATTTTATTGTAAACAACTGAGATAGTCTGTTTAAAGTAAATCGATCCTGACTGATTCATGGATTAGTTATTATTCACCCATTCTTCTATAAATAGAAGCTCATTCTTTAATTATTTTTTACGAATTCAACGAAACTACAGAGAGAAATTGTAGAGAATTATTCTTCTATCTTGGCGTATTTCTTTAGCGTTTAAGAAAGCTTTGAGCGTAGTCAAAGTTTCTTCAAGTATATCACCCTACCCTCTTGGTAGAATACTCTTCTTTATAAGGTAAGGGTATTTTTTTTCTTCATATTCATGAAGAGAATTTATGTTATTCCATTCTTTATTACTCTGTTGGAATAACTCGTATCACGCTGGCTCACCCTATACTTGGTGATTTTCATTTGTTATTCCATTCGTTATTATTCGGTTGGAACATCTCATCTCATGCGTTATCATGGGATCTTGATTCCATCTTTATTATTTCGTTGGAATATCCCGCTCATTTTTACATCGGACTGGTTCCGTCTTTTTATTATTACGTTGGAATATCGCATGCATGCGCTTTTCTGTGGACCGACGATCCAGATTATTTATTATTCTGTTGGAATAACTCGCATACATCAAGCACCGCACGCATGGTGATTTTCATTGTTATTCCATTCTTTATTATTACATTGGAATATCCCGCCGGTCAGACATTACGCACGCCGACCGATTCAGTTATTTATTATTATGTTGAAATAACTCGTCTACGCAAGCACTGCACGCATGCATGGTGATTTCTTTTGTTATTCCATTCTTTATTATACTCGGTTGGTTAAAGTTTTGAACTTTATACTCTATGAAATTGGTGTAATATCTTTGATATTTACGCTTCATCCAAGATATCTTTTAAATGGAAATATTCTTACGAAGATTCTTAAATTTTACTCTACAAAAAGTATTATGTTGATGATTTGAACGTTATTAGTTCCCTGAATAAATTAATTCTTGAACTTGTTTTATTCAATTCTTATATCATTGTCATCATCCTCATATTTATATTTTTGTTGAAAGTGCATCATGGCATCAGTGCGTAGATGGACTTTGGTATGATTATGATGAGGAGATTATTGATTGTAATTATGATAGTAATATTACAAATGATGTGGTAAAAGTTCTCATTAATCCAGTAGTGCATTGATGGACAAGTTGTTGGCATGATCATAACCATTGATGAATACACGAATATCATTGGCGCGTAGTGCGTGGATAATTTGTAGTTGTGATATTTATGAAATATAGTGGTAGTAGTAATGCGAGGATGAAATTGAATTATTTATTAAGTCGAGTCAGGATGATAAAAGTGATGAAAATCTTTTAAAATTTATTATTAATATAATTAAAATTAAAAAGATATATTAATTTTGAGTGTATTCAGTAATAACCAAATTAAAAATAGAACGGAACGGAACGAGTATGTTTAATGAATATTTAAGTAAATTGACGGGAAATGTTTAACGTAGATATTTTACGATATTTTTTGCTAAATTTTACTTTTACTAATTTGAAAAGAAATCACTTATGTAAAAGAAAGTGCCGTTGCCTTGGCCTGCCCGGCTGCCCCTTTGTTTATCTCTCTTTCTTATTTCGTCGTCTTCTTCAAATTAGGTTTTCTCAGAAGCTTAGTTCAGTTCTAAATTTATCAAATTCATGCTAAAATTGCCACTCTACTATTTGGGTTTCTAGGGTTTGTATACCAAAAAATGGCAGGAAGAGAAGTTCGAGAGTACACTAATCTCTCCGATCCTAAAGGTAAGAAATTTGTATTTATATAATTATATGTTTCGATTATTGTATGTTTATTGTTCTTCTAACTTAATTTACGTGATTGCATATTTACTATCTGCAAAGATAAGAAATTGGGGAAAGGGAAGGATAGAATAGATGATGAAGATATCACTTTTCAACGCATGGTTGCTAAGGTTAGCGAATCCTGCTTCTCCTTCCCTATCTCTGTATATATTTTTTGTTTGATATGATTGTACTATTCTTTTTATTGGGTGTATTAACACTTCATTCAAGTGTAAATTATTTGATTTTTTTTTTTTTCAGATTTTCTCTTTTTAAGAGGAACCCTTTAGAAGAAAAGAGTAAAATCCTTTCAGTTTGCTCTTTTTTTTTTATTTGGATATGTTCTGTTTGGTATGCAAAATTGCATTAAATTAATGGTAGAAATTTTCTTATATGAGAATCGAAGATAAAAATAAATATTTCAATGCATTTACTACATGTTAATTGTCATGTTTTTGGTCAGTGGGTGTAAAGTAGCATACATATAATACGAGCTACAAGGTTGTTTGAGAAATTAATAGTCTTACTCACTTGTATATCCAATGCACAAACACTCGATACCAATGCTATCAAAAAAAAGGAGAAGTAGGGCAAGAAGTCTCAATGCTATTGCATGGAAGGATCTTAACCGTTTGTGACAAAACCTTGTATGGCCTGTGACACTGAATCAAATCATCAGTCTGTTGAGAAACATAAACCAAATAACAGCTGTGTTCCCATGGATTCTCAGTTTTAGTGTTATCTAGTAGTTTCGATATAGGCAATGTTTTTTCCATTTGTGTGGTTATGATAGTACCTTACTTTTAACATAGTTACTTAATCGCTCATGCTATGAGGCTTCTTCAAAACTGGTCTGCTAACATTATTATTGACATTTGTATATATTTTTCCTTTTCATTCTCCAATTTTGTCGTCAAAAAGAAAATAAAAATAAAAATTAGGCTGATCATATCCTATATTATCCTCATTGTATTGGATTAGAATTTCTGCGCTCTTCATAGTAGGGGAGAATCTAAGACGATAAATTTTGCTATTCTATGCATTTGTTTTGGACGCTAAGTTCAATGGAAGCTGGTTTATTTGTCCTGTTGAGTTGATGTGATCTGATCTAACTTTAGTATACCATCACTGGTCTTGCTTAGTTTGATTTGAATATGATGCTGGCAGCTATTAGTGATTGAGCTTAAATGAAGGTATCAGGTCCTAAATCTTAACTAATTAGGCCATGAATCTAGAAGTCTTTGCTGGAATCAATGACTGACTTGTAGATTTCTTACGATAGTAATATAAGTAAGAAAAGGTTACATCTACTTGGCCCACGCCATAGGCATAATTATCTGCTTCTTCATGTCACCAACTTGGGGGTGGGGGTGGGGGTGGGGGGTGGGGGGGAGGGAGGCATCTGTTTCATTTTGTTTCTCTTCTTCGGTAACAATATGCAACTGTAGCGCTGGTAGTACAACACATTACTAAGGTTTTGATATGAGGATGTGTTTGACCATATCTTGCCCTGGAATTTTCTTTCATATGGTATGTTCAAATCTGGGAGAGTTTTCTGATAACATGCCCTGGCAGGGATCTTGGCATCTTCTATCGGGCTGTTGATGTAAACAGATGCAAGAGGTTGCTGGTGAACGTGGAGGCTACCTTCATGGACGAGGCGGTATATATGCTCTTCTCTCCCTTGTTATTTATTTGTTTGATTATGCACCCACATATGTTATCTACGAATAGTTCTTAAGTGTTGCTTAAGTTGAATATACAGCCTTGGACAGTGATGATCTGCTCTATCTCAAGGAGCAGATGGAAGCCGAGGAGGATGCAGAGCGCCTTCTACGCCGCACGGAGAAACGGGCATTTGCTGCATTTAAAATATCCTTTTTCCAATGTCTATTGAACTTTTCTTTTGCTGTTTTTGTTCTTGTGATATGCCATGGACATACTATTATTTGAATCATAAAGGTGTAACTGCTGCAAACCCCAAGAGGGGAAAAGCCAACCCCCGTTAAACTTCTCCAAATTTCATGCAAATTTTTATGACACAAACTCTCTGAGTACATCCTTTTAGACTTCTGTTTGGAAAAAGAGAATTCAGAGGGAGTATTTTCTCTCTTCAGTTCTTAATAGTTGTTAAACATTTAAATTTTCAATTTGGCTTTAATATCTCGTTGCCCCTTTTTGTGTTTACTTGGGTGGATTGAATGAACAAGGGTGCTTCCTTCCAATTGGAGGATAAAAACTACTTGTCATCTAAGGGTAATTCCATAAATGCAGTGAATATAGTTTATCTAATTTTATATGATCTGGCCTCTTAAAGCCATAAAGTTTAATTTCTCCCTCTAATGCCGCAATCATTGTTACAATTTCTTTTTATTTTTTTCTTTAACTGCTTGAAACAAAGCTGCAAGCATAGCTGATTCTTCACCAGCATCGCTACCCTTGCCACTTCGGGTTGAACCCAAGCCGAAGAGTGGGATTAGGTCTCTATATCTCTGTCTCTCTCTGTGTCGTGTGTATGTGACATACACAGACGTGCATGTTTAAACACTGTCTAATGGAATTATACTTGCTGTAGGCAGCAAGATTTACTGAAGAAGATGGTGGAGGTAAAACCTAAGCGACAGAGAGTTTCAAGCCCTTTTGATGTTAAGCAGTCAACTCTAATTTCCACCGAAGGTGATTCAACAAACAGTACAACTGAGGCTAATCAGGGGGAGAAAATACCCCCTCCAACAGGACGTGATAAAGCAGAAGATAAAATTAATGTGGACAACCCTGTTAAAAGCTTGCTAGTAGCATATGAAACTTCCGATAGTGAAGAAGATTGATTGGAGAATATGTTTGATATGTGCTAGTTGAACAATTCACGGATTTTTTGTTGAACTATATAGTATGTGATGAGCTCTGTTCTTAGTACAAATATTCCTTTTATTTAGAAGAAATCAGTAGATCACTGTTCTGTGCATTCTATATTGCAACATGGTAGTCATAAATTACATTTATTCATACACTGAGATGAATCTCTTCGTGTTCTTCCGCTTTCATCTTCAACCTTTACTTTGAGTCAACATCTAGAGCTTTTACGGCATCTTAAAGCACCTGAGGTTCTTGTCAATGACCTCACTGATCTTGCGTCTGCTACCTTAAATTGTTGTTCATGATTGTAATTTGGCTTTTCGCCACCACTGCTGGCTTCATTGCGGTTGAAAGATGCTCCATTTTCAAATAGATCATCCACAGAACGGATATTCCATGGGATTCCAGCCATGTTGTTTTTCCAGATGACCTGTGAAACATTTTAATCATTAGTTTCTTTATATATTACTAATTTTATTTGTTTTCTACTTAAACATGAACTTCTTTGCTGCACTTATTATTACCTCCTTTCTCCCTGTTTTGGGTGCTATAAAAAGGTTTGCTTGACTCTTTACTCTCGGGTTCATGCTTCCCCCTATTGCATATAGTCCCCATCCTTGGTAGAGGTTGTTGACAACATGTGCATATCCAAACCTTACCCTGCACATATTACCCATACACATGTATTTTTCCGACTTATCATGAAAATTTACTGTAGAGTTCTTGAATCTGAAAATGATACGTGAACATACCTTGGCATCCTCTGATGGCAACTAGGGCCGAAATAGTTGAAGGCAACAGTCACCTTCATGTTTTTGTCTCTCAAGAAGCCATCATCATGTCCCAAAAGCATAACCTTGTTCTGGTATCTAAACCAGTTGTTTGAAATGGTTACATCCGTAGAGCCCCGAGTGACATCAATGAGACCATCCGGGCAGTCATAGAGCGTGTTATGGTCTATCCAAATCTTTGTTGAGGTTATCATCCTGATTGCATCCCCATCTACATGGCCTATGTTCACCATCTTTGCGTCTGGACCCATTACTGGCCCTGGTCCTTGAGCTTGACAGTCGTGGATTCGTAAACCATGGATGATCACATTGTTCACCTGTTCATTTTTGCATATTTAGACTGTAATGGTTATGATTCCTGACCAAAAAAAATGTATGAAATTGCTGACAATATTATTTTGAGTTATCGAGTTAGGTAAGTAGGTACGTACCCTTTGCAGCATTAAGCAGGCGCCGCCTGCAATGTGAACGCTGGCACCTCGTCCATCAATTGTAGTGAAACTGCTAACCAGAAGTGGCCTCTGAAGTTTAATGTTCATGTCCCTTTGGAATGTTACCCATTTCTTCCCTCCAATGTTGGTCATGGCGTACCGTAGCGTGCCTGGTTTAGGATTCATCGGATCGTCACTAGGGTCGGTCACAACGTAGTTAGCAACGTCCGGACCGGCATTGTTGGTCATTTTCCCGGTATAACCGACCGAACAGGTTGCCAGTTTCTGCCTTTGGCTATCCCATTCGGGGTTCGATCTCCAGCAGTTATCGATCACGTTCATGATCTTGTTTGATTTCTTGGCAAGGGCCGGGGTTGAGGCGAGCACGATGATTATGGCAATGGTTAGAACCAAAGCAAGGCGGCATGATGCTGGTCGGCCGCCTTCTGAAGCCATGGGTGGGTATTATTATCCTTTCTATTGAGGGAGAGACTTGAAGAAAGGAAGTTGTGTTTGTGAGGGGAATGAGAATTGGTGAGGGCCTGAGGGGGTTATTTATACAGAGCTAGCTGTTGTTTTTAAGCTTCTATTTTTTTTGGTAAATGGGGTGTTTTTGATAAACATGAATGGTTTAAGATTGGTGTCTGTTGTCTGCTAAATTGGATTAGCTCAAAGTAGTCTGTTCAATTAATCCTGGGATTGACATGTAATAATTATTTAAAGCTATAAATAAATTGCTAATTCAGGATCAAGTAGTAGCTGTAAATTTTATTTTTAGGCATACAATTTTCCTGTCCAACAAAAATATTAGTATTTCACTACTTTTTCGATGACCAAGAACGGCTTAATGATATCACAGTAAAGATTAGCTGCATAAACAAAATCAGGACAGTTCATTGCACAAAAAATCAGGATAAATTTAAGCTGAATTATAATTACAAATCTTCTCAATACATAGGATTGATAAATTCATAGTAAACTTTATTGTCTAAATTTATTATTAATAAATTTTATATTCAAACGTGTCCTACATAAATCTTAATATTTGTAAAATAAAGAACTCAACAATAACATAGCTCAACTTTTTTCAAACCAATGTACTACATAAAATTCAACAGGATGTATAAAATGCTTGTACCAATTCTCATCATCAACCAATACATAAAAACAGGAACACAAACTCTCAAGTTCATTTCACAGAGAAATTCTCTATCGGCGAACACATTCTTGTTCTTAATACTACTGGAAATTTCGCTTCTACTATTTCCCTTCTCTCTTTTTCCCCATTTCTTGGTATTTCCTCTTTACAGTCGTGCTCTAGAAAATTTAATACTTCGTAAGGTACATAACAGGCTACAAAGGAAAGGGTGAAGCAACACTACTAAGAATTTTCTTCTGATGTTATTTGTTGATCATCAATAGAGCAACAGGTCAGTTACTTCGTAAGGATGATTGCTTCCATTACTGACTAGAAAGACACCAAATTCTCCTTTAGATGCTTCAACTACGGTATAGGTAGAAGTTATTTGTCAAAGCCCTGAAAGAAATACTCCCTCCGTTTCAGTTTTGATTTACTTAAATAGTTTACAATATTCATAATTGTACTAGCTAAAATAGAATAAATTCATATCAATTTTGAATTTAAAAATATCTCAAATTGATTTCAAAAGGTCAAATTTGATTTTATTTTAGGAACAGAGGGAGTAGAAAAACAACAGATCATTATGACATTTTCACCAATCTAAAAATAATTATTATTATTTTCAACTAGAGGAAGGCCAGAAAGGGAACATCTATCTCACAGAACACTATAATGTCAAATATCATATATAAACGCAACGCTTCTAGAATGTTCCAAATGGTCACCTTTGCGCTCACAGAAATTTAAGGCTTTCTCCAGATGTTGATAATACCTTCTGCAAAATACTTCAAATTTACCCAAATAGATGATTTCTTCGGAATCCTTTCCATCTGCTTTTCAGTTAAATCCTCCCTATATAACAAAATTCATCAGCTCAACCTCCAATTCATATAGTTTACACGTATACTTAATAGTGTAAATAAAACATGGGCATAGTAATGCCCTGATCCACTCCACATGTTTGACCCATGCATTGAGTGGAAAATCAATTATACAAGAGTAATTGCAGGCAAATCATACTATGTACAAGGTGATATAATACATCAGTCAGAACAAAAAATTCTCAACTCGAGTAAATTGGATCACCTGATCAAGTGAATTAGTTATATAATTGATGCACCAGAACATCAGCTGTCATCCAATTTATGTGTGTAACAACATAGCACAACCTACTTTGCAAAGTGAAATATTCAGAAATTACGAACCCTAGCATGTAAGAGAAGATTCAAGGGAATGCCACCTAATGTAGCCGACTGAGCGCCTTGTGCCATTGTGCGTGCCAAGTAAGCGATGATATGGCGTAATCTCGTTGAAAATGTGCTTGTTGTGACTTATGACACTACACTTTGAAATAACTCAACTAGTTTTGACAATATCTCAACTAGTTTTAACTATATATTTTGAAAAGTTATTACTAACGTACCACATTCTGGATAAATTTATTTTGTACCAGCTATGCGATTCCAAAAAACCTACGCCTACTATATTCAGTACCACAAAAAGTGATGTTTTTCATTCTCAATTTCGTTTCACGTACCGTATCGAATCACGATCTAAGTAACACTGATAAAGAGTCCTGAAGTCGTGATGCAGAGTTGAAGATGGTAGACAAAATCGCACGTCGCGTGCAATTGATAACTTGTCATTTTCAAAATTTAATAATTGGGTTTCACATTGAAAACCTTATGGCGGAATGGATAGCCTACAAGTATAAGACAGTAGCTCTTTGTCTCTCAGGCTTTCTCACATCATTGTACCCCGTTAATATTTTTATTCAACTTCAAAATATATTCTTCAATCTGATTCATAAGTAATTTTGGATAAACTTGTGTGCATATTAAGTGATCAGGGAGGTCCAGGCTAACAACTAAACCCTACGCAACCCCTGTCTCAATATTGTGAAGATACAAAAAAGAAAATAAAAACATACCTCGCAAACGTTTCTAAGTCAAGCAACGATTGATGTCTCTCAGCTTTGCTCTTTGAGACATCAATATCAAGAAGAGATTCATAGGGTGTTTCCTCTTTAAGATCCTCTAGTTTCTTGGTAGATGGATATTCAGATGATGGTTGATGTTCCTCAGCTTTGCTCTTTGAGCCATCAATATCAAGCATAGGTTTGCAGGTTTCCTCTTTAACATCCTCTGGTTTCTCGGGACATGAATATTCAGGCGATTGTTGATGATCCTCAGCTTTGCTCTTTGAGCTATCAATATGCACAGGAAGTCAAACAAACAATTACCTTTGTCCCTTTTTACTTTTGAACTGGAATCACTAATGACCATGCCATTGTGTTTGATTTTAGCAAGACAATTATATAAGATTTAAATTCATTTGATCCTTCATTCTCTTTTGTCTTTTTAGGATCTTTTCCCGTGTTTGAGGAAGACAATTTAGATTTATATTCCACCTCCTGCAGGATCTTCCTGACAAAATAGTACGAGCCACCCACTTCTTTCTTAATGTAAGAAGCAGTTGGAAACTTTCCTGAATTTCCACTTCGATACCTGCAAAGAAAGAAAAGTTTCCTTGCTTCAGATACTAGAGTCAGACAAAAAACTCCTATCGGAAAGTGTGTAATTCATACAAACAAGTGTGCCAAGCCTACCATATTATGAACTATATCGTATTTATAGACATGTAAAGATGTGTTTGGTGCATTCTTAGGAGTGTCTATCAGGCGCCAGTATCTATTCCTTGTACAGAAAGCTCCTGGTCAGAAGTGATTGTGCTATAGACAATGCCATGTACCTTCAACCTTCTCTTCCTTTCACAGTTACCTTTTCGTTCAGTTCATTTTTGGATCAAGTATTAGCCCATGTAGCTAGTCAAGTGTCAACAAAGTAATTTTATTACCGTTATGCATGTAACAAGTACAAGAAGATATTTATGAAACGCTCTTATCAACAAAAACATAACCTTATTAACTCCCCCCACACCTCGAATGAGGAAAAATTCTTTAAATTTTTAAAAGAAAGGCAGAAGACATTAGTAAGAAACAAATTGAATATGATTTAATTAAACAATGCAAAGGTAATATTTAAGGAAACTAAATAAAGGATCAAAATATGATTGTTGATTACTTGTTAATAAATTCTTTGACCATAGCTTGGCGTTCATCTTTAGACACCCATTTTCGAATTTTCCTTGGCGTAACCGAAGGAACTAAAGCGGCAAATGACCTTCCACGGCTCCTAGTATTTGATCCCCACGCAAGATTAGATATCTCTGTTAATGCTGTCGAGCATCCAATATAGTAAAATCAAAAAAATGAGTGCAACAACATTTTTAAATGTGTTAAGAGAAATTTAACTAAAACAAGATTAACATTGAACTGCAATTCAATTGCAGAAGATTCTAACAGAACTTTAACTTCCATAATTTAGGATAAATATGGTACAAAAGTAGAGAAATTGAATCACATAATATACCGAAAAAGCAAAACCAAATCAACATTAGCGATTTCGTTAATTGAATCGTCTGTTTTAAAGGGTACAGCAGTGATTTTCAGTAGTGAATTTATCTCCGACAAAAACAAAATATGAACAAAATAAATAAAAAATTGGTCAGAGTATTGAAGAACGTCTTTAACCTCGTTTGGAAGAGGGCTTTGAGAGAAAGCGAAGACGCCCAGCACTCTGCATCGCTCCACAGTGTTGCTCCTCGTACGACAGCACTGAGCTTTGAGGGTTTTGGGGGTTTTGGGGGGTTTTTCCAAAAGTTTAACAAAATTCAGATTTTAGCAGTAAAGTATGAATCTTTTCAATCAACTACCTAATACCTGTAGGTTTTTTCAATCTAGTACTAGGCATGGGTCCCATCTATTCCCGGTCTTATAAATTTTTGATAAATATTTCCACAAGATTTTTCTTATATAAATAGTCCTAGTTTCTCAAACCAAAATAAAATTTTATATGAAATAAATATTTCTCATAATGGTTCTAGTTTTTCCACCAAAATTAATTTTTTATATTTACAATAATTAATATTTATGACACACATTATGTATGTGTACTTAAAAAAAAACATAAAATAAATATTTAAATTAAATTATAAAATATGAGTAAGAAAATATAGGGAAATTTTAAGAATAGAGGCTAGGAAGGAAATAAGTTAAAAAGATAACACACCTTCAGGAAGTAGTTATTTTCTTTGCTAGCTTTTAATAAAATATATATATACATAAAATGAATCATATATCAACTCATACATGATCAAGTTAATAAAAATATAATAATAATAAAAACCATAATAATAATATAGTGAATCATATGCCTATATATATTTACACACATAATGATATATATTTTAATTATATAAATATATAAAGGACAAAATTATAATTTAATTAATATATAACTATTGAGGGTAGATACGAGGGAAAGGAAACAAATATCATCTTCTCCTTATCTATAAGGGTGGCAATCGTGTCATATTAGATGAATCCGTGTCGTGTCAAAACTAGTGTATACATGTGTTTATAGTTCGTTTATGAATAATGTCCGTGTCAAAAATTAATACATGTTTAAAATGACGTTTATGACACGAATCCGTTTATGATACTAATCTGTTTATGAATTGTGTTGAAAATTATTGCCCCTACCCATCTCCACGTATAACTATTTTTTCACATACCTGATGTATCGGTTAGAGTTAAAATCGCTCTTAATTCATGACAGGGCGTGAGGTTCGCTATGAAAACATGTCAAATTGCCATCCCTACTAAGTACCTAAAAGTTTTTTCAATCTAGTATGTGGGGATCACCGATCAAATTGTCATCCCTACTAATTAAGTTAGGGTTGAAAATGAACCCGAGTGGTTTGAAACCCGATTCGAGATAATCGACTCGAAAAATTTGAACAAGACAAGGATTAAATACTTAAACTAGTCGAATTTGAATTCATTTTAATACTATGACACTTGTGCGAGTCGAATATAAACTACATATTATTCGCTCATTTAAATTATCAAATTTCTCACATATTATTAATTCTTACTCGATATAAGTTGGTTGATACTTACTCGTATACAATATCAAGTGTACTTGCTTTATTTAATATATACTCACTCTCTTCCTTTTTATAATTGACGTTTTAGGAGAAAATACTAAGATTAAGAAATATAATCAATACTTTGTCTAGATGATTAAAATGAGTATAAAATCTCAATATTTCCTTCAAAATTAATTAAAAAGTTAAAAGAAATATAAAAATTATATATTTATGTATGGATAATATGTTTCATCACCTATCTTCACCGAAACATCAAAAATCATGGTTATACCAAATCATAATTTCTACTCATAATCATACTAATTAAATCATCTTTGCAAGACAATCCATTAAAAGATATTCATTATTATTACATCCATGAATTAATATTTCATTCATTGGGACTCATCCACAATAATTAATCCATATCATCGATTCATCCTCGCACTACCAACCAACGATATTCGTTAATATCACATCCATGAATTATCCATACGCACTAAATCATCGCCAGAGGATATTCATTATTATCACATCCTTGAATTAATATTTCATCATTGGGACTCATTTCAATAATTAATCCACATCATCGAATCATCCCCGCACTACGATAAGCTAAGGATATTCTTTATTATCACGCACTACCGACATTTCAATAATTATCCATGAATCACTATGGGCCAATAATAATCGTGTTTTCATCAATCTGGCCTCGATCACGCTTTATAAAGCAATTCATTTTTGCACCTTGGTCAAGAGAATCCATAGCCATAATCATACCAAAAACGCCCATCAATACACTACGCCAATGAGGACTTTTTTCCACATCATTTGTAACATTAGGGTCATGATTATACCGAATGATCCCTGGTCATAATCATACCAAGTCCATCTATGCACTACAGGCCACAGATGACTTTCAACATAATATAAATATAAGGATGATGACAATACTATAATCATTTCATCAACTAAATCAAATTACTCATCAAAAATATGCACATACTTTATATAGGATTCTCAAGCTATAAAATCCTATTTACCAATTATTCAACTTCACATAACATATTTAACTCATATGTTTGTAACTAAACTATTTTCATGAAAAATACCAAATCAGTTCCAAAAATTATTCTTTTCTGGGATTAAGCATAATATAGTCTCATATTGAACATATATTTTTCTTGGAATTTCTAAAATTCATTTACTATTTTTCAAAAATCAATTTTTAATTAATTTCTTAAGAAATTAGCTACCTCAAGTTTAACTCCAAAAATTCCCAAATCTTGGCAGAATCTTACACATGTTAATGTGAGCTTCCAGTTTAAATTTCATGGTCATCGGAGTTATAGAACTCCGGTTATAACGTTTTTCGTCGGAAAAACCTAAATATTGAAATGGTCATAACTTGCTCATTTTAATTCAAAATGAGCTCATTTTTGGACAGGAGGTACTTTATACCATATAATTTCATGTCCCAAAAGGCCAAAATTTTCTCACAAATTAAGTGGCCGAAACAACCCCTTAAAGTTTCTGGGTAGTAGCATTTTTGATTTTTGCAGCTTTGCACTCCTTTGCTAAAATCAGTTCACACGAAACTCTACAGCACCTTTTCCCGTGATTCCACTTGGATAAGCTACAAAACTCATAGATCTAACTCTAGGACTTGACCACACTCAAAAATTCAAAATATAACAGGAGATATGGTCAATTGAATTTTATGTTCCGTTTTCACCAAAATCTGATTTTCAACCCTTTGTGATTTCTAAGAAATTTTCATGTTTTCACATAATAATCAACATAACTCATCATAACACTTACTAATACCACATATACCCATGATTTTCTTTAGTCCAATGCTTTTATTATGACTCTCATCATAATCAACGTAATCAGATCATTTTCACAATTTAATAAGGAATGAATATAAAGGATCATTCACCATGCATGCGATAGAGACCGACAGACATGTGTTATTCTAATTTGAATAATAAATAACGGAACTGTGTCAAAAGGTGAAATTCACACCAAGCGGGATGTTTTCAACGGAATAAATGAATAATAAAAAGACGGAACCAGTCCAAGTAAAAACACACGTATATGATGTTCCAACGGAATAATAAAGACAGAATAATGTAAGAATGTCACCAAGTATAGGTAGCTTCAGAGCATATAAAAGTTATTCAATGTAATAAATAAGAAATGGAATAACAGAAGTTCTCTTCAGAATATGAAATAAATAATATCCCTTACCGTAAAAGAACTGAATATAAGAGTAGTTAAGTAGCAGAAAACTTTTCTTCTTTCTCTCTAAAATTTTCTTTCTCTAGAGTTCAGTGAATTCGTAAGAAAATAATGAAGGAATGAACTTCTATTTATAGGCTTGGCAGAGTAAGGGTAAAATAGTCTTTTCGCCATAATTTATGACATCATCGCTTACATCATCGATCACATGACATCATTGATTACATCATCCTTTCGATGACATCATTGCTTACCTCATCATTCCGATGACGTCATCGCTTTCATCATCAGAATTCAAATTCAATTTATTCTCTTCAACCTCATTTTACTTTTATACCATGAATTTACTATAATAATGTTACCATTCAAATTATAAAAATATACAATCATATAATCACAACATACTACTATAATATAATATTATAATAATATATTTAAATGAATTATTGATTTGATAATTTAAAATCTGAGTGTAATGACAATTATTGAATCAAAAATATCAACGTAGTGATTATTGAATCAATAAAATAAAATATTAAACAATAATTATTGTAATAATTATTGAGTAGTGCCTTTTACGTAAGAATCAATAATTCAATAATATCATGTAATATCTGCAGGTGCATCTTGTGTAACAACACGTGTTATATACTTTTTTATTACCGGGTAGTTCAACAGTATTAATGGTAAAACCTCCGCCGTTATTTTTATAAAAATATATTTTTGTCATGTTCTCAATCCGATAATAATTTCGTTGTGGGGTCCACCAATGATTGTACCGTTGTACGGATATTTCCCGACAAAAAGAATATTCCCCGACCAATCGAATATTATATAACAACTTGCATACTTTGCGAAATTTATAAATACTACCCACAACTATAATATTATATCAAATCCACACCATAATATTTAAAAAAATATTTTGAAAAAAATAGATAAATATTTATTCATAAAATCTGGGGTCTCACAATCTCCCCTCCTTATGAAATTTCGCCCTCGAAATTTACGTACCTGGTAGTTTGAAGGGATGAGAATACCTTACTTTCTTTTCGGATTGTACCTCCCCGGTTATATCCTCTGTATCATGATTTTTTTCCATTGCTCATCTCCTGTATTTCAGATATCATTCTAGAATATATTTTCAAAACAAAGGTCAATTGACATATCACAAATTGTCAACTTATCAAGTAAAAATGTCGGCTTAGGTAAGTTACACACTAGCGAAGTATATTACTCGTCTATCCCCTCCTAGTTCTAGACTCATATCTTCGCCAGCGACCATATCCCTAAGCTTTGATACCAAATGTGACGCCCCCCCAAAATAGGTATACGTCACCCATCTTGAGTCGCCAGATATCACTCTATAAAAATCAAATACAAACTTCATTTATACAACTGTTGAACTGTCGTGCAGAGTATGACAACATATAAGCTGTGAGTTTCAATACAAAATCTATGTAACTCTCATGGTGCCTCGACTACAATACCTTTCAAAGGTACTTTACATAAAAGTACACTCAAAAACTGTTTTAGGAATTAAAATCTTTGGGAAGTGCTCAATGAAACCTTCGTACATGGGAGGCCATGCGTCTAGGTTATGATAGATATCATATGTCCACAAAATTATCCTTGGTTGACCCAATAGACCCCAAAGAAAAACGAGAAGATTACTATCATCTTCTTTCCAATGGTGAGTCTTCTCTTGGCATATAACTATCTCCACTGTCTCCAAGTGAAAATTATATTTCAAATAAACTCCAAAATCGTATAGGTAGTGCTCGTAGATATACTCAGCAAGTGGATGTGCACAACCCTGTCTTATGATAACACGAGGTTGTATGTCATTAGACATCTTGTATGATAGTGACAAAACACCATTCCAAAGTTGGGTTCGCTTCACCCTATTTGATTCACCAAATATAACTATCAAATGTCATATAAAATACAACATACTTATCTTAAAGTTCTCAATGAAATTATTTCCATACTGTTTAGGGAGAACCTCAACAGCTATAGACCACCGTTCTAATCCCCAGTTACCTCTGCTCAACCCAGCTACACTCTTATTACCTGAAAGGAATTGTGAAGCAAAAGGGTGAGCACAACTAGCCTAATAAAGAATATTATGACTAAAGATAATTTAATTATCAATAGCTTTCGTCAATAATAAATCAGAGATTTAGAACATATGGTAGATGATAAAACTTTTCAACCATAATGGTCATTGTGAGACCCCAGATTTTATTAATAAAGATTTAAATTTGGTCAAAATAATTTTTTAATATTATGGTGTGAATTTGAGATAATATTATAGTTGTGGGTAGTATTTATAAATTTTGCAAAGTATGCAAGTGGTTATATTATATTCGATTGGTGGGGAATATTCGGTTTAGCGAGGGAATATTCGCACAACTACTCAATCATTGGTGGACCCTAACGTAATTATCATTTCGGATCGAGAAAACGACAAAATATTTTATGAAAAATAACGGCGGAAGTTTTACCGTTGACATCTTGTTGAACTACTCGGTAGTAAAAAAGTGAAGAATACGTGTGGTTGCATAGTAGTAGACACCGGTATTGATTATCGATGCTTATGTGAGAAGTCACTCGGTTTGATTCCATTATTGTCGATTAATAATATGAATTATTATAATGATAATGACGCTTTTGTTTTATTCAGTATTATTAACGTAATAAAACGTAAACATCTTTTTATATAAAATAGAATACTTTATTAAAGTTATTCTATAAATAGAATATATTATATTTTATTATGCATAGTGTTGCATAGTGTTTCAGATATAGTGTTTTGCATAGTATTGCATAGTGTTTGCATAGTAAAATGTTTTTATATAAATAGAATATATTATATTTTATTTAAAATATTTTTCTTTAAATATGGACCGCCGATTAAAGTAAATCAATCTGGACCGTTCATGGATTAGTTACTATGCATTCTATTTTCCTATAAATGAAGCTCATTCCTTCATTATTTTCTTACTTAATTCATTGAAACTACAGAGAGAGAAATTATAGAGAGAGTTTATAGAGAGAAAGTTATAGAAAGAAGAAGAGTATTCTCGCTACTTCACTACTTCTATATTCGGTTTTTTACTACGGTAAGGGTGTTATTCTTTCTTCTTGAAGAGAACTTCGTTATTCCATTCATTATTATTACATTTGAATAACTCGTAAAAGTGGCATACCCTATACATAACCTCAGACACGTACAGATACCCTATACTTGGTGAAATCCTTATGTTATTCCATTGCTTATTATTACATTGGAATAACTCAGATATGCTATTAGTTTACCCTATACTTGGTGACATTCTTCTATTATTCTCATTGGAACATCACGTGCGTGTGTTTTACAGGACATATGGTTCCGCTTTTTATTATTCTCGTTGGAACATCCTCTCATGGTGTTTTACACCGGACTCGGTTAAAATCTTTATCATTCTCGTTGGAATATCCTATCTCGTGTGTTTTTTACCAGGATCCGGTTCCATCTTTATTATTCTGTTGGAACATCCTGGCGGCGGTGAATTTCACCGACTGGTTCCGTTATTATTATTCATTGGAATAACTCCGTCTATGCGCGGCACCGCATGCATGGTGATTTCTTTTGTTATTCCATTCTTTATTATACCCGGTTTGGTTAAAACTTTGACTTTATACTCCATGAAATTAGTAGAATATCCTTGATATTTGCGTTTCATCCAAAGATCTTTTCATGGAAATATTCTTCCGATCATTATTGAATTTTGCTTTCTTTAAACAAAAAGATCATGTTGACAATTTGGACGTTAATAATTCATGGATTAAATAATTCTTGAACTTGTTTTATTGAATTACTATGTTATTGTCATCATCCTCATGTTATATTATGTTATCTTTGGCTTACGTGCATAGATGAACTTAGTATGATTATGACCGAGGATCATTCTAAGATAATCACGACTTGATATAAATGATGTGACAAAAGTCCTCGGTGGCTGTAATGCGTTGATGGATAGTTTTTGGTATGATTATGACTGGGGGTGATTCGGTATATAGTCATGACCATTGATAATTTGATGAAAATCCTCGACCGTGGTGTTGTGGATGATTAAATGTGGTGGTTTATTTATTAAGTTGAGTCTCAAATGATAAAAATTGATGAAAACCTTTTAAAACCTAAAAGATAGTAGATTTTATTCTCTACTTGACTTTTTAATGGATTGCATATTCCACCGCAGATTAAACTGGTTGTCTATTGTATTTTATCGCTTTAACTTTGTTGAAGGCTAATGATAATTTATTCGCATTATCTTAGTCATAATATTTCTTCTTGGGCTAGTTGAGCTCACCCTTTCTTTCTTCGTTCTCTTCGTGAAATGAGAACATAGCTGGACGAAGCCTCGGGAAGCGGAGTAATGGTCCAGAGGATAGCATTAGTAGTCCTCACTATTACGTGAAATAGTGTGATAATAGTTGTAATGAGGACTCCTTTTGAGTTTGTATAATATCTAGTAGACAATATTTTGTATTCAAACTCACGATTTATGTCGTATTGTATACCCACGATTAGGTTAGTAAGTTGTATTTGAATTTATGTACCATGTAAGTGGCGACCCAAGATGGGTGACGATATACCTAATTTTGGGGGCGCCACGGTTCAGTATCGAGCTTAGGATATGATCCCGGCTAAGATGTGAGAATAGTACTAGGAGGGGAGAGACGGGAATTCCTTCGCTAGTATGACCTACCTAAATTTATTTGGTATTTAATTGGTTCACGTAGTATAGGGATAATATGTGATATGTTAATTAACCCTTATTTTATGGCGATTTGAAAATGGCATCCGAGAATGTTGAGAATAGCAATGGAGCACGAGGAGGCTGTTGATTCTCCATGGATCAATAATCAGACAATGTACAACAGGATGGCGATAATCCTCCCGTAAATAACAACACCGATCAATTGACTAACGACTGAGACGTTAAAAGGTTTTAGAATTCATGCAACATCAAAGTAAAAAGCGACTCTGCTCAAAACGTAGGTGGAAACACGGAAAACTCTCGGGCGACCGCTAAACAATTCAAGGAGTTGGGACCACTGGGAGTTTAAGGGAGAGCCAAAACCACTTGGCGGAAGCATGGATTAAGCAGATTACAAGATATTTGATGTCTTGGGATGCTCCGAGGAGCAAAAGGTTCTTTTGCTTTTTATGTTTGCTTGCGGAGAAGCATTCATCGTGGGAATCAGAAAGCGTACTCAACCTCATCAGATGAAGATATCTTGGGAGAAGTTCCAGGAGCTGTTCAACGACAAATACTTTCCTGAAAGTATTCGCCACATGAAGGAGGTGGAGTTTATCAAGTTGGAACAAAACAATATGACCGTGTCGCAATACGAGGCAAAATTTGCGGAGTTATCACGATTTTCGTCCCACTTGGTGGATAATGAAGAGAGAATGACGCGAATGTTTTTAAGAGGTTTGAAGCCAGAGATACGTCAACATCTTATTTCTCATAAACTGTGTTTTTATTCAGATGTTGTAAATAGGGCTCAGTTAGTGGAGCGCGATAACGAGTCAACGCAACTAAAAGAGAAGCGGCGGGCAAAATTATAATACCGGCGAGGTAGTCATCGAAGCGGTGACAACAAGCGTGGAGGAAATCAACAGGCCAGATATGGTAACCACTTCGGTGGTAATCAGGGCCAAAATAATAAGAATGGACATTTCAAGAAAAGAAGATTCAACAATGATGGAAAGACGTCAGCGCCAGCACCCGTTTCAAAGGAAGAAGAACGACCACCGGTCATATGCTTCAAATGCGGAGGAGAGGGACACATCAGTCCGGACTGCGCCATGCCGTCCAAAGCATGTTATAATTGTGGAAGAGAAGGTCACTTAGCTCGATTTTTATGCGTTCACCAGAAGACAAATTCAACTAGGATGGAGGCACCAAAGACTGTCCCAGACAAACCAAAGCCGGTAGTTTAAGAGAGAGCATTTTTTTTTTCTCGTGACGAGGAACCTGAATAAAATTATCACGGGTAAGTTAATCGTAAGCTCTTGCGAAGTCTATACCGTGTTAGATACTAGTTCTACCCACTCTTTTATTTCACCTAGTTGCGTTCAACGTTTAAATTTGACTCCGGAGAAGTTAGACTTTGACTTATTGGTTGAAACTTCGATAGTAGGAGCCTTCGTTATCGCTTACTATTTTTAAATCTTGTTTGATTCAAATAAACACTTTCACGTTACTCTGTCGATCTTATCTTTTGAAAATACTTGCCTTTGATGTGATTTTAGGAATCAATTGGTTAACTACTCATCATGCTTTTTAAAAGGTTGTTAGCTTTTATATTCATAACTTGACCGTTATACTTAATTCAAAGTAACCAAACCCTAAAGTTAATCATTTTGTTATATCAAGCCATAAGTAAAGAGCCCCGATCCTTTCATTGTTAACTTCCTTGTGTGGAATGCACGAAGCCGGACTTTCCGTATGGCGACATCGTGAATGAAGATGGCAAGTTTATAGGTATCATTGTGAGATCTTTATCTAGGTTAAGGGATAGAAGTCACAGTTGGTATTAATGTGACGTCTTATCCAAGTCTTGGACGAGAGTAATGAGTTTTGAATGATATTTCTATCATTAATAAATTTCTTGGCGTATTCTTGAAGACTTCTAGCCTACCCTAGAACGTGAAATCGAATTTTGTATTGACCCCAAGACAAAAAACCCATTTCTTAAACCCTCAAATATTTCTTCAACTAAAAGGATCTCATTTTACGTGGATTATGATGAAAGTCATAATAAAAGTATAGAACTAATAAAAATCATGGGTATATGAAGTATTAGTAAGTTTTATGATGAGTTATGTTGGTTAGTATGTGAAAACATGAAAGTTTCTTAGAAATCACAAAGAGTTGAAAATCAGATTTTAGTGAAAAACGTAACATGAAATTCAATTGACCATATCTCCTATTATATTTTGAATTTTTGAATGTGGTCAAATCCTAGAGTTAGATCTATGAGTTACCTAACTAATCCAAGTGGAATTACTGGAAAAGGTGTTGTAGATTTTTGTGTGGACTGATTTTAGCAAAGGAGGCCAAAGCTGTAAATTTCGAAAAAGCTTCTGCCATGATTTTAGAGAGGCTGTTTCGGCCACTTAAATTATGAGAAAAATTCTGGCCTTTTGGGACATGAAAGTATATGTTATAAAGTACCTCCTGTCCAAAAATGAGCTCATTCTGACTTAAAATGAGCAAGTTATGACTATTTCAATATTTAGGTTTTTCCGATTTAAAAACGCTATAACCGGAGTTCTATAACTCCGATGACCATGAAATTTAAACCTGGAAGCTCACGTTAACATGTGTAAGGTCCTGCCAAGATTTGGGAATTTTGGAGTTAAACTTGAGGTAGCTAATTTCTTAAGGAATTAAGTGGAAATTGATTTTTAAAAAATAGTAAATAAATTTTAAAAATTCGAGAAAAATATATTTTCATTATGGGACTATATTATGCTAAATCCCAGTAAAAGAAATATTTTTGGGGCTGATTTGGTATTTTCATGAAAATAGTTTAGTTACTGAACATATGAGTTAAATATGTTATGTGAAGTAATGAAAGTTGAAAATAGGATTTTATGGCTAGAGAATCCTATATAGAGTATATGCATATTTTTTGATGAGGATTTGATAATTGGTGATGATATCTTATGAGTATGACATTTTTGAATGATTAAATGCATTATATGGTAAAGTGTAAACAATTAAGATAAATTGTTTATAAATTTAAGTGATTAAAATATTGTTATAATATTAATGTTATTAGATTATGAGATTATTAAATGATTGATAACATGGGGATATTCTTGAATCGGATAAATTATATTATAAATGTTTAATATTTATCCTTTATCTCATTTGATTGATTCTTTATATCATTATCCTCATGTTTATATTACGTTGAAAGTCATCTCGGCTTTGTAGTGCATAGATGAACTTGGTATGATTATGACCACGGATTATTCGGTATAATCATAAGTAAATGAATACACAATTATCTTTGGTCAGTAGTGCATGGATAATTTGTGGTCGCGTGATACTAATGAATATCCTGGCACTCAGAGTAGTGTGGATGATTCGATGATGTGGATTAATTATTGAATGAGTCTCAAAGAATGAAATATTAATTCATGGATGTGTTCAAAGTCATCATGGCTTACGTGCATAGATGGACTTGGTATGATTATGACTGTGGATTGTTCGGTATAATCATAATCAGTAATTGAAAAAACACAATTATCTTTGGCCGTAGGTATGGATAATTTGTGGTTGTGATACTAATAAATATCCTCGGCCCGTAGTGCGGGGATGATTCGATGATGTGGATTAATTATTGAAATGAGTCTCAAAGAATGAAATATTAATTCATGGATGTGTTCAAAGTCATCGTGAACGTTTACGTGCATAGATGGACTTGGTATGATTATGACCGTGGATTGTTTAAGTATAATCATAATCAGTAATTGAAAAACACAATTATCTTGGCCAGTAGTGCATGGATAATTTGTGGTCGTGATCTTAATGAATATCCTTGGCACGTAGTGCGGGGATGATTCGATGATGTGGATTAATTATTGAAATTTGAGTCTCAAAGAATGAAATATTAATTCATGGATGCGTTCAAAGTCATACGTGGCTTACGTGCATAGATGGACTTGGTATGATTATGACTGAGGATTGTTCGGTATAATCATAACTCAGATTGAAAACACGAATATCCTTGGCGGTGGTGCATGGATAATTCGTGGTCGTGATACTATTATTAAGCTGCGTCTTAGCATTATTGGTTTCTGAGTTGTATATCTTTAGCTTTGTAGTAAAAAAGATGAATTGTTAATGAATAGTCAAGTGATTTCAAAGATGAATTTAATATTTTTTAAACGATAAAGGTATTCAAGGTATCCTCATCTCTTTATCATACAGTATACGTACCCTAATTTCGAGGAATAAATTCCATAAGGAGGGGAGATTGTGAGACCCCAGATTTTATTAATAAAGATTTAAATTTGGTCAAAATAATTTTTTAATATTATGGTGTGAATTTGAGATAATATTATAGTTGTGGGTAGTATTTATAAATTTTGCAAAGTATGCAAGTGGTTATATTATATTCGATTGGTCGGGGAATATTCGGTTTAGCAGGGAATATTCGATGCTATAACTACTCAATCATTGGTGGACCCCACAATGTAATTATTGTCGGATTCGAGAAAAGCGACAAAAATATTTTATTGAAATAACGGCGGAAGTTTTACTGGTTGATATTTTGTTGAACTACTCTGTAGTAAAAGTACGAAGAATACGTGTGGTTGCACAAGAAGACACTGCAGTATTGATTATTGATGCTTATGTGAGAAGTCACTCGGTTTGATTCCATTATTGTCGATTAATAATATGAATTATTATAAGCGATAATGACGTTTTGTTTTATTCGTATTATTAACGTAATAAAAGCGAAACATCTTTTATATAAAATAGAATACTTTATTAAAGTTATTCTATAAATAGAATATATTATATTTTATTATGCATAGTGTTGCATAGTGTTTTGCATAGTGTTTTGCATAGTATTGCATAGTGTTTGCATAGTAAAATGTTTTTATATAAATAGAATATATTATATTTTATTTAAAATATTTTCTTTAAATATGGACCGTCGATTAAAGTAAATCAACTGGACCGTTTCATGGATTATTACTTATGCATTCTATTTTCCTATAAATAGAAGCTCATTCCTTCATTATTTTCTTACTTAATTCATTGAAACTCTAGAGAGAAATTATAGAGAGAAGTATAGAGAGAAAGTTATAGAAAGAAGAAGAGTATTACATTACTTCACTACTTCTATATTAGGTTCTTTTACTTGTAAGTGGGTGTTATTCTTTCTTCTTGAAGAGAACTTACATTATTCCATTCATTATTATTACATTGGAATAACTTTTGTAAAAAGTGGCATACCCTATACATAACTTTGATACGCCATGGCATACCCTATACTTGGTGAAATCCTTATGTTATTCCATTGCTTATTATTCTGCATTGGAATAACTTTGTATCTGTGGTTTACCCTATACTTGGTGACATTCTTCTATTATTTCATTGGAACATCCTGTCTGCTGTGTGTTTTACAGGACATGGTTCCGCTTTTTATTATTCTGTTGGAACATCCTATCGTGTGTGTGTTTTACACCGGACTGGTTCCGTCTTTATCATTCTCGTTGGAATATCCTATCCGTGTGTTTTACCGGATCCGGATCCGGTTCCATCTTTATTATTCTGTTGGAACATCCTCGTCGGTGTGAATTTCACGACGAATTGGTTCCGTTATTATTATTCATTGGAATAACCTGCGTCATGCGCAAGCAACCGCATGCATGGTGATTTCTTTTGTTATTCCATTCTTTATTATACCCGGTTGGTTAAAACTTTGACTTCTATACTCCATGAAATTAGTAGAATATCCTTGATATTTGCGTTTTCATCCAAAGATCTTTTCATAGAAATATTCTTCCGATCATTATTGAATTTTGCTCTCTGTAAACAAAGATCATGTTGACAATTTGGACGTTAATAATTCATGGATTAAATAATTCTTGAACTTGTTTTATTGAATTACTATGTTATTGTCATCATCCTCATGTTATATTATGTTATCTTTTGGCTTACGTGCATAGATGAACTTAGTATGATTATGACCGAGGATCATTCTAAGTATAATCATGACTTGATATAAATGATGTGACAAAAGTCCTCGGTGGCACTGTAATGCGATGATGGATAGTTTTTGGTATGATTATGACGAGGGGTGATTCGGTATAGTCATGACCATTGATAATTTGATGAAAATCCTTGAACCGTGGTACGGGGATGATTAAATGTGGTGGTTTATTTATTGTTGAGTCTCAACGATAAAATTGATGAAAACCTTTTAAAACCTAAAAGATAGTAGATTTTATTCTCTACTTGACTTTTTAATGGATTGCATATTCCAACCGCTAGATTAAACTGGTTGTCTATTGTATTTTATCGGTTTAACATGTTGAAGGCTAATGATAATTTATTCTCGCATTATCTTAGTCATAATATTTCTTCTTGGGCTAGTTGAGCTCACCCTTTCTTTCTCGTTCTCTTCGTGAAATGAGAGAACATAGGCGGGAGACGAGTCGGGGAGCGGAGTAATGGTCCGAGGATAGCATTAGTAGTCCTCACTATTACGTGAAATAGTGTGATAATAGTTGTAATGAGGACTCCTTTTGAGTTTGTATAATATCTAGTAGACAATATTTGTATTCAAACTCACGGTTTATGTCGTATTGTATACAGCAGTTAGGTTAGTAAGTTGTATTTGAATTTATGTACCATGTAAGTGGCGACCCAAGATGGGTGACGTATACCTAATTTTGGGGGCGTCACAGTCATGATCATGCCAACAACTGTCCATCAATGCACCACGTGCTAATGAGGACTTTTACCACATCATTTGTAACATTACAGGTCATGATTATACCGTATAATCCCTGGTCATAATCATACCAATAAACAGTCCATCTATGTACTATGGGCCAAAGATGACTTTCATCACAAAATAAGCATGAGGATGATGACAATGATATAAGAATTCAATTAAATGAGAGTAAGGATAAATTTTAAAGATTTATAATTCAATTTATCCAGAATTTAATAATGTCCAAATTGTCAACATGATACTGCTTTGTGGAGTAAAATTCAAGAATAATTGTAAGACCCCAACTTTTATGAATAAAATAAAATTTTCTCTATTTATTATTTTGAAATATTAAGGGGTTGATTTAATTAATGTGGTTAGTTATGGGTAAAATGCTAAATATTTTAAATAAACAAGTGGTTATAAAATATTCATTGTTGTTGGAATATAAATTACGATGCAATGGTAGCGACCTTGTGTGGGCCCCATATGTAAAGCGATTGGATGAAAAAAAGACAAATATAAGTTTTTTTTATAAATAACTGGCAGTAGTTATTACAATTAACCTTCGTTAGAATACACGGTGGTTTAAAACACGAATGTCTGGCGGTGTTGCCAAGAAGAATACCGCATTGCACACCAATTATTGATTCTTACGTAAGAAGGCCTTTACTCAATAATTGTTACAAGAATTCTTGTTTAATATTTTATTTTATTGATTCAATAATTGCTACGTTGATATTTTATATTATTATTGTTTCAATAATTGTCACTACATAGTATTTCCCATTATCAGATCAATAATTCATATTATTTTAATAATATTATTAGATAACATTATTGATAATGTTTAGAAAGTTCTGTCTAGAAGAGGTTATTTAATTGTGCGCCAGTAAAGAGAAATCCTTTAGGAAGGCCCCTCTTCCAGGAGCGATTCACAGTTGTCAATATTGTGATTCTGTAATATTATTTATGAATAATTAATTATTGATTTATATGATAAGGAAAATATTTATTTATGTGAATATAAATGGAGGAATTTTTAGAAAAGTGACAATTGTTAAAAATTGATATTTTATCTTGTCTGATAAAATAATTTATTTAAATATATTATTATATTATAATAATATAATTATGATGATTTTTTATAATGAATGTGTGTTATGTGAATAAATGAGGAGAAACAATATTTTAGTTATAATAAATGCTAAAAACATGTTAAACATGTTGGTGGGCCCCATTTTGTGACTCAAATTGGATTATAGCCCGTAAAATCGTCCGTATGTGGATTTCGGTCAATTTCTGCTTAGAATTTGGAAAAACTTAAACTTACAAAGTTGTAGAGAATTGAATTTCCTATGGAATGGACAGAAGATTCAAATTTTTCTGATAAAAGAGCTATTTATTATGAATTATTGAAGTTCCAAAATAATTAATTTTTGAAGTTTTAATTATTTTTTTAAGAAATACATTTTTATTATTTTGGCGGGCCCCACAAATATTGTAAACATGCTGAAATCAGATTCTCTTGGGGTGGGCATGAAAATTTTAAACAATAATAATATTTTGTTAATTTTTTTGCTTTGGTGTTCTAAGCATTTTTCTATAAATAGAGTGCTTAGGTTACAATTAAAAATCACACTAGAAACTGAAGTTTTCTCTCTCTATATTATTGAGCGTATTTTTGTGAGTATTTTGATACTTTGAGTGTTGCTAGACGGTGCAAGTTCCTTTCAAATAATATATCCGATATTCCAAATGTAAGTATTATTCTTTTGAGGTAAGGGATGTTATTTTTTTTATAAATGATATTATTTCTTTCAATATCATTATGTCGAAATATTGGTAAGATTTTTCTTGTGAAATTATTGTCGAGGTTACTATTCACGTATACGGCACTATTCATAGAAAAATTAAATTTTTTTTCTTTGTCCAAGATGTCTATTATGGGTACTATCTTGATTGTATCCATGTTTTGATCTTCATTCTTGAATTTTACTCTACTATGGTTTGTTATGAAGTATTTTTGAACTTAGATTGTTTAAAGTACGAATCCCTAATCTTTGTCCTTTTATTTCACTGGATTCATGTCTTTAAAAATATTTTTCATCATCCTCAGTCCTAAATGATGGTATTACTGAATATCTTTGGCTTGTATGTGACGCCCCCAAAATTAGGTATACATCACCCATCTTGGGTAGTCAGATACATGGTACAGAATTTAAATACAACTTACTAATATAAGCGTGTGTATGCTAATACACATAAACCGTGAGTTTGAATACAAATATTGTCTACTAGATATTATACAAACTCAAAAGGAGTCCTCATTACAAATTATTATCACACTATTTCACGAATAGTGAGGACTACTAATGCTATCCTCTCGGACCATTACTCCGCTCCAGGCTCGTCCAAATTTATGTTCTCATTTCTCGAAGAGAACAGTGAAAGAAAGGTGAGCTCAACTAGCCCAAGAAGAAATATTATGACTAAGATAATGCGTAATAAATTATCAATAGTTTCTTCAACAAAGTTAAACCGATAAAATATAATAAATATCAAGTTTAATCTGCAATGAACAAGCAATCCATTAAAAGAGTCAAGTAGAAAATAAAATCTACTATCTTTTATGATTTAAATGGTTTTCATCATTGTTATAAATTTGAGACTCGGCTTTAATAAATATTCCACATCATCGAATCACCCCCGCACTGACTACTGCCAAGGATATTCTTTAAGTATCACGCGACCACAATTATTCATGACTACGACCAAGAATAGTTGTGTATTCATTAATGGTCATGATCATGTCAACAATCGGCCCATCAATGCACTACTACCATCGAGGATTTTTATCACATCATTTGTAACATTTACCATGATTATTACAAGAATAGTCTCTGGTCATAATCATACCAAGTCCATCTATGCACTACAGTGCCACGGATGACTTTCAACATAATATAAACATGAGGATGATGACAATGATATAAGAATTCAATAAAACAAGTTCAAGAATTATTTTATCCAGAATTATTAACGCCCAAATTATCAACACGACATTGTTTTGTAGAGTAAAATTCAAGAATGATCGGAAGAATATTTCCATGAAAAGATATGGATGAAACGCAAATATCAAGGATATTCCACTAATTTTATGGAGTATAGAAGTCAAAGTTTTAACCAATGGGTATAATAAAGAATGGAATAACAAAAGAAATCACCATGCATGCGATAAGCGCACTGAAAGTTATTCAACAGAATAATAAATAACGGAACGTGTCCAGCGAAAACGCATGCATGTGATGTTCCAAGAATAATAATAAAGGCGGAACCAGTCGGTGTAAAACACATGCAGGATGTTCCAATGAATAATAATAAAAAGCGGAACCAGTCCGGTAAAACACATGCATGTGATGTTCCAATGTAATAATAATAAAGAATGGAACCAGTCCCGCCAGAAACGCATGCATATGATGTTCCAATGTAATAATAGAAGAATGTCACCAAGTATATAGTGTAAATCACAGATACGAGTTATTCCAATGTAATAATAAGCAATGGAATAACAACAATGTTCTCTTCATGAATAAGAAAGAATAACACCCTTACTTTTGGTAGGAGATTGAATCTTTGCAGTAGTGTAGTAACAAAATACTCTTCTTCTTTCTCTTATTCTCTCTATACTTTTCTCTCTAAAGCTTGAATGAATTCGTGAAAAATAATGAAGCACTAGGCCTCTATTTATAGAAGATTTCTAGCTTAGCACCTACCATGTGAAAAGGCAAGTGGCTTGACGACTGGTGATGTGAAAAGAAAAGTGGTTCAACGCTCTGTAATGTGAAACGACAAGTGGTTCGATCGCTCGTAATGTGAAACGACAAGTGGTTTGGACGCTTTCAGAATGTGAAACGGCAAGTGGTTTGACGTCCGGTAAAGGTAATTACTATCGACGAAGGTAATTACTATTCACAAGGTAATTACTATTGACGAAGGTAATTACTATGACGAAGGTAAATACTATTGACGAAGATAAATACTATCGACGAAGGTAATTACTATTCACAAAGGTAATTACTATCGACGAAGAGACTCTTAGATGATGACATATGGGCCCCCATAAAATAATCAAACTTACCACAAACGCCTCATAATGGACTCTTTATATACATTAAGGATTGAATAAATATTACCACAAATCATTTTATTTTAATCAACACATTTTAATCTTTCAACAATTATTAATCATTTATAACTTGTCGTCTCAATTAATAATATAACATATTATATGAGATGATATCGTGACAATAATTGAATCAATAATATAAGAGATATGACGCAAAGAATTATCGTAATAATAATTGAAAGCATATAATGTGAGTGACTTCTCATGTAAGCATCAATAATCAATACCGTGTGCTACTATACAACCACGCCAGACATCGTATTTTTACCAACCGGGTAGTTCAACAGCTTTTAACGGTAACACCTCGCCAAGTTATTTTTATAAAATATTTTTTGTCGTTTCTCAATCCGACAATAATTTCACATTGTGGGTCCACCAATGATTGAGTCAGTTATCTTAATATTCCCTAACAAAAAGAATATTCCCGACCAAATGAATATTTTATAACAACTTGCATACTTTGCAAAATTTATAAATATTACCCACAACTATAACATTATATCAAATTTATTCCATAATATTCAAAAATAATATTTATAGAAAATTCATCTTTATTTATAATAGCTGGGGTCTTACACTGTAGTACAAAGATGAATGATTTTTTGATGAATATCTTTGGCCTGTAGTGCAAAGATGAACAGTTGTTGAGATTAACATGACCACCTGATAAATATCATTGGCATGTAGTGAAAAGATGAATATTTAATGATGTTACAGGGATAAAATATTGATGATGGACTTTAAAATCATAGAAGATAGTAGATTTCATTCTCTACTTAACTCTTCTAATGAATTGTTATTTTCGCTGCGAATATTGATCTAAAACTTGTTGTCTATTATATTCTATTAGATTTTTCCCTATTGAGGACTAACGATAATTTATTCTATATTATCTTAGTCATAATATTCTTTACTGGGCTAGTTGAGCTCACCCTTTTTCTTTTTATTCCATTTTTCTTCTCAGGAAGCGAGAATATAGCGGGAAATAGTCGGGGTGTGGAATGATGATTTTAGACAGTTATTTAACAGTCCTCACTATTTTGTAAAATAGTGTATCAATAATTGTAATGAGGACTTATTTGAGTATGAATATTGTCTAGAAGACAATATTTGTATTTAAACTCACATTTTATGTGTTATCGTATTTTGCACGACAATTGTATTAATAAAGTTGTAGTTGTTTCTGTACTATGTATTTGGCGGCTCAGAATGAGTGATGTATACCTATTTTGGAGGCGTCACAATAATATTGTATCAAAATTGATTTGGACCGAAAAGAAATCAATTTTTATCATGAATAGTACCCCAGGTGAATAGTACCTGAGTGAATTGTATCCCATGAATAGTACTTCGTGAATAATACCCCGTGAATAGTACTCCGGCATAAAAAAAAATAAACTTTAGCAAGAATGTTCAGAATAATATTTTCGTGAAAAGATACTAGATGAAGCGCAAATTTCAAGGATATTCTACTAATTTTACGGAGTATAGAAGCAAAACTTAACAAAATGAGTGTAGAATTTGGAATCTTAAACGAAATAATATTACTTACATACTACAGAGTATGGAAGAAAATATTATTTAATACGAATATTGAACAAAAATAATATCCCTTATAAACTGTTGAGCGAAAAATAATATTCCTTACTTAATATTGAATGAAGATAATATTCCTTACTTAATATTGAATCGAAAATAATATTCATTACTTAATATTGAACTAAAATAAAATTTTATACGAATACGAAAAATAATATCGTAAGCGAATATGAAATAAATAATATCCCTTAACTTAAAAGAAGAGTATTTTTGACTAGTAGGGCAGAGATATTCTTGGAGAAAACATATACTGTTTTCTATGCTAAAAGTTTCCTTAAACTCTAAAGAAATACACTCAATAATATAGAAGAAGAATTCTCTAATTCTGGTGTGGTTTTCAATTCTAAACTAAGCATCCTATTTATAAGAGAATGGAAGGATACTATTTGAATAAAAATCACGGGTGAACAAAAATTCTTTCACGGGTGTCAAATTTTGATTTCACAAGAATTTAATATGCACTGCATAGTAAAATACTATGCAAATAAAATATAATATATTTTATTTTTCATAAAAAAATAAAATTTATTATAATATATATATATATATATATATATATATATATATATATATATATAAAAAACAAAATGAAATAACTCTCCCGACTATTTTGAAAAATAGGTAAGTGGGGGTCCATATAATAAGCCAAATTTATAACAAATATTTCATAAAAATTCCCTCTATTTATCTCAATTCACTTGGCTTCACAAAATATATTTTTAATAACATTTATCATTAATATTATAACTCACAATATTAACAACCAGATCATTCCCAGGAAAGAGGGGGCTTTCCGATAATGATTTCTCTTTATTGGCGCGCAATTAGGTGACCAAATCCCTTTACTCGACAGAACTTTCTAGACATCGTCGATAATGCAAATAATAATATGAATAACTTTGTCGTCTTAATTATTAATTTAATAATATAAAATATTACGACAATAATTGAATCAATAACGTGAAATACTACGCAGCAATTACTGTGACAATAATTGAACAAAACTGAGTGACTTCTCACGTAAGCATCAATAATCAAAAATACTGTACAATACCATGTGCTACTATGCAACTACGCGTATTACTGTACTTTTATCCCCGGGTATTTCAACAGTTAACGGTAAAACCTTTGTCGTTACTTTTATAAAAGTTATTTATGTCATTTTTTAACTCCGACAATAATTCCGTTGTGGGGTTCACCAATGATTATGCCGTCGTACGAATATTCCCTGTTAAAACAAATATTCCTCGACTAATCGAATATTTTATAACAACTTGCTTACTTTGCAAAATTTATAAATATTACCCACAACTATAACATTATATCAAATCCACACCATAATATTCAAAAATATATTTTGAGAAAAATTAATCTTTATTCATAAAAGTTGGGGTCTTACATTTGAGGAGTTTAAATTTAAATTATTTTAAATAGTTGAGTGAGTTAATTTTATCTACATTATCAAATATAAATGATTCAGTTCTGATTTGTGTATGTCTCAAATACTTATCAGTAGCTCAACTAATAAACGAGTCGAGTCAAGTCTAACTAAAGTATAATAAAATGAGTCAAATTTGAATATGAGCACAAATTATAAAGTTGTGTTCGAATTCGCATTCGAACACCTTCAAAAAATTTTGAGTGGAATTTGAGTAAGGTATTATTCTATTCGATTTGACTTGAGATCATTTTTACCTATATCTCAAGGTTTTTTCAATCTAGTACCTCAATGTTTTTTCAATCTGTTTCCTTAATGTTTTTGCAATCCAGTATGTTATGTTATTCTTAGAAAGGCACAAAAATATCTAGAAGGAAGTTGAATAGATTTTTTAAAAAGAAATTACCAAATTAATTAAACAAATTAATTGATTGATTAAGCATAACGAAATTGTATTTTGAAAACCCTTTAAAGATTAATGGAAAATGCACATTTCTAAATTTAGTGAGCAATCTAGAAATAAGTCACAAATACAAAAAACGCAGGGTGACAAAAAGTGAAATGCAAAAAGATAAAAAACACAAGATATTTTTAAGAGGTTCAAAGCACATAAGTCTCATAATCTCTTCTACTTCGCGAGTAGAGATATTTTAGTAAGGTGGGTAATTACCAAGACTAAAGTTCACTAATAACTTATACACAAGTTATTCACAAAGAATCTTTCAAGTCACACAAATTTGGTTTACAAAGATCACTTACATACGACTAATCACTACGAGAAGTTGTTTGTTTTGAGGTGCTGTTAAGTTGCTTTAAGGTTCTATTCGAATAACTTAGTAGTAGAGTGCGTTTCTCGGAATTGTAGAGTGAAGCTTATATGAACTCAAATTTTTAGCACTTGGACTAGATCGATTCGTTGTGTTTTTTGGTGCTTGAAAATGTTATCCTTTTATAGAGTTCTTCAGGTGATCTTCCCATTGAAAAGTTACTGTTACTCCATTTTTGGTTGAACACTTGTCTTTCAATAATTGACTGACTTTGAATTATTGTATGCACGGACCACCTCAAGTTGCTTTTTTCAGTACTGTGAACATTGTAGTAACAACCACGTATCCTTTGACTTTGCTAAAATAGTTGTTAGATAGAGCCTTTTTCGACTTGTCCTTATCACAAAATCATTTGAGGATAACCTTGAAGGGTCGAGTGTTAAGGTTGATAAACTTGTTACAATATGCCATTAACTTATTAGACGACTGCACTCTACGATTTGGGCTTCCTTAGAGTGGAAACGTAAAGTGATTATTTTGCTCTACGAATTGTGGTGACTGCGATTATGGCTATGATTTGGCTTGTACTCTATGATCTCGAACTGTTTTCAATATACTCTGCGATCTGAGTAACATTACCTTCAACTCTACGATCGTCTTCTTCTAGTCTTGGACAACTTAGTTATTACAAAGTTTTAACACTACAAATTTGAATCAGCCTAACATGTTTGATCCCTAAATTAAATCATTTTACATAAGATTCATTTCTTACTAACTTTATAAAAGCTACTTGTATACAACTATACATTTAACTAACATCATCGTCAAATTAAATATGTTCATCTAGTACCTAAAAGTTTGAAATTTTAACAATTATGTTTCTTTTTGATTGTTGAGAAAAAATTTCCAAAAAAATTTGTATAATTTAGAAAGGATTGAATATATTATTTTAACATTATAAATATATTACTTTTCCTTTTATACCAAAAAGTTTTTTTATTTTTATGTCTTTTAAAATGATTTACTAAAGGAATTAGCTCTCTTTCTTTAAGCTGGGAGTTGGAATGCAATAAATTAAATTATGGATTTTGAGAGAACGTAGTATCATATAATTATGATTTAGGTCCTAAGATTGAAAAGTATCTTAAAATTTTAAATTGTAATAATATAGGTTCTTAGTATATCTCATATAAAAAAATTACAATAGTGCATATAAATTACCTAGTTCACTTCTTACATGTAGAGTATATCTCATATATATAAACAAATAATAATATATTTTACGATTTTATATATCGATTTTTTAATTAATAATATTATAACGTTGTATTTGACATAAGTAGGTCAAATTTTAAATTATATTCAATCATTCGGTAGAAAACTCTCATAATATATAGCATGATTTTAAATTTTATATAAAATAATTTTTTTTAAATATAATATCTTTATGTTTCAAAATATAATATTAATATTAATTTTAACAAATTAATCAAATATATTTTCAAATACAAAATTAATTTATTTAAATTTATATGATCAGCTTCAACTAATTAAAAAAAGAAAAAGAAAAAGGAGAGGAGTAGTTGATTTGACCCGATACATACTAATCCGGATAGGGCTGAGCGTTCCAAGGATCCGAATAAACTAGGGTTTATTTATTACGAAATAGCCTATTACACTTATTTCGTAATAGGGTTTCTCTCTTGCTCTCTGTCCTTTTCTCTCTGTTACTCGAAGCAAGCAGCTGCAAGCAACAAACGAAAAGAGGAGAGAGAATCGATCCGACTCGAAATCATGAGGCCAATTTTGATGAAAGGCCACGAAAGGCCACTAACTTTCCTTAAATACAACAGAGATGGTGACCTCCTGTTCTCGTGCGCCAAGGATCATACACCTACGGTTTGGTTCGCCGATAATGGAGAGCGGCTTGGCACTTACCGTGGCCATAATGGTGCCGTTTGGTGCTGCGATGTGTCAAGCAAGTTCCTTTTTCATTCTCTGATGCATTATTTTAAGTACTTGTACATCTATGTAGATATGTATATCAAAAGATTTGTATATCGATTATTGAGATGGCCCCTTTTTCGATTTCATTGGAATTGGAATTAAGAAATGATACCACAAAGGAAGTTGGGTAATGGTTTTATTTAGTATGTCCATGAATCATGCTTATAACATAACTATTTTATTTAATTTGTTTGAAATTTAGCCGTCATTCATCTAATATGCAACTTGGTCTTATTCTATATATTGATGATTGGGTGTTGAGCAGGTGGTTCTGTTAAACCACTTTTTTTCCTTTGTTATTCATTTGTTTATGATGTGTTTGATCTCTTTGATTTTAGGGGATTCATCACGGTTCATTACTGCTAGTGCGGATCAGACAGCAAAGCTGTGGGATGTTAAAAGTGGGGCTCAGCTATTTACATTTAGCTTTGATTCCCCAGCGAAATCTGTTGATTTGGGGGTTGGGGATAAGCTTGTTGTGATTACAACAGACCCTTTTATGGGTTCCCCTTCTGCTATTCACGTCAAATGCATTGCCAGGGATCCGAGTGACCGTAAGTAACAGACTATTTTTAAGCTTGTTTTTCAGCTTTGATTGCAAATTGCATTTCCTTTGTTTTAAGGTGTTGGGCTTCAAACTTTTGAAGTTTATTGTAATGCAACTTCTGGTTTTTATGCCACTTACTAGAGGTAGACAAGCAATAAAAAAAAGTATAAGAGTAGATTAAAAAATATAAAATTGAGTAAAGATTCATCCCTCTAATGAATACAATTGATTTATTGTACTTTTAGTATACCTAAAAGTGGGTACCTTTGTTGGGATTGAATTCTAGTTTTGAACATTCCTTATATTTTTCTATAAAAGGCTCTTGTACAGTCGGGCTAAGTTATGACTCGAGTTCAACTCCCAACTGTCTTCTCTTATCAAGGTGTTATGGGGATGCTTTTCTCTTTCCCTAATGTTCATTCCCTACGATCTTTCGTTTTACAGTCTTTTGCTTACTGAACACACTCTCTCTCTTTCTTTCCTCCGCTTTTATTGGTAGAGAAACTTAATGCAAATAATCTGAGGGGAAAAACAAGCAGTCCACAGAATTTATCCATAAAAGAAAATCCTATGCACTTTTGCATGAATTAAAGGAATATTTTAATAGTGGAAACAAATTGTGAAGAAATCCTTATCTTTTAGGGCATTTTGAGTGGATATAGAGCATTTTTTTTAATAAAAAATCTTTATAACTTCAGGATTTCTAGTAAATTGAGACATTTGTACCATATATTTGGCCGATATTTGTGAACAGATAATAAATAGTTTACATATCATTGTTTTGCTCAAGATGTTTAGTCGTTGTTGGCTTCATTTGCAGAGATTGGTGACTCTGTGCTCACAATTAAGGGCCCTCAAGGAAGAATCAATCGAGCTGTTTGGGGACCTTTAAATAGAACACTAATAAGTGCTGGTGAAGATGCTGTTGTTCGTATCTGGGACTCAGAGGTATGTGCATTAGAACTTATTTAGTTCGTTTATCATCCCTGGAGACAAGTTGGGTTATCATATTGAGGTAAACACTTAATCGGTGCAAAATGTAATGGCTGTATGGTTATTAGAGTTTATTTCTGAGTTGGTCCACACTTCAGTTTGTGAGTCATCTTCAGATTTAAAAATACTGTTTGGCATTGTTTTCTTAGTACTTTTCGTTTTCTCAATTTACCTGAAGTTAAATGTTGGATGTTCTTTTCGAACTGACAGACTGGGAAGTTGCTTCATGAGTCTGACAAGGAAACTGGTCATACAAAGACAATTACATCACTTGCAAAATCTGCAGACGGTTCACATTTCCTCACCGGTTCCCTAGATAAATCTGCCAAGGTTACTAGCTATGAACTTCTTTTTGTGAATCACCACTTTTCTCTATAGTTCGCTATCTTTCCCTTGTATTGTTATCGTCTCATCTCTCCACAATTTTGATAGCTATGGGACATTAGATCATTGGAACTTATCAAGACCTATAAGACTGAACGCCCAGTTAATGCAGTTACGATGTCCCCGCTGCTCAATCATGTACGTACTGTTGGCACTATCTGTTATTGCTCTTATATGTCTATTTTTTTAAAGAGCTGTTAATGTGATTTTGTATTTTGTGCACGCTATAATTAATTTGTCCATTGCTGCATCTTTTCAGTGGAGTAAAAGTATTATCCTTTATTTTTCGGTTTTCTCCTAAAGCACTTCTGTTTCCATTTGGAGCTCACTTCTTGGATATTTGAATTTCAGAAAGGCCATGTCCTTATAACTATTATTACTTTCTGAAATGACAACATATTTCCTTCTTTGTTTGAAGTCCTAAGAAGCACTAATACAGGTGATGATATGAGTGCACGGGGGTATGACAGTCCTTACAATATTAGGGATACCGATCTGGCAATATACATTTATATGAAAATTTTCATTGACATATCTTTCAAATTTAAACATGTGTTTTTTTGGTGAAACAAATTTAACCTGATAAATAAATAGCTAAAGCTATGATATTAGTTTGCAATAAAATTACACTAACATAGAAATAACATAAGAATAACAATAACACGAAGAGAAGATACTTGACAAAAATAAAAGAATAAGAAAAGAAAATTGATTGGTATCTTAAAAATGACAACTAAGAATTAGCAAATTAACATATTATCAAATTAAAAACAAAAATTTATACAAAGTGCACTTGGGAGAAGGCATAAGAAGAGATATATTTATATAGAGAGGATTGCAGTGGATGGAACTTGGAAGGTTGTCGTAGGCCAAGATTGGTTCTAGGCTTAGAGAGAAAATCTAGACCAATAGATAGATACAATTGACCGATTCTTTCCCAAGGCCCTTTGTGTCAGCTATATATATTCTTTTAATTTGTGAATTGATATTTTCACAAGTAAAAGTGATATTTTCACAAGTAAAAGTGATGTTTTCATAAGTAAAAGTGATATTTTCACAAGTTTCAACTCACATGAATAGTAAATGGTTCTCACACTTCTGTGAGAGAGAACTTGTAGAAATATCAATATGTACTTGTGGAAATTGCAATTCTCTTTAATTTTATCCCACAAGATTCTGCAAATTACAGAAGAACTCACTAAAAAAAGTTTCAGATTGACACCTCTGACAGTCCTACATATCCTGGTCCGGAAACATATCCATTTTACTTTTGATTTTCTTATTAATAGATAAGGCCAGCTTATGTATTCAACCTTTTCAAAGGTGTATACGCACTGGTTATGTATCCATTTATTCACTGCACATACTGCAGCCAGAATAATGTATCCATGTTATAAGTTTGAGGATGGCTTATGAGCATCTCAAAATGGTGTGTATCCCTGTTCATAAGATGGTTTGTATGGGTTGGTGCAGTGGATGAGTGTTTGGAGGGTGCTTGAAAGTGGCTCTTTTTCTTGGACAATGGTTTATGTGCGATTCTTGGGCTGAATAATTTGCAGAAGAGAGGTCATGGACTTAGAGTAGATGTGTGATGTGTGGATTTGCGGAAGTGACGGTTAATCACTTACTTTTACAATGTCACACAACTAGGAGTCTCTGAATCATTTTGTTCCGATGTGTGGTATCTCTTGGTTAATGCTGCATTCAATCAGTAAGATGTTCTAGGCTTGGCGCAGGATGAGGGTGAGAAAGGAAGGAAAGGAGAAGGCCGTGGGATATGGTGCCCCATAGTAATTATTTGGTAGACAATCTGGAAGGAACAAAATAATCGTTATTGGAGGGAATGGCAGGCTGAGTAACAAAATAATTAATATTGGTAGGGAAGCACAAGGCTGTTTACTGATATTTGGTTCCTTTTTTTGAGCCTTCTTTTCCTTTGGTTGTATGAGATGTCTGGGTTCCATTGTGGATTTTTGGGCTAATGAAGATATATTCTGGGCGGCTCCTTTTATAGTGTAGAGTCTTTTTACTTGTTTAGGGCATAAACCTATGCTTTGTATACTTGTAAGTGGATTCACCACTTTCTGGCACTTCTAATGAAATTATTTACTTATAAAAAATAATTTATAATGTTCTTTTAAAAAATTTCTCCTCTTGACCTTTTGAGGATTCATTGTTAAGCACTAGTTGTTTCAATACTAAACCAGATTTTTGACAAGAATTACATTGCTAAACCAGATTGCATGAGATATATAGACTTGTCAAAAAAAGAGAGTTGATATATGAAATATTTTGATTCACCATTTTCTATATCATCTTTGTGAATCAGCTTCAATATATTGCACTTTGTGGAACTGGTAACATGATTCCAGGAAGGTGCATATGAGCTCACTTGCATCCTCATAAAGCAAATAACATACCTGCATCAAGAGCATTTTATGTGCATCAACTTTCAGCTGAATCTGATTCTTCACTGCTTTACAGGTGGTGCTTGGAGGTGGTCAGGATGCATCAGCTGTTACAACAACTGATCATCGTGCTGGGAAGTTTGAAGCCAAATTTTATGACAAGGTAAAAGAACGGCAGATATATCAATGAATGAAAAAGGTGGAAGGGTAACCTATTGATTTCTGAACTTCCTTGGTGACAGATCCTTCAAGAAGAAATCGGAGGTGTGAAAGGGCATTTTGGACCAATAAATGCATTGGCATTCAACCCTGATGGGAAAAGGTATTATTTTGTCTCTTTCTGTTACATCACATCATGTGCTGACCTTTTAATATTCTTATCTTTTGTATATTCCTTAAATCTATTTTAAATTTATGTTGAATTGTATGTGGCATTTTCTTCTGTTTATAATCATCTTTAGTTAATGAAGGTAGTTGTTTGTCTGTTTATATGGAGTTCACAAACTTTCTTAACTTATAATAATGCAATTGAGAGCCATGTTATTGAAAATTTTTGAGTTTGAACCTTCAAGTGATTATTTTGTCGAAAAATAATTCCCTTTTTTAGCTTTAAACTTTAAATGATCTCTCAAGAATGTGCATAAGCTTGTGAGCAGTCCTTGGACGTATTTTGTGTATTAGCTTCAAGATTCATTACAAAAATGAAAATGTATTACTAGAATAATTTTTCCAGGTGGCAGGTTCTAGAGAAATTTTTTCTGCATATATGTATATATAGAATATGCATACATACAAGGTTTTTTCCCACTCGTCTTAGGATCTGGGGATTCCTTATCCTCCTCTACTGTTATTCTCTCTGCTTTATTAACAAAACTTTTTTTTTTCCAAAACACAGACAAATTTCAGAGATTGTCAGTTTATCACTAAGCCGCCTACACTTTCATATGATGTCAATGTTCCCCTGCTGTCTAATTCGTTTACATATTATTTCATTTTTAGAGTGGGGTTGGGGGTTTATACATAATCAGTAAATATTATTTTTTTGAGGGGGAGGGGGAGGGGGGGGGGGGTTACAGAATCACTGAATATTATGGTTAACCGGTTTGAACCTATATTTCTTTTAAAAAATATGGTTCCAAACCTTAACCAACTTAAATAAATAAAATAGTTAACCAACCCATTTGATTCTAAGTAATATGGGTTGACCCTCAACTATATTGCCAGGTCTAGAGACACCAACAAGATGCAGTTTCATTGTCTATTTGTTTATTTTCTTTTATTACTCACTTGAACACATTCTGCTTTGTTTTTCCTTTGTGTAGAATTTTAATTTGATTATATTTGCTCAGTTTCTAATACCGAATGTTTTTCCTTCCTTTAACTGTTTTGGTTACAGTTTCTCAAGCGGAGGAGAAGATGGTTATGTGCGATTACATCACTTTGATCAGGAGTACTTCAACATTAGAATTTAAATAAGGTAGGCCGCCTAGGCAATTTTAAAATGTTGTTACTGTTGACCCCGAGGGACTTGAATGAAATTTGACCAAGTAATTCTTCTCACTTCTCGTCCTCCAATGATTATTAGAAATTCAAATCGATATGAACCCGTTTGGGTGTAGTTTTACAATTCTAAAACCCCACGACGATGCTTGTGGTTGATACGGTTCGGGTTCGGTTCCAAACCGGTCAACAATAATAATAAATACATTAAATTCGTCTTTATGTATAAGAAAAAAATCAAGATATTACTATGTAATTTCATGAGGAATGGGCAGCAAAAACAATTTAAATATTAAACCATTTTACAAATAATAGGAAAAATTGAATAATAGAAGAATTCTTATGAATAATAAAGTGATACACAAAATTATGAGATTATACTGAAGCAATAAGCAATACCAAATGGAATCTATACTATTGGCTAGAGTGCATCACTCATATGACTACACCAACATAAAGATGAGAAATTATGATTCAGAGTACATACATTACGCATCCCATTTTTTTTTTTTTAAATATAATATATAAGAGTGGTGTGGATTGAGTGGATCGCATATGCAGTTTTTTGACTATTCTAAAAGTAGTTTTCAACATTACGTTCAATAGAGTTGTTGCTCAATTGGTACGGTTTAGTGTGTTTTTGGTGTGATTTCTGGGTCGATAACGGTTCATTGCTTAGCCCTAATGTAGAGCATGATTTTAGGAATAAAGATAAATTAAAGAAACAACTGAAATTAACTTAAGGCTTCGCTGAATCGCATAAAACAGGAAAATAACTCAAAATTCAATACCAGTGTATATATTATTCTAAATACTAGTTTTCACTTTTCAGGGATTTACCTCCATATAAGTTATAGATTTTGAACCTCTTCCCTGACTCTTAAGAGTTAAGCATCCAAGGCTACTCCTCCACACCATGCCCTGTTGTGGGGTAGTTTACTTATGTACTAAAAAAAATAAAATACTTGATGACAAATTACACCATGATTTTTTTAAAGCTGAATTTATAATGTATTAAACTTACTTTAAAAAAATATATTTAATAATGGTTTTATATTTACTCTTTTTAGTATAAAAAAATAATGGAATAAATGTTAAAATGAGACTCAATATTACACATTAGCATTTTTATAGCCACATGTCATTGTCATGTCATCAATTTCTGACCTATCCATTAGAGGTAATTAGAAAAAATTAAAAGTTTAATCGTATAATTAAAAAAATTGAGAAGACAATCTCCAAAGTGGGAAAAAAATTAAGAGTATAATCTCCTAATTGAAAAAATTGAGAAGATAATCCCCAAAGTGGAAAAATATTAAAAGTTCAAGGTATTAATCCATATTTAGGCCTATAAGAATATATCACAATTATTTTGAACTAGCAGAGCCGGCTACTGGCAAGGCTACTGTATACTAGCCTAGGCCCACTGATTGAGGGGGCCAAATTTTTATAAGTTTTATGTATTTATTTGAATAAAAAAAATAAAAAAATAAAAAAATTAACAATATTATGCATTGAAAATGATATGTTAGAAAACATTAAATATGATAGTATAATTGATGATTTTGCATCTAAAAGTACAACAAGAAAACATTTTAAATGATATTTTGTAGTTTAGATTTCATTGGGCAAACTAAAGAAATACCCACAGTAATTGATAGGTTTTACTGATAACACCATTGAACTTTTAATTTTTTAAATTACACCACTAAACTTATTATTATTTTGAAATTGGGTCATTCCGTTAAAAAAAATAAATGGACGTTAATTTTTTATCTACAAAACTAATGAATTACCCACTATAGTTGGCACATTTTACTGATTATACCATTGCACTTTTAATTTTTCAAATTACCCCATCAAACTAATTAAAAATAATTATTTTAAAAATAATTATTATTTTAAGTAAAAAATATTAGAAACTTTTTTTTCTTCATAAAATGAGTAGTTTCATAAAATATAGATTCAAAAAAAATTAAAGTGATTTTAAATTAAATTAATGTCTCATGAATTTTTAAACAAAATGACCCATTCTTAATATTAGAATTTTTTAAAAAAACTAAAAATAGAAATTAAAATAAAAAACTGATTCAATTTTTTCAAAAAAGAAATTAATAATTTTTATAAATAAATATTATTTTCAAGAAAAAATTGGAAAATTCTTCATATTTTAAAAAAATGAGTAAAATTTATAAAATATATGTGACGCCTCCAAAATTATGTATCGCCACCCATCTTGGTCGCCACTTACATGGTACATAAATTCAAATACAACTTACTAATATAAGCATAGGTATGCAATACGACATAAAGCATGAGTTTGAATACAAATTTGTCTACTAGATATTATACAAACTCGAAAAGGAGTCCTCATTCTGACTATTATCACACTATTTCACGAATAGTGAGGACTACTAATCTTATCCTCTGGACCATTACTTCGTTCCCCGACTCGTCAGCTATGTTTTCATTTCTCATTTCCTCAAGAGCATTGAAAGAAAGGGTGAGCTCAACTAGCCCGATGAAAATATTATGACTAAGATAATGCAGAATAAATTATCATTAGCCTTCATGTTAAGCGATAAACCGATAAAATACAATATACAACCGCTTTAATTTAAGCTGCGTAGGAAGCAAACCCATTAAAAGAGTCGAGTAGAGAATAAAGTCTACTATCTTTTAGGTTTTAAAAGGTTTTCATCAATTTTATCATTTGAGACTCACGACAATAAATAAACCACCACATCTAATCATCCTCGTACCACTGGTCAAGGATTTTCATCAAATTATCAATGGTCATGACTATACCGAATCACCCCCGGTCATAATCATACCAAAACTATCCATCATCGCATTCTGCCACCGAGGACTTTTGTCACATCATTTATATCAAGTCATGATTATACCGAATGATCCCCAGTCATAATCATACTAAGTTCATCTATGCAACGTAAGCCAAAGATAACATAATATAACATGAGGATGATGACAATGACATAATAATTCAATAAAACAAGTTCAAGAATTATTTAATCAATGAATTATTAACGCCCAAATTATCAACGTAACATTGTTTCGTAGAGTAAAATTCAAGAATGATCGAGGAAGAATATTTCCATGAAAGATCTTTGGATGAAACGCAAATATCAAGGATATTCTACTAATTTCATGGAGTATAGAAGTCAAAGTTTTAACCAATGGGTATAATAAAGAATGGAATAACAAAAGAAATCACCATGCATACGTGCTTACTTTATTCAGTATAACAAAGGTTATTCCAATTCACTGGGATGGGGAGGAGAATAATAATAACGGAACCGGTCGGTGAAATTCATCAGATAGGATGTTCCAACAGAATAATAAAGATGGAAACGAGATCCGATTGTAAAACACATGATAGGATATTCCAACGAATCGATAAAGCGGGAACCACGGTGGGTGTAAAACACATGCATGTGATGTTCCAGCAATAATAAAAAGGCGGGTAATGTCGGTGTAAAACACACGTACATGATGTTCCAACGAATAATAGAAGAATGTCACCAAGTATAGGGTAAACCGGCATGATCTGAGTTATTCTAACGTAATAATAAGCAATGGAATAACATAAGGATTTCACCAGTATAGGGTATGCTTTAGCGTATCTCGACAGTTATGTATAGGGTATGCCACTTTTACTGAGTTATTCAATGAGAATAATAGTGAATGGAATGTGAAGTTCTCTTGAGAAGAAAGAATAATTTCTACAGTAAAAGAATGAATATAGAAGTAGTGAAGTAGTTAGAATACTCTTCTTCTTTCTATAATTTTTCTCTCTATAGCTTCTCTCTATAATTTCTCTTTCTAGAGTTTCAATGAATTGTAAAGAAAATAATGAAGGAATGAGCTTATTTATAGGAAAATAGAATGCATAATAATCAATCCATGAGCGGTCCAGATTGATTTACTTTAATCTGACGATCCATATTTAAAGCAAAATCTTTTAAATAAAATATAATATATTCTATTTATATAAAAACATTTTACTATGCAAACACTATGCAATACTATGCAAAACACTATGAAAAACATTTATGCAACACTATGCATAATAAAATATAATATATTCTATTTATAGAATAACTTTAATAAAGTATTCTATTTTATATAAAGATGTTTCGTTTTATTACGTTAATAATACGAATAAAACAAAACGTCATTATCATTATAATAATTCATATTATTAATTGACAATAATAGAATCAAATGAGTGACTTCTCACATGGGCATCGATAATCAATCTGGTATATTACTTATGCAACCCATAGACATTATTCTTGTACTTTTACTGAAAGTAGTTCAACGGTAAAACTTCCGCCGTTATTTTAATAAAATATTTTTGTCGTTTTTCTCAATCCGATAATAATTACATTGTAGGGTCCACCAATGATTGGTAGTTATGCTAATATTCCTCGCTAGCAAAGAATATTCCCCGACCAATCGAATATAATATAACCACTTGCATACTTTGCAAAATTTATAAATACTACCCACAACTATAATATTATCTCAAATTCACACCATAATATTAAAAATTATTTCACCAAATTTAAATCTTTATTAATAAAATAAAGGGTCTCCTGATCTCCCCTCCTTATGGAATTTCGCCTCGAAATTGTGGAATGCACTGATATGATAAAGAGATGAGGATACCTTGAAAATATTAAATTCATCTTGAAATCGCCAAAGCTATTCATTAACTATTCATCTTTGCACTCATAAAGTGCTAAAGATATACAATAAAACCAATAATCTTTGAGACTCGACTTTAATAGTATCACAACCATTGAATTATCCACGACCTTCTTGGTTAAGGATATTCGTGTTTTCAATCTATCATGATTATACCGAATAATCCGTGGTCATAATCATACCAAGTCTATCAATGTACTACTACTAAAAGATGACTTTTACCACATCCATGAATTAATATTTCATTAGAGACTCAAATTTCAATAATTAATCCATATCATCGAATCATCCCCGCTTTCTGGGCCAAAGATATTCATTAAGATCACGACCACAAATTATCCATGCACTACTACCAAAGATAATTGTGTATTCATTAATATCGCGACCATTAAATTATCCATGCACTACGGCAAAGATAATTGTGTATTCATTAGTATCACGACCACAAATTATCCATACACTGACCGAAGATAATTGTGTATTCATTAATATCACGACCACAAATTATCCATACTACTGACGAAAGATAATTGTGTATTCATTAAATATCGACCAATAAATTATCCATGCACTACTTTTACCAAAGATAATTGTGTTTTCAATTTATGATTATGATTATCTTAGAATAATCCGTGGTCATAATCATACCAAGTCCATCTATGCATCCATCTATGAGCTACCACGCATGATGACTTTCAACACAATATAAAAACGTGAGGATAATGATATAAAGAATCAATCAAATGAGATAAAGGATAAATATTAAACATTTATAATATAATTTATCCGAGATTCAAGAATATCCCCATGTTATCAATCACTTAATAATCTCATAATCTAATAACATTAATATTATAACAATATTTTAATCACTTTTTAAATTTATAAACAATTTATCTCAATTGTTTACGCTTTTATATAATGCATTTAATCATTCAAAAATGCCATACTCATAAGATATCATCACCAATTATCAAATCTCTCAAAAAAATATGCATATACTCTATATAAGATTCTCTAGCCATAATATCCTATTTTCAACTTTGTTACTTCACATAACATATTTAACTCATATGTTCAGAATTAAACTATTTTCATGAAAAATACCAAATCAGTCCCAAAAATATTTCTTTTTCGGGATTTAGCATAATATAGTCCCATAATGAAAATATATTTTTCTAAATTTTTAAAATTCATTTACTATTTTTCAAAAATTAATTTCTAATTAATTCCTTAAGAAATTAGCTACCTCAAGTTTAACTCCAAAATTCCCAAATCTTGGCAGGACCTTACACATGTTAACGTGAGCTTCTAGTTTAAATTTCATGGTCATCTGAGTTATAGAACTAGGTTATAGCATTTTTAAATCGGAAAAACCTAAATATTGAAATAGTCATAACTTGCTCATTTTAAGTCAGAATGAGCTCATTTTTGGACAGGAGATACTTTTATACCATATACCTTCATGTCCCAAAAGGCCAGAATTTTTCTCATAATTTAAGTGCTAAAAAATTGCCCTTAAAGTTTCAAGGCAAGAAGCATTTTAAATTTACTGACTTTGGCCTCCTTTGCTAAAATCGGTCCACACAAAAATCTACAACACCTTTTCCAAGTAATTCCACTTGGATTAGTTAGGTAACTCATAGATCTAACTCTAGGACTTGACCACATTCAAAAATTCAAAATATAATAAGAGATATGGTCAAAAAAATTCAAAATTCAAAATTTTTCTCATAATTTAAGATGGGTGACGATATACCTAATTTTGGGGGCGTCACGGTTTGGTATCGAGCCATAAGTGTGAAGAGCCCAAGAGCCTCATTTGGTGACTTCGCATTGATGGGGAATGCTGCACCAAGCCGGACTCTAAAGGGGGGCCTTCGTCTTTCGGTGGCAAGTGATGAAGTACCTAATGTGAGGTCTTTGACCTGAAGTTGGTGTCGAATTCAGAGTTAGTATCGGAGCTTAGGGATATGATCCTGCTAAGATGTGAGAATAGTACTAGGAGGAGGGAGGGGAATTCCTTCGCTAGTATGACCTACCTAAATTTATTTGGTATTTAATTGGTGGAATTGAGTATAGGGATAATATGTGATATGTTAATTAACCCTTGTTTTGTGATGGTGTTTGAGAATGACTTACGAAAATGCCGAGATAAGCAATGAAGTACATGCGAGTGTTGATTATTTCAAACAAAAGGTAATGACCAACAACACGATAATGATACCAATTGACCATATCTCTTCTTTATATTTTGAATTTTTGAATGTGGTCAAGTCTCAGAGTTAGATCTATGAAGTTACTAACTAACTAATCCAAGTGGAATTCTTTGGAAAAGGTGTTGTAGATTTTGTGTGTGGTGATTTTAGCAAAGGAGGCCAAAGTCAGAATTTGAAAATGCTTACCTTAAACTTTAAGGGGTTGTTTGACCACTTAAATTATGAGAAAAATTTTGGCCTTTTGGGACATGAAGGTATATGGTATAAAAATGAGCTTCTATTTATAGGAAAATAGAATGCATAGTAATCAATCCATGAGCGGTCCAGATTGATTTACTTTAACTGACGTCATCCATATTTAAAGAAAATCTTTTAAATAAAATATAATATATTCTATTTATATAAAAACATTTTACTATGCAAACACTATGCAATACTATGCAAAACACTATGCAAAAACACTTTGTCTGCAACACTACTATAATATAAAATATAATATATTCTATTTATAGAATAACTTTAATAAAGTATTCTATTTTATATAAAAGATGTTTCATTTTATTACGTTAATAATACTGAATAAAACAAAAGCGTCATTATCATTATAATAATTCATATTATTAATTGTGATAATGGAATCAAACTGAGTGACTTCTCACATAGGCATCGATAATCAATACCGGTAAAGTGCTTCTATGCAACCACACGACATCGTATTTTTACTACCTGAAAGTAGTTCAACAAAGATCAATCCAGTAAAACTTCCGCCGTTATTTTAATAAAATATTTTTATCGTTTCTTTCAATCCGGATAATTAATTTGCTAGGTCCACCAATGATTGAGCCGTTGCACGAATATTCCCTCTGCTAAACCGAATATTCCCCGACCAATCGAATATAATATAACCACTTGATACTTTGCAAAATTTATAAATACTACCCACAACTATAATATTATCTCAAATTCACACCATAATATTAAAAAATTATTTCACCAAATTTAAATCTTTTATTAATAAAATAAGGGTCTCAATATAGATTCAAAAAAATAAACTTTATTTTCAAAAAAAAAAAAAAGATTTTTATCAATGAAGGTTTCATAAAACTTTAATTTTTTAAATCTATATTTTATGAAACTTTACTCATTTTATGGAAAAAATTAAAGTTTCTATTATTTTTTTCTTGAAAATAATAACTATTTTTAAAATATTTAAAATAATCATTTTTTAATTAGTTTAATGGGGTTATCTGAAAAATTAAAAGTTTAAAGGTGTAATCAGTAAAACGTGACAACTACAGTGGGTAATTCATTAGTTTTGTAGATAAAAATTAACGTCTGCTTTTTTTTTTTAATGTAATAACCCAATTTTAAAATAATAATTAGTTTAGTGGGGTAATTTGAAAAATTAAAAGTTCAATTGTGTAATCAGTAAAACTTGCCAACTACAGTGGGTATTTCATTAGTTTTACCGATTTCATTGATATTTTTATTTTATAGGTACATGTGATGATTATTTGCTTCGATGGCATTTTAAAGTGTTCTTCCTTATCTTTTGTAAATTTTTATAATTTTAATAAAATTAATTAGTTGATAATTTATTTATTTTTTTATTTAATTTGTATAAAGAGACACACTTGAAAAAATTTACCTTGGGCCTTAGAAAACCCAGGACCGATTCTGTGAACTAACCTGGTTGAGGTGTCGTTTCAATGCACTTTTTGCTTTTTTTTTTTTTTTGAGGCAAATACAGTATCTGATCATCTAAAAATCAGAACTGAAACACACCATTGACATTAAGTATATAATTAAAAGCACAAACTTAGTTTGGTTTAGTTTTAAAAAAACGCTTAACATATTATATTAATATTAAAAGACCGCTTATCATATCACGTGATTTAATTATATTAATATTAGTCCCGAACTTTATTATTAAATTAATATCCTAACTTATTTAATTATTTAAAATTGAAATTTAATAAAATTACATGATTAATTGTATTAATAATATATGTGAATTTGAAACATAATAATTTTAACATTATTTTAAAAATTATAGTGAATTCATTCTAACCAAGTGTCATAATTAATTTAAAACTTATTAAAACTTTCATAAATCTATTCAATTAGAATTTCAAGTAAATTTTGTCAATATAAACACTAATATAGAATTCCATTACAAACTTAAATAAAATTAATATCATTGTTTTCTTATAATCATAACTAAATAAATCTACAATAATTCATTCAAATATTTCGCTTAAAAATTAATTAAAAGAACCTGCAATATATAATTCAATCATAAGTTATTCAAATAAATATTTAAATTTAATAACTCCAATTATATTCTTGAAATCACAATTAATTTTTTTAATTATTAATATAATAAATTATTATTTATGCCACCAGTGCGAATCACTTAATTTGTGAGTTTGTCAGCATGAGAAATCGGATATCCTTATAATTAGGTTTTTCAATGTAAATATCTAATAAAATAAAATTTTATTGATAAATTTATGTGTTATGTGTTTCTAGGTTAATTAATGACCTAATTTACGTGTTACGTGATTATGTATTTTTGAGAGAAAATAAATTTTGCGAGAAAAATGCTGAAACACTATTCATAAAACGTAGAAAAAGCTAATAAACATTTTTTCCCGAAAATTTTGAATTACGTCATAACGTTTATTTGAGAAGGTGAGATGAAATCTCTAATAAAAGTTTTTTTGGGAAAAAGGAATAAAAACAATATTCACGAGAAAAACATTTTTTCGTTTTTTCGACTTTTCGAAGAACGACATAGCGTTTATTCGAGAAATGGGGATCGGTGGCGAAGTCGGATTTTCAAATATTGAAAGTCGATTTTTTGGCCAACCGAGTGGGGTACGAAAATGTAACCGAAAAAGTTAGGAAATTTAACTAAAAATTAAGAAAATGAGAAACCTAATTAATTTTGGTCTTAACTAAGCCTAGGATTTGAATGATTTGGTTAAGAATTGAAAAAGGGTTAGGCTAATGGGCCAATTAATTTACTACCAGCCTAAGTGTTAATTTAATGAGTTATTTACACTTCCTAGTATTTTTTTAGAAAAAATTACAACAAAAGTGCATCAAGAAAATATTTACAGAATTAATACATTTTCAATATTTTATTTACAAAATTAGTGCATTTGGTATGTCTAGCTATATACTCTCATCAGAAAATGATCAATTTGTAGGAAAAAAAGAGATTGAAGATGGTGAAGTTATGAAAATTAAGAAGGAAATGGACAAAAAGAGATTGTTTGAGAGCAAACTCAGGCATACTGAATTAGTCCAATTTTTGAGATTTCCTAGTACTTTAAAGATTTTGGATCCAACTGAGAAGAGATAAATGTCAGAGATAATAGTTCATCCCAGATTTACAAGCATGAGAAGTAGTGGAGGAGGAGATTCTTCTTCTTCTTCTTCTTCATGTCTCGAGGCAGCCGAAAATAATGTCAATGAGAAAAGAATGAGGAGGCTGTGGCTGATGTGAGCAGATGTGGACTAATTGGGTGTTTTAATGGGTTGTTGATGTGACAAATACCTAAATATTTTTGTTTAATTAGTGCATTCCTCGCTGCTTCGTTTGGTTCGTTTGTGGTCGTCGCCGCTGCTTCGTTTGGTTACTGTTATATTTTGATTTGGTTACTAGGTACTTTTTGACAATATGGAGGTTGATTAAATTGGTTTTGGAAACCTGCTGATTGTGTTTTAGTTACTAGTGCTTATATATTTGGATACTGTTGATTGGTCTTTGATTCTATTACCAGTAGTTTGACATTGTTTGTTTGTTCATATTGGGTTTTTTAGAATCTTTCCTTTAGAGATAACCTAATGCGTATTAGTGAGTGACATAATTTCATCATGTTGGTTACTATTTACCTTTTGATTATTTTAACATATTGAATATATTGAGGAATTCCATTATTACTTATCCAATTTATAATGTTTTTTGAATTTTAATTTGAAAGTATCCAGTTATGGTAATTCGAAATTCCAATATATAATATACCCCAATTTGACAACACAATAAACAGGTGTCCAATTGTCCAATATTTAGTGACCAATAAATCTCATTGATCTAGGTATTCCGAATGATTAATTTTATATAGTGATGGTACTGTATGTATGATTAATTTTTTTTTTAACAAAAGGTGCAGATGGTATCTTAAATGCCATGTAAGAGTTCCCATTTATGTAGCTGCTGGTTACTTATAAATAACCTTTTAACAATAAAATTATTTTGAATATGGTGCAGTTGGTAGCCAAACCTTCATACAACGGTAACCATTTTAGTTTTTATGGGTAAACAAATTGTCATAAAAAATTTCAGTCTCTGCAGCAGAATGTCGGTTTCTAAATCCTTCGATTATTTCGTGAATGTCGATTTTAGATTTCCTCTTTGCGGGATTTGGCTACTCCGGCTTCTTCTTTTTTAGTGATTTTAGAATAGACTGATCGATTTTTTTGGGGTTGCAACATCACCCCAAAAGAATCAAACTTGGCCTCCCCATAAGCAACAATTGTAACCCCAAAAGAAATAGACATCATATTAGCTATAATATTCGATTTAAAAGATTCTATTTTTAACATCACCACAATTGAATAAACGACAACGGGCATAAGGGCCTTTAACATTTGAATGAAAGAAACAGATAGATAAATATAAGCAGAATTGGAAAACTAGAAACTGAGAGAGTATAGTAAACCGATTGGGATGACTGATTTGAATTAGAAATCGCGAGGCATGGTGACTGGCTCAACGAACTTGAAGTATTATGTTGCACTTTGTGGGCAAGGAAATCGTGCCTTGCTAGTTAGGTTTTATCTTGGCTGAGGAGGAGAGAAATCCACGAAGAGCACGAAATTGATTGACTGATTGAAGAGGGGAGAAGAACAGGTGGACGATTACTCCAATGACACGTGGCAGAACTCATTGAATTCGAAAACCTTGTTAGGGTAACAGGGATTTAGGGAGTCTTCTTGAGTGCTTCGGGTTGAGAGAGAACCCTTAGAATTTGGAAACCTTGTTAGGGTAGAGGGATTCCAAGATATTCAAGCTTCAAAGTCCAGCAAGAGGTCTCAACTTCCAAGTCTAAAGTCCAAAAAGAGTCCCCCCTTCATAGAATGAAAGGGGTATTTATAGAGTTTCCTGGAACTTAAGTACTCACATGTCAAGCATATGTCTTCAAGGAAATTCCAGAAATACCTTTTAGTCATTAAAATAATGCCCATATCGTCCTGTCCTTAAAACCACCAATCCAATCCCTCAATCAATTCCCAAAACGAGCCGCCTCCACGAGCCTTCTGCCTCGGGACACGTGGAGGCTTCTCTCGGGTCTAGTACATTTATTTTTGGCTTTTCCGTTTTCATTTAATTAGGCTATGCGAACCCTAATTTGCACATTTAATGAGGTCGTAGAACCCTAATTGTGCATTTAATTCAATTAGGTCATGTGAACCCTAATTTGTACTTGGACCCACATTTGCCACCCTACGCGAGAGTCGCGTTTCCAAAGAGACGATCATGCAAAAATACTTTAAGCTTTTGAACGATTTCGCAGGATTCCACTTTACAGGTCTTTGAAGACAAGGGTTTTAGAAGAGGGAACCCCTAGGGGCAAAACCCTTAGGGTTAAACCATAGGGAGGCAAAACCTAGCAGGGCTCTTTCTTGGACATATTTAGAAAATCTTCCCATATCTTGTCCAATATTTGTTTCCTTATTTTTTACTGGAAATTAAAGCAAGGAAGATCATCAAATATTACCAAATAAAATTCAATCTAATAAAATCTTTCTTTTGGTAAACTAAATCTTTGTTTTTTATCAAATCAAATCTTAATTTTATTTTGGAAATAAAATAAATTTTTTTCTTTATTTGATTTTGAAGACAATATCCTTCTTTACCATTATTATTATTTAGAAGGAAAAATCAAATTTCAAAATTTCCTTTATTGGGAGTAAAAATCAAATCTTTTCTATATTTAGAAAATAATATCTTTATATATTTCTATTTAGAAACAAAATCAAATATACTTATCTTTTGGAAATCAGATTGAATCTTTCTTTAATGGAAAAAGAGTGATTGCTTCCTTTTCTGTTGCAAGTATACTTTAGGGGACTATACATGTATTCATATATATGCATCTCCCATGCCATTCACGCCTCACTTTTCATCTTGCTTCATTTTAGATTTTCTCTCTTTTACGAGTCGGGAAGATCATTAAGGGAGCAATAAGGAGACTTTCTTCAATCCGAGTGAGAAGTAAAAAATAGGATTCCTCCCTATAGGGCCGAACCCTAGGGGTTGAACCCTATAAGGCCGAACCCTATGGGGGACCCGAACCCTTGGGACTCCATTCCTTCTTATCGTCTTCGTATTTCAATTTGCTTACTTGCATGCTTTCTTTCGAATTTCTCTTGACTTACTTCCTCTATTTCTCTTTCTTGTTTCAGGCAATTATAGTCTTTCTTTGTTTTCTGATCCCCATCACCTTGATCATATCTTGGTTTTTCCCTCGGATATTATCAAAGAAAGGCTATAATTTTCGCGGTGAAGAAGCATTCCAAGAAGTTTATTTGTGGAGCAACAAGACCTCAAAGGAATAGAGGGGACAACCCCCTAGGTGGCCGAACCCTATAGGGGGGCCGAACTCTAGAGTTTTTTTTTTCAGGTACCTCCAATCTTTCTTTTGTCTTGCGAGCCCTATTACCTTGATTACATAGCAAAACTACCCCAGGTGGTCGAACCCTAGGAGGCCGAACCCTAGGGGGAAATCAGCGATTAGATGGAAAAAATGAAGTTCGGGAGGAGTAGTTACAATTTTGATCATAACTTTTGATCCGTTTGGAATTTCGGGGCCCATAATATATCAAAACGAAGCTAGAGACGAGCCCTACAAAAATCATTACCTTCGGCCATGTTAAATACTATTATACGTCAGAAAAGGCTCCTTAGGATGCTTTTGTGCTGTCTGAAGTTTTTTCGAAAAATTTTGGGAAATTTTTTTTGTGTGATTGTGATTCCTAACTTTTTCTGACATTGTTTCATCTTCTTTTCAGGTGTTTTTAAGCTTAAATCTCAAACTTTCTTCTTTGCCACGATAAGCACTCAAGTTCAAATGCATTCCTTGCTCTTTAAAACCCTTATGTTGAATTCTTCTTGCTTGCAGGCCCTCTCCGTTGAACATTCTATAGACCCGAAAACAGCCAAGGAGGCCCGACCGTTCCTTAGTGATTGGGGAAGAGCTCCCATATTTTGGTCCTTCCGACGTCTTTTTTAGGAGCAAGTTCAGGCTTATGACTGTCCAATTCTTTTTTTCCAGAGAAGAAGATTTGTTTCTTTATGCAGCGGCTTGCGGAGGTTGGGATGACTTTCCTCATTCCGATCGTATTCCCCGTATATGCTAGGTATTAATTAGTAATTCTCTAGTAAATGAATTCTATTTAAAAAAATTATATATGTTTTTTTTAAATTGAGGTAATTTATAGTTAATGTATGTGTGTGTGTGTATATATATATATATATATATTTTAGTCTCACTTGGTGGAATAATAAATGTTCTTAGAAAACAACAACAACAACAACAACAACAACAACAATAATAATAATAATAATAATATGATGAGTTTATTAACGGGTTAAGAAAAGAATATTTTTGCAAGTGTACTTATATTTATTATTATTTTGTTTAATTAGTTCGAACAGAAGGAGTTTAGCGAACTATATTCGGATTATAATTTTGGGTATTATATTCCTTAATTCAGGTACGAATTTCGTACGTACTCTTTCAACGATACTCTTATTAAATTTGATTTGTTCGTTTTGTACCTTGTTTCGAATTCTGTTATGATTTCACATAATTGTTTCATGTGAAATTCATATATTAGTTTTATTTTGGAGTTAATACATATGACTCATATTTGTACTCTTTAATTTTAATTAGGTTATTATGTTCAATATTTATTTTTGATAATTGTAGAGCGGTACATGTTGCTACCTTCTTTTTGAGACATTGTGACTATAATTTGATTTGGTTCAACATGTATATATATAGACCTTTTGTTGGTACTATGTCGCATGTGTTGTGACATGATATTTTTGTTAGAATATACCGTAGGGTATACCTGAGCTATAACTTGTGGGGGTACCACAGGCATGTCGTCTTAGCACGAGAGGCATGACACTTTTCGTGGCAGTGTGATTAGTCCACGACGTCTCCGTTTTGGGCTCCAGAGGAAGTGGGCCATTTGGTGTTTTGTTGTGGGAGGCGTATGGGTCGGCCCTAGTTTTCTGTTCTGCGAATTGGTGATGTTGTGCCAAACACACCTATCCGATTCGCATACATTTGGATTCGCGGTCTAATGTGTGATTTGCCTGTGTGACATTATTTTGGTTACCTGTGTTGTGAGACCCCAGATTTTACGAATAAAGATTTAATTTTCTCAAAATATTTTTTTTCAAAATTTTGGTGTGGATTTGAGATAACGTTATAGTTGTGGGTAATATTTATAAATTTTACAAAAGTACGCTAATTTGTTATATAATATTCGATTGGTTGGGAATATTCATTTTAACAGGAATATTAAAGACGACGATACACAATCATTAAGTGGACCTACAAATGGAAGTATTGTCGTAGTAAGAAAACCACGTAATTATCTTTTTATAAAAATAACGGCGGAAGTGTTACAGTTAAAGCTGTTGAACTACTTTCGGTAGTAAAAATACGAGAATCTGGCGTGATTGCATAAGTAGCACACAGTATTGATTATTGATGCTTACGTGAGAAGGCATCGATTATACTCATTATTGCTACAATAAATAAACATGATCATATCTCTCATATTATTGATTCAATTATTGTCACAATTTTATGTGCATAATATTTTATTTTATTAAATCAATAATTGAGACGACAGAGTTATTAATATTATTAAATTGCAATATTGACAATATCTAGAAGTTCTGTCAAGGAGAGGTTAGGTAATTGCGCGCTAGTGAGGAGAAATCTTTACCAGAAGGCCCCCTCTTTCCTGGGAACGACCTGGTTGTTAAATATTGTGAGTTATGATATTAATGATGAATAAGTTGTGTTGATTAAAGATGAAATTGATAGTTTCATTGTGTTGAAATTAATAGCGTTAGTGGAAATCAACATTTATTTCGATGATAATTAATGTCTGGGGGTTATATTGATAAATCGGGTAATTTATCGGATAAATGAGCAATTAATTGCTACTAATTCACATGATTATAACTATTTATTCATATGTGTGTACTATTGATTCACATTCTTGTTACTATTAGGGGAGTTGGTGCAAGATTGATAATACTTGCATGACTAAGTTAAAAATGGAAGTATAGATGGAGGTACTATACTGTAATTCGTATTTTCACATGTCTAGAACTATTGAGTCATATGATTTACTATTAATTCACATGATTTACTATTAGGGGAGGTGGTGTAAGTTTGATAATACTTGGATGACTAAATTAAAATTAAAGAAAAAGAGGAAGGTATTATACTATAATATTTCGAGCCCCAAAACGTGCAATTATCAAAAATATATTTTCCTATAAATAGAAGCTCATTCTTCTTCAATTCTCACCAATTCACTAAAGCTAAAGAGCAATTATTATAGAGAAATTATAGAGGGAGAAGCTATAGAGAGAAATTATAGAGAGAAGGAAGAAGAGAAGTCTAGTACCTCACTACTCCAGTATCCAATCTTCTTTTGAGGTAAGGGTATTATTCTTTTCAGATTCATGAAGAGAGTTATTTTCTTCAATACTCGTTATTCCATTCCTTAGTATTATGTTGGAATAAAGCCGTCATGCCAAGCAACTTCGCATATATGATGAAATTCTTCGTTATTCTATTCCTTATTATTATGTTGAATAACCTTTTTACGCTAAGTACTGTATACTGCGTGAAATTCTTCTATTATTCCGATTCTTTATTATTACATCGGAATATCCTATCTGGCATTTTTACGCATTGAATTGGTTCCATTATTTATTATTCTCATTGGAATATCACATGCGGCTCGCTTTTACGCATTTGACTGGTTCCATTATTTATTATTCGTTGGAATAACCTGCATCACGGGTCTATCGCATGCATGATGATTTCTATTGTTATTCCATTCTTTATCATTACATGGAATATCCGTATGTACGCTTTTACGCGTGACTGGTTCCATTATTTATTATTCTGTTGGAATAATCAGATACATGTCTGATCAGTATACCGTGAATTATGTTGTTATTCCATTCTTTATTATTCTCATTGAATAACTTTGTATACCTGATTCTTAGTATACCGGTGAATTTTGTTGTTATTCCATTCTTTATTATTCTGTTAGAATATCCTATCGGTGCGTTTACGCCTGATGTGGTTTAATTAATTATTCTGTTGGAATAACTTGTATACGCGGATTACCGTATACCTGGTGAATTAGGTTGTTATTCCATTCCTTATTATTCTGTTGGAATATCCTGTTGGTGCCAGACACGCTGACCGGGTTCCATTAATTATTCTGTTGGAATAACTCGTGTATCGTGGATACCGTGATACGGTGAATTCGTTGTTATTCCATTCTTTATTATTCGTTTAAATATCTCGCATGCAATGCTTTTACGCATTTGATTCGTTCCATTATTTATTATTCTCGTTGGAATAACTCATCTGCGCGGCTTCTATCGCATGCATGGTGATTTCGTTGTTATTCCATTCTTTATCATTACGTCGAAATATTACGTATGCGCTTTACGCGTGATTCGTTCAATTATTTATTATTCGTTGGAATAACTCGTATACGCCAATTATCGTATACCGGTGAATTCTCGTTGTTATTCCATTCTTTATTATTCATTGGAATAACTCGTATACACTGGATTACCGTATACCGTGAATTCTGTTGTTATTCCATTCTTTATTATTCTATGGAATATCCTACAATTGCGTTACGCCTAACCAAGTTCCATTAATTATACATTGGAATAACTTTTGTATACGCCAATTCACAGTATACACCGTGAATTCGTTGTTATTCCATTCTTTATTATTCATTTGGAATATCCCTTTGCATTATTACGCTCGACCTGGTTCCATTAATTATTCTATGGAATATCCTATCGGAAGGCGTATTTACTTTGACCGGTTCCATTAATTATTCTGTTGAATAACTCAGATCACGTGACATCAGATACCGTGAATTCTATTGTTATTCCATTCTTTATTATTCTGTTGGAATATCTTGTTGGGTCAGTATTACGCCTGACCGTTCCATTAATTATTCTGTTGGAATTTCTCAGATATCGTGGATTATCAGTATACCGGTGAATTCTCGTTGTTATTCCATTCTTTATTATTCTGGTTTAATATCACTCGTCATGCGTTTTTACGCGTGACACGAGAATAACTTTGTCATGCGTGCGATCTATCGCATGCATGGTGAATTCTTTTGTTATTCCATTTTATTATTCTATTGGAATAACATGTCTATGTGGATTACCACATGCATGGTGAATGATCCTTTGTATTCATTCCTTATTAAATTGAGGAAATCACCTATTTACGTGGATTATGATGAAAGTCATAATAAAAGCATTGGATTGATGAAAATCATGGGTATATGTAGTATGAGTAAATGTTATGATGAGTTATGTTGGTTATCATGTGAAAATATGAAAGTTTCTTAGAAATCACAAAGGGTTGAAAAACAGATTTTGGTGAAAATAGAACATAAAATTCAATTGACCATATCTCCTATTATATTTCGAATTTTTGAGTGTGGTCAAATTTTAGAGTTAGATCTATGAGTTTTCTAACTTATCCAAGTGGAATCACTAGAAAATGTGTTCTAGATTTTCGTGTGGACTGATTTTAGGAAAGGAGTCAAAAATTGTAAATTACCAAAAAACTACTGCCCATAAATTTAAAAGGGCATTTTTGGCCACTTAATTTATGAGAAAAATTCTGGCCTTTTGGGACGTGAAAATATATGGTATAAAGTTCCTACTATCCAAAAATGAGCTCATTCCGACTTAAAATGAGCAAGTTATGACTATTTCAATATTTAGGTTTTTCCGATTTAAAAATGCTATAACTAAGAGTTCTATAACTTTCGATGACCATGAAATTTAAACCTGAAAGCTCACGTTAACATATGTAAGATCCCGCCAAGATTTGGAAATTTCTGGTGTTAAACTTGAGGTAGGTAATTTCTTAAGGAATTAATTAGAAATTGATTTTTGAAAAATAGTAAATGAATTTTAAAATTTCGAGAAAAATATATGTTCAATATGGGACTGATTTGGTATTTTTCATGAAAATAGTTAAATTCTGAACATATATGAGTTAAATATGTTATGTGAAGTAACAAAGTTGGAAAATAAGATTTTATGGCTTCGAAATCCTATATAAGATATACGCATTTTTGATAAGTGGATTTGATAATTGGTGATGAAATCTTTATGAGTATGGCATTTTTGAATGATTAAATGCATTATTTGGTAAAGTATAAACAATTGAAATAAATTGTTTATAAGTTTAAGACGTGATTAAAATATTGTTATGATATTAATAATATTAAATTATGAATTTATTATGTGATTGATAATATTTGGATAAATTTAAAGTCTTTAATATTTATCCTTGTTTTCGATTGATTCTTTTTTATATCATTGTCATCATCCCCATGCTTATATGGTGATAAAAGTTATCTTGGCTTACGTGCAAAGATGGACATGGATTATTGAATCAGATATCTTCGCTTACGCGAAGATGGGAATTATTGGTTGTTGGTTTTATAGTTGTATATCTTTGAATTTACGCAAAGATGGACTTGGTATTATAAGACCCCAACTTATTATTAATGAAATTTAATTTTCTATTTATTATTTTGAAATAGTAAGGGTTGATGTGATTAATGTGGATGGTTAGGGGTAAAATACTTTAAATATTTCAAAATAAGCAAGTGGTTATAAAATATTCATTGTCATTTGGGAATATTCGTTTGGTCGTGGAATATTCGTATCGTCTTGGGAATATTAAATGACTGACAGTAGTGTACCGTGTGGGCCCCATGCTTAAAAGCGATTGGATGAAGAAAGCGACAAATATAAGTTGTTTAAAAATAACTACAGAAGTAGTTATTCAATTATCATCGTTAAAATACTCTGTGGTTAAAACACAAGTTAGCACCAGTATCGCGCCAATTATTGATTCTTACGTAAGAAGGCACTACTCAATAATGGTTCACGAATTCTTCGCTCCGGTATTTTATTGAGTTAATAATTCTTGCGTTGATATTTTATATTATTGTTGTTTGATAATTATCATTATACAAGATTTTCATTATCGAAGCAATAATTCATATTATCTCGAATAATATTATTAGATAACATTATTGGAAATGTCTAGAAAGTTCATCTAAGGAGAGGTTTGGTCACCTAATACTTGCTGCTTGAGAAGAAAAAATTCTTATTGGAAAGCCCCCTTCCTCGAACCGCGGTCAGTTTCGATATTGTGATTCGGTAATATTATTTGTGAATAATTAATTATTGATTCATATGATGAGAAAATATTGATTTTATGTGGATATAGATGGAGAAATTTTTATTGTGACAATTGTTGAAAATTGATATTTTATCTTTTTTCAATAAAATAATTATTTAAATATATTATTATATGTTAATAATATAATAATGGTGATATTTTTACAACGAATATGGGATATATGAGTATACTGAGGAGGAAGAGTATTTTTGTTGCAATAAATGTTTAAAACATGTTAAACATGTTGGTGGACCCCATTTATCGACTGAAATTTGATTATATGTAAAATCGCCTTGGATTTGTGGATTTGATTCAATTTCTATTTGGAATTTGGAAAACTTTCTTCTACAAAGTTGTAGAGAATTGAATTTCCTATAAAAAACTCATGAGATTCAAATTTTCTAATGAAAGGGCTATTTATTATGAATTATTGAAGTTTGAAATTAGGAATAATTGATTTTTGGAGTTTAAAATATTTTTTGTAAGAAAAACGTTTTTGTTGTAATTGAGTGGCTCACATGTGTTATAAATGATCTGAAATCAGATTTCTAAGGTGGGCTTGAATATTTTAAGAAATATTATTATTTTATTAAATTTTCGCTTTTGGTGTTTAAGCATTTTCTATAAATAGGTGCTTTAGGTTAGAATTGAAAAATCACACCGTAAACTGAAGTTTCTCTCTATATTATCGAGTTTATTCTTGTGAGTATTTTGAGTATACTTTGAGTATTGTTAGACGGTTAAGTTCCTTGACCTTTATACGGTAGATTCCAAATTTAGAAGTCTTAATCTTTCGAGGTAAGGATGTTATTTTCTTCTCGAATGATATTATTTCTTCAATATCATTATCTCAAATATTAGTTGAAACTTTTTATCAAATTTGGAATTTTTCATGTCGGAGTTACTTATTCATGAGTTCTTTATTCACTTAGTTACTATTCATGAGAGTTCTTATTCACGATTCTACTATTCACGAGTACTATTATTAAGCGTGAAGATGTTTTTTTTATGGAATTTCTATCTTTTGGTGTAAGATTCTTATTCACGATATCTTGGTATTATTCACGATACTCAAGACTATTCAATAGAAAAATAAAATTTCTTCTTTTGTCAAAATATCTATTCGGATATTAGCTTTCAGATCCGTGTTTTGATCATTCTTGAATTTTACACCCTTCGCGATTATTTTTTGAGGTATTTTTGACGTGAATAAAACAAAGTAAGAATCCTTAATCTTTAATCCTTGTCATTTTGTTTCATTGGATTCGTTTTTTAAAAATATTTTTCATCATCTTCATCTTAAATGATGATATTATGGAATATCTTTGGCTTTTGTAGTGCAAAGATGAATGATTTCGAAGAATATCTTCGCCCGTTGTATGAAGATGAACAAAGTGTTTAGATGAACATGACCAAATGATGAATATCTTTGGCCTGAAAGTGCAAAAGATGAATATTTGATTCCAGATGTATATTGATTGATGTTCTGAGGATAAAGGATGAGCGATGAACTTTTAAATTCATACATAAGATAGTAGTTTGCATTCTCTCTTAACTCTTCTAATGAATTATTATTTCCGTTATGTGAATATTGATTTAAAATTTGTTGTCTATTGTATTCTATTAGATTTTTCTCGTTGAAGACTAACGATAATTTGTTGTATATTATCTTTAGTCATAATATTCTTTCTTGAGCTAGTTGAGCTCACCCTTTTCCTTTTTGTTCCATTTTTCTCTGGAGGCGAGAATATAGCGAGTACGTAGCTCGGGGTATGGAATGAAGGTTCTAGAGAGAGTTGTTTAGTAGTCCTCACCATTTTTGTAAAATAACGATCAATAAATGTGATGAGGATTTATTTGAGTATAGATATTATCAGAAGATAATATTTGTATTCAAACTCACGATTTACTGATTTGTAATAATAAAGTTGTAGTTGTTTTCATGCACTCATGTATTGACAACTCGGAATGGGTGATGTATACCTATTTTGGGGGCGCCACAGTTGGTATCGAGAGTTTAGGATATGATCTCGCGGAGATCGGGGAATAGAACTAGGAGGGAGAGGCGAGTAAATCCTTATTTAGTGTGTGTCTACCTAAGCTTATTTTTTAGTTGGTCGGGTATATAAGGATATTATGTGATAGATTGATTTCCTTAATTAACCTTGTTTTATGGCATGATTTGAGAATGTCGTGAGAATATTAACAATGGAAATGAGACGAGTGGAGACGCTTTTACTCACCAACGGAGGAGAACGTGCAACAGTCGGGCAATGTTCCTCCTGTGAACAACACCACCGAAGAGATGATGAGCGAGGGGATGTTTAGAAGCTTTTGCGATTCATGCGAAAATCAGACGAGGAGACTCGTGTTCAAAATCGAGGAGGAAATGATAGCGATTCACGGTTGTCACGTAAATGGGCGACAAAGAGTTGGGACCACCGTAATTTAAGGATAGCTAGATCCGATCATGGCGGAAACATGGGTCAAAACAAATTACCAAGATATTCGATGTCTTGGGATGCACGGAGGAACAGAAGGTTCCATTCGCCACCTTTATGTTAAAATGGCGAAAGGCGATACTTAAGGTGGGAGTCTCATGAAGCGTACTCATCCAACAAGATTTCAAAGATGTCTTCGGGAGACGTTTGAAGCTATTTAATGACAAATACTTTCACGAAAGTGTTAAATCATATGAAGGAAGTGGAGTTCATCGATTGGAACAAAACAACATGGCGGTGTCTCGAAGACGAGGCAAAGTTTGTAGAGTTATCGTGTTTGCACCTCATTTGGTGGAGAATGAGGAACGTATGACGCGGATGTTTCTTAGAGGTTTGAAACCCAAGATACGTCAAGATCTCATTTCTCATAAATTTTCTCTCTATTAGAGATAATATGTAAGCAGGCTCAATTATTAGAGCGAGATACTTGAGTACGGCCAAGTGAGGACCATAACTGAGGATCATATCGTAGATAGCAATCAATGTATAATGATAACGGCGGAGAAAAGAAACAGACGGACAAAAATGGTAACCACTCGGTGGTAATCATGGCCATGAAAATAGAAGAAGCGAGTCGAAGGAGATTTTAAAAAGAGAGATTTAACAACTAATTATGTGAAGACGACAGTCTAAGCGAAGAATCGGTTCTAAGGAGAGAGAATGACCAATTCGTATCATATGCTATAAATGAGGAAAGAGGACATATCACCAAACCGTCCAACAATGATTCAAGGTATGCTATAATTGTGGAAAGGAAGGACATATCGCTCGAGATTAGACGATGAATGAAAACCTAGTTCAATGCCGAGGACGGTGACTCAAAAAGACTATCCCGAGTAAAAGTCAAAGTCAGCGATTCGGAAGAAAGCGTTTGTTGTGATCGGGTCATAATGCGAGGAACCCAAACGAGGTTATCACGGGTAAAGCTATTTATAAATTCTTGCGAAGTTTATACCTTACTTGATCACCAGTGCTACCCATTCATTTATCTCTCCCGCATGTGCTCAACGCTTAAACTTGACTCGAGAAATTAGACTTTGACCTATCTCGTGGAAACTCCGTTAGAGAAATTTTCATCACATCCATCGTTTATAAATCTTGTTTGATTCAAGTTGGCACCATTACCTTACCGGTTGACCTTATCTTTTTTAAAGATTTGCTTTTGATGTGATTTTGGGATTGATTGGTTAACTACTCATCATGCCAAAATTGATTGTTTTCGTAAGGTTGTTAGTTTTCATATTCCCTAACCAACCTGTTTGTTATATTTAATTCAAGCAACTAAACCATTAAAATCAATCACTATAATATCTAATCATAAAGCATTATTCGCTTATTGAAAAACGGATGTCGTTTTTTAGCCCATGTTATGGATTTGAATAAAGACACGCCAAATTTGAATAATATTCCCATTGTTATCGACTTTTCTGGACGTGTTTTTGAAGAACTTCCCGCCTACCCCGTAACGTGAAGTTGAATTCTTTATTGATCTTGAACCCTGCATACAAAGCCCATTTCTAAAACCCCATATCGAATGGCTCCTATTGAACTTCAGGAGTTAAAGGTCCAACTACGAGGAATTGTTGGACATCGGTTTCATTGGCGTCTAGTACATCTCCTTGGGGTGCTCCTCTGTTTTATTCGTAAAGAAGAAAGACGGGAGTATGCGACTTTCAGACGACTATCTGAATTGAACCATGTCACCATCAAGAATAGGTATCCTCCACCTGTATTGATGACTTGTTTTGACCAAATTGAAGGCACAATTCTTTTCAAAAATCGATCTTCGCTTCCGGATATCATCACCAAGATTAGAACCGAGGATATTCAAAGACCGCCTTGAACTTCGGTATGGGCATTATGAATTCTTAGTCATGTCTTTTCAGATTAACTAATGCTCCTCAAGGCTTTATGGATATGATGAACCGAGTATTTAAGGAATATTTGGATCGGATTTTGTTGTTGTCTTTATTGATGACATCCTTATATATTCCAAAAGTCGTGAAGATCATGAGCACCATTTCAAGTCGGTACTCCAAAGGCTTCGTGAAACAAACTATATGCCAAATTGAAGAAATGCGAAGTTAGCCGCAGGAAGTAGCATTCCTTGCACGCGATGGTGTCGAAACATGGAGTATCCGTGGACCCAAGAAGATTG